>OX101821.2:20788151-23188151 GCA_944452925.2 Chrysolina oricalcia
CTTGTAGTCTACAACGAAACCACCGCAATCAGGACGGTAATATATGCAGACACTCTACTCGCCTGCAAACACTCAACCAAACTAATATCCAAATTTGTTCTCTTCCTTCAACACTTCGAGTCATTATTTTCCCAGAAGACGTCTTTTGTATTGACGTCTACCTTCCAGTCCTGTCGCATGTGTCTATGTTCATGATAAAGATCACATCAAATCTAATACCTAATTGAATAAACCCACAATATTTTACGACCAAACTATTCTGTAAAATGGAATGTTCGGCGGTCTCTTCAGATACAAAGATGATCCTCTAAGTACCGCAATATCTTCTTCTTCTCTAGCGGCTTGCTGAGGTCGGGGTACGTGGCTCACTCTTAAGATGGGTGGAATCTTATATACAAAATAGGTCCCAATCTGTAACAATTCAAGGATTTCGTTCAGAAGAGTACATTACTTCATCAGGTGTTCCTCAAGGATCACACTTGGGACCTTTATTTTTCATCATTTATGTAAATAATGTAAAGTCGTGTTTTAAACATGCCAAATTTCTGTTATATGCAGATGATATGAAACTTTACCTCACCGTGCGAAATTTTAACGATTGTTACAAGATTCAAGACGATCTTAATAGAGTTACTGAATATTGTAACTCGTCTAACTTGTTCTTGAATTTTCAAAAATGTCATTGCATCACATTTACAAGGAACATCAACTTGGTTCATTTTGATTATTATATAGGCAATGATCAAATAAATAGAGTGAGCAAGATTAGGGACCTAGGAATTATATTTGATTCCAAGCTGATTTTTGATTTACATTTCGAATCAATTGCAAACTCTGCCTCACGAATGTTAGGCTATGTAATGAGAACATGTAAACATTTCGAAAACATTAAGTCTTCAATTTGTGTTTATAATGCATTTGTGTACAGTAAGCTAAATTTCGCTTCTATTATATGGTGTCCTCAATACAAAACGTACATAAGCCGCCTGGAAAATACTCAGAACAAGTTTGTCAGATATATTTGTTTGAAACAAAATTTCAATTACAATGGTGACATTCAAAATGCGAGAAAACATTTCAATATTGTATCCCTATCGAGTAGAAGAGTGATCTCTGATATTTTATTTTTACACAAAATCATCTCAAATTCCATAGACAATGCCAATATACTGAATCAAATTCAAATCAACGTTCCTATTCGGCCACTTAGAACAAACCATTTATTCCACATACCTTTTCAAAGAACTAATTTGTCCCAAAATTCTCCTTTATGTAGAACTTTTCTCAATACTAACAGGTACAACGATTAAATCGATATTTTCTCTACATCCTATCAAAAATTAAAGACCATTTTGAAACATCTCACGTATGAATGAATTTCTACTTAAATTAGTAAATTAGAAAATGCAATCGTTTAATGAACTACTTTTTTCTCTGTTAATTCGTTAATTTATTATATTTTACTTTCTAGCTCAATTGCTGGTTTGAAATTGTACTTATGTTAAATAATACTATTTATTTATGTTTAGGTAAGTAAGTAAGTGAATGTGCTTCAATGTTTAACAACTTTTCAACATAGATTTAGTAAATGTATATTTATAATTATGTATTGATGTAGATACTCTAGTGGACTCTTTGTCTTTTTGTATCTTTCATGACCATTAAATAAATAAATATACTCGAGACAACCCCTGAAGAGATTTAATAACAAATCTCTCCAGATTTAATAATAAAATTACAGTCTAGGCCAGAATATTTAGCATTCTCCTGATTTTCTTCTTTTTGATATTCGATCTCCGACATTTTCATGAAATAAAATGAAGTTAGGGTATATCAACAGTAACGATAAAGCAATAATTTTTTTCTTTGAAACAATTCTGTTAATCTTAACAGTAGTTTTGTATCCAGAATTCTACCAATCACTGAATTATTCTACTAATCAATGTCTTCAATTCAATAATTCTGTCATCCCTTGGTAAAAATTTAAGATGGTAAATTCTAGAGCAGTACGCCATTGGCCACAGAAAGCAAGCCTGGAAACAATTTACCTCTTGTATGCACCTCTATTTTCAGACGATGGCACATCAATCTTCCCCATGTGTGCAGGTTGAAAATACGAACTGTGTCCCAGGTGTTTGATCAATCTGTCTGTAGAGCACTTATGATTGCTTCGATGCTGCTTTGTGTTGCAGTCATTTTATATTTATTACATTTTTGCGCGTCTGTTGTGTGTTAGTTCTCCCGTGCTAGTTTTATTCATATTGAGTTTGGATCCGTGTGTGTGCAGGCAGGAAAAGTTTCTCTCGATTCTGAGTTGGAATTTTAACTCCTTTAATTTCGGAGTTGTTTTCTTATTTTTTTGGATACAACTTGGTCTTAATTTATTAGTTTCGGTGACTCATTTATTGATTGGGGAGGGGGCGGGTGTAACGTTTTGTTTTTATACAGTGTGTACCCGTTTGAGTAGTAACATAATTTCTTCGATATTGTATCGATATAAAATATTACGAAGAAGAATGTTATGGTTTTTTCGATCGGTCGCAGTGAATCCATGGAAAATACGAACCTAGAAACCTTTTCACACAGAGGATGTCGAGAAGGCAACTGTGGCAACTTGTGGAAGAGAAAAATGTCAGATATTCTGACTTTGACCATGTGCCATTGAATGAACACGGTGCAGGAGTAGGTGCACATGATTTGAAACTACCATAGTTCAAAATATTCCGAAATTCGTTCATTTCACTCAATCATGCTCCCCAAACTCATATACCATCTATTATTATTCATCTACTATTCCCAATGACATGAAAAAATGAACTTACATCCAAAACAATGCTCAATCAGAGCAGAAAATAAAATTAAACGTCCTTATTACTTCCCAACAAAACAATAGATAGTAATACTAACTACGAATGAGTGCCAATATACAAAAAAAATGTGATTTCCAGTTCAGTTTCAGTATGAAACCTTCCACTGAATTGCTTTACCACTCAACCTTCAAAAAATAGATCGACAATTCAAAATGTACAAGAAAAAAGAGTTTGTAATAATTGATTGTAAAAAAAAGATTAAAATATTGTATAAAGTTCGCATTATATGGAAAACTTTTTTGTTATATCTCGAATTCTTTCATTGAAAATATCAGCAGTGTCTCTACAAGTATAATAATTTTCACCATGCATCATCACGATTTCCACTCTCTATACTTATTCCAGTCGAGCAGCAATAATAAAATTGAAAAACTACTGAAATGACTCGAAATATTTGTGAAAGCTATTCTTGATACGTCAAAAATGTTTTGTATTTCAAACAATTACAGTAAAATGCAAAGTACGAAACCATGGAAGCTAGGCAATACTATCAAAGTCGCATGTAAAAACTTACGATATTTCCAAATGCATGACAACATGTGAATAAATTTTTTGATAAATAAAAACATCATATTTTCCAAGTTGAATGTTCAAAAAATTCAATAAAATATTGTAGTTGCATTCTGATGTCTTACCTAAAAAAAAACTATACAAAAAATATCGTATTGCGGAATTCCTGATTGCATTCGAAAGATAACTACCAGATACCAAAAGATGTCCACAATGCACGACGTACTATGCAGTGTATTGAAAATGGTGGTCTCCAATTAGACATATTTGTATAAAAAATGTCATTCGTAGTGTGAAAATAAATTCCTTTTCATCCTGGTATCATATTCCACATTTTTCATTCACTGTGATTTTCTGATAGAAACGAGGAATGTGATGTTCAAAATAATTTTTTATGAAGAAATTGTGGGTTTTTATCGAAAATAGTTTTGTGAAAGAGGATAGAAGCTTAATCGATCCTATCACTATATTCTTTATCAAATCAACCAGCATCTCTCAACTTACTAAGGATCTCTTCTTATACCGTCAATGTGAGTTCTCGAGCTTTAGGAAGGAGCTTTTTTCCTATTTTGCAGAAAGATTGCTCTCAAACTTATCACGGGTTTATTTTGCATCAGAAAAACCTTTTTTGTTTTAATATAGTAACGTTAGAAATTATCTGTCATTGAAATAAACTTTCCACACTGTACGTTGCTGTTTCAAAACGATAGCTTGATCATTGTCATGTACAGCTCTTTTCGAGTTTTAGTGCTTACACTCTGCCCTATTAAGGGCCAGTTTTTCATGTTCAAGTTGAACTCCAGATAACTAACTAATAGTTTAGAATTTGATCCTTCCAACATCATTCAAAGAATGTCATTCACCATCTAAACTATCAGTTATCTGGAGTTTAACTTGAACATGAAAAGCTGCCCCTAATTGTTGCAGACATGAACTAACCTCCAGCTAAAAGTAAATAATAACAAACCATGTTCAAGTTTCAATAATTTATCAAACCTGCATTTTGCGGATGACAGTAATCAGTTGAATTATTTTGCAGCATGACAGCGTTATTTTTGTAAACCTACTTTTGGTTACAACTTCCATGCTTTGTGGTTAGAACACAGAATCGTAACAGTTCTTCGAATACTTGACTTTCTTTGTGTTTGGTTCGGATAGTGTCTTAGTTCAGTTGGCAGCACTAAATCTCCTGAATGTTGGCCAAACAAGTACCATGCATTCATGAAGGCATGACATTGATATTCCATGACGTTACCTATCGAGTCCGAGCTTCCGACTGTTCTGTCATTTCTGTCACCCAGGAGATTTTTGCGGATTGTCTGAGTGGGAGTTTCCGGTTCGACTTTGAGAGAGAGAGAGAGAGACATCTTGGTCATTTGAATTTTCCTATGTCGAATTGAATTTTGATCGTCATAGATGGGTCTTGGGAAAATTCATACATGGAAATTTCATCATATTGTTTGCGATAATTGACGCTATATATTTTGGGGGAAATTTCCTTCTGCTTTGGCAAGATATTTGAGGTTAAGGGCTTGTAGTGTCATTCTTCATCGGTAAAACCGCTTAAACTAGGTATCAAACAGCGAACAAACCATCAAGCTGTCATAAAAACCCTCCCACTAAATAGAGATTAGTATTAGCATTTGGGCTCTACTAATGTCCCCATCCAAATGTAATCAGAATTCAGACTGGTATTTTTTATTCTAGGGTGTTCCTGTTCCACTGTTGTTGCTCCACTGTCCTACTGTAGTTGTTCCACTTTTCCTCTGTTGTTCAGTGTTCTTTCTCTGTTCTTTCCCCTTTTTAAGTTTGTTTGGATCTCTGCACCACTGGTAGTTATTGGTATTAGTCCCAGTGGTTCACTACTACTACTACTACTACTATGTTCTCCGTTTGATTGAGTCTTACCCATTGTGCACACCTGTCCTCACCAAGGCATTGAAGTGAGAAATTACAATTGGCGAAAGGCCTCATTGAGAAAATCTACTTGCTATCAGATGAGTCTAGCTTAATATTGTGCCCGTAAGGCACATTTAAACTCAGTGCATAAATTGTTACCTATCATCGTGACGTCACCGGCGTAGCCCTCATTGGAGGTTTGATATTGATATCATAAAACTATTAATCATCATAGTGTACACATTTCACATGTCTTGGTCGCGTCATATTTAAATTATTTTCATTTAATTTTCTACTGTGTTCCGAACTGTGCTAAGTGACATGGCTATTTCTTTATTCAGGTCCAAGTAATCCATAACCACAATTGAAAAAAAACCTCTACATATATATATATATATATATATATACTATATTAAAGGTGTCTTTTGCTTATTATTTTAGTAATATCAGTGCAATGGGTTCTCCCATTTTATCAGGGTGATTTTGGATTTTTCACTGGCGATTAATCCGTGGTGCTTCGTACAATTGAACCCCATAGCTCAATATATCGAAATCTATTTTTATAGTCGAATCTACGTCCAACTGAGCTATCAGGTATATTATGGGCGTGAAACATCTATGCACATTCATTGCTCTCTTTCCTTAAATTTTGTCTCTAACTGTTTTCTAGTTGGAAGAACAGACACCTGGACTACGATGTATTGTAAATGTTACTCGGAATTGTAATTAGTTCTAGGGTTAATTTTTCCAGAAAAAAATTAGGAATAGTTTTATCCGAACAGGTGATTTCATGAGTGCTTTCAAAATTGCGATTATGAGGTTCCAAAAAAACAATCTCTAATGCTCAAAATGCATCAATATCATTGAAAAGTTCCAAAGCCAAATTTTCCCTCATCTAAAAGTGTTAAAAAACAAAGATGCATATTTCCCTCGCATTAATGAAAATCGCATCAACGATATTCGCTTTTAACCTTTTCGGCTCACCTCACCCGCCATTTTGCGAATGTAGTCAGTTATTATGCTGGCCGTGTGAGAGACTCATTTGGCCGCGATAATGCATTATCGAAATAATGTATTCATATTTCGGAAAACGGCGGCGGAGGCGTGACCATTTGTTAAACACGTTTGATACAGGGTGTCCCAACAAAGGGCAAGCAAACCTCGTGAGAGTCTGAGCAAATTCACGGAGATACAGAGGTGAAGAGAGGAGTGATAGTAGTTACAAGATGAAAGATCATGATGAACTTCAATTTTTTATACAATTTATTGTTGGTTGCATGGTCGAACTGGGCCGGAAGGACCCGGGTAGCTCTCCACAAGCCGGAGATAACGGCTTAGGTGTCGATAACGAACATAAAAGCTGCTATCATAGTCATCCTTGATTAGATCTGATTCCGTGTTCAAGATAACGAAAAGCCAAAAGTTCTGGCTCCAGTTGAGACCGAATTCTCGTCTTAGTGCGCTTCAACACAGAAAATCGTCCCTTTCAAGTCACTTGCGTAAACGAAATTGCATATGACTTTACATGCACATGGTTCGCAACTTTGGCCGACGCGGCGTCCTAACCGCTTCTGGAAAAACGAATGGCGTCCTTTGAAGTTTGATCTTAGACATCTTCATTATGTTCGCCGTCTTCTTCCTCACTGTGAGAGTCTGAGCCAATGTCTTGCTGCCTAGGTGGACCGTCCTTATCCCAAAGAGTTTTAGACAGTTCATTAAAGCTTTATGCAAGAGAATGTAATTCTTTTGACAGCAATTCTCAATCGACTTTTGCAATTAGGAATCCCATTTTATTAATTTCATTGAAGGTTTTCTGGTCCAAACAAGCCTTTATTAAATGTTTCACTGGCGTTTTGTATTGTAGGAAGAATTAATTCCAGAAAAATTGTTGAAAATTATCATTTATAGTTGTGAAACATCATGCACTAGTAAAAGATGTGGCTATCGCAAATAATATGGCTTGAGAAGCACAAATTTCTGCTCTGATAGTCATGGTTCTGAAATCTGATCAAATGCTGAATAACCGTCGTAAGAAGGAATTATTGATTCCGAGGACATCGAAGAAGAAAACATTACACACTGTCCAATAAATTTAAAATAATATCGAACTCGAAAATCTAGAACTGAAAGAAATCGAAGAGTTGGAAGATGAACCCAAAGAAAACGAAAGCTGCATTAGTTCTGATGATGAATAGCGACCTACAAAGAATATAAAATAAAACCATGTATTTTTCTATATTTGACTGTAATTAAACGATTTTATATATCAATTTTTGAAAAGTGACGTGAACATTATTCATAGTATACCTATTATGTTTAATAAAATTTAAAAATTCCGGATAAATAGCTTTGAAGTTTTTACGTATTTGATTATTGTTTAAATAATGGTTTCGGTAATAAAAATAAAATAAAATGAATTTATTTGAACTTGCAAAAAAAACAGCAGCCATGTAGAGGATGGATGTACACGTCAGTTACATTTGTTAAAATACTAGTAAAGGTCTACCATAATCGTCAATACATTACAAAAATACAATATATGCATAAACAATACATAAAAAATATATAAACAATACATAAACAATACATAAACAATACATAACAATACATAAACACAAGCATAAATAAAAAAATCATTCCTAAAAATATCAACCTGATGAATCATTGAGGTATTCCTTTACAGAATAATATGACTTTTCTACTAGCATTTTTTTTATTTTGTTTTTATATTTTTTGAGGCTCATGTTTTGTATGCATTCGGGAAATTTGTTCCCGCATATCTAGGGCTTTTCTCAAACTTTGCCAATCTGTGGTGGGTTATACTGAGTGCTCCAGCATTTCTTGTTGGATATTGGTGAAAAAATTAATTTTTTTTTCGAATGTGTGCAAATTCTCTTTCATGACGATTAGTTATTTTTGTATCTAGTGCTCGAAATGCTACTTTGGTGATCGAGAACTGATTTTTTCGAGATTAAAAAAAATAGTCGAGATTACCAAAGTATTTCGCGCATGAGATGCAAACAAAATTTTTTCTACAAACGTCAAAAATATTGTTCTAAAATAAGTAATAGCTATGAAAAATAGTATTGAACTGGCTTAAATAATTTTTCCAAATCAAGTAATTACTGTAACTATGGAAATAAAATGGCATTTGTTGACAATTATTTCAAAGTGACAGTTCTTGATAATTATTTTGGAGTGACTTTTTATTCGCGTCAATTTCGTGCGTGATATTTATTATTGTAAAAGAATGGAAATTTCAAGCGACGATGAACTAAGCAGTACCCCACCTAACTTGAAAGATGCGGCCAATTCCGTAATTTCATATCAGCAATTTTATCTGGTTTAGGAATAAATATTGGTTCGTGCACTGGCTGCACCATTAATGTTAACATTGTAAATAATAAATAAAATTAGGTAGTTTAAAATTTTCTCACAATTTGAAAGCCTTAATTATTGTTCTACATTAATAAATAAACGATTTCTTGTTTTTTGCTTGATTGAGGAGTTGAGGACCATATAGGTTAGAATATGAAAATCCCATATAGTTTACATGCAGTGTGCGAAATATATTTCGCACATTACTTCGCGCACGGTGTCATGGTAACGAATGAAAATGAAAAAAAGTGCCACTTCGCATACTGTTGTCAATGCGCGAACCTTGTCATTTTTTGACGTTTGTAGAAAAAAGTATTTTGTATATGTATATGCAGGGAAAAGTTAATATTTTATGTTGCAGAAATATGGGTTTACAACTATTTCCGAACTTGACGTCGAATAAGAGCCTCAGAATACGCTTCTGTCCAACAAAAATTCTTTCAGAATTAACGCAATCTCACCATAGAGTGATATTGAAGAAAATAGACAATATGCCACAGAAGAATACATCTCAATTAGAATTTTACTATCCAAAGTTTTTTTCAATTTCAGAATTGCAAAAAATCTAGAAGTCAGTTTCTTCAAAGTGTGATGTAGATGATTTTCCCACGTTAATTTGATCTAGATAGAGCCCTAGGAATTTAGTTGCCTTTGAATTTTGAAGATCTGTTGAAATCATACACGGGCTATTTTTCGTACATTTTAATCGGATATAAACTGGTTTTTCGGTATATAATATCAAATTATTATTATTACACCAGTTTTCAAAGGACTTAATGAATGATTCTGCAATTTTTCGACGGTCTGTGCTGATACCACTATTGAAGTATCATCTGCGAACATCGTTATTAATCCATTCGTTACATAGTCTGGCATGTCATTTACAAAAAGTATGAAAAGTAGTGGTCCTAGTACCGAGAATTTAAAAACCACTAACAAATAATTGAATTTAAATGACTTTATATTATATAAAAATTAATCTTTTCCAACTCTCATTTGCAATAGAAAATAAGAAATTCTCAAGATTAATGAAAAATCAACTATGAAAAAGTCGTTTTTTTACATTTTTAACGATATTTTTCCCAACGAACAAATTTTTCGTGCCATCTTGAAGTCGAGGTTTCAACGAATGAAATGAGCACCGATGAATTTAAAATTGGAAAAAATTTTCAATTGGAAATTTGACTTTTTTCATTTAAATTCGAAAATAATCGAAAAAGTAATATTTTGCTTTGAAATTATTTCAGCTCATTCAAAACACAAAGAGGAACGTTTTCACCAAAGCTTCATTTTTTTTATTTGTGGGAGTAAAAAGTTGAAAACAAAAAACAGTTTTTACGGTTTTTCTCGTTCATTTCGAGGCAATGTTGAAAAACGATCAATAGGTAAAAAAAGGTTTAGATTTTTCAGTTATCAACAACTTTCCGATAGGATGCATATTTCAGCAAATAATCGTAAAAAACCAACATCCAACCCTGGAAATGTACCCCCACCCCTCTGCGGAACTTTTACTGAATAGTCTTGATTTTTCTCAATTTACTTATAAATTACCCTAAATTTTCTGACCACCTAAAAACTGCTAAGAATGTTGCATGGATTCGGGTATTTAAAATCAGTTTAGTCCTGGTCCAGAATTCGTGATGCATTCCTAAACTTTTCCCTTCCCCGAACGGCATGAGTGAAGAAAGAAAAGACAGATATCATGTATATTTTTAGAATAATCATCTGCAATATAAAAAGTCATAAATAACAAATAATTTAGAATTTTGCATTTTTTGCTCGCACTAGATCTTAGATGAGCTCCGGAAACCTGAGATATTCGTTGAAGAATATTTTACAATTTACAATTTTTTTTCTTGAATTTTTAGATTTCCAATACTAGAATTGACTAGTCCTGAACATACGAGGATATATTGAAAAATTCTTAGCGTACTATAGAACCAAACAAAATTTCAATGTCAAAATATTTTATTACTCAACATATTCTCCTCTTAATTGGATACATTTATTACAGCGAACCTGCAACGTCTCTAGACCTTTCAAAAAAAATGTTTCTTCTTGCTCTGCAAACTAGACCTCCACAGCTTTTATTACCTCCTCGTTGGAAGAAAATTTACGACCTTTGAAACTTTTTTTCAGTTGAGGAAAGAGATGATAGTCGGACGTAGCCAAATCTGGTGAATAAGGAGGGTGTTCTAGTAATTCAAACCCTAAATCACGAATTTTTTGCATGGCAACATGAGATTTGTGTGCAGGGGCGTTGTCCTGCAGAAACAAAACAACTTTTGATAGCTTTCCGCGTCTTTTCTCTTTAAATTTTGCCCGTAGAGTGGTCAGTAATGTCGAAGTAAACTTCAGTTATTGTTCTACCCTTATCCAAAAAATCAATCATGATTACTCCATGGCAATCCCAAAATACTGAAGCAAGAACTTTTCCAGCAGATTTTTGGACAATAAACTTCTTAGGTCTTGCAGAACCGGAGTGTCGCCATTCCATCGATTGTTGCTTTGTTTCTGGATCGTAGAAAAGTACCCAAGTCACATCCATAGTAACAATTCGGCTTAAAAAATCTACATCGTTTTCAAATCGAGCACAGATCGAACGCGATGCTACTACCCTTGCACGCTTTTGGTCAACATTCAAACATTTGGGGATTTTGCAGTAATTTTTCTCATGTCCAAATTGACGTGAACTATATGATGAACGCGTTCGTATGAAATATTCAGTGCTTCAGATATCCGTTTCAGCCCAATTCGACGGTCTGTTAAAATCATGTCATGAACTGCATCGATATTTTCGGGGACTGACACAGAAACTGGCCTTCCCGATTGGTAATCATCTTCAATGGAAAATTTACCTCTTTTGAAGCTTGCAGTCCAATTTTTCACGGTCGCATACGATGGACATTGATCACCAAGGGTATTTAGCATATCTTCGTAAATCTGCTTACCTCTTAACCCTTTTAAATACAAATACTTGATACTCCAATTTTTCGATTTTCACAATTTCGGTGGACATATTTTTTCTGTTAATTTATTGCGTAACTCTGGTTTACTTTTTTGACGTCAAACTTTCCACTAACACTTCTAATAAGTTATTGTTCGTTGCTATGGTAATACAATACAATACATCCTCGTACAACTCTTTTACAGTACTACATTCCTCTATCGACTCGATGAGACTACACGCTGTATGCAAATTATTATCGAAAAGTCACCTCAGAACCGACATTCACAACAATATCAGGTTCAAAGGTAAACTTTCGCTGCCTGCTCATCGAATGGTCATCTTGGTATCAGATAAGCGAGGTGTAAAACTCAATTTCTGAGGAGCTTAAGTCTATGCCTCTCAATCACTTCAAAAATTCTTTAAAAAAATATCTAAGGGACGAACGAGATTAAAACATTATTACCGAAAGAACTGGTATATAGTTTCCGTTATCACAATTTGTACTGTTTTTGTTTTGTTTGTTTAATTGACCTTGTAGTTCGCTTGTTCACAATTTTTTTCTAGCATAAGATTAAGTAAGAGGCTGTGTCAGGCACAGCCAGAACCAGCTGATCTTCGGCTTTATTTTAATTGTTATTTACTTTTTATTAATATCATTTTTTGGTGGCCGTGCTGGTAGAACTTTCGCCTTTGGAGCGAAGGGTTGAGGGTTCAAAGCCTCGCATGGCCATCGGTCTCGTGCATTGCATCACACGTTAAAAGGTAAGGGCTGCGAAGACTTCCGAGGGTTGCGCATAGGGGTGCAATCGGTTGACGGAAATAACAAAAAAACAATTATTATTATGTCATCAAATTGATAAACCGCTGCGTCTAGTGAACAACAATTCCTCATAAACGAAATGAGTAGATAACAAAATCTGGAAGATGGTGTCTTTGAGCCGCTGCCACATTCCAGATATATAATGTTTTTCATTTCTTGCTCGAGCCAAAACTTCCCTTGGAGTCATCCTGTATATTCATTTGTATTTAGGATAAATTGGTTTTGTCTGTACAAAGGATACAAAGCGTGAACCGTTTGATTGGCATAGTTATGTTGTCGGACATCTCCCTCTGGCCAGGTTGTTTTTGGTTCGGCATCGGGCTTTGCGCCCGTTTTATCGCTGTCGAAACAATCATAGCCATTGTTCGGAATCCTTGCGGTGGGATTCTGTGCGAAAGGTACATTCAGTCTCTGTCTGTATTACACTTAGACGGGTATTTGATTACGATCGATTCAAGGCGAATTAATTTTGGGGATTCATTTTTATTGTAATATTAATTTTGTGACAGGCCTCAATCTTGACAACGCTCAAAATATTCTTGAATCTAGCTAAAATTTCAATGTGTCTCATCAGGAGGAGGACCAAGCTAAATAGATAACTATTAAAATAGAAAGGCGAATTTAGCTGATCCTTAAGGATACATTTTTCACTAATGTATAATTGATAAATATTTGAACTTCATTAAGGCCTAGGAGATCTGAAAATTGTGGTTTACAACTTCTTCATCCTCGCGTCACCTACTTGGGGTGTGACTTACCCCAGATGTTTTGACATACCAATATTTCTCATATTAGTGATTCCAGATATTGTTGGTTGCCTATAGCTTACTAAAACAATGATCTTTGAAATATTTAGTTCCATTCAGTATAAAAGTGTGCTGTGAGTGCGACCTATCGGAAGTGATCTTGGATACCATACCCCACGTAGGCTCTAGATTAGAATTTCAAGACGAAAATGGTGAGTGTATAATAGTTATTTATTGTATAAGTGTTTTAGATATCATTTTATTTGCGCAAGAATGTTTAAACGCGAGAGCGAAGATCGAGCGTTTAAATTTGTTAAGCAAATAAAATGTATCTAAAACACACATGCAATACAACGTTTTATTCACAATCACATTCATTTAGAATCAGAATCGCGGAAATTTTTCATCACAAACTGATTTGACGTTTTGCTCTGACAGCGGCTGTCACCTCCTCAAAAATCATTGAAATAACATACAAAAATATAGGGAGGTGTTGAATGGTTGCTATGTATTTTCGATTGTTTATCGACTCCATTTGTAAAAATTTGTGAAGTTGGTGAAAATAAGTAAAATGTGATTGATATTCAAGATTGTATTTTTCATTATTCCACTAGTTGAATAAAGTAATTTCATTATTCCACTAGTACTTTATACGGTTCATAAGTGTGGATAATACTTCAATTATAAGGTGATTGTGGATAAAATATTATTTTATTTCCATATTCAACAATTATTATACACTTTAGGCAGCAGGAAGCTATGAAAAACAGCAGTATATTCAAAACTTACAGAATATGGTTAGGAATGATTTTGAGGACGATATTGTAGATAACGGAAGTGATTCTGCTGATGATGATGAAGATAATGTTAGTTTCAATAGTGTTCACTAAGATAGTGGGAACTTTGTCGAAAATGAGCCAGTTACAGATGGAACTGTTATGCAAGATGAAAATAACCAAGCGATCCTTATGGGTATGGATACTACTACCGAATGGTTCAAACATCATGCTTCAACAAGAGTGAGAATTAAAGCTGAAAATTTGATAAGAAGATTACCGGCATTGAAAAGACATTCTGAAGAAGCTTAAACCACATACAGCGTTGGACCTTATTGTATGATTAAACAATTTCAAAATATCGAAATAGTTATTGGTAGAAAATTGACCAATTACACAAATCTTAGAAAAGGTGGCGAAACAAATACTACAGAAATAAAGGCATTACTTCGCATACTGTATTTGGCAGGGGTGTATAAAAGTAGTCATCGCCATCTAAGAGATTTATTGAGAACCGATGGAGGAGGACTAGAAATGTTCAGAGCTGTTATGTCTTTTAATCGCTTTTCATTTCTATCACTTTATTTACAATGTCGATAACAGACAGATGAGGCTACGAATTGACAAGTTATCTGCTATAAGAGCATTTTTTGAGAAATTTGTAAGTAATTGTCAACAAGTCTACGCACCAGGACAATACCTCACTATAGATGAAAAACTCCAAATCATTTCATGAACGTTGTTCTTTTCGCCAATATATTCCAAATAAACCTGCGAAGTATGAAATCAAAATTCATGCTCTTGTAGATGCTCGCGCGTTTTTTGTAGTGAACATGGAAATTTATGAAGGTCTTTATAATGCCTTTATGATAAAACTAATCGATTGGTAGCTCCTATATTCGGAAACAATCGAAATGGAAGATTTGACAACTGGTATTCTAGTTACCCTGCTATGAGAATGTAATGAGGTAATGGCAGCCAGTTACAGAAAAGGTGTTCGGCTTCTACACAATTTTTTTGGCATAAAATGTAGCAGGACATCTTATCAAACTTTTCTTCGTTGGTGAAATTACCTCCCTCCATTTTAATGTAGAAGAAATGAAGGCAATAACAACAATAATGACAATGGAATACTCATTCAAGGCGAAAATTATTTATGGAAACTGACTGGATTGTTTCTAAGCCGCCTGAATTCCAAAAATTGTAATAAGCATTTTTACTGGATAAAAACATAGGAATATATTATGCCGTACAAAAACAAAGTTGATGATGGTTTCTTCCGAAACGCTGTTCTGAGACTTTGTGGACGCCATTTTATAGAGGTAAAAAAGAGGCAAGTAGAAAGTGCCTTTGGTCCTTATAAAACTTTTCAAATAACTTCAGAAAAAAATAAAAACCAATATTTCGGTTTTTTTCGAATATCTCCGGAAGTAAACAACATTTTTGGGATTTCTCAACATCTATTCATTGACCCCTTGACTGCTCAACATTTTTCTCATTTGACATACTGTGTAACTCTTACGGTTACCGAGATCCCCATGCTGTTCATCCTTATCTTGGGCACACTGTATACTGTTCCAAATGTGTCCTCGAACACAAGATAGAAAAACTTTGCTGATTGCAATACTGCGATATGTCTGACGCAAGCCAAATTATATTGTCATAACTGTACTATGTTCATGGATGAATTACTTTTTGATTTGGCCAAAACTTACTTATTTTTTTTATTTTCCTTGTAACACGTAGTTTTAGAATACTGAATTCAATAGAAATATTTCAAGGGGGTTTTCCTGGGGTCTTATGTTTTTTTTTTCATAAATATGTATCCTAAAATTCACCCTTTCCATGCTACAGCCATGGCAGGTTGCCAGAAAAAAGTCGTGAATTTTTAATTGTGGCTACAATTATACATGAAATATTCAGAAAATTCACAGCCTTTGGTTTTTTGAACGCTCTATAAGTTTTTTGCTCCAAAAATAAGGTAACTCTGATTTAAGGGGGTGAATGTGGGTTGCTTACAGTTTTTATGGCCAAAATTTTCCATTTCCCTCCAAAAAATGCAAATTCAAATATCACCATTGAGTTAGCCATGAAATAACCTAAAGTTTTGGAATCTTGCATTTTTTTTAATCAGCTGATAGTTTTCTAGAAAATCACTAGTAAATGAAAGAGGAATGTTAAAGTAACAAACTAAGATACTAAGGGCCCGTTTTTCATGTTCCAGTTAAACTCCAGATAACTAACTAATAGTTTAGATGATGAACGAGATTCTTGAAATAAAGTTTGAAGGATCACATTCTAAACTATCAGTTAGTTATCTGGAGTTTAACTGGAACATGAAAAACCGGCCCTAAGTGGGATATGACTTTTAACTTTTTTCCATTTTGATGCTTTTGACGTTCAAAATGAAACATAGCACTTTGATTTACTTGCTAGTTTGACGTTTGTTGGATGGGTAAATTAGGATTTTTGTGAAGCAGCTTGCGACGTCTGTAGCTTGGAGGGCGCGCATTTTAGGATAAATGTTTATGAGAAATAACAGTCATATTTTGATCTCGGGAATACGCCCATGAAATATTTGTATTGAATTTGGAAACACCCAGTATGTTTGTTAATCATAACTGGAGTTATCTGCCTTACTTTTTTTCAAGCATTTGATTTAGTGATGTGTTTTGTTTTTTGTTGACTTAAATACAACATATTTGATTTTTGTTGTTCTTTAATTAATAAAAACTGTTGGAATAATAGTTATCTAATAAACTAGTGTATTAATGAATTCGATTAATGATCGTGATATTTTAACGCGTGAGCGAAGCAAGCGCGTTAGCCAGGAATCACACTGATCGACCAGAACCGACCATCCGCGACCGTCCACCTACGACCAAAAATTGAAGTAGATCAATGAAAACTCTTAAACTCACACTGATCGACCATCTACGACCGACCGCCAGAATAATTTTGTAAATCTGACATTGATCTGACATTCAAAAGGTTATGTCATTTTTCTATTTATCGAAAAAAAGTTAAGATCATAATTTCAATGCTTTTGTTGTGAATAATGAGTAGGAGTGATAGTGAAGAAGAAATAATTAGGACAGCGTATGATTTTTATAAACGATTAATAAAGTGAAGTAAAAAAGTGTGAGGAATAGAGAACTTTATTTATATCGGGAACAAGATGGTGGATTTTGAACCACTTATCCCAAATTACTAAGAGGTCAATACAGTTCCAAAGTACCTACTATTGAATGTCTATAAATTACACCAACAGAAATTCCCAATCGAAAGAAGGCCAATTTTTCATTTGCCGAGCATTACTTCCCGATAGAGCACCAAGGAATGTCTCCTTTTTCTATATCCAGCACGTTAATTCTTTAACTATAAAAAATATGTAAGTTACTATTAGTTAAACATTACTGGTACTAAACATTTATTCTCTTGCGTTAATAAATTCCATCAATGACTTCTGTATTGCTGTAATTATGATTACTCTGATTCAACGTGGCTCCTCACCGCTGTTATTAAAATATTCATCTCTGCGGCGGTCCACACGGTTCCTGTATTGTTCCGCTGCTTTAAAAACATTAAAAATTTGAATGAACTATAAAATATTGTAAATATAGTACTCACGAATTTCTGAATCAATTGAAAATATATCATTTCACATGAATAATATTAAAATGTTCGTTTAGGTTAAAAACTGTTGAAAGTTTATCACAAACATGTGTCCAAATGATAATTTAGCGTATGGGCATTGCATCACAGTAGTCTGAGGCCGACCAAAATTTCCAGCAGGATATAATTTCAAACATGGTCTTTGAAAACCGGTCGTAGACGGTCGAGAATGGTCGAAGACTGTGAGTTGTGCGATAAGAATATACGTGTTGAAAATTTTGGTCGTTGGTGGACGGTCGGGGACGGTCGGTCCTGGTCGATCAGTGTGATTCCTGGCTTAATGTTCGAGGTCATTAATCGCATTTTAATATAAGAGTTGATTACAATATTTTTCCGTCTACCTCACTCTTGTTTTAATAAAGGAATTCAATTTTTTTTCTGGCAATATAGTTAAAGATGCTACTTTAGCAGTTTCCGCAACATCTTGCAACATGTATTCATCTTCAATATCCATTATAGCGTTCATAACATCTAAATTCGTTAATGTTTGATTGTCTATGCAACAATCATGCATTCAGAGAAATCGACCATTGTCACTGCCAATATAAATGTATAAGAGCAATGTACGTTGGGTTGCATATAATAAAATCGTTGAATAATATAAAATCATTCATTAATAGGGGTCATTAATCAACGATTTTGAGTGTGTTAAAATACATCATAATATGGTCACTAAAGAATCCATTAAAAATGAAATCTATTCTAATATAATATTTTCATTTCTATATTAGGAAATATGTAAAATTTTCATATTTTTCCTGTTGCCAAGAAAAATCATATCATATAGTCATGAGTATGACCGATTTTTGAAGTACGTATCGGTTAAGTTCATTTAACATAACGCATTGGTTGGTTGGTTGGTTAAAGGCTGACGAGCGAGATACCGGGTTTACCTTGTGGTTTCCCTTAACACTGAGACCAGCTGGGGTCTATTGTATTGTTCTGTCGGCAGGGGTTCCTAGTTAAATAGGCTTGTGTTTATCACCAGGTTCAATAGTCTATTTACTAGGTGTTTCGGATTCATGCCTGTTTCTAGGTTGATCTGTCCGAATATTCTGTTGCGCTTGTTGAGCAGCGCGTCGCAGTCGAAGATGATGTGAGAGGCTGTTTCCTCCTCGTCACCACAGAGTCTACAGTCCACGGTTTCTCTATTCATTCCCATGGTGTGTAGGTGTTTTCATCATTTCCAGTTCGGTAAAGTTGTCTTCATGGATGATTTTGGTGTGCCCAGTTTGTGGTTGGGTTATCCAATTACCTGTTTGTTTAAGTCTGTATGCACTCATCCTTGCCTCCCCCATGACTGTAATGTCTAAAGGTGGGAGGTTTAGGATAATTTCCATAGCAGCGGTTGGAGTGCTATTCATACCACTCGTGATACACAGACAGGCGAGCCTCTATATTTTACCAAGGTAGGTTTTCGACTGTCTCTGTTTTATCTTGGGTCACCACAAAAGTGAACCATATGTAATTCTGGGTCTTATGATCGCGGTGTAAAACCAATGCATGACTTTCGGTTTCAGATCCCATGTTTTTCCAACAGCTCTTCTGCACATCATGAACGATGCTTTGCTTTTGTTGTCTACATGTTGTAGATGCATGTTCAAGGTTAGTTTCTTGTCCAAGAACTGCCCTAAATATTTGACTTGATCAGCAACTTGTAGTGTTGCACCAAAGAACTTGGGTGACTTCAAGTCCCCCTTAATCATTTTGCGTGTGAAGGGAATGAGTGTGGTTTTGCTGGGGTTTGCCCTCAGTCCTTCTTTTTTGCACCATTCCTCTACGATCCTCAGTGCATTTTGCATTAGCTCAGAGGTTATTTGGGCATACTTTCCCTGTACGATGACTACTATGTCGTCCGCCTAACCTTGGGAGTAGTATACCTGATTGTTTAAAGATTCCAGAAGTTCGTCTACTAACATGTCCCACAGTAGAGGGGATAGTATCCCTCCCTGTGGGGTTCTTCTGGCAATTTCCAGCTTCGCGGAGTCTTCAAACATGTTGGTATGGGCCTGTCGATTTTGGAGCATTGACTATATCCACCTGCAGGTGTTTTCATCAACGCTTCGCTTCGAAAACCATTATATGACTTATAATTGTAAAGTTGAATGTCCACCGGGTTAATTCACAAAAATAAGTCATTTTTCAATTTGTTAACCTCCTTTTTTCTGTTTATTTGGCGATATCTTTCGAATTCTATTTAGCAATGAAGACAAGAACAATTCTATTATTAGGACTTGTTTCCCTTTTTTATCCATTAGTGCTAGTATTCTAGATATAGCTAAGAATCGCAGAAGCCATAGCATAGGCGTAGGATGTGAGGCCCTTCAGCCGTGAGAGGGATACTGAAGGGCTCAGGGCTTTACGCAACTCTCGTAAGAGATATGCGCATGCTCGACGAGGAACAATTTTTTAAATACACCGTAATGTCTGTGAAACAATTCGATAACCTTTTCAAATTGGTTCGCTCAAGAAGCAACAAGGCAAGGCAAAATTGAAAATTCACATATGTTGACTACACAGTGAGTGATATTTTTTCGAAAACAATATTCAATTTTAAAAAGCATTTTCTTTTTTGCACTAATGGCTCTGTAATCATGGAGTTCAACTTCCAAACTAGTTTGAGAGACTCACAAAAAACCTCATCAATCAATCTTTCTGAGAGAACACCTCTGGCAATGCCCATGGAGAGATGATGATGATGTTGATGACAATGGGGCCAACCGACTGGCTCTCAAGATATCTCCTCGAACTGAGCCGGGACTCTGTCAGGAAGGTGTTAGGACTCCTAACAGGTCCCTGCCACTTGAGAAAATACCTGCACATGCTGGGGATACATACACCAAGACTCCACACTATGCTGGTTCTGTGATGAGGAAGGAGAAACAGCCTCCCATATAGTGTTGGAATGCTTGTATGAGGATTGATATCTTCGGACAGACACAGCAGTTCAGAAAATATCATCACACAGTGGAACCTCGTAAGAAATCTCAGAGCTCTAGAGGAGAAAAGCAATACTCCCATTTGCAAATTTGCGGAAATATAAGAATATTTTATGGTGGCCGTGCTGGTAGAGCATTAGCCTCTCAAGCAAGCGAAGGGTCAAGTGTTCAAATCCACGCATGGTTATCGTTCTAGTACATGGCATCACACGATAAAAGGTGAGTGCTGCATCACACAAGTATCTCGAAGACTTCTGAGGGTAGCGCGTAGTGGTGCAATTGGTTGTCGGAAATAACTAACAATAACAAATTATTAACGTGACATAGAACACTTGTTTGTGATGGAATGTTTCTCTGAGATTCTTCAGCTTTTACATAAGATTGTTAAATGAAACCCCGTGCATTTTCATTTTTCGTTTTCAATGTTTTAATTCAATCCGTCGTTTTAGGAAACAAGATCCACTTCAAATGAAAAACTCTAATCGAAATCCCCATCCCGTGTTCAACGATAAAATACGAATTTCCCCCAAGTTCTTCGTAGGTAAACCCCCGAGAGCAATTTCGGTAAAAAAGTATGGTTACAAAGCGCGAGAACAGGTGGAAGACATACACATTATAAACATTCGGATTCGGCTAAAAATTCTTTATGGCCAGATTTCACTTACACCGCGGGATTGGAACCATGTGGGGTTCAGGTAAATGGGCGACGGGGAGAAAGGCAATTTTGCTAATGTATTCAATTCGTACCTATAACAATAAAAGTTTTTCGTAGCAAGCGGAGCGGCAGAGATTTCGGATAAATTCGACTCCGAATTGTGAAATGAAATTTATGGGCTTCTTGTGAAAATGTAACTATGTCGAGAATATAACGAACAGGAAAAGTTTTTGACATAAGTTTATTGATATGTCGAATACAGGGTGAGTTGAAACTGCGAAAATTGTTACAAATATAAACGAAGAGCATTTTGTTAGTCTTGGAAAATCAATAAAGTTATTTTCCGCTAATTTATTGGTTCGAAATGACCTATTGTGTTTCTAATATTGCTGTTATAAAATAATTTCCACCTGAACGCTTAAAGCGTATTATCACAATATAAGGTATTTCCTAACTATGGTACGAAACTACACAGAGTTATTCGTTGGGTCGTTTCAAAGAAAAACAATGTTCGGAGTTGCCTCGCTTCTAAGATACAGGGCATTGAAGTTAAAAAAAATGGTATTTATAAAATATCATAAATAATATCCTTGAACCTATTTGGTTGAATTTTTGTACAGTTATCTGAACTAAAGAGGCGCTCATTAAGCCCTGACTAGACTGGAATTATTAGTTCCAGTGGCGTCTCAATGGGCACCACATCCAACAATATTGAAAAAAAAAGTACGCCACTGAATCTTTTTCGTAGTTTTTTAATTTTTTTAATATTAATGAACTAAAAATACAACTCTGTGGTCTCTTGCGTTTTCTCAATAACTAGCCTCGTTTTCGAAAATAAAAAAAATGAAGTCAATCAATTGGATATCATGAACCCTTGCGACAGTGATATTATTGTCATATCAGTAAAATTCAGAGTCAATCAGCAATGATTCTATCATGAATAATTTTACTAACGCTTAACATGCTAACATGCACTTTATTTATGGATTAGAAAATAGAAATGCGGAAGAAGCATGAATAATGTACCAGGGTAGATATACTAACAGAGTAATTCCATGTGCTAAAACACTTAGAACGATACATGCAAGAAAATGTGAAACTGGGAGTTTCACTAAAAATGCAGGTGTTGGAAGACCAGAAACGGTAACAACGCCTGAACTAGAAAGCTATACTTGATGCGATGGAAGAGGATCCTTCAAATAGTACCAGGAAGATTGCACAAATATCTGTCAGATGTAGTTCAATATCCGTCGTGGCATTACCCAGGGAAGTAGTTGTTTTCTGTCAGATTTTTGCCTCATATTTTCCACTTTGTGGAAATATTTAGAGAGAATGGAACTTCGACTTTGTCGATTTTATTATCATTTATATGCACTCTCCAGCAAAACATTCGAACTTTTTCGAATTTTCGCATTTACTCTACGAGTCTTTTGCTGTCTCGAGGAGTGCTTATTGATTTTCTTGGCGGATGGCGCAGCGACTGACTAACTGTAAGTCGCTGCTCCATCCGTATGGAATTATTACATATTCATTCATAATTCATTTGGCAGGGACAAGACAACTCAAAGTTGTCGAACCTACCCTTGCACTGATGAGAGACAACAACCTCGAAACATGTCTGCAGTTGGTCATCCCCAGCCAAATTAAGGATAATCTTTTGTTTGTCTACAATAAGCACTTGCAATTGAGTCTTCTTGGAAGAATAATGCACAAATATCTGTCAGATGTAGTTCAATATCCGTCGTGGCATTAGCCAGGAAAGTAGTTGTTTTCTGTCAGATTTTTGCCTCATACTTTCCACTTTGTGGAAATATTTGGAGAGAAGGGTAGGTACTTCGACTTTGTCGATTTTATTCTTATCATTTATTTGTACTCTCCGACAAAACATTCGAACTATTCGAATTTTCGCATTGCACTGCCGCTTGAAGTCATCCCAAAAACTGTTTGGAAAGTTCTAAAAATAATCCTTTTATAACCATATCACATCAAGCGGTTCCAAGCTCTACTGCCTCGTGATTTTCACCCAAGATTAATGTTTTGCAGTTGGTTGATTCATACGATGGCACACACTAATATTTTTTTCCTAAATATTTTATTTACGGACGAGGCAGATTTTTCACAAGATGCTATCTGAACGTTTGGGTCCGTTTGGGCCGTGGTGGCCGTGCTGGTAGAACGTTCGCCTTTGGAGCGAAGGGTCGAAGGTTTAAATCCTCGCGGTCTCGTGCATGGCATCACACGTTGAAAGGTAAGGGCTGCGTCTTCCCTAGCTCACTCAAGTCTTTGGAAGACTTCCGAGGGTTGCGCGTAGGAGTGCAATCGGTTGAACTAACAATTTTAACCAACAACAATTATTGGTGGCTATATAATGGCACATTTTTCAACAGCAAGACATATAGGTGAATCCTACACGGTCTTTTTGCAAGATCATTCACCCATTTTCTCAGAAGAAGTACCCGTATTTGTGAGAAGCAGCAGGTTGCTGCTTGTACTGATCGACAATCGTAAGGATGCCTCCGAGAATTGGTTGCGCAGTAGACAAAACACTGGAGTGGGGCAGGAGCTCAATCGCTCTGCCACAGCTTAGTGGCTCTGCCTTATTAAACAGTAGTCGATCTTTGTCGCACATCTACTCACGCTTTCTATCGTTTGCGCAGCTGAGAGGCATCCTTACGCTTTTCGATCTGTACATCATATCACAAACCTCATCTGTGGATTCTACTAGTTACCTCAACTAATCACACATTACTGCAATCTTGAAACTCTCAAAAAAATTCTCTGTTTCATAGTAATATCACACATTATTGAAATGTTAACTTGACTTTATTTAAGACTGACTGTAAATTTTTATGATGCATCAGATGCACCAAAAATCTAGCAAAATCTTTAAGATTAAAACACACCACGGTAGAAATGTTGTTGCTGGGTAACAACGATAAGATCTCAGGTTTATCACATGAACTGTTGAATAAGACTTCATGTCAATAATACGTGACATCAGATGTCCTTTACCTACTTGATCAGATGTAATAAAATATGGGGGACATTATTTATACTGGTCTCAAATTAATTTCCACCATTGTTTTTAAAGTCACCGTACACTTGCATCATAATAGTTATTTATGGTACAAGTTCTGAAAGATTTTTTTTCTACTACCGCTTACCAAAGTAGACTTTGACGCTTTCAGATCTCAACGCAAAGTTGACGTTTTCCGAGGAATCTCATTTGACAGCTTTTACGCTCAGGTACCCAATTTTTTAATTGTCGGAATTGATTCTCTAGAGAAATTTGACATCATTTTCTAGATAGATAGGTACCTATTGCTCGAAATTAAGAGAAACTGACGTCATATTGTCTCATATTTCTCTAGAGAATCAATTCCGACAATTCAAAAATTGGGTCCCTGGAGCGAAAATATTGAAAAAACGCTCGATCTCCCTAGCTTTTGTTGAAAACGAACCTATTCTTGCATGATGGAAGTGAACACAAGAAATTCAAAGCACACTAAGGAACTGCGGTGGTGTTGATGTTAGAGATGCTTCCTACTAAACTGGGTTTTCGATCTTGGCGTGAGTTGGTTCTCGGGATTCGATAATTTTTTTTACGGAAGCTTTTTCCATTTTTTCCTTTTGTTTGAGATGTAAATTATTGGATATTTGGATAGCTTATTTATTCGGGATTACTATTGAATGTAAATATTATGTGTCTATGTTGAATTAAGTGTCTATCGTTTTAATTTCTAAGAGTTGCGTTTGTAAAAAAAAATCATGTATGTATTTCGAGCACAAAGTTACGAAATTATTCACTTTGCGCTCTAAATACACAAATAGCTATTTTTTACTACCGCTTACCAAAGTAGCCTTTGACGCTTTCAAATCTCAACGCAAAGTTGACGTTTTCCGAGGAATGACATTTTATGACAGCTTTTACGCTCTATAGCGAGAATATTGAAAAAACTCTCCCTAGCTCTCCCTAGCTTTTCTTGAAAACGAACCTATTCTTGCATGATGGAAAGTGAACACAAGAAATTCAAAGCATTGTTAGGAACTGAGGTGGTGTTAAGGTTAGAGATTCTTCCTACTAATCTGATATATCGATCTTGGCGTTAGTTCGAACTCGGGACTCGGTAATTTTTTTTGGCAAGTTTTTTTTCTTTTTTTCCTTTTGTTAGAGATGTAAATTATTGAATATTTGGATAGTTTATACATTTGGGAATACTATTGAATGTAAATTTTCTCATAGGTAATATGTTGAATGGAGTGTCTATCATTCTCATGCCTACGAGCTGCGTTTGTAGAAAAAATCGTGTGTGTATTTCGAGCACAAAGTGTCATTGCCGCTCTCCAAATTTTACCGCGCTTCGCTTCGCGTCGCGCGGTAACTCTCTTTGTCGAGCGGCAATCAATGAAAGATACTACTATCTGCGTAATAGATAATGAACTTTCAGATCACAGAACTGTACTAGTGGAACTCGGCTCCATTATTGAAATTAATAGAGTTCGTTTACTGAAGAAAAGGAATTTTTGTCAATCAAATATACAATTATTCTACAATCACTTACAGACTCCAGATTGGTCTTCTATTTACCAGTACAACAATCTGGATGAGGCATTTGAAAACTTTTTTGTAGTATTCGGATTTTATTTCGATATTTCATTTCCCTTGAAACAATTCAAGTGGAGAATGGGTGACTGACGAAGTAATCAAATCCAGCCAAAATTTGAAGGATTTATTCATATTGAAAAATACTTACCCACTCTTAACGGATCGGTATAGAAAAGCAAAAATTGAACATATGAAACTTGTACAAAAAACCAAGCGCTGTTACTATCAGAATAAAATCCTTACATCTGACAACATTTGTAAATCAGCTTGGGATGTTATTAATAAACAGACAAGGAAGAGAGAAGGAAATTCTAATACTTCACTTAGAGAAAATGGAGTTGATTATGAGGATCCTCAACTAATTGTAAACATGTTCAATTATTATTTTATTATAGATTCAATAGCGAGTAACAATAATGACACAAATCTCAATATAGGTTTTCGATCTGAAAGAGGCTCCATTTTCCTAAACCTTTTTGTGGAGAGCTTCTGACTTTACTAAATCACAAATTGAAAAATAAGTCCTCTAGTGGGCCTGATGAAATCCCAATGTTCATACTGAAAAAAGTTATTTCAATAATTATTGAACCGCTCGTATATCTCGTGAATCTTTCATTTGCCACAGGCTGTTTTCCTTCAAGTCTCAAAATAGGTAAAGTTGTGCCAATACAGAAGAAACCCAATTCTAGGAATGTAAATGACTTTCGTCCAATCACCATCATACCATCGTGTTTTTCGAAGGTATTCGAATTATCATTTTCCACAAGGCTAATGGATTTTCTCATGATAATAAAATTATTATCAGCTAGTCAGCATGGATTCTATCCAGGTAGGTCAACTAGCACTGCCATCTGTGCCTTTTTGGAAAAAGTTGTGAACTTCATCGAGGCAGGCGAGTGCCCAGCGGGATCTGTGTTGGTCCCCATGTTCTTTATGATATATATATATATATATATATATATATATATATATATATATATATATATATATATATATATATATATATATATATATAGATCTAGATAAACTAGTTAATGATAATTCGTATATTCTATTTGCAGACGATATTTCCATTGTCGTCAGCGATAAGAATATTAACATCTTGAATGACAATTGTTCAGAGATTATGAACCGTACTGTAGATTGATGCTCTAAAAACAGTTTATTTCTCAATCCTAATAAAACTCAAATTGTGAGATTTCATAACAGAAGTATGCGCAAAGACTGAATATCAGTATTAATAATGGGAATGAACACTTGACTCAGTCAGATTCTGTGAGGTTCTTGGGAACTGTTTTGGATGACACACTGAACTGGAGAGTTCATTGCGAGTCACTTATACGAAAATTAAATTCATTTTGTTTTTTATTTCGAAATCTCAAACCGTTGTTAACTTGTAATCAGCTAGTTACATTATACTTCGCTCAAGTCGATTCCCGATTGAGATATGGCCTTCAATTTTGGGGAAATTTGTCTTTGGCTCCTAATGTATTCACAGCACAGAAAAAACTTGTTAGAATGATCGCTGGTGTCTCTCAACGCAGTTCATGTAAACCATTATTTGTTAAGTACAAGATTCTGCCCCTGGTTTGTCTGTTCATTTTGGAAATGTCCGTTTACGTTTTCAAAAACAGAAAACTATTTCTGACCAATGACTGTAAACGTGAGAAGTCAACTAGACAGGATAAATACTTATATATTCCATTTTGTAAATATAATGTGACTTTGAATACACCTACGTACTTAGGATTGAAATTTTTTAATTTGTTACCCGAAGAATTAAAATGTAGTCAGTCTGAGGGACTTTTTAAAAGAAAACTTAAAAATTATCTTTATTAAAAGTGCTTTTATAATTTGACAGATTTTATGACTTAGAGATCATTTGTTTGTGTTGTGTAAAAATAATGTTGTTTTATATTGTTTGTGTTGTGTAAAAACTACTGTTGTTTCATATTGAACAATCACTGTATGTCTATGATGTATATTTGTGATTATGTCTACTTTTTTTTAAATCAATTTATACTTCTTTTTTTCATATAGTATTTAGAATACTGCTCTTTTATGATAATTTTCTATACGATGCTGTAATGTATTGTCCACGGAAATAAATTATCTTATCTTATCTTAATCCCTTTGCGCTCTAAATACACAAATAGCTATTGTATGAGCGTGAAGTTTTTTTAATGAAGCGAAACACGCGAGTACAAAAAGGCTCTTTACGAAAATGTATCAGACAATTTTTTTACGGCTGTTATTATATTGACAAATTGTAGAAATTGTTGAATGTTTTATCCAATTGAGTTTTCAGTTTCCGAATTATTATCAAATGATGACTTTAGAGTACAATCGACGCAAATAACTGACTTTTTGAAAAATATGTGAACAGTACGTAAAACATTATTTTACATATAGTTGATTATTTTACGGACAGTTAATTTTTTGACGATCTTGTTCTAAAAAGTATTGTTTACAGTGCGCAAAACCTAAATTTAAGCACTGTTGTAGAAAAATACTATTGTGTTATCATCATAGTTATTGTCAAGTGCAATTAAAAGCGTCGCGTCGTTTCCCTAAACTCGTTGTGCGTGCTTCAAACACTCACTCCGCTTTGCGTCGTGCCGTTAAACTCGTTGCGCGTGCTGTAAAGGCTCACTCGTAGAGTTGTACAGGCTGGGTCGAATTGGACACTTTTAAAGGGAAAGTCGTGTTTTCACACTAGATAGATGAAAACTGATGGCTGTGTCTGAGGATCAAATTTTATGACAAACTTAATGGTGACAGGCGTGTTTTTCGAAAATGTGCATTTTCGAGAAGTTGCTGTAACTTTTTTCCTGTCGGAAATTCCTTGTTTCTATTAAAACGTTTCCGAAGCACTTTTTTTATGTAGAATCAATGGTGTAAGTGATTTATTTTTTCAAATAACATTTCGATAGTTATTGATGGAAAAATATATTTTAATGATACACCTTGTATATTCCTGTATATTTCAATAGATCTTAAAATAATCTTTCCAAAAATGTGCACACTTGATATTTTGCTAGAGTCATCTTTACAATACAGAGCTTTTAGATTTTGTTGTTAACTAGACTTTGAAACACACATTTTGAACAAGTAGGCTTTGGACGACGCGGCGATAAAACAAAAAGCAATTGTTCGCTAGTGGCTCTCAAATAATGAGAAAGCTATTCACAGCAGTAAGTGAAACTCATAGTTTCAATAAAACTGATAAAAATTTATATTATATTTACTACTAATAAATGAAATTCCAACAATAATAATATTAATAATTATGAAGAACAAATAATCAAATATATTTCTTCACAGGAGGTGTTCGAAATGTCTACCAGCTTGTCCTACACACAGGCGACACCTTTTCTGAATGCTTTTTGCCGAAATAATTAGTTCAATAGGAGTGAGAGAATCAATTCGTATTTAGAGTTGGTAGACAATTTGAAAATAAGATCTTTCCACCTTGCCTAGAGGTAAAAGTCCATAGGCGTTAGGTCCGGTGACCTGGCCGGCCAACGGTTGGGTCCTTGGTTGGCTATCCAATTATTAACCAAAATTTGCATCCAAAAATTTTTTGACAATTACAGAGTTGTGAAAATATATTTTCTTGAGCTCCATTAGTGGCAATTCATCAACAAGGATTTCAATATTTTGCATTTCAAAGATAGCTCTAGCAAAATATCAAGTGTGCTATATTTTTGGAAAGGTAAGTTTAGGCTCTACTGAAATATATAGGAATATACGGGGCCAGGTAGCCGAGTGGTTAAAGCGACATTGTTTCAATCACTTTTGGCTGCCAATCAAAGGTTCAAACCCTAGCGACTGCAGAACTTTTTCGGATGGCCCGAGAAAGTGCTAGGAATCGCACGTAAAAAGGTAAGACCTCGTTGATCCTTAGTTCGCACAAGTTTCGACTTCTGAGAGCTGCCGTTCGTAAGGGGACGACTGCTGGTGAACGGAAACAACAATTTTAACAAACAATACAGGGTGTCTCATTACAAAATCCATCAATAACTATCGAAATGTTATTTGAAAAAATAAATCACTCACACCATTTAATTCTACGTAAAAAGTACTTTGGAAATGTTTTTATAGAAACAAGCAATTTTCGACAGGAAAAAAGTTACAGCAACTTTCGTAAATGCACATTTTTGAAAAACACGCTGTAACTCATAAACGATGATAGATATCAATATGCGGTTTTCATCATTGAGTTTGTCATAAAATTTGATCCTCAGACACAGCCATCAGTTTTTATCTATCTAGTGTGAAACAGGACTTTTCATTTAAAAGTGTCTAATTTCGCCCACCCTGTACCATAATATACCTACTATTTTCAGCAGTGGAACACCCAATAATTTAAGTATAACTCGATAAATGAATCGATTGGAACAACTTGAATCTTGATATAACTCATAATAGTGTAAAAATCTCTATATTTCATTAGTTCATTTTGTTAATGAACTCACTCAATATTCAATAAACTAAATTAAAATATTGTTTTTTTACGTGATCTATTAAAATCTTGACGAGACATCCACCAAATTATTCAAGGGAGTCGTGATCTGCAGTTAGTTAAGAAGTTTAGTATATGCATCTTTGAAATTTAAACAAAGTTGGAATATTTATAAAGGCGGCAGGCAAAAGCTTCCCGAGCACTAATTGGAATAATCCAGTTCCAATTAATTCTGCGGGAAGTTCGACGTTACCTTCTGCAAGATTAACTTCAGCAAAAGGCAGTGGCGTAGCTCTTCAGAAAATAGTCTGATGTCCACTTTCTTAAATGAAATTTCATTCGGATATTGGTGGAACAGGGTATTTCAAATGGCATACCCTGTATGTTATTGCATTTCCAAAACCATGAAATAGTTCCGATTAGTTCGAAACTAAGTTTCGTTTTTACAGCTACTTGATTTTTTTGGAGCCGATAAGTGTTGATCTAGCGTGATGGGATCAACTTAATAATAATAAATGATATAAAAAGTAATGGAAAAATACAAATTAATCCATTTACCAATAAACTCTGTACTGGAGGCATTTTAATCTTTCGAAATTACTTAATTGCAGAAATGTATTTGTTTCAAATGGCAACAACCCGCAGCTACAACTCAGTATGAATACAATGTTTCAAAACCAATCCAAACCGTAGCCTCAAACCCAAATACTATCCATTTGGTATTGAAATGTATTCGTTTCAATTTATGATAGGGGATACCAAAATGTTCAAAGTAAATTATGAAAAATTAAATTAATATGAATAACAATTTAGAAATTGTCCTCAAACTAAATTGATAAAACTTGAAAACTGGAATGAAAAGTCTGTTATCGTAGAATGAATGTGCTGTGGGTGATATTTAAAAAACCGACAAGTTTTCAGCAAAGTGATTAAACGACATTGTTGCAACAAGGTTATTTCTGGTACTAACTTTTCTACCAGCAAGTCTTAATCAGTTGGATTGAACATTTAATTAACTGTCAGATTAGAATGACTCTTAAAGTCCCCTCTCTTTATTTATTTAAACATATAATTCAGAGCGCTGGTTGGCCGTTAGCGTGTGAATTCTTTAAGCTAGTGAAATAATATGTTCTATTTTGTCCAAAGTACTATTCTTCAACAAACAACTTCACCTAATAACTCTTTTGTGGAAATTAATTCAGCTATAAAACCATCATATGTGATCTCAATTATTATAACAATGATCCTACTTAATAATAATAACGTTTATCCATAAATATAACAACACAGTGATACACACACAAAAAAAACTACAAAAAGAATAAACATTTACAACATCCACAGAAGTATTATACATAATGTGGTGAATATATGCGGGTTAGGCATATTAAAAAGGCAATGAATAATTTAAATTAAAATAATACATAACAGTGTTAAAAAATATATATACACGATATATTTTTTTGTTTTTTTTTCTATATTTGAAGTTGGGCCTTTCTCTGTATTCATTCAATCATCTATCATTTTGTGTATTATTGTTTTGTCTGTTATTTTAATAAATGATATGAGTTGAGTTTTAAAGCGTTTGAAGGAAGTTTCATCGATAATTTCTTGTAGTAGTTATTTGGTGCCAAGTAGGAGTAACATTTCTGACCTACTGTTTTAGAAACTACTGGTATACAACACTGATTGTTCGATGTTGTCGCGTATGTATGGTTTTGAGTGGAAAGTTCTTTTTTATTTTTATATTGCTGGCATCTCATCTGAATAATATAAAATTGTCTGATATCTAATATTTGTGTTTCAGTATAGAGTAGAGAGCTTGGATATCATGAAGGTTTGTTGAGTATCATTCGGAGGAATCGTTTTTGAGAGATTTCGAGGGCATTTGGTAGTTTCTTGATACTCCTCCCTAGCCAATAATGCCATAATTAAGGTGTGACTCAACCAAACTGCGGTACAATATTGTTTTATATTTGAAGCTCAAAAATGGTCCAACTTGTTTGAAACGAAATAGTATACTACGAAGTTTTTTTGTTAAATATTCCATATGGTGGTTTTATCGTAGTTGATTGTCAACGTAAATACCCAAGTATTTTATTTTTTCTGCAGGTTTCGTTGAAAAATCTTGTTGGATATTTAAACTGTATTTTGGCAAAGAGGTTTCATGACTACTAAAGGGTGAGTATATAGTTTTTTCGCAGTTAATCGAAAGTAATCTGCTGTCGAACCAGTCTTTGAGTTTTCCAAGATCTTTTTTCAATATTCAATATTACCTAAATACTTCGTCTCCTGATCGTCTTCTTGGTGGATACCGGAATTGGCTCGATGTTTACACATTCGCGAAGAAATCTATATGTGCTGGTTCTTTAATATTCTCAATGACTATAATATTATTGGTTGCTTTGAGTTGATTCAAATTGTACTAATTTATAAGAAAACTCAATTGGCTTTGGTTGTTTTCAAATTTATTGGCTAGGAAAAGTCATGTGTGAAAATAGAACAAATATAGAATGAAAAGATATAAAAATGACTAGACAATTAAAATATTTGAACTAAGAACTGGAATTAATATATTAACATTTATATAGACTTTCTGAAATACTTATAATTACCAAAACAATGAAATTAAAACTGCAAATAGGTTATTCAAAACTCAAAAATGACAAAACTAACTCTGAATGCAATCCTCGTATTCATCTCTCAACAAACACCTTTTTAAAACACACATGGATATCAAAACACGTTTCTACATGGCGGCGAACTAGTGACTTGACTTCAATGACTTTAAATACGAAATTACTTGGTTCGGGATCCGAGGCCCGAATAACTATATGAAAAATACAACTTACTTGAATAATAATAAAAACGCAATTGACTCGAAAAATTATTGAAATTCAACTTACTGGTTCGGAAACTACATTGCAACTCATTTTTTGTGGATTCTCAGAAATAAACTCGACTTACTCTCTCCCCCTTTATGGTTACTTAGTTTTTAGCCACGCCCTTTGACATAGTCACCGTGAAGGAATTTTGGTTACGGATGAATCGTTTTGTGTGACAAATCTAATAACTAGACTTTCCCAAATGATAGCTTGGGTGGACAACCCCGTACATACTCATTAACATATTATGTCATTATTGAATATATAGCTTGGAAAAATGTCCAAAAAACTTCCATATTAATAATAATAATAATAATAATAATAATAATAATAATAATAATAATAATAATATTAATAATAATAACAATAATAATAATAATAATAATAATAATAATAATAATAATAATAATAATAATAATAATAATAATAATAATAATAATAATAATAATAATAATAATAATAATAATAATAATAATAATAAATGCTTTTATTGGTAGTAATAACATACATCCAAAAGGTAGAGTTAGCGCTTTCTCATACTAGATGAGAAAGTACGAGTGACTTAAATACTATCAAGGCCCCTAACTCTAGTAACAAATATATATTTACAAATGACATATCGATTCGATTCCGTTGTTTGATCGATTACGTATTCTCACATTTTAAGTTCGGAGAAACTTTATCAATCTGTGCTGTTTTTACTCCTTTGTCCGCGGTTTTAAAAAGATTCATAAAAAGTAGAAATCTCTCTGCAGAGAAAGAAGGAGATTATGACGGCAATACTCGAAAATATCGTTCCTAACATTATTTTCTATTGTGATGGGTTTCGACTCGCAATTTGTCACTCTTAAAAAATTTAATTGTATTTTTGGGAATACTACCATAATTATCTGGTAATGGCTTATTTAGTTAAAAAAAAAATGTGTCGAACAGATGAGCGAGATCTTCAATGTGATCTTATTGGACGATATCTTCAAGCAGTGGCGTACTGAAATAGTTCAACTGTTACATTTCGAAAGATAAAACCGCATCCATTCTTCTAAGCTGTTGGTTAATAGTCAAATAGGTATTTCTACAATACTCTCTAAATCATTTATGTTAGTTAATCGCAACACGCCTGATTCAAAACAAAACCCACTCTAAAAAAATCAAGTCGCTGTGAAAACTCAACCAAATCATTCCACGCTATTCAGAATATTCTCTGGAACCTAAAGCGGAATTATCTTTAAAAAATCTTCAGATGTGCCAAAATGTGGAATTTGACGTATACGTTAATTTTGTCAAATTTCGATTCAATATCTTGAAAAACGAAGTGCGAAAGAGCGGTTCTAAAGATGTCGTTGTCACCCGATAAGTAGGTAGGTCATAGTATATTGAACTTTCAAGGGAAAAATTAATACAGTAACTGAGGCCCTGTCCAGGTTGATAAAGTTTATCCAACCCTGAAAATGCCGGAAGCTAATAATAATAACTGACCGAGCGACCCAAACTGTGTAATCAAGTTAAAACCCATTCCGCAAAAAGCTCACATCAAAGATGCGGAGACTCTGGTCCTCCTAAAGCAACATTCGGATAAGCCAATGCATGGGATCTTCTTCAACAACATCGAAGACTTATCCAAAAATTTGACCTTTGCCTTCCTCAGGTCAAGTTTCCTTAACTCCCTAGTCTACCGTAGTTGCGTGATGAGTATAGAGGTTACTGACGCCAGATGCAAGGCGTGTAATGGGGCACCAGAAACTGTTTTGCATTTGATGCCAGCATGCCCAGCTTATGCAGTCTCAGCCTATATCCACAGTCATAAATTCTCTATGAGTGTTGTACTACCATTTACGACACTTGTGTACGGTATAGACGTGACACCGGTGTTGCCTCATGCTTCGGGGGATATTGAGTCCGTTGTGGATAATGAGTAGCTTCAATAAGAACTACTCATTCGACACCCTCAGCCAAATACAAGCCTGACCACCAAAGTAAGACAATTTTCGTCATGGAGATTTCTGCTCCAGGCGAAAAGAATATCGTTCGAAAAGAGTGGAAAAAGAGTACTAAATATCGAGATCTGCTCTTTGAACTCCGCGGACTTAACCCCGACCTGCAGAAATGTTGGTTCTGATCATAGAAGGAATTTGAACAAAATATCGGCTTGCCGTAATATGGTAGAAATCTTAGCCGTACGAATCCAGATGGCCGTCATCCTTGGTTCACTTCGTCTGCTCAGGACCATGATTCTCGTACCCAATAGTCACTTACCCCACGAACCCGGACGTGAGGAATGGTTCTTGGGGTAGACGTCACCAGCGAACCCTCCAGATGTGTCGGAGCTTCGAAGACAGGGCCGGAAGGGATTAAAACAAAAACGATGATAATAACAATAATTAGGGCGGGGATTAGCGCAGTGGTTAAGTGCTCGCCTGGTAATCGAGAGATTGCAGGTTCGATTCCCAGACGGTGCGATCTTTTTTCATTTTCAGATGTGAAAGTCTGAATGACTGAGGCTCGTGTCGGCTGGGAATAATCCTCCACGATTCACTGTTGCTTTAAAAATTAACAGTGTTGCTCCTAAAGTGGCGTATGGAGTTAGTAACAAGGCCTATCCAGAACACATGGCTAATGACCATAGCAGTCGATGCCAAAACACCAAGGAAAAAAAAATAACAATAATTTTACAACAAAACCAAAGCTGACGTTGATGCTATGGTTCAAATGTGCAGGTATTATTCCACCCAACAGCGAAAGTGCAGATGGCTACTAGCTTTTTTACAATATTTTGGATATCGCTGGTGTTGTTGCGTACGTTACTTACTTTGAAAATAATAATATGCTTAGAAAAAAAGAAACTAATTTGTTATTTGTTTATATAATAATAAAATAATAATAATGTGTCTTTATTTATATCGTAATTGATACAAAAAGGCGGAATTCAGCCGCTGCGCATTTAAAAATGTCCGTCAACCGATTGCACCACTAGGCGCAACCCTCAGAAGTCCCGCAGACTTTTTCTACGCCAGCTCTCAAAAGAACTAGCTATGCCAATGATGGAATAGCGATATTCTAACGAAAACACAATCGAAATTTACTATGAAAGATCATTAACAGAAGTGGCAACTGATAACAACGAGACGGTGGTGGTGGAAAAGTTATAGTTGGATCATGCTGCATTTTTGCAACGAGTAAACTTTTCGAAAGAGAAGAAAGACTAGAAATGTTTGCGTTGACTATAATAAGCCCTTTTGTGATCAGCACACAGCAAAAATCACGGAATATTTTAAGTGTATTATCATTGATTTCTAATATATCTGTGAAAAAGATTGAAATTTTATAATTTTTTTTGTAATTCTTCTTACAGTATTTGTATATTACTATGCAAAAGAAATACGAAAAGTCCATGATTTTTGTTCAACAATCACATGGCAAAATTTGATTTTTTTTATTATAAATCGGGGTACCGTGGTATCCTGGTGGCACATGCGTGTTTTTTTACAAATGCAAAAAATATCAAGTCAATTTTTTTTCCTTTATATACAATGCAGATTTCGATAGAGAATCAGTCATGGCATTCGAGAAGGTTTTGGCAATTGTTTTTTTGAAAAAAAAAATAATCAACAAAACTTACGCCGATGGGTACCCGGGAACCAAGTTAGCAACACATGGGTTAACCAAATAAAGTTGTTATTATTCCTTATCGATGAAAAGGAAAAAGTGACCTCTCCATCAAAAATCGTATGTTCAATTTTATCTTTGTCGTATACTTATATAACACATCTAACAATGGAAAAAAATTGCACCCAATATTCACCACAAACAAAATTCATCCAATCGCTATCGGGTAAAAAACGGATAATAAGTAAATACACAGAAATATCTTGGATACACCACTGACTCCCAATTGAGATACTGACAGTCTCTAAATCTTCCTGTGCGAAATAAAGCCACTTCCGTCTTGTAAAGGTAATTCAAATTCATGTTTTAATTAAGTAATAACGTTATATACTTGGTAATGTCACTTGTTGTGGGGACTGGAAACAGATTGACAACGTCTGCTTCATTCACTACAGCTTCACATTTACAAATTTTGAACCACGTCGATTCGTTACATTCATGAGAAAAGTTATCAGTTGTGTACTGGGTGTTTGAGTTATGCGTTACAATCACTTTGGTTCAAATGCCACGAGAATCGTTTGAAATGATTTTAAACTGAACATGAAGATGGCGTAACTTGGCTTAATCACTATAAATCAGGAATTGATTCTCATTATGATCGTAATCGTATCCAAGAGTATAGATGCTTGTATCTTGCATGTTGATTTTGGTTGTCCCAGAACACACTGTTTTGCTCATTGAACATACACCATCACACATCATTTTGGGTCTGTTTTTCAATGCGGAATTAATCTGTAACAGAAGTATCCAGATAATAAATATGTCCTCTAGATAAACTCAAAGATAACTCGATGAAGAAAGGTTTTTCAATGGCTCAGATGTTTTTGAGATAAGCATCTCGCAGATAAGCAATGTTGGCAATAGTGCGTGATGAAATAAACGAATTTGATTGATTAATTAATTGTTATCATTTATTGACGTTTATGCCGCGGTTCGTTGAAATGTTTAAGGTGAAAGAAGTTTTGAAACGATTATGGATTTTTTGGATACCTATGATATAGTAGACAATGATGAAGATGAGATCATCGTCGAATTCCCGAATAACGGAAGACGACCATGCGTTGTTAAAGAAAGAACAGAAAATTTTGAAAAATATGACGATTTGGATTCTCTTGCCCGATTCAGGCTTAGAAAAGAAACCGTTCTTTTTGTGCGTAGTTGATAGAATATCAGTTGGAATTCCGTACCGACAGGTATATTATAGAATATTGATAAATTTTAGAAAAAGGTAGTGTTGGGTAATAAGGCCCACTTAACTTTTGCATTTTTTTTTTATCCTTTATATTTTATTCAAAAAAACCCGAAACTTGATGAGTTTATTGCTTGTGTAAGGAGTTTTCTATTGCCGAACGCCAGCCTATGATGGTACGTCCAGTATATATTAGTCATGTGCCGCGCATCGTCATATGCCGGTTTTTAGGGATCTTCAACAAAAGCGTTTGGCTGGCGGGAGGCGAGAAAAATAGCATGGGAATGGGAAGTAAGTTGGTGTTGACTGGAGAGTTGGTATTGAGTTTCTGAAATCATTGTTCTTGGGGTGATTGTTTAAATATATTCATTTGTGTTGAAGTGATACCTATGGTTGGAAGGTATGAGTTATATTTGTTTGAAATTGCTTGGAATTATCTTCGACAAATGGCTATAATACCTGTTTGAGTGAGTAATTGTTGGAGTTTACTTTCAATAAAAGAAAAGCAGGTTGTTATTCAGAATCAGTATGTTTCATTATATTTTTCTTGGATGTACTTTCCATTGCTTGTTGATTATTAAACAAAGAAAATCATGTGGGAGTTCCGTTCGTGGCAGCATAAACATTTTGAAGAATTTGTGTTTTGCTCTTATGATCATTGGTACACGGAGCTTTCCTTCAATACACTTGTTGATATTTGTATTGATGTTTACAAAAGTAATGTTTTGAAAAGGGGTTTTATTTGGGTTTTTATTGGTTGTACATGAGTCTCAGCACATTGGAATTGAGTGAATATATTCAGTTTAGCTATCGAAAATTCAAGGACTTGTAACGTGCCTGTGTGAGAAGTTACATGTCATTCGGTGATTTGCAACGTGTCTGTGTGAGAAGTTGCATATCACCGTTGTATTCATTTCGGCCTGGTGATTGTAACGTGCCTGTGTGTGAAGTTACCTATTATTATGCTGATTTGAGTGTTTATTGGCTTGCAACGTGGCTTGGTCAGGAGTCGCCTGCTTTTGTTGGATTTTCGAGAAGCGAAGGACTGGTAACGTGCCTGTGTGAGAAGTTACATGTCTGTGAGCTGTATTGGAAATATAATAATTACTAACGTGCCTGTGTGAGAAGTTACGTATTATTATATATACAGTACTGAGATGAGGTACATTGACTTGCAACGTGCCTGTGTGAGAAGTTGCAAGTCAAAGTGTTGACTCATCAGTTCATTTTTATGAGTTTATTGATAATGAGATTTGCTTGATTTGAAAAAAAACTCTTGCATTGTTAAAGACAATCCATTGTGTTTTGGCTCATGATATCAGCCTTTTTGAAGCCTACCCAATAATTCTTTGGATTATTGATATTTGATAATTCCACTGGAAGAAACCATTTCCTGATTTATTATGTGTGTAATTAAATTCGTAGCCACAATTGTTTCAATAAATGAATCCGTTTTTCAGAACTAGGTGCATTATCAATATGAAGTTCCTAAACCTCACAAAAGAAAACCTAAAAAACCTAACACTTGTGATGTTTACCGCTATGTTAACATCAATATTCGTCTCCTCCAATACCTCAGTAACCAAAATAAGACAAATTTCAAAAACTTGCTGTTGTGCCTTATTACCCGCCTATGAGGGTAATAAAGCCCATAGTAAGTTATGCAGAATTTCGTTTATTCATTGTATATATAAATATATACAGATCATTTTTATTAATCAGAAATGATAGAAACTCAATGAAACACTTATGAAAAAACAAAAATAAACATTATTTTCTACAGAAAGTGATAAACTTAACAAAACTCAAACAAGGAAATTAAATTATAAAACAAATCTAATAAACTGAATTCTAAAACCATTCCCTACTGTAAAAATCCTCAACATCTTCAGCCGTCAGTCCTATGCAAGTTTCGTGTAACCAAGTTCCACATTCTAGACAATTTCGCATGTTGCCCGCAGGCCTTATTACGCGATCGTTGGTAGGGCCTTATTACCGGGCGAGCACTTTTTTTTAAACATGCAGTTTCCAGAAAAATTAACAATTCTCTTCATTTTTCTCTCAGTGCGAAATATAGTACCAATGTTATGGTAACTGATGGAGCACTATTTGTTTCTTTAAGTAAAATAGGTTGAATTAAAAACGACGTCTCACCTTCTTGCGAACTTATAATCTGTGCAGCCTAAAACTGCACATTCACCTAGTGTTGTTAATGGCGAAATGAAGTCAACGATCTTTTAATAAAGCTTTACCATTACGATGATGAAACTAACAATGTTGACAGATTTGAAAAAATTTGCCAGTCTTCAAGGAAAATGACATTGGGCCTTATTTACCGCCGGGCCTTATTCCCCAACACTACCTTATATCAGTTTTGTTCATTACTGAAAATATAACTCTATCAGGCAAATTTATGCGACATGTAAGTTTGTCATACGCTCTGGTTACAACTAGTCAAATTATTAATAAAAGAGTTTCAGAAGCAATAACATTCTGTTATCAAGATTCATAAATTCGCCTACCAATGAAAATAAAATTCATGTTGCTCAACAGAGTTTTTTCCAAAAGAGCACGCGTGCCAAAAGTCGTTGATTGTATTGACTGCACCTGTGTGCAGACTTTCACTGGGTGAGTGCTTCAAATGGTGTCTCAGGATTATTTATCATTATAGGTACTTAAATTTCAGGAGGACCCAATGCTGAAATACCCAGAAATAGAAAGGGATATTTCTCAATTAATATTCAGACAGTGTCTTCAGTTGATTTAAAAATACTAGATATTGTTGCATGTTTGCCTGGATCTGTACATGATCAATATAAGGGTGGGGCACCGAAAACGAAACAGATCGAATATCTTCAAAACGCAAGTGTTGTGAATAAAATGCAAAAACACGTCGATTTTTAATCCAAGGGGGACATCTTCCTATCATTACCTCAACTGTCATACCTCTTCCCCCACCCCTTGGGCACTATCATCCAAACAATTTGAATAGGGAAAGTAGTAAGTGTTGAAAAGGTAATTTCATATGGAATTCAGCTATGTCAGTTTTTGCCATCTAACTTTTTAATTTGGCGCCCTCTTGCATAAAAAATAACTGTTCCGTATTCCAAATTATAATACTGCATTTGCAAGCTATTTTGACATAAATTAGGTGACAATGCATTACGGAATTTTTCTAAGAGAAAAACAAAACGGCGGCTCCGAAATGGCGGACGAAATTTGTAATTCTGGACCGATTTGAATCAAAATTAGTATGTGGGGATTTTCATGGTGAAAAATTATGATATTTTTGTCAATGCAAAAAACCAAGATGGTGGAGAAATTTGTATTTGTGGTTCGATTTGATTCAAAATTGGCATATATGGGTTTTACAAGTTTTCAGTATGACTGAAATGAATTAATCAAATTGATAAAATAAAGCTTATATACAAATGCACTAAAAAGGGTATAATATTTTTTTTTTTATGTGAGACGTAGGTTATTCTGTGCGTAGCAGATTCGAAAGCTTGCCGCATGTACAAAAAAGGTACTTTTGCGAGGTAAAATTTGTATTACGCATAGAATAACCTTCGTCACACATCTGAAAAAAATATTATTTCTTTTTCAGTGCATTTGTATAAAAGATTTTTTAATCAATTTTATTAATTCATTTTAGTCATACTGAAAACTTGTAAAAACCCATATATGCCAATTTTGAATCGAATCGAACCACAAATACAAATTTCGTCCTCCATCTTGGTTTTTTGCATTGACAAAAATATCATAATTTTTCACCCTGAAAATCCCCAGATAATAATTTTGATTCGAATCGGACCAGAATTACAAATTTCGTCCGCCATCTTGGAGCCACCATTTTGTTTTTTTGAATTGACGAACAAATCATAATTTCCGACCTTGAAAACTACCACATATCAATTTTAATCGAATCGGACCATAATTGCAAATCATGTCCACCATTTTGGAGCCGCATTGTTACCAAATTTATGTCAAAACAGCTTGCAAATGCAGTATTATAATTTGGAATACGGAACAGTTATTTTTCCCGCAAGAGGTCGCCAAAATAAAAAGTTAGATGGCAAAAATTGACATGGCTGAATTCCTTATGATATTACCTTTTTAATGATGTGTCACACTTACTACTTTCCCTATTCGAATTGTTTGGGTGATAGTGCCCAAGGGGTGGGGGGAGAGGTATGACAGTTGAGGTTATGATAGGAAGATGTCCCCCTTGGATTAAAAATCGATGTGTTTTTGCATTTTATTCACAACACATGCGTTTTGAAGATATTCGATCTGTTTCGTTTTCGGTTCCCCACCCTGTATATAGGTACAATAATTCCACATTGCAAAGAAAATTTTTGAATCTAGAATTTGGAAATACTCTACTTGTAGGTGATATCGGATATACTATTACAAACCATCTAAAAACACCACTTTTAAATACAACTACTGTTAATTAAAAGCGATCTTTCACATTAGGTAAAATTGGCTCCTCAACTTTTGTTGTTTTATCCATTAGAGAGAAATTTCGAAGTTCAAAATGAACACCACATCCTTTTACTTTTTCAATCTCACTACTTGTCAAAATGAAATGTCAATTATTACAAATGTATCTTCAGAATATAGGCTATCCTGCATTTTAGAGTTGAGGATTAAAATTCGTACTGAAATTCGTCGGATAAATTTTATCTTGCACTTACATACAAGATAATTATTCTTCTAGATAACCACTGTCCGACAGATGAAACTACATGAAAAACTGGCACCTAAAAATGCTGATTCGTCGAAAAATAGAATCAAGTTGATGAAATTTGGGTTAACTTTTGAGGCAGTCAATCACAAAACACTACCCGTTACCCGTCTATCGGCATCATACAAAAAATGTTGAAATAACTGATACTTAAATGCTTGATTTTTGTGCTTTATCAGTATTTTTATGGCTGATTCGTGACTTATAATAATAATAAATGCTTTTATTGGTAGTAATAACATACATCCAAAAGGTAGAGTTAGCGCTTTCTCATGCTAGATGAGAAAGTACTCTATTACTCTCAACCTGCATTTCTTGACTAATTTTTCATGAGGAAACAATTTTGTCAATCTAAAGCCATATCAGTAACGTTAATCTCAATCTCTTAATTTATGATAAATCTCTTTCTGCCTCCCGATTTCCTTCTTTCCTAAAACGATTCTCAACATATGGAAAATACTGATGGGCTGGATGTTGCTGATTGAGATAATAATTTCTATGACATTTTACGTATTATTATTTTATAACATATCTAAACTTTTTCATTCTGAGTAAGCATTAATTTGACGAAAAATTAAACCGAAATTCAACGAGAACGAAGGAACTTTTACTGTTTTCTCATAAAGCTTATGTCACTGTCATTACTAAAGTGAGTGTTCTGTTTTCCAAAGAAGATTAAAATTAATTGCAAAATATTATGCATCATGGCTATCCATGGCACACTTGAGAAAAGTTAATAAAGTATTTAGACTGGTGCCTATAATTTATGTGAAAAAGAGAAAAGTAACAGGCAAGCAAGGACCAGGTGGAAAATGTTGATGATGTTCATAATCTTAGGAAAACAAAATTTCAACACGAAAACACTCAAAATGTTGAAATGGAGATGCAGATCAGGGGTTGAAAACGGTTTTTTGTTCAAGGAGAAAATTGTAAATGATAAAAAATCAAAAACTTTCGTAGGCAACACTTTTTCACATAACCTCAAATTAACAGCCAAAATGGCAAAAAACCGATTTTTCAGTATTTAATTTTTTTATTGCGTATAAATGATTTCATTCATATAAAACTTTGTAGAAATATATCTTTTCTGGTGTCGAATAGGCACGATTTTTTTGCAATTCAGAAGACTTGTTTTCGAGTTATGTGCATTTTTAGAAAAAAATACACTTATCACAATTGTCTTGATGTTTTTTCGTATTACAAAGGTCTGTAAGTGATCATAGTGATCATAGATAAAAATAACGGTACGAACGAATCTATGATGTCTGCTAACGCTATGGACCAATCAGATGTAAGAACGTCAAATCACAGATATTTATTGAGACAACGTATAACAAATGTCAAGCATTTGACAGCGACTTAAGAAATCAGAAACTTGTAAAATAACTCTTGAAACTGCTAACCACTCGTGTTGGCGAAACGTCGAGTTCTTCTCTGAACACACGTCGGCCTTACAACCCGAAGAACCACCATGTAACTTAGTTTGATGTTGCACGTTTCACACACTGGCTCCTGAGAATGGGTCAGCAGGTAACTGTGTGTGAGTTTAGTATGACCTAGGCGTAGCCGATTTAGGATCACTTGGTGTTTCCGGTTTATTGTTTCGTCTGGCCACGGTTTTACATCATATTTGATCGTACGTAGTTTCGCGCTAGCTACTTGCCATTGGTTTTGCCACCTTTGTCTAACTGATGCCGATATCATTAATTTGATGTCTGTGAATACTACTTCCGTCACTGTTTCGGATACGGCTGAGGTAACGGCCATACGTGCACATTCATCAGCCTTTTCATTGCCGGCTATACCAATATGTGATGGAACCCAACTGAAGTGCACTGTTTTTATACTTTGATGGATTTCATGAAGTTCTGCTTTTATTTTTTGTGCTATTGGGTTTTTGGTATAAATATGCCTTAATTCATGTAAGGAGCTTAGTGAATCCGTCAAAATGATGTGTTTTTCACTCTCTTTCCCAGTAATGTAGACCACTGCACGGTAGAGAGCATAAAGCTCTGCTGTGAAGATACTGCTAATTGCGGGGAGATTATAGGAGAGGGTGTCGGTTGTTGTGACTACTGTAGCACCTACCCCTTCGCTGGTTTTTGAAGCATCTGTGTAGATTTCATTGTAATTGGAGTGGCTGTCTAAAATTTGGTTGAGATTGTTTTTGATTACTTGGCTATTGGTGTTATGTTTGTCGTAATAGGATAGACTCGTGTCGCAGTTTGGTAGTTTTATAGTCCAAGGGAAAGATGGGTGAAATACATTTGGAAACGTAATTGGTAGGGATAGTTCTAGGGTATCAAGATGATTGCGAATTCTCTCGTAGAAGGGTTTATGGGTCCTTCTTCGATTAGCGAACAGGTCTTTATAACTATCACTAAAAGTGTTGTCGTATGTGGGATTTCTTGAGGTTGCACTCACTGAGGCTGCATATGCCAGACTGAGGTAGGCACGTCTGTTTTGAAGAGATGGTTCTCCCGAAGCACAGTAGATACTTTCAACTGGTGTTGTGCAGAAGGCGCCAAGTGCTATTCGTAACGCTGTTGTGAATAGTGTCAAGTAATTTTAGTGTCGTTTTGCTTGCTGAGTCATAGGCAACACATCCATAGCCCATCTTAGATCTGATAAGGGTTCGGTAGATATTTAATAGGGTTTGACAGTCAGATCCCCGTTCCTTATGTGCCAGTGTCTTCAATAAATTGAGTCTTCTGTGACACGTTTTCACTACATTCCTAATGTGTGCCTTCCAATTCAGTCTATGATCAAATGTCATACCCAAGAGTTTAATATTCTCGACAAATTTGAGATTTTGGCCATATAAAAACAGAGGGGGTATATCGTTGTATCCTTTTTTGGAGAAAATAACACAACGTGTTTTTCCTGTTGAGAACACGAATCCGGTTTCTTTGGACCATTCCTCTAGATTTGATATTGCTTTCTGGGACATAGATATCAAGTTGTTTATATTTTTGTTTTTGCAGTAAAATACCATCTGCATAAACACGTGCTTTCATTGGTAATTCTGTTTCTTTCAAGATATCATTTATAGCAATGAGAAACAGAGTTGGGCTGATAAAAGAGCCTTGAGGGGTTCCATTCTCCAAATTGTTAATATTTGATAAGGTTCCGTTTGTTCTAACACGAAATGTTCTCTCTTTCAGAAAGTTTTTGATGAAAGCGAAACAGTACCCACCAATGTTGCCAGACATTTTTGTTTCAGCGCGAGAGCTTCATGGATATCGCTTTCAAGATCTAGGATATTGTCAATGGCGGATCTGTGTTGTTTGAAACCACTCTGTTGGGGTGAGAGTAAATTACGATTTTCAAGGGACAATAATAGTCTTCTGTTTATGATTTTTTCTAAGACTTTACACATCGTGCACGTCAGGGAAATAGGTCTATGAGAGTTCGGATCACTTTTCGGCTTATGTGATTTCAGGATAGTTACAATTATTTCTTCTGACCATGCTGATGGGAATTTATGTTCTATCCATATCATATTAAATATGCGCAAAAGAGTTTCATGAGCATTATCTGGAAATTTTTTCAGGAATATCACTAGTATCTCATCTGGACCTGCACTGCTATTTTTGAAACTTGATAGGGCTTCGTCGTATTCTTCTTTACTAATTGGCATGTTCATGGGGTCTTCAATCTCTATGATAGTGGGTATCTCAATAGCTTCTTCGTCATGTTTTTGGATGCGAAATGATTCATCATAATTGCTGGAACATGAGTTTTGTTTGTACATGTTTGCTAAACATTCGGCATTTTCTTTTATATCCGTGATATTTCTGTTGTTCACTTTCAGCAAATTGATTTTCTGGCAAGTACTCATTCCCGAGATACTTCTTACTTTTTTCCATACTTCGGTCATGGGTCATTTTCCTTATTAATTTTCAATTTTTTTTCTTATTTTTAATCCAATCGCAAATTAATTGGTATCGTTTGATACGAAAATTCTAACGAATTCGATTGTTTTGCCGGAGATTACAAATAAATGATAAGAATAAAATCGAAAAAGTCGAAGTCTCGACTTTGTCGATTTTATTCTCATCATCGCTAGAAACGTCAAAAAATCCTTTTTCCGAAAGTACTTCTCAAAAAATGGCCACAATTTGAAAAATAAGAGTTAGTCACGAAAATGTTATTATGCCAACTTGTCTTATGCCTATCCATCATACTAGTCACAAAAACTTTGCGAATGAAATTTTCTGACATCAAAAAATGTGATTGAAGAATTTGATTACCAGTAATGTAAGTGATTTGTAGTGAGACCAAATTATTGCAAGGTGTACAATCCTATCGACTATTCATAAATGTTTTATACCTGCTACTCTTCAACCCTCTGTTTTGGGTTTATCCATTTAACCATTCTGTAACAAGCTCTTTGAGAGTAAAGACATATTCAATCATTTAAGCAGTTTCATTTCAATTCAAAGAAAGCAAAGCAATTCCGAAAGAGTAAATCAAATCAATACAACAAGGTGAGTTGCAAAATAAACTCGTAACAAAATTTATGAATGATATACATTTGGTCACGAAGTTCTCTTTCATCAGTGCAACGTATGCCTTTACCCATCCTTAGGTGTCATGGGAATTCTAGTCCTGAACCTGGACTAGGGTCCTGTGGGAAAATTGGAATATGGAGAATGTTTCTTCAGGAATGCTTAGTAGGTGTCCTAGTTGGTGTTTTAGACTTGGACATCTGCCACCTGGTACATTTTCGAGCTATGGCATCATCGAAGATGACAAGCGTTCGATCATAGAACTGTTCATATCTCATGCAATACTTGACCGTTTTGCATGAAACTGTCAACTGCAACCAGTATTTGTCGTCTCTGATTCTATCAACTATCAGCGATGATCTTCTTTATATCTGGAAGACATGACAAAATTGACCAAGACAGCCCCGGAGGTGCATGAAATGTTCATTTAAAGAAAACATATTGTTAAAAGGGATGACCATGAATTTTCAGCAGTTGCTGCAGATATAGCATTGGAGCAGACTATCAATTCATCCCAAAAGAGCTCATCTGGCATTGTTAGGCCGACTGAATAAAAATGGTTTGTTGCAGAATGGAGGAAAACACATCTTGAGCGTCTGATGATATCAAATCTATTCCAGGAAATAACAGATTCTATTGCTTTTGTAGAGGGATTGAACATCCACTATGAATTTTGCTAAGACGCCAACCCAGAACGTGCACAGGTAACATCAAAGTTTGAATATATTCTACACAAAGGTAACCCCTTCATCATGCTTCCTAATCCATTACACAATCTACTGATGAAAGCACTGGTTTCACATGACACAAAGGATGATATACTAAAAATTGGTAATGATATGTATTCTACATTGTGCAAAACACGCTACGTAGACAAAACTGTAAGGTATTGTCATCCATATCTCCCAAATATCTGAAAATGCCTGTACAACTCTTGCAGTTTCTGGGAGCCTTTGGAGAACAAGCTGAATTTACAATTGTTTATTACCAATACATTGATAGGTTCTTTAACTGAAACACCATCAAGTATCAACCACACCTTTAGCGCTTTTTATGGTGATGAAGAAGATGAAATAATCTTCAATGGCACATCTGTGTAAGGTGGAAAGCAAGTGAACCATCCACAATCAAATTGTAGGTCGGTATAGGAAGCTGATTCATTCAACACAGGCATGTCTGAGAGGGTATAATAAAATGATTCTCGTTATTGCTGACACTGGCATAATGGTGTTATCTGGGTTGCCTGTTCATGATATTCACAAACAAATTGGACAAAACGCATGTTCTTTGCTTCCAGCCATCCACGCACTGTCTGGATAAGATTATAAGCAGCTCTCAATAATCCATCTTTGGCACACTTGAAACACTTTGACGTATCATCTGACTGGGAAGGCATTGCACCAAGCATCAAATCTTCAGAAGAATACTAGTGCTAGTATTATGAAAAGGGTCATCTTGTAAGTTCTTAGAAGAACTTAGATTGTGGCTATATTACCATGCCAAGAATATGGACATTGAAGATTTGCGCCAACAAGCAGAAATTTTAGGCGTCATTCATTGAGATCATATTTCTACACTTATCTTCAGCGACATTGTATTGATGATGTGCTTGTTAGCTTAGACCCATGTGATTTTAATTTTATACTAATAGAAGATGATTTGGTGCCCGACAAAAACTTACAAAAATCTCACAGATTTTATTGGTGCTTGCCACAGTTGAACATGCGCCAGATTCTCCTGCATTTGTAGGAAAAATGAAGTTAAATGTTGCTCTTTTTGCAATTGTAGTAGTAAGGGGTCAAACTGTAAAAATCCTTGTTGAATACTCGTTTGAACATATTTCAATTGAAACTTCTTCTATTTATGATATTGTGTATTTCTAGCCATGATAACCGTACTCAATTAATATGTATGTATGTGGAAATGAAAAGGACAACAAAATGAAAAATTTCGTGTGTTTGTGTATAGTGACAGTTAAACCTCATTGCTATTCATCTTACCAATAATAATACCAACAAATTGACCCAAATTGCATGCAAGTCGGCCAAGTTTTGCCCGAGATATGACCAGTCATATGATCGAACGGCCGCCATCTTTAATGACGTCATAGCTCGGAAATGTACCAGGTGGCGGATGCCCACCCACGTCCAAACCACTTGCTAGGACTCCTACTAAGCGTTTCTGAAGAAAAATTCTCCTTACTCGAATTATCCCACAGCATCCTAGTCCAGGTCCTGGATTATTCTGCGTGAAATGCCCTCATTCAAATAGGTTGTTTCCTGATAATGCTACTTTTTTATTTTCTACTGCTCAAAAACGATTTTGTGATATGTTCAGAGAACATTCTAAGAACCGCGAAAAAAGAAAGGAGCTGGTGTCATTTTTGAATTTTTGGAAGTTGTAAGCTTCGATTCGTGCATGGCATCACACGTTGAAAGATCCCTAGCTCGCATAAGACTATCAAAGATTTGTGAGGGTTGCACGTAGGGGTGCAGCCGGTTGATGGAGATAACAATATCGTTTGTTGAAAGAATGAGTTCTGAGAATTATCCAGGCTGAGGACAAAGAGTAGGAAGTCCGATCTAATCAGTATAATCTTGATGATATTGCTGACGTTTGAACTATTGATTTTAGAAAAACATCGGACATGACACTATCTATGAAAAGATTATCAACTTTTCTGTGGTTTCACAGAGGAGTAAGCGAATTTTCGAGTAAGATATTACCGACGAGTTGAAATACTATTTTTTACACTGAATCTAAAAGATTCAGGGCCAGTTCCTCAGGTTCCAGTTAAGCTTTAGAATAATTAACTGGTGGTTAGAATGTGAGCCTTGCAAACCATTTAAAGAATGTCGTCATTCACATTCTAAACTATTAGTTATTTATCTGGAGTTTAACTGGAACCCGTGAAACTGGCCCTAAGTGTATCAATTCAGAGTTGTGTTAGATTGAATTCTTTTTCAATACGTAAACAAAACGGCTGATAGAATTGACAAATAAATAAATTAGTTCAGATAATTCGATAGAACTAAGTAAATTATTTGATTGCAACTCCAGCAGTATCTGAAATATTTCATCTGTAAACGTTCGGAACGTCTAGACATATATCTAATAAATGAGTTTAGTCTTCTATAATAATAGTTTGAAAAACGACAACCTTCAGAGAAGGTAGACGTGTTCCGCAAAACAGAGCAAACACATTTGTCAATTGAATGAGAATCCTCTTTTTATAGCCCGTAGCTTAGGAAATCTCCATGGTTTTTATTCGTAAAATACCTGCCCAGAATCCGCTGAAAGTAAGAGAACAGCGTAGTATCTCATGAAAATAACATAAAACGCGAAGGTTCCCTCGCTTCAACCAAAATTTCAAACTCTCGCAATAAACATGACAACCAATTAAGATGTAGACTGAAGCAGCCACTTTATTTACATGATGTAGGTGTGTGTACCGAAACGGTGTTTTTATCTTAGGGTGTGTTCGGAATAAAAACTGAAATGGCGAACGGATGAATTTACTGAGTCTTTATAGAGATACCAGAGGTCAACGTCATTTGACCCATAATATAATCAGAATTACTCTAAACCTAATGAAAATTTGACAGCACAAAATGGTAAGGAACCATGAAATGCAAAAAAAATTACGAAAGTAAAATTGATAAATTGGGGCCAATGATTTGACTTGACTGTGACTTTGACTGTGTCGAAATACCCCACCCCAAAGAACCCCACTAAGTGGAAAATACGAAGAAAACATCTGATGCAAAACAACGACCTATCTTGCTAATACCACGACGGGCACTGAACTATAACTGACAGATTTTCGAGCTACGTTCTACGTCAACCAGTACCTGTTTTTTCCACGTGACGTTTCTTATACAGATTAAATCAAAATGAGCTTTAGTGTTAAAAGAAGTATGAATTCCTATTGACAAAGTTCGAAAGACAATATACAGGGTGAACCCATGAAGATTAGGACAGGGAATATTTCGGACATCGAAAGTAGTAAAGAATTGTAATTTTTGGGTTCTGAATTAAAGCAATTGGTGCACCTTTTTTTGATATTATGATACCAATGAGTTTTTTATTTTTTATCACGTGACATCAGATTCAAAATTATTAATGGGACAACCTTTATATTTTGGCATATTTTTGTTCCTCTCGATAAAACAATTTCCTCGAACTAACACACTTGTGGTCTAAATACGTATCGTATTTTGAATTTGCTTATCTGAAAAAATCAAATTAACAAAACTAACCTTCCTTTTTCAAGAAACGTTGACATTTCGTAGACTATATCTGCCTCCGTTATCAAAACTCATTGATATTTATTTTTATTAGGTTTGGTCAAAAACAGATATTTTCATTTCTATTAGGTATGGAGATGAAAAGATCTGTTATTGACCAAACCTAATAAAATGATGATTGAAGACTGCTAACACAGGGTTCAGGATTGTGGCTTTTCCTACGAGGTAAACATACTATTTTTCCGCAAATCGCTAGGAAATTCATAAGATATTAATTAATTTTGAAAAAATCGCGAATAATTTCATACACAAATAAATGGTGAAATGACATTCGTAATAAAATTACTTGGGTTAGGTACTATGGAAACGTATTAAGGTTGAATTGTCAAACTTGACGCTTTTAAATTCAATTGCTAGTGTTCTCGAAAGTAAATGGTAAGTGATAAAACAAATTACATTCCTGGGACTCAGAGCTGGTTGAGGCAGTGAATATAATTATTGCCAAAAAAATCAAGAGGAAATTATGAAAATGCATTTAAACGTGTTATGGATTATCGCAAGAGTAAAAACACGAGTTTTCTCTCAGAAAATGTTGTAATGGCATACTTCCTAGACCTTTGTTTAAAGATGAAATCTTCTATATTATGGGCCGATTATTCAATGTTGAAGTCAACCCTTGCAATTTAACACAATGCACAAAACTTCGTTCTTTATTGAAACGGCCAGCTCAAGGTATATAGGGCAAATAAATCTATGATTTCAACGGAGGAAGAAATTGAAAAATTTATCCAGGAAGCTTCAGATAAAGAAAATTTCATGATTAGGGTAATTTACAAGGTTTTAATTTCTATTTATATTACAAATTTATTTATTTTTTAGGTGGCTTTAATATTTGGTATTTCTGGGGTCTGTAGAATTGATGAGTAAGTCCGAAGACCTAGAATCTAAGCTTTCAATCAGCATACCTGGTTCGGGAGACTAACAAACCAAGATCATTTGAAATTAATCAGATGTACTTGAATGTCTATCGAAAGTATGTTTCGTTAAGACCAGAAAATATGAACAGTGACCGATTTTTATTTAAATATCACAGCAGAAAGGTTTGTAGACACGTGGTAGGAATTCATAAATTTAGAAAAATTTCTAAAATAGTTGAACTTATTTAAATCCGACAGAATATACTGGTCACTGCTTTAGTCGGTCTTCTGCAACAATATTGCTTGACTCTGGTGCCGACATAACTAGTTTAAAGAGGCATGGCGCATAGAAGTCATCAAACTTTGCTGAAGAATATATCGAAAAATCGCCTTACAAAAAGGTTGAGGTGGCAAATAAAATGTTTACAGTACAAAATATTCAACAAAATAACCCTAGCATCCCGATTGATGTCCAAAATGTTTCTCATAGTTCCGATAATGTTCCTCCAATGTTCAATAATAGTACTATCTGTCAAATAATAATAATAAATGATGATAATAATAATGAATCGTTTTTATTCATCTTGCAAAAAATATGAATTCATACATAATTATATGGTATGTCGTAGATGAAAGGGCGAAGTGTCAGCTGATGCTGTTTCACAACTGAACCCCAATAACTGTAAATATAACAAATTAATCTTAAAATGTTTTCTGCAATGTATTGATGTTTTCAAAATATAAATTAATTCCCTATAAACAATGTGTTTTCAATCATTCGTGTAGAACACTAACAACTATAAGGAAATATTATTTTCTCACGGTAGAACATTATCAACTGTACGGAAATATCTTACAGTAAGGAAATGACATTTCCTCACAGTAAGGAATTCTTGACGTTTTCTTTAAGAAAGATTTGCGAAAAATAACTGTTTTCAAGACAATAGTCTTCTAAACGCAGTAACTTATCGGGGAAAATTGATCATTGCCCTTCTACACTTGTACAGATTCCTTGAATCAACATTTTTTCATTTTCAGACTGTGGAAGGTTGACATTCCCAAAAACCTATGTCCGGAAACGAATATTCTACACAAAAACAAAGTTTCATTCAATACCGCATTGTATATTATTCAATTCCCTCAGTTCACTATTCTCCTTTCGATATACTTAGTTCAAAGATCTACTCTGTATGATTTTTGCTCATCACTGTCAAAGCTGGTCGCTAGACGAAAATTAAAACTATTCAATCTTATAACAGCCGAAAACCAACCCTGCATACAGTACATTTCATTCAACTCCTGGGTGCAACCCCAAATGAATCCAATTCTGGCAAAGATCACCGACAAGCCCTCTTTTCCCGGCCTTCTGTTGACAGCGGATTTTATTCATATCTTAAAATGCATCTGTACTTCACTTTAGAGCGATTGCCTTCAAACCATGCCGCCTGGGTTCGATCTCCGGACGCCTGCCACCGAGCTGAAGTGGTTCGGATTCCACTTTTATTCAAACTGTAGGTCCCGAATCTCCCTTGCTCGCACGAGCTCTGCTTTTGAGGGGTGTCCTCGGAAAACTTGATAGTTTCGTTAAAACAAATTTTACAATTTTTTTTTTTTTATAGACAAAGGTATTATGTGGGGTCTAATGCTTTGCTCGAAAAACAGTCATGTTGTTTCTTTTTTTGTTCCTATCCTTCTCACTTTCTCAAAAGATTTATCTTACCTTCTCTCTCCCACATCACTTCTCTCTATTGCTTTTTTTATCTATTTTGATATTACTGCCACTATAAGTCCACTGCCCAAGTAGCACACTTATATTGGTACAATATTGTGAACAATTCTGCAAAATATTTTGAATGCAATATTAGCGAGAAAAAAATGTGAACATTGGGCGATATTGGTCCAATGTTCACTGAAAAAAATGTTTTGTTAGGGTAACAAAAATAAATGTTACGGTAACCATATACTTCTGTCAGTATAAGCACAACCAGATATATAATTACACTATCTCAAAATTGTTAAGTGAAAATGGTTGTATCGAATCAAAATATGATCAAAGCAGCCAAATATAAGTAGTGTTACTTACTTCAACAATAAAATACTGTGAAAATAATTAGTTACTGCTAGTAAGCAAAAAAAAAACAAAAAAAAATTCATAAGATCCACTGGATTAACTTTGGATTACAACGCAGCCAGCAAATTCTCCAACTACACACGCCAAATCACCTTATTTATAAATTTTCTTATGGGTCAGTAATGAAGAACCTATAGTTAGACTAAATACTACTTTGTCAGTAACTTGACTGGGAATTAATATTAACAATTGCAAAAAGCCAAATCCATGTGAACTTTCATGAATAATCCTTTCTAAGTAGGAGTTCTGAGTATTGTATCTGATAGAAGTGTCTGTCATTTTACTCTTAACACTAGTGTTAAAAGTGATTTTGTGAAAACGTCAGTTTTTAGTTCATTTGTCAATGAATTGTCGCTGACAATAATTAATAGGTATTGTATCTATAACTGAATTTATCACTTTTGGATAGTGATAACAAGACAATTATTGCTGAAATAAATTTTAGTATTCGATTGGATTTTTGTTTTGTCGTAACTAATGAATATCATTGTTCATTCAATTGAATTGTATTATCAAAATAACAATATTTCTATAACAATTTGCACATTGTTCTTGTAACAATGAAATATTGTTCTTTCAACTGGAATGTATTGTGACACTGACAATCTTTCGATAATAATTTCCATATTGTTTCTGTAGCAATCAGCAATGCAACAATCAGTAGTTTGCCACATTTCCTTGAAAATATTTGCTACCGTAACAAGACAATTGTTAACCAAGTCGTTTTGTTATCACTCACAATATTATTTCTTTCAGTGTTCCTTGAACAATATTGGCGAAATATTCTGGAGTCAATATGGGCCTCAAAATATTCAGCAATTTTGGTACAATCTTACGAAGGCGTAGAAGGGCCACGGTTTTTTCCTATTTTTAATCCCGACTTCTATCTCGGGATCTCAAGATCCCGACATCTAAGTCGGGATCCCGACTTCTATCTCGGGAAGTCGGAATCCCGACTTAGATGTCGGGATCTCGAGATCCCGAGATAGAAGTCGGGATCCCGACTTAGATGTCGGAATCTCGAGATCCCGAGATAGAAGTCGGGATCCCGACTAAGATGTCGGGATCCCGACTTAGATGTCGGGATCTCGAGATCCCGAGATAGAAGTCGGGATTAAAAATAGGAAAAAACCGTGGCCCTTCTACGCCTTCGTACAATCTTGCTGGTTCAATATTCTGAAATTATTGGCAAAATATTCAAACGTATTGTCGAGTAGTAAAATAAGAACATTTTGCGATATTGGTCGAATATTGTTTAAATATTTCAAAAATATTATTGTGAAATATTCTTGAAGCAATAATGGCCTCAAAACATTCATCGATATTGATACAATATCATTTGGATATATTGGTGGAAGTGAATATGACTTGGTGAATTATTGAATATATTTTAGTTGATCAAGATTACATCAGAGTCTGCCACTCGGTCGCCATAACCACTGAGTAAGCTGCCTTAAATAAGTTATTTGAAGTATTCAATATATCTTATTAGGTGTTAAAAGACGTTCTATATGTAGAGCCACCTAGCGGATTTTTATCCAGGTTTGATCATAATATAATTTTAATATGGTTCATTGAATATTCGGCCAATATTTAAAATTCATCTTACTCTAGATGATAAAGACAATATGGAGGCAATATTGTTTTATCGATATCGGTAAATATAATTGACCAATATTGACCCAATATCAGTTAATAAGACTTGTTGAATATTGGCGAAATGATATTCCACCAATGTGCAATCACACGAATATACAATATAGTATTTATTTCTAGAAACGATATGAGAGGAATATTTGGATTGCAATATTTATTCTAGATGTTGAAAAAAATATGTGGACAATATTGTATTATCGATGTTGGTGAAAATTATTCAACCAATATAGATATAATATTGTTTTATGAATATTCACCCATATTGGACCAATATTATTTTTTCATTTACAATATATCTATATTGTACCAATATGAAACCAAGATTCAGCCGATATGATGATGTGCTTCCTGGGTATTTACTTTCTTATCTACAATGAATGTCATAGACAAAAAAGTATACTTTTGTGTTTTAACATTTCTTCTTTGAGCGGATAAATTCGTAACGTACTCGTAATTACTCAGCGTCCTCTGAGAATTATGTTCTACACAATTTTCCTTTCATGTGATTATCACATCACACGCTATAATTCATTTGGGAGTTTTATGCAGGTCATTGAACAAACTGAATTTCATATTTCTCGGGCAGTGATTAAGACCTAGCTGTGTCTAGTAAGGTGTGATAAATGATGTTGGCAGACCTGAAGGATGTGACGTAGTTTCAGTTTCCGGCAAACAGATATGTTCCACACATCATTGTAGTAGGTACTGGTGGGAAAAGTTGGTGTTCAAGATGCGCTTTTTTTATTGCTATGTCAATATATCGTTATTTTTATTATAATCTGCTGGTCTTCTAGACCAATTTGTGAGATATTATTCATCTCAATGGATCAGTTAGAATGTTTTCTAAATTTTATCTTATACCGTTTTTTCTATTTTCAGTCAATTTCAATAGACGATAGCGAATGTAAAGAACAATTCATTGATAGCAATGAATTTAACAATAAACTTAAATCGAGTACAGAATGAGAAAATCACACTAAGGGAGTATGTTAGAGGCAAAATTTAGGAAAGGAGAGCAGTGAATGTTCAATGATGTTTCACGCCACTAACATACCCGGGAGCTCAGTAGTTGGCGTGAGTTCGACAATAAAAATTGATTTCGATAAGATTGAAACATGTGGTTTAATTTTCCGGATCGCCACGGATTTATCGTCAGTAAAAAATCCGAAACCACCCTGATGAAATGGGACAACCCACTGCACTAATATTACTTATTAAAAAATAGATACCTATGAATGGTATAAAATTAATATACAGGGTAGGGCACCGAAAACGAAACAGATCGAATATCTTCAAAACGCATGTGTTGTGAATAAAATGCAAAAACACGTCGATTTATAATCCAAGGGGGACATCTTCCTATCATAACCTCAACTATCATATATCTCCCCCCACCCCTTGGGCACTATCACCCAAACAATTTGAATAGGGAAAGTAGTAAGTGTGACACATCATTAAATAGGTTATTTCATAAGGAATTCAGCCAAGTGAATATTTGCCATCTAACTTTTTATTTTGGCGCCCTCTTGCGGGAAAAATAACTGTTCCGTATTCCAAATTATAATACTGCATTTGCAAGCTATTTTGACATAAATTCGGTGAAAATGCATTATGGAATTTTTCTAAGAGAAAAAACAAATGGCGGCTCCAAAATAGTGGACATGATTTGCAATTATGGTCCGATTCGATTCAAAATTGATATGTGGTGGTTTTCAAGGTCGGAAATTATGATTTGTTCGTCAATGAAAAAAAACAAAATGTTGGATCCAAGATGGCGGACGAGATTTGTAATTCTGGACCGATTCGAATCAAAATAAGTATGTGTAGATTTTCAGGGTGAAAAATTATGATATTTTTGTCAATGCAAAAAACCAAGATGGTGGACGAAATTTGTATTTGTGGTTCGATTCGATTCAAAATTGGCATATATGGGTTTTACAAGTTTTCAGTATGACTAAAATGAATTAATGAAATTGACAAAAAAGCTTTTATACAAATGCACTGAAAAAGGATTAATAGTTTTTCAGATGTGTGACGAAGGTTATTCTATGCGTAATACAAATTTTACCTCGCAAAAGTTCCTATTTTGAACGAGCGGCAAGCTTTCGAATCTGTTACGCACAGAATAACCTACGTCTCACATATAAAAAAATATAATATTTCCTTTTTAGTGCATTTGTATCAATTTAATTAATTCATTTCAGTCATACTGAAAACTTGTAAAACCCATATATGCCAATTTTGAGTCGAATCAAACCACAAATACAAATTTCGTGCACCATCTTGATTTTTTGCATTGACGAAAATATCATAATTTTTCACCCTGAAAATCCCCACACACTAATTTTGATTCGAATCGGACCAGAATTACAAATTTCGTCCGCCATCTTGGAGCCACCATCTTGTTTTTTGCAATGACGAACAAATCATAATTTCCGAGCTTGAAAACCAACACATATCAATTTTGAATCGAATCGGACCATAATTCCAATTCATGTCCTCTATTTTGGAGCCGCCATTTGTTTTTTTCTCTTAGAAAAATTCCATAATGCATTTTCACCGAATTTATGTCAAAATAGCTTGCAAATGCAGTATTATAATTTGGAATACGGAACAGTTATTTTTCCCGCAAGAGGGCGCCGAAATAAAAAGTTAGATGGCAAAAATTGACATGTTTGAATTCCTTATGAAATTACCTTTTCAATGATGTGTCACACTTACTACTTTCCCTATTCAAATTGTTTGAGTGATAGTGCCCAAGGGGTGGGGGGAGAGGTATGACAGTTGAGGTTATGATAGGAAGATGTCTCCCTTGGATTAAAAATCGATGTGTTTTTGCATTTCATTCACAACACATGCGTTTTATTGATATTCAATCTGTTTCGTTTTCGGTGCCCCACCCTGTATAAATATGTAGAAGTTCTGTCTTTCCTAACGCTTTGATAACTTGGACCAGAATAAAAGATATAGTCATGTCCCTCACTGACAACATATATTGATTGATGTAACACACACTGTATGTGCACAGTTTGGTATACAATACAAGATGAAATGAATTAATGTAGATATGGCACCACCAAGATGAATTGAAGTGTAAGCTATGATTGAGAGTAGTGTATCGTTTAAGTATATCAATATTTAACCACCAGTGAGGGCTACGCCTGTGACGTCACGATGATAGCTAACACTTAGTAATATGCCTGATGGACAAAATCTTAAGCTAGACCTATCTAATAGTACAGAACACCTAAACATTCAGTGTTGCCAATTGAACCAAGACGAAAACGACATCCTTGCTCCCTCTCAAAACCAAACAGAAACAAGGTAAAGTATTCGAAAGTATAGTATCTCAATGGAGCAGAATAGAGATAGAGTAGGAATGTTACGGTTTTGTGTTCTAGACAAAAAACAATAAACTAACCAAAAGTGTGTTTACAAAATAACGCTTTCATACCGCAAAATAGAACAACTCATAACTATCATTGGCTTAAGGATGGTTCAGCTCTGCTCGAACTAGTACGGCAAAGGTAAGTACTAACATTCGAAAAGAGCTGTACATGACAACGATTAAGTTATCATTTTGGAACAGTGGCGTACAGAGTGGAAAGTTTATATCAATGACTGATGTTATTGCAGAATAAACCCGTAACAAGTATTAAATCGATAGGTTTTTTGAACCTGTTAACATTAATTACACCACCAACATTATCAATAATCTTTTAATAGTTTGAATTCACAAGGTTTTTGAGTGTTTCAAGGTTCTGCAGTTTGAAAATATAAAAATGTAAATTCAAGGAAAACTATACGAGGTCATGACTTCATAAAATTCAGCATATCACAGCTAATTTTTTTTTCAGAATTGCTTAATGAAGCCATATAAAATTCAGAGGTATCATTTTCAGACAAAATTTCGGTGAATTTTAATTGTCGGAAGGCGTCAAAAGTTTGCGAGGGGTCTATAAAAAGCCCCACTACCTATAATTCTCGCAAATAGCATGTTGTCCAATTTGACATAAATAACTGATAAACTTTTAGATAATTTTTGTTCCTTGTATTGGGACCCTTGATACAAAACCATTCAGTACACTTTTGGACCGCTCATGGCAATTATGATCTTATGGTCCATAAAATTTGTGTTCAGTTTTGGAACCACAGATCTATAAATGTTTTAGGACTACGTACAGAAAAATTATGTATTTTAATAAAACTTAATTCCACGTGATCGCAAACCATTTTATTTTCTACGAAAAAATTTGTTTCACAAAATTCAAAATCAGTTTATTTTGCATTTCAAGAACATATCAAGCAACATAACGTCGTTAATCCTTGGCTCGCACAAGTTTCGACTTCTGAGGGCTGCCGTTCGTTTGGGGACGACAGCTGGTTAGCGGAAAAAACAATTTTAAAACAATAGCTAACATGCATATCAATCTTCTCTTTCTTAATTCACAAAAATGAAGACATAAATGTTAAGAGAAATATTTATAGGTTATTGAAGGCCTCACTATCTCTGAGTATAGCTGAATGAATTGTGAGGTTACAAGTCCTATCCATTTTTTGCCAAAAAAGGTGTTGGTCATAATTAATGATGTCCTTGTCTCTGTCAATACTTTTGCATATGTTTGTTCCAGGTGAGCTTAGAGTCCATGTTTAATTAACTACATGTATCTGGACTCTTCTGGCCTCTGTAGACCTTCTTCAAAGATTTGGACACCTCTGTTGGTCTCTAGGTTTCTTTCTCATGTTATCACATCTGAATCATCATGCCCTTTGCAGTCTGAACTGAGATTCTTAAATCAAACGGAAGGAGCATGATGTTTTGGACTGTCGAAATATTGAAGACACAATAAGCAATTCCCAAAAACCTTTCAACGCGTACCATACATTTTCAAAACAGTTTCCTTACCATCAAGCCATCAATATTAATGATGGTAAATAGTATATAGTTCTTGTATTTTAGATTTTCGTTTTTGTTATGGTTTGACTAACATACATTTTTTTGTTTGATTTCTCGTAGAAACAAACTTTCCTCCTAACTCTGCTCTGTGTCATTTGGCACTGCATTCGCGTACGAAAAAGTAGCACTTTCCGCACTTGCTGGTGAAATAACTATATTGGTCTTACCTAAAGCTTGTTTTCTGAACGACAGTTGGGGTTTACAAGGAAAGTGAAAAAAAAAATAGGAAAATAGTATTGATAGTTTCCCTCATCATGAAATAGATGTATTTGTCTTACCAAAAATTTATTTGAAAGGAAACATGATATAATTCAATAAATTTTCATCTAAATTATTTCATCTAAAGAGCCTTCCTCCTAATAAAAGAGAACAACGGCTTCTTCGCTCTCAAGCGATTCAGATGAAATTGAGGACACTCGTTTATCATCATACTCGTGCCACGAACCAGCACATGGATGTCTACAGTAAGCTGTGTAGTGTCCGCTATTGGTTGTCCCACTATGAATACACAATGCGTACAGACTGTAGCGACATGGATGCACGTTATTTGCTGCGCATTTACTCAAGTCCAATTCCTCTAAAGGAAAATCAATGGTGAAATTCAATTTCTCTCGGAATCTTTCTATTGGTGAAAAACGATTAAAATGAATAACTAACATTTTTGGGAATTTATAAATTGATATGGATTTCGTGCACTTCCTTCTTTTGTTGCACTTCGCACATATCGGCTTCTCGTCTCCATCCAAAGTTTGTCTGTGAATGAATCTAAACAGTTTGATAGTCCTAGTTGGCCTGTTCTTTGAGGTATTGGTAGGGAAAGGTCCCAGAATGGATCGAAGAAAACTGAACAGTGACCACAATAAGTACATTTCAGTGTAGATTTCAGCTGACCAACGGAGTTATCTACCATTTTAGAGTTTTCCATCCTTAAGTATCTTGACCATGACTCCTGCGCCTTCTCGCTGTCACTTAACTTTTCGTCTATCTCTGTCATAATGATTTTTGGCTTCTCCGTTATTCTATTCACGTCTTCATGTAGACCATCCAAAAGGTATCGTGTAGGCGTCTCCTTTCAAATACTCTAATAACCATCTGGTGTTTGACAAACACTGGATAACACAGCTCATAAAACAAATTTTTCTCAAACCATTGAGACCGAGATTTTTGACAGTATTATGTACAACTGGCCTCATGATGTTGAAGCTGCGATCGCCAATACTATCGTTTTCTGAGTTGTCTCTATAGTGGTGATTGTTCCTATCCCTAGAGCGGCGTGGAATTGTTCGCGACTTAAGACTGCTGGATATTGAGGTGGATGGAGATATTGTAGAACTTGGGGCTTTTGGAGAAGTTGGTAACAAACTCAAATTCTCACTGCTGCTTATTGGATCGGATGAAGACATGGAAAAATGTATTGGTTTCGGAAATCTGCTGGTTGAAGAATTCTTGAATTTATTGTGGGGCTTCATGAATAACTCTTTAAAATCTTTGGACTGACGAATAGTTCCGAGATAAGAAGCAGCATTACCTCTCTGGATCGCCATACTAATCTGCTGAATCAAGAAAGTAGTACCCTTGGGTTCAGTTGTTTCTTTTGTTATCCTTTTACCTATTGTCTTACCTGAAGCTGTTTTCTGAAGGAGAGTTGGAAGCATCGTTGGAAGTTAACAGGAAAGTGCAAAAAAATAGGAGAATTGTTATGATAATTTCCCTCATCATGAAATAGACCAATCAGAGAGCATCATTTTTCATACAAATTCTGTTTAGATGAGTGATTGAATCACAAGACCTGTTTAACTGCTATTAAATCTTTGTACTCCATATTGGTTTTCATTTTGTCATTTATCACTTATTCTTACAATTCTTGTCAAAATTTTATAAAAAAAAAACAATAATTTCTTAATCATTTGAATGACCTATATTGATTTTAATTATCGAATACTCCATTTTTATATAATTCTATATGATGTTGCCTTTTGGCAAAAATAGTTTTATGCACAATAATTTTAAAATGAAAACCCGAGACCGCGAAGCGGTCTTGGTTATTTATTAAATTATTATTCATTCAACTATTTTCCAATCAAATATTGATCAAAATGTTTTGAGAGTTTAATCTATTAAATTCATAGGTCTTGTTATATTATATATTAATCATAATTTTATTGTACCCCTTTTTAATTATTTAAAATAGACCTATGAACTTCTACCGCTCTGATTTCTTCTATGTTATTAATAGGATCATACACCTTTCTTGGTTCTGTGCCATGAAATCATTCAAGTATAATTGCGAGTAATTTCACAATTTCGAATAATTTCTCTCAATTTGCCGGGGAAATAGATTTGTCAGAGTTCTAGTTGGGCATGTAGCGAGAATGCAGAATGTAGGTGATTAATAATTTATGTCTTGGTCCTTTTTGGCCAGCCCCGTGCACTGTTTCGCGTAAAGCTCCTCAAGAACTATTTCTAAAATTTGTTTTTCCATACATCTGAAGTTGAACCGAGCACTACATCATGGAAAACAAGTTCATCTCACTAGAGGTTACTAGAGGATTCATGAAAAATATCATGTACATTTTTTTAAATGAATAATTCAAGTGGCGACAGGTCTGGGAAGCTAGAAGTATGTTATATTTGTAACTCCGATCTTCGAAAACTTCATCCAATAATCAGTCTCATTGGTATGTTGACGAATTTGGTCTAGTTTTGTACAGGGACATGCCTAATCATGTTTTCCGATTACATGATTAGAATAGGTCATGAATGAATGAGCTTTATTTAAGTAGGAATATCCTAATACACAAAAATATCAACATATTGTATCTGTACGTACAATACGTGAATGTCCAACTAAAAATAAATGATATCTTTAGTAATTCTTGAACCTCATAATCATTGATATTGAGCATAATCAATTATCAATGAAAATTACTTCAAACTAAATTATTTAAATATCAGATGTGGGCAACAATTCGTTTTTTGAATTCGTGGATAGTATTTGTCTCACATGAGCAGGTAATTTGTCATACTCATCTATAAGCCTTTCTAGAATATAAATTTCATTGTATTAAACATGCATTATATGTTGAACCGGTGTGTATTGGACGATGTTTCCAAGATATATTCGAATTTGAAATCTTTTGTGTAGGTGAAACAATACACTATTTTAAGACCTTCAGTGGCCAAAAAATGAATACCATTTGTGAAATGAGAATTACTTATTACTTTTGATATTTATAGCTTTTTAAGGGATTTCCACATCGAAACGGAATTATTTCTATTTAATTTAATTAAATTTTTTCATAAAAGTAGTGCTGTTTCTTACATTTAAGCATGTTTACAATTTTATTTTGGATAGTTTTAAAATTATGCCAGATTCCTTCGGTTTTATTATTTCTGAATGCTAAATATGCCCTATCTCTATTGAGGCTTTTATTTTTTAGTTCATAATCATACCACAGCAAACTGTCTAATGTATGAATGCAGTTTTTAATTGGTGCAACATCGTTTGCTATGGATTTACACTTGGTTTGGATATTTTTGTATAGATTTACATCGACGCACCCACTACACCGAGAATAAACTTTAATAACCATTATTAAAACTTTAGTATTAGCAATCAAATATGCACCTGTATTTGGGACTGGGTCTAACTTTAATTGCCACTAGGGAAAAAAAAGACCCAGACAGTGTTAACATTATCAAACTGAAATTCAAATATAACGTAGTTTTTTTCTTTGATATTTCCCTCAACAGATTGCACCTCTACGCGCAACCCCCGGGAGTCTTCGAGAGACTTGTGTGAGCTGGGATAGACGCAGCCCTTACCTTTCAACGTGTGATGCCATGCACGGGACCGATGACCATGCGGGGATTTGAACCCTCGACCCTTCGCTCCAAAGGCGAACAATTCAATTCAATTCAAAATATTTATTTAATTAAATTCATTGTTAATATAAAAACAAGTACGTAGACAGAGTATAAATGAAAACACACAATAGAAAAATTACTTCATCCGCCTAAAGGATGGGACAAAGGAGATTTCGATCATGTGGGGTTGTTTGGGGGGGGGGGGGGTTCTTGCCTGCTTTCCGGTAAACCGGTGGGCGAGCGATCCAACCAACACGGGGTTCTATCCCTAAGGATATGAACACCCGTCCTGTCGTGTTAGCAGGGACCCTATACATTCTGCGCCTGTGTCTAGGTGTTTAGACTTTCCCCACCTCCTCTGAATTATGTGGGGGAATTCATTTAGTTTTGTTTGACAGGTCATGGTTGTCATCTTCCAAGTTTGTTCATGCGAGATGGTTTTCCCAGAAAAATACATTAAAAAAAAACTGGGTTTAAGCCATGGGGTGCCTTTGCGGCTCTGGTTTTTTTATTGTTCTAGTATTTCGTTGAAAATATCCATGGTCCGGTATATTAGCCCTCCATGCTTCCTATACCTTTGATTGTTATTTGCTCTAATGCTAGTCATATCTCTAGTTAACGGACTTCCCACGATGTGGAATCGATAGTATTTGTCTGAAATAGTTTTTATGTACTCTTCGATAGTTTCAGTATTGGCCAACGTAGTGTGTTCAGCCGAGTGTATCGATCGCTATTCGTGATGATACGGATAACCTTGTTCTGCATCCTCTCCAATCTCATCATTTGAGTTTTGAGTAGGCTGCAGAACACTGGGTAGGCATATTTCATTGCTGGCCTTATTAACTGTTTATAGATTAGTACTTTGTTCTCTAACGTCAGCTTGGAACTTCGGGCGATCAGTGGGTATGTCCTTCTGACAGCCGCTGATGCTCTCTGAATTGCCAGGCTGACGTGAGTATTGAAATTCAAACACCTGTCCAGTTGGACTCCTAGGTACCTCACGGAAGGAGTCTCTCTAATCTGTCGATTCAAGATCTTAAATTCCACGAAGAATGTTCTGTTCGTACGTTTCTTCGTGAAATTTATAAGTTCCGTCTTCTCTGGATTTATCACTATCTATTTATTCTTCATATACTGTATGACTAACCTGTTCATATGTATTAACAGTTTGCTTGCAGCTGCCTCGCTGGAAAACGACGTTGCGTAGATTGCAGTGTCGTCAGCGAAGACTGCTGTTTGCGTTTGGAGAAGTTTTGGAAAGTCATATGTATACAAAGAATATAAGTGTGGGGAGAGACTAGATCCCTGAGGCACTCCCGCTCTGGCTGAATACATACGTGAGTTGGAGTTGTTCATTCTTAATTGAAAACTCGTGTCAACCAAATAGGAATCTAAAGCCGGGTCCAGACCAAGCAGACAAAAAGGAAACACGATTTTGAGACAAAAACACGACAACATTGCGACAAAACTTAAGGTATTCAGACAAGGCAAAATTGAGACAAACTGTCCACACCACAACGACAATTGTGCAACAAAATTTATTTGTGGGGAATCCGTTGTGTAACCATGTGGCGTTTCTACCGGGAGAAAAATTAAAAATATGAAGGTTTATTGCTAGCCGCCAGTTGTTATATCCTTCTTTCCACGTCATCCTATGTTCGAAAAAAGAAACGCAAACGTTTTTGGATGAGACCAAGCTTAAAAATGCGAGAAAGTTATGGCATTAATTATTAGTTACTCCAGTTACGTGAGGATGATCGCCAGTTGTTATATCCTTCTTTCCACGTCATCCCATGTTGGAAAAAAGAAACGCAAACGTTTTTGGATGAGACCAAGCTTAAAAATGCGAGAAAGTTATGGCATTAATTATTAGTTACTCCAGTTACGTGAGGATCATATTAGACTAAGTGGTGAGATTCGTGCAAGCTTTAAGAATTTTCTAAGAATGTCCAACGAAGATTTTGAGAATCTGATAAGTCTTGTTGGTCCTGCAGTTGCTAGAAAACATACTAACTACAGAAATGCTATAAGTGTAACAGAAAGGTTAGCAATAACTTTAAGATTTCTATCAACAGGCGATTCCTACCACAGTCAAAACTATCCAAGCAGTCAATATCTGTAATAATACCGGAAGTTTGTGAAGCATGTACAATTCTACTAATTTGCAAGTATATTCTGCGTTCCACTTTTTCCCCCGACATTTTTGCAAAGACACTAGTACGCCACTACAACAACAACAGCACTAAATTTGTGTGATTTTTCACTGATTTACTGGGCCTCCTACTTGTTTGTCAGCGCGCACCGTCCACACTGCGACGATAACTTGTCGTAAAATATGCAGACAAAACAGACCTTTTGATCTTTACCGACTCGAGACGGGACTTGCAAAGGTTTCCGAATTTGGAAACAAAACAAAAATACGACAAATAATCACACGAAACAGGTAAGAGTAAAGCATTCTGACAAAAAAAATCTTGGATAACAAAAGCAATCATTGCATCGGTGAACAAAAAAAAAACAACTATGTAAACAAGCAAAACGTAATCCAAATAATGAAGATATTCAAAAAATCTTTAAAAAATATAAGAACAAGTTGAATCTGCTAATAAAAAAAATGCAAAAATGCATCATTTCAATACAGAGATACAAAGGAATAAGGGGTATTCATAAGGCCTGTGGGAAGCCGTAAAAAAATGTGTAACGAAAATAAAAATCAACACACTATAAAGAAAATTAAAACATCAGATGACGTCATAATAGCAGATAAAACAGAAATTTCCAATACTTGAATGTAGGAAAAAATCTCGCGGCAAACATATCCCCTCCAAATAATTACACCGAAGATATAAACTTAATTAATGAAAATTTTTTCCTCTTTCCAACTAGTCCCTTTGAAGTAAAATTAATAATAAAATCCCTCAAATCAGGCAAATCGCCAGGATACGACAATGTAACGTCTGAATTACTAAAACAAAACTGTGATAACTTAGCTAAACCTCTGAGTTATCTTACTAATAAAATTTTTGAAAATGGCCATTTTCCACAACAACTGAAAATTGGTGTAATTAAACCACTTTACAAAAATGGAATTAAAAAATCGATAATTAATTACAGACCAATAACCCTTATATCTTGTATCGCCAAAGTCATTGAAAAAATTATAAAAAACAGAATTGATGGCTTCTTGAAGAAAAAAAATATCTGATAGACAATTTGTTTTTCAAGCAGGCAAGTCTACTCAAGATGCTATAGCTCAAGTTTGTGTATGTTTGTCGACCTGGGTAAAGCCTTCGATACGGTTAACCATAAAAGACAATTGAAAAAACTAGAACAAGTTGGGTTTAGAGGAAGATCACTACAGCTCATAAGAACATTATCTCACAAATCGAACACAATACGTACAAATTGATGAAACCAGGAGTGATGCAGGAATAATAGCGCACGGTGTCCCTCAGGGAACTATGCTGGGGCCGATTCTATTCATCCTGTATCTCAACAATTTACGTAGTATATCTAAAAAGGGAAAAGTAATAAGTTTTGCAGATGATACCATAGTAATTCATAGCGCCAACTCTTGGGAAGAATTGAATGAAACCTCCTAAAATAACTTTCAGCTGATACAAAATTGGTTTGATGCGAATATCCTCACCGTGAATGCCGATAACACCAAATATCTTATCTTATCAAAATGAGTTACCAAAATTCAACTCACTAAGCATAACCAGAAACCGAAATGAAATAATAACGATCGAGGAAGCGGCTAGCATAAAGTACCTAGGTATTATGATAGATAGGCATTTAAGATGGGATCAGCAAATAAAATACTTGGTTAAGAAACTAAGGATGCTACTACCAAAGTTCAAACTCCCTAAACAATTTTTAACCTTGCCTCAATTGAAAATACTTTATTACTCACTAATCCAATCGCAGCTTAGTATAGGCATAATAGGATGGGGTAGTGTCAATAAAACTCACCTAAATAACCTCGACGTTTTACAAAAGTGGCTGCTTAAAATTATATTTAATATACCAAAAACTTACTCAAGTGAACAACTATACCAGGAATCTGGCATGTTAGACATTAGACAGATTTACTGTCAAACTCTACTTATTTACCAGTTCAAAAATAAAAACGATATTCAATATGGAGAATATCGCTGACACAAGAAACAAAACCAAAGTAACAAAAAAGAAATCCATTAAAAAGTCAATAGGTTCTAGAAATCATTGTTATACTGCATTGAAAGTTTATGACCTTCTTCCACATGACACAAAAAACATAATAAAATTCCACAAATTCCAACTCAAATGATAAAATGGCTACGCATGACTCCCCGTACTACTATTCATCGAACTATTGAAACATGACCGGACTTTTTAATATTAGTCAATCAAATTAATATCAATCCAGAACAACCCATACTGGGAGCCGAATCTTGTGTGTTCATCATCCTGTGTTGGAATATGTAAAAACGTTTATTACGATACATATCAGGTATTCCGGAAATATATGTTATACCTACCTATATATAGATACTAGTTGTTACTCATATATTATTAGGAAAATTATATTCTACTGTTCAATTTCTATACTTCATATATCAAGAACTGGGTTCTTTCAGGAGTGGGATTTATGCAATATGACATGTAATCACCCAACAATCACCCTACAAGTACTTCGTACTTTTGGTTCACATATAGTTTAGCCGCGAACTAGATAATTAAATGTTACCTATTCGAAATTGTATATTTGTGAATAAACTAGTTATTATTATTATTAAAATGTTGCAGGAATGTTTCGAGTTTGTCGCCACTTTGTCGCGAAACATGAATGTATTTGTCTGCTTGGTCTGGACCCGGTATAAGATTCTGGCCAAATACTTAGGCATGCCTGCCTTCAACATCTTGGAGACAGCTCCTCTATCCAAACAGTATCAAATGCTTTTCGAATGTCTAGGAGGACCATAACGGTGTTGAGGTTCTCTTGGAAGCCTCCTCTTATCCCGTGAACAATTCTAGCCCCTTGCGAAGACGTGGAGTGTCCCTTACGGAAGCCGAACTGCTCATCCGGGACAAGTTTGAGCCTTTCGTCGAGCTTGTTAAAACGACTCAGCAAGATTCTGTCCACCACTTTCGCTATAGCGCTTAGCAACGAAATGAGTCTGTAGCTTTCTACCAGATTATCTCGTTTTTCCTGCTTCACGATCGGGATGATCTCCGCAGTCTTTAGGCATTTAGGGTAATATTGCCATTTTATTACACCATTTATAATATGACTGAATTGTACAAGGGACTTCTTCGGAAGATTCCTGAGAAGAATTGTATCGATCTTGTCCATCCAAAGGCGAACGCTCTAAAGGCACAGCTACCACCTACCATATACCTACTATCAAATGAAGTACTTATGGTAATGACATAAAGTTTTTGCCCTAAACATCTTTAATTGTTGTTATTGTCGGTTTTATTTGATATAAGAAAAAATATATTTTTCATTATTGAAGTATACATTTGGTGTTGGTCATAGATAGATAGACTTTTTGCTATTATTAAAGCACTAGTGCATTTGGACCTTTATATAGGACATCAAAGCAGTTCAACAAAAAGTTACACGATATCAAATCCAGACTGATTTTTTATATATTAACTGGACTAAGATTTCTGAATTCCTTAACCACATCAAAACTCATAGATTTATTAATATCGAAGATATTTGCAGTGAATGGTTTATTGATTTGGGAGTTCCATGAACTTTAGTAAAAATTTCAAAGTTGCTGAACACGTACTCCACAATTATTGTGTTGCCATCTTTAATACACCTTGTAAATTCATCAATATTTTGAGTTATTCAAAATAGTTAGTAACATTTTTCATTCGATTACTATAAACTCATTGTTATTTAAATTAATATTAAACTCACCAGATATAATACATTTCAAATTGGGAGCCCACTTATCATTACAAATATCTTCAAAATTATCAATGAATTCAGAATATCCTTCTTATAATTGAATATTTTTTAATTTGATTTTTACAACTTTGCACCAATAGTTTCCTTCAAGAATATATGGTTCTTGCATACTGAGTAGTCAATATCTGATCTAAAATGCAGTTTTACCTCTCCTTTAACTATTGATATCGAATCACATCTTATGATGGTGTAGTTATTGAAACATATTTCATTGTCTTCGATTTCAGAAGTGCTTCGACTTGCACTAAATGAAATCACTGCAGGATTGTAACACAAAATGTTCATTAATGCTTCGTCTTTATTTGCCAACAACTTTGTATGTAATATCACAATTGAGTGGTATATTAGGATGTCCTAATTGCTTTTTTTTGAGTGGTTTCTTATTTATTACCAATAGTGGGTTTGTTGTCAACAAACTTGATCGTTTTTGAATGATCACCATCAGCTTGTAGTTCTTCTAATTTTTTCTTCACAGACATAAAGTATTCCCTTTGATTTTTAGTTTGGTCGGCATAAGTGAGTAATCCATGGTATTCTCTTCATTTCATTTTGCAAAACAGTATTAGCACCCTCTCGATTCCTCAAGGTTATTTTGATAGGTTGGTTTTTGTTGAGCTAAACTTTCCCAACTCTAAATAGTTTTATATTGGAAGAGTCTACATTATTATTCACAAGAACTTTGGGCACAGATTTCAAGACATCACCTTTTCGTTTTTCGAATTTTGATGCATCAGAGTCCTGCACATTTGTCAGTAGAATGTTACATTATATTTTTTATCTTTTATGTCATTCAAAATTTTATAATGTAACAAAATGATGGGATTAATTCACTTTAATATTTATTTTCTTCTTTTTAGTGAATTTAAGTAAAAGCTTTTCTCTAAAATTTTTTTCAAGTTTATTCATTTTGTAATCGGTTCAATTTGTTCTGATTAAGGAGATATAAGAGATATAAAAATCGTGATGAGGTTTAATTATGCAATTATTGCACGTTATTCAGGCATATATTGGAATTGAAGACACTCTAGAGAATAAATACAGTTTCTTCAATATTTTGCCCAAGACATAGTCAGCATGCTCATTCAAAGATAGTGTGTTATTTACAGTGAAGCCTACAATTTCTAGATCACTTCCACTGATTACAATTTTAGATATAATATAGGATATAGTTTGGAATGATAACTTTTAGGTCACTTCTTAGTTATAGCGTCAAAATAAGCGACATACTAACCAAATTTGAAACCTGTCCTTTCAAAACTGTAGAAAAACTGGAGGGGCTACTTTTCGTGGCCACCCAGTATAGGTATCGTCATTAACATCAGTCATATCGTCTTGTTTCTCAATAGCCTGGAAAATATATGGCAACAAGAGCTTAAGCAAAACATTGCTCCCAAATTTGTTTTTACATTACAACCGAACCTTCATTTGCACCATAACAGAAGAAGAAATTATCGTTCAATATGAACGGTAATCAAAACAGCAAATCAAATATTAGTTTGAAACAGTTAATATTTGTCCGTAACGGAATATCTAAGCTTCATTCTCTCGACTCTGTTGAACTTTTCTCTCCGAAATTAGATGGAATATTCTCACATTTGTTTGCCTTGTATGCTATCGGAAGGAAGTAAACAATGGCTGGAAGGTACGAGAGGTGAATTTCAGTCGTGAACCTGTTTTCAATCCCTTTTATTAATAGTATGATTACCGTTTAATATATCTGGGTAATAAAACAAGTTTGAGTGTACACAAAGAGCTTTCAAGCAAGTTGCGATGTTGATTAGTCCTTTATTTATATAATAAAGAGGAGGGGTTGTAGTAAAGGTACAGTTTTAGTAATGTTTTTTCCTTCTCTACTGCTAGTCTCTATTCAACAAATTCCAGTGGTGATGTTGACTACACAAAAATTAAATTTGAGTGAAAAAATTGACAAAAGCAAATGGAGAAGTTTACTAGATCGAGATTTCTATCTCTTTATGAATTTTAAAATATTCATCTTTTTTCTTTCATTAGTGTGATCAAATTCAACTTCAGAAAAAAAAATACTTTGGCTCCTGCACCATAGACCAGTGCTGATGCAGTCTTGAGATAAAAAAATTAACACAATGAGACCTATTGGACCTATGAGCAAAATATTATTCGAATGACGGGAAAACTTATTTGGAGTCGACAAAATGTAGAAACGTGGAACGGGGTGAACTTTTAGGGGTTGAGGTGGTATTTTACGTTTTTTCGCGAATTGCAGTGAAAGTTGACCTCTTATCGAAAAAAGAAATACAGCAAAGTTATTGATAATAAAAAGATCTACAACTTTTGTATCTAATACTTTTCCACATGACCTCAAATTTCCCAGGAAAATCGGAAAAACCGATTTTTCAGTTTAATATTTTTTGTTCGCATAGAAATAATTTTTTTTCAAGTTATTTGGTGAAAATATAACTTATTATGTTTCAAGTAATCTGTAATTTAATTGAAGCAAAATTCAGATTTTTCCTTTTTTTTTCTACAAATTCCGGGAAAATCGGAAAAAACATTTTAATTTAGATTTAATTTTTTTTATAAAACCCCAAAAAAGAGACCATTTTTAAGAAATTAATAATTTTTATAAATCTGTAGGTGGACAAACAATTTTGCGTTAACTGATAGACAATAACATGTGGTTTAACTGTGCGCAGGCTGGTTTCTGTCCGATATGTAGTTTTTGCACAATCGCGTTATAAACAATTCAAGGGCAAATCTTTCTAAATTAGCCGATTTAAGGAAAAATATCTAATTCAAATTATGGGCCGTGGTGGCCGTGGTGGTAGAGCGTTCGCCTTTGGAGCGAAGGGTCGAGGGTTCAAAGACTTGCATGGTCATCGGTCTCGTGCATGGCATCACACGTTAAAAGGTAAGGGCTGCGTCTTCCCTAGCTCACACAAGTCTCTCGAAGACTTCCGAGGGTTGCGCGTAGGGGTGCAATCTGTTGACGGAAATAACAATTTTTTTTATTATTATATAAACGGCATATGGAAGTAGCGATCAATATCTACAATTTCTATATTCTGGATTTTCACCTGAGAGGTGGAAAATGTGTTGAAAATGTCACTGGAAGTTACTCTAAATGCTTCAAAGTGCACCCAAAGTCGCCCGAACTCAACTCGTGTCAACTTCAGTTCGATTTCGGGTGACTTCGGAAGCATTTTGAACCGTTTTGATTAACTTTGAGAAACTATTTTTGACCCCTAAAGTTCACCTTCTTTCGCCCTTCCATCATAATCGAATTGTTATTTATACCCTTGTTTATTCTCTGTACCTATTAGGGTAATATGAAATAAATATTCTCGAAAGGTTTAAATAGTAAATTTCAATAAATAAATATGAGTTTAGGACAAAAACTTGAGAAATTGATTTTTGAAAATCTGTTTTTAAAGTTTTTCACGTTTTCTGGAAAAAAAATCCATAGTCTAAAAGTAGACGCTTTAACAGAAAAAATGGCGGCTGGCGACCTTACAAAGACAAATTTTACCGATGAAACTTTTCAGTTTTTTCGGAATTTGTCGAAAATAAAGGAAAAATCTGTATTTTGCTACAAAAAATTATAGTTGTGGAATCATCTGCGACTGAAAGACAAACTTTAGTTGCTATTTTCCATCGTACAAGATAACCTCTTGTATATCTTTGGGTATACATACCATTTTCTTCATATTCGTTTTATTCGTTTTTATTTATATACGGTGTGTCCCACTTTTATTAGCAACACCCTCATATTTCTTTTATAGAAATGAATCTCCTATGGAAACTGGTCATTTAAGAAATAATCAAATATCTGAATGAAAATTTTCACTTTCAGATTTTTTTTCTTTCAAGTTAGGTTCTTTTCACAATATATGTCAGATATAGTTCAATGTCCTGCATGACTTTAGCCGGGGAAGTAGTTTTTTTCTGTTATATATTACAAAAAAGTAACTTCAATTTATCGTAGGTTCTTCCATTTCCAGAGGAGTCATGTTTTGGTTCAATTTTCTTCCCCTTTACAATATTATGGATACTTTTATCACCGAACTAATATCAGAAATGGGTTCGGAATACTCTAAATCTCTTAGATCTCAATGCCCGAGTCATTTGCAAATACCAATATTTTATATTAAAGTGAATTTGCAGCTGCGGAAAAGGAAAATATTTCCTGAATAACTCAATTCAGGAGATGAACTTTTGCCATATACAGATAACACCCTATATATTTCTCAGTTAAGATCTGGGGTTTTAGAGTGTTCTGATCCAGAATCTGAAAAGAATCTGTAATAGGTTTTTCCCAACTTTTCAGTTGGTCATATTTAGCCGTGAAAAAGTGATTCTGGTTAATTTCTGCGGTAATAATGGTACATTTTTAGGCACTTTGTGACAAAAGAATGCATTTTAAAATTAACCGAGCATTAAGGATGGATAAGAGTTGATGACATTGTCAGCTACATATGACACCCTGTATATTTCAATGATTCAGCATCATGTTCTGGGGTTCTGGGATATTCCAAAACCAGAAGTTGGGGTTAATTTTTCAATAAAAGATCCTTCATTTATTTTTTCCCAATTTTTCACTATTCAAGTGGACACAGTTTGCCAAGGAAAATTACCATTTGGTTATTTTTCGCAGTATCAACTGAATATTTTTGTGAATTTTGTAAAAAGTGGTGAAATTTTGAAAATTACTGACGAAAAAGAGTTAATTACATTGTCATCTACAAATGACACCCTGTATAATCAATGAATTCAAGCATTGAGATCTGAGTATTTGAGGGTATTCTGAAACAGAATTTGATGTTAATTTTGCGATGGAAAATTCCCTACTATGTTTTCCCCACCATTTTTTTTCAAATTATTTTATTCTCAATGAAATGGCTGCTCAAAGTGGGACACACTGTATATACTGGTTTTGGAAACAATTCATACCATTACATCAGGTGTACTCAATGATGTTTTGGGTTCCACAGTAAGACGACGTTACCTGTGTTTAGAAAATAGTGGTCACTCGTCTAAACATCTATTGTAATTAAGACAAAGCCGTAATCGGAGGTTTTTCCTGAATGATTTCAAATAATATCTCAAATAAGCTAGAAACATATTTAAACAACTATATAAATGACTATTAACCTGTCTAGAGAACCAATTTCGTTTTTTTTGTAATTACTGGTAGAGTTGAAAAACAGCTTTCAGCTGACACTTCACCATTTCATTTTATATGAATAAAGGCGAGTTATTATTATTATTCCCTGCGCAGGTACTTCTGCTGAACACTGGCTGTAAAATGATTATTTCAAAACATCGATGGAATGTAATGTGTTTTTGTCCTACTATGTTTCAAAAAGGATGAATTGTTTTTAGAAATATCAGATTATACAGTAGTTCTGACAGCGAATGGAACGTGTAACCCTCCACAATTTTGAAAATGCAAATTTGATAACTCTAATTCAAAATTGTGAAAGTTATCACTTTTTGCTTTTACAATAGTTAACATAGTTAAGATAGCTATAATTTGATTTGTATCTAGTTCGAGTGGGCAGGCAGGATAAATATGCAATAATAATTAAAAACTTTATTTACTAAAATTCAACCATGAAGGCCAGAAAAAAATGGATGAAGGCTATAAATTAAAAATTTAAATCTGATGACTACAAATAAAAGCATTGAAGGCTACAATTTAGAGAGAAAATAAGCTGAAGGCAATGATAACTGAAAATTTAAAGAATTAGCTGAGTGCTATAAAACTCAGAACATTTAAATATTCTGATTCAACCGAAGATGGTCCTGGTTGGTCTTATACCTGGGGTAGCTGGTTGATTAATTGCTGATGAGTAGTTTGGTATGTTTGTTTCTAAAATAGATTTGGAATTTAATGATTTGAGATCCATCTGAAATATAAAAAAATCACACATAGAATTTTACATATTTTTTTATTTTTCAATGTTGTTCTGTGTAATTGACTTTTGAAAGGGTGGTGGCGGTTGCGGAGATGTTGGTGGTGGTGGTCTCTGGTGTGGTATTTGAATGATTTCTCCTTGTATACGGAGGGTTATACTCTTCTTTGTCTTAGCAACCACAAAAACTCTACCACTCTGGACAAAATCCACACCCCACCTGGTCTCAATTTAATCTCCAAACACTGGTAGTAACAAATTTATGACAACCGAATTTTAAACACATGTAAAATCTACTTCTTTTTCTGAAGAAAAATAATCCTCTCCATTTGTATTTCTGCAAAAGCGAAGGTTAGTACAAATGAAATTTAAACAAAAATGAAAAGAGTCACTCACGAAATTTTGTTGCAACTCATAATCTTAAAAGAAAACATTGATAAGAAATAAACTCATTGAGATTATAGAATAAGGATTTATTGGGAGAATAGGGAACATGAATAAACAGTGTGTCCATTTAAGTCGGCACCAAATGGAAAACTTTTTTATTATTCGTTCTATGATAAAAAGTTATTCTTGATAAAATGGTCTGCATGGCCTAGAGCGCAAAATGAAATAATCAGGTTTGTCGTTAAATGTGAATTTAAGATCAAAGTACCTTTGGAAATAATTTTCAGATATTCAATATTCTCCATGTACCTTGGAAAATTTATTTTTACTACCTCTCCTCTGTATTAGTATTGATAATTTGTCAACAGATCAACATTCAATCTAGAATGCTCTGAAGAATTATGTGCAATATCAATTCATCAACAAGTCGATGTTTAATCTATAGAATGCACTGAAAAAACAAATGCATTTTGCAGGTTGAGTGTGAAACAGTACTTTCTCATCTAGTATGAGAAAGCGCTAACTCTACCTTTTGGATGTATGTTATTACTACCAATAAAAGCATTTATTATTATTATTATTATTATTATTATTTTTATTTTTTTTTTCTCCTTAGGAGTGTACCAGTCAGGCCCTGTCTCCGGTGCTCCGACCCATCCGGAGGGCGCGCTGATGTCGTTAACCCCAATAACCACTCCCTACGTCCGTAGGGTGAGTGATTATTGGGTCCGAGAATCGTGTGCACTGAGTAGACGGAGCGAACCAAGTATAACGGCCTTCTGCATTCTTGCTGCTAAGATATCTGCCATATTACGGCAAGCCGGTATTATCTTCAAGTTAGAGAGCAGTGTGTCCATCATTCCACCAAGGACTCCTATAATCAGAACCACCATTTTGACAGAATGGTCCGGATATAACCTGCGGAGTTCAAAGAGAAGATCTCGATATTTAGTCCGTTTTTCCTCCTCTTTTCGAACGATATTCATTTCGCCTGGAGCGGAAAACTCCATGACGAATATCGTTCTACTTTGGTGGTCGAGGAGGACAACATCAGGCTTATTGGCTTGTATTTGCCTGAGGGTGGGGAATGAGTAGTTCCAATAGATTCGGCATCTCTCATTCTCCACCACAGACTCAATATCCCCCGGAGCATAAGGCAACACCGGTGTCTCGTCTATATATTATTATTATTATTATTATTATTATTATTATTATTATTATTATTATTATTATTATTATTATTATTATTATTATTATTATTATTATTATTATTATTATTATTATTATTATTATTATTATTATTATTATTATTATTATTATTATTTCCTTTAAGAGTGTACCAGTCAGGTCCTGTCTCCGGTGCTCCGACCCATCCGGAGGACGCGCTGGTGTCGTTTACCTCAATAACCACTCCCTACGTCCGTAGGGTGAGTGATTATTGGGTCCGAGAGTCATGTGTTCTGAGCAGACGAAGGGAACCAAGGATGACGGCCTTCTGCATTCGAGCGGCTAGGATTTGTGCCATATTACGGCAGGCCGGTATCAGCTTCAAATTAGAGAGCAGTGTGTCCATCATTCCACCAAGGACTCCTATAATCAGAACCACCATTTTGACAGAATGGTCCGGATACAACCTGCGGAGTTCAAAGAGAAGATCTCGATATTTAGTCCGTTTTTCCTCCTCTTTCCGAACGATATTCATCTCGCCTGGAGCGGAAAACTCCACGACGAATATCGTTTTACTTTGACGGTCGAGGAGGACAACATCAGGCTTATTGGCTTGTATTTGCCTGAGGGTGGGAAATGAGTAGTTCCAATAGATTCGGCACCTCTCATTCTCCACCACGGACTCAATATCCCCCGGAACATAAGGCAACACCGGTGTCTCGTCTATACCGTACGAGTGTCTTAGATGGTAGTACAACACTCGTAGCGCCGCGTTATGCCTGTGGATATAGGCTGAGACCGCATAAGCTGGACATGCTGATAGCAAATGCATTACGGTCTCAGGTGCCCCACGACATTCCCTGCATCGGGTGTCAGGGACGTCTATACCCATCACGCGACTACGGTAGACGAGGGTGTTGAAGACACCATCCTGGCAGGCCATTATGAATCCCTCGGTCTCCGACTTTAGCTCACTCGAACTGAGAAAGGCAAAGGTCAAGCTTTAGGATAAGCCAAGGTCTTCGATGTTGTTGAAGAAAACACCATGCATTGGCTTATCCATATGCAGCTGTAGGAGGACCTCTGTCTCCGCAGCTTTAATGTGAGCTTTTAGCTGAACGGGTCCCAACTCGGTGACAGAGTTTTGGTTAGCCCGTTCTGTGTCGAATACGAGACCAAGTTCATCGGCTGCACGGGTTGCTGCCTTAAAGAGAAATGCTCCAATCCCTGCTTTTTCATGGTCGCGGACCATGCAGAGAAGGGGATCTGAACTCCTGATGACTTTACAGGCCCCATCCAGAACCATTCTGTTATGCAGACACTCCAAACTCAAAAGTCCACGGCCTCCCCGTTGTCTGGGAAAGTATAACCGTGGAACAGACGATTTAGGATGCAAGCTGCTATTGAGATGCATCATTTTGCGAGTTTTTACGTCGAGTTGTCGCAGCTCTTCCTGAGTCCACTTCATCACTCCGAAGGAGTAGAGAAGGATCGGAACGGCAAGCATATTAGTTGCAGCAACTTTGTTCTTCCCCGACAGTTCTGATGACCAGATCTGTCGGAGTTTATGCTGATACTTGCCGCGGAGAGAGTTCTTAACTGTGATTACCTCTTGGGAGCGGCGTTGCGCCACCCCTAGGTAAGTATAAGTCTCTCCGGCATCCAGATGATGTAGGATGCTTCCGTCTACGAGCTGGACATCCTCTCCGTATTCCTCGCATCGTCCTCTTCTGAGATGAACCGTGGCACATTTGTCGATCCCAAATTCCATTCCGATAGCATGCGTATATTCTTCCACCACCCTAAGGGACTGATGTAAGTCCCTTTCTCCAGAGGCATATAATTTTAGGTCATCCATGTAAAACAGGTGGGTGACTGTATGCCTCCGGTTGCCGGGGGTGCCGCAGCTGTACCCACGGGTATTCCTGAGTGCAACGGACAATGGCAATAGTGAGATGCAGAAGAGAAGAGGGCTGAGGGAGTCTCCCTGAAACACGCCTCTTCTAATGATGACCTGCTCTGTTTGGACTATGTCTCCACCAGATTTTATAGCGAAGCGAGTCCTCCAGAGCGGCATCAGTTGTCCAATGCATCCCACTATTTGATCGGGTACCTCAAGGCATCTGAGCAAATGCATGATTAACTCATGCGATGTTGTATCAAATGCCTTGCGGTAATCGATCCAGGCCATCGAAAGGTTACGCTTATACTGCACGGAGTCCTGCGTGATACATCTATCGATGAGCAGGTTCTCCTTGCAGCCGGCGACCCCTTTCTTTGAACCTCTTTGCTCATATATCCGTTCATACACCGGATCAACTGCGGAGAGAATGCGCGTGTATAAGATGCGCGTAAACACCTTATAACACGCATTCAAGCATGTTATCGGTCTGTAATTCTTTGGATCAGACAAATCTCCGTTTTTGGGGATGAGCACGGTTCGCCCCTCGACATACCACTCCGGAATCTGCTGCTCCCCATCTAGCCATGAGTTGAAAACTCTAGCCAGATGGCGGTGGGTTGCTGGAAACTTTTTCCACCAATAGTTATTCAACCCATCGGGTCCTGGAGCAGCAAAGTTCTTTGAGCCTTTGAGGGCTCTTTGAACTTCTTCCGGGGTTATCGGATTGCGCAGATCATTGAGCTCAGGCTGCCGAAGCCTCCTGCAGAATGCTCTGAACTGCGCTAGGGCTGGAGTATCTACATTGATTGGTTGCGGATACTCATAGATGTTCTTCCAGAAGGTTTCCACCCGATCAACAGTCGGCGGGTTAACAACAACACGTGGAGGCTCTTGAAATAAACGAGAAGGTTTATCGCGGAACTTCAAGTTTTCCGCAACTCCTCTCGCTCGCCTCACTAGTGACTTCTTTGCAGCCACTAGCATTCGTATCCTATCAAGACAGTGCTGTTTGATGGTAAACAGCACCCCTTGATTCAATGTGTGGTGAGCTCGTCTTAATTTTGCGGCAATTCGCCGTACTGCAGGTGTGAAAGGCCTATTGGCCGCCACATAGTCCACCACACACTGGATACGAGACGCGTGTTGTCTCGCCGACTTGATCTTAGCTTCCATCTTGTGTACGCGTCGTTCATGCCTCCCAACTACAGCGGTGGTGTCCCTCCTCTGCGTTTGGGTTAGAACATGAGCGGCGTCATACACGACAGAATTGATCTGCCAGATGTCAGCCTCTTCTGGAAGAACATCGCCGATCTCCGCATCCACTCGTGCCAGTTCTTGTGACTTCAGGGGCTTCACATGGTGAAGTGCCCTGCGAGTTCTTATGTCCTCCATCGGTGGTATGATGCGAGCATTCTCCACAGCCAGACCAACACGTGGCATAACTTGTGCCACTTCGATAACCGGCTGAGGAGGTGCTCTGACATATCCTCGTCTCCGAAGATGAGATACATAATCCCTAAGATTTTGGGCGGAAAAGGCGGCATGCTCTGGGTGTCTTTCACACCACAGAGCATGCATTCTCGCCATGTATCCTCTCCGGGCGGGCTCACTGCTCTCGTAGCAATGCATAAGACCGTCCCTTAATCCACCCGTCCACTCAAAACGTCCGTTTTCATAGCGTAAGTCGTCAGCTGGCAAATCATCGTTGTTGGCCCCACCACCTTGCCTTTGACCCCTAATCCGAGGAGGTCGGTTGTGGGGGCCTCTTCCCCGATTATTTGGAACCGAGTGTTAGGGTTTACTGGGGGGTTAACCCAGTAAACCCACGGCCGACACCAGAGGGAAAGATGCCTCTTCCCTCCCGGATGCGCATGAGCTGCCGGTCCGATTTTGCATCCTTTGCTCGGGTAGGTGGTGTCGCAACTCACCAGGGCCTTAGGTGTTGGTTGACCTCCCTGCCTTATTATTATTATTATTATTATTATTATTATTATTATTATTATTATTATTATTATTATTATTATTATTATTATTATTATTATTATTATTATTATTATTATTATTATTATTATTATTATTATTATTATTATTATTATTATTATTATTATTATTATTATTATTATTATTATTATTATTATTATTATTATTATTATTATTATTATTATTATTATTATTATTATTATTATTATTATTATTATTATTATTATTATTATTATTATTATTATTATTATTATTATTATTATTATTATTATTATTATTATTATTATTATTATTATTATTATTATTATTATTATTATTATTTTCGATAGCAAACGTCAAAACGATAGTTACAATTCATCAAATACAAGAAATGGCAGCTCTTTTAACTTCTGAGGAGAAAAATTAAATAGTTTTGATTGTGGGGGATAATTATAAAACTCATCGAGAAGCAGCTGTGATTTTCAACAACAGATATCTTGATAGAAATATTTAACATTCAAGAGTAATAAATAAATTTAAGACTTATTATTATTATTATCAATACTTTTAAATAAGTGATGCTATAGTAGAATATCCGAAAATATAAGTATAGGTACAATGGCAAACATTTTGAAAAAAACATAAATAACATCCATACAAACCGCAGTTTGTTGATACATTGAAAGAAACTGATTATGATAGGTGGCTTGAGTTTTGCTCTTTAATGCTAGGGAAGTAAGCCGAGGATCCGTTTTTTTTTCAAGATATATAATTTTTTCTGATGAGGCGACATTCATTTCCAATGGGACTGTCAGTTCTCAAAATTGTCGTTGGTGGTCGACAGTAATCCCCATTTTACGATCAAGACTCGTGATCAGTATTGTTTCAAGACAAACGTGTGGTGTGGATCTACAAAAATAAAATGATAGGACCATATTTTTTCAACAGTCCCTGAATGGCGAACGCTATCTACATTTTTTACAAAATGAATTTAACAACTTTATAGATGAACTGTCCTTACAAGGCCGTCAGCGTATATGGTTTCAACAAGACGGTGCAACATGCCATAGTATAGTGGCTGTTAGGACATACCTTGAAACTGTTTTCAATAACAAATTAATACTTAGATATTCCGACGTCTTTTGGTTGGCTAGATCTCCAGACTTAACCCCTATGGATTATTTCTGTAGGGCTACTTAAAACATAGAGTCTACCAGCAGAGACCTTTCCAAAATCTTGATCATTTGGATAGGATCATTTCACATTTATGCCATGAAATGACTCCAAGAATGATGAAGAATGTATTACGGGAATTTAATGCACGAATCAGTTAATGTTTTGGAAGAAATGGTGGATATGTTGAAGCTTCCGTGGATTGAATCAAAATTCAAATAATTTAATTTCCAATGTTATTAATATTACTTTCTAGTTTGTTTTCTTCTGTTTAACTTTTCATTTGTAAAATACATTATTACGATATGTATGCATTAATTATTCTAATGCAATTGCAGATTGATATATAACTCACCAGTGAACTGAAATGTTATCAGGTTTTTCAATACAATACATGTTTTATGATTTGCAAAATTACATTATAATTTATTCATTCCCACAATATATTAAAGATTGGGATCAACTTTTCTCAATAAAGATTGTCAATAATGTGAAAAATTGTACTCTTGAGCAAAATTCACATTTTTCGACAAACCTCGTATACGAATACAAAAAATTGATATCTAATTATTTCATTTTGGGTTTTAGGCCATGCAGATATTTTTATTAGGAATAACTTTTTAAAACAAAACAAATATTAAAAAGTTTTCCATATGGTACCGACTTAATTGGACACACTGTATATTAATAAAAGACTCACCTTTGATTTTTCACGGGAACACGGGAATATACTTGTATACATACTCAAGTACATTTGATCTCTTAACAATATTTTCTCATTTTATATACTGTTCATGTTACCGCCACATTTCTCCGTACAACTTTCATTTCCTGCATTCAGTGAAAATAACCTTGATTTCTCGTTTCATACGGCTGATGCAACAGATCAATTATAGTCCAAGAGCTGCTGACGCACGTTAGTTACATGAAGTGTTTGATGCACCTTGAAATTTTTTGTGATAGAATCTACTGGATAGATGAGCAGGTGTACATGTGTTGGCTAGACATACCTGGGGACACCTGGTACTGCGCACAAGAGAAAGGTGTAAAAAATATGGTCCAGAAAAGTGTTTGATTCAGAGGCCAACAAACACTAATTGAAAGTTTTTAAGAAGAAACATTCCTATGAACATTATGTCCGGAGTTGCTTTGTTTCTGAGATACAGGGCGTTGAAGTTTAAAAAAAAAGTAATTATGAAATATCATAAATATCTTACATCCGATTTGGTTGAAATTTGGTACATTTAATTCAACTGATAAGGGGTTCATTTAACCATAACTAGATTGAAATTATTGGGGCCAGTGGCGTCTCAGTGGGCACCACAGTCAACAATATTGTAAAAAAAAGTATGCCACTGACTTTATTCCGTAAACATTTATTTTTTTAGATTGAGATATAGAAAATACAATTGTTTGGTCTCCAGTATTTTCTTTATATCTAGCTTCGTTTTCGAGAAAAAACAAAAAACATAAAATAAAAATATTACACTACATGAGCAAAATGTCCACCTTCTGATAAAATATACGACCGCACTCGATTTGCCATTGATTGTTTGACACGTTCAAAAATTCCTGGAGTAGTCCTTATTACATTGCAATTGTCAATTATTCGATTCCTCAAGTCATTCACATCTAGTACAGGAGTTTCATAAACAAGAGTTTTCAGATGACCCCATAATTCGAAATCTAGAGGATCCATATCAGGACTGCGAGCTGGCCAATGTTGAGGTCCTGCACCTCCAATCTAGCGATTAGGGTAGGTAATGTCGAGATGCTGACGAGCAAGAACGCTAAAAGGAGCTGGAGCCTCGTCATGCATGAACCACATTTTGCTTCTTACAAGCATGGGTAAATAATCTTACAAAATGTCAGTGTAGAATTCACCTGTTAATCTTTCTGTAAAAAACTGGGCCAATTAGGTAGTCACCAATAATTCCTACTCAAACGTTTAGCGAAAATTCTCTCTAATAGCGTAGGGTTTGTGTCGGTCCAAAAATGGTTATTGTGAAAGTTCATAATAGCTTATCGTGCTCGTTCGTAAATGAAATATTTGGTAAATAATTATTTTTGTGTGCCATCATACGAATCAATCACCTGTAAAACAATAATCTTGGATGAACATCCCGAGGCAGTAGAGCTTGGATCCGCTCATGTGATATGGGTTTAGGAGATTTCTTTTTAGAACTTTCCAAACGGTTTTTGGACTGACTTCAAGCGGCAGTGCGATCTTTCTGATACTATTTGAAGGATCTGCATTGTTATTGAAACTCCCAGTTTCACATAATCTTGCGTTCTAAATGTTTTAGCACAAGGAATTAATCTGTTATGATATCTGTCCTGGTAAATTCTCCGTGCTTCTTCCGAATTTCCATTTGCTATTTCATAAATAAGGTGCATGTCAGCCATTTCAGTGTTAGTGAAATGGTTCATGATGAAATCGCTGTTGGATGACTGAATTTTACTGCTATGACAATAATGTTGTCAGGAAGAACTGAAGTGTAGGACTGTAGTGTAGAACTGTAGAACTCCAGCTACTAACTGAATAGCAAGACTTAATGATAAATACGAGGATGTATTGATATCTAGTTAGCCTAGACTAGTTCCCTGCATAAACAAAATATTGCGTTACCATAGCAACGAACAATAACTTATTAGAAGTGTCAGTGTAAAGTTTGACGTCAAAAAAGTAAACCAGAGTTACGCAATAAATTAAAAGAAAAAATAAGTCCACCGAAATTGTGAAAAACGATAAATTGGAGTATCGAGCCATAATCAAGTACCTGTATTTAAAAGGGTTAAAAGGTAAGCAAATTTACGAAGATATGCTTAATACCCTTGGTGATCAATGTCCTTCGTATGCGACCCTGAAAAATTGGACTGCAAGCTTCAAAGGAGGTAAATTTTCCATTGAAGATGATGACCGATCGGGAAGGCCAGTATCTGTGTCAGTCCCAGAAAATATCGATGCAGTTCATGACATGATTTTAACAGACCGTCGAATTGAGCTAAAACGGATATCTGAAGCACTGAATATTTCTTACGAACGTGTTCATCATATAGTTCACGACAATTTGGACATGAGAAAAATTGCTGCAAAATGGATCCCCAAATGTTTTAATGTTGACCAAAAGCGTGCAAGGGTAGTAGCATCGCGTTCGATCTGTGCTCGATTTGAAAACAATGTAGACTTCTTAAACCGAATTATTACTATGGATGAGACTTGGGTACATTTCTATGATCCAGAAGCACAGCAACAATCGATGGAATGGCGACAATCCGGTTCTCCAAGACATAAGAAGTTTCGTGTCTAAAAATCTGCTGGAAAAGTTCTTGCTTCAGTTTTTTGGGATTACCATGGGGTAATCATGATTGATTTTTAGGATAAGGGTAGAACAATAATTGGAGATTACTATTCGACATTACTGACCACTCTAAAAATTGAAGAGAAAAGACGTGGAAAGCTATCCAAAGGTGTTTTGTTTTTGCAGGACAACGCCCCTGCATACTTATCTCATATTGCCATGCAAAAAATTCGTGATTTAGGGTATGAATTACTACAGTACAATAATAATAAAGTTTAATCTTCGTATCAAACTACATTTATTCAAGTAGGAAGTAGGTACGAGGATGCACCTTTCAAACTGTTAAAAAGATGAAATTGAGTCAGTTTGTAGGTTTCATGTTATAAAAAGTAATAATAGCAATACTAACCTTCAAATATTGGTATCAGTTTGCAAATATTCTAACACTTCCATTTGACACAAATCCACCTTCACATGAGCAAATAATAAATAATAGGTAAGTATACTTAACCAGCTTTGCATTTCGATCAGCATAAAACAATCAAAGAATGATGGATCGGACATAGGAGTGCCGCGCATGCGTATTTAGTTGGGTGAGACGACGCCTTGGTCAAGTTGTGGCAAATTACACAATTGTGTTGAAATAGTACACAATATGTGCATGTACGTTCCCAAAAGGGGTTTGCGATAGCTTAGTGGTTCGAATTTGAAATGGACTGTATATTATAAATAAGAAAGAAATTACTGAAAATGTTGGATAAAATTGGATGTCCGAAATAGTGGCGTCTTTTAAACGAAGCAACAAAAAACTTACCAACCTTAGTAATGGTGCCGTCTGAGTTATCTTCTCGAGCTAGCCCTGGAAGTCCTTGCTGTTCTTGATGGTTACGGCACATACAAACACAACAGTTAAATTGATGAAAACATAATAATATGCGGAAAAGTAACATATAAGTATTGCAGCGGAGAAAAGATAACTTTTTCGAATGGCGGTTCTAGATATCAATGTCGTAGGATTGTGGTCGTTCTTGTCGACCTGCGCGCTGTCGGAAAGGCCAGTTTTTTGTTGTCTATTCACCGATAATGCCACATACACGGTGAATGCCAAAATCGAACATTTCCCCACTTCAAAATGCTCCAAGCATTTTATTACTTAAAATTTAATAAAAATTAATGAGTTGAGAGAAAAAAAAACAAAAGAATTAGGAGTGATTACCACTAGGAATGGTATGAGACACACATAAACATACAAAAAAAAATTACATAACTTTAATCTTGTGAAATTGGCACATTTTCGGAAAAACATCAGTTGCGTATATTTAACAATTTTGTTGGCTGTGGTGCCCACTGAAACGCCACTGTTACTATTAATTTCATTCTCGTTAGGGCTCAATGAGCGCCCTATTAGTTCTAATAGATATACCAAATTTCAACCAAATCGGTTATAGGATATTAATGATATTTTATAATTAACTTTTTTTTTTAATGTGTGTCTCAGAAACGAAGCAACTCCAGACAGATGTTCATAGTAACTTTTCTTCTTAAAATGACCTATCGAATCACCCCGTGCAGTTAGGAACCGTAGTTAGGAAACACCCTGTACAACTGTGGGTTGCTTTTGTTCAATGTTAATCCATCAAAAGTGTCTCCCTTATTTATTTGTTTTTTTTTTATATTACCTTAACTATCACTTAGTGTTTGTTGGCCTCTGAATCAAACACTTTTTTTGGGGCATATTTTTTTACACATTTCTTTTATGCGCATTATCTGGTGTTCCCAGGTAGGTCAAGCCAACACAAAATATACCTGCACATGTATCCAGTAGACACAAAATTTCAAGGTGCGACACTAGCTCTCCGACTATATTCAATTAATCACCACACCTACTTCAGAAAACAAAAACATCTTTTATTGAACAATGGATTATTAGGAGAAGTGAGACATTTTGAGTTATATACAGGGTGAAATTATTAACAGGAGTAATCCAAAACTTGTACAGGACCCTCCGAATAAGAAAATGAAATATGATATACAGGGCCCACTAATCAAAGTAACATTCATTCAATATTTCAAGTAACCTTTCATGGTAATGTGTAAACGGACGTTCAGCAATATTACAAATGGTATATGCCATTATCAATTATTCCAGCAAGGTTTCTGCAACATTGCATATAATATACAGGAAAATTGCAAATGTGATATTGAAAATGACGTCTTATGACAATGTTGCAGCAACTACTGAAATGGATTGATGGATGTAATCTTTTATAATTAGTAATTGCAGCAAGGTTATCGCAACATAGAATATAAATTAGTGGAAAATAACATATTCAATATTTTTATACAGCAGCAACTTACCACCAATCTTTTCTATTCCTTTCCATAACATAACAGTAAGATTTCATAAATCACGTTCCAGTAGGTTTGTTCGCTACTGAACAATTTTTGGATTTTCACTACTTGCTACTTATATTGATAGAAAATTAATACAATCTTTACGGGAGACAGACCATTCAGTATTGATGTGGCCTCTATGGAAATCAGAATCATCATTTTCTAGTTTTTAGAAACAAGCAGTGACAACCCAAAAAATCTTCTGAAATGATACCTATTAATTTGAATGTCCATTTAAATCTTGGAGATCAAAAAGACCAACATTTTATATTGAAACCTTCAATTAAAATATCACAAAAAAACAAATAAGTACTCATATTAAAATGTCATATTTAAAATAAAAATCTGTTTGGCCTTATCAGGTACCTGAAACAAAATAATCATTGAATTGAATGTATAGCTCAAATATCGACATCTCGATCTACTACCTAACCGTACAAGTAACGTGTTTTTGCGAATTGTAGCCAAGCCATCACATTTAGTTGAAATGCATCATCTCTGATGCATGGAGATGAATTTCTCACTGCATCTGGAACAAAAATACTATAAATAAATATATAATTAGTAAACTCAACAATTATGGTCTTACTTCAATATAGAATGTACAATTGACCTTGTCCTTGATTACGACACTATTGTGCTTACATATTTGCTTTATATTCAAATTGAACTGACTCGAATTTTAAAATTTGTTTCGATTTCAATTCTTTGATTCTGAAATTGTCTTTTTTGTTGATCCAATTGCAAAATATGGCACATTGATTTTTGAAAAAACGTTCAAAACTGGTTCCAACACAAAACTTTTCATTCAAGCCACCAATATATTGAAAAACCTGCAACTAAAATCGAGATGTAAAAGTATTCCACATCATTTACAAATGTAAATGTACCTTTCAAATTGACACTATACTACCAGATTTATTCGCAATATAAGGAGAAAAATTAATCTCCTAATAAACGAATGAGCATACCAGACCATCCTAACCTAAAATAATATTTGATGTATCGCCTTGCCTTACATGAAGATGCCTAAAATTTATTAGCATTATCCATTATGCTGCTTCAACACTCAGTGAACTCTTAATCAAAAAACAAAATTGCAAAAGAATATGTACTTTACTTAGTTACCTAGGTTAAGACCAGCAAAAAGGTCTGGTCTCATACTTTTTCAAAATTGTAATTATTGTTCTTTACCGATTTTAGTTTAACCCTGTATTACTTCAACTGAAGATGAGCATTACTATGCTTGAAAACATGTTTTTGAATTTTATGTAACGCAAACCCTTAAGTTTCTTGTGAAACTTGCGTTTACATACCTCCCCTCAACATTGGGTTGAAATATATATTGTGGAGACGACTTCGAGTTTTACTTAACTCCGCTGACATTGAAACTCCACTTTGAGTTTGGACTACTTCATTCAAAACAATATAATTTACGATATCAAAATGGCGCGATGCGCGTGCTTGTCTGGGATCTGGGTTACTGGGTCGCTCCGTTAGGTGGCATCTCATCAAGACCGGCAAATTCAAAACTGGTTGGATTCCTGATAAATAAAATATTATTTCAAGTTTCTTTATACTTACCATTTAAAATTGTCCTAGCTTGTCATTTTGTATATTTCTGCGATGATGCAATCGAAAATTGAAAGTGTAATGTGTTTTCTAAATACTGTCAATATTGTTTGTAGTTAGCTTATGTATGGTTGTAAATATCATGGATTTTCAAACCCATTGCAACATTGCGATTTGAACTTGTTCGATAGTTCCAAATGTAACTTGCACTCACATTGTTCGTAGATAGTTTCTGTATTGTTGCATTTGCAATGAACTCTCATGGATCATGTAACATTGCGCTTGAAACTCAATCAATAGCTTGCTTTATAACTTACAAACAACTTGTCTGTAGTTTATTCTGTTATGTTAAAAACTTAAATATAGCATTGAGCTTTATGCAATATTATATTTTCATTTTACGATGGCAAGCCATACATAATATTGTGGCAATATTTTGTAACATTACATGTTTAGTTGGGGCTCTCTCCAACATTCCGTTGAATCGCAAGATTCTTTATTGTCATAATGTTTACAAGGACCTCACAAAATTACATTAAAATGACTTGTTGTTACAGCAACAGGAGGGCTCCTCGAATGTGTATTGCTGATTGAGAGAATGGGACTACCAAACTACATATTTATGTATTTAGAAGTCGCAATTTCCTTCAAGAATTCGCAATTTCCATCAAGAATTTGCCCGCTTTCACGCAACGACACTGTGCATATATCTTCAAACATCGAGTTCATATCAGCTAACACCGCAACCAAACTACACAATAGTCATGTGCCCAACGTTCAATGACATCATGCATATCGATAGGTTTGCTAAACCTTGATCAATCTAGTATTCTTGTTGCTTAACTACTCTGGTCCCTGCGAAGCGTTGTGGATGGATCATTTCACTTTACTTCGTCGGAGACTTATGCCCACCTGGTAGCTGACGAAGGTATGGCCCACTTGTTGGTGGCTGGTCTCTTCAAAGATTAACAGTTGGTTGGCAATTGGCTGTGTCAGTGACGTGCCTCTTTGACCCTTGTTCAGACAGCTATGAGACGTTCTTGTGGTACCAGTCCTCACTCAGTATATGGCCTCCTTGATAGCACGTAAAGCAGAATTGGTTGTTACAAGATTTTTGGGACGAAAGATATACTTCGAACCGCAAGATTAAATTCTGAATTTTATGTGCAAGGATTTCTGCATAGAAATCAGTAGAAGAACTTTACCGGAACGGGAGCATTCTCGTTAAAGCTAACCGAAACACCAGGATGGACATTCTAGCAAATTTTTGATACTCCACTGTGAATCTGCCGCAATTTGGGGGACCCTAACCCCCCGGATACCTCATAGAGAACATCCTAGCAAATTTTTGATACTTCACTGTGAATCTGCTGTAATTTCGGGACCCTAACCCACCGGGTACCTCATAGAGAACATCCTAGCAAATTTTTGATGCAATTTGGGGGGACCCTAACCCCCCGGATACCTCATAGAGAACATCCTAGCAAATTTTTGATACTCCACTGTGAATCTGCCGCAATTTAGGGGACCCTAATCCATCAGGTACCTCATAGAGAACTTCCTAGCAAATTTTTGATACGCCACTGTGAATCTGCCGTAATTTGAGGGGTCCTAACCCACCAGGTACCTCATAGAGAACATCCTTGCAAATTTTTGATACTCCACTGTGAATCTGCTGTAATTTCGGGACCCTAACCCACCGGGTACCTCATAGAGAACATCCTAGCAAATTTTTTCACTGTGAATCAGCTGCAATTTGGGGACCCCCGGTACACATCTCTAACGAATTTTTGACACCCAGCTGAGATTCACTGATATGGATTCATCATATGAGTTATAGAAAAAATGTAGGCTTCATTATTCTTCAAGATGACCCCCGCCCACCATTGTGGATTTGTCGTAAGTAGCCTAGTGCGTATCACAATGTTTCGTCCATAATAATATTTCGGAGAGATGGCCATGTATATCACATTTCATTCAATTTTTTGTTGTGATGATAAATCGATTAAACGTAATTTTGGGAGGTCCCCTCGTATACGTTATGATAAAAATGAATCTCCTGTGATTTGACGCAATTTTGGAAAAGGCCCTCATATTTCATTAATCTTATATCGACTATGACAAATCGATCGAAAGTAATTTTAGGAGGTCCCCTTGATAATAAGAGTGAATCTCCTATGATTTGACACAATTTCGGGAGGTCCATATAGTTGTAAAATGTCTCACTGTGCAAATTGTTTAAAATTATTTACTAACACTACAGTTCCTTATAGATGGTGAATTGTATGAATAATTGAACCATTGCATCAGCCACTTGACATTTGAGTAATCGAGGTTACTTTCAATAAATGCAGGAACTGAAAGTTGTTAGGAGGAATGCGGTGGGTAATACGAACAGTATATAAAATGGGTAAATATCTTTAACAGATCAAAACTACTTCAACATTTATCAGAGTATACTGTGCAGTTCTCTAACAAATCAAAAGTGAGTATTTTTTAGTCTCATATTCATGTTTCCTATCCTACCTATAAATCTTCATTCTCTCATCTCAATAAACAGTAGTTTCTCTTATATTTTTTCTTATCAATGTATAATTTCCAGATCATGAGTTTCCATGATTATTCTTCTTCTTCTGATGAAGAGATTGATTTCACGTGAGTTTAAAATTCGAGTGTCATATAAATTCATCAAGAACCAATATTTTTAGATTAAATATAGACCATGTGGGGTGTTATTTTTGTCCGGAGTGGTGGGGTTTCTGTGCATGCACAGGAAAGGAAGAAAACAAAGAGACCACCACCACCACCACCGGCACCACCGGCACCACCACCACCACCACCGTCACCGCCACCACCACCACCGTCACCGCCACCACCAACAACAACAACAACACCACCTCCACTACCAACACCACCACGACAATCCCAAAGCCTCCCCTCCTTGAAAAAAAAATTAAAAAATAAAAAATATGTAGAACTCTATTTGTGTTTTTGTTATATTTCAGATGGATCTACAAGCACTAAATTCAATATCTGTTCTAGAGACTAAACCAGCTCTAAAATTACAAGATTTGGTTATTGGTGATCCTCATAAAATATACACAGCCAAACTGGTACAAACAAGATTTGGGGAAACAATTCTCATAGAATTGGAAAAAAACGTTATTTTTCTACCGCAACGAGTAGCGAGCCAATATAAACCATACGTATCTCATTTCTCAGAAGGAAAGTACGCAATCATCTTCAGAGGGAACACAGACGTTGGCAAACCTCAACCTGCAGCATCATTTGAAATCGTTGAATTGTAAAGGTGAGTTACTTTTTTTATAAATAATTATTGATACATTATGAATGAATTTAGAGGAACACTGTCTAAAATTGATGAAACATTGAAATTGATCAAGGAAAATTCAACCGAAAGACATGCAATCAAAGCAATTAATCAACATATCAAAGTGTGTAACAAAGCTCTGAAGCAATTGAAACTCAAAGTAGGTGAAAAAAGTAAAATTATAACAAAAATTGGTCACTTGAAACGATTGAGATGTTTGATTATGGTAAAAAGTAAAAATGTTGGTTCAAAAAAGGAACGTAAGGTTTATTGGGAAGATGTAAATTCTTGTTTTAATAACAGAGTAAAGACGGGTGTCATCATCAATGTGAAACATAAAGAAATAAAAGCATTTTTAGCTGATGGATTTAGTTTGTTTGAAAAAATTATTAACAAAATTTTAAAGAAAATGCCATTTCTCAAAGTGAATACCACTCTTTGGGGTGATTTTGTGAAACAATCAAGTGAAGAAGATATAATTAGTCAAAAATATTTCGTCACACCGAATGCAATTTTAGATCAAGGAACGGATCTAGTTGTGTGGTACCGAGAAAATATTATTGATTACATCTTGAATAAACTGTCAGAATTTTCCGAAGAATCAAGCGGCTGGGCGTTACAAAAAATTCTATTGTTAGAAGTAGCTATTAATAAATATGAAATTGGTAATGGAACATCCTATATTAAGCTACCACTACAAATTTCAAATAAACAAGCATGCATCAATATTAAAAATAATGATGATGCATGCTTTTTTTGGGCCATAGTTAGTGCTTTATACCCACCCACAGGATATAAAAATTATCCATCATCATATCCACCATACAATCTTGTACTGAATACTGAAGGTTTAGAAATGCCCATGAAATTGAATCAAATCAATAAATTCGAGAAATTGAATAATATTTCTGTGAATGTCTATGCGTTGGAATTGAATGTTACCGACAAAAGTTCCTTTTATGAAGTAGTGCCTGTGAGGTTAACTAAAAGTAAATTAGAACGCCATGTCAATTTGCTATTAATTCAAAATAATTATTCTCCCAAACTGAATGATTATGATGCACCGATACAAGATGATGAAGATCATGAAATTAAGTTTCACTATTGTTGGATTAAAAATATGTCACGTCTTATATCAAAGCAAATTGGTAATCATCAAAAAAAGATTCATTTATGTGATCGCTGTCTCAATTATTTTTTTAGTGAAGAAAAATTGAAAAATCATTACGTTTTGTGTGAAAAGAAGAATGATTGTAGAATATCATTTCCGAAATATGACTTTGTTGAATTTAAAAATTACGTTTACAAGCAAAAAGTACCCTTTGTCATCTATGTTGATATTGAATCCATTCTGGAGCCATGCAATTCTAAATTATCACGAACAACGTCAAAATATCAAATACACAAGGCATTTTCGGTGGGCTATTATCTAAAGTGTTGTTATGATAATTCACTTTCTTATTTTAATAATTATGAAGGTAAAGATTGTATGGAATGGTTTTCTACTGAAATGAAGGGTATAGCACAATTTGTAGAAGGTAAAATACTCAATATCGTGCCAATGATTGAAAAACCAAGAACCGTTAATTTTGGAACTTGTCACATTTGTGAAAAAATATTCAAGGCTAAAGATGTTATCGTTAGAGACCACGATCATTTCACGGGTCAATTCCGCGGCTTTGCGCATGAGGAGTGCAATCTAATCTTCAAAAAATTATTTGTTGTCCCAGTTATTTGCCATAATATGTCGAATTATGATGCCCACTTTCTAATTAAAGATTTAGCAAAACGAGGCTGTCTGAGCGTACTTCCATTAAACAAGGAAAAATACATTTCCTTCACTCTCAATGATTGCGATAGTAGAATAAAATTTAGATTCATAGATTCTTTTAGATTTATGGGTGCAAGTCTTGATGAACTCGTATCCACTTTATGTTTGAATAATCTTCAAAATTTAAAATCTGAATTTAAAGATTTAGATGATGAAACATTCAAACTGTTGACTAGAAAAGGGGTATTTCCGTATGATTTTTTGGATAATGTGGAAAAATTGAATGATCCTCAACTTCCGCCCATTGAACAATTCTACAACAAATTGAATGATGTAGAATTGTGCAGAGAAGACTACCTTCATGCACAAAATGTGTGGAATACATTCAAAATGGAAAGTCTAAGAGAGTATAGTGATTTGTACATGAAAACTGATATTTTGCTACTTGCAGATGTCATGGAAAATTTTAGGGAAACTGCTTTGAAAACTTATGGCTTAGATCCGGCCTGGTATTACACAATGCCCGGATATACGTGGGATGCTATGTTGAAATACACTAAATGTAAATTACAAATTTTAAAAGATATTGATATGATTATGTTTATAGAAAAAGCAATTAGAGGTGGGATTTCGGTTTGTAGTAATCGTTTCTCGGAGGCTAACAATAAATACATGCCCAACTATGATCCCTCAAAACCTAACAAAACACTTTTGTATCTTGATGTTAACAACTTATATGGTTGGGCAATGTCTCAGCCATTACCTTTTGGAGGTTTCAAATGGTCAGATACAAATATTGATGTTACAATGATTCCAGATGATTCGCCGGTGGGATACATTTTACAAGTTGATTTAGAATATCCTCAAGCTATACATGACCTTCACAAAGACTTTCCATTTTGTGCAGATCATTCAGTTCCACCCACATCAAAATTACAAAAGTTGATAGCTGATTTGCATCATAAAAAAGAGTATATTTTGCATTATAGAAATTTGAAACAAGCATTGGCAAACGGTTTAATTTTAACTAAGATACATAAGGTATTGGAATTCAAACAGTCTGAATGGTTGCGACCATATATTGAACTCAATACTCGTTTAAGGGCTATGGCTTCAAGTAATTTTGAAAAAAATCAATATAAATTAGCTAATAATGCAGTTTTCGGGAAAACAATGGAAAATATAAGGCTCCATAGAGTTGTTAAATTAGTTAATTTTTATGAAGGTCGTTATGGAGCCAAAAATTTGATTGCTAGTCCGCGTTTTCATAGTAGAACAATTTTTGATGAAGATTTCATGGCAATTGAATTGAAGAAAGCCGAATTGATTTTTAATAAACCCCTTTACATTGGTATGGCAATTTTGGACATTTCTAAACTCTGTATGTATGATTTCCATTACGATTTCATGTTACCAACAGTTGGATCAGATAATTGCAAGTTAATGTACACAGACACGGATAGTTTCATTTATGAATTGAATTGTAATGATGTTTATCAAGATGTAATCAAAAAACATATCGATAAATTCGATACCTCTGATTATGAGAAAAATAATCAGTATAATATTCCATTAGTGAATAAAAAAGTACCTGGTTTAATGAAAGATGAGACAAATGGTACAATCATCACGCATTTTGCCGGTCTCCGTTCAAAGATGTATGCTTTCAAAACTCTCGTCACTCAAAAGGATAGGGATCGTTTGAAGGAAAAATTATCGAAAAAGGGTATGAGTAAAAAACGAATAGATTTGGAAATTAGGAACTTAGGTATAATGAAAAAATCTAAAGGAGTTAAAAAGAATGTAATAAGAAATAATATAACTTTCGAGGATTATGTTGCTTGTCTGAAAGAGTTTAAAAACAAAAATATATCACAACAGACCATCCGTTCCTATGCTCACAACGTATTCAGTATAGAACAAACAAAAATTGCTCTCAGTCCACATGATGATAAACGAATAATAATCCCCAAGTCATTTGATACACTTCCATGGGGTCACTATAGCGCATAGATTTTTTTTCACGAGGTATGTGTCATGTATTTACATGATCCCCATCATCAATTCAATCGTTTCATTGACTTTTGTGACAAGGATATGACGAATAATGTATCACTAATTATTTATAAAAATTGTAATCACATTGTAGGGTGGAATATTTTGTGATAATAAAAACAACAAAAACATTTTTTTTGTTTATTTCTGAATTATAATTGATCAAGAGCTAATTTACATAAATGACACTTTGATTGTGCTATTGGTGGGCCGTCTGCGTGAGTTCGCCATTCGGGTCGGTTGTAATGGATGAAACAGGGCAGTTGTACTTGTAAATTGAAATTATTTCGATAATTGCTTGGTAATTTATGCCAGGCATATAAGAGTTCTATTGGTTGTGCTCTCTCAATCAAATAGTGTATGGAAAACTTTTCTAGTTCTTCTTCACTAAAGTGATGTAAATTATGTTTGAGATGCCAATGATCCTTCATTGGATAAATACAGTAACATGCTTCTTGATTCATGTTTTTCCAAATAATTATTAGCAGACAAAGAAAGAGAAATATCAACAACATATACACTTGTACTGATTTCATCAAAACATTTTCATGTTTTTATATAAAGAAAATGATGGTGGAGGTGGTAAGTGGAATTATGGATCAATTTTAAACAAGTCTAAACTTGTTAAAAAAAAAATTATTCATTAAACACATTTATTTATCATCATTCATTATAAAATTTGTATACAAAAAGAATACATTTGATAGGGCACATACACATTTATCTTCATTATTGTTGTGATAAAAGCACATGGGGTCCTCTCGTTCTAGTGCAGGATGTTCGTCCAATTCATAAACCTTACAACTACAATATTTTTTGATAAAGTTGAATTTTTCTCTGCCTTTAACATACACCGCGTCTGCTCCTTGAGTAAGATATCGTATAATATTTTCAAATTGATGAAGAGGTGTGAATCCTGCATTCCAATCTATGTAGTGGTGGTTTTTCATCAACCACGTTGCTTGTTTTTTCAGATCGTGTGGTAGGTGGTTGAAGGGAAATGGTGGTTTGAATAAGTAATGACTGATACGGCGATGACCATCGTAACAGGCCAATTCTTTTACTACAAATTTATTGTTTTCCACTTTGAAACCTTGAAAATCAATAACTAATCTCATATTCGAAGATTTTCCAATTGCCGTTCAACCAATTTTCTTTTCTCCAAATATTCAATTTCAGTTTTGAGTTGTGTCAACTGGAGTAGGAATCGAGCTAGTCTGCATCTATATTGAGTTATCATTGTCAACTGACTGACCAACACTTATTGTCGCACTATTTTATTCAATGGATTATAATAGAATTCTTTTTCGTGTAAAATTAGGCAATATGCAGACACATTATTTCCTGTAGGTTTTGATGTTTCAAATTCTATTCGCAAAACGACAGATCCGCCCTGAATGATTTCCTTTTGGTGGGAACAATCGATATGAATAACGGGAGCTTTTTCTTTGAATTCTTTTGGGTTGAATATGGGTTGATTCGTTTGAATGTGATAATAACTTTCCTGGAAGTTGGCAAACATTTCATATAGTGATGCAAATCGATTCGTATCAAAATCTAAATTTAAATCTTGATAGGGATATCTCTCACTATTCAAAAATACTCGTACATTCGTCAAGTTACAATGATTGAATTTACTCATATCTTTCAAAATTTGACCTTTACATGAATCTTGAAAAGCAATAATGATATGTCGAGGACTTTCTAGTTGCGTTGAAGTTTTCACAGACCAACTGTGACGTGTTGAATCATTCAGATTGGAGTATTCTATTAATTCCCAACTTCGAAATTTGATGGGTAATTCTGTTCCATCACGAACTAATTTAGTCAAACGTAATTGTTCGTTAATACTCGGTGTTAAATGTGGAACATTCCAGTACAGTTTTGTGATTTGAATTTTTGGTTTTTCCGAATTATCTGTCGCAATAACGGCATCAATGTCATCCTTTTCTCTAATGAGAACTAATTCTTGTCTCATATTCATTATAATTTTTCTACAATCTTCAAAAAATCCCGACCACAATTTCAATGGTATACACACATTAAAATTTCCCTTATCATCGATTAAAAGTTTGTTATTATCTTTTGGAAACCATCCTCCATTCTCCATTAGTTTGCTTTCATTTTCGTTCAACGAAAGGTAATTTTTCAAAGTGGAAACTAGACCAACATTTCGAACAGAATCTATTACGACACCATTTAGTTCATACCTCATTTCTCTGAATAAATATGCTATGCCATTATTAATGAATTGGAATTTGGTAGGCACTTTGTTTTGATCCGTTAATATTTTACCTTCTATGTAAATTAGGCTGTTGCATGGAACTGTGTATGCATCTAAATCTTGTACGGAAATTCTAACTTCATCATTGTAGTTGAGGGCTCCAGAATTGTATGGTTGGTATGTGTGAAACTGATAATCTTCAATTGTCGTATCGCTGAAAGGTTCCCCTGTTACATTCAACAAATCCATTATACTAGAACGTAAAAACCGAGAGAATTCAAAAATAGGCGATTTTCGGGAGTTAACGTTTTCATTGGCATTGAAAAACCATCTGACTTCTTTGTACGACGCTGTTGCTTTTTATAGTTTTTGTATGGATGATGGAATCGTTGAAATTGTAACACCATATCTATTCAATTTTCCTAAGATGTAAACGGAGAGTAATTGTTTCACCGCGAAAATTCACCAAATTACTATCTTGATCGAGCACTCTCACAGTTATGTTGTTTATGGTTTTAATACTCACAGGATAATAGAGAATGGTCAAAGGTTGCTCCACTATTTTATAACCATTTGGAACTTGTGGAAAAAATTGATGTATCAGATGAACAGGTTGTCCGTGTAAAAATGATCCTACTGCAATATTACAATCTATACAAATTGTATTGACAGCCAAAATATTAACTTTGTTTTTTGAGATGTAAAGTTTGTTGGGTTCGAGTTTGGTTTTTTCAAATCCCAGTATACTGCCAATGGAACGATCAGTACTGAAATTGATCCAATCGGTGCTTTTAATTGAAACTATAAATCTTTTCGGGTCTGGAGTTATATGAATGATAGTTCCTTCTCCTATCTGATACATTTCATTCTTAATAATTTTTATAATCTCATCAATTTCATAGGACCCTATGGGAATTTCAAATTTGAATTCATCATTCGGACCCCATACCAATAAATTGTTGGTTTCATTGATATTTGGAATACTATTGAAAGTATCAAAATTAACCAATCCAATTTCATATTCGAGGTTTTCATCCAGATATAATGGCGGGTTGAAAGTGTCGCTTAAAATTGATGAATCTCCGCTGAGTGTAAACGTATACGACATGACTGAGGTTTCTAAAACAAATGAAGTGATATTTAAAAGTTGTATTGATTATATAAAAATTTTAGACAATGTTGCCCGCACTGATATGAATTGAATTTTTGTATCGTATTATAATTATATTCAATGATGACATCACCATTGCTTTTAAAATATTCCACCAATTCAATTGGAGGTGGTAAATTACCGTAGCTATCATAATAGATTACATTTTTATTCCGTTTCGAATATGCTGTCCAATGAGTACCGGGCCCACTTTGCACATCGAGATTCACTATACCACATTCATTTGTCGCTATCCTCTTTGGTAATGAATCACGCATAAATACGCCTCTAAAATGAGGAATTTTCAATAATTTTGCATACGTGATGAGATCTATATCAGACATTATACGTCGAGGTAATTTTATTTTCTTCTCCAATATAGCCGCTGCTGTTGAAACCCCTTTGGCTTTTTTGTTTTTTTCTTCCGTAAACCGTATCCCTTGTAAGGTCTCAGATAATATCCTTTTCCTGATTTTTGCTGCTCGAGAGCTAGGTTATGCCTTTTCTGTTCAGCTAATTGTTCACGATTGGTTCTTGCGTCACTCACTGCTTTTGCAATGCCCGCACCCCCACCTGCCACTGCCCCTAGAGCACCCAATAATGGAAGTAAAAATGGCAGGAATCCCCCTTTTTTGGGAGCACGAATAATTCGTTTTTTCGTCGATTTTTTCTTTTTCAATCCCATGCCGAGTTTACGTTTTCCTTTCATTGCAGTCGTTACGAACCAAGCAGCTGCCTTTTCTCCTAATTTAGCGTCTTTCGCTCCAACTCTTTCCCAAGCTTTGTTTTCCAATATTTCGTCAGCTCGATGTCTGTCACTGAGATTTTTACTTTTAGAATAGGCGATATCGTGCTCCTGACATGCAGTATCCAAAGAATTTATTCCAAGGTCACCACGTTCTAATCGTTGTTGTAATTTAGTACCGGCTAAAAACAAGTTTAAAAAATTAATGTGCTCTATAAAGTTAATTACTAACTCACGTCCACAATAATTGTATTTTGGCAGATGGAATTCAAAAGGTAATTTATCAATTAATGTGTTTACAAAACCTCTTCCTATGTGTCTGTTATGAGCTCTTGTTCCTTTTTTGGATCTTACCATTCTAATCAGCTATAAATGTCGACGCACACCCTTATATACCTTTAGTCACAACTATGAAGTTACGAAAACAAAATGTTTCTCTGCCCATCAATAATTATGATTTCAACGTTGAACAAAACGCGGGAAAACACGGTGCATTATTCGGTGGTAATTCTAAGCGGGGGCTGATCGTAGGCAGTAGTGGTAGCGGTAAAACTAATGTTATGCTATCACTAATAGAACATCCTAATGGACTAAGATTCGAAAATATTCATCTATACTCGAAATCATTGAATCAGCCCAAGTATCAGTATTTGCGTGCTTTGCTTCAACCACTCAATGATGAAATTGGATATTATGAATACAGCAATAGTGAGGATGTACCTTCTGCCGATAACATTGAAACAAATTCGTTGATTATATTTGATGATGTGGCATCTTGCGATCAAAATATCATCAAAGATTATTTTTGTTTCGGACGACATCAACATACAGACTGTTTTTATATTTGTCAAACATATTCCGCCATACCAAAACAACTCATTCGCGACAATGCCAATTTGTTAATCATATTTCCACAGGACACGACCAATTTGAAGCATATTTATGACGATCATGCAAACATTGATATGGACTTTCAAAAATTTAAAGAAGTAGTATCTTCTTGTTGGAAAAAAAAATTTGACTTTTTTGTAATTGACAAAGATTGTGATTTGTCTTCGGGTAGGTATAGAAAAGGATTCGATACATACATTTCTATATAAAGATGAACTTTTGAAATGAAAGATCAGTAGTTGAAATGGACCCTCAATTAGCAAAGCAGCTTGTGCGAGCCAGGCACGCACTTAGAAAAAAGTATAAAATTATAAAGGGTAGTACATCGAGATCACAATCTCGATTGGAAAAATCATATCAACCCATTACTCAATCTCTAAAACAATTGGCTTCCACAATGGGCGAGACGGCAGCTGCTGCTGCTGCGGCGGAACACATCAAACCAGAAAAATTGGAAAAATTGAAGACAACAACAAAAACACCAAAATCATATAATAAACTAACATTTGTATCACCAAGTTCTGAAAAACTAACTCCTACTACTACTACGGAGATGCCAAGTTTTTTGAGGAATGAAGAAACTTTTGAAACACGCAATGAAGAGGAGGGATTAACACCAGATATAACAAGAGAAGATGAATTCATTGATGATACCCTTTCACAATTTTATCAGACAATCACAAGTTCAGACGTTCTTCGGGAATACTTAGATCAATTTGAATCACCAGTACCCAGAGACTATATTGAAGGCATGATAAAAGATACTCAAGGAAAATATGATCATATTTTGGGGCTTTTCCATAATCCGGTAGAAGACAAATTTTATATAGGTGATTCAGAAGTGAACTTCATGGGAGCAAATGCTAATATAAAAGGTATTACTTACAATGGAACGGTTGGCCTTTATGAGTTACTTTTTCTAAAAGAACCCATAATTTACACTAAAAAAGACGCTGAAAATTATGTAGATATAATAAAAAGAACTAATGCTTATCGTCGTGATAATAATGCAGATTTACCTATTAGAAAATTTCCTGAAGATATCAAGGAAAAATATCTTTACATTATAAAACCTCATTTACCAAAAACTCGTCCTAGATCCGGTTCAATACCAACATCTTTATCTAGATCTGGTTCAATACCAACATCTTCATCCAGATCTGGTTCAATATCATCATCTTTATCTAGAGGCGTACTCACCAGACATATGACAAAAAGAGGTGGTAAAATGACAATGATGATGAGATTTGATAATAAACCTATCGATTATAAATATTTTGATGACTACAATGAACTTGTAGATAGATTACGTTTGCTTGTTGCTTCTGAAACAGCTGGCAACACTACTGGTCACAACAATGAAATTATTTCAATTATTGAAGAGTTACGTGAAGGTAAAATAATTTTATAAAAGCATACACTTTCAATATTTTGTATTAGTATTCATAATGCCTCTGAACAAATTCAATCAACATTTTCTCACCCCAACCATCGCTTCTTCAAAAGACATTATTACAGCCCCACAGCCAACAGATGTTCCATTTTTTATTTGTCAACCTTCCAAATTCCATAGTAAATGTATATTGACTATTCGTGGTAGCAAAAACCTTTCTTCTAGCAAAACTCACTATATTTTAGATAACAATAATACTACTATTTACACAATTCCTGTCACAGGTAAAGTTGAAAATATTCAATGTTTTCCCTCTTCTCTACAAATATCCTACCAAAATCAAAACGATTCTTTGTATAATTTGTTGACGGATAACATTCTGAACAAAGGTGATACTATGCAATTCTCCCTCCAGCAACCACATAAACTTGCTTCAAATAATTTTTTCATTGAATTTGTAATGCAGTGCCCTTTGGAGCAAAATAAATAATACACCGTTCAAGATTTTATATATTTATTTTTTGAAGAAAAACGATTGACATTTTTAAATACTTTTTCCTCCCAATTTTTCTCTTCCTCAAAATTCATAATGTCCAAATAACAAGCACTATCATCTAAATTCTTTTCTTTGTGTTGATTCCTTTCAAACGATTCAATTCGCTCATCTTTTTTACCTTCTCCAAATGATTCAATTTTTTAAATGTTTCTCACACAGGTGAATTTAACACTCCATACGGGTCGCTAATTAACCTACTTTTAATAGGTCTGCTCAAGAAAAACTTGAATGATAAGTACCGTAGTTTAGTAACTCTACAAATACAACAAATTCTTTTGTACTGCTTTTTCTACAATTGAAATATATATATATATTTATATCATAGATTTCCCCCTTTATTCACATTTGAATTGTTAACGATCCCACACACACACACACACACACACACACACACACACCTTCATATTCTCTCCCTCTCTCTTGAGTAATAACAAAGTGTTTTACAATGCCATTGAACAGATTCAATCAGCATTTTTTACAACCCAATACTTCTCTTGAAGAAGACGGTGATGTGTTAGGTTCACCATCACCAAAATCACCACAATTCAGTTACCCATTTTATGTATGTGATACTTTAGATTTTCACGTTAAAGTTTTAATTCGTTTGAGAGGTGAGAAAAAAAATAATTTAAATAAACAATATTATGTATTAGATAATGGGAGTATCAAATTCAAATTCCCCATGTCTGCCAAGATAGAGAGCATTAAAAATTATAATAATGATGATGATGTAGAAATTTGGATTAATAATCTGACATCTTACAAATTTCATCAACTAACAAACAAGTCCATCCACAAAGGGGACGAAATGATATTTAAACTAGGAACAACTCCAACAATTCTTATTGAGATATTATTACAGTGTCCGTTAGTTAGAAATGAGTAAAGCTCAAATCATAGAAGAACTCCATAAGCCTATGAGAATTAATTATAAAAGGCGACATGTTGTAATTAAAAATTTACATGACCTCATACAGGCTGATTTGGCTATTATGAATCAATTTGAGAAAGAAAACAGAGGATATAATTACATTCTTGTAGTCATCAATGCTTTTAGTAAATATGTTTGGGCTGTGCCAGTAAAAAGAAAAACAGGAAAAGATATCACCGCTGCTATGAAATCTGTATTAAAACAAATGAGCACCACACCGGTAAACCTTCAAACTGACTTTGGATCAGAATTCTACAATGGAGACTTTAAAAATCTGATGGAAGAATATGGTATAAATCATTATAGTACTTTTTCAAATTTGAAGGCAAGTATAGTTGAAAGAGTAATAAGAACTTTGAAATCTTTACTATGGAAGCAATTCAGTCATCAGGGATCTTACAAATGGCTTAACATTCTTCCCGAAATTGTAAAAAAATACAACAACACCAAACATTCCACAACTAAAGCAATACCAAGTAAAATAAATGATAAAAATGCCAAATTTATCCATTCATTTCGACATCTGAAAACTGTTGACCCCAAGAAACTCAAATTTAGGAAAGGAGACCACGTTCGGATATCTAAATATCGACATGCCTTCAGTAAGTCTTATACTCCAAATTGGACCACAGAAGTTTTCACCGTTAAGCGAGTTAAATTAACCAATCCCACAACATATATTTTGGAAGATTCTAGAAAAGATGAAATAAAGGGATCATTCTATTCTGAGGAGTTACAAAAAGCCAAGTACCCTGATATTTACCTGGTTGAAAAAGTTGTTCGTAAAAAAGGAAACAAGCTGTACGTTAAATTCTTAGGAATGGATTCATCCCACAATTCCTGGTTGAATAAAAATGATATTGTATTATAGAGATGTTAAGAATGTAGTTAAATAATAAAAAAAATTATAAACATATAAGTATTTTATTTTTTCATACACCTTATTTCTATGATTAATATCCAAAATATGATTTATACATGTGGCCGATTCCTTGATGCGACGCTCGAATCTGATTCGATCACGACCTGCTTCTTCCCACGGGCCGCGTCTTGCTGCTTGATAAGCATATTTCCATGAGTACAGCAAATTAATCTTGACTTTGCCAAATGTTACCTTTTTTTCCATATCTAAATATAATCCAATTGATTTTCTTGAAGAAGGTGTGGATGATTATATGCTACTTCCAATCCAAGAGTGTATACTTCAGGATCAATTTCTTTTATTGTTTCAAGTACCTCCACGGCAGTGTTGATCATATCTTTCTTCACGCCCAATTGAAGAATATTCATGATCACATCAAATCTTAATGATTTCAAAAGATCCATTCTATATTGCAGAATAGGAATGAAGAGCCATAGTTTTGCTAGTGATTCCCAATTTAAACGAAGACCTGCATTACCACTATATATTCTTACACCATTTGGTTGAACCGGTTTATATTCCACGGCATATTTTCCCATGTCTATACAGTTCTCATTTTCCAGTGATTCCAACAAATTATTAATTGTTTCCTTGCTTTTCACTAATTCCACCCATTCTCTATCACTGAATACTAACATCCCAGTCTTATCGTCTGATATTACAATACAAGCGGTATACCCTAGATTCACTGATAGACATACCGACACAAACTGTGATCTATCTGCATTTAAATGAAACTTTCGTTCGCCTAAGAAAATATCTGGTTTATCTTGAAAAAAATCCATTTCAACTAACTGGCTGATAACTGCTTAATTGACTATTTATATCAATAGGAAATAGGAGCGGTTTCTCAAGGTTTATTCAAACAATCTCTTCAATAAAATTTTTATTAAACTTAAAGGACAATCAAGAATTAATTATCTGGTGAAAGGATTGGTTTTTCAACATTACCATTCTTATAACAATAATTAAAAATATAATAATTACTAAAACCAAGGTTATACAAGACATAAAAAACAGTCCCTGTGTTTCAGATTGCGTAGCTGTATTTCTATTCGTTTTATTAAAATTCATAGTTTGCCATTCCACTTGATCGATTTCAGTATTATTGGGAAATATTATTTTTAATTTATAGTTGAAGGTTCTTGCATTCGTTTCTGGAATACTAATTTTGAATACAGATAGCTGCCCATCATTTTCTTGTGACGAGCCTAATAATTCCCAAGATGTCCGGTTACATTCTTCTTTCATTTTTTTCATGTCAAAACAAATTGCTACATACCGAGCTCCTTTGGGCACATTTGTATAAAGAATGTCATTTACAATAGCTACCAAAATAATAAAATTTGATTTCAATAAAGCCATTTTTCTTCAATGTGTCTGCTCTTCTCAATGTCTAGTTTACTACTAATACTATTTATTATTATTATTATTATTGAGACTCATTTGGAAAAATATCAGACGAACCAAATCCTCCATTACCTCTCACTCAGTACTATTCAAAGACACAACTTCTTCAATAATAGGATTAGAATATTTTTCGCATATTAATTGGACTATCTTGTCCCCCCCTTTCTGAAAATTTACTCTTTCATTCAAAGAATTATATAACAAAATTCTTATTGTCTCCCGATAATCTTGGTCAATCAAGCCAGCAAAAACATCTATCCCAAACTTCAAAACCAAACCAGATCTAGGAGCTATTCTTCCATAAGTTCCAGTAGGAAGCTGCATTTTTAACAAACTGTCTACGAGTAATCTTTCCCTAGACGGAATAGAAAAATCTGTGTCATTTACGATAGCTACCAAAATAATAAAATTTGATTTCAATAAAACCATTTTTCTTCAATATGTCTGCTCTTCTCAATGTCTAGTTTACTACTAATACTATTTATTATTATTATTATTGAGACTCATTTGGAAAAATATCAGACGAACCAAATCCTCCGTTACCTCTCTCAGTACCATTCAAAGACACAACTTCTTCAATAATTGGACTAGAATATTTTTCGCATATTAATTGGGCTATCTTATCTCCCCTTCGAAAATTCACTCTTTCATTCGAAGAATTAAATAACAAAATTCTAATTGTTCCCCGATAATCTTGGTCAATCACTCCAGCAAGAACATCTATCCCAAACTTCAAAGCCAAACCAGATCTAGGAGCTATTCTCCCATAAGTTCCAGTAGGAAGCTGCATTTTTAACAAACTGTCTACGAGTAATCTTTCCCTAGGCGAAATAGAAAAATCTGTTGGAGTACGTATGTCATAACCAGCTGATTGAGGTGTTGCTTTCATTGGAATGAATGAAGTTTCGCTTGTTTTCAACACTTTTAGAACCTTAAAAAATGTTTATATAATAATAATTTTAAAAAAATATAGAAATAATTATTACCAACTTTTCACAATTCGCCATATTTCCAACCAAGTTAAAAAAGTTATGCAAGTTGTTATTTCAGTTTTGGGGATGGTCACTCAATTCTCAGGAAACGAAAAATATGTTTTTTCTTTGAATCTGAATGCACCTGAAAATTTACAGGACATTCTAATAAACTTTTTCTCAGACCAAATAAAAAATAACATACCTTATTTTCTCAAGCAGGATCTAATTTCACTGTATAGCATAGATCTAATGGAACACCTTATATATAAATTATTTCTCCTTGTTATGTATTATTTAGCATTCAACGACATTCAGATTGTCGGTACGCATTTTTCAACATTGCAACTAGATACCTTCATTAACATTTAGCATTCAACAACATTCAGATTGTCGATCGTAAAACGCATTTTTCAACCTTGCAAGCTTCATTAATAAATATTCCTTTAATTGGCTGTTTAATATATTCTTATCTCTATAAGGAACTGTAATGTTAAGAATTTTAAACAATTTGCACAGTGAGACATTTTACAACTATATGGACCTCCCGAAATTGTGTCAAATCATAGGAGATTCACTCTTATTATCAAGGGGACCTCCTAAAATTACTTTCGATCGATTTGTCATAGTCGATATAAGATTAATGAAATATGAGGGCCTTTTCCAAAATTGCGTCAAATCACAGGAGATTCATTTTTATCATAACGTATACGAGGGGACCTCCCAAAATTACGTTTAATCGATTTATCATCACAACAAAAAATTGAATGAAATGTGATATACATGGCCATCTCTCCGAAATATTATTATGGACGAAACATTGTGATACGCACTAGGCTACTTACGACAAATCCACAATGGTGGGCGGGGGTCATCTTGAAGAATAATGAAGCCTACATTTTTTCTATAACTCATATGATGAATCCATATCAGTGAATCTCAGCTGGGTGTCAAAAATTCGTTAGAGATGTGTACCGGGGGTCCCCAAATTGCAGCTGATTCACAGTGAAAAAATTTGCTAGGATGTTCTCTATGAGGTACCCGGTGGGTTAGGGTCCCGAAATTACAGCAGATTCACAGTGGAGTATCAAAAATTTGCAAGGATGTTCTCTATGAGGTACCTGGTGGGTTAGGACCCCTCAAATTACGGCAGATTCACAGTGGCGTATCAAAAATTTGCTAGGAAGTTCTCTATGAGGTACCTGATGGATTAGGGTCCCCTAAATTGCGGCAGATTCACAGTGGAGTATCAAAAATTTGCTAGGATGTTCTCTATGAGGTATCCGGGGGGTTAGGGTCCCCCCAAATTGCATCAAAAATTTGCTAGGATGTTCTCTATGAGGTACCCGGTGGGTTAGGGTCCCGAAATTACAGCAGATTCACAGTGGAGTATCAAAAATTTGCTAGGATGTTCTCTATGAGGTATCCGGGGGGTTAGGGTCCCCCAAATTGCGGCAGATTCACAGTGGAGTATCAAAAATTTGCTAGAATGTCCATCCTGGTGTTTCGGTTAGCTTTAACGAGAATGCTCCCGTTCCGGTATAGTTCTTCTACTGAAATCTGATTAAAAAAAACACCCTCAGACTAAATGCCCAAAAGTAAATATTTTCCAGATGAAAGAATACTATTAATCTAGGGAAAATAGTAATCTACTAAAAAACTTATTTTAGTTATGCTAGAGAAGTTAATATTCTCCAGGAAGAGAAATAATAGTTGGTATACTACTATGAATCAATAAATAACATTTAAATCAATACCTAAAAATTTTCGAAGAATTACACATTGAAAATCCATCAAATAAATCATCAATGTATTGAATAAAAATATGAAAATATCATTGATCAATAATAATTGTTAATATACCAATATAGACCAGTGCTGATGCGTTTTCGAGATAGAAAAACTATTAACAGCATGAGACCTACTGGAAGAGAAGCAAAATATTTTTAGAATGACGGGAAAAATAAATTGGAGTAAAAAAAGTGGAGAAGCAGAAACGGGGTAAACTTTTAGGGGTTGAAAGCTATATTTTACGGTTTTTTGAGAATTGCAACGAAAGTTGACCTCTTATCGAAAACAGTTGGAGAGCAAAGTTGTTGATAGTAGAAATATCTAGAACTGTTGTATCAAATATTTTCTCACATAACCCCAAATTTCTAGGGAAAACCGGAAAAACCAATTTTTCAGTTATTAATTTTTTTCTCGCTTGAAAATCTTTTTTTTTTCACGAAATTTGTTGGAAATATAACTCATTATGTTTCAAGTGAGCTGTAATTTTTTTGTATCGGAAAACAGATTTTTCCTTCTTTTCTCGACAAATTCCGAAGACCTCTGAAGACCTCATTTTCAACGGAAAAGTTTCACCGATAAAGTTCGTCTTTTCAAGCATCTACTTTTAGATCATGTAATAAAAGAGTAGCACTACGGTAGAATTTTTTAGCAGAAAACGCGAAAAAATTTAAAAACAGATTTTCAAAAATCAACTTTTTCAATTTTTGTTCTATACTCTTATTTATTTATTAAAATTATTGAAATTTATAGTTGCAACTTTTCGAGAATATCAATTTCATATTGGTACAAAGAATAAACAAGGACATAAATAAGGATTTGATTATGATAGAAGGGGTTTTAATCCCTAAACTTGTAGCGAAGCATTTCTATACTTGGTTGTTTGAAACATATTCCGTAAAATATGTTCTCGGCTCCCGCCACAAGCGCGGCAACCCGCAATTCTTTCAATGGTATAAAGGGTTATCTACCTTGGAGACTAGTTTGCTACTTGGAACCGCTGTCTATGGCGCCTTTTTTATGAAAAGTGATTAAAAAAGGCTCGGGCAGAAAAAAAACGAAATACGTTGTTGGAATGATTCTTTTATTATCAACTAGACATTATACGCATACTTCCTTCTGAATATTTTCCGTCATAACTAGATGTTGAACCTTTTGGTTTTTACCTTATACTAAATATTTGTGAATATTTTTGGATATTGGTGCCTGGTCAATTTTAGGTAGGTATTGTTTTTGTTTAATCTGGTTCACTCCAGTAATGTAGGTATTGAAGTTCAGGACTAAAGTTACCGTTGTATTTAATAATTTTAGTTATTGTGGAACATCGTTAAAATATATGCACTCCTGGTATCCTAGCAGAGTCGAAAGAAGCACTGGTATTTTTCTTTGAAATCAGCTAACCCATAAAACTACCCTGAGAAAGAGTTCTGGCACAACGTGGCGACCAACAAGTAGGGCTGATTTTGCGGTTCTTCTACACTCGGTTAGGATCCCCATAATGCAACATACTCCAAACGATTACAACCTGAGGGCTCGAAAATCCCTGAACTACGAGAGATTGCATAATGGAACACTGGATGAAAGTGAGTCATCTCAAAAAGAACAAGGTAGGACCATTAAAATTACTTCAGAGGTGCAAGGGCACCTTCAATCCAGTAGTAACGTTGATAAACAATCACAAGGGGCAGTGCCTAAAGCCACTCCTTTGAGAAATCGCACCCCCATTACCGAGGTGTTAAAAAACATGGAATCAGATCAAGAACGACCCAGTTTTTCTCCACCTCCTATATCAACTCAGGGAGGAAATGGTCCTAGGGGTCGAACTTTCGATGCAGGGCAAAATTCTCATATGGGGGCCACACGTTATTTTGGCTCAATCTCCAACTTAGCTCCACAAAATGTGCAGCCAAGAGAAAATACATTAAGCAACCCCCAGCTGTTCAAATTGACACAAGATCTGACTCCCCTTATTACTCAAGTTGTTTCATCAATATTACAGCAGCAAACTAGAAATAATTCAAATAATTTCAGTACACATAGGGATAATAATTTTAATTATAGATATCAAAATAACTCTGTAAGATCAGGCCCCAATACTTTTTAAAATTTAGGCGAAGTTGAATCTCAAAGAACAGATATTTTTTCTCTCAGTGAGTTAAGAAACCTTCTTTCCTCTTTTGGAGATGAAAATGATTTGCAACCGTTAGATTTTCTACAATATTTGGAAGGAAGTATAGATCTAAGTAGAGCTTCATTTGGTAAAGTAAAAATTTAGATAAATGGCTGTTTTAAAAATTCGGCCAAATTATAGTGGAATGCTTTTTCCGATTTATGTGAGAGCTATGAAACTTTCAAAATTGCTTTTGTCGAAAACTTTTGGCATCCAAGAATACAAAATATAATAAAATTGCAATTAGAAAGTGCCAGGTATACAGAGGGTCTTTTTGTGGACCACTTCAATTACTGGGTTTCAAAGGCAAAGCATCTCCAACCTCAGTATAGCCCAACTGACCTTATTACTATCATAGCCTCACATTTTCCCCCTAACGTTGCAGGTTCACTACTGGGTGCAAGTACATTATCACAGGCTATGGTTAGATTAGACATGCAGACGAATACTTTAAAAACACCCCAAGAAAAATAAAAATATTTTCCAACCCAAAAGATACATTTCTTACCAGACAAGGGGGGTTAAATAAACAATCTATGCAGGCAAAATGGTCTGATGATAGAAATAGAGCTTTTGAAAATAAAAATAGGGTGTGGGAAAATAAAAAAGAACCTAATATTTCTAATTTGGAGTTTGAAGATATGGAAATTACGGGAAACGAGGAAGACCCTCACATGGAGGCTCGAATGTGAGGGCTATTCTGCAGCGAGCTAAAAATGTTACCGCTCCAAACTATCCTGTGGAAGATATGTTGGAGGAATGTGATTTCGACCATACATTATCTGATGGTAGATCACCGATTATTCTCCTCAACTGTTATGGGTATAAACTCCCAACATTAGTAGATAGCGGGAGTACGGTCTCTGCCATTTCAGATAATGTCTGGGCACAGTTAGAAGATTTCTCTAAATACAAGAAAGTATCACTGCAAGCCCTACTTACCTTCAAAGTAGAGCATATAAATTTATCGCATGAATTTTTGGTAATACCAGAATTGTCTTATCCTGTCCTGTTAGGATGTGATTTTTTGCGTTTGTTTCGTGGAAATATTAGTTTGTCCGAATGTAATATATCTATCTATGTTGGTACTCAGAAAATAATTGTTCCTGAATTGGATAATGTTCATGATTTTTTATGGACTCAGGACTCATTAAATGTTTGTACTTTATTTGAAAAACCTTCTCCTAGTATACCAGGGGATATAAAAGTCCAAAATGAATATGATTTCTCCAACGTTACTGATATTGGTTGCCTAGAGGAGGAAAGCAAAAATATATTACAAAATCTATTGGAAGAGTACACTTGCCTTTTTTCTGACAAACCTGGGCGCACTTCTACATATGTTCATTCAATAAGACTGACAGACCAGTCAGAATTTTTTGTGAGGCCCTACCCCATTCCACTTGCACATCGAGAAGCTGTCCAAAGGGAAATAACTAAAATGGAAGCTTGGGGAGTAATAAAACGTTGCCCAACCAAATATGTTTCGCCCATAATGACTACGGTGGAGAAAGATGGTACAGTACGTGTGTGTCTTGATGCTTGTCGGTTGAACTCGGTGATGGAACCAGACTTTGAGTTGCCCCGGCCTATTGATGAAATTATTAAAATGATGTCCGGCAAAACCATACTCAGCTCACTGGATCTAACACATGGCTACTGGCAAATTCCCCTAAAAGAAGAAGATCAACAGTATACAGGGTTCATGGTAGGAACCAAAACTTACGCATTCTGCGTACTTCTTTTTGGCATTCGAACAGCTGTAAGTGCTTTCACTCGTTGCCTGGACCTTATTCTGGTAGAGGAAAGCAAGGGGTTTGTGGTCGCCTATGTGGATGATATCCTTGTTATGAGTTCTTCGATAGAAGAACATTTGAGACACTTGCAAATTGTGTTTCATCGGTTGAAAGAGGCAGGACTCACTCTGAGGTTATCAAAATGTCGATTTTTTCAAAGTGAAATTCCTTATTTGGGTTATGTTTTGAGTGCCAGTGGCGTACGTCCAGATCCCCAGCGTTTTCAGGCAATAATCGATTACCGTCGCCCCCAAAATACCAAAGAAGTGCAAAAGTTTTTGGGTATCTGTCAGTACGATAGGATTTTCACTTACAATTTTTCTGAAGTCGTTGCGCCATTAACCCAGCTACTGAAAAAAAAAGTTAGGTGGAGATGGGGATCGGAGGAGGAAGCCTCGTTTCAAAATGTCAAAACTCACCTGCAACAAGAAGTACTTCTTTACCATCCTGATCCAAAGTTACCCTGGCATTTACAATCGGATGCCAGTGACATAGGCATTGCGGCAGTTCTCTTCCAGCTAGTAGATACCCAGCGACAGGTGGTCGCCTATGGATCACGGTTACTCTTAGAACGTGGCGCTATAGTGCGTTCGAAATAGAAGTCCTAGCAGCATTGTGGGCTATTCAGAGATGGAGAACTTATTTATTGGGAAATGCGTTTGTTCTTCATACTGATTGTAAGGCTATAATTTATTTGAATACCTGCCGCTTACTATCACCAAGGGTCACCCGATGCGCTCTGGCTCTACAAGAGTTTGCATTTCAAGTAAAACATGTTCCGGGATGTGAAAATGTGGTAGCAGATGCACTGTCTAGACACGCATGTGTTCGCTTACCTACACCCGAAGATAAGTGTTTTACCATCTTCAATTGTCGAAAACTCCCTTCTTCTTTTCAGGACGTTTTGTCTCGTATGGAACATCATCAGGCTCGGGATGAAAAGCTGGTCAAAATCAAATAGTCTTTAGCTATAGACGAAAAGTTGCAACGCATGTTTGTCCTCCAAAAAGGGGTATTATATAAACGTAGTTCTGATGAACATAGTTTTCTTCTTTGTGTTCCCAAACCACTCATTTTCCTTTCTGTAGAAAAGTTCCATTCTGCCATCGGTCATTTCGGTATCTATAAAACTTGGACTGCAATGCGAGGGGAACTGTGGTGGTCGAACATGTACCGCCAAATAAAAAAAGTAGTGTTGACTTGTGACATCTGTCAAAAGTCAAAGGCGTCTGTACTCCCAAAGCCAGCTCAGATGCAAATTGTTCCCACTGACAAGTCCGACATTATAGTTACCGATATTTATGGTCCCTTGATTCGTAGTAGAGGAGGAGTTCAGTACCTTTTTGTCGTGTACAACTTATTCACTAAATTTGTAGCCCTTTACCCTCTCAAAAAGGCGACTTCTAGAGCCATGTTGAATCGGTTGTTCAATGATTATTTTCCAACGTATGGTGTAGTAAGGCGCCTGCACCAGGATAATGGATCACAATACACTTCACATCTTTGGAAATCCACGATGAAGGATGCTGGTATTCAAGTGGTGTATTGTTCTGTACGTCACCCTTGCGCGAATCCTTCCGAGCGTGTTATGCGAGAACTAGGTCATCTATTTCGTACCTACTGCAATGAACGGCATTCCAGATGGGCTTGGGAGGTTCCTCGGTTTGCCGAATATTTGAATGGAGTTGTCTATGAATCAACGGGCTATACTCCTAATGAATTACAGTTGGGTGAGGGGCCCCCACGACTCCTTTCCGGGATTTGTGGGCACCCGTATAGTTCAGATTTGCCGGCCGCACAAAAACTAGTTTTGGCAGATGCTACTCTTCGGGGGAAAGCTGCTCGACGCGCGGTAAGTAACCCCGGTCGGCCATACCCTCCTTTTGCTCCCGGCGATATGGTTCTTCTCCGGGCAAATACCGTTTCGTCTGCTATAAAAGCCGAGATTAAAAAGTTCCTCCTTCTTTTTGAAGGCCCATTTAAAATAAAAAAGAAAATCAGTGATGCCACCTATGTCCTGGTACACCTCCCGGACGATCGGGAACGTGGAGTGTTCCATGCTTCGCACCTAAACGCGTATAAGGTACCAGCTCCTGTTCGACCAGTCAACTAAACTTCTCAGTGGCTTGGGGGGGAAAGATGTAGCGAAGCATTTCTATACTTGGTTGTTTGAAACATATTCCGTAAAATATGTTCTCGACTCCCGCCACAAGCGCGGCAACCCGCAATTCTTTCAATGGTATAAAGGGTTATCTACCTTGGAGACTAGTTTGCTACTTGAAACCGCTGTCTATGGCGCCTTTTTTATGAAAAGTGATAAAAAAGGCTCGGGCAGAAAAAAAACGAAATACGTTGTTGGAATGATTCTTTTATTATCAACTAGACATTATACGCATACTTCCTTCTGAATATTTTCCGTCATAACTAGATGTTGAACCTTTTGGTTTTTACCTTATACTAAATATTTGTGAATATTTTTGGATATTGGTGCCTGGTCAATTTTAGGTTGGTATTGTTTTTGTTTAATCTGGTTCACTCCAGTAATGTAGGTATTGAAGTTTAGGACTTAAGTTACCGTTGTATTTGATAATTTTAGTTATTGTGGAACATCAATAAAATATATGCACTCCTAGTATCCTAGCAGAGTCGAAAGAAGCACTGGTATTTTTCTTTGAAATCAGCTAACCCATAAAACTACCCTGAGAAAGAGTTCTGGCACAAACTCTATCCCAATTTCACCATTTTGAGTCTTTGAATATCTTTTTTCGTCAAAACTGGAACCTTTACAACATTCTTAAAATTCGTTTTGGCACCAGCCTAACTAGGAACCGCCCCCTATCCGAGTAGGTTCTTCAAAGAGGTTCGAGAAAAATTAATATTTTGCCGCAAAAAGAAAACATCCAATTCAGCATAAAAAGATATATTTCCACTAGATTTTGCTACAAATGTTCAGACAAAAAAAATTAAAACCAAATTAAAACGGTTTTTCTGATTTTTCCGGAAAATTTGGGGTTATGTGGAAAAATCTTGAATCAAAAAGTTGAAGATAATTTTATTGCCAACAACTTGTTTTCATAACTTTTTTTTGTAAGAGGTTAATTTTCGCTGCAAATCGTGAGAAATAATTTTTACCCCCAAAAGTTCACCTTTCGCCCTTCTATTATAATCAAATCCTTATTTATGTCCTTGTTTATTCTTTGTACCTATTGAGGTAACGAAAAAATATTTGTAATCTTGAAAGCATTTTCGGATCAATTTACAGTAAACACTGGAGTGGCCCAAGGCTCAATTCAAGGCCCACTCATTTTTCTTCCTTATCTTCTTATATCATTCAGCGATTTCTGTTCATCAATTTTGCTGATGATACAACTCTGGATATGGCCGAGTCTACCATGGTCCACATGACTAATGACATTGAACAGGCAATTGAAGAAATGACAACCTACTGCACTTCTAATAAACTTATATTGAATACTCAAAAAAACAAAACAATTTTTTACAACAAAAACCCAGTATGCTTCAATCCACAAGGTTCCTTGGTGAGCCTTTATTTTTATTTTTATTACTTTTATACTCATTTAAATGGGTTTTATATTTTCATTGAATCGATATTTATACTTTATATATGTTACATATTTAATTTAAATGCTTATCCATATATTTTAAAATCAACATGTGCTTGTGCATATGCACATGTATAAACTTTTGTATGTATATCTGTCTATAAGATTTTTTCATATTTTTCAAATGGTTTTTGAACATGAACATTACTCTTTAACTCTTGGTCCTGCCCAACACCACGTTTGTGGTTTTCATGGATTAATAAAGTTCTATTCTATTCTAAGACCAATTTTCAACAATAACAGTATATGAGATTAGTTTTATAATACTATAATATTTTAAATTATTAAAAAAATATGTCAGTTGATATGATTCTCAGCAGCAGCCTTTTTTTCCATTTTGAATCATTAAAAAAAACAATTAAACCTTACAACTAATAATTTATATTCCTTGTCATTCATTTTAGTATTTTGTGTACCAATATGCCAGATGTTGATTGTACATCATTTTTTAAGATTATCGCGTGGTCGTAGGAAAAATAGTGTATATTTTTCTTCTACCACTCAGACACACACACTTTATCTTTATTTGTAGAATAGTATGCAATATATTATTATTTTCAAATCCTTAATTTCTATATAAAACCAAGGTTATATAGGACTAAGCTAATTATTCTAAATCTAATTAATTTTAAATATTTTTCTGGTCTTAAATGTCAGCTGAATCTGTAATTATTTAGTGTACAAAAATAATTCTGTATTTATGTAACGAATGGCTCTTTCTCTGTGAGCTGGTGTTTGAGTGGAATGTTGTATTCTTGGGCCTCGTGACAAGTCTATTAAAACCTCCTTCCATTTTCCCGAAGGAGAATTTAAATTATTATGGTTATCTTTCTGAAGCAAGGTAGATGAGAGAAGTTAATGCTGTCGCGGAGATGTATAATCTGGGAATAATTCACGCCGAAATACCTTCCTCTTTATTCGGAATCCCTCAGCATTGTTTTCCAGATTTATACAACTGTTTACACAGCGAGTTAATTCAGAATTTGAAATTATGATTCATCAGATGCCCTCACACGTTGCTTTGTCTCTTCAGCCGTTATAATGTTGGGAATAGTTTTTCAACATATTGTTTGAAAACTATTGGTTGTGGAAAAATCGCATTGTTGGACATTTTTATTGCATAGGCTTCCATAGATCTATCTGAAACAATAACAATACGTAAGAATAAATCTCGAGGTCATCTCCTCAAATATTTAATTAAAATCAACAAAGTGTTTGGTGTTCCAAATAGGCGAAACACGTTTCGGGTCTAGCCAAACCCATCTTCAGTCGACAAACCCATCTTCGACTGAAGATTGGTTTGTTTAAACCCAAAACATGTTTCACCTGTTTTGGGAATATTGGTATTAAAATACCATATTGTCAACATACCTATTGTTTTCAACATCTAGAATAAATATTGCAAAGATCTGGCACACAGCATTGAGAGGGGCCAAAACGAAGCCATGTCACCCGAATCGCGCGGAAAGTGCGCGCGAACCCGCCATTACAGAAAGTGCGCGCAAAAACATCACTATAAATAACATCGCAAACTCGAAAGCTTCAGTTTCAGTTGACACGTCTAGAAGAGTACTTCGACCACGCCACTGAAGATGACTGCCGCAGTTGCAGTTGAAACGTTTGGAGATTTATACCAAAGAAGACCACGGCAAAACCCGGAAACCAACCAAAACATAAATATTGCAATCCCAATATTCCAGTCATATCGATTCTAAGGATAAAAAACTGTCATGTATTTCCAAGTATGATGGCACATTGGTTGAAAATAATTTCAACTATATTCAACAAATTGTAATGACTCATATTATTAGGACACTATTGGTTCAATGATATTTACAAATATCGTCAAAACAATATTGTCTTCATTTTGTTTTTAACATCTAGAAGGAATATTGCAATCCCAAAATTTCTCTCATATCGATTCTACCATTAAAAACTATATTGTATTTCACATTGTGAATGCACATTGGTTGAATTGTTCAATATTATTTCGCCAATATTCAACAAATCTTATTAACCTACATTGGGTCAATATTGGTTCAATAATATTAACCGATATTGTTGAAACAATGTTGTGTTCAACATCCAGAATGATTTGAATTTTGAATATTGGGTGAATATTTAATGAACCATATCAAAATTATATTATGATCAAACCTGGATAAAAATCCGATAGATGGCTCTACGCATAGAACCTCTTCTAACACCTACAAAAATATGTTAAGTACTTCACATAACTTGTTTTCAAGATAGCTTACTCACTGGTTATGCCGACCAGAAGGCAGGCTTTGGTGTCACCTTGATGAACTAATAGATATTCAATAATTCACCAAAGCATATTCACTTCCACCAATATATCCAAATGACATTGTACCAATATCGATTAGTGTTTTGGGGCCATTAGTGATTCGAGAATATTTCGCCAATATGATTCAAGTAATATTGGATCAATATCGCCGAATGTTCACATTTTTTTTCTCGCCAATATTGCATTTCAAATATTTTGCCAATATGTTCACAATGTTGTACCAATATTCCACCAATATTTATAGGTATGCTACTTGGGTGTATTCTCGAGAAAAGTTGCGATTAAATATTGAAAAAATACTGTATAGTCTTGCTTTATCAGTAGACTTTGAAAAATCTTTATTTATAATAACCGTCCTTTTATCGATTTGATGATTTCTGAAAAAAATTTACTGTCCTATCCCTTAGTTTTGTTATCTGATGTATGATGCGATGTGACACAACCAATCCCTAGTGTGAAAAATTCTCTAGAATTTATCGACCAAATAAGAAACGTGAAACCAGAAGAAGGAGAAATCTTAATCTATTTTGATGTAAGTTCTTTGTTTCCAAGTATCCCAATACCCACAACTTTGAAATAGGTATTTGAAGGAGTTACTGCTGACCAATGGTTTTAGAAACGAAATAGTCAGAGAGTACATAAAACTCGCCAGACTTTGCATGAAGCCGAATTGCTTTCAGTTCAATAACTGCTTCTGTGAACAACTAGAACTGTTCGCTATCTTTGATACGAAACAGGTCGATATAGACAGTTTTATTTCAGAATTGAATAGCCTGTTTCAAATCATATCGTTCACGTATGAAACTGGAAACAAAAAACAGCTGCCATTTTTAAGAAGTATTAGTAATTAGAAATGACCAACATCAACTTGAATTCGATGTCTACAGAAAGGACGCGAGCTTACTCAGATACATCCCTGAGAGCTCCCACCATTGCACACAACACAAAATGGCGGTACTAAATTTCTTGGTTAATCGACTCTTGTCGTTCCTACTCAACAAAGAAAGATTTAAAACTGAGAAAATGATAAGCAGGGAGGTGGCTGAGGTGAACGGTTATTCTGTGGACCTGATAGACAAATTGATTAGATAACATAGATTTAAAGAAACCCTTTGTAGCTCTTCGACTTTTCAAAAGTAGGAAAACCCTCCTAAGTATGTCGTCATCCCATTTGAACCTCGAGTTACTCGAGGTTTCGAAGGTATTGGGTACTCCCAAAGATACAACAGATGAAAGAGAAAAGTCGGGGATTTTTGAAATTAGCTGTAAGGACTGCGAGAAAAAGTATTTGGGTCAAATACGAAGGGCCATGAAAGTACGGTTCAGAGAACACATTGCTCATATCCGATATTCTAAACCCGAAAAATCGAGCGTGGCCCAACATGATTTGTATCACTACCACCGATTTGATGACACAAGCTTAAAATTAATCAGACAAGTTCATGACCATATTGTCGGCTAAGTGCAAAAATTAACCAACTAACAAAGATTTACAGAATAAGTTAAAGTCACTAAATGCTTCTTGCGATACACTCTATCCAATATAGAACTCATAATTTATGTACTTCTGTTAGCAATGGTATAAAATTATACTTCTCGATGCATTCGAGAGTCTGGAAATTGCCAAGTCCAAAAATAGTATGAATGCTCATGAGGTTCATATCCCTTACAGCCCATTATTCAAGTTCGTAGTACAATGAAAATTGTTTTCTTTTCTTTTATTCACCATAAATTCATAAATTATTGTATTTTCCGAGAAATTTGTGTCATCAAATTCAAAACAAGTAGGATAACATTAAAATTAATATAGTGCAGGTAAATTGCTAGAATTAGTAAACAACAAATTTGATAATGAGTGCGGGCCCCTCAGATAAGTAGTAGGTAGAGTAGATAGATTCGTTATGTTAAATAATTCGACGTCCATTAAGAAATAGTGGTGTGAATAGAAGCAAGTCAGGATGAGTCGTTTAGTAAGCTTTTAGCTCCTGAAGATGCTAACTTTGTTGGCGAAACGCGCGTCGAGTGTGATTGTGACGTAGTTTTAGTGTTTGGGTAGTTTCCTTTTTTCTGGAATTGTATTCACACCAAAGGTTCCAAAATATTAATTTATTCAGTTATTGTTGGTGATAAGCCTTAGAATATAAGGTACTTGGTGCAGACTAGGTAATTTCAGTTAATATTGGACTATTCGATTATATTTCTTGTCATTTTGATTTCTGAACTTTTATCATTAAATAACATTTGTTTTTTGTAATTATCATCTCAAAATGGATTCCAATTCACATCTACAATTTATTATTACAGAATTTTTAAATTCATATTTTGCACAAGCCCTGATGAATCCTTCTAGAGAAGAAAGAGTCCATCATGTTCATAGGCGTACCAATTAAGATGGAGCTGTAAACATGTAAACTAAAGGTAATTGGTAAGCAACCGAAGCAAATAGTCCAAGCAATAGTGAAAAGTGCGTGCAAAAATTAATATCCAAGAAAAAAAAATGAGCGTATAGGAAATTGAAATTCAGCATGAGTTTCTATTTCTATCGTGATTTCGATCGTGATTACCGAACATAACCTAAAAAATTGGCAAAGTTGCGAAAAGCGGTTTTTTGATAATAACTAAAAAACTACAGCTCCTATCGAAAAAAGTCAGATTAAAAAATGTAGGTATCAAAAAGATCTATCAATTGAATAACCTTATATAATTTTTCGATATCATTGATACTTTTCGAGTTATATCGGAAAAACCTTGAAAAATCGGGTTTTCTATAACTCGTTAGCTGTAAGTTATTCAAACTTATTACTCAACGTTATGTGTAGCCTATGACAAGCCAAAAAATACTTTTTTTGAAAAATTGATGATTATTGATTTTTTTTCAAATAAATGAAGTTTTCTCAATAAAGATGGTCTGTCAATATGGCTACTCTTGCTCGGGGAATGATGCTACAGTAACAATTCATGGCTCATTTTTCTCTGTAAGAGTTGTTCTTTTATATTATCGAATAAGTATATTGATTTGTTTAATTTTAAGGGTCAAAAAATAACAAAAATTGCAAATTTTTTTTACATGTTTTTTTCTAATTACATTGCTTAATTTTGTTTTAATATGAATGACTTTTATGGAAATTGATTACTAGCATGATATCACGTATAAAAAAAATTGAATTCCTACGATCACTAGGAGCCGTGATAATTTTTTAATTTGAAAAGAATCTGGAAGACGCAATAATCATCGTACAGCAGTCACTTTCATGGATATTAATGTTGAATAATACTAGGATATGTCTAGTTCATTTGCAGTATTATTAATTGATGAATAAAGTGAGGCGTGCAGGTGCAGAGCGCGATAGCTGTAGCAGGTGGCGGAGTGGGGATAGCACTGAAAACTCATTTCGTGAGTTGAAAGTAGCTTGCGCTTGAAAAATATTGAGCATCTCGGCTTCTAGTCAACGTACAAAAATCCCTTTGTACTTAGGTTGGGGTAGGTCGTCGAGAAAAACACGAATATCATATTCACAAAATGATAAAATAACTCTATTAGATACAAAACATTTATGAAATTATTAGAGAAAAAATATTCATGTGTTTTGATACATGTTTACTAATTTTCCTTTTTTTCAATTGGAGGATTGTCCGCTGAATCATTTGGTTCTTCTTCTTTTTCTTCATATCCTTCTTCCATATTGTGTGTGAGCAGACTTGAATCACATAAAATATAACAAGGAATACATACACATACATACACATACTTCTTCATTAGTCTCTGCCATTGTATGTCAATATCTGAAAATAAATAATTCAAATTTGAATTAAGTACCGTTTTGTTTAATAAAATGAGTACTCACCAGAGGCAATAAAAAAAACTTGTAACTTGTTGTTCACGTACGTTTTCTTTTCCAAAGTACAATTGTACTTGGAATTGAATCAATAATGACTTTTCAATAACACTGTGAGGACGAACGTGAGTAATTATACTAGGCCAGTTCACCGACCAAATCGCGTGTTATTTTAAATGGAGGTTCATTCTGGCAATTTTGTGACATAAAGCTGAGTTTACACTATCAAGAACACATTGACGCTACCATTGCTAAAGCTGATCTCACACGCTTGCGGGCTCGCGTCCCTCAGGCTTATGTTAGACGTACGGAGTATACAAAAAATAATGAAAAAAATTTAACTACCCTCGTTCAGCCCCTCAGAACCCCCATATAAAAAAAAATCAACCAATCATAACATATTACACCTTTTTGGAAAGGTATTGTCGTATAGAGTATGAAAAAATATGGCTGCAGATAATACAGGGTGTTTCAAAATTATCAGAAAAAACATCATATCGTATAGGGTCTCCCAAAACAATTTAAAATTAATCAGCCTCGCGGGAAAGGTATTAACGCTCGTTCAGAGTGTGAAAAAATTATTGCCTCCCCCGTATTTCAGCTAATTTTTGATACACCACTGTGAATCTGCCGCAATTTGGGGGACCCCCGGGTACTTCATAGAGAACATCCTAGCAAATTTTTGATACTCCACTGTGAATCTGCCGTAATTTGGGACCCCCAGGATACCTCATAGAGAACATCCTAGCAAATTTTTGATACTCCACTGTGAATCTGCCGTAATTTGGGGAACCCCCAGGGTACCTCATAGAGAACATCCTAGCAAATTTTTTCCACTGTGAATCTGCCGTAATTCGACCCTAACCCCCCGGATACCTCATAGAGAACATCGTAGCAAATTTTTGATACTCCTCTGTGAATCTTCTAACCTCTACCTACCTAACCTAACCAGCCTTTATTTTATAAGTTCGAAAATTGCAGATGAAATGAAAAAAAGGGTACCTCATAGAGAACATCCTAGCAAATTTTTGACACCCAGCTGAGATTCACTGATATGGATTCATGTTATAGAAAAAATGTAGTCTTCATTATTCTTCTAGATGGCCCCCGCTCACCATTGTGAACAACCCATCAAATTTTCAACAATGTTTATCACTCGGCCACTAACCTAACCAGCCTTTATTTTATAAGTTCGAAAATTGCAGATGAAATGAAAAAAAGATGCAATGCTGTGGCTTGAACCAGCTACCATGGCTTTGTTACCAGCCATCCTACCCATCCGGCTATGAAGCGTGTTTGTATATTTAGATAGAACGGTTGTTCATAAAAGAGAATGTGAAAGGCGAACTGCGAGGTGCGTCGTTACTTCATTAATCTGTTTTTTCTAATGTGAATCTGAGTTATTCTGTGTGTCCTGTATCTATATCAGGTATAGTTAATTATCAACTGATTGAAACAAATAGATGCGTAATTTTGACCGTCCTATATCCCAATGGGACATTCGAAATAAATATTTGGCAGTCCGCACCTTATTAGTGAAGAGTAATTCAATCAATAACTAATGAATGAGCATTTTGGCTGTCTGCTGTACCATATAGGGCGTCTCTTAATAAATGAGTATTTTTGATAATAAACAATTTTCTTTGGTTTAACGAAATGTTGGAGAGGGTCCTGTACATCAATGAGGCATTCGAAATAAATATTTGACAGGTCCCTTATTAGTGAAGAGTAAATCAATCAATAACGAATAGATGAGTATTTTTGGCGCTATGCCATCTTATTAGTAATTTGGGAATAACAAATCGATTCAAAGTAATTTTGGAAGCTCCTTGTATACATTTTTGTCAATAAACAATTTTCTGTGGTTCAGCTAAATTTTGGAGAGAGTCCTGTACTTCAATGGGGCATTCGAAATAAATATTTGGCAGTCCGTCCCTCATTAGTGAAGAGTTAATCAATCAATAACTAATAGATGAGTATTTTTGGCTGTTTGCTATGCAATCTTAGTAATTTGGGTATAACAAATCTATTCAAAGTAACTTTGGAAGCTCCTTGTTTACATTTTTTTGACAATAAACAATTTTCTGTGGATCAACTAAATTTTGGAGAGAGTCCTGTACTTCAATGGGGCATTCGAAACAAATATTTGGCAGTCCGTCCCTTGTTAGAGAAGAGTAAATCAATCAATAACTAATAGATGAGTATTTTTTGGCTGTTCGCTATGCAATCTTATTAGTAATTTGGGTATAACAAATCGATTCAAAGTAATTTTGGAAGCTCCTTGTATACATTTTGATAATAAACCCCTAATATTTCAACGTGCGATACAGTCTACTGATATAAGAGACACGGTTTTAAAGTGTGATACTATGCATTAATTCAACTATTTTTTTTCCTTGGTGTTTTGACATCAACTGTTATGGTCTTTAGCCATGTGTTCTGGATATGCCTTTCGCCACTTCAGGAGCAGCAATGTTAATTTTTAACGCAACAGTGAATCGTGGAGAATTCAACTATTATAGGAGACATAGTCTTTTTATTTCAACGTGCGATACCCTTCATTCAGTCATATGCCTTTCATTTCCAGGTGTAATGCCCTGCATTTTATTTTTGTAGACCTTCATTTTTAAGGTGCAATACCATGCATTCACTCAACTATCCTAAGAAGGTGATAATCTCAAATTCAACAAAGCACAAGTGACGAGGTGCCCTAGCTTTCAACGTGCGATGACAGACGCATTGTTTTTTGACTCAGTCCTGTGAGACGTGAACCTAATTTTTTGAAGTGTGATGAATTCGGTCAACTGTTATAAGAGACGTGGGCCTAACATTTCAAAGTGCATTCGGAGATTTAACATTTGCATTTTGACGTGCGATGCCATGTATTCAGTCATAAGAGACGTAGGCATACCATTTTAGAGTGCTATGTCAGGCACTTGTATATCAAATCTCAGAAGTCGGTTCAGTTTTCGAACAAACTATGAGGTTCGTTGAGAGGCATAAGTATTTATCGTATTCAAGATCCGTCATGGTATTAGCTAGGAGAGTAATTGTCCTGATATCCGTCAATATCCGTCGTTGTATCAGCCATGAGAGTACTTGTTTCAATATCAGTAGTGGTACTAGCCAAGAGAGCATTGTTTCCCATATCTGTCATGGTATCAGCTAGGAAAGTAGTTGTTTCAATATACGTCATGGTATTAGCCAGGAGAGTAGTTGTTCCAATATCTATCGTACTATCAGCCAGGGAAGTAGTTGTCTCGATATTCGTCATATTATCAGCCAGGAAAATAGTTGTTTCAATATCCGTCATGGTATAAGCCAGGAGAGTAGTTGTTCAAATAGCTATCGTACTATTAGCCAGGGAAGTAGTTTTTTCAATATTTGTCGTGCTATTAGCCAGGAAAGTAGTTGACGAAGTAGTTCTTGCAATACCCGTCGTGGTATTAGCTAGGAAAGTAGTTTTCTGACAGGTATTAGTCACATTGTAGGAGTTCTCTAAGACGCTCTCTAAGACGCATAAGGTCTGGTTCCCGAAAATTTTTAAAAAACAACAATATCGCGGGTATTTGAATGTACAATTGAACGTCAATTGATTATTTAAAAATGAGTATTGCCAATTTTAATTTGGGTCAAGAAAATTGCAAGTCTAGTATTTTTTTGATGTAGGTTATAAAGGAATTTAATAAATGAAAAGATTTACGAATTTTTTGGTTTCAAATGACCGATATGCAATCGAAGTTGTTACCGAAATCAGTCTGTATGCATTACCTTAATAATAAACTAACCCTATGATCATTCCCCAATATCTTGTTATCATTGTAATTCTAAAAATTAATAATTTTCATTAGAATCGTTCATAATTACTCAAAATAGGTAAAATCATTCAGTATTTAACATTAGAAAGTCAATGACAAAAGAGAATGTCCCAGCGGTGTTTAAGCGCGGCCGTCTTCGACTGCAGTGGGTATAATGATGGTATTCCGCACGGAACAGTTTCATAGGCTTCTACTAAAACTTTCTTTTGAATTTTATTTCAATGTTGTTTGCCGCAAGGATGAGATTTCTAAGCATTTTTAATATAATTATTACATAGACAAAAACAATCAGACATCAAATTTAACATTGGTGAGGAGATTCATCATGATCGGTTTCAATTCAATGAAAGCCTTGTGTTTCGTTTCAGTAAGCAAGTTTGTAAAAAATAAGTACAACACCATCGAGATGAATAACTTCGACAGAAGACAATATCAAATTGACTTGGAAGAATTCTTTCCGTACTCAGTGTTGATTCAAATAGGCAGATGTGGACCCGTTGCGAGGGATAATGTATACCCCTTGGAAGTTGTAGGCAATAATTTGTGAATATGAGACAAAACTTGTCTTTTAGTGAAAAACAAAGTGAAATGTCCGATATAATTCAATAATTATGAAAGATAAAAAATGTGCGATGGTTTCATCAAAGATTCTTTTAACATCAAACTAGTCAATTTTTCATTGAGACTGCTTCTCTTTTCAACATTAAATAAGTCATTTGTGCTATGTTTCAGTAAGCAAGTTCGTGAGCGAGATTTCACCGGATGATAATGTCGAGCTGTTTTTTTTGTCAACAAACACCCTTCATAACCTGCTCCAAAAATATAAGAATCATTTTGAGTTTATGGACCGTTTCAATACCTAGTATCTCAACATGTTTTTGTGTATTCTTTCACAACTCTCGAACAGTTTTTCGAGGAAGATTTACCTATTTAGACGTTCACAAGAAAACAATGAAGTTTTATTTTCAGACTCGTACGTTTACAATTAATATGTAAGTATCATTTTTGTTCAAGACGTCTTCCGTAGATTTTTTTATCTATTTTTTTTTTTAAATTACGTATCAACTGGGAAGGTATAGCCACTTGAGGTTCGTAAGATTTCCCATCTTGAGTTTTGTGAAAAAATGGGTAACTCTCAAATGAAATGGGAAATGTCACCATTCATTTATTCAAACGGTTCTTGAGATAAACATCTTGAACCCTTTCTCAAAAACCCATATGTTTAGTAAACGTAAACTTTTTTTAAATTCGCTACAGTCATTAGTTATCTTCAATTTTATTTCAAGACCATCTATGCTAACACATAACAAAGCAAAATTATAATCTTAACGAAATGTGCTTCATGGATAGGTAGGTAAATCTCCACGATTGTGGGTATTGTCTTGGCAATAACAATGTTCCCGTAGAAATTATACGGATGGTTTTCAAATTTCTGGACTTTTCAGTATATTAACACATATTTTTATCTCCTTAGTGCCCCTAAACGAACACTATCTTCGTGGAAGATTGACACAAGAACGTCCTGTGGTACTTTTCAAAATATGTAAGTGAATTTGGATTTCTTTTTGTTTTCCTGGGGGTGTTTGTTCTCAGAAGGGATAATGGAACATTGTTCTGGGTTATTAGGTGTAACTTCAAATTTAGCAACAAAACTTTTTCAACTTCAAGTTTCAATAAAACGACTTCAGACATATTTTTGTGGTATTTCTTGAGGAACCTTGATGAATATTTAATATTATGGTTATTAAATACAGAGCCCCAGCAGCTTGATAACTTTTTATTTAAACAAGTAAATCAGTTTCTAAATTACAGCTCGATGATTCAGATTTTAGACAGACAACTAGACACATGTCATTCAAAATATATGATACTAAACAAAAGTATATACTCAGTGTTGTCATTAACACTACCATACCTAACAAACCTAACATATTGGCTAACAATTTTTTGTGGTGTAAAACTGCTATGAGATATGATGATTCGAAGCTGAATCTTGATTCATAAATATTGTTCTGCGCTTTTCATTCAGAATGGGTCAAAGAAATATTTTGATACTTTGTACTTTGATAATTTTTTCACCGATCCAGACATATTTTATAACTCAGAACTTTTTAAAAAATTCCACTTTGTCAGAAATTATTTTGATACTTGAAACTTTGAATTTTTTTCTCATCAAAATTACTAATTTCCAAAAAGTTTACTGAATGGGTGGTTCATTCTAACAGAAAAACGAGAATTTACAAATTTTAATGAAAAAATAGAAAATTTTCAAGTGAAATTCTATGAATATAAAAATAATCAATTGAAAAAAATAAATATCAAAATATTATTTAAGATAGGAGAATTCAAGTCAAAATGAACATGCAACAATTTGGCATTCATGGATTCTTATCACAACGAGATATCTAAAAAAATTAAGAGTTTTGGCAAAATATACAAAAAGTTGATAGTAGAATAGTTTTAGAATTGACAAATCAACCAAGAAAAATTAATTGTGCCACTTGTAATTAATATGAGTAAAAAGGAACCGAGCGAGTTAAAATCACTATCAACCAATCTGCTGAAGTTGAAGTGTCAGATCGCATCATGAATCAATATCAAGAAACTCCGTAGAGAAGGAAGGTGTCTGACAAAAAATGCGGAAGGTTGAAAGTATCTAAAAAATTTCTTCAAATAGAATATCTAATTTGATCAGTATTTGGAGCAAAATTCGAGAGTTGTATCATCACCAATGTTACGGCTTCAAGTTTATCAACCGTACAAAGACAAAAATCGAATTTTTGAGTGAAGAAGACTCACGTTGAAAATGCAGGAATGACAATTAATTTTTATTTCAAATGCTAAAGTTTGCAAAATAACAAAAACTTAAACAAATAAGCATGTTGGAGGAATTGAAATTATTGTTTGAACAAGATGCTTTGAATAGATGTCTCATTCCGTCATTGGAAGCAAAACAACGGCTGACGAATAAAATTGAAACTAGTATTAAAATGACTAATAAAGAAAAACAACCTTAAATACCAATAATACTCGGGATGTATCGTCTTTAAATCCTGCTGAGGTGATACAATTCATTTATAATTATAACAATTTCAGAAATATTTTCATCAATTGGTAGTTATGAGCAAACTGATGCAAAATTGTCAATGGAAAAAATTATTAATTATTTTTATTCAGATTTTGTTCAAATATGATATAACTGGAACTGCACTGAGCAAACACACCCAAAAATATATTTTTGATTATCTCAGTTCAAGTGTAATCTGGTCGAAAATGCACAACACAAACTCGGTTACATGGATATGGTAGGATTATTTCAGTACAAATGGAAATGTTTCCAAAACTACACTGTGCAAACTAGTTCAAATAAATATCAGTGTACCTTCACACCGATAAAAAGAGGCTGATCAAGAGGAGGCAGGACGATGGAGAAAAAATTATATACAAAATTATTTTATTCCCTCAAATCATCATTGTCGTCAAAACCTTTGAAAAGTTTCTATTTATGAATAATGCCTCTTGGTATAAATATTTCATTAGACCACATGTTATAATTTTTTCATAGAATTGAGATGTGATCAAAAGTCTTTCAATGAATGTAAACATCATAACGATCATTATATTCTTTTTTCTTTTAGTTACCACAATTCCAACTCGTTTTCATCATAACAAATGCCAATATCATAACTTGTTTTAATATCAACAGCTTTGAGCCTATTTTCATTTTTTATACTCATATAATCGCGCACAATAAAATGTTATTTAATCAAGTTCGATCATGACCCCGAAAAGATTCGAACTACCGATTCAATTTCGAAATATTGTGCTCAAAAGCAGTACGAAAAATATAAAAAAATGTAAATTTCGTAAAAAACTTGTTGGATTTGAAATTCCCAACGGGTAGTCAAAAAATTATCTCTTTATTGCAAATACTCAGATTCATGAAATGATATCCTTTGATGTGTTCAAGGTATCAACAAAATATTAGTGTTATTTTTCGAATAATTACCGTCGAGAAAGCATTCTGCCATACTTTCAAACTGATAAAAAGAAATCAATCAACACGGAGCACAGAACTTTAGAAAAAAATTTATATGAAGTGGTTGGATGACTTTGAGAGGGAGACAAAATGACTATGTTTTTTCTTGTTGATTTGTCAATTCTAAAACTATTCTACTATCAACTTTTTGTATAATTTGTCAAAACTCTTAATTTTTTTAGATATCTCGTTGTGATAAGAATCCATGAATGCCAAATTGTTGCATGTTCATTTTGACTTGAATTCTCATATCTTAAATAATATTTTGATATTTATTTTTTTCAATTGATTATTTTTATATTCATAGAATTTCACTTGAAAAAATTTTCTATTTTTTCATTGAAATTTGTAAATTCTCGTTTTTCTGTTAGAAGGAACCACCCATTCAGCCTGCAATCAGTAAACTTTTTGGAAATTAGTAATTTTGATGAGAAAAAAATTCAAAGTTTCAAGTATCAAAATAATTTCTGACTCAGTGGAATTTTTTAAAAAGTTCTGAGTTATAAAATATGTTTGGATCAGTGAAAAAATTATCAAAGTACAAAGTATCAAAATATTTCTTTGACCCATTCTGAATGAAAAGCGCAGAACAATATTTATGAATCAAGATTCAGCTTCGAATCATCATATCTCATAGCAGTTTTACACCACAAAAAATTGTTAGCCAAAATGTTAGGTTCCTCAAGATATACCACAAAAATATGTCTGAAGTCGTTTTATTGAAACTTGAAGTTGAAAAAGTTTTGTTTGCTAAATTTGAAGTTACACCTAATAACCCAGAACAATGTTCCATTATCCCTTCTGAGAACAAACACCCCCAGGAAAACAAAAAGAAATCCAAATTCACTTATATATTTTGAAAAGTACCACAGGACGTTTTTGTGTCAATCTTCCACGAAGATAGTGTTCGTTTAGGAGCACTAAGGAGATAAAAATATGTGTTAATATACTGAAAAGTCCAGAAATTTGAAAACCATCCTTATAATTTCTACGAGAACATTGTTATTGCCAAGACGATACCCACAATCGTGGAGATTTACCTACCCTATCCATGAAGCACATTTCGTTAAGATTATAATTTTGCTTTGTTATGTGTTAGCATAGATGGTCTTGAAATAAAATTGAAGATAACTAATGACTGTAGCGAATTTAAGAAAAGTTTACGTTTACTAAACATATGGGTTTTTGAGAAAGGGTTCAAGATGTTTATCTCAAGAACCGTTTGAATAAATAAATGGTGACATTTCCCATTTCATTTGAGAGTTACCCATTTTTTCACAAAACTCAAGATGGGAAATCTTACGAACCTCAAGTGGCTATACCTCCCCAGTTGATACGTAATTTAAAAAAAATAGATAAAAAAATCTACGGAAGGCGTCTTGAACAAAAATGATACTTACATATTAATTGTAAACGTACGAGTCTGAAAATAAAACTTCATTGTTTTCTTGTGAACGTCTAAATAGGTAAATCTTACTCGAAAAACTGTTCGAGAGTTGTGAAAGAATACACAAAAACATGTTGAGATACTAGGTATTGAAACGGTCCATAAACTCAAAATGATTCTTATATTTTTGGAGCAGGTTATGAAGGGTGTTTGTTGACAAAAAAAAAGCTCGACATTATCATCCGGTGAAATCTCGCTCACGAACTTGCTTACTGAAACATAGCACAAGTGACTTATTTAATGTTGAAAAAAGAAACAGTCTCAATGAAAAATTGACTAGTTTGATGTTAAAAGAATCTTTGATGAAACCATCGCACATTTTTTATCTTTCATAATTATTGAATTATATCGGACATTTCACTTTGTTTTTCACTAAAAGACCAGTTTTGTCTCATATTCACAAATTATTGCCTACAACTTCCAAGGGGTATACATTATCCCTCGCAACGGGTCCACATCTGCCTATTTGAATCAACACTGAGTACGGAAATAATTCTTCCAAGTCAATTTGATATTGTCTTCTGTCGAAGTTATTCATCTCGATGGTGTTGTACTTATTTTTTACAAACTTGCTTACTGAAACGAAACACAAGGCTTTCATTGAATTGAAACCGATCATGATGAATCTCCTCACCCATGTTAAATTTGATGTCTGATTGTTTTTGTCTATGTAATAATTATATTAAAAATGCTTAGAGATCTCATCCTTGCGGCAAACAACATTGAAATAAAATTCAAAAGAAAGTTTTAGTAGAAGCCTATGAAACTGTTCCGTGCGGAATACCATCATTATACCCACTGCAGTCGAAGATGGCCGCGCTTAAACACCGCTGGGACATTCTCTTTTGTCATTGACTTTCTAATGTTAAATACTGAATGATTTTACCTATTTTGAGTAATTATGAACGATTCTAATGGAAATTATTAATTTTTAGAATTACAATGATAACAAGATATTGGGGAATGATCATAGGGTTAGCTTATTGTTAAGGTAATGCATACAGACTGATTTCGGTAACAACTTCGATTGCATATCGGTCATTTGAAACCAAAAAATTCGTAAATCTTTTCATTTATTAAATTCCTTTATAACCTACATCAAAATAATACTAGACTTGCAATTTTCTTCACCCAAATTAAAATTGGCAATACTCATTTTTCAATAATCAATTGACGTTCAATTGTACATTCAAATACCCGCGATATTGTTGTTTTTTAAAAAATTTCGGGAACCAGACCTTAAGCGTCTTAGAGAGCGTCTTAGAGAACTCCTACAATGTGACTAATACCTGTCAGAAAGCTACTTTCCTAGCTAATACCACGACGGGTATTGCAAGAACTACTTCGTCAACTACTTTCCTGGCTAATAGCACGACAAATATTGAAAAAACTACTTCCATGGCTAATAGTACGATAGCTATTTGAACAACAACTCTCCTGGCTTATACCATGACGGATATTGAAACAACTATTTTCCTGGCTGATAATATGACGAATATCGAGACAAATACTTCCCTGGCTGATAGTACGATAGATATTGGAACAACTACTCTCCTGGCTAATACCATGACGTATATTGAAACAACTACTTTCCTAGCTGATACCATGACAGATATGGGAAACAATGCTCTCTTGGCTAGTACCACTACTGATATTGAAACAAGTACTCTCATGGCTGATACAACGACGGATATTGACGGATATCAGGACAATTACTCTCCTAGCTAATACCATGACGGATATTGAATACGATAAATACTTATGCCTCTCAACGAACCTCATAGTTTGTTCGAAAACTGAACCGACTTCTGAGATTTGATATACAAGTGCCTGACATAGCACTCTAAAATGGTATGCCTACGTCTCTTATGACTGAATACATGGCATCGCACGTCAAAATGCAAATGTTAAATCTCTGAATGCACTTTGAAATGTTAGGCCTACGTCTCTTATGGCAGAGCGCCAGGCATCGCACTTTGGAATCTAATGTCTACGTCACTTATAACAGTTGACCGAATTCATCACACTTCAAAAAATTAGGTTCACATCTCACAGGACTGAGTCAAAAAACAATGCGTCTGTAATCGCACGTTGAAAGCTAGGGCCCTCGTCACTTGTGCTTTGTTGAATTTGAGATTTTCACCTTCTTAGGATAGTTGAGTGAATGCATGGTATTGCACCTTAAAAATGAAGGTCTACAAAAATAAAATGCAGGGCATTACACCTGGAAATGAAAGGCATATGACTGAATGAAGGGTATCGCACGTTGAAATAAAAAGACTATGTCTCCTATAATAGTTGAATTACTCAACGATTCACTGTTGCGTTAAAAATTAACATTGCTGCTCCTGAAGTGGCGAAAGGCCTATCCAGAACACATGGCAGTTGATGTCAAAACACCAAGGAAAAAAAAATAGTTGAATTAATGCATAGTATCACACTTTAAAACCGTGTCTCTTATATCAGTAGACTGTATCGCACGTTGAAATATTAGGGGTTTATTATAGAAAATGTATACAAGGAGCTTCCAAAATTACTTTGAATCGATTTGTTATACCCAAATTACTAATAAGATTGCATAGCGAACAGCCAAAAAATACTCATCTATTAGTTATTGATTGATTTACTCTTCACTAACAAGGGACGGACTGCCAAATATTTGTTTCGAATGCCCCATTGAAGTACAGGACTCTCTACAAAATTTAGTTGAACCACAGAAAATTGCTTATTGTCAAAAAATGTATACAAGGAGCTTCCAAAGTTACTTTGAATAGATTTGTTATACCCAAATTACTAAGATTGCATAGCAAACAGCCAAAAATACTCATCTATTAGTTATTGATTGATTAACTCTTCACTAATGAGAGACGGACTGCCAAATATTTGTTTCGAATGCCCCATTGAAGTACAGGACTCTCTCCAAAGTTCAGCTGAACCACAGAAAATTGTTTATTGACAAAAATGTATACAAGGAGCTTCCAAAATTACTTTGAATCGATTTGTTATTCCCAAATTACTAATAAGATGACATAGCACCAAAAATACTCATCTATTCGTTATTGATTGATTTACTCTTCACTAATAAGGGACGGACTGTCAAATATTTATTTCGAATGCCTCATTGATGTACAGGACCCTCTCCAACATTTCGTCAAACCAAAGAAAATTGTTTATTATCAAAAATACTCATTTATTAAGAGACGCCCTATAAGGTACGGCAGACAGCCAAAATGCTCATTCATTAGTTATTGATTGAATTACTCTTCACTAATAAGGTGCGGACTGCCAAATATTTATTTCGAATGTCCCATTGGGATATAGGACGGTCAAAATTACGCATCTATTTGTTTCAATCAGTTGATAATTAACTATACCTGATATAGATACAGGACACACAGAATAACTCAGATTCACATCACAAAAAACAGATTAATGAAGTAACGACGCACCTCGCAGTTCGCCTTTCACATTTTCTTTTATGAACAACCATTTCATCTAAATATACAAACACGCTTCATAGCCGGATGGGTAGGATGGCTGGTAACAAAGCCATGGTAGCTGGTTCAAGCCACAGCACCGCATCTTTTTTTCATTTCATCTGCAATTTTCGAACTTAAAAATAAAGGCTGGTTAGGTTAGTGGTCGAGTGATAAACATTGTTGAAAATTTGATGGGATGTTCACAATGGTGAGCGGAGGCCATCTAGAAGAATAATGAAGACTACATTTTTTCTATAACATGAATCCATATCAGTGAATCTCAGCTGGGTGTCAAAAATTTGCTAGGATGTTCTCTATGAGGTACCCGGGGGGTTAGGTTCAAATAAAGGAAGATTCACAGAGGAGTATCAAAAATTTGCTACGATGTTCTCTATGAGGTATCCGGGGGGTTAGGGTCGAATTACGGCAGATTCACAGTGGAAAAAAATTGCTAGGATGTTCTCTATGAGGTCCCCCAAATTGCGGCAGATTCACAGTGGTGTATCAAAAATTAGCTGAAATACGGGGGTGGTAATAATTTGTTCATACTCTGAACGAGCGTTAATACCTTTCCCGCGAGGCTGATTAATTTTAAATTATTTTGGGAGACCCTATACGATATGCTGTTTTCTCTGATACGAAGTATTTTGAAACACCCTGTATTATCTGCAGCCATATTTTTTCATACTCTATACGACAATACCTTTCCAAAAAGGTGTAATACGTTATGATTGCTTGATTTTTTTTATATGGGGGTTCTGAGGGGCTGAACGACGGTAGTTACATTTTTTTCATTATTTTTTGTATACTCCGTACGTCTAACATAAACCTGAGGGACGCGAGCCCGCAAGCGTGTGAGATCAGCTTTAGCAATGGTAGCGTCAATGTGTTCGTGATAGTGTAAACTCAGCTTTATGTCACAAAATTGCCAGAATGAACCTCCATTTAAAATAACACGCGATTTGGTCGGTGAATCGGCCTAGTATAATTACTAACGTGTCTCTAATGTCAACAGAATTTGTATCCCCACTTCGCCACCCGCTAGAATTGCATCGCTCCGCGCCTGCACTCCTCAATTTGTTCATCAATTAATAATACTGCAAATGAACTAGACATATCCTAGTATTTTTTTATTGAAAATATAGGTATTCATTCTCAATATCCATGAAGGTGACTGCTGTACAATGATTATTGCGTCTTCCAGATTTTTTTGAAATAAAAAAAAAATTATTTCGGCTCCTAGTGATCGTAGGAATAATTTTTTTTTAATGCGTGAAATCATGCTAAAAATCTATTTTTATAAAAGTCGTTTATATAAAAACAAAAATAATAAATTTATTTAGAAAAAACATGTAAAAATTTTAATAAATATTTATCAATTTTTCGAAAAAAGACTTTTTCTACACAAAACTGTAAGTACCAATTTTCAACTTACAATTAACGAGTTATACAAAACCCGATTTTTCACGGTTTTTCCGATATGACTCGATAAGTATCAATGATATCCAAAAATTATAAGTTATTCAATTGATAGATCATTCAACTTTTTTTGATCGGAGCTATAGTTTTTTAGTTACCAACAAAAAACCGCTTTTCGCAACTTTGCCAATTTTTTAGGTTATGTTCGGTAATCAGGATCGAGTCGCATGAAATAGAAACTCATCCTGAATTTTAATTTCTTATACGCTCACCTTTTTATTTTTTGGATATTAAATTTTCCACATTCAACATTGGGCCGCTTCCTCGTTTCTTGGGCTAAAAGGTTCTGAATCCAGGAACATTTTCAAAAATTAATCATTATTATTCAATTTTTATGTACTATAATTTTTCCATGAATACTATTATCATAATTCTATATAAACAATATGTTAATTTCATCAGATTAATCTAATTGCAAAAATTCATTATGCCGTAGAACAAAAAATGTGGTCATCATTCGATACTGATACCAACAGTTGAGAAATTTTCTCCTGCACCGGGTCTCAAACCGATAAACTAACAATTTCTCCAAATACTGGTTCTGTAAGACTGATGGCATTTTTCTTGCCACTTTTTATTTTCAACTAATCACGTTACTTGTATACGAAATATGCCGCATATAAAATTATAATCGTCAGTTCAAACTTACATTCATTCATAATTGTGTGTACAAACTGACTATTATTTTCAAATGCATTTAATTAATTGTCAATTTAAAATGACATTTCAGTATAATTGTCAGTTAAAATAATATTTAGGTATACTTGTCTTAGAACTAAATGTTAGTTCAAACTAACGTTTACACATTCTCTGTTTGATGTGACACATACGACCGACACTTAAATGTGATTGTCAGTTTAAACTTACATTTATGTATAATTGTCAATTGAAACTGACATTTATGTATAATTGTCAGTTTAAACTAACATTTAGGTACGATAATTGTGAGTTAGAACTAAATGTTAGAGCAAACTAACGTATATGCATTGTGTATTTAAAATGGCACTTAGGTATAAACGTCAGTTCTAACCGATACTTGAGTATAATTGTCAATTTAAACTCACATTTAAGTATAATTGTCAATTCAAACGAACCATTTATGTGTAATTGTCATTTTAAACTAACATTTAAGTTTGATTGTTAGTTAGAACCCAATATTAGTTCAAACTAACGTTTATACATTGTCTTTTCAAACTGACAGTTAGGTATACATGTCAGTTCCAATCGGTACTTATATATGTATAATTGTCAGTTTAAACTGACATTTTGGTATAATTGTCGACCTAAGTCATTATGGTCAACATCAAGATATGACTATCTGGTTTTCTCGATGATATAAATAACCCCTATTCATATTTTCAAAATTTTCAAATCGAGTGGCGCTCTATACATTCAAAAGAGTTTCACGCTGAGTATTTTTGAAATTGTATTTCCTTCAATAAACCCATTTGATTAAACTCTGGCGAATAGCTTTCTTTTGCCACCTTGCCAGTATATATTTTTGTTTACATATTTCAAATGAATAAATTGAAAAAGTGTTGCGTCAAAATACGCCATGCCTCTTTTTCCTTATATTCGGAATGCGCGGTGTAGAAGGAACTAATTCGAATAATTCCGGTTGGCAGAAAATCTACTTACTGCTGAAGGTAAATAATACTGGATAAGAAATTCAAAATTAACTTGTACCACTCTCTTTTCATCCTTAACCTAATTGCAATTAGAGCTTTCAGAATAAGCTCCGCTACTTTGAAAGGGAGACTGATGAGAGAAAATAAATTCTAAACAAAAACCCTATACCTGTAGACTTTAAATAAGGGCTTATTTGATTTTGTTGGGAAAATCTCCGCCGAGACTTATTTATTCAGACAGTATACATGCTGCTCTAACGAGGATATTGTTCTCGAATTCTAGATGGAGTACATGAAACAGATGAAAAATTACAACTCTTAAGAACTCAAATCGTGACACAAATATTATGTGGGAGATTTTGGAATGTTTGGTAGCAACTACTAATAAACCAAAAAATACTTTGTGAATTCTGTGTCGGTGTAGCCGTTCATTTTAGCATGTTTCTCAATGGAACGTTAATTACTGTATGTTCATTTGGAATGCAAAATCTTTATAAAATTATTTCTCCAACAATTGTTGACACTTGGATATGCTAAAAATTTGTGTGCTAAAGTAATGTTATTGAACTTAATTTAATCCCAAGAGTTTTTAATCAAACCTGTACCGATAGTTGTTCCTGATTCTACGAAATAACATCCTCAGAAGTAAAATTCCCGGGAAAAAATACCCGTATATAAATCTCAACCTCAATTAAAGTAAATCCCCAGTCCAACAATAATCTGAAAATAAATCTTCAAAGTATAAGTTGTACTATTTTTATCAAACTATGTATCGCAAGTACAGTTGTGTGCATAAAAATGTCGCACAGCAGTTATGCTTGCGAGTCAGGCTTGTCAATCTTAATTATTAAACTCCTTATCGACATTGACAAATACATTCAAACTATTTTTTCAGTAACGCACTTTCAAAATTGTTCTAGTGCAATGTCTCAATAAGTGCCGTACCTTGTACCACTTTTTTATACACACAACTGCACATCTGAAAACAAATCGTCCCACTTATCACGTAGGGGCGTAAGTAACAAAAAAGTGCAAAATTGAGTTACGCCGTATTTAGGCTTTCTTGCAATGTACTTTTCATCTCACGAAGTGGCGTAACTGTATCTCTTATAATACCGTCACAAATAGAACTTATGTTCATGGCGTATCTACAGGGTGATTAAATTGTCATCAATTTTCCTTTTTCCTCTCTCCTTTAAAATATTCAGAAATCAGATACGCCCCTACGTGATAAGGGGGACGAAATAACTTAATTTAATATAAAAAAAATCCAACACTACATCTGAAAATTAAAGACAAAAATGTATGTAGAGTAATTTTTTAGTCTGTTATTATAGTTGTCGTCAAACATATAAGATAAATAAAAAAAGGTGCAAAAAATGGTCGATAAGCACTGAATTGATTCCCATGCCGCTGACCAGGGTCGGACTATAGTACATATGCCACTAAATATTATGATGCGTGCAGATTAATCAAGTTAATTTAACAAAAGCACTGTAACTTTCGTATTCAGAATAATGTATTTTTATAAGTATTAATATCCTTAGATTAGGTAAACAACTGCCCCGTCGAAATCTAATTTGCTAATAGCTGGGCGTACCGCATACAGCTGTGATTTCTATTATAACTACACCCGACCCTGCATGGAAAAAACATACCTAATTGCTGTGCGGGCCTTTACATCTTCCGCGCCAAGTGTTACGTGGGGGCGATAGGCGAAATAATTTGAATAAAGTTAGAGATGTCAATAATTTTATTTATTGACTTATTGCAATTTTTGTCTAAAAAACTGTGGTTGGTTATTGACAAAATAGGAATTTATTTCGTGGTAATTTCCTGAACTTATGTTAGTATTGATATTGATTCACACTGAATTTAGCAAATATTCTCATGTGATTACACTAAAACTTGATAGAAATCACCGATAAAAATCGAGAAAACCGTATTCGGCACCAAAATTTAATGTAATCGTGTCGGATGAAAAGTCCGTTCAAGACACCCATATGATCAATTAAATATTTGAATTTTAGCACAATTGATCGTTGACATACCATACTGAGAGATTCCATCAGAAAAATGCACACAGGGTGCAAATCATCTATCTTCAACCGCGTATTATTCCAGTTCAAAGTGAAGTAATTTTTAGCAAAAAATCTGTATAAATAATAATAACGTGGCAACGCACTATCCGATCTGAAAATATAGGATTACAGAGAGTTCATATAAATAAAACACAGGGCGGTTAATTGGAAAGTTGAATTTATTTTCATGGAAGACCATGTTGGTATAAGCACTTATTTGAGAATTCCCTTCTTTAGATTATTTTTAAATTATCTGAACAAAAACATCTGAATTCCTGACAATCCAGATGTTGAGTTGTGAAGAATGCAGTACTGAATGAACACTCTATATATACGAGAATGTTTTAATTTTTTTTCTTTTGTTGAATAACTTTTTAATGAATGATAAATCGAATCATTATACTGCATGTATTTTTTAAATTGTATCTTTGTACTTAGTATCGATCTCTAGTATATTCGTTTATCTAAACAAAAATAATTCATTAATCCTCTCTCAATAATGAATTTGATGCAATTGAAAAACGTTGTACCCATGGCGAATTTACCTATAATGCACTAGCTATTTCAAACTTTTGCACCACTTGCCCCCAATATTATGTGGCCCTTTCCAGGCAGAGATGGACAAGATAAGACCATTTTTTGCGTCTTTTTTTATTTATTTTATATGTTTGACGACAACTATACCAGTCTTATAGACTGGGAGATGGTGACAGATTTCATGTGACGATTTGCTCGTTTATGCCTTTGAGACCAGTGAAAGATATGAAAATGCTGACAAAACTGATGAAAAATTTGAGCGGTTGCCGCATGGCTTTCATATCAAATATTCAATTTTCATTTGCACAAAAATTGTGTGTTTTGGGACGATTTTGTCACCGCTGCCATGTATACGAACGGCATGTTAAGATAGAGAATAGAAGCGAAAAAATTATAGGAGTAATGGATGCACGTGGCCAAAGGGTACCAATGATGGCGTGAACTTTAATTGGACGATTTTCTCGTTGTTGCCAATTGAAAGTATGGATATTTTCATCATGAATGTCCCATAGAAAAATTGGCATAATGTTTGCGGATGTCGAAGTGAGGTTAAGTGCCAGAAAATTTTGTAGAAATTTCAAAGGGTTTTTTGATGACATCATCTCTTATGCCTTTGAAACTATAAGTATATGAAGTTTATGATGAATTATTTATTATGTTAAATTGGCATGGTGGTTGAAAGTGTCCAAAATGACGGCATAAGCTTTAAAATTGCACATAATTGTATGAAAATTTACACCATTTTGTTTATATGCCATTTTGCAGGTGTCTAGAAAAAGTAATTTTAGCCCCTAAAAGAAAAGGCATAACTATCGATAATGCCAAACATGAAAAAAAAATAAGAAATTATAGCAAACATTGAATAAGATTCTGCAAATTTCCCACCGGTGCTCTTCGTCAGAGAGCTTATGTGTTGGCTTGGTATGTATTGAGGAATCTTTTTTTATGTTTCATTTGGGCGCAACCCGATTTATTAAAAGTTGCCAGGAAAATTCAATTATAGGGAGAGAGAGGAAGAATATACTTCATTATCATAAGAAATAAAATTCTTCTTCACAAAGTTTGATGATGCTTAAAATATTAATTACAGGTTATTTCTGATACGTACTTGTCAAAATGGCATGAAAAACAAAATGGTTAGTAATTTTCATATGTTTTTCTGCAACTTCGTTAATAATTTTCAATATGAAGGACATGCCCGACACTCATGCCATTATGCGTAATGAACATCGCACTCCAAATCATTGACGACAAAATCATCGAAAAACCATTTGAAATTTCCAACAAAATTTTCCGGTACTTAACCTCACTTCGACATCCGCACACCTTATACCAATTTTATTATGGGACATTCATGATGGAAACTTCCATTATTTCAATTGGCAGCAACGAGAAAATCGTCTAAAATTTAAATTTTAAGTTCATGCCATTAGTGGCCACGTGCAACCCTTGTGCCTATCGCTGCTATTGTAAAATCGTCCCAAAACACATTTTTTGTGCAAATGAATACTAAATTTTTTATATGAAAGCTACGCGGCAACCGCTCAAATTTTTCGTTCGCTCAGTTTCGTCAGCAATTTCATATCTTTCACTGGTCTCGTCACCTGAAATCTGTCACCATCTCCCAGTCTACTAAGTACGTAGACGGGGAATTAAGGCTTCAATGTCGTGTATCTTTTATTCGAAGTTGCGCTGAGAAACGGTCATACTTGAAAAACTCAAATGTATATTGGGTGACCTCAAATAAAATTGTAGTGCAAATTGAACATATTGAGATTGATTTGAAGAAATGAGACATTACTTGCTTCTATGTTATTTGAAAGGAAATACCTATTAAAATAGCGCAACTTCCAATTGAAAGCGAATCTCCAGACAATGTCATTTGGGAGATCTATTTTAAATACGAAATAGTCGGCGAATAGCAAAATTCAAACAGAAATCGAAAAATAGTTCCTACTTTACCGATATTCTTACTTATTTCTTAGTTCTGCAATTTTCGTATAGAAGGCGCCATTGTTTATTTAATTTATATCAGGGCCTACTATACTTTCATGTTATGAATGGATGAGGAATGTGATTTTGATAACATCGGTAGAAGAAGAAGTGCACCTTGGCAGTTGATTTATTCAATAATTCGAAGAGAAAAAATCGAAAAACTCTGACATTTTTTCAAGCTTTTATTAAACTCTCTATTTATATATTTGTTTATTTGTATATTCGGTTGAATTTTCACAATTGAGATGTATTTTTCGGGATCGTCAGATTTTATAAATTTTGGAATATCATTCTGTACAGTGTTATTTGAATGACAAGCATTAGAAGTTATTCAACTTGCAGTTGGATTAGAAACTTGAAATTTGGTATACTGTCATATTGGATCATGTTTGTTTGACTAAGGCACACAGCTATACAGGGTATGCCAACAGTCAATACCAATTTTCGTATTTCAAACCTTACCTACATTTGTTTTCACATGATTCCATTGGCTTTCTATTCTTGACTCAACTATAACTGTTTTTGGTATTCGTCGATGTACAGAAAAAAACCGCTGTAGTAATTAAAAAAAATAAAACTCACCCAAAAATTTGATTTAAAAAAATGTTGAGAAAAAGTAAGTGCTACTTGAAAATATAGAGTATTTGTCAAGTTTTTAATGCTTCACATCCTCATGAAAGCGCAATATGGATTTCAAAAAACACTTTGGATACTACTTTCGATCTCATAACAATCTTAATAACAGAATTGAAATTACCATAGTTATATTTTGCGATCTATCTGAATACTTGCAATTCAAAAATTAAACAATATCATTTTAATAAAGAAAAACTTCAGTATGATGTTACCGATAATTGGTCCAACACTATTTATGATATACATCAATAATTTAGTAGCTAATGGTCAGGCGGTGGAATTCTGATTAATTGCTGGCGATACGTGTATAATAGACTCACGTGATAACCTTGTATGGGTATACATTGGAATCATCTTAACAACTCAGTCAGATAATGCACTGGTTTTCTTCAATACATATAAAGTTCATAATATTATCGAAATAATGGCAAATCAAATCCAAATCGAAATACTATGGGAAAATACAGGGTAAAACAAATGCAATATTTTTATTATATTATACATTGGCGAAAAGTTCGATTAAAAAATACATTTTCATAACCTCACCAATAAACTTTGTAGTGCTACATGTGCAATATCTAGTGTAATGAATGATGATAATATTGATATGAAAGTAGCAGTAACAGTTAAACTATTGTTCAATAATAAAGTTTTCCTGCTGCCAATACTGCAAATAGTCCATACATGCTTATCAACAAAACAGGTAAATGGCCTATTTCATTCGTTTACTAATTCATCTTGACAACGGAATATAAAGTGTCATTTACATTACTTTGACTTTGACAAATAATACCTTCAGCTTCATTCACATCAATTTTTAGGTTATGATACTTTTTGAATATTAAGCAGGATTTATAGATTGAGTCGCAGTCGTTGCAGTTGACGTTGCTGTACAAGATAAATGTGTCGTTGCTCATGTATACGTTTATTGATCCGCTGCCGTTGCAGTTGCTGTTGTCGCTGCCGCCAGTAGTTCACCAACTTTTATCTTTGACGGCAGCGGCAACGGAAAATGACATGAAACTCAAAACGTCCTTGTCAAAAATAAACGAGAGGTCACATAATTTAGTTTATGTATTTGTTAACATAGTTTGAAATAAAAAATTAGTTTTATTGAGAAATGTTACAATATGAGGAAAATATAGATGTTGATGTAGGTGTATTCCTAAACATACTAGAAGGATTTCCACATCTATATAATCTGAAGGACAATAATTATAAAAATACGTTCATGATGTAAAACAGTTGGCGCTCAATGAACACAAAATAAAACTATAAATTGTCATGGTTTTGCTAGTGGCTACGGCAACGGCTACGGCAGCGGAAGCGGCTGCGACACAATCTATAAATCCAGCTTCATTGTTGTCTGTTCATTCGGTAACTTAGTTACACGCACAAGCAACTTAGAATGAAATAGCTGAACGAATAATCATGAAGGAGGGGTAAGAAAACAAACTTCAATCCAGGCAAATTTTGAGAAATGTCAACAAGCAGCGAGAAAAACGTAATAAGTAATACGGAATGTATCGACTGTTAACATCCTTGGCAAGCGACAAGTCTCGGCTTTGCCTCGGCTCGTGCTCGCTCACCTCGAATGTTAACACGCCTTCACATTCCTTGTTACTTAAATAACTATTAAGAGACATTCGAATAATTTCATCAGCACATTATGATACAAAAGAGGGCTCAACCATTTGTGGGATAAAACAAAATATTCACAATTACAAATTTGTATCTATATCGTCTCTCCTTACTTAAACTTTGCACAGGTTCACAACTTTGACACACACAACAAAAATAAATATTCTTAATTCGATTATACAGTGAATAGAAAAGGTTGCTTTAGCATTGCAATAATAACATTCAATCACCTATCGTCTTCAATATCAGAAATAGCTTTGATCTTTAAAAATAAGGTCAACCTATTTTTCCAAACTGACGTTTATTACGATACCAGATATTTCTTCAATGAAAACATCTGAACTGCTTATTTTATGATGACCTCCACCACTTTTCTTCAATATTATTATTTACTAATCATTTTTACCAAATACTAATATTCATATATCTATTTATTTGATATTGCCTTGAATACTCTTTCAATGTGTACTACTTGGGTTACTACTCAGGCATACGTAAAAAGCAATCTGGGAGAAAATGTATCAGGATGGTATGTATTCAAGAAATAAAGCAAACTAAAAAACTGAACTGAACTAAAACTAATTAAGCTCCTTTCTTAATGAACTCATATGTTCCTATACTAATACACTCCTTTACCAATATCAATAGACTAAGCACATCAATAGATCCACTCAGTGGGGGAAGTTGACAAAGCTCTGTAGGCCAATCAATAGAGCATTTTTTCCTAACAATAATACCAGTAGAAAACCGACCGTATCATCACATGGAAGACATTCCGTAGTTATATTCTGTTATGTCATTTATCAATTTGTTATAAACATTTAAATAAAAATAACGTGTTTTTTCTAATTGTTTTGCTTATAAAATGAAAACTAATAGAGCAATTTGATTGCTCCAGTAAAAATAATTGTAGATAATTGAAATACGAATAAAATGAATATGTTTACGACCCTGTCGGATCATTAGTAACGGAGAAAAACCTGAAAAAAGCGGATTTTTTTTAAAATTTATAATCGTTTGTACTTTGTGTGTGCTGACGGATCATTAGTTTTGGCACAATTGCAATTAGAATTTTTATTGCACTATCTTGCAGCGTGCCTGGATGCTCTAGTGATAGTCCGATTTCAATTTCAAAAACAGATTTTGAAATGAGAAATACAGTACCATAAAACTTGCTAACATGACTGAAAACAGTCGAGCTGGTGGAAGCGGTCGAGTGGTAGGAGTGAGCGGGAGATGAGGGGAAGCTTATTATCACGTAACCCGTCCATTAGAAGAATACCCCTCTTCTCCCGGACTCTCCTACTACTCGGCGGCTAACGCGGGCTGGGCCGTTTTCAGTCATGTTTGCATGTATTTTTCACCCAATTCGCACCATTGTAGCACAAAATGAGAATTAACGTTTTGTAGTACTATACTTTTACTTTCATAATCTGTTTGAGAAATTGGAATCGGGCTATCACTAGAGCATCCAGGCACGCTGCAAGATATAGCAAAACAATTCAATTGCAATTGTGCCAAAACTAACGATCTGACAGCGCCTGTTTTGTGCACACATGAAGTATACATGATTCAATACTTTCATGAGAAAGGCCAATCCTACTTCTTGAAAAATGGCGGAGTTTTGAATTAAAAAAAAAATCGCAAAATTTTCAGTTTTTTTGACAGGGTTGTGAAACATCCCATTCTATTCGTATTCCAACCAGATTTCTCTATTAGTTTTCATTTTATAAGCAAAACAATTCAAAAAACACGTTTTTGTTATTTGAATGGTTATAACAAATTAATAAATGACAATTGCGAGTCGAAAACATAAAACAATTTCATGTGATGGCTTAGTCGGTTTCCTACTAGTATTTTTTCACTCAATTTATGCTACTCAATTTATGCTCTATTGCTAGGTGTACTGGAAGAAAACGAGGAAACTCTGAGAACCTTTCTTGATATTGAAGGCGTCTTAGAAAATACCCCCTCAATGAGGTCACTAGTTATCAACAAGACATATGCTGTTGCCTCTATTGTAAGAGCTTGTGATGGACGAGCTCATGAGTAGGGTCAGCATGCGGAGAGACTTACCGTACTGGGATATGCGGACGACTTATCCATTACAGTAGAATGAAAACTCATCAGTCAGGACATTCGTTCAAATTGCAAAGTGTCAAACTGGGTAGGTGTGAAGAGACCTCAGTATAGTACCATGGTTTCATTCACCAGAAAGAGTCACCGACAGGAATTAACTCTTCTCAAGTTTCAAGATGAATATTCAATGATATTGGGGAAGATGAAGTACCTTGGAATTGTCATTGACTTCAAGCTTATTTGGAACCAACTCATTCAAGGATTGGGGACTCAGACCTAGGTCTTTTGTGCTTTTGTTATTTCCGCCAACCGGTTGCACCCTTAGAACAACCCTCAGAAGTATTCGACATACTTGTAGGGAAGACGTATCCCTTACCTGTCAACGTGTTATGCCTTGCACGAGACCGGTGAGCATGCTGGGAATTGAACTCACCACCTTATGCTGTATAGGCGAACGCTTCACCATCACGACCACCACCGTATATATATATATATATTGAATTTATTGAGTAGATAGGAGATTTATTACTCCACACTATCTGGTTATTTTCAAAAATAGTGACTTTTGAATATTTTTCATGAAAGACAGATATTTCTCGATATGATTTGATTTTAAGAAAAAAACGCTGAAACGCTTCAATTTCGGAACATCGTTTGCAATAAAAGTCTACTACAGAAAGAAGACTTTATTCATCTCTTATTGGAAATATTACGACAACTTCTGAAATTTTAATTGGCATCAGAAGGCAAGCTGAACACCATTTCTTCTCTCGTTTTCGAAATACTCAATAAATCTGATAGTCAAAAATGAGTAAAATATTATGAGCTATTTACTGGATGTCGTTTTACTTGCATAAAAGTAAAAATGTTTCTTTATATATATTTAAGAAATAATGATTGGGGATGATTTTTATTGACGACACGATTGATTTTTTCTTTAATTGTATATATAGGTAAAGTCATGTGCTATACAGTTTTCCCACTTAAGTTCGCAACATATGAAATACTTTTTTATCATCAATTTTACGAAAAAAGTTCCACAAAAAGTTGTGCATGGGCTAATAATCCTGAAACACAACCATCAGAAATCAAAGTATTTCAGTCGTATACGAGGTTTCTAAAAAAATATGAACTCTGTGCCGGAGTGAATTACCTTAATTTTTTACAAAATCAAAAATTGTAATGTGAAAAAGATGTTATACTACAATACTACAATACAACAATACTACAATACTACAATACTAGAAAATATGAATTTTATACAATATTGAAAATGTTTATGAAAATCGTTTATTTGGAATCGTGAACTAATTTCTAATGATCAGAACTTTTTTCTATTAAAAATTTGGTAACATTTATTTTTCTCAACTTCTGTGATGTAGCTTTCTGGTGTTTTAAAAAATGCATAGAAACATAACAAAATACTTTATTTTACAATTATTAACTTGAATATAGTGCTATGGTAATGATAATAATAATAATATATGATTGTATTGGAAAGATATACAAGTATAGTGACACTATGATTATATTTGTTACTCAAATGGTAGAGTTCAATTTCACGATTAAATCGCTTATTGCTCTCCCACTCAATCATTGCTTTTCCACTCAACCGTTGCATTTCCACTCATACATACTAATTATTTGATTTGTTCATATTAATTACAAAAAAGTAGTATGTATGTAATGGTTTTCCATTAATTTACTAATGTCTTAACGCACCCACCTCCTCTTTTAATACAGGTTTCCACTCTAAGAAAAATTTAATCGATACAGTTTCAATCATGTTGGAAGTTATACCATGAATGGTTTTCGTAATAATTATTTCCAATTGTTTCACGTTTTTAAACGGCCCTTGTTGAACTTCTATTTCGAGTAACTCAACAAACAATAATTAACTAACGGGGTTAAATCAAGCGACCTAGCTGGTCAAAAAAATCTCAGAATATCTATGAATTAATTTTTCATTACTCCTATTTTCCAGGTGTTGTCCATGGCATGTTGCACCGTTCTGTTGGCACCATACCTGTCGTCGTTCATGAATTAGTAGGTCAGACAAAAAACCATCCAAAATTTAGATTTCGTTGTGAAATTATAGGTTCTTGAAAAAATAAACGAGCCGATTATTCTATGCTCGTAAATGCTGCACCGGACATTAATCTTAAAGGAATACAGTTCGCGAATCGTGAAGTTAGGGTTGTTGTCACTCCACCCTCGACAATTTGGAGAACTCACCGTACCATTTGAACTGAATGTAGATTCGTCTAAAAAAGTATATTTTGAACCATAAAAGCATCATCTTCAAGCTAAGAAAATAAAAATCTAATATTCTGTCATAGTCTCTTGGTTTTAATGTTTGAATAAATTTTGGTTTATGTGAATAAAATTTATTCTCTTTCAAAAATTTCTAAATTGTACTTTCACCTATTTGTTCTTGCTGCCATGAAGCCATTTTGAGCAGGGAATATTTAGGAGTTTTCACTGGAGATTGAATTACATTAAGACTTCGTGGCCTCAACTGCAACATTTTTTGAAGTTTGTTAGTAAATTTATTCTCTTTATTTATCTCCATAAGATATGAATATTCCAACAATTCTCAATACTGTTGTATTGAGTAATTTTTGTCCTAAATGTCTGTTATTAAATATTTCAGCTGCTCCTCGATACGTATAATTTTCACCCACTATCCGAAAAATTACAATTTTTTTCAGTCACACTATTTACTTGGCAAATAGAACTTTCAAATAATGTAAATGAATAGGTGAATAGGTAGGTAGGCAACTAGATTAGAAATGTATCAATCGCTATACATTTATCATTGTTGTATGGTAGAGAATCAATAGGAAAATAAAAAAAAATAATCGTTTTAAACAATATGCAGACATGACTGTATGTTTGAAAGTAATTTATAATTTTAAATAAAATTTCCTTGGAAATTTTTTTTAAATCCATATACGATGGAAATTTCGATACCTGATGGTTGTGTTTTAGGTTTTCGAACATGCAGAAAAATTTATGAACAGAGTTCTTTAGCTAAAACTAACAGAAAAAAATCAAGATAGATAGATTTAATTAGATATCGGCTTTCAGTTCTAAACTACTTTTTTTCTTAACAGATTTAGGTATTGTCAAAGATAAAAGTACATTACCCATGAATGGAACTCATATTTTTTAAGAAACCTCGTATTCCACTGAAAAAATGTGATATCTGATGGTTGTGTTTCAGGTTTAAAACCATGCAGAACTTTTTATGAAGAGTAACTTTTTTCCATAAAATCAGTAATAAAAAATTCACCGTATGCTGTGAATCTAAGTGACACACTGTATAATATCAATACAACAAAACCGAAATTTGTGGAAAAGTTTTGACGCCGACTTGTACGTTACTAATGCTAACAGTAAATATTCAATTCGTTGTTTATGGTTTAACCAACTTTGTCGTTGAAGAATAAATATTGATTTTCCAACTTATATCTTCAATATCTCATAAAAATGAGTTTTGCTGAACGTAACCAAATTAACAATACTCCTTCCTCAATACCGTAAAATTCCCCATTTCCGCATGCTGGCGACACCCTTCGGCTTAACATCCAAACTCGGCATCGCTAGATGTCGCAACATTCCGCGAATCTAGCCCAAATTTCTGGAATTCTGCATTCGGATTCCACCACTGACCGTGGGAGGAACGTTGCGCCTTACGCGGATTCTTTTACGTATTCTGCTCAACGCAGTAACATCGTTTCTTCCCTGATACTTGTTATTTTGCCGCGTGAATCCACAAATGTAGCTGCTTTCGACCTGTTCGAAAAGATAATTTGAAGTGGAAATGGAAAACGGAGTAGTTTATCAATTAATTCCAAACACATGTTCATTCATATAGATGGTCATATTATTATTATTACCTTCAATAATAATAATTAAGTAGCACTGTTAGATACAGAGGGATAACTGTGATATTTTGATTACCAAACAGGGTGTTTCGATCCTCACCAAAGTTGCGCATTTACCTGACTAACAATATGCCGTTGAGAAAGTTCAGAAATTCAGAGTATATCCGGAGATATCCGAAAAAACAGAAATTTCGGAAAATGGTTTTTATTTTTTCGAAAATAAATTTTACTTCTACTTTGCCACTTTTTCTCTGCTACATAATGGTGTTTTCAGATTTGCTATCCGACATTTCGTCTTTCGGCCACCATCTTCAACTTTATTTTTTCTTATGGGCGCTACATTGGATTCTTTCTGTTTTGAATAGAACCAGATTTTACCATTTCAATGATGTATTATAAGTTATCATTCTTTTTCGAAAAATTGGAGGTATTGAAAAAAAATAATTCTTATCATAATATAGGCTTTGACTCAATGACATTTTGTTACTGTACATTGAATTTTCGGCGAAATATGGCTTTCACGAATGAAGAAAAAAGAGATATGATACAAATTTATTAAAAATACGATAGAAACAGTGTTAGGGCATCGGAAATGTATTTAAACTTGCATCCCGAAAGACGACAACCACAACGAACGTTCAAGTTATTGGTTCAAAATCTCACCGAGTTTGGTTCATTTGAAAAGCCTAGAAAAAATACGGAGACAGAACCAGGAAAATAAAGAATATTTGATAAATGTTCGAGGTATGTATGAGGTATGTGTGCTTTTCAATAAAAATTAAAAATTTGCAGATAAACATAAACCCGGGGAAATCTACACGTTAAATTTCCTCCGATATGAATATTTGTCCTACAAGTGCTTGGAACCATCTCAAAAAATGTTACAAAATACACATATCTCAAAATTGCATCCAGGCGATTAGAATTTTGTAATTGGCTAATTTGAAGATCCGATTTTCCTGTTTTCCTGGAAAATGTAATTTGGACAGATGATGGCACTTTTACGAATTGTGGGATAATCAACCGAAATAATGAACACATTTGGAGCATAAACAACCCAAGGCAGTTCCGAGAAATTTTACCTCAAGTGCGATTTAGTACTAACGTGTGGGTAGGAATTTTCAAAGATAGAATTTTGGGTCCTCATTCTTTTGACAGAATTCTGAATGGAGAAACCTATCACCAGTTTTTAATGTCGATTTTCGAAGACTATTTGGATGATCTACCTTTTGCTAACTATAACAACATCTGATTTCTACATGATGGTGCTCCACCGCACACTACCAGACGAGTATCTAATTACCTGACTGAGGTGAGGTGGTCAGCAAGGTCTCCAGACTTTATTGACTTTTTATGGATACATTCTTATGGGGTACACTGAAAAATAGCGTTTAAGGTTAGAGGGAATATAAAAATATTGAGGACCTTCAACACAGTAATGTTAGAGAGTTCGGAAGATTGAGAAGGAAGGAAATCAATTGTGCAGTGAATAATATTCGAAGAAGGGCACAGTTGTGTTATCATGAACAAGGTCAGCATTTTGAGCATTTGCTGAGATTTACTTTTGTCTTTACATTTTAGTTAATTATTGTTATTTGTTCAAAGTTCTATTTTCATTGAGAAGGACATGTCTTATTTACCTCATACACACCCCATTCATCAAATTTTTATTTTCTCCGTAATTTCTCATTGGCTTTTCAAATGAACCAAACTCGGTGATATATTTATCTAATAACTTGAACATAGTTCAATGAGGTTGTCGTCTTTCGGGATACAAGCTTAAATACATTTCCGATGTCCTAACACTGTTTCTATTGTACGAGGATGTATTGATATCTAGTTAGCCTAGACCAGTTCCCTGCATAAACAAAATATTGCGTTACCATAGCAACGAACAATAACTTATTAGAAGTGTCAGTGTAAAGTTTGACTTCAAAAAAGTAAACCAGAGTTACGCAATAAATTAAAAGAAAAAATATGTCCACCGAAATTGTGAAAATCGAAAAATTGGAGTATCGAGCCATCATCAAGTACCTGTATCTAAAAGGGTTAAGAGGTAAGCAGATTTACGAAGATATGCTTAATACCCTTGGTGATCAATGTCCTTCGTATGCGACCGTGAAAAATTGGAATGCAAGCTTCAAAAGAGGTAAATTTTCCATTGAAGATGATGACCGAAAATATCGATGCAGTTCGTGACATGATTTCAACAGACCGTCGAATTGGGACATGAGAAAAATTGCTGCAAAATGGATCAAATGTTTGAATGTTGACCAAAAGCGTGCAAGGGTAGTAGCATTGTTTTCGGTATGTGCTCGATTTGAAAACGATGTAGACTTCTTAAACCGAATTGTTACTATGGATGAGACTTGGGTACATTTCTACGATCCAGAAACAAAGCAACAATCGATGGAATGGCGACACTCCGGTTCTCCAAGACCTAAGAAGTTTCGTGTCCAAAAATCTGCTGGAAAAGTTCTTGCTTTAGTTTTTTGGGATTGCCACGGAGTAATCATGATTAATTTTTTGGATAAGGGTAGAACAATAACTGGAGATTACTTTTCGACATTACTGACCACTCTACGGGAAAAAATTAAGGAGAAAAGACGCGGAAAGCTATCCAAAGGTGTTTTGTTTTTGCAAGACAACACCCCTGCACACAAATCTCATGTTGTCATGCAAAAAATTCGTGATTTAAGGTTTGAATTACTAGAACACCCCCCCTTATTCACCAGATTTGGCTCCGTCCGACTATCATCTCTTTCATCAACTGAAAAAAAGTTTATAAAGGTCGTAAATTTTCTTCCAACGAGGAGGTAATAAAAGCTGTGGAGGTCTGGTTTGCAGAGCAAGGAGAAATATTTTTTTTGAAAGGTCTAGAGACGTTGCAGGTTAATAAATGTATTCAATTAAGAGGAGAATATGTTGAGTAATAAAATATTGTGACATTGAAATTTTGTTTGGTTCTATACTAGGCTAAGAATTTTTCAATATATCCTGTAATATATTTGTAGTAAATTTATATCATATCTCTTTTTTCTTCATTCGTGAAAGTCATTTTTCGCCAAAACTTCAATGACTTGTACAATAATAAAATGTCATTGAGTGTAAAAGTCAAATTTAGAAACATCAAAGTCAAAGCCTATTATATATGATAAGAATCAATTTTTTTCATTATCTCTAATTTTTCGAAAAAGGACGATAACTTATGATACGTCACTGGAAAGGTTGTATCTGGTTCTATTCAAAACAGAAAGGATCCAATGTAGCGCCTATAAGAAAAAGTAAAGTTGATGATGGTGACCGGAAAACAAAACGTCGAATAGTAAATCGGAAAAGAGCATTATGTAGCAGGAAAAAATGGCTATGTGTGTAACGGCTAGTTTTGTGTTACAACAATCAAATTTCCAAGGTTTTCCGAAATAGTTGAATCACCCTGTGATTTCCATTTAAAGGCTGGGAAGTTGAGATATCGAGTACCGCACAAAAAGGTGTACTTTACCGTAGGTAGTTCATTAGTTTTTTTTGGACCTGAACTGGATATGCGGCGATAAAATTTTGATTTTTATTTGAAGATAAGTGACGAACGTTTCACGAAGTGCTGATTATTTTGTTCTTCCATTATTGGGATTTTTCTTCGTGAAACTTAGGTAATACTAGTTCTTTGTTGTGAGTAACTTGTGTAGTTAGACTTGTGGAAACTAGTATCGTTGAGGGATTTAGGTTCGTTCACGTCATCTCCACGTAGCTGTAAGTAATTTGTATACCTATTCAGTTTCTGCGATTCGAAAGCAAATCATTTTTTAGGCAACACTTTCCACCATATGATAACGTTGCTATTTTCTGTTTACCGTAAATTGTTACCGAAGACCCTACACCGAAGAGGTATGTCATACTTATGCAATTATTCACTTTGGTGCACTCTGTGAGCAATAATCATTTTAGGGTCTTTGTATGGGGCTAATTACTCGTTGGGACGATCTCAGTCGAAGTGATTTGGGCAAAATCCAGTAACCGCCGTATAGTTTTGCTTCAGCAGACCCTGGGAGTGTACATTTATTTTGGTTATGGAACCCGAGATTGAAGTTTGAGTAGCCGCTATATGACATAGGAACCTCCAGATATTTACAGATAAGATGCATGATTTTTGTTTGTGAATTCACGAGATTACTATATACATATTTTTTATATCTTTATATTTCATACGCCTTCATACAGGGCTAACCTCTTGAAAGTGTTTTATAAACAAACTTCCCATCTCTCTCGAAATCAAAGTGTAAACTTTACGTGCGCACGTTCAGTAGATAGCTTATAGATACAAATATTTCAACACCCCCCAACCCCCTTCATTAGAAGTTATACCACTGCGAACATATCGTAAATACAAAGAGTTATTATCACTTCAAGTGGTAGTTTTTTGGACTACAATTAGTTTATAATCACAATCAGTGATAACTTAACTATTATTTTCTTTTTTTTTCTTAATAAAGAAAATGGGCTGTTCAGAATATTTCATTTCAATCTCCTAGTGCTAGGCGGCCGCAAAACTGGTGGCGCCCATTTATTTATTTTATTTTAGTATAAACTTTATTATTTATCTATTTAATTCTAACCCAGCCTACTCTACGACTGAGCGCCGCGCATTTTGTGTTGCGCGCTCGCCGCATTCCGTTCTGACTAAATTGCAGAATTTTAGACGTTATATGTGGAAGTGCAATTTATTTTCGAATCCTTCGGAAAATAAAGCCAGAAAAAAATAAAAAGCATTTTCCGAAACCTATGTTTTTTCCGGATATCTCTGAATTTCAGAACTTTCTCAACGGCATATCATTGGTCAGGTAAATGCGAAACTTTGTCCCAATTTAACCATCTTCGTATCTCTCATAGTTTCCGAGATCCCAATGGTGATGATGGAATTTGAAACACCCTGTATATTATTCTCAAAATGATATCTCAGAAATTATTATGTTTCTCAAATGAGTGGATCGAGTGAAAATAATACTTCACAATTTACACAACACTAACATTTATTGCTTACAATTGTTTCGACACACTGTGTCATCTTCTGAGCTAGTTATGAACTAAGCTAGGTACAGAATGTCATCTACTTAAATACTGGAAGTTACATAGGTAGGTAGAGAGAGGTCAAGGGTCATTTGGGAAATTACTAATAACATTATTAATAATGGTGAATTATACAGGTCTATTTAATCATTCCAAACTAAGTTGTTTTTATTATCCAGATGTTTTCGATATCTATATTCCAATATATGTAATTTCAGACCATTTGGTTGTATATATTCAATTTCCGAATTTTGTGTGAATTTGTGAATATTTTCTATGAGGTAATTAGCATAGTTTGTATATTGTTTATTTGATCTGCAACTTCTAAAATGCTCCTCGAATCTCTTGTGGTACTGCGGCCTGTCTGGCCTATATAATGCATTGCAGTTATCACACTTGAGCTTGTAGAACCCAGATTTTTTCAATTTGTCACTTGCTGACTTTGAATTGTTTATGAATTTTGCGCTTGTATACTGGGTGTCCCACATTTTATATGACAGGCAATAACTGGTTTGTTGAAGGAGATACACAAAAATGTTTCATACAAAAGTTTTAGGAGTTCATAAGAGCTATATTTTGATATAATTAAATATACAGGGTGTTTGGTGTAGGTGCTACAGACCAAAATAGTATTTTTTTAAATGGAACGCCCTGTATATTATCACATATTCAGATTCTACGTTATATTCTGATATCATTTCACGTTTAGTTTTAAAATTATGTTACGGCATTGTTGAGTTATTGCTTAGAATGTAAAGTCTTGAGAACGACTATTATTTTTAAAAATATCCCATACAATTATTCTCTCTGCATCAGATCACATGAAAATTAGTCAAAATTTTGGGTGTTCGAAGTAATGGTTTCAATTTTGAGTTGTGGAATTCAGTCAGGAATCATTTTGAATATGAAGCAATTGCGAAATTGAAAGAGGTGTATTCGGAAACAAATCGTTAATAACAATGTAAATAATATAACTTGATAAATCATTTCATAAGAATGGTAGGTACCTAGATATAATTCATAAAAATTGTTCAAAGTGACGCCCATGCAATTATACAGGCTTCGAATCACTTCTCTCGTACAAGTCGCTCTTATAATATTAGGCGTAATATCACTGCACGCTAGTCGAATTTTCATTTTCAGATCATCCACATTCAATGGGGGAGTAGTGAAAACAATATCTTTCAAATAACCCCTTAGGAAAAAAACAAGCGGTGATAAATCTGGGGAACGAGCCGGCCACCGAATTGGACACTTATTACCAATCCATCTATTTGGGTACGTTCTATCCAGATATTCAGTAACAACCTGTGAATTTTGAGGAGGAGCACCATCTTGTTGCCACCAAATTCCTTGTCGTTCTGCTATGGGAATATCTTCCATCAACTGGATCAAATCATTTTCTAGAAAATGTAAATGTCGCAATCCTTTGAGATTTTCATTGAAAAAGTGAGGTCCTATGATGCGGCCATTATACCCCAAGTAGTTTGAAAATTACTTTCGCAGACCCAGTGGGGATTTTCTTGAGACCAATAGTGACTGTTATGTCGATTCACAACTCCATTATTGTGGAATCGCGATTAATCGCTCCACAAAATTTGACTGAATATGTGATTTTCATATAATATTACCTGAATACAAGCAATGAATTCAAGTCGTCGTTCAAAGTCCGTGGGTTTCAAACCTTGTACCAACTGAATTTTGAATGGGTGGTATTTATTTTCTTTCAGAATTCTCTGTACATTAGATTTACTCACACCGACATCTTCTGCAAGAGTACGGATAGAAACATGTGAATGAATAATGATATAAGCCAACACATTGATCTCTAAATCTTCAGTTCTAACAGATCTCGTTTGATGACGATGCTTTATAGTAGAAGGAAATGACCCAGTTCGCAATTTTTCTTCAACTCTAGAAAAAGTCATTCGTGACGGAATGGGTCTGTCTGGAAAACGTTCTTAGTATAGACGTTGTGCTTGACGACAGTTTTTCTGACATTCCCCAAAAATTAATAACATATCAATGCAGTCACTTGGACTAAACGCGAAAGGCATACTGGAGTTTTCGCACAAAGAACACAGTTACTGTTTTGCAAAGAATCACTGAATCGAACTGGACAGTAGATACAATTCAACAACATTTGTTACTATGGCATCAACAAGCATAAGCTACTTGATGAAATTGTGCAATATAAAGCAATTCACCCTCAAGTTAGTCACATTCTCAAGAATTTCAATATTATATTCAACTGCTATCGATATCGTATCGTAGAGGTGAGAATAATGGTTTGTATTCAATAGTAGTCTATTTCAAAAGATATAGACTGGATTCGTGTACGAGTAAATAAGTTTTTTTGAAACCTTATATTTAAGGAAATGTGCAATAACTCAACAACGAAAATACTTCTAAACATTTTCCTAGATTTTTGAAACTTTTATTGCATATGAAATGGGACTTCCGAACAGAGCTGACTCATATAAACTCAGAAGTGTTCGATCTCAAGCAAGAATTTAGTTATAACTGTATGATCAATTACTTCTCAAGTAAGAAATTCTATAAAAGCAATCATGACTATAATACATGTCAAAAAACTCTACACTCAATTCCATTTATGACAAAATCTATAGGTCAAAGATCAAATGAGTTCTTATCAGCTATAATATCCCAAGGACATTGATAACTAACGAAATAATTTTATCAAAGTTTTCGAAAACACGTTATTCCCTCCCCGCCTTCGGCGTCGGGATGTTACCTAAAATAAAATTCAATGTGCCACAACAAAATACAATTCATTATCCCATACACTCAATGGATAAGCTGACTACAATGCTGTATACACAATACACATCACATGAAAACTCACAGGAAATTATTGACAACCAGAATGCAATGTTTGTTTTAGATCCAAACAATTGAAACTCAATACAAATAAAACTAAACCCTTGATTGTTTCAATAAAAAGGAAACTAAAGGAAATCGATAGTAAAGTTGGCGGTGATGAATAATCATGCAGGATGCATGGTCGTCTTCACACTACTATAATCCGTTCTACATGAAATGCCAACAAACAAACTGGGTTTCAATATTAACTTCAATTAGGTAATTTGATGGATTTTATGATAATCTGGTAGCAAATTTTAATAACGCATATCCAATACAAAAGATTAAAAAGAGGAAGGACTGCTTGACAAAGGGGATAAAAAATTCAGCAAGAAACTTACGATCATTGCACTATATAAGGAAATATAAAAATGGAAAAATTTCTTCAAACCTGTACCATTATATACAGATCTATCTATCGAAGAGGTATAAAACTACATGGCCCATTATTCTTTGAACATGGGACGGGTGTATTATTACATGAAAAGAAAAACCTAAATGGGACCTTTCATTTCTTTTGCACGATATATTAAATTAAGATAGGCGCTGTTTAGATTTTCAGTATCTTTCCTATAAATAATTGACAAAATCATCTCTTGGAAGGTATGTTTGAAAAGATAGTTTTGATTGCCCACCACTTCAGTAGTCGTTCGAAGTTTGCTATGCAATGCTCGGCGATATTTTTCAATTTCGAGGAAACTTTTATTAAATTTTGGTCGTATCTAGTTATGTTATTTGTGTTATACTTTATTTTGATGAAGGAAAACCAAAACCTTTCACGTAAGTTTACCCAATAAATATAAAAATTCCAGACTGGTTTCTGAGTTTGGCTGGTATTGTTAGTTAGTTCATTTGAGGCACTAACGTTTACACATTACTGTATATTGAAAAATTTTAATGGATGTTTTCCTATATTTTATGTTTATATACTTGTAAGTGGTGTCCATAATTTCATATTTAAGAGCATTGAGGATAGCAAAATATATTGCCGAAACGTTGGCCTGTTGAGAAACACTGGTTTTCCTTTAAGACGACCTAACCCCAACAACCATATTCAAAAATTACATGAATGGTCGAAACTTCTTCACTTATTATTATAGTTTGGAGGAATATTGCAATGAACTCACTTTTCGATAATTCGTATAAACAAAAAGAAAATCGAAATTTTTAACATTTTAACCAAGATTATTGCGTTTATTCTCGTCTTCGTGTTTTTCTTTATTTTGACGTTGTTTTCGTTTATACATATTAAAACCACTTTTATTTATTTTTATATCCTTGTAAACAGTTTTTTTGTTATTTTTGTATTTTGACAATATGTTTTTTTTGATTTGCAGTCTAAAATGAAGTTATTATGAAACCCAAATGCGTATCGAAATGGCTTCTATTTCGATACGCATTTTAAATTTTTTCGAGATTGGTAACAATGGTACCATCAACTGTCAGATGAACGTCAGATAAGAGGGATTGGATTTTCAGATATTAAACAAAGAAGAAGAATAACCTTTGAAGTTTGAATGTTGTGGTGTTATTTATTGCCTTGGATGGTGCAGTTATTATGAACGTTAATAGTTACATGACTGGTTTTTCGAGCATTTATATGGTCAGTGGTCTGATTGTTTGAAAAGTTATTTTGACTGCAGTGGGAGTGTGGTGAGGCATCGGATACTTCGAAATTGCGAAATTTCTTTTCGTAAACTGAACGAGATTTTTGGGCAACAAATCATTCATATCCGTTTGAGCAATTATTTTCAATTCAGGAAGGGTGCAACTTAAGTTTTCTTCATCAGTCATTTAAAAAAAGGTAATTTACTGATATTTGCATTCAAAATTTAAATAATTTCTGATATCATTTATTAATATTAAATCCTATATTTCCCAATAAAAAACTACAAAGAAATGCCAAAAGATAAAATAGTATATGAAACACGTTTTATAAGACACATTGTCGCACTTGTTCTCTTAGAGCACTCCTCGCTTCGCTCGTCGTACTCCAAACAATGCGTGCGACAAAATGGTGTCTTGTAAAACTTGTATCATAATATACTAATAATCATACCATTTTTATGTTTTTATATTAATTCATTTATTGTATAAATTTAAAAAGTTGTCATATTTGTATTCATGCTTTATCAACAAGTATTGTTTCTTCAGACAATGAAGTTTATATTGATCGATTATACAATAAAGAACAGTAATAAAATAGTATATTGTGTATCTAGTGCGTGAAGTATACTTTTTTACGCGAGTGTGGAAGTTTGTGGAACGAGCCGCAGGCGAGTTTCACAATCCGCACAAGCGTAAAAAAGTCTTCACGCACGTGGTGCACACTATACTTTTTCTACGACCTTTTACTTAGAGATTGAATTAAAGGAAAATTTGACTAATTTTAATTTTAAGAAAGCGCGAACTTTCGGATAATCACCAATTTGTATGTTGTACTTAACACTAAGCCCAAGTAGCACACCTATATTGGTAAAATATTGGTACAATATTGTGAACATATTGGCGAAATATTTGAAATGCAATATTGGCGAGAAAAAAGACGTGAACATTCGGCGATATTGGTCCAATATTACTTGAATAATATTTGCAAAATATTCTCGAACTAATATTGGCCTCAAAATATTCGGAGATATTGATACAGTATTCTGACAATATTGGCACAATATTCAAAAGTTATATTGTCGAGAAGTAAAATGTGAACATTTTGCGATATTGGTCGAATATTGTTTGAATATTTCAAAAATAGTTTTGGTGAAATATTCTTGAAGCAATAATGGCCTCAAAATATTTATCGTTATTGGTACAATATCATTTGGATACATTGGTGGATGTCAATATACCTTGGTAAATTATTAAATGTCTTTTAGTTGATGACGGTGACACCAGAGTATGCCTTTTGATCACCATAACCACTGAGTGAGCTGTCTTGAGAACAAGTTATGGGAAGTATTTACTTAATATACTTGATATAATTTTAATATGTTTCAATGAATATTCGGCCAATATTCAAATTTCATCTCAATCTAGATGTAGGAAACAATATGAAGACAATATTGTTTTAACGATATCGATAAATATTATTGAACCAATATTGACCCAATAATAATTAATAAGATTTGTTGAATATTGGCGAAATGATATTCAACCAATGTGTAATCACAGTTGGAGATACAATATAGTTTTTATTCCTAGAATCGATATGAGGGGAATATTGGGATTGCAATATTTATTCTAGATGTTGAAAACGATGTGAAGACAATATTGTTATATAGATATTAGTAAATATCATCCAACCAATATTGACTCAATATGAGTTAATGCAATTTGTCAAATAAGGTGGAAATGATATTCAACCAATATGCTATCAAACTTGGAAATACAATATAGTTTTTTTTTCCTTATAATCGATATGACTGGAATATTCGGATTGCAATATTTATTCTAGATGTGGAAAACGATATATAACCAATATTGCATTATCGATATTGGTAGAAATTATTCAACCAATATTGACCCAATATTTCATGTGATAATCTACATTCAAAACTAGTTCAACCAATATTCTACCAATATTATTAATATAATATTGTTTTTTGAATATTCACTCATATTGGACCAATATTGGAAACAAGATTCAGCCGATATGATGTGCTACCTGGGAGGGTGCTTTTCAACATTGAGTAGTAACTCCATAAGGTAGAAGATTCAACCTTTGTTGATAAATCAGATAGGTAGGCTAATATTACCCTTTCGGAGAATGATTGGACGTTGTTTGTATTGCGCCATTGCATAAACTTTTCCAAAGTGTTTTCGTAAATTCCCAACGATTTTTGTGGCAATAACGATGAACTTGCTTCACTGGCTGCTAACGTTATATTTGGAGGAGTTGATGGGAGTACTTCAATGCTGTCTATCAGGAATTTGCGTGAAATACACGGCAAATCGGTTTAAATCAAAATTTCGTCGTACTATTTATTAATTCAGAGGGTAATTAATTACTATTTACGGTCTATTAACTGATGTAACTCTGAACTTCACTCTGCGGGAGCTGTCATATTTGTCAATTTCTCTCGCCACCGCTACCTAGACCAGCGACCGGTGTGTGAATTTGTATTGACTCTTATGGCACCGGTGCGTGAAATAAATCCCATAAGAAAATCATGGCACTTCACACACCGATTCGTGAAATGAAGCTTTACACATTTTTATCGATGTGTGACGTGAGTAATTCACATACGGGAGTAGAAAAAATGTTTTTCCTCTTAAAAGAACTATATGTCACTATATCCAAGAGTAATTTATCATAATTATTGTATCATTGAACCTCCACGTTGAATATTGTGCTTACCTGATGTTTCCTTGCAGTTAAAACAATATCTCACAAATATGAAAACTCCAGTACTTGTGATACGATGAGGCAAAATGTGGTTTCTTTGAAAATATTTTGAAAAGAACGCTTGTTGGTTCCAAACTACAGTCATGCCGACGGTAATAGTATATCACGTTACTAGTGTGGAAAGTGGCCCATTTCACATGAGTGGGAGAATGGCACTTTCCACACAAGTAATGTACAATATTTTCCTGACGACCAAAGAATAATGCATAATTTCAAAAAAAATTATATATTTTCACTTTATTTTGAGAAATTGAGAATTTTACAAAGAAAAGTAATAATTGAACAAGATTACTGCACAGAATTGTAAAAATTGAAAGTAATATTATTATTATTACAATTATTAAATTGTAATGGAATTTGCAATGAGGAGTTAGACAGATTTCTCTCTGTTATTTGTACTCGATGTCAGTTTCTCGAAGAGGCGGAATGACGGCTTTCAAAGTACTGCTGATGGCACCCATAATTTTATTGACAATATTTAACCTGTTAGTAGCAGAATCGTCAATATATTCTTTTGCGTCTTTGGACGATTTCCAACCCCCATGTCTTTTCAGATAAGTTAGATCTCCTCCTGCATCTTCTACTATAGTAGCAGAAGAACGGCGAAATGAGTGCCTCGTGTATTTTTCAGGATCCTTTAGATTTAAAAATTTAGCCACATTCTAGGTATATTTCCAATTTTGGTGTTGCCCACTACTTGTTTTGTGCATTTTTGGTATCTATAATTAAGAAAAAAGCGAGTTCGGTAGTTTGCGGTCTTAGATTCGCATATTTTTTATATATGCTATAAAAGTTTCCAATAATAGTGAACTTGCGACAGCTTTTATTTTTTGTATTATTAATTTGAATGACGGCTACAGTCCCCAATTCTTCAATGTTATTTATACATAACTAGGTAAGTTCTTGCTTGCGACATGCACCAGATTTACTCATAACCAACACAACCTAAAACAACCAAAATTAAATAAATGTATAGACTTTGTTCAAATGCCGATGACTTACCTTTGTAAGTAAATGAATCTCTTTTGTTTGAAAGTGGTTGAGTAAGGTTATTCTGGACTTTCATTGTCTAAAAAAGAAAAATTCAATTCTCTGCAATTTTTAATCACGTCGTTTCAATTGTTAAAATCTACAGTCGTTATCAAGTGTATAATGCGACAATCTCAAGGATATTTCTTATATATGCTGTGTATAATTTTGTGTCATTAGCCTAGGAGTAATTTGGCGGTATTCAGGTAAGCTTGTTAATTACAGTGCCAGGTCCCTCCGGTACAGCATTGTTAATTCTTATCACAATTTCAATTGATCCATGCCACTAATTAAGGGTTTCCACACATTACGGATTTCTATGCTAGCTTGACTAAAGACTTTGTTGTTCATAATATATGCACTCTCTTTAAACTTCCTTCTATACCAGCCCTCTTCTTTATGGATGACTTCGGCTTCAGTTCATTTTATGTTGTGTTGGGTCGTCCAGACATGATCCGCTATTCCTGACTTTGATGTTTCTCCTCGTTGAGTATTTCTCTTGTGTTCAGCGAGTCTAACGCTAAGTGGTCTCTTAGTGTCTCCAAGATAAGCTTCGCCGCATTCACAAGGGATGCGGTAGATGCAGTTTTTAGAGTCAATGTCAGCGTTACGTGGTCTGGTCTTTGTGAGATGGCTGCGAATAGTGTTACCTGACTTGAAACATGTCCGTATTTTGTATTTCGACCCAATTTGCTTTATTCTTTCCGATAGACCTCTAACATAATAATATACGGAACGCACAGGGTGGTTTGTGTCGGCTCATCTGGTTTCTTGTTCTTATCCCCCCTGCGGGCTAGAACCTCTTCTATATGTTTTTTGGGGTACCCATTTCGTCGCAGATCTTTCTTGATATTGTCCAATTCGATGGTAAGACTTTTATCTGTGTTACATAGGTTTTAGGCACGGTACACCAGCGATCAAATAACCCCTCTCTTTGTAGCACCATTATGGTTCGATTCGAAGTTCAGGTATTGTCCGTTATGAGTCGGCTTTCTGTATACTGATGTTTGGCGCTTATCATTGTTCTTTTGAACTTTCACGTCTAGAAAAGCTAAACCGTCTTACGTCTCCTTTTCCATCGTGAAGTTTATGGACTTTCTGATGTTATTCAGATGTTCCAAAAAGACGTCAAGGTCCTCGCCTCCGTGGTTCCATATGACAAACATGTCGTCAACATATTTCAACCACATCTGAGGTTTCTTATGGGCTGTATCTGTAGCAAAATTTTCAAACCATTCCATATAGATGTTTGCTACTAAGGGCGATGATGGGGATCCCATCGGTAGTCCGTCTTCCTGGGAGAAAAAGCGGTATTTTTCTTTTTAAGTAACAATTTCGCAGGCAACATTCTAGCAGGTCCATAATGCCACGTACTGGTAGGTTCGTCCTGTTCTTCAGCTCTGTGTCTTCTTGCAGATTTTTCCGAATAATTTGCAAGGCCTCTTCTACTAGGACGTTGGTGTAGAGACTTTCCACGTCAAAACTGACGAATTGGTCTCCTGGTGCTACTCTGACCCCTTCCAGGATCTCTACAAAGTGTCTGGAGTTCTTCACGAACGTCGAGGTATTGCCTTGCAGTGGTTGGATAATCGGCAGTAGGAACTTGCCTAGATTGTAGGTAGCTGAGTCTCTGGAGCTGGTTATCGGTCTCAAAGGAACTTCTGCCTTGTGGTATAGAAGGAAGTTTAAAGAGAGTGCATATATTATGAACAACAAAGTCTTTAGTCAAGCTAGCATAGGAATCCGTAATGTGTGGAAACCCTTAATTAGTGGCATGAATCAATTGAAATTGCGATAAGAATTAACAATGCTGTACCGGAGGAACCTGGCACTGTAATTAACAAGCTTACCTGAATACCACCAAATTACCCCTAGGCTAATGACACAAAATTATCCACAGCATATATAAGAAGTATCCTTGAGATTGTCGCATTATACACTTGGTAACGACTGTAGATTTTAACAGTTCAAACGTCGTGATTAAAAATTGCAGAGAATTGAAATTTTCTTTGTTCTTTTTTAGACAATGAAAGTCCAGAATAACCTTACTTAAATGAATCTCATCGGAAGTTTTATTTATAAATTCACAAATTTCTTGTTGCGTCAAAATTTGAGCTTTTTTCGGTTTATATCGGTCACTTTTCCTTTTTTTAAATGCATTAAGTTAACTATATTTGGAGATATCTACATTGTGGTGAATGGATAAACTGGTACGCAACATGGAATAATTAGTCCGTAATATTGAGCATTGGATTCTATTGGAAAGTTCACCCATGTTTGCAAGCAAAACGTTTTCAGAAAAGGAGCTTCTTATTTCCTTATTTCTTCGCCATGAAAGAAATTGATCGTAAGCGTATTCGTACCTTCTGTTGGACTTTTCAGACAGTAAATTTAGTGACGTTATTTTGCGGCCTCTTCAATTTCAGGTGGAGTACAATTGATCATCACTATTAATCTCTGTATCAATGTTTTATGGAATTTTAGATACTATTTTCACGGTTTTGTTTATGATAAGAATGATATGCATATGCAAAACTGACACTTCTAAAGTTTATCTGACGTTTTCGCAATATTAATTTCAATGCACACTTCAATTCCATTATGCAATACATATAACTATTGAAACACATATCACTCTAGAGAGATATTTAACTTTTCATCTCTAGGGTGATATTTGTCATTTTCGAAGTAACTAAAGGTGCATTTAGTCAACATCATTTTAAAATTGTTCTTAAATATATGTCAAAAGCGAAAGTTGAATCTGTTATATCAAATGGCGCCATTTATACAACAATGTTAAGTTTATGCTAAAAACCTTTGATGTTACCGTTATGTTTATGATAATGCTTGTGCTAAAGTTGACTAAATCCACCCTTAATAGTGTGATATTTGTCATTTTCGCATGTGGTCGTCGGAAAAATGAAATACATAATAATTATGTCTTCATCGAAATACAGAATTGTCAAATCCAATATACAAACGTCTCAATAAACAATAAAGAAGATGATAAGTAGAAAGGGATCGACGTCTGTCTATTTCTATCAGCAGAACTGCGACAACAAAACTAATCTGGTCTATCCCATTTGACCTCCGAAGGGGCAAATCTGAATAGACGGTAATGATACACCTCTGAATCAGATTAATTCCACACAAGTTCAATTTAAACCTACTGAAAGGCTCCAAAATTGACTTAAATGAGCTCAACCGGTTACATCCTGCCTTTAACAGGTGAATGTATTCACTCACGTTCTACCTACATTCAAATTACTTACTTCTGTTTGGCGATTGATAATAGACCTATGTGGGGAGCAAGAATTTCATATGGTTTTTTTCTACAGGGAGGATTACAGAATAATGACATAAGAGTTTCTTTATAAAATGAACACTCACAGATCTTACTCCAATAGTTAGGGTACCAGTGACTTAAACTATTCTATTCACTATACCAATGAAGGTCAAAATAATTGCTATTTATCGAGTGAGTTGGTAAAGTTTTTACGATTAGAAAATATTGACGAATGACGACGTAGGCGGAGTGCAGCAATTCCTAAAAGTAAAAATAATTTACTCACGTGTCTCATACAATATTTTTTCTACTGAAAATAAGAACTGTCAATTTGACAAGATAATTTTGTTTTTTTTTGTCAGTGTTGTCGCATAACATTTTCTATTACCCAGCAATATCCGTGAAATAATGGTATTTCTGGAGTTATCCGTTTAATCCCGTGAGTGAAGTATATTCAACAGCCACTCAATGGAATAAGTCACTATTTGTTACTATTTTTTGCACTTTCGGGAGAATTATCACTAGAATTAAGTGACCTTTAGATGTATAGAATTCATAAGAACCTGTCAATTTTATGTATCAATTTAACAACTTGTCAGACGGAATAGATAGATAGATCTTTATTTAAATAGGATATCCTAATATACAAATATAAAAATATGAATAAAAAACGTATATGGTACACATTGAAATGAATATATAAAAATACAACAATACATAACAACATTAAATAAAATAGAATAAAAATTAAAAATACATTAAAAGTTTTATCATTAGATAAGCATAAAATACTGCAGCTATGGGTAACAAGCAAATAATAAGTTCCTATCATATTTGAATATTTGAAACAAATTTCTTCAGTTCGTTTTTGAAGATAATGAGAGATGTGCCTTTTTTGATTACATTAGGTAGTTTGTTGAATTGATCGAAACCCTTGAAAAACAAAGAGTTTATGGTGTTTTTGCGTTTTGTTTTGTATATACATATTATTATTATTATTACGAGTGAAGTGTTGGTGAATATCATGATGAAAGACAATGTAATGTTCGAAATAAGATGGTCCTAAATTATTCAATATTTTGTATACAAATATCATAGTGCAGTAAAACAGTCTTTGTGAAACAGATTGTCAATTTAAAACATCAAGCTAAAACATCAAGATAGAAGTATCCCTGCCGCAGTTCAGAATAATCCGCATACCACGATTCTGAAGTTTTTGGAGTTGAGACAGTTTATTCCTATTGAAGAGATATAGGATAGAGAAACAGTAGTCGAAGTGTGGCTGAACAATTGACTTATAAACTGTGATTCTTGACTCAGTTGATAGATTATTGGCAATTCTAGAAAAGAAGAACAATTTCTTAGAAATTTTTTTATGAATATAATCAAAATGTTCATCAAACGATAAAGTATTATCTATCTGGAATCCCAGATATTTGGTTGAGTTCACTATTTCAATTAATTCATCGTCAATGTTGAGATTGATAGTTTTTATGTCCAGTTGACTGTACTTATTTTTGGTAGTGATTATCATAGCTTTTGTTTTCAATACATTCAGCTTAAGTTTATTCATTTTTAAATACTTGTTAACACTTGCTAATGTAGTATTCATATTTTCTATTGCAATTTCTATGTTGTCATGACTGCATGCCAATAGTGTATCATCCGCAAAGAAGTTCACAAATTCACAATCCACAAATAACGGCATATCTTTTATATAGAGTATGAATAGAAGGGGGCCCAGAACACTATTGTAACATATTGTAATGGAATTAGCCTAAACGGTCTTATCCAATTCATTTTTACACATAAAATATAACCATTAATTCATATCGAGAATATAAGGTATGTTGGAGCACTCTTCTTCGATCTATCGATCTTCGATCTATCGAAAGCATTCGACACCTTGAATCTTTACATTATGAAAGAAAAATTATACAATCTGGGCTTTAGAGATAATTTCTTATCCTGGCTAATGTCCTATCTTGAAAACAGACAAATATATGTGAAAGTTGCAAATGAGCGATCAAGTTTTTATGATATTGACCTAGGAGTCCCCCAAGGTTCCATACTTGGCCCATTGATTTTCCTGTTATTTATAAATGACATGCCTGCATACATGAGCACAGAATGTACTGTTATATTTGCTGATGACTGTTCTTTTGCTGTGAACGCTGAAAAGCCTGAGGGTATGGAAGAAAAACTCAGTACTGTATCATTGGAATTCACAAACTGGTGCTCCAAAAACCTTATGATTGTAAACCCAAATAAAACTGTATTCATGCTTTTCCACTCGAGGTTGAAAATCGATTTTCCAATTCATGTCAATGTAAATGGTAATCTTATTGAAAAGTCTGACGCAACAAAATTCTAAGGCACCTACATCAACTCTGACATGAATTGGAAACTCCATATTGATCATGTTTGTAAAAAAATCAATAGTGGTTACTATGCACTTCTTCAACTAAAAAACGTACTAAGTCTACATCAACTAATGAATGTATATTATGCAATTGTGTATTCCCACTTATCATATAATATAATTTTATGGAGTTGTGCCACTAATGTAAACCGAATTTTTATTTCTCAAAAGAGAATTATAAGACTGATTTTCAACTTGAAACCTTCTGAAACATGTAGGCCTTACTTCTTACAAAATGATATCATGACACTCTACTCGATCTATATATACCACTGTGTTCTCTATGTGAGAAAAAATATCAGTAAATTTTCTAAGAATTGTGATAACCACGATTACCTCACTAGACACGGTGATATGCTACAGATACCAAAACATACCTCTAAATTGTATGAGAAAAACCCCAATTATATGGGAATTAAGTTTTATAACAATCTACCGTTAATTATAAAAAATGAAAATAATGTTAATACGTTCAAAAGAAAACTGAGGATGTTTCTTGTTGAAGGTTGTTTCTATAATCTAGATGAATATATGTCTCGATAATACCCCAAATAATTTTAACATGTTGTTGTGATGTAAATATCCCACTCATTTATGGCCTCTGTACTTTTGACTTGTCTTATATCACTATTGTGATCCTATAGATGAATAAAGTATTATTATTATTATTATTATTATTATCATCATAAATATATATACATATATATATATATATAATAATAATAATAATAATAATACTTTATTCATCTATAGGATCACAATAGTGATATATATATATTATAAATATATATATATATATATATATATATATATATATATATATATCATCATTTATATCGCACTATTTTACTTTAAATCAGACTGTCTTGATTGAAGTCTAACTGTATCTGATTTCGTCTGTCTATTTATTTATATATATTTCTATGTATATCTTTTCGGGGGTTGTATGGAAGAGCAGAGGGTTATATGGAAGAGCAACCATGTTGAATACAACCCCCACGATATAAAATGTATTTTATTGTATTTTTCATGAAAATAAAGTCACATATTATTATTATTTCCAAGTAGGTCTCTTACGGGATTGTTCTGGAGCACTGAAGTTGTACTCTAGCTGTTCACTTGCTCGGTTCTAGATGGCTCGGCCTATTCAAGAAATGACAACTGGCATACCGAAGCGATGACATCAGGCCCTTCGCTAACGGGATGTCACAACGGATTTCTCCCGTAATGTTCTCTTCGAAGTGTGTCGATTCGATTCCTTTCATCTGTACCGTGAAGTTCGAAGGAAGTAACATTCCACAGATTCAGGTTTGGTCGTGGAAGACAGCACAACAAAATATTGACGACGCTGGATCTGAATATCGTCTCCAACATTCTTCTTATAACTCTCCAATCCAGCCCATCAATCCCACAGGACAATTGAGGTATTGCCAGATCCACAAGATTCTGGACCACCATCGAAACTTTCAGTTGCGTGAGGCTCTTCTAACTGAGGTCAATTAATCTTGGGAATGTTTGGTTACCAGGTCATGCCCTTCTTCAACTGTAGTACCCCTCCTACTTCTAGATTCTGTTACCGTAGTGTTTGGAGTTGGCCAAATTTCTAAGAGAACACCACAGCAGTGCCACTGGACATTCGAAGATCCTCCACCACCCAGTAACCTAAGCGTAATCAGCCGGCATCTCAAGATCTCGTGGCTCTTTTCGATGTAACTCCTAGTAGAACTTTCTTCCCGTTTGAGTACAGGGACGTGAACTACTTGAACGTCATTTCATCCTCCGGTGGTCTGAGGGTGCGGATTTGGTCGTGATTTCCAGCTTAAGTAGTCAATCTGTTGAAATGAACGGCCTTGGGTTTCCTTCGAAGTGGCTTGTAAATCGTTTATCCTCTTGGGTTGTACAGCCAAACTAGGTCAAAAATTTCAAAATCCCCCAGCATCTGCCCTAACACTGGCACTCTGGATGTTTAAACGTACTCGTTCGTGGATATCGTCCAATCTCTGGAGTTTTTTGCTGACGTAGTCCTATCCTGCAGTGTTTTGTCCTGGGGCGTTCCAAACTTCAGGTTAAATCGCAGCTCTCAGCCCATTATGATCCTGACAGGGGTTTGGCTGGTTGACTCGTGCACTGCTGAGAGATAGGTCATCAGGAACAAATGGAAATACTGGTCCCAGTTTCTTTGATGGTCAGAGATTACCTATGACAAGTGGCGGTTGATCGTCCTGTTCTGCAGCTCTATCATTCCATTGGACTGTGGATGTAGAGCCGTGGTTCTGGTCTTGCAGATGTTCTGCATTTCACTCAATTCCTAGAACAGGTTGGACTCGAAGTTCAAGCCTTGGTCCTAGTCCATCTCCAATGGAACACAGAATTGAAATATGCACTCTTTGTAAGAGAATTCCACTGAGCCCCGTAGGATTTGACCGTTGGTGAATAATCTGCGATTTCCTGCAATGATGGTCTTCGATTGCTCTCCTTCTAGCCGATGACTAAACCAAGATCTGGATCTTCCTCTTGGTCTTCCAGGATTTTGTTATTATTTTAATTATCGTCTACAGTGGTACTGCAGTGGTTCACAAATTGTCGCTTCCTTTTCTCCTGCGGCACTATGAGCAGAAATCTGGGCATGGTCTCCGCTATAGGGCATCTGCATTTTATTGGGACTAGAAAGATCCTTATCCTATGACCGCAATCTTGATTTTTGGTTTCTTAATTTGTAGAACTAAAAATAACAATTAAAAATCATGTTTGTTTCTTTGGTATACTTTGACGACAACTGATAATTATACTGTTTTTTTAAATCTCTGTTATTGTTACATTTAGAAGCTTGGTTCATATTTATTTCAATGTTTTCTTCATTCTTTGAAATTTTACTTACAGATAATCATTATAGGGTCTCTTTGGTTCAAGTTGACACAGATCTGATCATTTGAAGTTCTCATTAGACTGATATTTTCAGACTTATGGCTCAGTTGTCTTCGAACTCTTTTCATGATTCTGTCATTTATTAACTTTTCATCTCATATCACATTCCATTCCATCCCATGTCTAAATTTTCACTTGTCATTGTCAATCTGTCGCACAATGTCCAATTCTAATTCCACTTCATTTTCATCAAACTTCATCTAGTCATGTTCTAAACGAATTGTTTTATCCAGGAATATCCTGGCCAGGATTTTTATCGTTAAATGTTTCAACATGTAGGTACTAATAAAAAAAAAATCTCATCGTCCATTGGACATTTTTTTTTCTTTTTGTGTTTTTGGCATAGCCTGCTATGGTCATTAGCCATGTGTTCTGGGTAGGCCTTGTTACTAACTCCATACGCCACCTTAGGAGCATCACTGTTGATTGGAACGCAACAGTGAATCGTGCAAGACTCACCCCAGTCGAGCCACGATTTTAATAATTCAATCGATCAGATTAAATTGAAAAATCCCAGCTCCAACTAGGGTTCGAACTCCGAACCTTTGGCTCGTAGTCGGACGCTCTAACCACTGCGCCACGCCCCGACATTCAAAAACTTTCTGATTGTTCACTTCTTCAATTCAAATTTTTTTCAATCACTACCTACTTTCAGCCTCAAGAAATTCTTCAGGAATTACAAAATTTTCTTCCGATGAATTGTATGTATCCAGATGATTCATTTACATTCTGAATTTTATTCAATCTTGTTCTTTTATATAATTTGGTAGTAAATATTTATTAATATTATTATTATCATTATCATTTAATTCTCTATACTTTTATAATATACGCGATATCTTTGTTCCATTAGTTGTCCTGTGATTTTCTTTAGGAATAGAAAGGCCTAATAATAACCTATAGTTCAATTTTTATCTGCTGTAGATGGCGATCAAATAACACCTTTATCATAAGCCCCATTCCTGATGCTGTTTTGTGGACATATTTGTGATTTTTCAGCACCACGAACCCCGATCGTTGCCTTCGACTAAAAGAGCTACCCATTAGCAAGTAAATATCTTAGGGTGAAGTTTCCTTCAGAAAAATCCTGTAATGTCCAGAGAACTGATGAAAAAGAGGTGTGAAGACTGAATGCGTCTTGTAAATCTTGATGTAACCACTAATAATGGAACGATGAAAGAGCATTGGCCATGAAAATACCAATGAAAAAGAGACAGATTAACAATATTTCTGCATTGTTCCAGAGGACTAGGCGAGTTTTTATCACGGACAAGACGAATTGCTCATTTTCTGTCAGAATCTAATAGCTCCAGTGTATAGAAGAAGAAGAAGTATTGATTTCACTATAATTTACAACAGCATCAATAGAAAGTCAAGAAAAAACATATAAGTGTAAATACACGTTGTAAATAAAAACAATAAAATATAATTTGAGTCCAATGTAACTGAGGTGTGGAATGTTCATCACATGTATTCAAATTCAAATATAGTCGTTAACAATAAACGATACTCGATAACACTATAAAAACAATTTTTTGATAGAAAAGTTTTGATTTGTATCTAAAATTGAACGAAACTTTTGAGGCTTTTGATCCAGGAAGGTGGTCAGTTTTATAAATGTTTGTTCGTAGAATTCTTCTGAGACATCTAAAGTATGAACCTAGGAGTTGAAATTTGATCGGAATGGCAAGTGATGTTATGGTGAACTTCGGATTGAGCCGAATATTTTTTATGCCTTGTTTCATGAATTTAAAGTAAACACGAATGTATAAATGAAGTAGGAAGTGACATCATTTGAAAAGGTATGAAGATAGAGCAGCAATGTTGATAATGATCACTCGCCATTACTCTGATAACTCTCTTTTGAAGAATGAATGCTTTGAGAGAGTGGCACCAGTCACCACAAAGAAGAATTCCATAAGATAGATGACTATGAAATAAACCAAAATTACATGATTTGAGAACATAAATACTGACGGTATTTTTCAAACGTCGAATCACGAAGGTGATACTAGACAGTTCCTTTGCTAATACTGCAATATGTGGGCCCCAGAGAGTCTACCCTAGATGCATGCCAAGTAATTTTACACTGCTGCCTCGTGTTAGATTTAATTGGGAAGATATAGGGATGGACTGATTCTTTTCCAAATTGAGTTTGAGTTTATTACAAGTAAACCAAGTTTTGGCTAAATCCATTTTCTCATTTGATAACGTGGACAGATTTCCAACATTTTCACTCTTACAGATAAAAGTGTCATCAGAACAGAAGGGGACCCAGAACCGAGCCTTGAGGAACGTTGTGTTCAACGGCCATACTAATCGATAGATCTTGTTTGATCTATATTTAGGTCATGTACTCCATATATGGGAATACTATTACTGTAGACAGATCGGATGAGTCTTCTCGACTTGGGATAAATCTGATTAAATATTCTTCTGGCAAATTTGATGTCTCTTACTTAGGGCATATATCAAGGAGCTTTCTTTATTTTTCCCTCGGTTCCTGTTTCATTTAGTTAGTACTTTTGATTGAAGAACACTCCAGGGACTAACACCCTGTTTCTTAGGTATTTTCTATTCATTTCAATAAACGTGATCACGAAATATAGTTAGAAATTCATTAAAAGTTATTTTTAATTGCTCTCCAAAGAGTTATAACCTTTCCGGAACTTTCAGTTAATTTAGCGCTATGAAATATCGCTGGTTTTGCAAATGCTGAAAGTTTTCTGTCTTCGTATGTTCGGAACAATTTCAGTGAATTGGGTTACAGTGAAATTATTCATAATGGCTTATTCGTTACAATAATCACTTTGATGGGGATGAAGTTTCATCCACAGGGTAAATGCAGGGTCGCTGATACGTATGGAAAGGTCGATTATTTCCAGAAGTAAGATAGCTAGCGAAAACCATTAAGGTATAAAAGTTTCAGTATTTTTTAATCTACAATAAACAAAATTACAGTACACAGGATCAGCCAAAAAGTCATGGCGAAACGAAGTTACTTTTTCTTTAACGGAATACCCTGTATATTATTCCATTTTCAATTTTTCTCCACAATCTAAACAAAATTGTTATGGCACATCTCATTCTGAATTCAATCGTTTTCGTGATATCGAATTTTGAAAATAATTTTCTTATAAATTATACAAGCATATTTTTGGCCATTAAGTATACACGGTGGCTCAACGAAAACTTTCCACTCGGATTTACTGGAAAATGACAAATTTCTTGATTGATTTCACCGATACTTGATGGATATACATAATTACTGGAAATTTAATAAAAAACACTTGTTTTTTAATATCCACAATATATTACTACTTACTTGTAACATGTGACGCGTTTCGCTATTACTACTATGGCTTTCTCAAACATAAAATGAGATTCAGTAAATGTACAGACATATCTATAGTTATTTGATATTGGGTATATAGAAGGAAGGTATTATAATTATAAACAGGTAGCTTGCTTCATATCAGAAATCCATTCAGGGTATTACCACAAAGATGCATTCCATGACATCACATGAAAGACAGTCCGTAGTTATATTCTGTTTTGTTTTCGACTCGCAACTGTCATTTATTAATTTGTTATAAACATTTAAATAACAAAATACGTGTTTTTTTCATTGTTTTGCTTATAAAATGAAAAATTATAGAGCAATCAGGTTGTCCCAATGAAAAGAATTGTAGATAATTGAAATACGAACAAAATAGGATGTTTTATGACTCGATCAAATTATTAGTAAAGGAGGAAAAACCGGAAAATTTTACGATTTATTTAAAAATTCATTAATTCGCCAATGTTCAAGAAATAGGGTTGACCCTTCGCATAAAAGTATTGAATCATGTGCACTTTATGTGTGCACAAAACAGCCTCTGAAGAATCAATAGTTTTGGAACAATTGTAATTTAAATTTTTTTTGCTTTATCTTGCAGCGTGCCTGGATGCTCTATTTATAGTCCGATCTCAATTTCTAAAACAGATTTTGCAAGTAGAAGTACAGTACCACAAAACGTATATTCCCATTCTGCTCTAAAATGCTGCGAAATTGGTGAAAAATACTTGCAAACATGACTGAAAACGGCCGAGGTGGTGGATGCGGTCGAGTGGTAGGAGTGAGCGTGCCACCTCCGAAAAACACACGAGGGCACTAAATCACCTGTCGACTAAAATCAAAGACAGGTGGGTATTTGCGGCTTAGCTAAACAGTGGAGATGGGGTGGGTTAACCAAATTAGCAAATTTAAAAGATCTTAATGGGCGCCAGGTAAATTCAATTCTGCAAACACCCTAAGTGACCAGCAACATTACTAACTTACCAACTAATGTTGGAAATAAAAGATAAAGTACCCAAAATAATTAATTCAATGGTCTAGCAAAAAGGCAATGAATTGTAAATATACAATTTATACACATATATACCTATATAGGCATATCTAAATTAACAACAGCAACAACGTCTTCGTAGATCCTACAAACGATTGATTAGTTTTATCGCGCCTAAGCAATTGATAACCATAAATGCATATACCACACCATTAAAACATTTCGCAGCATAAGCCCTGAGTAAGCATGAGCACCAAGTAAGCATAAGCAGTCGGTAAGCATAAGCTCCAAGTAAGAATAAGCACTACGTAGTGATGAGCAATGAGCAAGCATAAGCACTAAGTGAACATATGCTCTAAGTAAGCATAAGCAGTAAATAAGTATAAGCTCTATGTAAGCATAAGCACTACGTAAGCATAAGCACTACGTAATGATGGGCAATGAGTAAGCAGGATCACTAAGTGAACCTAAGCTCTAAGTAAGCATGAACACTAAGTTCTAAGTAAGTGTAAGGCTAAGTAAGCAAAGCTCTATCTGAGCACAAACACTACGTAAGCATAAATACTGAGTAAGTATAAGTGCTAAGTAAGCAACAACAAGCAATAATCAAGGTCATTAGCAAACACAATAAGCACTAATCAACATGTCGTAAGCAAAAATAACATCAATCAAAATAACTAACACATTCATCCACTACTAGTAGTAGGAGCAAAAATATTGGATGCCTTCACCATAAACCTATAGAGATACCATCACCAATTACAAGCTTTCATAAGCCACACTCAGTATAAGAAGCTAAGCAACCCGCAGAAATTAAATTATGAAGAAAGATAGATATTTGCGTGGCGAGAGCTCTGGCGCATGCGCATACTATGTGGGAAGTACTATTTAATTTCCGCTTCACAGCCATAAATAAGTTCAGGTGATGAATAAACGGTTCAAAGAAAAGTAGCAATATGAGAAAGCAGTAGCGTAAATAAGCGATAATAATAATAATAATAATAAGCTTCAAGAACTTGCGTGCTTCCAGCAGTGATCCATGGACTCCTTAGTATACTTTTGACAGAGGACATCCGCAGCGGTTCTTCCAGAGGTCAATAAGTTTAGTATTTCCCTTCGTTGAGATTGATTTCCGTACATATAAAAAAAACCCTAGGAAAGAAATACTCCATCAGTACCAAATAAAATTAAGTGAAATTAACCCCAACCCACTGAGGACTAATTGACTAAATGTCGTTACCCCTGTATATTAATGATGAGTAACAAAAGGATAACAGAGTTACATACACTTTTGGGTTACCCTGTATGATCAGATAATAAAATAAGGAAAATTGGATACAAAATGATCACAATAAATTGAACATAAAAGAAGAAATATCAACAAAATATTACTTACGAATTATGGTACAACCCGTTAAATGACAACATTATTGAGTGAAATAGAGAAACCCCCTTTCAATAAATATCGAGTTGAATTTTCAATGAAATCAGAAATTATTCAAAAATTAAACATTTTGAGATGGATGTATCGTGGAACACCCGGTACAACAAAATACGAAAAATCAATTTACACAAATAAAAGAACTCTTACCATCTGCTCGAACCGGCAGTTATTTTATTCACATTATTGAGAATATTAAAAGTAGGTAAGAATTCTCTGGCAACATCTTATAATGATCAAAATACATATAATCGGTATCTTACCCTGGCCAAGGGGTTTTATTCGTTCAGACGTACGCAGCCTGATGGTGTTCAGCCTGAAAGTCCTAGTGTGACTTATAGCGAGTGACTGTGGGCCTTCTCGTCTCTTATGAATCTAATAATAATAAAATACATTGTAGGATTGATAGAGATAATACTACGACTAATAAAACATCAAGAGATGATTCAACGGTGCATTGAAACATACCTGATTTTTGAAAATCCTGACGCTCAGCACAATCAATTTCATAACCACCAAAAATCCTCAGAAGAGTTTTAGTTTCACATTGCAAAAATAAATTCTCCAAATGACAAGCCAATCTTTCACTATATAGTTTGATCTTGCAGAAGCGTTCCCAATTAAGGATGACAAAAATAATCATAGATTCTGCAAATCAACAAGTGGTCTTCATGAACTATGAACTGTGTCGAGTCCACAGAACTATATAGTTCTGTGGTCGAGTCAAGTGCATCACGAAAGTGACCCGGAAATAAAATGAGACAGATGTCCGAAATGACAACTGAGAAATGAATACCCTCAACACCAGAGGGCGTTACGGTATTTATTATCCATCAATCCCATCACAAATAATTTAAACTTATATGACTAACATAACTCATAACCAACTAAATACATTATTACAACAATATCGCTAGGTATATAACAAATCTTTTACAAATTAACCAATTGTTTTACATGTCAACGGTTAGTGATTCTAGAACAATTCCGGTGCTCCAAGTAGGAACTACCCTAGGGCAGATCGGACAGAAATGACTAATGGGAAATTTATACGCCCAACACTAGAGGGCGTTGCAATATTATAATATCCATCAATTCGATTACAGATACTTAATATAATATTACTAACATAATTTATGACCAATCACAATACATTATTAGAAAACTATAACTATGTAAATAATCTTTAATAAATTAACGAACTGTCTATCTTCCACGGTAGTGGTTCTAGAACAGTTCCAGTGTACGAAGTCGGAACCACTCTACGCTCTACGGTAGATCGGTCAGATGTCAAAGTCAACCAACAGCTGCCTACTGAATAGGTTATGGGATGTTTACGAAATTATTCATAACTATAAACAAGTTTATGATATTTCTTAATAATAACAGGGAATGTGCACCCAAGTGAGGTAAGTCGTCTTGAGTTTCATTTTTAGTCTGAATATCAAAACAGTGATTCAATATACGAAATACTTAAATGAAATTATAAATCAATTCGTAGATATCCAGAACTAAATAATATTCCATTTCAGGCGAATCGACTGTCTGTAGTCCGTCTGACTGTAAATAACCACTTAAGAGATGTTCTTGGCAATACAGAAGAGGCAATAAGCTGATAGAAAATATAGGAGGTTAAAGCGCTGAGAAATGAGAATACAAGACCAACTTCCAACCTAGCGAGAAGTCTTGGACGTTTCTCAGCGATAGGCAGACTGAATTGTTGTAGGTACTATTCACGTTCATCACCTTATGATAAAGGACTGAAATAACCTTTTTCTAACGGAATTATGTTGTTGTATCTCATCAAATACCTGTTTGAAAGTAAGGTACAGAGTTCTGAAGGCTAGGGTAGGGCCAGTTTCATCGTAGTGCGAAATTGAAACGTAACAAGCGGGAGATGAGGGGAAGCGTATTATCACGTAACCCGTTCATTAGAAGAATTCCCCTCATCTCCCAGACGCTCCTACCATTTGGCAGCTTACGCGGGCTCGGCCATTTTCAGTCATGTTTGCATGCATCACTCACCCATTTCACACCAATGTAGCACAAAATGAGAATATGCATTTTGTAGTACTTTACTTCTACTTTCATAATCTCTTCGAGAAATTGAAATCGGGCTATCACTAGAGCATCCAGGCACGCTACAATAGTGCCAAAACTGACGATCCGATAGCGCCTGTTTTGTGCACACGTAAACTAGACATGATTCAATACTTTCATGAGAAAGGCCAATACTATTTCTTGAAAAATGGCGGAAATATTAATTTTTAAAAAAATCGCAAAATATTCTGGTTTTTTCAGTTATTCTCCGTTACGAATGACCCGACCGGGTCGTAAAACATCCCATTTTGTTCGTATTTTGATTATCGATAATTCTTTTCATTGGAGCAACCAGATTGCTCTATTAGTTTTCATTTTATAAGCTGAACAATTTAAAAAAACACGGTTTTTGTTATCTGAATGTTTATAACAAATTGATAAATGACAGTTGCGAGTCGAAAACATATCAGAATATAACTACGGACTGTCTTTCATTTGATGGCATAGTCGGTTTCCTACTAGTATTTTTTTGTTGAAAACTCGCTCATTTTATGCTCTATTGCTTGGTGTAGTAATATAAACTTTGGATTTGAAATGACACTATAAAATGAGGTCTAATAGTGATAAATCAGGAGATCTAGCTGTACATTCTATTGGTCCTCGCCTTCCAATCCATCGCCCTGTGGAATTGTTTTCTAAAAATTGACGTACAGGTGCAACAAAATGTGGTGGAGGTCCATCTTGTTGAAAAGTGAGCTGACCTTCAAGTAGCCTATCATCGACTTCAAATGAGTGAGTGATTCTAGGGTTCACAGTTGTATCAAGAAGTTCAAGATACGTTTGTCCGTTGAGGATACCATCAATAAAATATGGAACTATTGTATGGACTCACAGAATACCAGCCCAAACAATCAATTTCTGGGAAGTTTCTGAATGAGTTTCCTTGTACCAATGGGGATTTACGTCACTCCAGTATCGGTAGTTGTGCCTGTTCACATGACCATTTAAATAAAAAGAAGATTCGTCAGAAAAGAACACATTGTAGAGGTAATTATTATCACCAATCAATAATTGACTCATGAACTCTGTATCTACGTCTATCAGGATCATCTTCATTTAATTCTTGTACATTCTGCAATTTATAGGGATGGAATTTTGTTTCTTTCAGAATTCGATGTACGCTGCTTTTAGTTGTCTTAAAGATTGAATGTTGTCCATCACTGCATGCGACCCCTTCATTTCTCATAGGCTTCTCTCGTTCATGTGTTTTATTCAGCACTTATCCCGACTCCATGAACTTATTCATAAATTGAAGCACGTACTGATATGATGTGGTTTTTTCTGGATGAATTTCATTGAAACTTCGAGCCGTAGCTCTAGCACATCGTCCATTTTCAAAATACGCAGCTACAATAGATATTCTCTCGTGTTTAGTATAAACCATTTTCGAAAGGTTTCAAATTGTGGAATGAAGTGACTTGAATACATCATATACCAAGGCGTAAACGAAGATATGCGTATACAAAAACAATTTTTTTTTTCATAAAAACGTCTGTTTCACCATCTGAACGATTATTTCTGACAGCATATTATTTTTCAATACAGTGGCGTACACACAGTGAACCTTTCTCACGATGATAACATTTTAGGTGATGAAAAATAAAAATATCTTTTTAAAATTAGTTTTCATTAAAACTGCAACAACACTTGATCGATCCTCAATGTCAGTACACCGATGTATTTGGGATTGAATTCCCTTCAAAATGATGCATCACAAGTATAGTAGTCCCATTGAAAATTCTGAAGTAGGGGGTGCTAGGGCTGAGGGGGTTGTCAACACAATGATGATGTATTTGGTGAAAGTGTTTCCCTTGACATAAAAATCGATGGGTCTGAGCGATTTTCAATTTTTTTCACGACTTCGGAGGTTAGGGGAGTGACAAGTTTTATCTGTGACACACTGTATAGTGCATTGCAACCCTGACACTCAAGTCTGTTACCCCAGATTGGTTGATTTCATTCCGTATAGACTTTGTACACTACTGATAAATTAATGTAGATTGTTATTAGTTTTGAATGCAACATTTATATTCCGTTTCTATAGGAAACGAGATATCTTGTTCGTATAGTGCCAAGATTGTCAAATCAGGAGTGCCTCAAGGTTCAATTCTTGGCCCTCTTCTGTATTTAATTTATACTATTGACATTCTACATGCACCAAAATACTGTCAAATTCAGTCATTTGCAGATGACACTCAATTGTACCACAGTATCAAATGCAAAGATATCGATAGTTCTATGAAACAAATAAATGATGACCTTGATTCTATATGTTCTCTATCCGTCAAACATAATCTCAAACTGAATACTAGCAAATGCCATGTTTTATATTTTGGTAACAAAAAACACAGACAATATGTCAAAGAACACATGGGAATAAAAATAGGAGATGTTATCCTTGAACCGGTTCGTGCAATTAGAAATTTAGGTGTCACATTTGACGAATACCTTAAATTTAATGACCATATTAATAACCTCTTGAAAAAATCATATTATACCCTGGAAACTATTTATCCTTTTAGGAAAAGCTTATGTTCGAATACTAAAAAACTGCTATGTGAATCGCTGATTTTATCAAAATTCAACTACGGTGACTCTATCTATGGGCCTTTTCTAGATTCAGTCAACTAACGTAGAATTCAACGGGTGCAAAATTCTTGCTGTCGGTACATATTGGGAATTCGAAAATTTGATCATTTGTCAAATGCATTCGCCAACTTTCATTGGGTACCTACGTCAATACGTAGTAATTATAACTTTTGCAATATAATTTTCACAATATTGAACTCTAAATCGCCACCGCCACTATTCAATAAATTGACAAAATGTTAGAACTCCACTCATTAAACCTGAGGTCTAATCATGATTTACACATCCCTAGTCATTCTTCAGCCTTATTCAAGAAGTCCTTTTCGTATCAAGCTGTCCATTGCCACAATGTCATAATAAAAGATTTGATACATTATTCAAAATCTACTTTCAAATGTAAGCTCAAAGAAAAATTGAATATGTGATAGGCAGTGAAATTCGTAATCTTGTGTATCTTTTCATATAGATATATACTCTTATTTCTTTTTTTTTCTCATCATACATTCTTTCATTTCATATTCTTAGAAATTACTTTTGGTACTTATTAGGTTAAGTGTAAGAGTAGCTTTAGCTAAACTTCGCCTAATATGTAATACTATTTGAAATAAAGGCGATATTATTATTATTATTATTATTTTTTTCCCCGTTGGGAATGTACCAGTCAGGCCCTGTTTCCGGTGCTCCGATACATCCGGAGGGCGCGCTGGTGTCGTTAACCCCAATAACCACTCCCTACGTCCGTAGGGTGATTGACTATTGGGTCCGAGAATCATGTGCCCTGAGTAGACGGAGCGAACCAAGGATAACGGCCTTCTGCATTCGCGCTGCTAAGATTTCTGCCATATTACGGCAAGCAGGTATTATCTTCAAGTTGGAGAGCAGTGTGTCCATCATTCCACCAAGGACTCCTATGATCAGAACCACCATTTTGACAAAGTGGTCCGGATACAACCTGCGGAGTTCAAAGAGAAGATCTCGATGTTTAGTCCGTTTTTCCTCCTCTTTTCGAACGATATTCATTTCGCCTGGAACAGAAAACTCCATGACGAATAATATCGTTCTACTTTGGTGGTCGAGGAGGACAACATCAGGCTTATTGGCTTGTATTTGCCTGAGGGTGGGGAATGAGTAGTTCCAATAGATCCAGCACTTCTCATTCTTCACCACGGACTCAATATCCCCCGGAACATAAAGCAACACCGGTGTCTCGTCTATACCGTACGAGTGTCGTAGATGGTAGTACAACACTCGTAGCGCCGCGTTATGCTTGTGGATATAGGCTGAGACCGCATAAGATGGGCATGCTGATAGCAAATGCATTACGGTCTCAGGTGCCCCACGACATGCCCTGCATCGGGTGTCAGGGACGTCTATACCCATCACGCGACTACGGTAGACAAGGGTGTTGAAGACACCATCCTGGCAGGCCATTATGAATCCCTCGGTCTCCGACTTTAGCTCACTCGATCTGAGGAAGGCAAAGGTCAAGCTTTTGGATAAGCCAAGGTCTTCGATGTTGTGAAAGAAAACACCATGCATTGGCTTATCCATATGTTGCTGTAGCAGGACCTCTGTCTCCGCGGTTTTGATGTGAGCTTTTTGCTGAACGGGTACCAACTCGGTTACAGAGTTTGGGTTAGCCCGTTCAGTGTCGAATACGAGGCCGAGTTCATCAGCCGCACGGGTTGCTGCCTTAAAAAGAAATGCTCCAATCCCTGCTTTTGGATGGTCGCGGACCATGCAGAGAAGGGGATCTGAACTCCTGATGACTTTACAGGCCCCATCCAGAACCATTCTGTTATGCAGACACTCCAAACTCAAAAGTCCACGGCCTCCCCGTTGTCTGGGAAAGTATAACCGTGGAACGGACGATTTAGGATGCAAGCTCCTATTGAGATGCATCACTTTGCGAGTTTTAACGTCGAGTTGTCGCAGCTCTTCCTTAGTCCACTTCATCACTCCGAAAGAGTAGAGAAGGATCGGAACGGCAAGCATATTGGTTGCAGCAACTTTGTTCTTCCCCGACAGTTCTGATGACCAGATCTGTCGGAGTTTATGCTGATACTTGCCGCGGAGAGAGTTCTTAACTGTGAATACCTCTTGGGAGCGGCGTTGCTCCCCTTCTAGGTAAGTATACGTCTCTCCGGCATCCAGATGATGTAGGATGCTTCCGTCTACGAGCTGGACATCCTCTCCGTATTCCTCGCATCGTCCTCTTTTGAGATGAACCGTGGCACATTTGTCGATACCAAATTCCATTCCGATAGCATGCGTGTACTCTTCCACCACCCTAAGGGACTGATATAGGTCCCTTTCTCCAGAGGCATATAATTTGAGGTCATCCATGTAAAATAGATGGGTGGCTTTATGCCTCCGGTTGCTGGGGATGCCGCAGTTGTACGCACGGGTATTCCTGAGTGCAACGGACAATGGCAATAGTGAGATGCAGAAGAGAAGAGGGCTGAGGGAGTCTCCCTGAAACACGCCTCTTCTAATGATGACCTGCTCTGTTTGGACTGTGTCTCTACCAGATCTTATGGTGAAGCGAGTCCTCCAGAGTGGCATCAGTTGTCCAATGCATCCCACCATTTGATTGGGTACCTCAAGGCATCTGAGCAAATGCATGATTAACTCATGCGATGTTGTATCAAATGCCTTGCGGTAATCGATCCAGGCCATCGAAAGGTTACGCTTATACTGCACGGAGTCCTGCGTAATACATCTATCGATGAGCAGGTTCTCCTTGCAGCCGGTGACCCCTTTTTTTGACCCTCTTTGCTCATATATTCGTTCGTACACCGGATAGACTGCGGAGAGAATGCGCGTGTATAAGATGCGTGTAAACACCTTATAACACGCATTCAAGCATGTTATCGGCCTGTAATTCTTTGGATCAGACAAATCTTCGTTTTTGTGGATGAGCACGGTTCGCCCCTCGACAAAACACTCCGGAATCTGCTGCTCCCCATCTAGCCATGAGTTAAAAACTCTAGCCAGATTGGAAGCTTTATCCACCAATAGTTATTCAACCCATCAGGGACTGGAGCAGCGAAATTCTTAGAACCTTTTAGGGCCCTTCGAACTTCTTCCATGGTTATCGGATTGCGCAGATCATCGTGCTCAGGCTGCCGAAGCGTCCTGCAGTAAGCTTTGAACTGCGCTAGGGCTGGAGTGTCTACATTGAGTGGTTGCGGAAACTCATAGATGTTCTTTCAGAAGGTTTCTACCCGATCAGCAGCCGGCGGGTTATCGACAACACGTGGAGGCTCTTGGAATAAGCGGGAAGGTTTATCGCGGAACTTTATGTTTTCCGCGATACTCCTCGCCCGCCTCACTAGTGACTTCTTTGCAGCCACTAGCATTTGTATCCTATCAAGACAGTGCTGTTTTATGGTAAACAACACGCCTTGATTCAATGTGTGGTGAGCTCGTCTTAGCTTTGCAGCAATTCGCCGCACTGCCGCGCCGGCGTGAAAGGCCTATTGGCCGACATGTAGTCCACCACACACTGGATACGAGACGCGTGTTGTCTCGCCGACTTGATCTCTTAGCTTCCATCTTGTGAACGCATCGCTCATGCCTCCCAACAAGAGCGGTGGTGTCCCTCCTCTCCGTCTGGGATAGGGCACGAGCGGCGTCGTACATGATAGAATTGATCTGCCAGATGGTAGCCTCTTCTGAAAGAACATCGCCAATCTCTGCATCCACTCGTGCCAGTTCTTGCGGCTTCAGGGGCTTCATATTGTGAAGCGCCCTGCGGGTTCTGATATCCTCCATTGGTGGTATGATGCGAGCCTCCTCTACAGCCAGACCGACACGTGGCATATCTGCCACTTCTGCCACTTCGTTAACCGGCTGAGGAGGAGCTCTAACATAGCCTCGAGCCCGGAGATAGGAAACATAATCCCTGAGATTTTGGGCGGAAACGGCGGCATGCTCTGGGTGTCTTTCACACCAGAGAGCATGCATCCTTGCCATGTATCCTCTCCGGGCGGGCTCACTGCTCTCGTAGCAATACAGAAGTCCGTCTCTCAATTCGTCCGTCTACTCAAAGCGTCCGTTGTCATTGCGGTTGTCATTTGGCAAATCATCGTTGTTGGCCCCATCACCTTGCCTTTGAACCCTAATCCGAGGGGGCCGGTTGTTTCATATCCATTATTTATCTGTTTAATCTGTTCAATTCTCCTAATTTCTTCAAATCTGCTTCATTTTAAGGTATATTTACCAGTTTATGAGTCATAAAAGAAGTCTGAATTGAATGATATTTCCAATTTAGATAAAATTGATTATTAAAAAAATTAACATGTTGTTTTTTTTTTTCAGGTACACCTTTGTTCCATCTGATACGTTCTACTGAGACCAAAAAACATGTCTTTTGATATTGATGTGATCCAAATATCTTCACATAATAGAAAAGACGAAGGATTCAGTGTGTGGTAAAAATCATATACTTTTATACAAGGTGAGCCACGAAATTTCATCTATATGGAAAATTATACAACTAACTTAATCAAATACAGTAATTAACACATGGAGTGAGTGGAATACCAATGTTTTGTATATATTACAGACTTTCATTCATTTGAAATCCTAGAATCAATACCAGCTATATTCCTCTCATCCTCTAACATATCAACAATTCCAAATGAGATCTATAGGATCTTCTGCGTTTCTTACCGAAATTGGTAGGTAGATTATAAGTTCTCTATGAAAAACCAACGAGATACACAATTTTTGCGAAGAACGCCAATTTCGTCTATTTTAATTGATCTGGCTCCTGCCCTAATAATTCTACATTCAAAAACTATGGATAACATTTATAGTAAATTTTGTCTCCCCTAACTTTGTATGGTATTGGCTTTCTGACAGAAGGCATAGTTTCAGTAGACGTTGTTTGCTTAAATTTTGTCCACTTGCAACTACCATTTGATTGGACTGACGGTTATCTACACCTTTTCTTTTTTAAACATTTCTGCCATGAATTTCTTGATCGAAAGAAAATTATGACTTGTCCTCCAAAATATGCATTACCTCATAATCCGGACTGTGTCTGAATCATAAGCGCACTGTGAGGTTATCAAAAAAAACTAATTATTCATGCAGAAACCAAAGAAATTACTAACCTTTACTTTCACGCACGGAATTTCAAAGACACTTTCCTTTAATTTCAATCTGTGCTAGGAAGGGTAACCTTTGATGAAATGATCACTGATTCGAATGAAGATTTTGAGATTTTTAACGAGCACTGATCTCACCGCTTAATTGTTCGACATCAAAAGATAGAGATGGATATGATATAAAAAACTCAAATTGTTGATAAAACGGAAAACGAGTGGAAGCATGGTAATGGAATCGAATGACTCAATTGAGTGAAGTCCTGGGTTTAAATTGGGAACAAATGATTATTGCTGATTGATATATCTACGATAAAGGTTTCATGTTAAAAAGAATTCACCAAAAGAATTTATTCCAAAAGTAAATCAACATAATATATTTTCTCTACAACCACACTCCAAAACATGCTTTTCTGCATAGTTTTACGTTCGCAAACATGATTATTTCTCACAATAATTGAAATTTGACATTAGTATGCCGCAAAGTGACATTTCTGTGCCACAAAGTGACATTTCTGTGCCAAAATTTTTTAGTACCTAATTTCTAAGCAATACAGTTTTCGTGACAGCAAGGTGAAAGTATATTTTGAAAATTCTACATTTCGAAGGGATATTCGATCAGGCAACTTCAAGAATGAATAGACAAAGTTTATTGGTTTATATAATATGAGGGAAATTGTCGTACAAATTCATAATATTCTGAACAAAAATCATAGACATCACTACTGCTGTCTAAAATACCCACATACACACTATCCATTGCTAGGCAACGGAGCAACATCTATCGAATCATTTGAATGTCAACAAACGTCAAGCATAAAATATTCGTAAAATATTCTTGTCCCGTCATTTTTTAATGAGATTGAACTAAAATAGATAGCGACAGTTCTGAAATTGAAAATACTCCGCCAGAACTAAGAGAACAAGTTAATTCATTGTCATTGAATTTACTACCTTCAACTTCAAGAGGAAAATATAAAAATGAGTCACTGACATTTCATTCCGTCTTATAGTATAGTATTATTTTTATCAAAAAGGGTGTTGTAGAAAAAGTATAGTGTGCAACACGAGCAGAAATGCAATTTCTCACTCGTTTGAATTGCAGCACTCGCTTGCGCTCGTGCCGCAACTTTTTCAAACTCGTGAGAAATTAGCAATTTTCTGCACTTGTTGCACAATATACTATTGTAAGTGTATGTGACTAGACCTCACTCGACTGAGTTAATGTGATATATCTAAGAAAAACAGTTTTCGCTACAGCAAGGTGAAAGTTTTTTTTTTAATTCTACATTTTGTCGGGATATTATTACTGAAAATTCCACACTTCACTTTTTCAGCCAGTCCGTAAGTTGGCTATTGTTTCATTCCCAAGGCAACTCAAACAAATTTTCGGAAATCTTTTATCCTCCAGGGTACGTTGGGCTAGATTAATAAGAGTACATTTTTTGACAAATATTGGACATATGATAGTTGACATTTTGCTTTAATGTAAAAGTCCCACTTTATTTTTCACATGAAACTAGATAATATTTCATAATTGTTGTACTTGTATTAAATATTTCGATTGTGTTTCTTTTACCACTTTCTTTTTACCATACCGAATGATTTCTCATATTTGTTTTCTTCCACATTGCACTTCTTAATCAAAAAGGTATGATAAGTATTCCAATTTTGGGAAATTTCATTTATATCTGAACTCTTCGCAAAATACATATTGTATATTTCTCCACGACCCTTCCAGAATTTGCCGATTCTGAAATAAAATTTGAATGCTAACATTCCTTACAGAATATGTCATTTCTGAAATCAAATTTGAATGCTAACATAACTATTTTTGGGACTGAAGGAATATTCTACAACAGTGTTGCTCCTATGCAATCCAATTATTCATTCCTGAGACAGAAAAACAGTCTTACACTATTGTAGCAACAATAACTGTCATCGTTGTTGAGTTCTTATCAACTATTTTATTTACTTTTTTAGATTCAAATTGCCGCTTATTTGAAAGGCAAACTATATTTTAGTGGTTTTTGGATGCTGCCGCTCTCTATATACATTCATATACAAGTAACGATTTATTTATCAACAAGCAAGTGCACAATTACAAAATAACCGTCATGGACGTGATATATGTCAATCAGCTCCTTAAAAACCATCAATGGTCTACTTACTTCTCTTACAACTCCTTATTATTTAGAATAATCTCATTGTCAGATAAATCAGAATAATTGATTCAATTTAGTTTGGTGTGAAATTTTCTTACCGAATCCCTTGCGTGCCTGTATTGATAGCAGATTTTTATTTTGCTTTCGAGAAAATGTACTCTAACAATTTCCAGAAATAATTCAGGCACTTGGTAGATTACAAGTGACATTTTCCCTCCTTTTATATGAACCGAATAAATGTCATAATTTTCTCATTTCAACCAATGACAATTATCGAATATCACTTCATAATGCAATATTTTCAAAATGATGCAACCCTGGTCTCCTTGTCTGTCACTCAAACAGTGCTGCAGTACTAAACATCACTAGTTTTTTCATTGAAACTTCTGCACTTAGTATGGATATTATTACCGAAAATATTTACTGTCCGCATAGCATACAAAATAGCAATGTTAATTTGTTACATTTTTATATCCCTTAACAAAGCATTTCTGAGACTCATTTTTGAAGTCCCACAGTTCATACTGTATTTCTAATTATCGTCACTGGTTGAACTCAACAATTCCATTGGTTGGAAGATGCTTAACCAATATTTTTCCTTCATACATCCGGTATCGCATTCCCACACTCCTGTATATCTACCAAAGACGTACAGTGCTATCTAACCCTGAAGGAACGGATTTATGGCCACAAGGCCCAGAGGAGAAATATTTCGCTTGCAACTAGTACGTAGATCGCAATAATTGAATTACACACACTGAATGGACCAGCCGATACGTCTCTCCGGAATTCGTTTGGAATCTATACTCAAAATATAATCGTCAGTGAGCCAGGACTAGTAAAACTTATTTCAACAGTTTAGGTTCCCTGAAAGCTATTCTGAACAGTGATTCGGTACTAGCTGTTGAGATTGATATGCTGCGTCGTACATTAGATTCAAATCGCGATCGTAAACAAGGGAAAGCAATTCACCTTCAACCATTGTTTTTGGGAATTCATTTTGTAGTAATAATCCCTATACTTTCATTCAGGGTATAGGGAAAAGTATGGTTAAAATTTGAAAACCTTTCACAGAAGGGTAATAGGATACAGCCGGTATTCCGAAAGAGATAAGGGCAAATGAAACCTGCCGCATTATCATCATCCGAAACATGGTCGTAACAGCTGACCTCTGTTATACCGGTTCTTCACTCAAGCTGCCGTGGGCCTCTCCTAAGTATCATCTGGGAGTAAGTGGGGCATACCACTATATACTCATACTGGTGCTCGAGGGCAGTATTGGGTGTTGCACCGAGTGTGAAATTATTTTACGATTTAATTGATTATGTTGTTACTGCCAATCATCAGCGAAGACTAGTTCTCCCAATTAAACTGAAAAACTTCTTCAGCATTTGTTGGGAATTCCTAAGATAAACATTGAAGTATGTACTCAGCGCCATCTCTTAGTTCATACATACATAATTCTGTGTTTATCTTAGGAACTCCCAACAAAAGCTTGTTGTTATTCGATCTGATTGAAAGAACTAACCTTCGCTGATGAGTGACAAGACCCATGAAACCAGTATCATATCGAAAAATAATATCAGCTATGGTATTTAGAGAGCTTTCCAAAGTAGTATTTGCAGAAAACTTCTCCAGTAATCTAACAGATATACCTAATCCAACGATTGTAGAAAGCAGTAGATGTTTTCAGTTCGAGACTTGCCTACAACCATACCCATTGTATAGGTTAAAGCGGAAGACCGGATTATGTAATCTATTTTTCATTTTTCATAATTTGATTAAAGTCTTCCGTCAAATAGTATCAATATTTTCTAATGATAACTACTTTATTATTTTCATATTATACCGAATGCAATTCAGACCAATTATTCATATTCTAGTCAAGATCATTAGTGTTCCCCCTTTTTCCCATGTTCATTAGGTGTCTCATTAGTCAATTTAGTATAAAACCCCGATACAGAAAAAAACAGGAAACCAGAAGACTCCAATCATAATTAACAAAGTACCACGTAGACTAACTTAATGGAAATATTAGAGACTGTCGGAAAGATATTTGAAATTCAACTCCAGAATACCTAGAGCAAAGTATCAAAACGACATGTCTGATTGATGACTTGGAAATATTTATATACACGTTTTATGTATTAGCTTTGCCAAACATTTGTAGTTGGCTATTAGTTGTAAAATCGGTAGCAGCTGTTTTCGTTCAACCGCAACATTAGATATAGGTATTCTAAAAGATTAGAGGTAAAGTTTGAGTGTTCAGGTCTGCCGTAAATGTTTTCAGCGCTAATTGATCTATTTTGGAATAGATTCCAATAAACATAATTATGATTTACGTATTTGAGTGGCAAAAAAATATGTAATAAATATGGGTTATAACATTATTGGCATCTATCATTTATTTCAAATTTTTGTTTTCCGTTCGAATATATAATCTGCTTTCTGAAGTATTCAGAAACAAACTATACTTAGAAGTTATATGAACAATTACTGACTATTGAAAATATAAATTCGGACAAAGTTCAGACATTTTGCCGGATAGCATCAATAAAATCGACAATGTCGAAGTGCGTTCTTCTCCAAATATTTCCTCCAAGAGGCAAACATCTGATAGAAAACAACCAATTTCCTGGCTAATATCACAGCGGGCATTCAACTACATAAGACAGATATTACTCTATCAACAAAATTAATTCTATAATTACATAATATAGAATCAATCGTCTAGGCGAGGGATTAATTTATTGTTGATCTGAGGCATCTTCTCAATAGTAGCTGACGGCTTTTCCATCTCGACAACGCTGGCTAACGGTTGTTTTCTTGTATATTGATAATAAATGACTTTATTCGCCAATTTGAACGATAAGAAGAAAAACTTAACAGAGCACGTTCAAATTATTCGAATCATAGCCAAGGATCAGCTAAAACAATTTTTCAAAATATTCTGTCATTCAGATTATATCTATAATTGATAGAATCAATCTTCTAGGCGAGGAAATAATCTATCGATGATCCGAGGCATCATTTCAATAGTAGCTGACGACTTTTCCACCCTGACAAAGCTGGCTGATAGTTGTTTTCATGAATAATGATTCACCAATTTGAATAATAAAGATAAAAGCGTAACAGAGCAAGTACAAATTATTTGAATTTTAGGCGAAGTATTAGCTCGATCTGTTTGTCAGCTCAGCGTTTGAGAATAAGAGAAATGTACATATAAAAAATATAGATTATTATTGAATACAACGTTAACATACTGAACAGAACAAAAGAGATTAGATCTAGAAGTTGAATGAGGCTCAGCCGAGTTCAAGAAACAAGCGAGTACAAGAGAGCCCTTTACGAAAGTGTTTCATGCAAAGTTTTTTTTCGACAGTTATTATATTGACAAATTGCAGCAATTATATTATTAATTTAAATGTTAAATGATTGAATTTTCGCGATAAGTCTGTCGATTCAGCGAAACTGAATTGCTTCGAGAAACACCACGAGTCCGCAGGACGAGTGGTGTTTTCTCGATACAATTCAGTTGAATTCAGAAATAAAAGACAGACTTATGAGATAAATTCAATCACGAGTGGAATTTTATTAGACTATTTCACGAAGCATTAGATGTATTATTATAAACATGAACAATCAATTCATCATAACCTTTCAATCAACTATAATCACAAAAACTATCAATAATTTATTATATAGTTACGATGCGACTTATTTTGACGTTTTCGCCTACAATTATGATCTGTCCAAATGTCAAACTATGCTTTGTCATCTATGGTTACACCGTTGAAAACACCAACGCTAACCGACCAATCAGAATTGAGAGATAGCTGGTGTTTTCGCGATAATACAAGTTGTCTTTGATTTGTGATTGGTCAGATTAGATGAATATCTTGAGAAGAGTGGAATAGTCAAATAAAGACTTCCGAGTTATATTTGACGCAAAATACTGTATTTTTCAAAAATGCATAAATGTATGAACAGTGTGTGAAATATTACTTTACTATGACCACATAGGAAAGTAACGTATATCGCACCGTACAGTCCCGCGGAAAGTGGCTCTTATCCACAAGAGTGCGAAATACTTTCCGCAAGCATGCGGATAGTTACTTTCCGCACGCATGCGGAAAGTATTTCGCACGCTTGCGGATAAGTTGTCAAATGCATAATTTCTAATAAGATTTACCGAAGTCAAGTTGTCAAATATATAATTTCAATTTAGATTTACTTATTTAATATGTAAATTTGAAGAAATCTATTTGAAAAGATTATTATTTTTTTTCATTCAGAAGGCCGAAACTCTACCAACTGATACTATCTAAAAATCAGTATCCGGTAAACCTTGTACAATATTGAAACTGGTGATAGACCAGGTCATGACTGTTCAGAATATCGGAATTTTACCTCAGTAAAAATCTCACCGTTTTCGAGATAATGAGCATTTTTTTAATTTCTTTAAAATCACTACCTCGCCTTGGATTTTTGAGTGCCGTGACTATAAATTGGGATCAATTCAAATATCTTTGCTACTGAACATTACTGATGAGTGATGCTTTCAGACGTACAAAACAGTTTTTCAGGAAACGATACAATTTTTCAAGAAATGAGGGTAAAATGCCAGATTTGAGTTTCACCAATTTTTTTAACAACAGTTTGACATTATTGTTTGAAAAAACATAACCAAGTGGAAGTGGATATTCATTATAAAAGAATGCCCATTTTGTCCAGACTCTACCATGGTATTAAACATACGATAATTATTTTTGGAAGGAGTAGAATTTCGATTATATTAGAGTGTGATATTATTCCTGAGCTAAAATCAACTCCATTAGACTTTGTCAGTAATAACTTTTATTTTTATCCTATCAAGATGAAATGATTAAATAATTATGAGTAATAACGAATCAACTGCTTAAAAACATTCAATGAGATGTAAAGAAGTAAATACTAATTCAATGTTTTTTTGAATCAACATACACGATAAACCACAATAATGATTATTCAACATCGCACTGAACAATATTACAAAAATTTTATTTTCCATCCACTCGTACGCAGAGACGACATCTTTTCAAGAAGAACCTTTTCAAATGGTTATAGCCCCCAAATCAACGATTCTTTGAGCGGCATTGTGCAATCGGATATAGTTCTGCATAAAGCGCTGCTGCAGCAGTAGCACTACCTCTACATTCACCATGAATGTAGTGCATATGCGCATATTCTCGGGGAGTATAACGTGTGTACGTCAAATAAATACTACTGAATGACGCAATCGGAATAATTTAAAAAAACTATCACAAGGTGTGACAGCCACCTACTAGAATTTTCCAATTCTATATACAGAAGATCCGTTCATGCACAATGCTGTAATTTATTTTTTCATTAGAAAACTATTACTCCTACGGACACAACACAGGGGTTAGAAAAGTTTTTAATTTTCGACAAGGATTCACCTCCTAAAAAATTTTGCGCTTATTTGGTTACACCCTGTATAAGTATCTGCCGGTCTCTGAAACTTCGTTGGAATCTGGATGTTGTACAATTGCGACATTTATCGCAAAAATTCGTTTTAATCGGAGCCATATCGGATAATCGACATTTGATTTCGATAATTTTATAGGCAATTAATAATAATAAATGTTAATTTACAGAAATATAAAAATACAATGAGACATGGGCCTAAGTTAATGTTGTAAATAAACGAAAAATCGCAGAAGCAAAAAATGCTTGTTTGTGATTTGATATATCAATCAATATTATAGTATAAATTAAACTTACGAAATGTAATTCACAAAAATACAAAAATACAATGGTGCAAAGGCGAATTTAAAAATAATCGAAATATAGAACAAAATAAAAAGTGTTTATGACTGCATACTAAATTACATGAAAATTTAATTTTATTGGCATACTATTCAATTCTACCAAGCAGCCTATTCTTTATTATTAATAATCATTTCCGCATTTTATCTTGATAAAATCGAAATAAAATAATTTTTGGGCGTAAGTATAAAAGTTGATGGAAGCCTAGAATAAAACCACGCCTAATTCAATGGAAATCACTTCCTCCAAAAATAATTATAGTTTGTTTAATACCATGGTAGAGTCTGGATAAAATGAGCATTCTTTTGAAATGAATGTCCACTTCCATTTAGTTATATTTCTTTCAGACAATAATGTCAAACTTTTTTAAAAAAAAATTAAGAAACTCAAATCTGTCATTTTTACCCTCATTTCTTGAAAAAACATTTCACTTTCTGAAAAACTGTTCTTTACGTCTGTAAGCATCACTCATCAGTAATCTTCAGAAGCAAAGATATTTGAATTTGTCTCAATTTGTATACATGGCACTCAAAAATCCAAGGTAAGGTAGCGATTTTCCAGAAATTCTTAAAATGCCCATTATCTCGAAAACGGTGATATTTTGACTGAGGTGAAATTCCGATATTCTGAACTGTCATGACCTGGTCTATCGCCAGTTTCAATATTGTACGAGGTTCACCGGACACCCTGTATATACTATCTAAAATCCAACCAACAAAAACTTGAAGCAATCTATTTCAGAAGTGTAATTTTATTCATCTTCTTTAAAAAAAAGTTTCCGCGGACGAGGATCGAACCCGGGTAGTTTTCGTCAGAAGTCACGTCGAGTCCCGCTGCTTACCAACTGAGGTATTGGACACATATTATGACAAGAAAATATATTATATTAGTGTATCTCGATTAGTAATTAATATCAAAAATAAAAGATGTCTAATTATGATTTTGATCTCGTCGGCATTATATCATAAAGAAAATGTTATACTATGTCGTCTTTAATTATAATATTTTTGTACATTATTTGGTAAAATTATTATGTGATCGTAGGAAAAATAGTGTACATTACTAGTTTGAAAAATCGCTTTCGCACGTAATATACTATTTCCTACGAGCGTGCGGAAAAGTAACTTTTCTGCACGATTTTTCGTCTTGAAAGTTCTACTTTTCCGCACGATTTTTACTTTTCCGCACGATTTTTACTTTTACGCAAGATTTTCTCTTTAAAGCACAATATTTTAATTCAAGATTAGTATATTGTACAATGAGCATGAAATCACATACATTTCCCACGAGTAGGTAGGTATATGAAATTTTGTAGTACGAACGAATTATTTTTTTCATAACAGATTCTATCAAAAACACTCATGTCGTCATTGAATATACAAATATTGAAAATTATAACGAAAATTGAACAGTAAGTATTCTCATCAATTTCAAAATAAAAACAAAAAAAGGTAACTTCCCCAGGATTCAAACCACCTACCCCATTAACCATCGTAGAACGACTGCTTCCTTACTTTACCAACTGAGCTATTTCAGATATTAATTTAATTGCTATAATACCATATCAAATCCTGTCAAATTTTAAATATCACTATTTATTTTCATAATGTCTTAATTACTTTTTATTTTGAAATTAATTTTATGAAAATTAGGGAATATCGGAAAATTATTATCAAACAGTCGTTAATAGACTAGATTCGATCTCTATTATAAATCTCGCGGAAAGATAAAATCATGCCGCACTAGTGCTGAAAAGTAACTTTTCCGCACGATTGTTATATTGTTGAAAATGAGGATATTTAGGACTAACTAATTGATCTATGTAACTATTCTGTCTTATGTGTCATTTTGTAGCATTATTATAAAATTTTGTTTAATAAAAACCTTTTTTTTCATAAATAAGATGGACAAAAACACTCGTAGGAAAAACATTGTACCTAACTCTTGCGGAAAACGTCTTTTCCGCCTTTGACGGCTTGCCCGAACTCCGCTCCGCGTCGTTCGTGCAACTGCCGTCGCGCGCGGAAAAGTACTACTATCCACACCTGTTAGGTAAACAACTATTACGCACAGTTGCTGATTTTAAGTACAGGTGATTTTTTTACGCACATGTGCTTTACGCACTGTCAGCAGTGCGTAACGTAACGCGCTGTCGTAGGAAAATACAATTTTATTGCTTTAATATGAGTTCGTAGAAAAGTACGGTAGGTAACGCGTTTATATACTCCTCTAGACACTCATTTATGAAACACTCGCTCCGCCACGCTGCGCTTGTAATACTTAAAAAAGAAAGTTTATAAGACTTGTTACATAACAGACCATTTTAAAGATATACTTTCTAGACCGTTACCTCTTTTTAAATATGTGTACCTACACTTCAAAATTTGGCTTGGAGCTTTGTCTTGCGTACAATTAAGGAACTACTCAACGCTTAATCAGTATTTGATACAAAGATAAGTTTGTCAGTAAGTTGTCAGTTATTCAATAAAAAAAATACTAACAAAACATTCGATGTAATGCATTCTCTAGGTAGAAATGTATTCATTTCATCTATTCTTTTTTCATCCAATCATTTCGTAGTCAGGTCAAGGTTATAAACAAATGTCTATTGCTGAATTTATTCATTTTCAAGTTTTTATTGCAAGACCATATGGCGAATCGTAGCTCAATGCTCTTTTTTCAGTGAATTAATGAATTTATGGCCAATTAACCTAGTATAGTTTACACTGATTATTATTTTATCGAACTGAAATTCCCCTTGAGAAATTAGTATTGCCTTTGGTTATTGTGAAGTATATGGTTGTTACTCAGTTCATCTCATATATACAAATTGATTGGTATGGCTCGATCCAAGGATATTTTCATAACGAGACATTGAATCAATATTTTTATTCAGAAAATAATGAATAATACATTCATCCAGCACTATTCCATATTTTAACTTTATTTTTAGGGCTTCTATTTCGATATATTATTTTTGTTCCTCTATAAGATCATATTTGGAAAAAAACAAAAAAATTTGACAATGATGATACATGTTTCAAAAAGTTGAATATTCCTGTGGACAATGATAAATGGTCATATTCTGGGAGAAAGTTGAGAGAAATTTTGAGATGTAGAGAATACGAAAAATGGCAATAACTCGTTCAGAACGGATCCGGTGCAGTAGTATATCATAAATATACTCCAGCAAATTCTTGGGTAAGAACCTTCAAAATGAAAAGAAGATATAAAAATGACAGGACATGTTGTTAACCTTAGAGGAATTCCAGGTTAGATCCCATGATGGTACCCAGTGTAGATACTGCACTGAGAAAGAAACTCTTCCTTATGTCTTGGGATCATGCCAAGTTGGACAACTTCTCAGAAATACAAGAAAATTAAGTGTGTCGCTGAAAACGAATGTAAATGATATAATAGCAAAAACATGACAAAGCATTCATAATTGATCCTACAATACGTTTCGAAAATAATAAAAATCAGCCAATAGACGTGAACAATGAAAAAAAGGCTATGAACTGACCATTTCTTATTTCAAAGAAAAATTCGAAATTAATGGTGAAATTCAAGTAATAGGACTATTTATTGGGGCTAGGGGTACAATTTCAAAAATTTTCATTGATTTTGCGAAGTTATTTAGAATACCAATGAAAACAGTAAAGGACCCCGCAAACTCCTCCGCAAATTTGGGTCCTGGTGTTTTTTTTTTTGAATTTTTAGTATGATAAAGTCCAATGTTACTATTGCTCCAACCCAAAAACATGAACAGTTTTGCTGCTAGGAGGTGTAGAAATCAACCCATGCGCAGATTAGTCTATATATTTTTGAATCCGGTAACAATATTTTCACTTGTATCATTGTGGCTAATGTTGCACAATATTGTGCTGTTTTATAAAAAAATTTCTAAACCCTCCTTCTTCACCCCAACTATTACAAAACGCAAAAAAATTCTCGAGTGTTTTCAAATGTATCGTCGGATGTTTAAATATGCCTGAATAAGGGAATTAGCAGTATTTTATGAGTATCGAAACGAAAAAATATCGGTTGATTTTTCTTAATTTTTAATATGATGCAGTTCAATTTATTTTGAATACAAATTAATTGGGTGACAAACCCCAAAAATGAATAGTTCTGATGCTAGGGAGCGTTGAAAACATACCTTTCTCAGAATACTTAGACTATTCATTATTATAGGCCGAAACAATATCTCTACGAATTTTAGTTTAGATTATGCTGGACAACTGTGAAAGTTTAAAAAAAAATCTAAAACCTTTCCCTTACTCCCAACCCCTATTTCAAAACACGAAAAAAATTAATTCAGGCACCAACACAAATTGAAATTGTTGATGTCTGATTTTTATTTATTTTCAAGATTTTCGCCCAATTAATTGATATTCAAATAACATGAACTAGGCCCAACTAAGAAGTCAGCGAAATCCACCAATATTGTTTTGAAGGGAGTCTTTTAGTCCAAGAAACGAGGAAGCGGCCCAATGTCAAATGTGCAATAATTAGTATCCAAAAAATTAAAATAAGAGCGTATAGGAAATTAAAATTCAGGATGAGTTTCTATTTCATGCGACTCGATCCTGATTACCGAACATAACCTAAAAAATTGGCAAAGTTGCGAAAAGCGGTTTTTTATTGATAATAAAAAAACTACAGCTCCGATCAAAAAAAGTTGAATTAGGAAATTGTAGGTATCAGAAAGATCTATCAACTAAATAACTTATAATTATTTGATATCATTGATATTTATCGAGTTATATCGGAAAAACCGTAAAAAATCGGTTTTTTTATAACTCGTTTATTGTAAGGTATTGAAAATTGTTACTCACAGTTTTGTGTAGCCTATGACAAGCCAAAAAAGTCTTTTTCAAAAAAATTGATGAATATCGATTATTTTTCAAAATATATGAAGTTTTCTCTAAATAATTTCTCAATATAATTACTCTTGCTCGAGGAATGATGCTACAGTAACGATTCAGGGCTTAGTTTTTTCTGTAAGAGTTGTACTTTCATATTATGGAATGAGCATATTGATTTTATTTATTTGAAAAATTACTTTAAAAAATTGCACAATTTTTTTACATGTTTTTTCTAAATAAATTTCGTAATTTTGTTTTTATAGAAATGACTTTTATGAAAATATATTTCTAGCATGACTTTACGTATTAAAAAAAATGAATTCCTATGATCACTAGGAGCCTAGATAATTTTCTTATTTCGAAAAAATTTGGAAGGCGCAATAATTATCGTACAGCAGTCACCTTCATGGATATTGAGGTTGAATACCTATATTTTCTATAAAAAAAATAGGATATGTCTAGTTCAGTATTAAGGTAACGGTACCAGTTATTGACCACTTAAGGCTTTTGTCTATAATAATGCATTCGTAAAATAGTCAAATAGATGTATAACGATGTTTCATAAATTTTTTCGAATACCCTAATGTGTTTTGCGAATTATTGAAAAATTTTATGAAGAAAAAAATACGAAATCTATTATTTTTTTCCTTTTTTGTTAAAATGTGTAAGATTGCTCCAGTTTTTGACCTAGTAAATACTTTAATGTTGCATTCTTTGACCTATATTTGTACCAGTTATCGAATATTGATTTCTCAATAGTAAATACTAAACATGGAAAAACTTTTTGAGAATATTTATTATATTTCAAAAAGTACATGATTTTTTTCTATTTCATGGATAATATTTGGTGATTTCTTTCACATAATAGGACCCCCTCTTCGTCACTCTCAAAGGTTCATCTATATTTTCTATTACATCTTCGACTGCATACCACAATATATCTTCATGTTCTGGCCACTTCCAGTTCAGTCCACTTCTGGACATTACTTTCACTCTCACTTCTAGTTCTTCATTTTCGTCTTTTTTTGAATCGAGTATAACTCCAGGGAAAAAATCATTGTCATATTTAACTATCACATAGCCTTCATACTTGAGTTGCTTCTTTTCAGTTTCTTCTGCTTCTGTCTCTTCCGTCTCACCCTCAGATTCCTCCAAATCCGAAGACTCGATATGTTTGCTCTTTCCTGTCTTCTTTTCATTTTTCTTATCCATTCTAGCCTGCTTTCTGGCTTCTTTTTCTCTCTCCTTAATCTCCTTCTTTTCCTCTTTGTTTTTAAAATACAGTTTCCACTGCTCCGAAGAAGCCACAGCGGGAACTTTTTCTTTAGGTTTTCTTTTGGCTACTTGATTTTTGGTGTCTTTTTCTGGCCAGAAGTTGAATGCCTCTTTGAATGGTGTTGGTATTTGGATTAAATCATTTCTTTCTGATGATTCAGTCTTTTTAGGTGGAGTTTTTTGCATAGCGACGTTTTCTTTTTGAATATCTGCTGTCCTATTAACAGGTTCTGGAGACTGGTTCATTGGGTTTGGTTCATCCGTATTATTATGAGTTTCGGCAATAAATGCAACAGGTACGTCATTATTATTAATCTCAAGACTAGATATAGCAGGTAAGTCATTAATAATCTCAGGACTAGATATAGCAGGTAAGTCATTAATAATCTCAGGACTAGATATAGCAGGTAAGTCACTATTAATCTGAGGACTAGATATAGCAGGTAAGTCATTAATAATCTCAGGACTAGATATAGCAGGTAAGTCACTATTAATCTGAGGACTAGATATAGCAGGTAAGTCATTATTATCACTCTTAGGACTAGGTACAGTAGGAACAACTTCATTGTAAGTTTTTGAGCAAGAAGCAGCAGGTACATCAATTAGAATATGAGTCTCAGAATTATCAAAACCAGCAGGTTTTGCGTTGATTAGTGTGTCATATTCTTCTTCTTCAATAGGAATATAGATATCATTCGTTTCTAAATATTCCAAATTATGGATACCCTGGTTTTCTACCAGTACTTCTTCTATAAGTCTATTAGTTTGAGGACTCGTGTTATTAATTCCTATTGAAATATCTCTCTTTTCAATTTGATCTCTCAATTTCTTCCAGAAACAAAATAGGCTTTTGTCTTCAACAGCTCCAGTCCAAGATACACCCGACTGTTCGAAGATCGCAACTTTATCAGGTATATCTCTTTTCATATACTCCAAAAATTTCTCCATATCTTGCTGTTTCTGACTTTCAATAAGTTTTTTTTCGTCATTTTTGGTTTTGCATGCTTTGAAAATTTTATCGAAATTGATATTATCAGGAGTGAAGGGATGTAGTCCGCAGGTTCTGAATCCATGTTTAAGAGTGCCTTCGATGTTTTCCAGTGAATAAATAGCCGACTTCAGTACTCCCGCAAATTCTTCGCGTGCCAGTTTTTTTCCTCCATTGTCAATTCTCCATTGGTAGACAGTTTTCTTCCACTGATTTTTCAAAGGATGAAAAAACGCTACATCCAATGGCTGAAGGATATGAGTTGAGTTAGGGTGGAGACATACCAGGATTATACCATGCTGCGAACAAAAATCGCTTAATGCCATGGTCAAATGGGAAGAATGCCCATCAACGAATAGAATAATTGGCAATTCAATACCACTGTTAATCAACCAGTTGTAAAATACATTAGTAATATATTCGAAAAAACTTTCTCTCGTCATCCAACCATTTTCAGTATGGCCAATACCCCAGCTATCAGGAACTCGTTCAACAATTTTTTGGGGGATTCTTTTATAACTGAAAACCAACATTGGAGGAGGCAGGTCACCTGCAGCATTGCACATGATTAGAGTTGTTATGCATTCCTTTTCATCGTTACCAATGAAATTATATACTGCTTTCTCACCCTTTCTAACGAGTACTTTATTATCCTTCGGACTTAAGAAAAATGCACTCTCGTCACAGTTGAAAATTCTTTTAGGATCTTCAGTTATGGTGCTGAAGGAATTAGTTTTAAGATAGTCGCTTACTTCCGAAAACCAACTCCTGATTTTTTCCTCTGTTACCTGGGATCTTGATGAAGTTAAATTTTGGGAAACACGTACACTTATTTCTGGGTGTCGTCGCAAAAAAGCCTCATACCATTTTCGTCCAGGTCTATTATTCAGAAAAGGATTGGGTCTCTTAGTTTTCTTTATAAGAAGTTGAACACTATCCAGTAAATAATGTTTGGATACAGGAAACCCTCGGTCGGCTACACGAAATATCCACTGAACTATTAAGTTCTCTTCTTTGGTGGTTAGAATAGTTTCTGGACCCATCCTTCTCTCCATCGGAGTTTTTCCAGATTTTTTGTATATCAAGGTAGTTTTTGGAATGTTATAAACTTGACTAGCTTTATAAAAGGACATGCCATTTTCTACTGCTATTAAAGCATTTCGTAAGTCTTCTTCCGAATACTGCAGTTTTTTTGTAGGTGCCATCTCTGAAACTATAAATTATCAAAATTAATTCATACCATTTTCATCTGCGCCAGTATTCGTCCGTATAACGATCATATTATTGACTTAGTATACTATTAGAACCATAAAAGAATATATGTATATTAAACTTTTTGGTTGAAAAAAGGAATATAAAAGTGGCTATTTCTTCATCATATATTTCATGTTAGCTTATAATATTACTAATCAAAACATCATTAAAAAATCACAAAGAGATCTAAAATGGTTCGACAGGAGTTAACGACCTAAATTTGTACTAGTAATTGACCGAATAATTATCCTATTATGGACCGAAAGATTGTAATTCATTTAAATAGTTATTTCAATCGAAAGTCATAGGTCAAATACTGGACCAATTGAAGTTTATACATATTTCAGTATAATGGAAAGATATCAAAGATATTATTAGTTATTTATCATCAGAGAAAGAGAAAATTATCAATGATGCATTCCACCAGTTATTGTCCTATAGGTCAATAACTGGAAACCCCTGCATTTTCCTGTTCCTTTGATTGACCTACTGGAAAATAAATTATTCTTTGGTGAAATGTTTATTTTTCATATTTGCCACTCGAGAAAATGCAGTCATTGAGTACTTACCACAGACGGTAGTCACTTCACTTGAATAGAAACAATTTTACGACAAGAAGTCTGTTGGGCTCTTTCTTAAATGAAACTTAAGCAATTTGCGTGTTTTCGTGTTTCTGCCGAGGGTGATCAATTTGAACTGACTGGAATAAATGCTCTGGAGGAAGAAGTATGGGTTAAACTCATGTTAAATCAGCTATAGACTACTAGATGTCACCCCAAGTATTTGTCCATGGATTATAATGCTGCAGAAGCTTATTAAAGTTATTTGAAACGTCAAGTGGACAATAACTGGAGCTAGGACTATAACTGGTACCGTTACCTTATTAATTGATGAACAAAGTGAGGCGTGCAGGCGCGGAGCGGTACAATTTTAGCGGGTGGCGCAATGGGGATACAAATACCGTTGACATTAAAGACACTTTCGTCCTGACAGTGTTATTGAAAAAGAAAAGAAAAGTTATTGGTTCAATTTCAAGTACTAGTGTACATTGCAAAAGAAATCGTACGTGAACAACAAGCCGAGATACACAATATTTTTCAAGCACAAGCCACTTTGAACGCACGAAATAAGTTTTCAGTGCTATCCCCACTCGGCCACCCGCTACAGCTATCGCGATGCGCGCCTGCACGCCTCACTATTCATCGATTAATAATACTGCAAATGAACTAGACATATCCTAGTATTTTTTTATTGAAGATAGAGGTATTCAACCTTAATATCCATGAAGTTGACTGCTGTACGATTATTATTGCGTCTTCCAGATTCTTTTGAAATGAAAAAATTGTCTGGGCTCCTAGTGATCGTAGGAATTCAATTTTTTTTGAATGCTTGAAATCATGCCTAACTGAAATAGAGGGATGTTTTGTTAGTTGCATAATTTCAGAACTAAATGCGGGATTAATGTTCCTAGTTTAATTGAATAGTAAATGAAAATGGTTTCGATTTTATTCATGAAATAATCTTAACAAATACAACTCGTGTTATCGGCGATTATCGTTAATTCCTTCTCGGTTTCGAATCAAATTATGTTGCTTTAGGCAAACACACTCGCGCAAGCGCTCGTGTGGTTGCCAAGCAACATAATTTGATTCTCAAATTCAAAGGAATTGCTATTTCGATAATCACCGATGCACTTGTGGTAATACCTACGAAACTCATGCTGAATTTCAATTTACTATACGCTCATATTTTTTGTTTTCGGATATTAATTTTTGCACGCACTTTTCCCTATTGCTTGGACTAATGGGGAAATTAAACAATCGTACGATTTCCCTAATTTGAGCTGATTGAAACATTTATTTTGATAAAGCTCTCACAAGTAGATGGGAATAAATTTTTTTCGTGTTTTAAAATAAGGGTTTGGGGTAAAGGGGAGGTTATATATTTTTTATGAAAAATTACACAAGTTTTCAGCATAATCTGAACAAAAATACGTAGAGATATTGGTTCCGCCTATAATAATAATGAATAGTCTATTCTGAGCAAGGTATAATTTCAATGCCCCCTAGCTTCAGAACTATTCATTTCTGGGGTTTGTCACCCAATTAATTACTATTCAGAATAACTTGAACTGCATCATGTTAAAAATTCAGAAGAATCCACCAAATTTTTTTCGTTTTTTGCCTTTGGGGAGAGGGACGATAATTATAAAAAAAACTCCTATTTCCCTTATTCAGGCATATCTAAACATTCGACGATACATTCAAAGGCACTCGAGAATTATTGTTTTGCGTTTCGTAATATGAGTTGGGGGGAAGAAGGGGGGTATGAATTATTTTAATAAAAAAGCATAATATTGTGCAACATTAGCAACAATGAAACAAGTGAAAATAATGTTACCGGATTAAATAATAAATAGTCTTATCTGCGCAAGGGTTTATTTCAACGCCCCCTAGCAGCAAAACTGTTAATCTTCTTTGATTGGCGCAATGGTAACATTGGTTGATAATTAAAATTTTAAAAATCCACCAGGACCCAAATTCCATAAGGAGTTTGCGTGGTCCTTTATTGGTTTAGAAGCCCTAAAGGACTCGATAAAAATACTGTACACAAAATGATTGTTTATTTCATAAGGTTTTTGATTATTTACTTTTGTGTTTATCTTCACTCAATTTTATATTTTCTACTAATTTGTTTTTATGATTTAAGTTTCCCTGTTTTTATACAGACCACATGGGTGGTAGGATGTTTATTGATTAAAATATACCCTATCTCAATAAAATTGCAAATTTTCACTTTCAGATTTTTTCTTTCAAGTTAGGTTCTTTTCACAATATCTATCAGATGTAGTTAGTTCATTGTCCATCGTGGCTTTTTCCGGGGAAGTAGATGTTTTTTGTCAGATATTACAAAAAAGTAACTCCAATTTATCGTGGGTTTTTCCATTTCCAGAGGAGTCATGTTTTGATTCAATTTTCAATTGAGAATGTTTCTCTTTTGAAGTATATACATTGTTCGATTTCCATTTGATCACATTATCTGGAGAAATGAACTGAGAAAAATAATAGCAAATCAAGGAAAAAGCTTGTGCTCCGATATCACTTGTCTATTAGTTTTCTCTAGAGGAATCTTTGAAAAGAGCCAGTTAGTTTGTTAGTTGTATTTATTCCTCCGGAATTTTCTTCAAGGATTCGTTCGGACGGAACTTCTTAGTATTTAAAAGGGATTATGAGGGTTCAGCCGTATAAAGGGCTCACAAATTTTATATACAAGCGCAATTCGGTTCACTTTCTTGAGCACAAAGCAAATACCGTCCTTGCTGCAATTAATATAGCTTAACATAATTTCACTAGTCGGTACACACAGGCTGAAGGGTAAACGAAATTTAATTTAGTGTTTTTGTCGAGGAAATAAGGAGAACAAAACTTAGATTCGCGGATTAGAAGTTTCAAGTGTTCTTCGACCGGCATAAAAATCAAATGAAAACGGGAAACGTAGAAAGCTTTCTAAGGAGTTTGGAAAATATAGTTTCTCATTATTTCTATACAGTTTTTTTTTTAGAAATATTGATGCTAAGTATGCCCTGGCGCTTTTCTCCAATTTGTGATGTTTATTTTCGATTTATTCAAGATTGTAGAAAAAATATAAAAATTATATTTTTTCTCTAAAATGCTCATAAACTTTAGAGAATCAGGAATTGTGAACGCATAAACCCAATTTCAATGGCTTCCTGTGAAAATAGATACCTTTCTTATTTTTGACAATTACAAGCTTTCATCTTACTCTGGTACCCCCCAGCTGAAGGCTAGATAGAGAACGCACGAGAATTCGGAATTATTTCCGAAGTTTCCTGTCGTGAAAAATTACGACAAAAAAATCAGTCTAAGAGCTTGGAACCACATCATCCTCGAAAAAAAAAACATAAATTCATGGAAAAATTGTGAAAAACATCGGGCAGTTGAACATTTTTCGTAGTTTAGCCTATATGTATGTATCCATTGTACTGCTGAAAACTGTCACACAATTTTTTGTTGGCAATTTATTACTACAATCTGTATTATTTGTTTTATGTAATTTTTTGTAGTACTCGTCATGTTAAATAAAGCAAATGAAGTTGTTCAATGATGTAATGCTCCAGTAGTGGTGATGTGTTTTTTCTGCTAAAGAAATTTCCCTAAGAAATGGCGTATTTTCACAGAGAACTATTAACTACTCCGTATTCTTCATGTAGCTTTCCATGATCCACAATGGATAATTGGGATAATCAGGACCGTATAGTAGCGTCATGTTCACACATTTCAATTTCAGGATTTGAAATCACCCTTCAGTTTTACACTTTTACCATGTGAAACTACATCGCTACAATGTAAAATCACCTTGAACTGTAAATTTAAATAAAACAATGACTTGAGTTTTCCTAAAAGTGTTTATTAAACAGCACATGTATGGTTCAAAACAGGAAGTAAAAACAAAAATGAACAAAAAAATATATTCACCTAGTAGCAATACATGCTGTGGTGAAAAATTCACAAAATACACTATTTCCTCCCAAAACAACTGAAATTCTATATTATTCAAAGTTTCTCACTGATATCCTCTCGAGAACACTTTCTGTTTGAAAATAATGGGAATATGATCTTGAAACTTGAATAAAGGTTATGTTTCTAATTCTTCAATATAGAGCTTCGTGGGACTCATAGGTCATATTTTTATGTCCATTTTAGAAAGAAAAAGGTGTAGCCGTTTTTAAGAAATAGAACTTGCAAAAATAAGCAAAATCATTTTTACTGTAAGTAGTACTGCAAGTAAATCTCAGAATTTTAATATTCCGAGTTGTAACTCGGAATTGTAAAATTCAACTCGAAATTTTACTTCAAAATTCCGACTTATATCTCGAAATTTCAAGATTCTGAGTAAAAAGTCAAAAATTTTCCTAAATATTCTGTGTTATAACTGTCTCCAGAGCTTCGTGAAAGACACCCTTTAATAAAAAATGTTTTGTATTGGCCCATGCACAAGGAAAACCTTTTTTTGGGCGCCCTGTATTTATTTACCGCAATTTTCTACTGTTTATTGTACTAATGTCTGAGGTAAATAAATTGATTGATTGGTTTAGAAACGTGGATGACGTTTTGGTATGTTTTATAGGTACCAACAGAAAGTTAGGTATTTCTCATCAATATGTTATTATTCCGCGTGGTAATCGTTCTCGTGCAAGGAAGGCATTACACTAAAAGGTAAGGGCTGCGTCTTCCGTAGCTCACACAAGTCCCTCGAAGACTTCCGAGGGTTGCGCGTTGGGGTGCAATCGGTTGACGGAAATAACAATTTTAACAATTTTTTTTAACAATTCACAAAACCATCAAGTTGAAAATCGAAGTAGGAAATTCCAGCTCGATTAATTTTTTAGGCTTGACACTATGTTGAATAAACAAAAAGCATGATTTTTCAACACACCATAAACTCTCCCTTACCGATATTATACTGAACAGTTCGACCTTTACCATCCTATTCATCAGAAAATGACAGCTTATAATATCGTGGATCCATAGATCAGTTAATTTGCTCCTTTCGATAGACAATTTTAATGAAGAACTTAACATAATAAAACAAAGTTCAGTAAGCAACGGGTATAATGCTGAATTAATACTTTCCAAAAAACTCTACTCAAGAGCTATTCACAATGTTTTCCTATGACAAAAACAGGTAATCAAAACAACAGAGCTTTGACCTACTTTGGACAATCATAAAAAAAGGTAGCATAGTTTTTAGGTAGACAAGATATAAGAATTGCAAATAGAACAGATAGTAAGTACATTGGGAAGATGAATTGAAAGCGATGAAGACAGAACTTGCAAATTCGAGAAATCAGGAGTATGAGTTACATTGTGGAACTTGCCTTAAGGTATACAGGGTGTTTCATAATAAATGCGCAGGGCTTCCGCATGTGATAGCTCGTTCAAAAATATGAGAAAAAGTCTCTATTAACTTACCCTCTTAAATTCAACATTTTCGAGATACAGGGTGTTGAAATTAAAAAAAAACTATAGTCTTTTGCGAATATCTCTGGAATAGTTTATCGTACAAAAAACAGATTTCGAATGCATTTTCTACTCATAATAAGATATGTTTTGTGCAGATTTTTTATTTTTAAAAATTCATAATTGGTGAAGATTTTGAAGGGGTAGTGGGTGTTTTTTTCTCCAACTTCTACGCAGCTGTAAAAAGTATGATTTTGAGCCACCTACTTGAACCGCCAATATTTTCTACACAAAAAAGGTACTCTTGCTCATAAGATCTAAAGTTGACCGTTTTCAAGAAAAATCAACTTTCATGTTGAAAAACATGGTAAATTTTTTTAAATAATTTTTTTCCTAATTATACAAAATTTATTTAAACGTTAGAACAAGTAACAAAACCAAACGTTGACTTCTTACTAGCAAAAAAAACAAAAACAATCATACTCAATTGAATTGTTGGAAATGTCCGCCGTTAGCTTCAATGCACGCAGCAATTTTTCAAGGAAAAAACATTATTTATACAACATGAAAGTTGATTTTTGTTGAAAACGGTCAATTTTAGAGCTTATGACCAAGAATACCTTTTTAATGTAGAAAATATTGGCGGTTCATATAGGAGGCTCAAAACTGTACTTTTTTTAGTGGCGTAGAAGTTGGAGGAAAAAACATCCACTACCCCTTCAAAATTTTCACCAATTATGAATTTGAAAATATAAAAAATCCACACAAAACATAGCTTATTATGAGTAGAAAATGCCTACGAAGCTTGTTTTCTGTGCGATAAACGGTTCCAGAGATATTTGCAAAAAACGATTATTTTTTTTAAATCTCAACAACCTGTATTTCGAAAATGGTGCATTTTAGAGAGTAAGTTAATAGAAACTTCTTTTCATATTTTTGGACGAGCTATCATATCCTGAAGTCCTGCGCATTTATTATGAAACACCCTGTATATTGGCGAAACTGGTAGAACATTTAAAAATCTAATGAACATCATATGAGTTATGTGAATAAGGAAGCTAGTTCAACGTATTGAAATCATCTGAAAAAAAACACACTTTTGAGGAATAGCTTAAAATTTTACATTTAGGCCGGGTTTCACCGAAGGCAATGTAAATCTATGTTTATGTAATCTACCGTCAAGGTAAACCATGAATATAATCCAGATTATAACCAAAGCCGTTTCATGGTGTCATTTCCAGGATATCATTGGGTACAGTTAACTAAACGCGATTAGGTTAAAGAAAAGATAAGGCACCAGTGTACGATGACATCATACAGTGAACTGACCTCTATTTAGTACTATCCTTGCTCTTGCATTTGCTACCTGAAGTCTGAAGTGAAGTTTGAGTTTGACATTCAATTTGAAAGTTTTTTGTGAAAAAAGAATTTTCTTATTAATGGAAAGTGGAAAAATGAATGGTAGAGCGATCTATGATAACAAAGGCGATGGATCGAGAGTCGGGAGAGAGGAAGAAGAGATAAACCAATTTCTCAATTGCTGAGAAAACCTATTTGGTGGAGTTAGTGGAGGCGCGTTTCAACATTGTTGAAAACAAAAAAACTGATGCCATAAGTGTGAAGCAGAAAATCAATGAGTGGAAAGACATTGCTGCAGATTTTAATTCCCAAAACATAAATGTGCTGAGAACTTGGTCCACGCTCCGAAGTGCATGGGACAACCTGAAAAAATTGATCAAGAAACTAATCACGCAAGAGAACGTGAAAGGATTACATTTTCATCGTCGCTACTCTCATCTTGGAGAGCAAGATCGTATAATTGTCGTAAAGCGGCCATCATCAGAAAATATTTCAGTTGGTTGAATTACAAAATAATTAATAACGTACCTTCATTGACATTTGTTGATTTGATTAGGTTGATAACGGGAGATTATATCGTTAACTGATCAAAAATGACCAGTTAGGAAATAATCGCGTTTACTCTAGATAATCTGAGTTATTGCTATGGTGAAACGGTTTGAAACTGTAATGTAGATTAAAAATGTTAGTTATCTCCTAAACTAAGATTAAAGTCGTAGGTGAAATACGGCCTTAGAAAATAAAGGATTGAAGCAGCATCACTTGGAACCATTAGAAGTTAATAGACTTAAAAATTCAAAAATATTGCTCAATGACCAACTTGCTTTGAATAACCCACCTTTGTTGAATGTATTTGCTGGGGAGTATATAGATCTAATTGTTAAAATTGTTTTTTCCGTTAACCAGCCGTTAACCTTACGAACGGCAGCCCTCAGAAGTCGAAACTTGTGCGAGCTAAGGATTACCTTTTTACGTGCGATTCCTAGCAATTAGAATCTCAATCTTTGAGGTAATTTCATTAATATAGGTATAATAGGGGTAATACTCTCTGTAATTTTGATTAGTACCCACCTGGAAAGGGTAGTTCTTATTAATTACTACTATAAATGTTTATTTAGGATTCATATTCACTCGAAGAAGCTTCTGTGCTAGATAAATATGAGTAAAATAAAGTTTGTTAAGAAAGAATCGTTTTATTTGTAGTTTGTACAACCTATACAAAAGTATCAGAGTCTGTACTCCTAATATGTGAACAGAATTCCAGTACAGGTCGGATCTATGCACTTTATCACAATCAGTTGATGCGGGGAGTGAAATAGCTCTCGGCACTATCCAGAAAACAAAGTTTTTGAAATCATCTTTTGCCAGTGACCTCACATGGATTGCCCAAGAAAGGGCACTGCTTATGGTAATACCAATCATCGAAATGGAGTACTTGTGTTATGAATACTCCTGACATAACTATGTTGGTTACTTTGAAATCGGCATTTGTAGAGGAAAGACATGCTTGTGTTTAGTTCGCATTGAATTTGTTGGATCCGCATTCTAGAATATTTGTAAAATCGTCCACGTCGCTCTCCCGTTCTTTTCTGGTTTCACAAGCTGATATAGGAGCTTTTGAAGGAGAAGTATTATGAATGGTATTGTCATCCGCAACTCTGTGCACTGTGAATGAGGTAGTACCCAACAGATTATTGATGTGAAGAAGAAACAGTGTTGGTGTTCGAATGGATCCCTACAGAAGGAGGGAAGTTTCGCGAGCAGTAGCTGGTATCAAGCGCGATCAAATGCCTTCGATATATATCTAATGAAACCTGCATAGTTTCAATAGATTGCTGCCATATGTGTTAAACATAAGCAAGCAGGTCACAAGTTGATACCTGATGACGGAAACCATTTTGTCGATCATTCATAATTCCTGAGCTTTCTAGATATGTCATGATCTGGATGCTTTTCCACGAACTTCGAAGTAACAGATACCAGTGCGACAGTTCTGAAGTTGCTGGATAAGGTATGTTGACTTTTTATCAGATCCACTTGCTTTGTTCATGTTAACATACAGCAAAACATATCTGATGGTTCGTTAGCGAAAGGTAACCTCAGACATATGACTTTCAACGGAAGTGATATTCTGGAATTGTTTTCCCAATGAATCCATGATAGAATTTGCAGCAAACATGTTGGCAAAAATATTTGCTTTTTCTTGTGCGTTCATCGCTAGTGGTCCATGTTTCTTGGTTAGAGGATTGCGTTTATTTTTTTCTTGACTTCATCTCACCTTTTCTCGTTTTCGCAGTGTACCCATTTTTTCTGAATGGAAAATTTACAAAATTTTGTTCTTTTTTCTTCTATCGCACATTGGTAGCAAATTCTTCTATGCTACATCTCGAATCATTTGTGCCGGAGATTATTACATTTCAATAATCGACATTGTTACATTGAAATGTTCTACTTAGCTTGCAAGTTGAATCTGCATCTCCAGAGCCATTAATAAAATGAAAACTTTTGCAAAAGAATATTATCATATCGGTCGCTCATATAATTTTCTTGATCTAGTCTTAATCTTGCATAAATTTGATACATTATGCAAACATTGTGCATTATAGCTGGAAATATAACAGTGTTGCTTTACATATCTATTAATTATAATTCATGGACAGCGAGACGCTTTTCAGCGATGACTATTCTAGTAATAATATTGATGATAAATTCATTCACTCTGGAGTTTGTTATAAAATGTAGAAAGGCGCTGGATATTATCTGATGTTGCACAAGCATGAAATGGAGACCTGGTGAAATCAAATTTGTACTTATTACAAAAAATATATACGATGCACACTGATCGTCGATCGTACAGGCTTCGAATATCGGAATCATTGAATCCTACATAGATGTTTGAAGAATTCGTAAAGCTCTGTTTTAATGGGAATAATGGATACCCGTACTGAGGTTTCTAGAATTTTGAGAACATTATTTTTTTCGTAGGTTTTTCGAACAATCGGTAACCTTGTATAAATTCGGATATATGTGGTTTTATGATGTTATTGTTGTTATTGTTATTATATTATTGAACTTTCAATCAATACAATGGTATGTCTTTCAATTATTCAATTATTGTATTTACAGTGTCTTTCAAAGAGTTAGCAACATATGAAAACAAAAATATATTAATAATTTATTTTGAAAGGGCCACGCACACATCTTATGGGAAAAAGTTTTTCGGTGAAATTTGCTGGATTTTTTATATGTTGTTGCTGGAGCCATGCCAAGTAATAGTCTCCATTGGCCCAACTCGATCGTATAACTAGAATTTTGTGATTTTTGAAAAAATTCAGCTGAATAAAAAAATATCAATATCTCATTTATATTCAATATGTTGTGCGACTGAGCATTCCCAAAATTCTCTAGAAATATGTTTTCATAATACAGATTAAAAAAATGCCATTGTTTTTGTCAACAATACACTCAATTCTTCAGTAAATGAATTCGCCTACGAGGTTATAAGTTGATTGAGTTTATCATTGAGGATCAATCAGAATGGTTTGTTGATCCACCAAACTTTAATGAAGAAATGAATACATAGTGTCTGAAATGAGTAAGGGTGCATATTATATACAGGGTGGCTCATTAGTATAGGGAGGTACAGTATTTCGCCTATTAGGAGGAGTGTGAAAATGTTTCAGTTAAAAGTTATACGGTTCATTTTATTGCGTATGATAAAATATTTTAAAATATTAAGAGTGTTTCTTTAAAGCAGGGCAACACAAAGTATAATTTTTTTTAAAGAACCACCTTGTAAATTTTCTCATCATTTAATTGAGCAAAATATATTACATACAAAGATATATTTTTTTTAATTTTGCGGCATTGTCAAGTTATTGCTGAAAGAAATAAAATCTTCGGAAAAATAGACCATTACAAAATCTACCATCATAAATACTTTATGAATAGAATTTAAGCAGAAACAATTGTGTCATGCACAAATTATGAATGTTCCTATAGTTTTCTAAATCAAGGGCTAAGTTCAATAGCTCCGTGCCTATGATTGAATTCTCCTTGGATTCAGATGGGTAAACTCAGTTCATTCAGTTCAAATATATAGTCGACGAAAATATACTCAATATCCTCAGGACATCAGATATATTTCTTTGGTGACTCACAAAATATATTCATATTTTATAGCTTGCTCAATCCTACAAAAACACAAAGTTAATTATTTGGCGCCCTCTATCGCCGAACCTTTAGGTGTTGAGGACGAAGTCGTGTTCGAATCCTCGAGAAGAGTTATTACTTATTGCTAAAAAAATGCTAAATTGCTATTTCCGTCAACCGATTGCACCCCTACGCGCAACCCTCGGAAGTCTTCGAGAGACTTGTGTGAGCTAGGGAAGACGCAGCCTTTACCTTTTAACGTGTGTTGCCATGCACGAGACCGGTGAATCGGTGGATCGAACCCACGACCCCACGCTTGCGAGGCGAACGCTTTACCAGCCGACCACCACGGCAATTCAAATTGAATTAAGCCTCCTTGTATGAAACACTATGTATTTTCATTTGCATTTTGTTTTGAGAGATCAAATTTCATACTGATCGAGCATCAATAATAATTAACTTAATCAACTCATAGTCTCGAAGGTGAATTATTTCACCTAGAAATTGATTATATTGGAAACTACCCTGTAGAAAATCATTTTATTTTTGTTTTGTTGAAGAATTATTCACGATTTTATGAACGTTCAGTTGAACAAGAGTTGAATATAGATTACAAATAATATGTAAATGTTTTTCATTTATCTGAATACACTCAAAAATAATAAAATTCGTGATTTGGAGTAAATATATGTATATGTAATATCATTTCAAACGCTCTGTATTCATTATATTTTGTTCGATCAACAAACCATTCAGTTTGATCCTCAAAGATAAACTCAATGAACTTATAACCTCGTAGGCGAATTCATTTCCTGAAGAATTGAGTATTTTGTTGACAACCCTGTAGAAAAACAGTGGCTTTTTTTATTCTGTAGTATGGAAAAATATTTTGTTCAGAATATTATGAATTTGTACGACAATTTCCCTCATATTATATAAACCAATAGACTTTGTCTATTCATTCTTGAAGTTGCCTGATCGAATATCCCTTCGAAATGCAGAATTTTCAAAATATACTTTCACCTTGCTGTCACGAAAACTGTATTGCGTAGAAATTAGGTACTGAAAAATTTTGGCACAGAAATGTCACTTTGTGGCACAGAAATGTCACTATGCGGCACACTAATGTCAAATTTCAATTATTGTGAGAAATAATCATGTTTGTGAACGTAAAACTATGCAGAAAAGCATGTTTTGGAGTGTGGTTGTGGAAAAAAATCATAGACATCACTACTGCTGTCTCAAATACCCACATACACACTATCCATTGCTAGGCAACGGAGCAACATCTATCGAATCATTTGAATGTCAACAAACGTCAAGCATAAAATATTCGTAAAATATTCTTGTCCCGTCATTTTTTAATGAGATTGAACTAAAATGGATAGCGATAGTTCTGAAATTGAAAATGCTCCACCAGAACTAAGAGAACAAGTTAATTCATTGTCATTGAATTTACTACCTTCAACTTCAAGAGGAAAATATAAGAATGACTCACTGACATTTCATTCCGTCTTATAGTATAGTATTATTTTTAGCAAAAACGGTGTTGTAGAAAAAGTATAGTGTGTAACACGAGCAGAAATGCAATTTTTCACTCGTTTGAATTGCAGCACTCGCTTGCGCTCGTGCCGCAACTTTTTCAAACTCGTGAGGAATTAGCACTTTTCTGCACTTGTTGCACAATATACTATTTCGCGGACTTTAGGAAAGCTCAGTCGCACACAATATTGAATGTAAATGAGATATTCATATTTTTTAATAAGATGAATTTCTCCAAAAATCACAAAATTCATAATTTGGCGCCCTCTAGCGCCGAATCTAGTCATACGATCGAGTTGGGCCAATGGAGACTTTTACCCAGACTGGCATCCGCTACAACATTTCAAAAATTCAGCCATTTTCACCGAAAGACTTTTTCCCATAATATGTGTGCGTGGTCCTTTGACTTGGGCGTTGAGTTGTGTTTTGAAAAATGACCTACTCAGTGATCACCTGATTTAGCTACCTTTCAAAAGGAATAATTTTTTAAAATAATCGTTGAAATAGACTTATTTATTCGAAATTCAAAATATAAAAAAAGTTGTTTCTATTCCGATTTAACTCCAGTCTCGAATTTGAACGTTCTATTGCAATTTTCACTTTTTGCAATATTTTTTATAAGGATCACGCATATGAAAACATATGAAATATTGGTTCTCGGTAATATTAGCTTAAATTCTATTTTGTTATAGCGGAATGAGTTATTAAGAAAGTATGTGAGTTTAAATTATTTTGTATGAATCGTTTTCTGAGGTTTAAGCAGTCAAAGTTCGTATAAAAACGACTTAGGTACTTGGGTATAGGATTGAAAAAGAAAGAAACTGTTTTGTTAGTAAAAATATGACAAATTCACGATCAAAGTCTATGGGTCTAGGGCAATTCCCCGACAACAATTCACCGACGGGCAATTCACCGACAACAGTTCAACGACAACAGTTTATTAGTCTGATCTAACCTGAACGAACTAACCTAGCTCCCAAGTTGGAAAGTTATTATTGGTCAGGATATTATTGGACGGGAGATATTTGGCAGGATATTTTTGACGGGATATTTAGTCGTGCTACCCTTCTTTCGGGTAGGCAAAGTAAGATTTTTACCGTCGGGGAATCATCCAGTCGGTGAACTGTTGTCGGTGAATTTCCAGTCGGTGAATTGCTGTCGGGGAATATTTACCGTCGGGGAATATTCACCGTCGGGGAATCATCCTCTAGGGGAATCATCCAGTCGGTGAACTGTTGTCGGTGAATTTCCAGTCGGTGAATTGCTGTCGGGGAATATTCACCGCCGGGGAATCATCCTCTCGGGGAATCATCCAGTCGGTGAACTGTTGTCGGGGAATTGCCCGTCGGTGAATTGTTGTCGCAGGGAATTATCTGGTTCTCAAAATCTATATATAGAAACACATTAACTTGCCCAATTATAATCTTATTGATGATATAAAGTTAGGTTGTATACGGGGCATAGTCAAAAACTATTTTTCGCGATTTTGTTTCTAGCACTATTCAACAACAACAAGTTGAATTTTGGTAAGACATCATAGATTCAGTCTATTCCAAGTGACAAGAATGTGTTTTCTTCCTTGATGACTCGGTCCGTTTGAAATATGAATTTTTTAAATTTTGAATTATACCCCTACACTTGAAACAATTGAGTGCGTCTTTGAAACAAAACATTAATTTAATGCTACTGTTGATTGAGCAAAAAATAAGGTCGCTTCTGATCAATTCAACTGTTCAATGTTACCTTTAATTTGGATACAGATTAGAGTGCGTTACAGTACTGTTTTCAGGTTATTTGCCATCTTTAAAAATGCATATCTCAGAAACTCAACATACAAAGTTTACAAAACTTTCATATATTATAATATATTATATTTAATAATTTCAGAATAGTGTGAATAAAATTGGGTCCAAATCAACGAAACAGTTTTTGAGATTTTCTACAAAAATCTCTTGTGAATTACCTAAAAAAAATTGAACGCTTCCTATCCAAATGCGTATGCTATATTATACCTTGTTCAAAACCCACCTTACACACGGGATAGTTGCTTGGGGAGCAGCAAACACAAGTTAAATAAAATACCTGGAACAAATGCAAAAATTAATAATAAAAATAATCCACATCAAAAAAAGAACTTACCTGACAAACTCACTCTATGTAGAAATATTGATTCTAGATGTCAGACAACTGTACTTTTTCAAAACCACAATTAGGCAATACATAAATAGACAAGAATTACAATAGAACACCAGTATGAAACTCGCCAGAAAAATAATTCTTATGTTCCAAAATCACGCACAAATACTCTTCAAGGATCTTATTTTCACCTTGCTGCTAAACTATATAATATCATTCCATTACCCATCAAATGCATCAGAAGTAACCACTCATTCAAAAATACACCCAAAACCAGGATCTTGAGTTTGCCAACACTATGGATACACCAATATATTGATGTTAAAAAAAAATTAATAATCCTAATTATCACAGAAACTGATTAAATTTTCATGTATATTGATATCATAGTTTATGAATCTAATATTTCAATATTATGTAATGAGTATATTCATTCTTACTTGAGTGAGAGTTCATTTCTGGTCCCATGATAATATTATTCCTTCTACTTTTATTTTATTTTATTACAAATAATTTATTATCTTATGTACACCCTCTTTATTATATACATTCTCTTTATTATTAAAATCATTTTTTATCATTGTGTTAATTTATTCCACGCACAGGTTCGTCCTTCTGTGGGAATTACATATTTATTCTATATTTAAATTATTGTGAAACATGTGATACAACCAATTTTTTTTGAATAAATATTTATTATATTATATATTATCTGAATAAAAAATAATACTGGATAATTGAATCGATTAAAAAAGTACCTTTTCTTTTGTTCCATCAATAGAAGCAGAAAATTATTTTTTTAAGTAAAAAATGACCTGTCAATTGTTTTCAGTGTAGGAGTATCTTCAAAATTTAAAAAATACATATATCAAACAAAGAGAGTCATCCAGAGCGAAAACACGTTTTTATGGATAAGAATAGACTGAAACTCAATTTTTTACCGAAACATGACTTGTTGGTTCTGTAATAGTGCTAGAAAAAAATCCCGAAAATTGATTTTTTGACTACGCCCCGTATACTCCCTAATGTACTACCGTTGATAAGATTATAATTGGATATGTAATCGAGTTTCGATATATACATTTTGATCTTGGATTTTTCTTATTTCGACTATCAAAACAGTTGTTTTCTTTGTCAATCCTACCCAAGTACGACGTTTTTACTAACTTTGACCGCTTATATCTCCGAAAAGACATAAGTTTACAAAATTATTTGAAATAACACATTTTTCTAACGACCCATCCCACTATAACATAATAAAATTCCAGCCAATTTGACCAAGGGCCAATTTCCCATGTTTTCTGGAATACTAAAAAATTCGTAAGTTCGACAAAACTGTTTTATACCAGTAGCTCTGATATCTATGATATCAACTTTTGATTACGAATCATCATCAAAAATATGTTTTTCTCTAGAAAATGAGAATTAGTGCTGAAAATTCATGTTATGTATGATGCAAAGTTGACGTATCTTCAAGCATTTAGGATGGAAATGTATTTAAATGGATTTTTTCAGTATTGAAATGATCATAAAACTTTTTCACGTTTCTAACTTCATAGGATACAAATCTCAAAATTTAATTCTTACAAGTCCGGATATTGATCTTTCATCAACAAATAAAATGGGTTATTTATGATATCAGGTATGCCAAAAATTCGGAAGTGTTTTGTTGTCCTGTCGGAAGTGTTTTGTTGTCCCGTCGAAAAAGTGGTGGCACCAAAGACTTCATGGAATCATAAGGAGAGATAGAAGAAAATCCTTTCAGCAAATTAATTACCAGTACTAGTAACGCTTTCTAAAATCTTCTCAAATACGTTTTAGCGTGATTTTTTATTCCTTCGTAAACAGCTATTGTTTCTTGGATATACAAGCACGATCATATTACAAATGTTGCTAGGTAAGACTGCGATTTGGCAATTTTCTGTTTGCTGGTGTGAAAAAAATTCTGTTCCTATTCTCTTCAACTGGAAACTGAATTGCAGTTGAACCTTGAAAGAGAAATAATTACTTTCCTGAGAGCCGTCATGACCTTGAATCAGTCCTTGAAACCATTCGTTTTGAACATCCTCATTAATTTGACATGGGAAATCCTCTATAGGATCTATTCGCATTGTGCTTGGCTGTTACATCACTTTCCGTAAATGATTTTTCTTGTGAAGTTGGAAGTTTCTGAAACAAAATGCCGAAGTAAATAAAAATACTGAATTCCCAAGAAACGGTATTGTTTAAGCTACACACCATTGAATGGCGGGGCTTTAGTTGGAAGGCGATATACACAAAGGGAAAAGAAAAAGAAAACCGAGACTTCTTAATTGTATAGAACACGATACTAATTGCCTTACTACTGTTTTGTGTAGCTCTGTCCAAGTGGAAGGGAATTTTTCCACTCTTTCAGGAGTTGTTGTGTTAACAATTCGACGGTATTCTTATGTTCTTCTGTTGAACAAGATGAAAAACTAAAATATCCAGGAAACACAGACAGTCTGGACCATCTCAGGAAGTAAACGAACATCTCTGCGAAAAATAACATCAATTTTAAAAACAGAAATTAATGACTAAGACTTTATTACTAGCAGTTTAGAAATAACCACTAATAGTGTACTAGACCAGTAGTCTTTTCGCCTGAAATGAGGGGAAGGGGGCTTGCATCAGTCAGATTCGGTAGTTCTGGTTTATATAGCTGAGCTCCGACCGAAACATTGGCCAAAATCTAAAAAACATACGAAATTTTCTACTTTTTTAAATTTTAACTCTGAAGTACTAGTTTTACGATAATAACTATTCTTAAAGTTGACTGTATTTGCTTCAATTTGACCGTCTCTGTAGACAACATAGTTTCCGAAATGATGTAAGAGTGAAGGAATCTGGTTCCTAGTTGAACGCCTCATGGCTGGCTGGTTCATGAACCAAACTTTTACCTTATCTTCCACTTCAAGAGAGTTTCAGTAATAGCGTTCATACAACTTACTTTCACCTTTACTTTCACTTATACCTGGCAAAAGTTCGTAGGATTCAACTTTTGTCACGAGGAAAATGTTTTATGTTGGTGTAATTAACATTGATTAAATTAATTTTTAATGTTGAAGGAAAGGCGGATTTAAGCACACCGCTTTTTCATTAATCTGTAACTTTCATCAACTGTCATTAGATGTAAATTAACTTTAAGAATTTTGATTCCTTTATGCACTCGCTTTATTCAATTTATTGATCTTTTTCTCGAAACAAAAAGAAATGTAGAGTTACTTACGTAGTTTTATGTCCCGAACACGAATCAGAAATAATTTTGTGAGGGGGTCTCTTATACTTTTCGAGTTATGGCCTTCTGAATCTCGAAAATCGACCATTTTCAAACTTGATTTTCTTATCGAAAAATCGCATAAAATGCCTCCTTCTTTTTGTTGGCACTTTTTTGACAACCTGATCTGGGATTTATCATACAAATGTTTATAATGATGCACTAAACCTATTAGCATGCATATTTATAGTTTTATTTACGACTAATATATAATATAAGTATTATACTTGTGGTTTTTGAAGTATAATGCCATATATTAATCCCTTAGGGAATAATGGCGAGGGATTAATAGTCTTTATTCCCCCTTGTACTCCTATCACAAAATTTCTCGAATTAAATAATACCATGGAAACAATATAACCAAACTCAAAAGTGTCAGTGTCAAACGCGTAGTGTTTGTGTATTTGTATTAAAATGAATGAAAATGAAGAATCTTTCACATGTACACCACCAGAAATTGTACAATTAGCTGCAGCAACAACATCTACCTTAATACCAGAAACATCGAAATCCATTTATAATAAAACGTACGCATCGTTCAACGAATGGCGCCTTCGAAACAAGGCAAACTCTTACCGAAAATGTTCTGCTGGCCTATTTCGCTGAAATGGGTGCAAAATACAAGCCGTCTTCATTATGGTCATTCTATTCAATGATTAAATCTGTGTTGAAGATAAACCATGACGTTGATTTGGAAAAATATAAGAAACTACGAGCGTTTTTAAAAAGAAAATCTGAAGGATTTCAAGCAAAGAAATCTTCCATTCTGACCCCGGAAGAAATTAGGAAATTTATTGACAGAGCTCCTGATGAAATTTTTCTTTTGCATAAGGTAAATGTTCATATTTAATCTGATCTATTCAAAAACTCATGTTCTTATTTGATTCAGGTTATAATAGTTATTGGAATTATGGGCGCATGCCGCTCAAACGAGCTTTATGAAATGAAGATAGAAGACGTGAAGGATTTCCAAACAGAGTTATTGATAACAATACCCAAGACTAAAACTAAAATTGTACGAAAATTCACCATAAACAGTACGTTTCACAATATTGGTAAGAAGTACATCGATCTCCGTCCGTCACATGTAGAAACCAATTCATTCTTTCTAAATTATCAAAAATCGAAATGTACAATACAACGTATAGGAAAAAACAAATTTGCAGACATTGGTAAACAAATTGCCAAATATTTAAACTTGCCAAATCCTCAAAGTTATACCGGCCATTGTTATCGCAGACCATCTGCCACTCTGTACATTGATGGAGGAGGCGATATAACTGGATTGAAGCGTCATGGGGGCTGGAAATCTACCCAAGTAGCTGAAGGATACATTGATCATTCTATGAGAAACAAAACAACTACAGCAGATACTATTGCCAAACAGATAAATAGTAATGAAGCAACTTCTTCTTTTACAGCAACCGAAATTCCAAATATTCGTGTTGAAAACTCTTCCAAAGTTAATCATAATTCACTACCAATTCAGTTTATTAATTGTACTATCACTAATTTAAATGTTATTGACATATAAAGTTGTTCATTAAAAATCTAAAATAAATAAATTTGTCGTAAATAAAGTAGAGTATACTACTCGCAATAATAGCTATTATTCTCTCGCAATGTTAATCCCTCGCCGCTAACGCGGCTCGGTTCGTAAAAATTCCTCGAGAATAATAGCTATCATTATTGACTCGTGGTATAATCTACTATTAAAGGTCTCAATGTCATTATTTATAGACTGAACTGCGATTTTTATGCAATTTTGACAGGTCTTTATAATTTGCGAAGGTTATGTCACTTATGTCTCAAGTTATATTAGTATTTTCTTTTTCCATGAAAGTTGGTTATGTTTTAAATAATAGGTAAAGAAAGATAAAAGTTAATTTGGATGCATACATGGTTCCATGAAAGTACATAGTTTCAACATCTTAGTGAATGAAACTGAAGATACAAATTAAAGAAAAAGCGTTGTGCATAAACCCGCCTTAAAATGATTAATTTTTTTTATGCGCACCATAGCCCTATTCACGTGTTCCTTCTTGTTATGCATCAACTGCTCCAATTTGTCATTTGAATTTTTTTAACAATCTTATAATGGATTTATATGATCAATAATTGAGAATGTTCAGCAGTCCCCTCACATATAATTATGGAGCGCCTGCGTCACTTGTTCATCAAGAAAGGTGTACGAACAGTCGATTTCAGTGCTTAAATATAAATAAAAAGAAAACGTAAAAGGTTGGTATATGAACCTACCATTGCCTGTTTTTGCTCTGGGATCACTACTGGAAAATGATTCTTGCTATTCGCACCCCTCATATGTATTTGTGGAAGAGAAGTTGGCAACACAGGAACGTACCTTTCGAGCTGCAGAAAACGGTCTGGGCGTTTTTCGAAGAATCACCAAGTTAACAATCTTACTAAACGAGTTATGGTTCCATCGGGTATTCCAGCATTTCTGGAATGAGTACGTACGTACTAGTCGCGATGACGTTAAACGTACCGAAGGTGTGACTCTCTTCCCTTGCGATAAACCAGTAGTTTGGGATTTTTCTTTTGCAGATACATTTGGCTGCTTCTATTTAGCCGGAACTTCAAAGTGTGCTGGTGCTGTAGCTATAACCAATGAAAAATTAAAAAAATTTAAGTAACAAAATCTCGAAACTTATTTTATCATTTCTTTCCAGGTAGACTCGTTACTATAATTTTTGTGAAAAGAAATAACAAGCAAGGGCCAGGTGGAAAATGTTGTTGAGGTTCCGACTTTAAGGAAAACATATTTTAACACGAAAATACTCAAAATGATGAAATGGGGATGCAGTTTAGGGGTTGAAAACGTTTTTTTGTGATTTGCGGTTACCTCCTAGCGGAAAACATTCAATAGAAATGTCGTAGATTATAAAAAAAATAAACTATTTTATTTCAGATTAAAATTTGTAGAAATATGCCTTTTTTGGTGTCGAATAAGCATGATTTTTTCGCAATTCAGAAGACGACTAGTTTTCAAGTAATAGTCCAAGAGATAGCGTTCAAATCACTAGTTGATCGCATAGTGGATGGAAAAATTATATAATGTAGTCCCGAACGTGTATTATATGAAAACCGGTGACTACCAGCTCGGGCACCTTGCGATCGTTAATTAAAAAAAAAATACTTTTTCGTAGGTCAAAATCCGACCAATTGCATTGTGCGTCCAGATTCGTTTATACAAAGGAAAAACATTATTAAATATGATTTTTGGTAACTGCCACTCGAAATCGGTTGTTAAGCCTTGCCTGCCAATCAAAAACAGGCTAATAAAAATTTTGAAAATCCGACTCATCGCAAAGTGAATGAAAATCGGATATGACACATTCAAAGACCACTGCCGGGTGACTGCCTCTCAAGGACGTTGCTTTCTAGTGCTGCCGGCCCTCAAAGTTTGCTCTGCATCGCCCGGCGCACTTGAAGACTGCCAAGATATCAGTATTCCTTTGAAAGGCATTTCAGCCGAAATATTGATATACGTTGAATGGTATGAAATATACATATAGCATATCATAAACCGAGTGTGAAATGAAATGATCCTAACACAAAATCATAATATTATGTATCAATAATTATTTTAAATATTTTTTATTTCTACCAAAATGGACCACATTCTTAATGCGAGAGCGTATTCCTCGCTATCAGTACAGCTAACGCTATCACTAAAGTGAACGTCTTCCTAAATGCTTTCAACATTCTCTGAAATACCATTTTCATCCGAAAGTTCTGGCTGAATTATTATTTAATCGACGAATTAAGGAACCTGCTCACCCTTGAACCAGACAAATGCACATTTGCTATTTTTTTCAATCCACACTTATTCGGTGGGGCAAAGATAGATGGGAAATTTGTGGTGGGCGTGACACCAAATATTTGTAATGTATTTTGCTCGTAGAATCATCGTCCATAGATATACTAATCTATGAACGATGGTAGAACTTACTCTACGAGTTCTGTTTTGCAAGGGGGGATTGTCGAATCATAAAAAGTCGTCGCCTTTTTCGCGAATTTCTTGTTGACGTCATTGACCTGGAAATTGTTCCATACATTTGACATACAAACTATTCGATTTTTTCGAAATTTGCATCGTCGATAGCAGTCCCCAATACTTGAAGAGCTACCTAAGTATATGATTTACTGGCAGGTAAATCTGGGCTGGGCATGTAATAGCATTCTTGGTGTTACCCCAAGTTGCCTGGATGTATTTTTAGAATGCCTCCATGTCAAGTTCAAGGAGAGGGGGGGCGTTTGAAAACCAGTCAGTTTGTGACCGTTTGCTGGTTTCACATTTTGGTAGATATTGTGCTGAACATACCTTCTGCCACGTTTGACCTGCGTAAGAGGCCAGGGTCCAGAGTTATGCCAAAAAAAACATTATTATTGAAAATCGCGGTTTTTTCAGCATATCGCTGTATATTGACATCTATCGTAGGTCAAACTTAAGGTATGTACAGCACCACATCTACCAAAATGTGAAACCAGCAAACGGTCACAAACTGACTGGTGTTCAAGCGCCCCCCCCCCCTTTCCTCCTTGACTTTGACCTGGAGAAATTCTAAAATTACATCCAGGCGACTTGGGGTAACACCAAGAATGCTATTTCATGCCCAGCAGACGGTTTGCTGACCTGTCAGTAAATCATATAGGCAGCTATTCAACAACTAGCTTTGCATAGTATTCCTCAGAATGTTGCAATAACCTCAATGTTTTTTTTACCCTTTCTGAAAAAAGAAAGGATTGAAATCGCACATTGCACGTCGAAGCACAGCTGCGACTGATTCTACGAAGGGGCCGATGCGACGGGCCGAACTTTGAGGGCCGGCAGTCAGTAGAAAGCAATGGCCTTGGGGTGGCAGTCACCCGGCAATGGTCTTCAATCATTTCAATGGTTTTCAATAGTTGTAAACAAGAATGAAAATGATATTGATAAAATAATTTTCTAGTGTTATTATGTATTTGAATATTTTATTAAAAATGTAATATAAACTACTTTTTGTTATAAAAATAATGAAGAGAGTCGAAAATCAATGAAAATATATAGGAAATTATGATTCAGAGAGACTTTTTTCTCAATTTTAAACGGTTCAACGATCAATAAAGTTCCAAAGGCCATTTGAAGGTAGACATTTCAACAATTAAAATTATCACTTATAGACCTTGGAAATACCAAAAAATATCAAGACAATTAGTTGTTTGTTGAAGATAAGGGTATTTTTTTCGAAAAATGTACACAATTCTATGACTAGTCGTCTTCTTAAGTCCAAAAGAATCATACTTAATCGACACCAAACAAGACATAATTTCACAAATTTTATTGAGAATGCGCGGGAAAAAAATTAAATACTGGAAAATCGTTTTTTCGCCGTTTTGATGGTTAATTTGAGATTATGTCAAAATGTGTTGAATACAAAAGTTTCTGATTTTTTCATCTACATCTTTTTCATTGTAGTGCAAGAGGTGATTACACCCTTTATATGTTTGTTTTCAACACTATACTTACAAATGTTCTACCATATACTTCCACTATTGATAGTAATTAATTCACCGACCTGTTGGTCTTTTACACACTCCCCATTTTCCATTCCCGTAGGCCGCTTAGTATTTATGTCTGCAGCCTAGAGTAAAAGAATAAGGACACACGGGATCAGTTCGCAATTGCTGCAACATTCGAAGAGCTCTCCTGTCTTCTTAAATGAGACAACTTTTGCTGCTTTCCGCTTGACCTCCGACAAACGAACTTTTTTCCGTCACTATGCCGGACTAAGTCCTACCTATATATCACTTCGAGAGGGAGAGGGAGTTTTCCTTTCTAATTTGTACTGGAGCTAGAAACGCTGTATTTGTAAGGGAATTCGTTGAGTTGGTTCAGCGTCATAATTAAACATTTTTTATTACTTCACACAGTTGCAGAACATTGACCAACAATTGAAAAAAAAAATAAGGAATGCAGTGCTTCCCATGGCAAAGAGTTAGAAATATTGGATACATACATACATTGATAAAGTATGGAGTCACTAATATGTATGAAAACGGACAATTATCTCCTAAAGTAAGATATCTAGCGAAAAATGTTATAGGATACAAAAGCTCGAGGGTTTTTCAAAATCTATTACAATAAAGGATCAATCAAAAAGTCATGACGAAACAAAGTTGCTTTTTCTCCAATGGGACAATCTGTAAATTATTCCATTTTTCAATTTTGCTAGAAATTTTAAACAAAATTGATTGAGCACATTATATTCTGAGTTTAACCGTTTTTGAGATATCGAATTTTGGAAATAACTCTTTTGTACAACTGTCAAACAACTTGACATTTCTGCATCTCTATTAAAGCGTAAATGTTTACTTTTTTTGGTCTAACCATTGTTTAAATAGAACATAGTCAATGCCTGTGGAAAAGGTATTGGACACAAACGCGAGTGTCATCTAGCGTGATTAGTTACAAACATGAATATTTGACGTCATTTTAATGCAGGTTTCTTCAAAAAAACCCTGATTTTAATGCTTTTCCATTGTTTCAATCAAGTTACGACATGACTTGGAGGCCAGATCACTGAAGTTACGGCATGACTTGGATGCGAGCTCACTATCGCCATCTACATGTCGCATCCATTTTGATCCAATTATAATCCCATAAGGTTGACTAACTATCTTCTATATAAACAATGGTCTAACTATTGTTTTCATAAAATTTTAAATATCCAGGACATGGAAAAAATACGTTTATTCATTTTTTGCATTTCTATCAGCCCTGAACAATTATTTCTTTGTATTTTCTGTAAAAAGATAATATGTAAAATTTAATCACATCCATATTTTTGAAAGTAGTAAATAGTTATTTTTGTATCAAGTGCGTAAAATGAGTGAGACCGCAGGTAGAGTCCAAATATTCTCTCGAATGTGCCATAAAAACACGAATTTTATACACGGAATACAAACATTTTTGTAAAACTGTGAACGTGAATTCACATCGTCTAAAATATGTTAAAAATTAATACTTTCAATACATCTTGACGTGGTTTTTTGTCCCAATAAGTTATCGCTTTTAAACGACTGTTGTCTTGAAAATATTATTCAATGTTTTCAGTAAAATCGTATTCAAAAATTTTTCCTGTCTGAAAAAAACTAGTCCAAAATAACTAAATAATACTCCTCTTGTCCATACATGTTATCTTTGATGTTATCAATACTTCCAATACAAATTCACAGTATCCAGTGGTCTATCTGTGTCGTTACTATAGAAACGGTTTGTTGGCACGCCGCGTGTTTGACTATTAGACAGTGTTTGCTCGTAGTTCCGTAGTTGCTTCAATTTTAAGTTATTTTCAAGAAGATGGATGTTGATTATGATAGTGGTAGTAATACCTCAACAGATATATCTGAGAAAGCAAATGCAATAGTATCCAATATAGACCGGGATCCCACGCCTATTTTCAAAAATGATTAATAACAGGCTGAATCTTCCTGAGTAGCTTCATTTTGACAAGACGCCCAACTTTTTCCTCTACTAAAATTCTCGATAGTGCTGGCTAATAAAATGTGCAGGCGTCAATCATGTCGATTTGGTAAGAGCAAAAAATTCATTAATAACTGTTAGTTTTTTCATTTGAACCTCGAGATAATTCGATGAAGTACTCGAAAAAACTTTTGACCTACAAAATGGATGGTAGGACTAAAGAGTCCCTCACTCCCAACATGTAACAATGACGTGGTCATAAAAATTCATTAATAACCAGCGGATTTTTTTACCGTTGCTTGGTTGATATTTGTATAATTGAATGGTCATATTGTCCTACAAATTGAATGGTAGGTGTTCCCAGTCCTACGCTCCGAAATTGTCAATTCCATGGTAAATTTTTTTTTTATTAATAATTGTAGGACAATGATAAGACATGAAAGGTTAGTGTATTCTTCACCTAAATAAAATCTCCTACAAAAAAAATGGGTATGTACCGCTAGTCCTACAAAAATTATTCAAAATAACGAATTATTTTGAAATTGTCTTTTGGCTATTATTCTTTCATTCCTGAAGTAATGTTACTTTCAATGATTAATTGTTTGTTCAATTCAAAAATATCATAATTTACGTGAAAAGTTTATGAAATAAATGTGAAATTTTGTTTAGCTTTCATAATTTTTACAAACATATCGAAAACAACAATAACAGAGTAAAAACATTGAAATAATCCATCTGCCCTCCGGGGCGGCTTAAATGATGTCGCATGCGCTTCAACAGATGCAGGAAAACCCGGAAAAACGTGCAACACCACATCGTCGTCTGAAGAGCTGAATTTTAAATTGAAAACTTCCAAAGAGGTCAGACGAATTGTAAAAATTTGCTCTACGGTAAAATAGGATGTATGATATCTGCAGAGGCCTAAAGAAGTCCAGTTCGAAAGAGATAATATTTTACGGGGGTCAAGTTGCCAAGTAGCTAAAATACCGATCTTTTATCCACTTTGGTCGCCGGTCGTGGGTTCGAAGCCTAGCGACTGCTTATATTTATCTGATGGTCCGAGAAAGTTGAATAGTACTCAAAAAGTAAGAATTCGTTAATCCTTGGCTCTCACAAGTTTCGACTTCTGAGGGCTGCCGTTCGTAAGGGGACATCTGGTTAACGGAAAAAACTATTTTTAACAATGAGGAAGGGAAGGAAAAAGAGCGGGAGAGCATTTTTCACCAGCTATTCAAGGAGGTATCACAAGAACAGATTTCTGAAAAATGTAATTGGATGCGGGTGGCTGTAAATCAGAGTGACGGGACTTGCTGGAAATAAGAGGAGTTGATTGAGGGATTATTTCATGAGTATAATTTCACTTCAATTTTCATATCCTAGTAACAGATATTGACAATTCGTAATCATTATTTCATTTTGTTCCTGAGATATAGCCTTTTTAAGCATTCAAATTGTCACTGTGTGGAAAACTGTTGAAGTAGCAATCATAATATAAATCCTCATGTGATTGACAAAGACTCATTCTTTTTCAAAGAATTTGTAAAATAAAAATGATAATGATTTTGATATTCATCTATTTCTTTGAACAGTGTCTTGTCATGCTATGTAGTGCAACACCCTTTGTGAAATATAATTTCTTATTCGAATGGAGCTACGAGCTACAAATTAGATTTAATGTGTTTCTTATAGTAAAAAAATCAAATTGATTCATAATTCGCAAAACAGCAGTAATAGAATTTTTGACACCCTGTAGCTCGAAAACTGGCCATAAGATCGATCTGTGAACTGAACAACGTAATGAGGATGGCAGGATCAAGAAAATATCATATCAAAAATGACGATAAATGTGCCACTTACAAAATATTTTGATCATTTTTTATTTCAGAAGGTGGCTTACGGTGGCTTACGGACAAATAGTTTGATTTTACTGCCTTGAAATTAAGTTAATTCAATTGGTTTGTTTCACCATAAGTCATGAGCTTCAGGTTTGGGTATAACTAACAGTTAGCCATACAATTTTTGCGCTCACCAAATCAACATGACTTTCGCCTACGCATTTCATCATCTACTAATATCAAGAATTTTCGTGGAATTGACAATTTCGGAGCGTAGGACTGGGAACACCTACCATTCAATTTGTAGGACAATATGACCATTCAATTATACAAATATTAACCAAGCAACGGTAAAAAAATCCGCTGGTTATAATTGAATATTTATGACCACGTCATTGGTACATGTTGGGAGAGGGGGACTCTTCAGTCCTACCACCCATTTTGTAGGACGAAAGTGTTTTCGAGTACTTCATTGAATTATCTCGAGTTTCAACTGGAAAACTGACTGTTATTAATGAATTTTTTGCACTCGCCAAATAGACATGATTGACGCCTGCTCATTCTTTTAGCTACCACTATCGAAAATGTAGAGGAAACAGTTGGGCGTTTCGGCAAAATGAAGCTACTCAGGAAGAGTCAGCCTGTTATTAATCATTTTTGAAAATAGGCGTGGTATTCCGATCTAATATCTAATAGTCTACAAGAACTATGGTGAATTTCTCTTCAAGAGCACCAATTCGATTCGGAATGACATCTAGAAACTTTTTGAAAAATTTGAAGGTGCGCCGGCCGACAAAAATTGCAAAAATTATAAACAATTTAGCAAAAAAAGAGGGGGGTTTGTTTTTTGCAAATAACTCCAAAACTATTGAAGATATCCAAAATTTGACAAAAGATTCTGAAAGAGAAGGAAATTCCTAAAAAATATCTCACGTCCCGGAACTCTACCACCAATACTTAGAATTTCAATTTAGAGGCGAAAATAGCGCTAAAAGCGGGTGATGCGAGTCCCTCGTGCACTGACTGATGCGGATCCTTGAACAATAAAAATAATTTTAACCCATTAAATGTCTATATAAAGAAATAAAAAAATTCACTCACCTTTTAGACACTTGAATAAACGAAAATTCATGGAAAAAAAATGTTCCCGTAATTATTTTATTACATATAATTTTATTAATTAACTAGTTTTTACAAGTTTCAAATTTACATACAAACCCTGATAATGGTTATAATAAAAACTTCAGATTTGTTTCAATTGTTGGAGCTATTCTTTAAAGCCTTTGAAAAAGATCTACATTGGAAAATTGAAAAATTGCTGATTTTCCACTTTGTTATTAACAATCTAAGAGACTAAAGAATGAAAAATGCAAAAAAGCTATGAATTTATTTTTTCAATATTCCTGTTTGATCGTATTTTGATCATTCAAAGTAACATAAAAATTATATTTTTTTTTATTTCTCACTCTGATTGTTTAAATAATTGTTATAAACATATGCATTGTTCATAAGATATTTGAATATTCTTTTTTGGAATTTCAATAAGCAATAAATATTATGATATTTAAGAACAAAATCAATCCCTAAAAAAGTGTTTATTGCTTGAAAACGCATTTGTTGATTAACTATTGTTTTTTGCTACCAAATATTAAAATGAAGAAACCATTTATTTTTTTTATAATTCCCTTGCTCTTCGATATTCTAAAAAAATATTTAATCATATTTTCTTTGTATTTAATGAACAATTTGTTATAAACAAATTAATTTTTACTATAGAGTTTTTTTTTAAATACTGCAAAAAATAACAAAAATAACCATATGTGTCATTTGTTGTGTAAAAGAATTGATATTATTAATTGGTAGAAAAAAAATTGTTAATTAAGAAATGCGTTTTTTAGCAATATTATTTTTTTTTAAGAAATGATTTTGTTCTTTAAGATCATAATATTTATTGCTGATTTAAGTTCCAAAAACAAAAATTCAACTATCTTATAAATAATGCAATTATTTATAACAATTAGACAGAGTAAGAAATTTTGAAAAATTATTTTTATGTGTTTTTAAATGATTAAAATACGAACAAATTGGAATATTAAAAAAAATATATAGCTTGATTTGCATTTTTCAGTCTCTCAGACTAACAGAGTGGAAAATCAACATTTTTTAATATTTCCAATTTGAATCTTTTTTCAAGAATTGCCCCAAGAAGTGAAACAAATTAGAGGTTTTTAGTATAACAATTATCAGTGTTTGTATATAAATTTGAAACTTGGAAAAACTAATTGATTAACGAAAGCATATGTAATGAAATAATTACAGGAAACATTTTTTTCATGGATTTTTGTGTCTAAAAGATAAGAGATTCTTTCTTATTTCTCAATATTGATATTTAACCCTTTGAGGAATACTGGTTATTAGTGAAAACCACATTACTAATAGCCATACTTTTATTTTCCTACCGGTTTTATATCGTAGCCACAGTGTTTATTGTGTTGCCTACGCATCATTTTTACTCTTCTTGCCGATTGCAACGAGTTTTGGTAGTATAGTGACATTTATATCATGTTGAATTGATGGCGTTTCGAGCCCAACGTTTGGAAATGTTTAACGTGCCAAGTTGGGTTCTTCCTAAATAAAGACAGGTACTGTTTTGCGTTGTTTCATTCAAAATGAAAGAATAATTAAGTTTCAGTTCATTGTAAACAAAAAATGATTGCAAAGTTGCAAATTTGCAATTTTGCACTATTTAGTTGCTGGTGGTTAGCAGGATAATTTGTTTATTTTTGGTTTATTTAAGTCTTATTTCCACTGAAGCTTATGTTAATGAACGCTTCCATCGTACATTCTCATTATTTTTCACTTTTAAAATTTTCGAATTAATTTTGGCCTCAAAGGGTTGATGGGTCAAAATTATTTTTATTGTTCAAGGGTCCGTAACAATCAGCGCACGCGGGACTCGCATCACCCGCTTTTAGCGCTATTTTCGCCTGTAAATTAAAATTCTAAATATTGGTGGTAGTGTTCCAGGAGGTGGGACTTTTTTAGGAAATTTCCTCCGCTTTCAGGATATTTTTTCAACTTTTGGATATCTTTGAAAGTTTCCGAGATATTTGCAAAAACCCAACCCCCCTCCCCCTTTTTTTACTAAATAGTATATAACTTTTCAAATTTTTCAAAAAGTTTCTAGAGGTCACTCCAAATCGAATGGATCAGAATTTTCGGTGTCTTGAAGACAAATTCACCTAAATAGTTCTAGTAAACTAGATTAATATGTTACCGGCCAAATCCAATTTAATATATGAGAAAATATATTAGCAATTTCGTGAATGTTGCGAGAAGAAACATGTAAAAAAGGTTTCTGAAAATGTGCTTATATGCTATCTTGAAGAAAAATCAAAAATTAAAAACTTCCTACGTTATGGAGTGTTAAAATTGTTTTTTCCGTTACGAACGGCAGCCCTCAAACTTGTGCGAGCCAAGGATTATCGAGGTCTTACCTTTTTACGTGCGATTCCCAGCACTTTCTCGGAAAAAGTTCTGCAGTGGCCGTGGTTTGAACCATCGCCGACTGGCATCCAAAGTGATTAAACCATGTCGCTTTAACCACTCGGCTACCTGGCCTCATCATAGTGTCCCTAGATAGTGTCTACTCAATGTTGAAAAGTACATTGAATGTTAAGGAAAAATATTGATATGAGGAAGTTTTCAGAATTGATCCCGCTCATTAAGAACAAAAGCGTCGGATACCGTGGAAAGAAATCAAAAGTTTTATCAAGGGATGATATCAATAAATTTATTGAATATTCTGATAACGAAACAAATTTGTTTTATAAAGTACAGATATAATCATAATTTTGTAAGATTAGTAGTAATTTCAATACTTTTTATTTGTAGGTTGTCCTGATTTTGGGTATACGGTGCTTGTCGCCATGAAGAATTATTACATATAACTATTGATGCCATTGAAGATGCTGGATCTATATTGATTGTTAAAATACCTGATACGAAGACCTATATTGCGCAATAACGTTTACTGTTCCAAATTCTGTTTATACTGAGATATACCGCAAGTATAGACTACGGCCGCCTCATACAGAAAGTAACAGATTATTTTTGAAATATTCGAGAGGAAAATGTATTAACTAACAGGTGGAAATAAATAAAATAGGAGAAATTCCCAGCTTGATTGCAAAATGGTTGGAAAAGACACGTATAAGAGCTACTCAGGATACCCAAATCCGCCAGAAAGTGTACTGCATCATCTCTTTGTGAAGTAATAGACGAATGCGTCAAATCTAATTCCTTTTCAAGTTGGGAAAATCTTTTAAGTTTTTCTTACAAATTATTCTGTATTTCACGTACAAAAGATAGTCGGAAAGACTCTCTAACATCAATCATCAAGAAAAACCTAAAACTTTTGAAAAACCCCATTGACCATTTATCACCTGACTTACAGAATATTCCAAAAAACTATGATATTTCGAAACTCGTTTTGAGTAAAATTGCTGATGGTGACATTTCATCCGCTATCAGAATTCTAAGCTCCAGCGACACTATAACTAGTTATGATAATGCTACTGAAATGAGGGTAGTAGCTTTACCCCAGTTTGCCACTTTCCTTTTGTAATTTCTAGGGAAATTGGTGGCTATTTGAGAATTGAATTTGCTTTACACTAATTTTATGTGTATATTTTTTTTTTGACGTTTTCAAAGTCACAATTCTTTTTCAACAACGTATCATAGATACCAAAAAATATGTAACAAAATCAACGTGCCTTGCATGTCTTTAGGCGCTGATGCCAGATTTAGAAAATATACATGTAATTACAGAAATGAAACGGAACATCCCGCCGGCCTTGAAAGTATCCAGAAGATGCCTTTCAAAGGAAGCATGCTGAAAGAGTTACATTCTAACATCACATTCTTGAATGATAATAAACATTATGAAAAAGAAAACATTTTTATGAATAACACTTTCGAAAAAATGAATTAAATAATTATCTCGTTGAAGTAAATAATAATTATGATAATCGAGTTCATCAGTTCGGAATTTCAAAAATTGAAAGTCTTAAATTGTCTGAAACAGCTGGTCTTCAGTCTATTGGTAAAATACTTATTTTAACGATAGATCGCTTGACAACACCACTTTTTGTGAATACGCTAACCACTCGAACAATGCCGTCGGTTCCTGGGTGGACATCGGAAATTCTGCCAAGTGACCATTGCAGTGGGGGAAGATTGTCCTCTCTGAGTAAGACTAGGCTGCCTATCAGGTGGTCTGGATCTTGTCGAAAGCGCCACTTCGTTCTTTGGTGGAGGTTATGTAAATAATCTCTGCTCCAGCGAGACCAGAAGTGTTGTGCCATATACTGGATGTGCTGATACCGCTTGAGATGACTAACGGGCGTCTCTTTGAGATCTGATTCTGGAACTGCATTCAGACATCCGCCGATGAGGAAATGACTGGGTGTGATGGCCTCTAGGTCATTCGGGTCAGAGGAAAGGGGAGTCAAAGGTCGGGAATTTAATACCGCCTCCACTTGGGTTAAAATCGTATAGAATTCTTCGAAAGTGAAAGACGTACTAGATATGATACGCTTCAAATGGTATTTAATCGACTTCACAGCCGCTTCCCATATCCCACCAAAATGAGGGGAACGAGCTGGTATGAAGTGCCACTGAACATTGTTTGTATGTAGATAACGTTGGAATGCATCATTTCTTAGAATTGTATCAATGCGATTCAACTCGTTATTAGCACCAACAAAATTCGTGCCATTGTCCGAGTACAAATGACTACACAAACCACGTCTGGAGGAAAATCTTTTGAAAGTCGCGATGAAACATTCGGTAGTAAGTTCACTGGCCAATTCTATGTGAATTGCCTTAGTTGACAAGCAGATAAAGAGACATATGTAACCCTTGAGTATTTTACGATTCCGGTACTTTCCGTCCTTTAGCAAGAAAGGACCGACATAATCGACCCCACAATTAGCAAAAACTCGAGATGGAGTTACTCTGGTTGCGGGAAGATTACCCATTTGATTTGTAATAACTGGTGGTTTAGCTTTAAAGCAAGGTATACATTTGCGAAGAACGCTACGCACGGCTTCTCTGCCATTAAGTGGCCAATATTTTCGCCTAATAAATGATAACGTGGCTTGACAACCCGAATGAAAATTACGTTCATGTTCAAATCGAATCAATAGTTTTGTGAATACGTGGGTTTTGTGCAGTACAATAGGATGTTTAGAATCAAATTTTAAGGTCGAATGGCGTAAACGTCCGCCCACTCGAATTATACCGTCTTCATCTAAAAAGGGATTTAACGAGCTGAGTTTACTACTAGGTTTGACAGAACTATTTAACTTCAAGCTTTGTAGATCTTCTACGAAGCATTCAGCTTGAGCCAGTTTGCTTAAGATTTTTTCTGTAGTGGCTCGTTCAACCGGGGTTATATTGATGGATAATATTCTATCTTCAGGCTTGAGTTTTGAGTGCTTTGAGAACCTTGAACAGTACGATACGACGTTTACTAATATTAGGAATGAAGAGAATTTTTTAAATAAACTGAAAGAAATTGCCGTACTGAGAGTTATACATTTTGAGTTAAATTCAGGAATTTCAATGGATGATTTCGAAAAATTTGAGATGTGACAATTTGCAGGCCAATAATCTTGGGAGTTCTTCAAAAAAGATGGTCCATTCCACCATAAAGAATTATTTTGCAATTCGCTTGGACTGATTCCCCTTGAGATAATATCTGCAGGATTTTCAGTGGATGAAACATGGTACCAATTATTTTTTTTAGTCAAAGTTTGTATTTCGGAAGTTCTGTTACATACAAAAGTCTTCCAGCAACGTGGTTCAGCGGCAATCCAAGCAAGAACAATAGTGGAATCTGTCCAATAATAAATATTACTGAACTGGAGGTCTAAACAAGACGTGACCCTTTTGGTTAGCTTAGCTAATAGAAGGGCGCCGGAAAGTTCAAGTCTAGGTAACGATACAGCCTTGAGAGGAGCTACACGAGATTTTGCACAAAATAGAGAAACACGTACTTTGCCTTGGGCATCTTGAGAGCGGATATAGATGCATGAAGCATACGCTTGAATAGAAGAATCACAGAAGCCATGAATTTGTATGGCAACTGGATTTGTGATAAGTACATGCCTAGGAATTTTTAGTGTTTGGGCAGTGAGAATTTGATTGTGAAATTGGATCCAGGATTTGAATAAATTGGTTGGTATAGGATCGTCCCAACTGAGTTTTTCAAGCCACAGCTTCTGTAAAATAATCTTAGCTTGCACAATAATGGGACCCAGAAGACCCAATGGGTCAAATATTTGTGATATAACAGAAAGAATAGTTCTTTTTGTGATAGATTTGGGAATGGATGGAGTCATTTTGGTATTATACTCAAATGCATCTGTAACAGAGTTCCACAATACTCCAAGAGTTTTTGCACTTTGTGAGTCGGTTACTAACTGCTTTAAATGACAATTTTTTTCATCGATATCATTCAAAACTGATGGGTTATTAGATCTGAATTTTCGGAGTTCGAATCCAGACTTGGCTAAAAGACTGATTATATTTTTTTTAATATTAATGAGACTCTCTACTGAACTGGAACCTGTGAGTAGGTCATCAACGTAGAAATCATTGAGAATTATATTGGATTCTACAGGAAACTGGTCATGGGATTCTAAAGCAATCTGTTTCAAGCAACGGGTCGAGAGAAATGAAGCAGAAGCCGTAAGTGACGGTATTCAACTGGAAATGAGAAAGTTTGGATTCGGTATTTTCGCGCCAAACTATACGTTGGAGATCACGTTCTGGGTTTCTTATGTTGACTTACCTATACATTTTGGCAACGTCGCCTGTCATCACCATTTCATGTTGTCTAAACCGGAGGAGTATAACAAATAGTTCATTTTGTATGGTAGGACCGACTTTGAGTGAATCATTTAATGAAATGCCTGTATTAGTTTTAGCTGAGCCATCGAATACAACTCTTAGCTTGGTGGTGGTGCTATCTTGTTTTTCGACACTATGATGGGGCAAATAAAATATTGGTAATTGCGCGGGCTGATTTGGATCAATTTCTGTCATGTGACCAAGGGTCTTATATTCTAACATGAAGTCGCAATACTGGGCTTTGAGATGAAGATTTTTATTTATTTTTTGTTCCATATAATGGAATCGTTTGATGGCGGTTTCCAGAGAATCACCTAACTGTTTATATTTTTCCTTTAAAGGTAAACTAACTACGAAACGCCCTGTATCATCACGGGTGAATGTATTCGAAAAATGACTTTCGCATTCAGTTTCCTCTTCAGTCAGTTTTTTGGTTTCAGCATAATTCTCTTCTATTTGCCAAAAATTATGAAGTTGATCTTCTAAAGAGTTCATTGATAAAAAGCAAAGATTTGTAGAAGGCTGAACAATATGATTGAAAGGGATAGGTCCAGCTAGAACCCAACCTAATTTGGTTTCTTGCAAGGAAAGTGAACCTTTACCTAACCTAATTTGACCTGTACTGAGCAGTTCAAAGAATATTTCAGCACCTAGAAGCATATCGACAGGAGAAGGCACATTAAAACTATTGTCAGCAAGTTTGATGTGGCTAGGAATATTTATCTGATTAAAGTCAATGAACTGCTGCGGAATAATTCCTGTTATTTTGTTAATAACTAAAAACGACAGTTGTGAGGTATAATTACCATATATTGATTTGAATTTTACTGAAACTCTTTTCGATATATTGACTAGATTTTCGTGTATGCCAGAAACGGGCATATGTATGTCAACACCCTGTAGACCTAATTTGTCTAACAAAGATTTTGTTATGAAATTGGATTGGGATCCACTGTCAAGCAGCGCTCTGCATTTCAGAGTTTTGCCATTTTTGTCTGAAACGTTTACCTCTGCGGTTGAGAGAATAACAAATGATTGGTTAGTCATAGTATGGGTACACATATTTTCGAAATATGTTTGAGTTTCAGAAGATTGTGAATCAGACGTCCTATCTGGAGGAGGGTGACTGTGATTGCTTTGAATAGAATCATTGTTACTGCGCAAGGAGATTTGATATTGGGTATTGGTTTTAACATTGGATGTGGAGTTGGTGATGCGACTACTTGGTGTCAAGTGTAATAGCGAATGATGACGTTTTTGGCAAGTTCTACAAGAGTACGTCGACTTACATTCAGAATTGCTATGGCCTGGACGCAGGCAATTTGTGCATAGACCATAACGTTTAGTTTCTGAATATCTTTTGTTCAAGGGAATGTCCAGGAATGTTTTACATTGAAAAATAGAGTGATACTCATTGCAAATTGGGCATGAATAACTAGCAGATACATGCGAATATGAACGACCTTCATTGTTTTTTTTCATTGGAGTGTTACTTGAAGTAACTGTTCTTGTATCTAACGATTCCAAAAGTTGACAACGCTCCATTAAAAAAGTTGTGAAATCGTCAATCTTTGAAAAAGTTCGGGATTTTGTTTTTATTTCCCACTCTTTTCGCGTAGCTGAATCTAATTTCGAATTCAAAAGAAATATTAATATTGTATTCCATTCTTCAACATTTTCCCCTAAGTTTTTCAAAGATCTGTAATGTTTCAAAAAATTGTCTAAAAATTTTCTCAAAATGTTGTGGGAATCTTTAGACACATTGGGAAGCTCAAAAATGCTTTTAAGATGCGAATGTATGATTGCTTTTTTATTTTGATAACGTTCGGTTAATAAATCCCATGCAATTTTATAATTATTATCTGTTGCAGTCAGGGAAGAAATGATTTGCGCTGCCTCACCTTTTAATACTCCCTGTAGATAAAAAAACCTCTGAACATTAGAGAGCAATGGGTTTTTATTTATTAATGAGTCGAAAGATTCATAGAATTGTGTCCACTTATCGTAACAACCGCTAAATTCTGGTAAACTGATCTCAGGTAATTTGACATTGATTTGAGTGTGTGTTGCTGCTACGCCACTGGGAGAAACTAATGATTTATGTTGTGTTCCAGTTGCAGCAGCTGATACAGAACTTTGTTCAAGTGATTGTATTACAGTTTTAGCAGTTGCTACCAGTGAGAAATATTTATTTTCAAAATTTTCGCGTTCTTTTCCATGATCATCCCATTTTTCGGGTTCAATATTTTCGATTTCTGATTGTATAGCATCAAATTCGGTATAAATAATAGATATTGCCTCCAAACGTGTTTTTATTTCGAGAACGGGACGATCAACCTCTTCGTCTACCTTTTTTAAAAATGTTTCGAATCTTGTGAGAGCACTTTTTTTACTGCTTCTACGAATAACAAGTTGAGATTTTTTTTTCTCTTAGCTCTTCCGCAGACATTTTCGTTTAATTCAAGAGTATAAATTTGAACAAAAGGTGTATAAGTTGATACTAATTATTTGTAAAGAGGGACTGATAGCTTTTCCAATGAAAAAATCAATAATATGACTTATGAACTGACGTTTCCTTTCACTCGATCACGCCAAGTGGAAGGGTTGTAGGACAAAATTAGGTAAATGTTATAGGATAAAAAGGATAGGACTAACCTAGGATTGTTGCGAGCACGCAGATGAACTGTTCTGGATGGAATAGGTCTTGGTCTTGCACCAGCTTGGTTCGATTCGTCGATTATAATTACAAGAATTGGTCTAAATATCCGGCTCGAAGGACCATGAAATGAGGGTAGTAGCTTTACCCCAGTTTGCCACTTTCCTTTTGTAATTTCTAGGGAAATTGGTGGCTATTTGAGAATTGAATTTGCTTTACACTAATTTTATGTGTATATTTTTTTTTGACGTTTTCAAAGTCACAATTCTTTTTCAACAACGTATCATAGATACCAAAAAATATGTAACAAAATCAACGTGCCTTGCATGTCTTTAGGCGCTGATGCCAGATTTAGAAAATATACATGTAATTACAGAAATGAAACGGAACAGCTACTTTAGGAGAGTTTCAGTTAAAACACCCAAGTCTATGCTCAAGTCAGAATCCTGCTGAACCTTTCTATGAATCAATGACTCTCCCAGTGCTTCAAATATCAGGAAGGAATGTCATTGATGCAATAAAATCATTTCGCACTGGTTCAGCTGGTGGATTAGATAGTTTTCGACCAAGCCATATGCAAGATTTGATGAGCCACAGTTCTGGAAATATCAAAGACAAGCTTCTTTCCTCTGTCACCAAAATATGCTACTTTATCCCATCCGGAAAAGTGAATTCGCAGATTTGTCCCTTACTCTATGGTACTTCTCTTTGTACTCTTAAAAAAAGGATGGAGGTGTTCGGCCGATTGCTGTTGGCAATTTTTTTCGACGTTTGGTAGCTAAACTTGGTTGTATGGAAATAAAACAAGACCTTGGTTTGCTACTCCGTTCAATTCAACTCGGATTTGGTACTCCTGGCGGTTGTGAAGCAGTTGTGCATTCTGTACGAAGATACATCAATCAACATCAACATTCATCGTCCAAAATTTTTCTTATACTGGACTTCAAAAATGCATTTAACATGATTAACAGAACTGTTATGTTACTAAAAGTTAAAAATTCTTCACCAAACTTATATCCTTTCCTCAGTCAATGTTATAGTTCGATATCTTACTTGAGTTTTGGTGAACATCTTATTGAATCTCAGAGAGGTGTACAGCAAGGCGATCCGTTAGGTCCTGCACTTTTTTGTTTGACTATTAAATAACTCACGAAATCCATCAATTCTGAATTCAACTGTTGGTACTTGGACGATGGTTCGATTGCTGATGACTCAAATGTGGTTTCGCAGGATTTTGAGAAAATTATTCATCTTCCAAACAAATTGGCCTCGAACTAAATTTTGAAAAATGTGAGTTGATATTTCCATCATACCAAAAAGTTAATTTTGATACTGAATTCAAAAAATAAGGTACTGGTATTAAAATTGTGAAGAAATCAAAATTAAATCTACTTGGTATACCTTTGTCAGCGGAAAGATTATCTGAATCTATTCAAATGAAGAAAGAATCTCTTCGTTCGACTAATCTCATCACGTTTGAATAGCATTCCTATGCACGTTTCTTTTTTTCTGCTCAAAAATTGTTTGGCAATACCTAAATTGATGTATATTCTCAGATGTAGTCCAGCTTGGAAAAGTCAAAAAGATCTGGCTGAATTTGATAACACATTGGGTGCAGTGACTGAACAAATTACAAACAACTACTTCGATGATACCTCTTGGCTTCAAGCGACTCTACCTGTTAATCTTGGAGGATTGGAACTACGTTCAGCAAGTTCGCTAGCTTTACCAGCTTTTCTATCTTCATTCAAGAGTGTCTCCAAATTGATTAATCTGATACTTCCTGCCACTTTTTCCAGCATTGAAGATGATCTATATACGGAAGGAGAATCAACTTGGTATTCCAAAACTCAAATTACTCTATCTGATAAAACTAAAATCATTCAAAAAGCTTGGGACCGACCTATTCTAGATATTGTATATGAAAATCTTACTGCATCTGCTACAACTTCAACTGAGCAAGCTCGCCTGAACGCAGTAACAGTAAAAGAATCTGGTGCCTGGTTGAATGCCTTACCTGTTGCTGCTCTGGGAACACTACTGGATAATGGTTCCTTCAGGTATTCCAGCTATTTTGGAACCAGTAGGTACTAGTCGCGATGACGATAAACGCCCCGACGCGCGGTATGACTATCACCCCTTGGAAATGCGGTAAACCAGTAGTTTGGGATTTCACTTGTATGGATACATTGGCTGCTTCTCATTTAGCCGGAAATTCTAAGTGTGCTGGTGCTGCAGCTATAACCAGTGAAAAATTGAAAGAATCAAAATATCAAAATCTCGGAAATGATTATCATTTCTATCCAGTTGCAGTTGAAAGTTTTGGTGTGTTTGGTCCTAAATCGCTTTTGTTTATCAATGAAATAGGAAGGAGATTATACCAGGCAACCAATGAGAAACGGTCTACTTCTTTTTTGATCAAGAGAATTAGTCTTGCTATACAACGAGGAAATGCTTCTTTTGTTTTTAATACTATACCACCATCCCACTCTTTGGAAGAGATATTCGTTTATTCTACTTTTTGCAAATCATATACAATTTCAATCTGTTCCAAAAATGATGTGAGTAATAAGCATAGTTTCTTTGAAAAAAAGTCACAGCAGAAAAATTTATCAACCTTTCCAAATCTCTCAAGTTCTGCCATTTCTCCTTTCAAATTGATAGTCAGTAGTCTCAAGTCGAGTTCATTATCACGCCGCTCCAATGACGTAGTCAACCACCATTTCCAAAACCACTCAGTTGAAAATAAGAGTGATGAATGCATCAGGCTTGCAGTAGTTCATAGCAACGTCAAAGCTCTCGGTTTCAATAGACTTGAAAATATAGGTTATACTTGCTATATGAACAGTGTTATCCAGTGCTTATCCAACACAAGATGGCTGTTGGAGTATTTAAGAAGTGATGTCTACACAAGTGATATAAACACGACCATTTCCAGTATGAAAGGAGATTCAATCAAAGCCTTCGCATTAGTGATCAAGAAGCTATGGTCACGTGAAATATCAGATTGTGTAGTAAACACTGTACCATTGAAAAGTGAAATTCAAAGGTTTGCACCTCGTTTCATCGGTTGCGCCCAGCAAGATTCTCAAGAGTTCTTACGATGTTTACTGGATGGTTTGCATGATGACCTGAATATAATTACAGATAGGCGTAAACCCATTTTGTCAGAAATCGACGATAAATTAAGTACCACTGAAAAAGCTGAAGAGTTATGGTCAAGATTCCTGATGGTGGATAACTCAAGGATTGTAGATTTATTTGTTGGCCAACTGAAATCTACATTGAGGTGTATGTATTGTGGTCATTGTTCAGTTACGTTTGATCTATTCTGGGACCTTTCCTTACTGATTCCGCAAATAACAGGATAAATAAGCCTGGCTCACTGTTTGGATTCTTTTACCAATGGAGACACTTTGGACGATGATGAACAACCAACATGCTCGAAGTGCAGAGAGAAAAGGAAGTGCACGAAGTCCCTATCTATTTGTAAATTTCCCAAAATTCTAGTTATCAATTTCAAAGTTTTTTCTCATAGACAAAAATTTAACATGGTCATTGATTTTCCCATAGATGGACTGGATATGAGCAACTATACAGCGGACAGTATAGCCCCTCATCGATTCAACCTTTATGCATTGTCCAATCACAGCGGTACTTCCGATTTTGGTCACTACACGGCTTACTGTAGACACCCTTATGCAACTACTTGGCATGAGTACAATGAATAATCAAAAATTATTGTGGGCAGAGGCATATATTCTATTCTACGAGTCCTAGTCACAGAAAATCTTAATTTTTGAAGTTTATTATTTTTTTGTTGAATTCAGTTAGTATTTATATTTATTTTACTTTGATTCATCTACTTATATTTTTATCTATTTTTGAATAAATAAATAAATTAAATTGTTTTATGATGAATAATCATTTAATAATTGACTCTGTTAAAAATAAATTTTTCAAAAAGTGATATTTCTTGTTTATTTTGTGAATTATTTTGTCAACAGTAAAAACACATGAGCTTTTTTTTATCGGATAAATTTCTTTTTGTAACGAAATAATTTTGCAATTCAGTAATTTTACAAGAAAAACTGACATGACAAAATCGCGGGACCGAAGGTCTTGCGATTTTGTCAAATGTCAGTTTTTCGAGCAAAATTACTGATGGAAAAATTTTGAGTTAAAAAGAAATTTATCCTTAAAAGAAAAGCTCGAGTGTTTTTTGGCAAGATAAATCAACGACCGAATATAAAATGTCTCCATATTGACGCTTTATTATTTTTTGTAGATTGCGGGATTGCTTTTTCTATATTTTTTGTTATTTGTTGAGTCGAAACTTCCCCAAAATGACTCATGTTTCAGTATCAACTATCAACAATACTTAAGTAACTGACAGGGCAGACATTAAAGTGACGTAAGCATACTAGATGTAGACGCTTAAGAGGTGATAAAAAACGATGTACCTTTTTTATCGCTGTCAAAATGACAATAAAGTCATCTTTAAATGACATATTTTATACAGGAGTTAATTTATCAGTAAAAAAAAGGTTTTTTTCACGGTGTAAAAAAGTAAACATTTACGCATCAATAGAGATGCAGAAATGTCAAGTTTGTTTGACAGTTGTACAAAAATAATATTTCATTCATACTGTTCTAAACAACACACGGTCAACCCATTCCATCAAGTTGGAATTGCCATCCTGAAAACTGAGACAAGGAATTAAACGTGGCTGCTATAATTTGTGTTTCTAGTGAAAGTGCCGTTTTTCCGTGCAGCCAGAATTCAAACCGATCCTTTTGTCAAGTAAACCGAGCGAATCCAATCAAATCGAATAAAATTCGTGGTCGTTGAACCGAAAAACCACATGTAACCATTCTCCGATGCCGCGTTATTTACATAGCCTCGGACCGACCGGTCGCAGAAACTATAGGTAGACAGACGTATTATATTGAAAACATCTGGAAGGCTAATAATATACATTAACTAAATGTTTGTAACACTTTATTCATTGTTTGGATTGCGGCCGAAATCTCTCCTTTGGGACATCTTCGAGTGGTCATTGTTTATTTAGCTCGAACGTCCCAGCCGTAGCAAACCAGACGTATGAAAGCCCGTGGCGGTGGTCGATGCGGGGATTAGGGGGCTTCATCGTTGTTTGTTGAAATTTTTCCAAGACATTTTATTTCAAGTTTTTTTTTTTCGTATTGTAAGTAACTTTATAATATGATGATCGATTCAACGACATACAGTGTGCAGGATCTCGCTTACCTTAGGAGATACAAACTTAGTTAAATTGAGACAAAGTCATGCTGGTTGAAAATCTGGGAAAAAGTTTTCTTACAATCATTATTGTTTCAAATGTCGGGTAAAAGCCGAATTTTGAGATTTTCGTCTTTATTTCCAATCAAGTTAGCCATATCTAACTAAAACACTGTCAATGAAGAGATTCAAAATAGTTTATTGTACACCTAAGCCGTAAAGTGGCAATTTTTAGAACGAAAGAAGATATTGCCAAGCGAGACGCAGACGAGCCTTGCTAATATTTAATTCAATTTAGCGCTCAAGGAAACAATTTAACTTACAGTTACCTTTATTTTTTCTTATTACATATTTAAAAGGTGAAACTGGTGATTCCTATGGAGAATTCGTAGTAAGAACATTGAGACAAAATGAAGGGACATTGAAATGTCATTTGACAGCAGCTGATTTCAAATTTGAGGAGAACTTCTATGATCCAACATTCTGGCCAAGAGGAGTCCGCTTCAAAAGATTCAATTTCATGCTTTATTTATGTTCCAAATTCCTCATAGTTTGTGTAGATTTTAATACCTATACGTTTTCACATGATGAACGAAAAAAATACTCAGTATAAAAATAGTTCATAGATATTTCATTCACAAAAATTCCCTAAAGTCAACTAAACTCTGGCACTATAGACCTCAATATTTCTGATCACCTTGGAATTCTCTTTCAAACCAAGCTAACTCAGAAACAGTCAACCAGAATAATTAACTATAGGTTCATAACAGATGATGGATTGGTACATCTTGGAGACTTTTTGGAGACGGTAAAATGGGACTTTGTATATGACCATGATCTGGAAACAGCTTCTGTTTGCTGAAAAATCGAGGCTTGCTTTAAATAAAACAGAACCAATAAATTGATTTACGGCAGATCTCCGCGAAATAAGGGATAATATCAATTCCATGCAAGAATATTTCAAAATATATCCTAGTGAACAAAATAAACAACAGCTAAGAAATTACACATCCACATACCGTCATGAACTAATCAAGGCATAAAGCAATGTAAAAAATAGTAAAAGAAACACAAGAAATACCCAACAAATAGAAAATGTTTTGCCAAATTCAATCATTACTTTTTAATTATCGGAGATATTATATTGAACAGATTACCAAAAAGTAATATAGAACATTATCATCCTGTCTACATGAAAACATGAATGTACTTTCGGGTACTTTCGACTTCAGGAATGTTACAGAGATGGAATTATATGAAGCCATAAACCAAATGTACAATAAGAAACATTTGAACTCAGTCCTAAAATTGAAATGGCTATAAAATATCAGATTCTAACCCCTCTCACTCACTTGAATAATTAAAGTATATCAAAAAATAACTTTCCTGGTGTCTTGAAAGTATCGAAGGTAGTGCCATTCACAAAAAGGGCTATACGGTCTATAAAATTATTCCAAAAATCCAAATGGATGAACATTTTTAAAATTATAACCTTTTCAACACCAATCAGTATGGGTTCAGAAACAACCACTCTACTACTCTATATATAAATTAACTAGTTTTGTCAATTCTGGATTTGAAAATAATGAGTGAATAATCACAGTTTCTAGATGTGACAAAGTCATTTGACTGCATATAACTGAAATATTCAACCATGGCACAGTGAACAGTAATTTGTCGAGCTCTGTTAAAATATCCCAATAAAGTGAGTTAACGTGCAGTGAAAATTACCAAATTTTGCAGACTATTAGATACTTATACCATATACCAAACGATTGTATAAGAATTGGTGAAAACAATAAAACAAGTGAGTTTTGATTAGGAACGTCAGAGAAACAAGACGCTGACTGATGCAATATTTACACAAGTAAGCGAACTAAAACAAATAATCACCCAGAGTTCAGAAAAAGTAAAAATATTAGAAAAAAGGTGGAAAATCTCCAGAAGAAAAATACCGAACTTGAAAGAACAATAAAAGAGAATAACATACTAATTTTCAATTCAGAGTATAAAAACGGTAACCTACTCGATTACACACTGAACCTATTGAACACCAAACTAGAATTAGATTTAACCAAAGGAGAAATAAATAATATTTATACAGTTGGAAATAAAGAAGAAAATGAAATAATCCTAGTGAAGCTTGTGAGATTCATAACAAAGCAGCAAATCCTCAAAAATAGCAAGAAACTTAAGGGACAAAACATATCCATTGTAGAAGATTTATCTCCTGAAGAGAGATCTGAAAGAAAAGAATTGGTTCTTCATATGAGACAAGCCCGGAGAGACAATAAGAAAGCGCATATTTTTCACAATAAACTCTACATCGACAGTGTGGGTTACACTTACGCGGATCTGAAACTTAACCATAATAATGAAATAGAAGATAACTCGGGATACGAAAATTCTTCCGACGAAGAAAGTAGTCTTAATGAAATAAAAACAGATCAGAAAAAGGACAGGGCTCAACATGCTGATCGAGTGAAAGAAGAATCCAAGAAGAAGCTGCCCCGAACTGAGTCTGGCTCCAGTACTAAAAATGGGAGATCCACAAGAAGCAATAAAAAATAAGTAATTAACCTCTATTCATATATGTTCTGATAGTAAATGCTCAGTTTACGTATAAATAATAATTTTCTACACATTGCCTAAAATTTAAATTCCTGTATCAAATGGATCCTTATATCCGCGATTGTAATTATGAACCCATAGAAGCATTAGAGTTGAGTAAAATGAATGAACTCAATAACAAATCACTAGAAAACAAAAAAAGCAACTTCAAACTGATTCACCAAAATATACGTAGTGTAATGAAAAATTTAGATCAACTAGAGATAGCTCTGAATGAACTCTCGTTTGAATTTGATTGCATTGTACTTACGGAGACGTTTCAAATAGAAGACAAAAGTTTCATTGAACTTGACGGTTATACAATTTTTTATAGCGAAGGTAACATAAATAAAAATGATGGAGTATTAGTTTATCTGAAAAATATTTATACATATTCATCAAAAATTATTGCCATTGACAATTGCAAATCGATACAGATTGAAGTGAACTTAGATGGAAATAAATCAATATTAATAACTTCCATATATAGGCCTCCCGCAAACAATGCCGAAAACTTCGACTCCTGTTTGAACGAGTAACTAAAAGACACAAGCAGAGCATCTGTAGACAACCACATTATTGTAGGTGACATGAATATCAATTTGAATGATGAAGATGTCCTAGTATACGATTATCTGGACAATTATAGTTTACACAATTTTGTATCAATGATCAATAAGCACACTCGTATACAGGGACACTCAAAAAGCTGTATAGATCATATATTTTTAAAAACCATTAAAACAAATCTTAAAGAAAAATGTGTCTCCATGGTAGTGGATTGTAATATTACTGACCATAAGGCCATTATCATCTTTCTAGACACCCTTTGCGATAAATCCAGTACACACCCTGTAAGTAAATAGAACTACATTGAATACATAGATTATGCAAAGCTAAAAATTGACCTTTCCAACCATGACTGGAACATATACTATAGTATAGATAACGTACAGTCACAAACCACATATTTCGTGAAAATATTGCAAAAATATATACAAAAAAAATCAAAACGCATTCCAATAAGCAAAAATAGAAAAAAACGAAAACAATGGATAACAAAAGGTTTGGTAAAATCGATTAACCATAAGAAAGAATTATATAGAGATAGCAAAAAAAATCCTGATGACTTTGAGAAAAAAGAATACTATCTTGAATATCGTAAATTTACAGATAAACTGATCAAAAAAACAAAATATACCTATTACAGAGATAAAATAAATAAAAATAATTCTAAAAACTTATGGAAAGTTATATCGGAGATTGGGGGAAGAAAAACTGGGGATGATAACATAAAAAAATAGAAACTGATGGTCATATAACAGAAAATGAAAAAGAAATGGCTAATGCATTCAATGATTTTTTTATAGGAGTAGGGAAAAACTATGCTAATAAAATACTTTACTTTTACTTAAATCCTGTACATGACAAAGAAATATACGAAGTAATACAACAACTGAAAACAAAAAAAGCTCCGGGTTACGATCTTATGAAGCCGCAAGTTTTAAAAAATATATCCGAGTTCATAATACCTCCATTAGTTCATCTGATCAACAAAATATTCAGTACAGGAATATGTCCCGAAGAATTCAAACTGGCAGTAGTCACACCTATATTTAAAAAAGGACAAAAAACCAAAATGAATAATTACAGACCGATATCTGTGATTACAGTAATAACAAAAATATTCGAAAAATGCCTGAAAAACAGATTAAGTAGTTACATGAATAAATTTGATATTATTGCTATTAACCAATTTGGATTCAGGGAGGGCTTGTCGACGAATGATGCAATTTCAAAACTGACAGGAGATATGTATAATCTGGTTGACCAAGGAACTCCTGCAATTTGTATCTTTCTGGATCTAGCCAAGGCCTTCGATACGGTGAATCGCTCGCAGTTGCTGGAGGCCTTGGAGGATCTTGGGGTTCGGGGTATCCCACTCACCCTATTCTCAAATTACTCAAAAGACAGGAAACAAATAGTTAAAATCAAAGACAACATAAGTAATGAGAAAATGGTGAATTGTGGTGTTCCTCAAGGAACTGTTTTAGGTCCATTATTGTTCACCATATATATCAATGATTCATTGACCATGAAAACATCTGGAAAAGTAATAAGTTTCGCTGACGACACAGCTATTTTGTATTCCTCACACTCTTGGATCGATCTGAAAAAAAAAATTGAAAAAGATTTTGTACATATTATTAATTGGTTCGGACATAAATTGCTCACCATAAATTTCGATAAAACATTTTTCCTCCCACTCTGCAGCTACAAGAACGGTTTACCAAATTATGATGAGCTAACATTTAGAGAACAACAATTCACTACCAATATACGAAATGTCAATCAAACAAAATATTTAGGAATCACCATTGACTCGCATCTAAGATGGAACTACCATATCTCAAACGTCACAAAAACATTGAGGTGTCTTTTACCGAAATTTAAATTTCTTAAGAACATTCTCGATGTTGCACAGTTGAAAACATTATATTATTCTTTAGTGGAGTCTCGTTTGCAGTATGCAATATTGAGCTGGGGAGGGGCTGCAAATAGTCATCTGAAGCAATTAGATATGATACAAAAAAAATTACTCAAAATAATTTACAACAACAAATAACTTACTCCTCAAACTTGCTATTTGCTGCAGCGAGTGTACTGGATTTGAGGCAACTATATACATATGATATGATCATCAACATGTATAAAAATAAATCACTGATTCAAAAAGTAGACAATCTATATTTCACACGAACTATGGATAAGAACTTTGTTCAAATACCATTTCGTTATAAGTCCATTGGACAACATTGCTTCCTATTTCTGTCCAGGAAAATATATAATTTTCTTCCTGACATGTACCAAATAAACATAGAAAACATAAATTCCATTGGTTTGATAAAAAAAATATTCAAAAGTTATATTCTGTCACTAGAAAGAGATTCGCTTGATGTCTCATTCAACTAAATACCTACCATAAATTATACAATAACTCACTCAATGCTTAGTTTGTTCATATATAAACCTATAAACCTGCAAGACACGATCACAAACCCCTATTCAACCTAATCGGTCCTAATGGGTGCCCTTTTGACTCGACCAACTTGCAAAAATTATTGGGATATATAATAAGATTTTGTAAATCAATATATTGTAAAATCAAAAACAAATATTTGTATAATTATTAGTCACGCACAAGGAGTATAACAGCTAAAGACTGTTATACACTTCTGTGACTCACCTATGTTTATTTGTAATTAACTTTTTTTGGTTGAATCAATAATATCTGTTCTCCAATATTATGAATAACATTATTACTTTTACTATTAATTATTAAGATATTTTGATGTAACTGATGTCCATATATGTACTCTTCTTTTCAAATAAACCTCATTATTATTATTATTATTATTATTATTATTATTATTATTATTATTATTATTATTAACACAATATCCTTCTGAACAAATTGAGCTATAATGGCCTCAGTATAAAAAGTATATTTCTTATGAATTCTTACCTAAGAGGAAGTCATCAATTTGCCAAGGTCAACAGCAAAATATCTGATTTACTAAAAATTAAAACAGGGGTACCCCAAGGATCAGTTATTGGTCCAGTACTATTTCTTGTTTATGTAAATGATTTTCCAGATTCAGTAAAAGAGAACATTCTAATTTGCTGACGATACTAGTATCACAACAGCAGGCTCTGATTCATCAATATCACTAGCAAAGAACATCGACATCCAGTCATATGCCCAAAATTGGTTCACCACAAACAACCTCATTCTCAAGAAATCCAAAACAGAAAAAATTATATTTACCCATTCACGCAATAAAGACACACCAGACCCTGATCCCTCAAAGTTTCTAGGAGACTACCTAAACCCAAAGTTGTCATTTGATTACCACACTGCTTACGTTTCAAATGAACGAAAACTAACTGTGATTTAATAAAATTTTGATTACGGTCCATATTACCCGAAACCCGTCTTCAAATGGCATTGTATGATACACCTCTGGAATCAGAATGAAAAGATAATTCGAACAGTGTCATAAAATATCCAGGTCCGTATTTAAGAAAAAATTGTTGAGGGTGGTCTTGAGAATACGAAACATTGGATACGAAATCTGAAGACGTCAAATCGAAGAGAATTTCACCTCGAATAAAAAAACTTCGAAAATATTTTTTGATATTTCTGAAAATAAATGAAGAATAACCAAAAAACAGCAATGATCGAATTCACTTTTTTCGTCATATCTCGAAAACCGGCCCTGATATTTTCGATTGGTTTCCACCGATAGATTATGCATCCAGATGTTCAACTTTTTTTCCATTTAACCGACCTTCTTAATAGTATGGTTTGGAAGATACCCATACAATCCCATTAAAAAAGTGGCCACCCTGTATTGTGGGTTTCATTTAAAACATCGATTTTTTGACCACGTTTATGCATAACGGAAATAATAGTAATTTTAGCACGCCCAGTATGATATGGAGTCGAATTCCTGGTGTGAATTGAATACTTCGAGTTTGTCCAAACAACGATGAAAATATCAACTTTTCGTGAATTGAGAGTGCCAATTTACTTAACTTCAATTAGCGCTAGAGATATAGGGCAATATTAACAAAAAATTATTATAATAAATGGTCGATTCTAAAAATTTGTTAACATACGAAGTGTTCTTTTTGAAAAGATAAAGTTGCTAGGACTTTTTGATAGGAACAAAAACAATTCAATAATTAAATAATTTTAAATCAATAGAAATGTAAGTGAAATTTTCAGAAAAATCCCGCGTTGCGTTTTCCATAAACGTCTAACCTACTATCGACCGTAAGTCACGCTGTATATGAACATATTGTAACGATTTTGTCGCTACGGACGAGTACAGACCTGTCGCACGTACTCGTAAGCAAGCCTGCATTCCTGAGAGTATTAGGTCATCCTGACATTTCAGTTGTCAACGCTTCTAGAAGTGCGACATCTAGATGCGAATGGAACTAGTCCCAGACCTATCTAGAAAAGAACCCTTCGTGTATATAAGCATCACGCCGCGCGGACAGTGACAGTTCGATACAGTTACACAGAGTAGATGTCGTGAAAGTTTTAGTAAACAGTCTAGTTTGAAATAAATCAGTGCGACATAAATTAGATTAGACCAATGCATTTAACTATTTGTAACCAGAAACGCTCATGAATCCAAACAGAGTTACTATAGAATTGTTAGTGAGTGAAGAACGTTCTAGAGGACTTCGAACATGTTGTCTTTTCTGTTTAGAAATGTATTCCACATCGAGAAATGCATAAAAAATCGTCAGCGGAAATTACAACAAATGCACATGTTCTCGCCCAAGTATGAAAGCAATCCGACATATTTCATACCCTTAGTAAAGAGCACATCCATTTATATTATCATAAATATTGGCCGTATTTCAAAGCGTCCCGACGCGATTCGACACATCATCGAAACAAATACAATGGCAGAGAAAGCCGGTGACGTTTCCCTTGCAGGCTTCAAGGATATTAACCCCACATAACTAAATAGACGACGCATGATTCGAATGCATCACTTTCAGCGATGAGTATAATCGCAATGCTTGATTCAATTACATTTTATATAATCCTGCACTCGAATAGGCGGCCATGGAGGACCACCGACGAGTGCATTTGTCATTCGGCAGTTCCGCCTGATCTGACAGGTCCGCTACAGGGAAGCATCGAGGTTCGAGTGCTGGCTATATGGGGTAACTTTTGGAGCCAGCCTCCAGATGGAAGATAATATATAATAGACAGTGTAAAATATAAGTTTTTACTTGGAGTATACTTTTTAGCATTAGCATAATCTTTTAGTTTTAGCTATAAGTACTAGCAGTTGCTGAAAACAATGTGAATAATCTTCAGCTTGTACTTATAAGTTTATGCTTTGAAATATAAGTTTAAGATAGAAGCACCAAACAAGTTTTTGTATCCTGCACCAGATGTGTCACGCGCAGACTTGTTGATTCTTGAGTTATTTCATTTATTTCACCGCATCCTTACTAATAGGCTCGAAGTGTATAGGCAATTAAGATTTTGAAAACGAGTTCTTATAGTGAATGTAGTGAATATGAAGGTGGTGAACAAAGTACAAATTTCCGGTTTGTGGAGGGTTTAGAGAATCATAAAGTCTTATTCAATAGTCGCAATTGCCATCAATGAAAAAAGTGAAAGAAAATGTCTAATCATTCAAGAATCAAACCAGGGACTATTTGGAAAAAGTATTGCATTAAAATAATTAAAAAAGAAGATAAGAAAGCAACAGGGAATAAAAAAAATCTTAGAGACTGGGAATAGAAATTGTTGGAGGTTATAGGTGCAAAATCCAGTTTTCTACCAAATACGTGAAGGTGTGAGTATGGGCATTGCAGGTGAGCAACTTCTACCTGATGACAACAACGCAGACGATCCACCTCTGCCACCAATGCCAACACCTCGTCCTATACCAACCCCACAAAAAAAAACTCAACGAAGGAGAAAAGAAACAGAAGAAACTGCGAAATTGAGTACTGCAGAGCTACTAAGATTAGTTCTTCTTGAACAGTTGCAGCTTAGACGGATGCAGACGGAACGAGAACAAATTATGTATAACAGTTTGCGCGAAACTTCAATCGGAAGGTCCATGTTGCAGATATAAATTCTGGCAAGGTATACGCAAGGTAGTTAAGTATTTATTGACAATAAATACATGACAATTATTGAATTGGTAGTTGGTTGATTACATTTGCTATTTATTCTCTCATCTGTAGTCCCCGTCTACTAAAAGCTGCGTCTGCATTTTCTGGATCGTTTTCCTATTCAAAAACCTCTTGGTCATCAGCATTGATGTATGACACTTCTTCGTCAGGGATGTCATCATGAAAATATTAAGACATATTGTGAATTGCAGCACAACTAATAATGCCAGCAGCAACTCTATCTAGTTGTATTCTAACTGTATACTCTTCAGAAGAGTATGATTTTCGATTCTTCCGACCACTCTGATGATTTTAGAAGAGTGAAATAGATTTTTGTCGACCAAAATTTATTGGAGGCCTAGCGAAAGAGATGCAATTCACGCATCAATGAAATGAACGATTTTCTGTAAGTGATACTTCTGAATAACATTATCTCTTATCTCATTTATAGATATGAATCTCCGATGGAAACTGGACATTTGAGAAGTAATCAACTATCTGAATGAAAATGGCATTTTACTGTGTGTTGCCATAAGCGTTTTTTTACTAATCCTTAAGTTGAGTAAAGTTATGTTTGAATGTCATTTCCTTAGATATTGACTAAATTCAATCACCTATACATCCACAAAAATCGAAAAGTGAGATCTTAAATGAATATTTTCCATTTCAGAACGAGTTGATGTCCATCACTAATACATGACGGAGAAGATTGTACTCGAGCAAAACTCGAAATCGTTTGAGGAAACACTGACACCGGGTTTCTCTCTACTTTATTCAGTGATGCAGACGAAAAAACTTTGAACAACTCTAGAAATGGTATTGAGATATTTCTAGATACACCTGCATATAGATATATTAATAAAATATTGCAGGTTTATCTTGTCTTGAGAAGAGATATCTCTTGAGTCGCCCTATTTTTTATTAAACTGTGTGACTTTGCTTCTGTTGTTTTATTTGTTTCCCAAGTTGTGTTTTGTTGTTTACATAAAAATGTTCTACTCGATATTACACTTTCAAAATGTATCTATCACGTGTTCTAAATCAAAAACACCCTACAGTGAGATTGTTGTGAGTAGTCTACTGGGGGTGGATAATGATTTGGCAACTGAGAAATATGAGTTTGCAAATTTCAATTTTGGATTTCACAAGTTTGAAATTGTAATATGGTAAAACCACGTTGTGAGTACCTGAGTGAATTTTCATTTCCAAAAATACATTTAATGTGATTTTACAAACTGAAAATACACGCATGCAACACACAAACATTATTTTTATTATTATTATTTTATTAACATATGCAATAACATTACATTGTCATTGAGTTCTGAGCTATGTTATATTATTTTAATGTAGTAATAGTAATAGTAATATTTATTTATCAATATATGTATCAGCATAACATTTTCATACAGGTAATTTTACATTTACAAACATTAATAAATAAATGATTGAAACCGCATGGATATAGAATCCGCTCGCGGTCGACATACATGTAGATATCTACTTACATTCACACACATTCACACACACAGACATATTTATTTACTGACATATATAGTTGTAGATGTTATATCAGAATATAGGTATGAATATAAATAACAATATAAACAAAGGAGAGTTAATTAATAATTTCTAGAAGTCGATGAATATCTGTTCTTGACTTTTGAAACATATGCTTTTTTATTTTTGAGATAAACACCTTGTGGGAATTTATCGACTTGATATCAGATGGCAACATATTATAAAGTTTTGTACCCATGAAAATGAAGCTTCTTTGGATTAATGTTTTATTTACTACAGGTAATGTTATTGAGGAGTGTTTGTATCTTGTGTTATATATATGTTCTATTGCTTGGCTCTTATTTCGATACTGCTGAGTTATCAGTGTTTTGTAATATATTTGCCTCATGCAGGCCACTCAAATTATATAATGATTCGGTTGAATACCGATAAGGTTTATCAAATATTGAGAATCCACTTCTGAGTCATTTCAATTCTATTCCGTAGATAATTTGATGAACCCCCCCATGCAATGATTCCATAATTTAAATGAGGCTCAGTGCATAATACAGACACTTGAGTTGTTTGATATTACAAAATGTTTTGCATAACTTAAATTTGGGGATTAGGCATCTTAATTTTTTTGTTTACGTTATTTGTATTTTATATCTTTTCTACATTGTATCTTCATGGGGGAGTTCACAGAAGATATTTCTAATTGATTGTATGGTGGGAGTCCGTTTGAGTTGCTACAGAAGGGAACGAAATAAGTTTTGTCTCCATATACCGTCAATAGCTTATGACTAAAAAAATCAGTGACCATTCCAAAATCTCCTTCAATTTTCTTTCTCAAATTATCCCAATTTGTGTCTTCATAGAATACAGCTTTATCATCAGCAAAACTAATGATATCTCCTTTGATCGGTAGGAGGAATAAGTCATTGATATATATAGTAAACAGCATAGGTCCCAATATATTACCTTGAGGAACTCCATAATTGACTTTTTTGAAATTACTGTAAGTTTCACCATTCTTAACGCATTGGTGTCTATTTTCTAGATAACTTTGCATGAGACTTAAGCTACAGCCTCTGAAACCAATGTTATTCAGAGCGATAAGTAATTTTTCATGGCTGACAGTATCGAAGGCCTTTGCCAAATCAACAAAAATGCAAATTGCAGGTTTAGCTTCATCTATGGCTCTATAAATTTTAGTTGTGAGGTATGCAGTTGCATCTTGGGTTGATCTGGCTTCTCGAAACCCAAACTGTCTACTAGATAATATCTCGTACTTATTGAGATATCCCAATACTCTTGATTTTATTATTCCCTCAAAGACTTTAGAAGAAAGAATGTATGTAATAACATTGCATTGTTATCCAAATCTGAGGATTGTTCAAATTTTCAAGTTTCTAGCACAGCCGGGAGAGACTTTTGAATGATTGCAAAATTCTACCCGAACCGACAAACAAGCAAACTAACAAGCAAACGAACAAACAAAAACATACATATGAACAAACAAAAACAAACAAACAATAAAACAGACGGACAAGAAGGTGAGTTAATAAAAACGTAAAAAAAGGCAAAGTAGTTCTCGTAGAAAACTTTGCCAAAGAATCTGACATGTATGATTCGAAGGTCGTAAGGGGCAGTAGTTGTTTTCTGTTGGAGGTTTGCCGGCGACTATACTTATTGTATAGTTTGAAGTAGAAGACTGGATTGTTATCTGATCCATTTTTATTATTAATAAATTATACTTAGGTATTCCTATTTCATATTAATTTTCACTTTTTGCTATTAGGGTATTCCCGTCAGCTTGTTTTCCTTTCGTACATACCTGATGTTGTTGAATAAAACTATTCAATTCGACTCGAGGAATCGATGTAATAACGCAACGCACCAAAACTACATTCGAATTGAATTTTTGTTTTGAAAATAATGGAGAAAATTCTGCTTAGATAAATTTTCATTTTCTGAAGGTCAGTTATGATTAGTTTCATCACGTCTTGGGTGATTGTAAAAGTGTGTGCATATTTTTAACTCAGAAAAATGAAAACGTGTTGGATTGGATTATCAATTCCTGGATGGGATTTTCATTCCACGTGTTGAGGTTACAGTTCTTATCTTCATGTTAATTAACCTCATCGTCCGCCAACTTAAACGATTTCGTCATATTTTTATTAATACTCGCTAGTCAGCGTTTACTAATTAGTCCGATAAAACTCATGATCGTATTGAAAAACCAATCATCGTTATCTGAGATTATGATGAAACAAAAGCTATTTTGCAAAGATTGTCACAAGATACAATACAATACGTAGAAATTATAACTTTTGCAATAAAATTTTCACAATATTGAACTCTAAATCGCCACCGCCACTATTCAATAAATTGACAAAAATGTTAGAACTCCACTCATTAAACCTGAGATCTAATCATGATTTACACATCCCTAGTCATTCTTCAGCCTTATTCAAAAAGTCCTTTTCGTATCAAGCTGTCCATTGCCACAATGTCATAATAAAAGATTTGATACATTATTCAAAATCTACTTCAAATGTAAGCTCAAAGAAAAATTGAATATGTGATAGGTAGTGAAATTCGTAATCTTGTGTATCTTTTCATATAGATGTATACTCTTATTCCTTTTTTTTTCTCATCATACATTAATTCATTTCATATTCTTAGAAATTACTTTTGGTACTTATTAGGTTAAGTGTAAGAGTAGCTTTAGCTAAACTTCGCCTAATATGTAATACTATTTGAAATAAAGTCGATATTATTATTATTATTATTATTATTATTATTATACGGCTCAGGTAATAAGCATATATGCTGCTTGAGAACGAAAATAACTACCTCGAAACTGGAGTCTACGAAGATTAAGAAAGTGAACTACGAATCAAAAATGCACTAACTATCATTTTAGTTGCCGTGCTAAGTACAACAAAGTTCAAAATAAACCGAACGTGAAAAAACTTCTATTTATAAACTAGTGAACTTACAGGTATGCAATTATGTTTTTTGTATAAAAAACAATATTATATCATTATTAGTATATAAGCTTGTTTTTGAAAAGTTTTTTATGTTCATTTTATTTTTAGAGTCAGCTGACTCTCTAACGAAAGGTTGTCAAGTAGAAGGGCCTTTTTATCGGCAATAGCATACGATTGTGAAAGAATCATAACGCTAATATCACCCCGAAAATTTACCAATATTTCTTTTTGAATAACAGGGTCTCCAATTATTTATATTCTTAAGGTATGTACAAACCAGACAACAAAATATTGCCAACTGCTGGATACATGTTGTCAACAGTGTAGCGGGTCCAAACCAAAACCAGTTGCGCGTTCATACTAAACGCACCAATGTTGCCAAGTTCTGGACGCTTCTATTTAAAAAAAAAAAATGTGGAAATGCCGAAAGCGTGTCTTTTTCTTCTGGTAATTTTTAAAATGCGAGCAACGTGAGCATCTTCTGTGATTTCACCATATCATCCTAAGTAGTGATCGAATTACCAGCAACTTGGATATCTAGGTTAGTTAGATTAGGTTAGGCTGTCTCTAAAATGTCTATGAAACTTCTCTGAATGATTTACCGTGTCAATAACTTGGCATCAACGCATTTCCGTAAAGTCAAAATGACAAATCATTCAATTGAATAGGATATTGTCCACTTATCCGTATCAATCCACATTTCCTGGTATTCGGTAATCTGAAGTGACCACCTTGGCAACAGCGCATTTCCTCAAAACAAAAATGACATCATTAGAATCGTCTAATAATTTATATTAATACTACCCTTTGAAAATTTGTATAAAGCTTCTCTGAAAGATCTTTCGCATCCATAACTTGGCAACAGCGTATTTCTGCAAAGCCATAGCAAGTGCTACTTGATTGAAAAGAATAATGTCCGCTTCAGTCTATATTCGTATCAGAGTTTCAGCAAATCCGAAGTGATCAACTTGGCAACAACGCATTTCCGCAAAACAATAATGGTAGGTACTATCAGAATTGACTGAAGATTTATAATCATAGTCTCCAATCAAAATTTGTATAAAGCTCTTTTTAATTATTTCCTTGGCAACAGCGCATTTCCTCAAAGTCAACGTGTCATAGCAGGAACCACCTGATTGAATAGAATGATGTCCACTTTGATCCATCTCCATATCAGATTTCCAGTAATCTGAACTGACCAACTTGGCAAAAGATCATTTGCGCAAAACAAAAATAGTACCATTAGAATCGCCTGGTTATATAAAATCGCGATTTTAATTTTTTTTTTTATAAAAGATTTCCAGTAAGTAAATAATATTTTTACTCAAACAGGTACTTCAATCAGTTCTACCACTTGCTCATTCTGGTCCATATTATGTTGGATGAAGGGATAATAACGACTACACTCTCCTATCTCACACATAATAACAAAGTAAAGCATCGAAAATAACCTCTCTACTCTGATTGAACATCACTTGTTGAAAACACCGTCCAGACTGAGCAATGTTTTCCATTTCAAATTGAAAGCACGGATACACTCAACACGCAACAGAACCCTTTGATATTTTGCTGCCCAACATCGGTACTATGTTGCTGAGAATCTATCAACTTGTTGCGAGTTGATGGGATACATGTTGTCAACAATGTTGACAACATGTATCTGGCCGAATGTTGGCCGGTCTGTACTTACCTTTAGACACAATAATTGGGTTCTCAGGTAAACAGGTATTTCAACAGGCAAAATTTTGCATTTTTGCCTTCTACTATCAAAATGATGTACCTATTGCGTTAGGCTAAACTTAATACTCGTTTTTTTAACGATACTTCACGTTATACTTAAATGAGATCAGATATTATCTACAGTGTCGTTGAATTCCATGAAACTTAAAAAACACATAATTCACTTATTTTTCACTGATTCCTCAGTTTGGTTTTTATAATAATTGTTTTCATGAAAGAAGTCTTAGATCTCATAGTTGATGGCTGCTGTCGGAGCAGGCTAGGTCTTAGCTACTGCAATTACAGGTAGCATTTGACATTATTTCGAACCACCAATACTTATGGCAGTTTGTTCTTGAATATATCGATGTTGATAAGCACCAACATGCTTTGTTTCAAAGCAGGTGTGATACGAGTTTTCCAGATGTCGGTCATGGATACAAGTTCTTGCTTAATTCACGCCAGCTGGCCAGTATAGCGCTGCAGTTTTTTTTCAGTTTATCAACAAAAGTAGTCGGATCGGAGCGCCACGGCAAATTATAATAATAATAATATCCCAGGGCGGGGATTAGCGCAGTGGTTAAGCGCTCGCCTGGTAACTGAGAGGTTCCAGGTTCGATTCTCAAACGGTGCGATCTTTTTTCATTTTCAGATGTGAAAGTCTGATGATTGAAGTTCGTGTCGGCTGGGAATCCTCCACGATTCACTGTGGCGTTAATAAATAACAATGCTGCTCCTAAGGTGGCGTATTGAGTTAGTAACAAGGCCTATCCAGAACACTAGGCTAATGACCATAGCAGTCGATGTCAAAACACCAAGGAAAAAAAAAAGTCGTTTCCCATACGCGCAATACTTTGGATACACTCATAATTTATGATTATGAGTGATATATCATAAATCACCCTGTAGTATATAGTAAATCTAAAAATAATATTGATTCAATATTGGTGAACATTGGAAAAACAATATTATATGAATAATGCATATAATATCGCTAATATTATGTTTGAATACTTTGCCAATATGTCCATAATACAGGGTGTATACTAAATGATTACATTTATTTCAGGTGGTGATTCCATGTCATATTGTATGAAAAGAAGTTCATATAAATGTGTGTTCTAACTTGCTTTGTTTTCAAGTGACGGAGTGTAAAGTTTTAATAAAAAATCGGTTATTTATTAATTAATGTAAACTTTTTTCTCAGATGTTCATGAAACCTGGTGTTGATTAGCAGTTACAAGGAGCTTGCTTTCATAAGGTTAGATTTCAAATTATAAGTAGCGAAGGTTCACCTGATTGATAATTATGGTAGCCACTGTTTTTTCTGAGTTTCATATTCTAATAAGATTGAGAATTTGAAAATACAACTCTCCTTCAATGACGTGAATTTGAAATAGCAACACTTTATCAATCGATAGATTTCCTTAATTAATTTATTTCTATCTATATGCTTTTATTGGTTTCGTCGTTGATGGACTGGTTGTTTGTTGTGTTCCTGGCCCTATTATTGTCAAATGTTTCTATCAAAGCGTAATAAGAACATATGGGTCTCCCTTACTCGCACAAGCTCTGATTTTGAGGAGTTTTTTCCGAAAACCTAGGAGTTTCGCAAAAACAAAAAAAATTACCTATCTGAAAAATAAGATCATTCACATAACTTTTTGAACTTTGATGGTGCGTAACCACCATTTCTACGCATTGAATTTGATTTGACAAAGTTTATCCATTTCAAATTCACGGAATTATAAGAAAAGTTGTAGATATTTTTAATTATTTATTCTGATAAAATATTAAACTCAGAGAAAAACTGTGGCGTACTATGATTTTTACTATAAAATATCAATTAGGTAACCATTTGAAGGAAGTAGTCCATACTTAAGGTGGAGTTTCAATGTCAGAGAAGTTAAGTAAAACTCGAAGTCGTCTCCACAATATATATTTTAACCTAATGTTGAGGGGAGGTATGTAAGGTTGTGAAACTTGCGTTTACATACCTCCCCTCAACATTGGGTTGAAATATATATTGTGGAGACGACTTCGAGTTTTACTTGACTTCTCTGAATTAGGTAACCATCTGCTACCGATAACTTGAAATATAATTTAATGAAAAGAAGCTCTATGCTAATGCTAATAACCACACCAGGTTTTATCAAAATCGTAAAAAAGACTTTTGAGTGATTGATGAAATGCCGATTTTTAAATGAAACTTTGACACCCCTTATCTCCGAAACGAAGCAAGTTAGGACACACGTTTATATGAAATTTTCTTCATAAAATATGACAAGGAATCACCACCTGAAATTAATCACATCATTTAGTATACACCCTTTATAGTAACAATATTATCCCAATAGTATGGTACTGAAAATGCAAAGAAAATTCTTTCGCTTGTTTTTATGTAACTTTTTTTATGAAATATAAAATAGTAAAGAGTAACATGACATGGTTAGCGTTGAAAGGATGAATAGAAAAATTATAAATTTGAATGACCACAATGGAAATATTCCGATATCGTTATTATTTGTCTCTCTTTTATGTTTGCACCATTGATACTAATCAGTTTAGGGCCTCGAATTACACCGATCCATGCCTGTGACTTCGCCGCGACGCTTCTAGGACGCACGCGACTGTCAGCGCCGAGGTGCACGGCCGTCAGATCAACAAATCACATTAAACACAAATAATCACATTACACTCTCTGCTGATTTATACAGCACGTTATTTAAGCGACCTCTCCTGGTATAAATCTTCGTAAACTGTTTAGCTGCCACCGGTTATTCATTTCGGTCTGATATTGACTCTAATATACAGCAATTGCTTCGAAGTCTTGAAAATCACTCTTGCAGAGACCATTTTCGAACATTATCAAATAATTCTGGTTTTTTGTACTGATAAAGTTTAACGAAGAAATAATAATAAAAATAATAATAATAATAATCGTCTTTATTTCTTAAAACAAAAACAATACAAAAAATCAGTGGCTGATCGCTAGTGGGGCGAGATTTAGCCTAAGCTACTCTTCCATCCAACCCCATAACGATCTTTATCCCGAAGTGTTATTGCGAACACGCTAAAAAATTTACAGCCAATTGAAAAAAAAAAGAACAAGAAGGAACTGTGAACCAAATGAGGAAGACTCTAAAGGTTACTCAAAAGTTTTTGTCTGAACCATGATTTGAACGCATTTCTGCTAAGGTGTATGACGTCAGGAGGTAAGGAATTGATCAATTTAATGGAGTTGTATGTGAAACCATTTTGAAAAAGAGCTGTTGAGTGTTGGCATTGTTATGGAGTTTTTATTTCTGATGTTGACAGAATGCATTTGCGAACAGGGCTTTAGTTTAGTTTTTATATTTTCAGGTCCTTCCAACATTACTCTATGCAGACAAGTGGCCAGATGGAATATCCTACGATTCTCCATGTTGAGCCACTTGAGCTCCTTCAATTTATGACTTACGTGATCAAATTTACGAAGCCCAAAAATGAATCGAACACAATAGTTTTGAACTTTTTGTATTTTGTTTCTATAGTCAGCATTAAGGAAAGGACCAACTGTATTTTCAACTTACTGTTCAGAATCTCTCTATTGGAATATAAAATTTTTAGAGAAGTAAACGTTCTTTTGAGTAGATTATTTGTATGATTTTTAAAACTGAGATCATCATCTAATATCAAACCTAGATTTTTTACTGAGTGCTCAACACTCACCTGCTTTTCGTCAATATTAACCGTAAAATTTGATTTAATGTAATCATATTGGTTACGAGGGGAAAAAATTTGTATTTTTGACTTTGTGGAATTCAATTTCAAATTATGTGCCGAACTTTTAGCAAAAACAGTGTTAAGATCACGATTGAGACAAATTTGGACTTGTTGAAGATTATCCAAGGGAAATTTGATGACAATCTGTGTATCGCACACACCCTACATGTATTTATAGATTTTAGTATATCTGCAGTATAAATAATAAACAATAAAGGACCGAGGATGCTGCCCTGTGGTACCCCATGGTACCCCATAACCCGATTGTTTCCCATTCGATAAAATTTTCTGTTTTCGATTACTAAAATATGATTGGATTAATAGTAATGCGTCACTGGAGAAACCACAGGATTTCAATTTAGCGAAGAGTAGATTGTGATTAATGGTATCAAAAGCTTTCGAGAAATCAAGTAGAGCAAGTACGGAACATTCTTTTTTGTCCATTCCTAACACAATATCGTCCAATACATTGACAAGTGAATCAGCAGTACTTCGATTCTTTTGAAAGCCTGTTTGACACGAGGGAATAAGAATAATTTCTGTGGCATACTCACTAATTCGAACTGCTATAAGTATCTCCAAAATCTTCGACAAGCACGGTAAAATACTGATAATTCTTAAATCAGAAAGTTCAGTTGGTTTTGATACCTTTGGTAAAGGACGCTCTAAGGATATTTTCCACAACGAAGGCACTGCATTTTTTTCAATACAGTAGTTAATCAGATGAGTTATGAAAATTTCAATAAATGGGCAGCAATGTAAAATCATATTAATTGATATGTAATCAATTCCATAAGCTGTAGATTTAATCTCGAGGAGCAATTCATGAATTTACTGAACAGATGCCATCTTGAAATTAAAAAGTTCGATTCCCTCAACTGATTTATTTTCATAAAATTCTATAGAATCTTCACACTTATCATCCGATGAGCCAGACCAGATTTGCCTAAAAAAATCATTAATTTTAATGGGATCTGGAATATCTTCTGGAATTGAGTAGCTTTTGTTCTGGACTACCTTCAGATTTCTTAGTGTTTTCCAAACCCGTTTGCTATCATTATTTCTGCAAAACTCATCAATGAAAGCTTTTTTCTCATTTCTCAGAATTGTTAGTGTAGAATTGCGTAGACGTTTATAATGTATCCAATCCCCCTCTAACCCAGAACTCTTAAATCTACTCAACACAGTATCTCGCTCTCTCATCAAAGTTTTCAGATTCGGTGATATCCATGGAGCAAGCGGTTTTGTAATTCTAACAGTACGTTTTGGAGCTTGAGAGTCGATTTGAAATAAAAACCCATTGAAAATTTCTACTTTTCGATCAATTTCTGTTTCATTTAAAAATGTATACCACGGAAGATTACGCAAATCTTCCTGTAATGCTTGTAAATTGAAGTTCGAATAGTCCCTGTATGTTACGAATTTGTTTTTAACGTCTCTGACAGATTCCAAGTCAACAATACCGAATGAACGACTATGATCTGATTTTAGGTTCCCGCTTACAACACCACCACTTAATGCAATATCGTTTATGAAAATGGGATCAAGTAAAGCTTTGCCCCTAGTTGGTTCTTTAACCAGTTGAAATCGTATAATTCAAAACTGTTTTGTGTTTTATTCTGTGGCAACAGCAAATCATGATTAAAATCACCTAAACAAATCACGACATCAGAAGCCGGGATCAAATTGCTTAAAATATTTTCCATATCGCTAACAAAATCTTTCACAGAATTATGTTTTGGAGGTCTGTACGTTAAGCCTAGAGTTATTTGTCTAAGGTTTATTTTAAATATAAACCATAAGTTTTCACATGCATGGTTTGATAAATCAACACCAACATCTATCAGCTGACCTTTGATATAATTTTTAATGAAAAACCCTATCCCTCCTCCTCTAGTCGTTCTGTCCTTTCTCAAAAAGTGGTATCCTGGTATAGCAAATGCCTCCGAAGCAACATCATCAGACAACCAACCTTCAGTAATACCCACTATGTCAAAATCCCTCTCTAATACCAATTGTGAGAATTCATAAAAACCAGTGAAAATTGACTGTAAATTCAAATGAGCAATTTTCATATTCGCACCTACACAGCAAGCAGATTTATGTCATGCCTACCTAAACAGAATCATAAAATATAACTTCTCAGGTGCCTGAGAGCAGGAAAAATAACAAACCTACTATATAAGGTGGCATATTATGAAATTTAAAAATGTATACATGAATAGATATACCTATGATAAATACCATATTTATTCACTACAAACCAGAAGTATACCTAAAAATCACTAAGCAAGAGAGAGAGAAAAATTCAAAATGCCTGACTTACTAGGAAAAATAAAAAAATAACATAAATTATTCTATAGTCACTTGATAGTAATTATTATTTGCACAAAGAATAACTTTATACAAACTTATAACTCAACAATTTAATAAATGTCAGTACAAGATACACCAGAATACAACTACAAAGAAAAAAAAATAATCAAGTTAAAGTAGGAAATGTTATCAAGTTACTCAAATTTTTCTTGAAGCAACCCCTTGAGATCATCAAATTTGGGTTTCACAATGGAATTATCTACTTTCTACCTAATTTTTCCGTCCAAAGTCCAGACGTTTTTGTTTCCAAACTTTTTCTCAGCAGCACGTTCGCTAGATCTTCTCTCACTATTACCCCCGTTCCTTTGAATTTGGATTTGACCTCAAAGATCAGCTATTTATGTTCAAACGATTTAAATTTGACGAAAATTAAGTTCGCAATTTTATAACAAATTTCAATATTCGAAGTTTTAATCTGACTGAGCCCAATCTTGCCCAACAAAAAGTTTATAACAGTGTCTTTCAAATCTTCATTATCATAAGCTTTTAGTCCAAATATTCTCACGTTATTACGTTTACTATACTGCTCCAAAACATCAAGACGTTCAATGATGGCAATGTTTTTTTTGTTCTCTATAGCCAAGGAATCAAATCTTGATAACCTGTCTTCGAACTTTTGAAATTTCTCTTCTAGTTTGTTGAAAATGTTCGAAGTAACAGCATCTGTAACTTTCTATATCACAGCTTAGGATACTTTATTAATGTTTAATCGTTCTCTCGTCCATTGTGTCACCGTTGGCGTTGTCGCTACGACATGTATTCTATTAATGGCAACAATAATTGGATACTCTCGAAGTATATCTTCAACTAGAGGAGACGACTTAGTCCTGTCCACAACCAGCTAGTTACTAATTCGAAATTCGAATTAGGGTCATACAGACAACTGGCAGTACTGGTACGATGCTCAACATTCGGTAGCGATCGATTTTATCGTCATGCGCACGGTGTTGAACAGATGTAGGTACCGAAAATTGTGGTTATGATAAACGAAATTTTATATGATTTCAATCAAAATCCGATGTTATGCCAGTATTTACTCTTCAATACATACTCTATCAGCAGACCAATCTTGTACTCACATGGGGAAGTGGAAATTACAGCTCACAGGCACTTTTTAAAACTGATTTATGAGGAAGGCACAACAAGTACTACTCACTGTCAGACATCTTGAACATACATCTTGAAATTGGGTGAATCATATGAATGATTCAATGATGACAGTAGTGATGAAAACAGAGCAGTGTCCATACTCGAGTTTGGGAACTTTGTAAGTGCCCACCTCAGATCAATAAGTAAACATAGAGGGGCCCGATGCTACGTAAACATCATATTCACTGAACCGAAGATAATTCTTGCGGAAACTGTTTTGTTTCGGGTTTTTGACATTCGAACCAAAACAAAACACCTCTAGCACAGTGCCGTGCTTTTTTAAGGGGGTCAAAATTACTTTTGCAAATGCAGTACCTGTGAGCTGCAACAAGTTATTTCGCGGTTTTGTCTTGAAATTCCTAGGGTCAATAAAAAGCCGGGGGTTAGCAGCAAATAACTTTTTATCAAAATTTGGGGATTCAAGATAGCGGATTAGTTTTGTGATTTATGATGATATTCTTTCCTTAGTTGGATTCTAGGACTATTCTGCTATCAAAAATAAAGCATTATTTATGGTATAAAGTAATTAATTCAAGAGAGGTAACAAGTTCCTTGACTATATTTCAAGTTTGGAGTCTGGGGGTTTATGTTGTAAAGATCAAGTTTCAACAAATCAAGAAGAATATTTGAATAAATATGGACCAGTTGCATAAAGCATTCTGTTAACGTAGGTAACATAACTGGTGAGCTTAGACATGCGTTGCCATAGTAATCATTAAGAGGCCATGAGCGCGATCATATTAGGGACGGTTTTTTTGGTAAAAGAGCCGATAACTCAAAAACGGTTCACCGTATCGATTTCAAACAAAGACAGGCAGGCTTCTAGAGGACGTTCGATTCCATGTACCTACGTCTGCTGCAGCACCTCACGATGCTTTTTACAGATAATCGAGGAAGCTGCAATGGTATTTCTCTTCCATTAAAACTTGAAGCAATCTTCATCCAATCGAAACAAATTTGGTATCATAGGAAAGTTAAAACGTTGATCTATATACGTGCTGTAATGTTTTTTTTGAAATTATTTGTTCATCTACCCAAAAACTTGCTTCAAAGTAACTGCATTTTTGGGACATTTTTGAGATTTTTTTTGTGAAAAAGTGGATTGAAATTTCAATTTCCATTACAGCACGTACCTAGAATTGAATGTCCTCTAGAATCCTGTCCTTGTTGGGAATCGATACGACGAACCGTTTTCGAGTTATCAATTGACTCTTTTACCCTTAAAAGCGCCACAAATATAATTGCGCTCATGGCCTCTTAAATCAAATATTTATTTGTCTGTTAAATTCTTTATGAAACTGGCCCTATGAGTTAAGAAACCTTTTCCAACATCTTCTTTTTCAGAAACCATTTCCTTTTTTTGTAAAAATTGTTTATTCTGTTGAGTATGATCCTTCCTAAATTTTGGACCAGTTCATTTATATGGCAAATACCTGTCAGAAAACAACTACTCTGCTGTCTAAGACCACGACGGGGATTGAATTGAATCTAACAGATACTTGTGCAACGTTTCTCAGAGCATCAGAGGACGCAATTGCAAGTGTTTTGATTTGATGAAGTGTTGTTAAAATTTTCCTGTGTGTTTTCGTGGTTTTTGTCCTGCTTAAACAACTTAAAGTTACATTTGCAATATTTTTCAAAATAGTGCAGTGGTTTAGTGAGACACAATGTCGAAATACTGCTTTTTTGCCTTTTTTGCAAAACAAATGATAGTAAACAAACATTCCACAGTGGCGTCGAATGCACGATGCAAATCATGCAATCTAACGTATTCGTCAAATATAATATTGAATGATTCTCAAGAAAGCTCAGTACATGAGGATTTCAACACTTGGTATTTGTTGATTTTTAAATAAAACCTGACCCTTTCTACTTTGTCCGTTCCGCTTATTGACAATTCATGGTATATTCGGATTTTGAAAAAAATTTGAAGTATTGCCTTTACCAAGGCATAACTATGGTTTGATAAAGGCTCTTCCTCAAAGAAGTGATTTCCAAAAATTATAAGAAAGTCTTTTGGTATATCATTAATTGTCCTCACTGTTAGAATTTTAACAATGTCAATATTATTGAAAAATAAATTCAATTTTCCTTTCATAAGCCTCAATGTTTTTTCTCCCTGCTTACAGATATTTATAACAAACATTGAGGAATTCACCACTTTGCCATAGGCTTTTCGCATCTGTAATTTTGAATGAGTTTCTATGTCCTCCAATACTATATTTGACGAATACATTTGATTGCATGATTTGCATCGTGCATTCGACGCCACTGGAACCTCAACTGTGGAATGTTTGTTTACAATCATTTGTTTTGCAAACAAAGCAGTATTTCGACATTGTGCCTCACTACACCACTGCACTATTTTTTTAAATAGTTCAGTTGATTAACCAGGACAAAAACCACGAAAACTCACAGGAAAATTTCTAACAACACAAACGACACAACACAAAACGACAAGGTACAATGGCCGCCACGGCCGGTGTCACAAGCGGTGTTGCTAAGAGTAAAATAATTCTAGTAACCGCTGGAAATTTTCAGAGTGCCTAAAATTTCATCAGTTCAAAACGACATATATCTTCCGTTTTGGTAATTTTTTCATAACTTTCTGGACATAAAAATTTCTCTAGAATTTTTAGAATAATACATCTGAATATAAAATGTGATTGATTATGCATTTATTGGTAGGTTCCTACCAAAATCATATTTTTTCAACAATTAGACAACAGGGCGTCAATGTTTGAAAACATTAGGAATGAGAGGTGTACGTAAATAAACAAAGTTGTCTTCGGTTCAGTGAATATGATGTTTACGTAGCATTGGGCCCATCTATGTTTACTTATTGATCTGAGGTACCCACACACAAGAATAAAAAAGTGGTAACTCTTTAAATATATACCTCGTTGTCAAATCTGATAGCAACCGGAAATAAAATTGCTATAAGCGGAGAGAACAGAAATTTTATAAATGCAAGGAAGAATGCACACGTTCTACGAGAACATTGGTACTTTCTCTATGGGTTTGTAAGTATCACAGGCCAATGTTAATAGTTCCTAGGACTTTCAACAGTCAAACTTAGTTAAAATATTTGCAAGTCCTAATATTTCAGCAGTCAGGCTAACAACATCAATGGCAGGCAATCTGGAAAGCTTGAAGTAGGTGGCGCTAGTTAGGCTGGAGTCTTCTAATTGTCATTTGTCAATGTGAGCTTATTTGAATATACAGATATCGATGTTTCTCATTGTCACATTGTCACACACATGTGCACAATATCTATTGAAGGCAGTCCATGGTCCATGTCATCTAAATACTAAAACTGAATGAATCATTAGGGGGACATTTTGCGGATTTACGAGACGACATATCTTGAAAACAGATACTCCTATTGAAAAGACCAATGGAATCCGAACTCCAACTATCCGGATTGTCAATTATCCTGATCGCATTCGACTCCGAAAAACACGCTCAGACTGAGACCGTTCAAATCAGATGCACGCAAAAACTAAACAGTGAAGGAGCAGTAATGAACAATGACAAGTACAACCATCATTTCTGTTGGTTACCCTGATGCGACATCAGTGAAGAGTACCAAATCTGTTGAGCAATTTCGCCGTAAAATCAAAGTATTCTTCTGCAAAAAATGTGGTGTTCACTGTAACGACAGCCTTGCCGAAATAACAAATTTCTCTCCAACGACATTAACAAAAAATGGCTTATTTCCAAGATGCCTGAGAAATTTGGGCAGTATGGGTTTGAAGTAAGGCAAAGTGTTGAGGATGCTGACACCCTTATTGTCAATACTGCCATTGACTTGGGAGGAAACTTTGCGACGGTCATCATTACCGGGGAGGGCACAGATTTGTTGATCCTATTAACCACCAAAGCTCCAAATTCTTCAACATTTTCGTCATGAAACCTGGCAAGATAACCTCTCAGAACACATTCTACTCTTCTGAGTACTTCAACTTGTCGTGCATTTTATCGCCAAGGGAAGTTTGTCAAGCTTCTTGAAAAGAACACTACATTACAAGAGACTGACAAGGTTCTTCATTACAGCAGGTCAACTGTTCTTGAAAGCCATCTATTCATCTAAGGCAGATCAGACCTTCTTGGACCAAATCCGCTACGAGATATTTTCAAAATCCCTGACAAAGCCACCTTTCGAGCTGGCTTCACTACCCCCAACATATTCTGCGGTAGTCTACCTTCAAATCCAGTGGTGGTATGATAGACCAAATGATCCTCTGAGCTGGGGTTGAAGCAGGACGGACCTTGGCCTTCTCCCCATCATGAACTCCAAGGATCCAGCTCCACCTGTCCACCTGTGTCCTACAAATCTACAAAGGAGTGTACAGGGAAGTGCAACTGACATAAAGTAGGCATGAAATATTCAACAATATGCCTCAACTGCAACGGCCAGTCATGCTCGAATTCAGCATTATTCGTGGATGAGGATGTGACCTTCATTGCCGTAGAAGAAGAAATATGTGATGATACAGGTAAATGGGGCATCTAAATGCAACCGCGTCTTCTGTGCTCCTCAGATGAAGGGTCATCCACATCGAGAAAAATGCAAACATGAATGCTGCCACATTTTGTGCTGCATGCCTATTATGTATTGATTTATACCATATCTACATTCATATTTCATCAATAAACTGTTCATCAAAAGAATTTTTTTTTACCTATTTCTAGCATGCCTCAGCGTGTTTAAATCAAACTTTCAAAAACGCGCGTTTTTTTAAGTTACCATGGCAACATCAACAACTCGAGAAACGAAGACTTCTAAATGACAATTTTTGATGATTGATCTGACAGGAGTACCTTGTAACGTAATAAAATATTACTAACAAATGCAATATCTAGTTACCTTTTCTATCCATTTGATGAACTTGTCATATTCTCTTTTATACGCATCATTAGATTTGTGCGAGTATTTACGATTTCAAACTGGTCTTTCAAACACTTGTTCTATCTACCGCGCGTGTTTGAAAGACCTTTTTAATATACCGTTCGATACTTCATTATTCCTAAACTATTAAGAACCATGATTATTTTACCTATTAATAAATTAATAAAAATAATACTTATCAAAGATTTAAGGTAATACAGAACTTTATAAACTTGATAACGATTTTTATTTGATCCACTCGAATTTCTAATCAGGCTGTGCATATTATTTTAACATTGCAAAGCAATTAGAAGGGCTGTTTTGGTACAAATCACCGAAAATGACTCAAAACGTCGAAAAGCTCGTTTCAAATTAATGCCAAACTTCGAATTTTCCATGACTGAATTCTAAAACTAAGGTATGAATGTATAGTTTATCCAATCTCAGTTGAATATGATTTCATTCACCTCAATATATAGGGTTAGTTCAAAATAGCACATGGTGTAATAATGAATGAAGGATGAAAACGGAAAATTGAATATATATTATTTCCTATATGAAGAAAACAGTAGACCAGATCGAGTATATTTTACGTGTAACCGTTTGAAGCGTGGAAAGCAATCAGTAATACGCTGACCGCCTGTTGCATAAATTACCGTAAATCACCTCTTAATATTTTTATTGCTGTCCGGCAGCCTGGTAATATTTATGAAAAGAAGAACAGTAGCGTACTCAATGAAAGATCAAATAGAACTCAATAATTTTCTCTCTACTTAATTTGTTTTGCCGTTAGACTAGGTATAAATGTAATTGATTATTGACAAACACTATTTGTTATCATAGAGTTATCCGAAAACAGGTATAAAACTGTTCCCAAATTAATTAACATTTTGGGAATATAAAATAAGGACATTGTAATAGTATAACTCTGTATACTTCTGCTTGAAGAATCCATTGAATTTGCAAAAGTGTGACAACATTAAAGTTTTAGTATACACGTTTGTGTATTTAGTGTTGCAACATGGCATTTTTGGCGACCATTCGAAGAACGTGAGGAACAAGACTCACAACCTGATAAACAATTCGAAGAACGTGAGGAACAAGATTCACAACCGGATGAACAATGGGAATTTAAAAACAAAGATCTTCATGTTCAGACCAAAAGACTTGTTCTAAATATATATAAAAATCTTGAAAAGGAAATGAACGACAAATGTGACAATGAAATTTTCGGAAGGATGTCTCATCTCACCAGTTTGGGGCATTCAACTATCTACAGAGTGGTTAAACAAGGGGATGTTGTAGATAATTATCGTAAAATAAAACGAGAAGATCAGAAATAGAACAAAGTTGATGGGGCCACAAAAGATTTCTTCGAAGGCAAGTTTATGATTTCTATAAACGAAACGAAGTACCTACCTTGGAAACAATCAAAAACAAATTATCTGATTATCCTGAGTATACATATAAGTCGCAGGAAACACTACGCCAAATTCTTTTAGACTGTGGTTTCAAACAGAAAAAAACTAAATCAGCGAATGGCAATAATGGAATCACCCTGGCTCGTTCTGCAAAGGCAAGATTACTTGCGACAAATAAAAGAACATCGGGAATCGAAGAGACATTATAGTATATCTTGACGAGACTTGGTTCGATAGTCATGATGTGATTCGGTATGGATCGGTAGATAACTCCCAAAACTGTTGTCTCCAAGCACCATGCTCCAGAGGTAAACGTATAATTATTGTACACGTGGGTAGTGATGATGGTTTTGTACCTACCGAACGCATTGCTGTTGTCAGCAAAACAAATTTAAAAAAATGTTCAGCAGATTATCATGTGGATATGACTCCAACTTTATTCGAAAAATGGTTCAGCGAACATATATTACCAAATATACTACCAACTTCTGTTATTGTAATGGATAATGCGTCATACCACTCGCGACAAAAGATACCGACGAAAGCAACATTTTGGAATTTATGGCTTATAAAATATTGAATATTCCCCAAAAATCCACGAAGGAGGTATTATTAAATAAAATTAAAAATTAAATTTTTTAAAATGAATATATTATTGATAAACTTTGTGAACATTCTGGGCATGCGCCTCTGAGGTTACCTCCGTATTATAGTGTTTTCAACCCCATTGAATCGGTTTGGGCATTTATAAAAAACAAAGTCAGAAAATTTGATCAATGTCCAAATCTAAGCGGAGAAGTAGTAGAAAATGTTAGGAGAATCTTAGAGGAATATAAAAATCTTTTGACAGAATGCATTTTACATGTGATTTCAAAAGAACGTGAATATTTCCTTTTGCCATCCATTTAACCAGTAATCATACACATGGGTGATTCGTCAGATTCGGAGGATTATGATGATTGAGTCTTGCCACGACTTTGATGTGTATATAAGACAGCCGTACCAGCAAATAAATTATCAATGTTTCCTGGTGTTTTCTTATTCTATTTTTTTGAACGAATTGTTTTCGGTGTGTCAGATAACTTGTCAATAAGTTACAAGCAACGTCCCGTACCTACCCATACACGCGCAATCCTTCAATTCTATTCATTATAAGAACAAGACACATTATATTCGCAAATTTCTATAAGTACAGCAAGCAATGCGCAAACTTATACCCAAGTAAGAGAAAATATCTCCGCCTGTGGTCGGCAAGTACGTTCGAAGAGGCGAACTCATTGAAGTGTTAATCCGGTTTTACAGCTCATTCAACTGAGATTGGATAAACTATAACGTGAAATTTTATTCTCTATAACTTTTTTCCATGGAAGTTTGCACCGAGCCACGACATGTTTTTAGTTTTTAACACTTGAATTTTGTTACACCACTAAACCGAATTTGATATTTTCAACTGTCTTTCGATGTAGAATTCAGTCCGCTGTATTATTCAATAAAATGATATTTTCCGTTCGATGTACCGTTCTCCAGCTACAAGCAAAAAAATAAAAATTGAGCTCGCCACCTGGGATGGTGCAAACTCAGATTACACGCATTTAGGACCAAATAGAGGTATTGAAATGATTTCCAGCTTACTGGAAATTAATTCCTCAAAACGGTTTTTCGATTTAGTTTTATTGGCCTAATTTCGTAAACGGACGATTAGTGCAAATGTTAGTGTCAGCGTTACTTTTACCCGAATTGTCCTACAAATACGAAATACTTTCCATGCACAAAATACACTCACGCGACTCACAGTAGTTTGAACTTTTCTGGCATTAAATGATGTCAGGAAGACAATTTCAGGCAATGAAAAATTCCATCAGAAATGAAGTGCCATGTCTCGTGAATGTTTGAGAATCATCATATTACGACATCAACTAAGTCATCTATAGAATTCAACAACTAAATATAACGCGTATGTTTTCTGTTTTCTCTAAGGGTAATTATGTTGTGTTGTTCCATTGAACCACCTTCTTTCAACAAGACAAACTGAATTGCACATTGTTCCCTCGAAATGTTCATTAAAATGAGCAACTTCCAAGAAGTAAATCCCTTTTAATTACTTGACTTCGACCGCCTTATATTTTCATTTGGCGATTATTGTTTCAGTCGCTTCCCACGAACTAACAAAAAAGTGACATCTGGCAAGTCTTCCCATCAATTTGGCGATTAGCAATCAACACTTTGTATACACAGTTTCCGATTTTCTCGCAGGCAATTAGCGGGCCCTTTTAAAAAATGAAATACAAATCTCTCCTGAATAGCCTGTTGTTTAAAGTGACTTAAAGGTATCAAATGTAGAGCATTTTTTATCGAGAAGCAATTATTTTCGAGAGGAAGGTGGAGTTTGGAAAGAGGTTTTTCAATCAAAGGGTCTTTAGTGTCTTTGCGTGACAATGAGAAGAATCCTTATGGATTCCTGCAGGAAATGGGTCGCTTTCATTACTTCCACGTGCTCCGTTTAATGGAGTTTTCTTGTAAAAAACCTATAGGTGAGACCTTTTATCTGGCGATTTATTACTTACGAATATCCGTGAATGAACAAGCCTTGACTTTGCAAATTGTTTTAGAATTTGGAGTTCGTTTTCTCGTTCACACATTTGAGAGGTGAGGTTTCGAGAGTTTCTCATAGAAAGCGAGGGCTCTATTTCCTGGCTCTAGAAAAGACGAAGTGAGTTCACTGACGCAAGCTTGTCAGGGTGAAATGTGAACAAATTATTCTGCGTGCTGTTCTCGCCTTAAATAATAATTATCAAGTTCTCTTTTATATCAATTGTTGTTAAAATAAATCACCGTGTGTTTTGGGTAGGCTTTGTTACTAACTCCATATGCCACCTTAGGAGCAGCAATGTTAAGTTTTCTGTAATAGTGAATCGTGCACCCTACTCGATCCACGAGATTTTACTAATTTAATCTGTCAAGGTGAATAAAAGAAAATTTTATCTACGGCTGGTGCTCGAACCCGGGACCTTTAGCACCAGACCCAAGTATCAATTCAACGTTTCGGCGACGTGTTAGAAAAATTTGCGCAACGAAACATAAGTTGCGTTGCCGACCTCAACACAACTTTGTCACAACCCTGTTTTGCACCAATTTGGTCAATAATTTTTGGGTTTTTAAAATGTCTCAGCTCCAACTGTAGGTAGCTGATAGTCGTTTTCTAAACGAAGCTGGGTTTACTTAAAAACAACTACACACCAGCGCCCTCTCGCGCAGCGATGACAGTTTACTTTTCATGGTGTTCAAATAGTATATTACGTAACAAGAGTTGTAAGTAACCCATTACGCATGAAATGAAAAAGTTTATGCACGAAGCCGCGCATGAGTGCGTAATGGACTTACAACTTGTGTAACGTACTATACTTTTTCTACGCCCATTCATTTTCTTCCATTAAATAAGAAACATCGCAATCATTTAAACTTTATTTTAATAGTTGTTAATAACAAATGAACAGTTATTGTAAATCGATTGTGCCTTATTATTTAATGGTGATGACCGGTTATTTATAATTGTAGTACTGCTCGGTACATCAGAAGACGAAGATTGATAATTGGTTATTGCCTCCGATATTCGTAATGCGTTGTCATTTTTATTTTTGTTTCCGAAACATATTTTTTTTAAATTCATTTTTTGCTCTGGAGGGCAATGGTCTTCAAATCACTAATTTCTGTCCTTAAAATTTTGATAATGATATAAGTTTAATCTTTTTGATCAAAATATAACAGTAAAAAGTGATGAATATCCCATTTAATAGAATAGAATAGAATAGAATAGAATAGAATAGAATAGAATAGAATAGAATAGAATAGAATAGAATAGAATAGAATAGAATGGAATGGAATGGAATGGAATGGAATGGAATGGAATGGAATGGAATGGAATGGAATGGAATGGAATGGAATGGAATGGAATGGAATGGAATGGAATGGAATGGAATGGAATGGAATGGAATGGAATGGAATGGAATGGAATGGAATGGAATGGAATGGAATGGAATGGAATGGAATGGAATGGAATGGAATGGAATGGAATGGAATGGAATGGAATGGAATGGAATGGAATGGAATGGAATGGAATGGAATGGAATGGAATGGAATGGAATGGAATGGAATGGAATGGAATGGAATGGAATGGAATGGAAGGGAAGGAATGGAATGGAATGGAATGGAATGGAATGGAATGGAATGGAATGGAATGGAATGGAATGGAATGGAATGGAATGGAATGGAATGGAATGGAATGGAATGGAATGGAATGGAATGGAATGGAATGGAATGGAATGGAATGGAATGGAATGGAATGGAATGGAATGGAATGGAATGGAATGGAATGGAATGGAATGGAATGGAATGGAATGGAATGGAATGGAATGGAATGGAATGGAATGGAATGGAATGGAATGGAATGGAATGGAATGGAATGGAATGGAATGGAATGGAATGGAATGGAATGGAATGGAATGGAATGGAATGGAATGGAATGGAATGGAATGGAATGGAATGGAATGGAATGGAATGGAATGGAATGGAATGGAATGGGAATGGAATGGAATGGAATGGAATGGAATGAATGGAATGGAATGGAATGGAATGAATGGAATGGAATGGAATGGAATGGAATGGAATGGAATGAATGGAATGGAATGGAATGGAATGGAATGGAATGGAATGGAATGGAATGGAATGGAATGGAATGGAATGGAATGGAATGGAATGGAATGGAATGGAATGGAATGGAATGGAATGGAATGGAATGAGAATGGAATATGGAATGGAATGGAATGGAATGGAATGGAATGGAATGGAATGGAATGGAATGGAATGGAATGGAATGGAATGGAATGGAATGGAATGGAATGGAATGGAATGGAATGGAATGGAAGGAATGGAATGGAATGGAATGGAATGGAATGGAATGGAATGGAATGGAATGGAATGGAATGGAATGGAATGGAATGGAATGGAATGGAATGGAATGGAATGGAATGGAATGGAATGGAATGGAATGGAATGGAATGGAATGGAATGGAATGGAATGAATGGAATGGAATGGAATGGAATGGAATGGAATGGAATGGAATGGAATGGAATGGAATGGAATGGAATGGAATGAATGGAATGGAATGGAATGGAATGGAATGGAATGGAATGGAATGGAATGGAATGGAATGGAATGGAATGGAATGGAATGGAATGGAATGGAATGGAATGGAATGGAATGGAATGGAATGGAATGGAATGGAATGGAATGGAATGGAATGGAATGGAATGGAATGGAATGGAATGGAATGGAATGGAATGGAATGGAATGGAATGGAATGGAATTGGAATGGAATGGAATGGAATGAATGGAATGGAATGGAATGAATGGAATGGAATGGAATGGAATGGAATGGAATGGAATGGAATGGAATGGAATGGAATGGAATGGAATGGAATGGAATGGAATGGAATGGAATGGAATGGAATGGAATGGAATGAATGGATGGAATGGAATGGAATGGAATGGAATGGAATGGAATGGAATGGAATGGAATGGAATGGAATGGAATGGAATGGAATGGAATGGAATGGAATGGAATGGAATGGAATGGAATGGAATGGAATGAATGGAATGGATGGAATGGAATGGGAATGGAATGGAATGGAATGGAATGGAATGGAATGGAATGGAAGATGGAATGGAATGGAATGGAATGAATGGAATGGAATGGAACTGGAATGGAATGGAATGGGAATGGAATGAATGATATGGAACTGGAATGGAATGGAATGGAATGGAATGGAATGGAATGGAATGGAATGGAATGGAAGGAATGGAATGGAATGGAATGGAATGGAATGGAATGGAATGGAATGGAATGGAATGGAATGGAATGGAATGGATGGAATGGAATGGAATGGATGAATGGAATGGATGGAATGAATGGAATGGATGGATGGAATGGAATGGAATGGAATGGAATGGAATGGATGGAATGGAATGGAATGGAATGGAATGGAATGGAATGGAATGGAATGGATGGAATGGAATGGAATGGAATGGAATGGATGGAATGAATGGAATGGAATGGAATGGAATGGAATGGAATGGAATGGAATGGAATGGAATGGAATGGAATGGAATGGAATGGAATGGAATGGAATGGAATGGATGGAATGGAATGAATGGAATGGAATGGAATGGAATGGAATGGAATGGAATGGAATGGAATGGAATGGAATGGAATGGAATGGAATGGAATGGAATGGAATGGAATGGAATGGAATGGAATGGAATGGAATGGAATGGAATGGAATGGAATGGAATGGAATGGAATGGAATGGAATGGAATGGAATGGGAATGGAATGGAATGGAATGGAATGGAATGGAATGGAATGGAATGGAATGGAATGGAATGGAATGGAATGGAATGGAATGGATGGAATGGAATGGAATGGAATGGAATGGAATGGAATGGAATGGAATGGACCTGGAATGGAATGGAATGGAATGGATGGAATGGAATGGAATGGAATGGACTGGAATGGAATGGAATGGAATGGAATGGAATGGAATGGAATGGAATGGAATGGAATGGAATGGAATGGAATGGAATGGAATGGAATGGAATGGAATGGAATGGAATGGAATGGAATGGAATGTGAATGGAATGGAATGGAATGGAATGGAATGGAATGGAATGGAATGGAATGGAATGGAATGGATGGAATGGAATGGAATGGAATGGAATGGAATGGAATGGAATGGAATGGAATGGAATGGAATGGAATGGAATGGAATGGAATGGAATGGAATGGAATGGAATGGAATGGAATGGAATGGAATGGAATGGATGGAATGGAATGGAATGGAATGGAATGGAATGGAATGGAATGGAATGGAATGGAATGGAATGGAATGGAATGGAATGAATGGAATGGAATGGAATGGAATGGAATGGAATGGAATGGATGGAATGGAATGGAATGGAATGGAATGGAATGGAATGGAATGGAATGGAATGAATGGAATGGAATGGAATGGAATGGAATGGAATGGAATGGAATGGAATGGAATGAATGGAATGGAATGGAATGGAATGGAATGGAATGGAATGGAATGGAATGGAATGGAATGGAATGGAATGGAATGGAATGGAATGGAATGGAATGGAATGAATGGAATGGAATGGAATGGAATGGAATGGAATGGAATGGAATGGAATGGAATGGAATGGAATGGAATGGAATGGAATGGAATGGAATGGAATGGAATGGAATGGAATGGAATGGATGGAATGGAATGGAATGGAATGGAATGGAATGGAATGAATGGAATGGAATGGAATGGAATGGAATGGAATGGAATGGAATGGAATGGATGGAATGGAATGGAATGGAATGGAATGGAAATGGAATGGAATGGAATGGAATGGAATGGAATGGAATGGAATGGAATGGAATGGAATGGAATGGAATGGAATGGAATGGAATGAATGGAATGGAATGGAATGGAATGGAATGGAATGGAATGGAATGGAATGGAATGGAATGGAATGGAATGGAATGGAATGGAATGGAATGGAATGGAATGGAATGGAATGGAATGGAATGGAATGGAATGGAATGGAATGGAATGGAATGAATGGAATGGAATGGAATGGAATGGAATGGAATGGAATGGAATGGAATGGAATGGAATGGAATGGAATGGAATGGAATGGAATGGAATGGAATGGAATGGAATGGAATGGAATGGAATGAATGGAATGGAATGGAATGGAATGGAATGGAATGGAATGGAATGGAATGGAATGGAATGAATGGAATGGAATGGAATGGAATGGAATGGAATGGAATGGAATGGAATGGAATGGAATGGAATGGAATGGAATGAATGGAATGGAATGGGAATGGAATGGAATGGAATGGAATGGAATGGAATGGAATGAATGGAATGGAATGGAATGGAATGGAATGGAATGGAATGGAATGGAATGGAATGGAATGGAATGGAATGGAATGGAATGGAATGGAATGGAATGGAATGGAATGGAATGGAATGGATGGAATGGAATGGAATGGAATGGAATGGAATGGAATGGAATGGAATGGAATGGAATGGAATGGATGGAATGGAATGGAATGGAATGGAATGGAATGGAATGGAATGGAATGGAATGGAATGGAATGGAATGGAATGGAATGGAATGGAATGGAAGGAATGGAATGGAATGGAATGGAATGGAATGGAATGGAATGGAATGGAATGGAATGGAATGGAATGGAATGGAATGGAATGAATGGAATGGAATGGAATGGAATGGAATGGAATGGAATGGAATGGAATGGAATGGAATGGAATGGAATGGAATGGATGGAATGGAATGGAATGGAATGGAATGGAATGGAATGGAATGGAATGGAATGGAATGGAATGGAATGGAATGGAATGGAATGGAATGAATGGAATGGAATGGAATGGAATGAATGGAATGGAATGGAATGGAATGGAATGGAATGGAATGGAATGGAATGGAATGGAATGGAATGGAATGGAATGGAATGGAATGGAATGGAATGGAATGGAATGGAATGGAATGGAATGGAATGGAATGGAATGGAATGGAATGGAATGGAATGGAATGGAATGGAATGGAATGGAATGGAATGGAATGGAATGGAATGGAATGGAATGGAATGGAACGGAAACGGAACGGAACGGAACGGAACGGAACGGAACGGACGGAACGGAGGAACGGAACGGAACGGAACGGAACGGAACGGAACGGAACGGAACGGAACGGAACGGAACGGAACGGAACGGAACGGAACGAACGGAACGGAACGGAACGGAACGGAACGGAACGGAACGGAACGGAACGGAACGGAACGGAACGGAACGGAACGGAACGGAACGGAACGGAACGGAACGGAACGGAACGGAACGGAACGGAACGGAACGGAACGGAACGGAACGGAACGGAACGGAACGGAACGGAACGGAACGGAACGGAACGGAACGGAACGGAACGGAACGGAACGGAACGGAACGGAACGAACGGAACGGAACGGAACGGAACGGAACGGAACGGAACGGAACGGAACGGAACGGAACGGAACGGAACGGAACGGAACGGAACGGAACGGAACGGAACGGAACGGAACGGAACGGAACGGAACGGAACGGAACGGAACGGAACGGAACGGAACGGAACGGAACGGAACGGAACGGACGGAACGGAACGGAACGGAACGGAACGGAAACGGAACGGAACGGAACGGAACGGAACGGAACGGAACGGAACGGAACGGAACGGAACGGAACGGAACGGAACGGAACGGAACGGAACGGAACGGAACGGAACGGAACGGAACGGAACGGAACGGAACGGAACGGAACGGAACGGAACGGAACGGAACGAACGGAACGGAACGGAACGGAACGGAACGGAACGGAACGGAACGGAACGGAACGGAACGGAACGGAACGGAACGGAACGGAACGGAACGGAACGGAACGGAACGGAACGGAACGGAACGGAACGGAACGGAACGGAACGAACGGAACGGAACGGAACGGAACGGAACGGAACGGAACGGAACGGAACGGACGGAACGGAACGGAACGGAACGGAACGGAACGGAACGGAACGGAACGGAACGGAACGGAACGGAACGGAACGGAACGGAACGGAACGGAACGGAACGGAACGGAACGGAACGGAACGGAACGGAACGGAACGGAACGGAACGGAACGGAACGGAACGGAACGGAACGGAACGGAACGGAACGGAACGGAACGGAACGGAACGGAACGGAACGGAACGGAACGGAACGGAACGGAACGGAACGGAACGGAACGGAACGGAACGGAACGGAACGGAACGGAACGGAACGGAACGGAACGGAACGGAACGGAACGGAACGGAACGGAACGGAACGGAACGGAACGGAACGGAACGGAACGGAACGGAACGGAACGGAACGGAACGGAACGGAACGGAACGACGGAACGGAACGGAACGGAACGGAACGGAACGGAACGGAACGGAACGGAACGGAACGGAACGGAACGGAACGGAACGGAACGGAACGGAACGGAACGGAACGGAACGGAACGGAACGGAACGGAACGAACGGAACGGAACGGAACGGAACGGAACGGAACGGAACGGAACGGAACGGAACGAACGGAACGGAACGGAACGGAACGGAACGGAACGGAACGGAACGGAACGGAACGGAACGGAACGGAACGGAACGGAACGGAACGGAACGGAACGGAACGGAACGGAACGGAACGGAACGGAACGGAACGGAACGGAACGGAACGGAACGGAACGGAACGGAACGGAACGGAACGGAACGGAACGGAACGGAACGGAACGGAACGGAACGGAACGGAACGGAACGGAACGGAACGGAACGGAACGGAACGGAACGGAACGGAACGGAACGGAACGGAACGGAACGGAACGGAACGGAACGGAACGGAACGGAACGGAACGGAACGGAACGGAACGGAAACGGAACGGAACGGAACGGAACGGAACGGAACGGAACGGAACGGAACGGAACGGAACGGAACGGAACGGAACGGAACGGAACGGAACGGAACGGAACGAACGGAACGGAACGGAACGGAACGGAACGGAACGGAACGGAACGGAACGGAACGGAACGGAACGGAACGGAACGGAACGGAACGGAACGGAACGGAACGGAACGGAACGGAACGGAACGGAACGGAACGGAACGGAACGGAACGGAACGGAACGGAACGGAACGGAACGGAACGGAACGGAACGGAACGGAACGGAACGGAACGGAACGGAACGGAACGGAACGGAACGGAACGGAACGGAACGGAACGGAACGGAACGGAACGGAACGGAACGGAACGGAACGGAACGGAACGGAACGGAACGGAACGGAACGGAACGGAACGGAACGGAACGGAACGGAACGGAACGGAACGGAACGGAACGGAACGGAACGGAACGGAACGGAACGGAACGGAACGGAACGGAACGGAACGGAACGGAACGGAACGGAACGGAACGGAACGGAACGGAACGGAACGGAACGGAACGGAACGGAACGGAACGGAACGGAACGGAACGGAACGGAACGGAACGGAACGGAACGGAACGGAACGGAACGGAACGGAACGGAACGGAACGGAACGGAACGGAACGGAACGGAACGGAACGGAACGGAACGGAACGGAACGGAACGGAACGGAACGGAACGGAACGGAACGGAACGGAACGGAACGGAACGGAACGGAACGGAACGGAACGGAACGGAACGGAACGGAACGGAACGGAACGGAACGGAACGGAACGGAACGGAACGGAACGGAACGGAACGGAACGGAACGGAACGGAACGGAACGGAAAACGGAACGGAACGGAACGGAACGGAACGGAACGGAACGGAACGGAACGGAACGGAACGGAACGGAACGGAACGGAACGGAACGGAACGGAACGGAACGGAACGGAACGGAACGGAACGGAACGGAACGGAACGGAACGGAACGGAACGGAACGGAACGGAACGGAACGGAACGGAACGGAACGGAACGGAACGGAATGGAATGGAATAGAATGGAATAGAATAGAATAGAATAGAATAGAATAGAATAGAAGTTTATTGACCATTTAAGGTACAGGTAGTACATATGGCACGTCATAATATGTATTCAAAAAATAATTAAATAAATAAATAATTAGGAAACTAAAATAAAAATTACAAATACAAAATTGGTTAAAACAGATAGAATAAATCACCAGATACAATTAAACATTCACGAACAGAAAAATATTGTTAAAATCTACTATCAAGTAGTACATAATATGACAAGTCGTAAAATAGTTATAATAAATAATCGAGTGATATAATAAGATGCATTCTATACAAATGATATAACCTTATTAAAACAAACATAGACATTTCAACTCATAAAATTACACCAAACAGAAAAACATACTTTAAACCTATATAATCGAAAATAATCGAAAGTTTAAGTCACTTCTAGTGAAACCATGAGTTGTATGAACTTGAGTTATTCGTCAAAAAGGGCAGTTTTATGTCTTGTGTAGATCTTCCAACTTTATTCCGTTATTTTCAAAAATAAGGTATAGGGGCGAGCCACCTCCCTCTGACATCCGGTATATGTCACGATATGTTATTCATAAAATTTAAAAAAACTTCATATTGTGGAGACTGTATATGAGATAGAGCAGACTTTTTGTTGTCGTTTATCAACCAAAAAGATAAATGTGCCTCGTTAGTATATCCCTCAGAAGATGTGATAACCATATGAACAACTGCAGAAAAGGTATGAAGAATAATTTTAATGATAATAAACCCACATGCTCTGTGAACTTCCTTGTCATGAAAATAATGAATATGTTGTTGAGTCATAATTCACTTCAATCTCTTGAGGAATACTTCAGGGAACCAAATTTTTAAACTCAAATGCTCAATATATATAAACGCTACCATTACAACAAGATTTTATTTATGTTTTTGCATCGACTGCTATGGTCATCAGCCATATGTTCTGAGTATGCCTTATTACTAACTCCACCCGCCACCTTAGGAGCAGCACTGTTAATTATTATTAACGCAACAGTGAATCGTGGAGGATTATTACCAGCTGACACGAGCTTCAATCATTGAATCTTAAATATTTGAAAATGAAAAAAGCCCGCTCCGGTTGGGAACCGAACCTGGGACCTCTCGGTCACCAGGCGGGCGCTTAACCACTTTTCTAATCCACGCCAAGAATTTATCTGATATATATATATATATATATATATATATATATATATATATATATATATATAAAATTGTTAGATGAGATTTTATTTAAATTATACGATTCAAAGGCCAATAGCATTTAAGTTTCATTTTATTATCATGCTCGAATAAATGAATATTTGGAATCATTGGTGAGAATACAATTCAAGAAATAGAAACTACCCAAACATCAAAACTACGTCAAAGTCACAATCGACGTGCGTTTCGCCAAAAAATGTAGCATCCTTAGAAAATCGCAAGTATAACACAATACCATTCTAATGTTATTTATGGACAGCAGGTACTCGACTTCTGGATAACTTTATATTAAATAACCTAAGTGAATAACAAACAGATTTGACCTAATCTAAAAGTTGTAAATAAGGAAATATCAGAATATATACAGACTGATGACTCTTAAAATTGAATCCAGAAATCACTGACTATAGTTTGCACTTACATACCTACCAAAGGATTTAGTCAGAAGAAGATTTTAGTAAAGGTTGTTATATAAACTCTATTCCTTATGAAAATGCACGCCCACTTATCCAAAATGAAGATACAACTTTGTGAAATAATAACCGACATTTTCCCTGAATAGGAATCTGTGCCGCTTCCCACTCCCTCAGGAATAACTCGAAATATTTGGAAGGCTTAGCGCACGCTAATATGTATAGCCTTGTTCTATCTCCTGTTTCTTTAATCTAAGGTTGAGTTCGATTCATTACAAGGTTTATCAAATTACTGGAAAATAACGGGAATGGTAATTACACTAAGGGGCTGTTGTTCTTTCAGAGAGGATCACCAGATCAACTAATCTTGGTTCAGTTAATAGACCGTCAGATAACGACAGATTTTGCTGACTCATTTTCTCTCTTCTGGGATTTTAACCACTGGAAATTATGTCAGTATTGAGCACAAAAAATGAAAATTCAGCGATCGGACGTGTGCTAGGCATGTATAAAATTCATTTCCCTTTTGCAGAAAAAAATTGTTTTTTTTTCGTTCATGGCATTTTAACACATGAATAGGTATAACAATCTAATAGTGAAAATCCAAAGCCATAAGGTTTGCACGTGCTTAAAGGGTTGAAATAGGGGCGCGATCTTGTGAAAAAATAGTTGGTTGCTGATGCATTTACTCGCTTATGGTAATCAACAGAATGAAATTTAATATACATAGGATCCCGAAAATAATTTCCCATAAGCCGGTCAGCTGTTGAAGTATATTTTCCGGACGGAAAATTTTGTGAAAATTTTTTTCGTTTTCCGGCAAACTTTCTCGTTTATGGCATTTGAACCATATGATTCTGTTGATGGATAAACATCATAATAAAATTCCCATAAGCTTTGCATGTACCTCAAGAAAAGCCATAAGTTGTAAATTTGTAGGAAAATTTGTGGAAATTTTTTCATTTTCTCGTTGATGGGAATTGGCATGTGGAAAGAAAATAGTATTTCAAGACCAGAAAAAAAAACCGTAAGTCGGAAACATGATATCGATGTTTTATACAGTGTGGCCCATTTAAAATGGAAGCACCCTTATAAACTTTTTTCGACTGATTGGAATGCTTTTTTTTCGTTAGGTAGATATTCAAAAAGTCCACTGGGACACCAAATTTCATGAATGAATCTTCATTTTCAGGGCCAACTATTCTTTTTTTTTTTTCGAGGTAAAAAACTGAAACATTTATTAGAAATTTTTTGAGAACAAATCAGACTACACCACTGGAATTGTGACATTTTTAAATGGTTAATTTTGGAATTTTGTTGAAATTCGTCCATCGATAAAAAAGGTATGGGAGAATAAAATTAAAAAAATATGCCGTTTAATCAACCCACCATTTTAATTTATACTCTTATCCTAAATTCAGAATACACCACTGGATTCAGGGAGTCTCAAAATATCACTGATCAGAATTTCATCAAAATCTATTGATAAATAATAATGAAAAATCATTAAATAAAATGATATTTTCATGAAATTCCATCAACATGTTTTTCAAATTTTGTTATCCTGTAATTTTCTTATTTATGAATAGATGTTGATGAAATTCTGACCAGTGATATTTCGAGATTTCTTAGTGTATTCCAAATTTTGATAAGAGTTCTGAAATTGAATTGGTGGGTTAATTAACCGGCATATTTTTAAAATAGTTTTTTTTTCATTTTTTATAACTTTCTTATTGATGGACGAGTTTTTAAATATGTCGCGAATCCAGTGGATTGGTGAGATTTTTTCTAAAAAAATAATATTATATATTTAACCTTGACAAATGAGAACAGTTGGCCCAGAAAATGAAGAATTACTCATTAAATTTGGTGTCCTGATAGACTTTTTGAATGTCTACCTATTGAAAAAAAATCATTCCAATCGGTTGATTTTAAATGGGTCACACTGCATAAATAAGTACAACTATTTGAAAATTCTGCTGCGAGAAATTAGTAAAGATAAAATTGCTCATTTCTTCCTCCATAGGATTTGGCATATGCATTGCAAACTTCATTCTTAGGCCATAGAAAAGTCGGAAGTATGATAGTAATATTGGAACCATATATAAATAATTTATTTTTTTAAATATGTTTGTATAGAGTGAAAAAAAAATAGTTATGGGTATTGTGACGAACTGATAGGGGTTGTAAAGACAATTCAAGCAATTTTGCGTCAACCCCTATAAGTTAAATATCTTAACTGCGTAATTCCCCCACGCTTACTGGCTTGCTGTATCATAATCGGATGATCATTCGAATTTGAATACGGAACATCAGATTTTTGAAATAATGTGTTTATTGTGACTATGTGACACGATGTGGCGAATCAAAGTTCACAAAAAAGTAAACACAGCAAGCCAGTGTGCGCAGGAAAATAATAAACACTATTTCGTTTCCCCGCCACCTTAGAGGCAGAGCTTCCGGCGCGTTATTTTCATAGTGGCCTGTTCTTCAGGCCTAGTTCACCTTTTAGAAGTGAAAGTTCCAGAATAATAAATTGCTTCTATGTCTAAATGAAAAATCGAACTCATTTCCAGATTAGAAGCAATTCTGGATCATAGGTTGAAATCGATTTTCAGTGTCTTCGGTACAATTCAAATGGTGAACAGAAGGAAATGTAATATTTTGTTGGTTCCTGCGTATCCTAGGAACCATATCACACTGGCTGTGTGTGCACAAGTCTCTCATGTCCTAGCACTGGACTTACAAGTACCGTTGTGACCTAAGATGGACTGATCTTCTAGATTATCATTCTCGGTTTCTCTAAAAACTACCAATAACATAGGTTCCTTGGAATTTCTGAAAATATTTGAAACCCCAAAAAATTCTGTCCTTCAATGGATTGGTGAACCTCAAGGGTTTTTAACTGACCACCGCTCCATTGAAAAAATTGGGTGAATGACTGTCACCTTGAGGGGGGAGCAGGAGGGGTGATTTTTTTATGTCACAGAGTGTCTTTTCGAAAATATAACTCGACATTTTTCTTAAAAAATAATAACGTAGAAAATTAATATATCCGTTCTTCCTACATGCCAATTCCCATAAACGAGAAAATGAACAAAATTTCCTGTGTTTTTCTGCAAGTTTTCCAGTTTCATATAGTATGATAAGCACGAACTAGATTTATGGCTTTTTATATTAATAAATTTCTATTGCACATTATTTCGTTCACGAGAAAGTTTGCCGGAAAACGAAAAAAAATTTCACAAAATTTTCCGTCCGGAAAATCTACTTCAACAGCTGACCGGTTTAGGGGAAATTTTTTTCGGGTTCCTAACAATATTAAATTTCATACTGTTGATTGCCATAAGCGAGAAAATGCATCAGCAACCAACTATTTTTTCACAAGTTCGCGCCCCTATTTCAACCCTTTAAGCACGTGCAAATCTTATGGCTTTGGATTTTCACTATTAGATTGTTATACCTATTCATGTGTTAAAATGCCATAAACGAGTAAATAAAAAAAAAACATTTTTTTTCTGCATAAGGAAAATGAATTTTCTAAATGCCTAGCACACGTCCGATCGCTAAATTTTCAATTTTTGGGCTCAATACTGACATAATTTCCAGTGGTTGAAATCCCAGAAGAGAGAAAATGAGTCAGCAAAGTCTTTCGTTATCTGACGGTCTATATAGACCGTCAGATAGTGACAGATTTAAGTGCCCCATTTTCACATACAAGCCTCGAATAGGGTTGAAAAGTAAGTCGATCTTGAGTAAAATGAAGGGAAATTTACGAGTGGCTCGTGGGGAGAACATATTATGGAAAAATCAAAAAGAATTTCCATTAAATTTTCTGACGACAAAATCTACTTTTCCATTCGCGCCACTCAAGCCATTATTTTTTTCGGTCTAGTGACGATGTAGGTTTTCATAGTTTCGATGGGCTTGCGTGGGAAAATCTGTTAAAATCTCGATTTTTCTTTACAAGATTACAGCCTCATTTTAACCCTTTAGCCACCTTCAACACTCAAGACTTTGATCTTTCGAAGCCAGGTTCTATTAATTAATGATAAGATGAACACGGCTCGCGTTAAAATATGGAAAATCGAATTTTCCATAGAAAATCGAATTTTCCATATGTTAACCCCAGGAGCCACTATTAAATTTCCCTCCATTTTACTCAACATCGATGTACTTCTCAACCCTATTCGAGGCTTGTATGTGAAAATGGGACACCTAAATCTGTCACTATCTGACGGTCTAATAATAGATCATAGCCAATCGAAACCAAGATTAGTTAATTGGCGAATTACCTCGGATTGAACAACAGGCCCTAAATTATGTTACTACTATTTGAGCAGTTCGTATATAAATGAATTATTGTAATAATTTTAGAGCTTCGTCATAATATATTCGATAAATGTGTATGAGCAAATACGTTTAATTAAAATTATAACGATTTGCCGAAATATTTGATATTTACATAATTTTTTCTATCCATGTTTCATGAATTTAATGCCTAATGTTCAAATTTCAACATATCCAATGTCCATTATTTTCTAAAACTATAGGGCGTTCCATTAAAAGAATGGCTCAGAGTTCAATTCTTGATCGCAAAAGCTCTGCTTTTGGAGGGTTTGTCAGATAACTGGGAGTTCCGTAAAAATGAACTTTCCAAAAAAACTTTTTCTCTAAAACCAGAAGTGTCAAGAAATGTGTAACAGCTTGGGTACGTTTTTATATTCACCCACTTGGTGTGGTGAAAGTGTGGTGTCTCACCATGTCGTTTTTATATTTTGTTGGTGTGTTAGTGGTGGTTCCACCACTTTTGTTTTTATATTCAACAGCGTGGTCCACCACACCTCGATTTTTCCACCAGCTTGAGGTGTTGGTGAGTATGGTGGATTTGGTTTTTGAGGTTATGTTTATGATCTCATGCTCTGAATTCACTTTTTCACCTACGCCTTTGAATTTTTTTCTTATTTTGACGAATGCAGTGAATTATTATACGTTAATTTGGAAATAGGAGGAGAAATTATAACCATGCAATTAACAGCTAAAGAAATAGAAAAATACCTCAAGGAGTAGGGTAGACCGGGGTCAGTTGTAACATTTTTGGGTTTGCAGTCATGTAAGTCTCTATATACTGATCAAACATAAATTTATAGTACTTGTCATAAAGTTTAGTTCTTTCTCTAGCAAATGACACATTTTTGAACGGTTCAAATCTCACATAAAAAGAGTACTGATAGATTTAGAAAAAGGTGAAATATGTTACAACTGCCCCTGGTCATGGGACAGTAGTAACAGGTAGTGGGGTCAGTTGTAACACGTATTATAATAACTTAACAGGATTAGTTTATAACATTTATTAAGTGAAATATAAAAATAATAATGATAGTATACATTTAAAAATAGATATTAGTCAGATTCGCAGTTTTGGCACATGTAAAATGGATCCTTTTTGGTGCAATCTTCATGAGACCAAAACTTACATCCCAAACACTGCACCCAGTTTTCTCCAGGTCTGCTAGAGTTGTACGGTTCCACGCAAACTAGACAAAAGAATTCTTCTTCATCAGATGATACTTCATCACGTTTTGTATTTTTTTCTACAAAGGATTTATTTTTAGCTATTTGTTTTTGGGAGGATTTACCTTTTGCTGTTGTATTGCGTTTAGCTTCCTTCACTTTTATTTTCCTCTGTTTTTGTTCCGCTTATAAGATCTTTTTCCGGTGTGTCCGTGTAGATGGTTGACTTTCTCTTTTAATTCCCCTTCTTCACGGTTTTTCTGGGAGGAGCTTTGGGAAATGGCCTCACCAACTCAGGTGAAAAACTGTTTTCTGCGCTTGTTGATGGCAAATTATTGTGATGTAGAGACACTGGTTGTCTGTTGGTTGTATTCTCAGTCCGACTTGTAGATGGTAATGACTCAATTTCAGTAATGGAATCTGGTGGATCTGTTTGTCCAATTTTTGCCAGACACTCAGTAGATAGTTCAGATGATATATTTCCAGCTACGGATTGACTTTCTGCTTCCAATTCACTACACTAAGATATTGTAACTTCATTTGAATCTATAGGATGTAACTCTTCGGAAGCATTAGGATTTGGTCGATCTGTGACAAAAGATGGAGAAAAATCTAATTCATCGAACTTTTTACGATTGAATGGATGTTTCCCAGTGTTGGAAAAACCACCTTGGATGTTTGAATGCGTAAAACAACAATGCTCGGTATATCATGAATTGTCATAGCTTTGCCAGGTTTGCTTCGCATCCAAGCACCACATGCAGCATTAATAGCTTTTTTGAACGGCCCAAAAACTGACCGGTCCAACGGCTGCAGTTTATGTGAGCAATGCGGAGGGAAAGAAAGTAATACATTCCGTTGTTCTTGCAAAAACCCAAACCATCAATATGAACATGTGAAGAGTGATTATCCATGAGCAATAACACTTTGTTTGATACGGAACAGTTCGTATGGTTTTGGAAATGCTTCAGGAACACTAAAAAACCTTCATCCTGCATCCACCCAGAAGGATTTGCTGTGCCTATGCAACTTATTCGCCCATTTCTCACGAAATGGTCCTGGTATCTCACTCGTGGGAATATAAACATAGGAGGAACAGTATTTCCCAACGCGTTCACAGCTACAGCTATAGTTACTAATGTTCCCCTCTCAGCTGATTTTACGGAACCTACTTATCTTGCTCCACATTTTGCTACAATTCTGTCGGGTTTATGCACTGTTGTCACACCAGTCTCGTCTACATTGTAAATATCCTTGGCTTCAAATTTTTCTCGATCTAAAACCTTTTGTAGATTGTCGTAAAATGCGTTTACATTTGATTTGTTGCAGCTCGTTGCCCGTGACAAGCTTGTTGCTTGGGCCGCCCTTATAGATAATTCTGGATTCCTTTTCATAAAAGCTCGAAACCAGTCTTCTCCGGCTATTCCTTTTGTATTCCAGCTGCTTGGTTTTGATAGGCTATATTCGACGGCCAGTTCATACGCCAAAGTTTTTACTTCTTTCGTTGACAGACCGAAATATATGTCTGCTGATCGGATCAGATATTTAACCAAAACTTTTTCTTGATCCTCTTATTTGGAGCTCTATAACCCATTTTAATGGACGTAGCTGGATCGTTGTTGGCATCATCTCTTTTTTGCTTATACCGCTGTAATGAAAAGTGGCACAAATCAAAAGCAGCTGCAGCTGCACGTACAGATTTTCCCTTTGTTATCTCCTCGTACGCTTGCATATAAAGATTTATATCTTTATTGCCTCTATGGGTCTTTCTTGGACGAGCTCTTGGCATCTACAAAATAAATAACAGAGTATTAAACCACATTATAGAAGAAAAATGCCACTTTTACTCAAGTCATTTTTAAAAACAGTGTGCATGTCATCAGAAATCGAATAAAATCAAAGAATTGTTACGTTACAACTGACCCCTTCAAATTTGTTACAACTGACCCCAATCGTATTTATTTTCTTTTAAAGCGTTTTTCTTAAAAAATACTATTCATATAACACAACTGAGAACATCAGACCACGCTAAAATATCCAGAGATTCAAATGGTTAACAGCGCATTTCTATATCTACCATGGTAACGAAAATATATCAAAATTATGGAATAGAAGAAAACTTACTTTTTCGCATCAAAATCGAAATCCCTCACGCGGACACAACGTTCTTGCTTGGAATCACAGAGCATACTAACCACAAGTCGAGAATGGGGAAACACTTCTCCGCTGCAAACGGCATTACGCTGCCCCTCCTATTTGAGGAGTTATTTGATTTGTTACAACTGTCCTTTGTTACAACTGACCCCGGTGCAATTTTTTTAAACAGTTTTCATAGAAATTTTATGAGCGTGTTCCCTACTAGCCACAGCCACAGTTATGAAACATTCCTGATTTGCCATTATCCATAGCGTCATAAGAAATGACTCAGTGGGCTGTACTGTGGGTTTCCCGATACTTGCTAGTATTGGATCAAAATATCTTCGACAGCACTCCTTGAAAAACTGAAATGTTACTTAAAATCGAAATCACTTAATATCCACAAATCGACATAACCTCCAAGTGGTGGTTGAAATAATTCCACCAAATCGTTTCTATAAAACTGGTTGAAATATGATGGATTTCATGAAAATTACGTCATTCTCTTCCACCGCTCTCCACCAGCCACACCAATTTGTTGAATATAAAAACGCACCCCTTCAATCATTCCGAAAATTTTCATATTCTCGGAAACAATGAAGACCGATCCCAATCTTGTCACCTGGTATACGACTACATCCATTCTCTCACGTCCTGTACATTTTTCAGCGGGAAACTTGCAGCTGCAAAGAAAGGCACACAGATTTTTTTGTGAAGGTAAATTTTAGGTACATGGACAGATTACCCTAGGGAGGCACACAACACGGATATTCACCGCCCTTCGCAAATCGTCGCCGCACAAAGCCAATTCAGATTCTCTGCTAATGGCACATTATATTGTTACTTACCTCGCGTCATCTAGAGACTCACTCAGGATAAAAGTGGATGTACACTGGGAAAAGTAGAAGAAAAATATATTTTGAGCAGATCGACAACGATAAACTAGCAAATTTCTTGTATCCATTTTTGTTGGTTGTGACAGAGTGTGCAGTGATTTTTTCGTACTCAGACTCGCACAGTCTGTTCGATTTTTTTCAAAAGAACATTCAGGTTCCTACAAACACCAAGCAATGGAGCATAAAATGGGCGAGTTTTTAACAAAAATACTAGTAGAAAACCGACTATGCCATCACATGAAAGACAGTCCGTTGTTATATTCTGATATGTTTTCAACTGTCATTTATCAATTTGTTATAAACAGCTAGATAACAAAAAAAGTGTTTTTTCTCATTGTTTTGCTTATAAAATGAAAATTAATGGAGCAATCTGATTACTCCAATATAAGGAATTATAGATAATTTAAATAAAAATAAAATGGGATGGTTTACAACCCGGTCGGATCATTAATAACAGAGAAAAACTGAAAAACCCGGAAAATTATGCGATTCTTTTTAAAATTCCTATCTCCGCCATTTTTCACAAAAGTATTGAATCATGTGTACTTTATGTGTGCACAAAACAGCCACTGTCGGATGGTTAGTTTTGGAACAATTGCAATTTAAATTTTGTTTTGCACCATCTTGAAGCGTGCCTGGATACTCTAGTGATAGCCTGATTTTAATTTCTCAAACATATTATGAAAGTAGAAGTATAAGTATTACAAAATGTATGTATATTTTGCGCTAGAATGGTGCGAAATGGATGAAAAATTTATGCAAACATGACTGAAAACGGCCCAGCCCGCGTTAGCTGCCGAGTGGTAGAGGAGTCCGGAAGATGAGGGAAATTCTTCTAATGAACGGGATACGTGATAATACGCTCCCCCTCATCTCTCGCTCTCTCCTACCACTCGACCGCTTCCACCAGCTCGACCGTTTTCAGTCCTGTTTGCAAGCATTATTCACTCATTTCGCAGCTTTTTGGGGTGAAATGGGAATATGCGTTTTGTGGACAAGCATTTCTTCTTTCAAAACCTGTTTTAGGAATTGAAATCGGACTATCACTAGAGTATCCAGGCACGCTGCAAGATAGAAAAAATGGCGGTGTTAGGTCTTGAAAATTTTTGGTTTTTCCGGTTTTATTCCGTTACTAATGATCCACTAGGGTCGTAAACATAACATTTTGTTATTATTTTAATTATCTATAAATACTTTCATTGTAGCAACCAGATTGCTACATTAGTTTTTATGATCAAAACAATTAGGAAAACACGTTTTTTGTTCTTCAAATATGTATAACAAATTGATAAATGACAGTTGCGAGTCGAATACATAACAGAATATAATTACGGACAGTCTTCCATGTGATGGCACAGTCGGTTTTCTACTAGTATTTTTGTTAGGAAAGAATGCTCTATTTATTGGCCTAAAAGGAACCCCTCAGAAACTCTTAAGAACTACAATTCTTCTGAAAGCTTCCTAACTTTGCACTTTCTGTGAAATATTCCGGAAGCAAGGTTCCTCTCCTTTCGGATTTCCGGGTGGGAAGTACTCGAGTTGGCACATCATAGAACAATTTAAAGGTTCTCTTTTGTGACATTCGCGGATTCAACAAACAGACGAAAAAAACAGAAACACCGGTAAACACCTTCACCAACAAAGTTTACGTACTTGCTCCGTTCCCATTTCAGATTCAAAGGTGGTGTTTGCCTTTATTCTAAAACTGATCTTTCATGCCAACGTGAAGAGAGTTTGGAGCCGAAAGACCATTTTCAAGCTTCCCGATACCACAGGCCAAATTCTCACTGCGGCCCCTTCCCATCATCTAATAACCCATCCGCTATAAGACTTTTTATCACTCAAATTGTTTCAAATGTTCTATCAACACACGAGGCAGCTCGTTAAGCTGAGGCCTTCGAACAGTTGATTGAGCTATACACACACATTCCTGATCTCAACAACCAGTACACTTGATCTTTTCCTATCCACCAATTCTGATCTATACAGACAGGGCAGATTTTAGCAGGTGTTCAGCGCGTGCACTGCATACGCTGGCGGCTGAACAAAGGGCTGCCGCAGGCCGCATATAGTTCTATCAGTGAAGCAAAACATTTTCAAACTTAGACTCGTATAAATATGCAGAATTTTGAATAGTTATTTGAAAATCAGAATATCAGAAAATCAGAATAAGTCCCGATTTCTGGTAGCATAGCATGGTTTAAGAAAAATAAGATGTTATTAAACAGTGTGTTGGTCCATTGTCCATTAATGTCTACTCTTTACACACCTTCATTTGATAAAGAAATTCGTGGGAGAACGGCAATACGGCAAAGAAATGGATCCCACGTGGGCTGCTGACACCCTAGGATCGGCCTTGCATACAGTATAGGAGCTTGTCGCATATGGCACTACAATTCGGAAGACTGGGATGATCTTCGCATGTTGCTTTATGCATTTCCAAAGAAAAAGTTATGTTCCTTTTTTGGAGATCCAATACAAAGCGCCGAGCCAATTTCTGAGATAATGATGTTAGAGATGTAAACACGTCAAGAAGAACATCATCTGATGAAACCCTGTTTGAGCAAACACTCCTCCAGAAACAAGGCCATCAAGCAGGCAGAATACCATCGTATGTACAAACTGTTAAATCCGGGCTCTGAGACCAAATCAAAATATGTTGGAGCTAGGAACATGTTCAAGGAGACAATCGAATAATCGAAAGATAATTACAACGCCAAGATACTATCAGAACTCTTTGAGCGTCCTATCGGGAACTCGCTCGTTCTGGTCTTCTGCCAAAGCTGTATGAAGAAATTTCATTTCTAGCTAATTTCTTTCCCAAGACTAACGCCCAGGAGAAAATCCAATATTTTGCCATGTGTGCTGTTGCTCTAATTGAGCTACTAATTCGAGGACACTTTAGGTTGTTCGTGTTAGGTTTGAGTGCAACGTCGCTGCCTGAGGCCGAAGCCAAATACTAACTGACAGTTTATAATATTATACTGTATAGCAGTAAACAATTCATTGAGATTGCCGGCTAATCAGAACACAACACGTACCATGTCTGAACATGCCTGTGCTGAACCGTAGTAAGGTTTGTCTGGATAGACGCAGCCAGCGTTTAGTCATTATTTACTCCTGTACAATGGTGTGTACGCGTTGCAGTAGGAGCAAGGTATGGGGCCCAGTAGTAGCCAGAAATTATTTGGGCAATGAGTTTCTGGATCTCGACAATTTTAACTGATGATGGGACTCATAGTGAGAACTAGGAGGCTTTGAGCAACTCATGCCCCACACCACTCAGTAGTGGTGGGTATTTTGTGATGGTTACCCTCCGTTGATTGTGGTTGGTTTACGTTGTTGTTGATCTCTTCCATTTGGCAGAAAATTGATGTAACTCTTCTCCATTTCCTGGATTATGGTATTGCTGTGTACCTGTTCCCTGGCCTTTGGGGGGGGGGGCGATTCATTTTGAGTCTTGATTGGAGGTATTGCTTAGTGTTTTCCATGTAGCATTTTCCACTTCTTTGCTGGTTTGAATACATTTTTGCTGCTACATTTTTCAGCTACTTGGAGCATTGGGAGGTTTAACGAAGGTGTAGATAGGTGTTGTTCGCTACATTTCAGGCAGTTGGGGTGGAGTTTGCAGGAGGAAGAATTCATCTAATAGTAAGTTATAGAGAGTTAAATTGCCCTCAAGAAAATATATACAAATGCTTATTTATATCCAACCGGTTAACAGTTTCACCACTGTTATAAGATTTTTTATTTTTTTTGTCATATTCAGAAAAACCTGTTTTTATCGTTCCTAAGCAACAGTTATCGTTTATTACAGCCATTTGTCGTTTAATTTATTTTGTTACTATAGTTAGAAGCGGATTATTAAATGCAGTAAACGAAAATCATGTCACTTGAAGAATGAAAAATTGTATTTTGAAGATGAAAAATAGAAGTTACATATAAGGTGAGTAATTTTATTTCATTTCAATAATTCTCATTGTTCTAACATTCGATAACTGTCACCTTGGGATTAACGTTCTCATCGTCTTTGGCCGTAAGGGCCCTGGCAAAGGTTCTTTGTCCATGGCCTCCTCATTCTTAGTGGTGGGTGGTTCTTGCTGAAGGGCCTCGACGTCATCTTCATCGTCGTCCTCGTCAACAGGCACTCGGTTGCTTTGCTTTACGGCATCCTCGTTTGCTACTACCACAGTGCTGGTGGATCTTCTGTTGTTATTGGCACCAGGGTGTCTCCTATACGTTTTCATCCCCACTCTTGAGAGGATAGCTCATTTACGAGCCAATGCTGCACTTGTTGGTAGGTGCGCCAGGAATGTTGTTTAGTTGCGCTCAGTTGGTGGAAGGGTCCACCTTGCTTCTCGTGAAAGTTGCAGATGTTGTGTCGCAGCCGGTAAATGGATGTAAGAACAGAACATGTTCAAATCCATGCTGTTGCATCCCTTGGGTGGACAGTGAAATTTTTCTAGTTTTTCTGTACTGGGTTTCAGTAGCAGGTTGTCTTGGGTGGGAGGAGTGGAAGCTATCAAAAGGACAGCGAGGTCCACATCCTCACAAACTCACAGAACAGAAGTCTCCATGATAGGGACGTCAGCTACATCGTTGGCATGAATAGTTTAGACGATTTGAAACAATGCGAGACAAAATTATTTTTTTCGAAAATTCTCAATTTCCTGAGCGTGCATCTTGAAAACGGTTGGGAATTTAAAAAACGTGCTACGAATAACAGTTGTATAGAATATTATTTGCTTTGGTAAAGGAAAATTTCTCGCTGAGGCGCACCGTTTTAGAGAAAAGTGACAAAAATGGGACCTTTTTTTGTGTCCAATCCCATCTGGCTTAACTCCTATATGACAGGACTTTCAGTATGTTCACTTGAACAAGTTTCTGAAGGAATCGCTTAGGTCCCGGCTCTCGCATTCTACATCTCATTTGTTGACTTTACTAAAAAGGTCCTTTTTGAAGGTAGTTGCTTAAAATTGATTTTTGAAAAACCATACCAGTTTATAAATGCTGACCGCTATAACAGTTATTTGTGATCAGAAACTGTCACCACCTGACATATTTTCTTCAGTTGACTTGGATTGGATGTTGTATTGTGTCGTTTACTCTCAAACCAACAATCTCCAGGTATTTTATACTAACCCGAATGTCTTTGTGATTTTTATTTGGTATCCATGATAATTTTTTAACCTTACAAGATATTCCATTTTGAACACGTTGTGGCCTATTTACAATCTTTAAATATCATGATATTTATCTTCTCTTGTTTTTGAATCCATGAAAAAATTAAACACGAATATTGAATCGTAAACAGGAGAACTTACTTTTCTCAGTCCAACTACAGGAAGAGTGGCTTACGAGGATCGTATAGACCACGCAGCTTGTCAGCTGTTTTAGCTCCGACTCCGTTATGATGGATAACGGTGGGGCATCAATTAAGATTAGCTCGAACAATACCTATCCAAGTGAAACTCTGGAGTGGCGGCGGTGTTAGTGTTATATGGATGGCACACAGTTTCTAGTCGGCAGGCACATCATTGTATAAGCTGCTTCTCACCGCTACAGGAGCACTTTACTGTATTGAATTTGGGCGGTGTTGTGAGGGTTTTTGCCCATTTTGCCTAGGAAATATATATCGCCTTCATCTATACAAAAACCTCTTCTCTGTACCGAATCGCGCTCACGCTTCGCTTCCAGAATTCAGTGGTGGATTGTCGGGTTGGGATGATTGATAGGTACTCGCAGGTGTGAGATTTACAGAAAGTGGGGTAAAAACAGAACTAGGACATCTAACGACCTATGAAATAAATCCAATATGAAGGTCCGGTGGACAAATTATTCCGATGTCTCAAGTAAATCTGTAAAATTGTCAGAGTTTGATTTGTTTTGTAATATGTTAAATGTTGGTTAAATTAGAGAAAAGTTGCACAATCCAAAGTTCTTTTTTATGAAGTTTGCAAAACTGTGCTATCTTTTTCGGATTTATAGATATTTTGAAGTAAGTAAAATTTTCTATATTGGTTTTTATTTATTTCTGACGTTATTTTGGAAGACATTAAAAAATAAAAAAACGTTTAAATTGCTACTTTTCGATCTTAACAGGATGGCATCACTGATTTTTCTCTTCGACGTATCGTTTCCGAGGTACCTTCATCAACATTGTTTTTTTAGTTCGGCCTTAAATTTTTTTTTTACAAAATCTAAAGCCATTTTGTATCCTGAAATATGTCATATATATCAGTTGTAGTTATTTAAACATGTTTGAATAATTTATCTGTAAGTTTACCTACACCCAAATAAAAAGATATTTGGAACAATGGTTGCAAAGGACCCCTCAAACTCCTTATGGAATTTATAGTCCATGTAATTCTAAACCAATGTTACAATTGAGCCAACTTAAAAAAAATTAACAGTTTTGCTGCTAGGGGGTGTTGAAATCACCCCTTGCGCAGATTGGACTAATTATTTTTGAATCCGGTAGCAATAGTTTCTCTTGTTTTATTGCTGCTGATGTTGCACAATATTGTGCTGTTTTATAAAAAAAAATCTTACCCCCCTTCTGCCCCCAACTCCTATTACGGAACGCAAAAATATATTTTCTCGAGTGCCTTTAAATGTATCGTCGAATGTTTAAATATGCCTGAATAAGGGCAGTATTTTCATCCCCCTCCCCCCAAAGGGCACAAAACGAAAAAAAAATAGGTGGATTTTTCTGAATTTCCAAAATGATGTAGTTCAGGTAATTTTGAATAGAAATTAATTGGGTAACAACCACCAGAAATTAATAGCTTTGATGCTAGCATTGAAATCATACCTTGCTCAGAATAGGCTATCCATTATTATAAGCCGAAACAATATCTTTACGTATTTTAGTTTAGATTATGCGGAACAATAGTGTTATTTTTTCTCCAGATATAAATTTTACCAAAATCCACCAGAGATGATCAAAATTGAATTGAAAATCTTCAAATTGGTTAGTTAGACTAATGTAACTCATCAAAAAATTGAACCAGAACTCAAAATGACTCAGACGTCAAAGTCAAAAAGTGTCACTAAAAGACAAAGCGCTTTCTTGTTAATTCGTGGTCTGTGAGATCAGTCCAAGAAACTACCTTGAGCTACTCCTTGGGACAATTGAACAACGACTCAGGTGAAAAGAACACCTAGAGATGCAGTGTTGCCAACTGAACCAAGACGAAAACGCCATCCTTGCTCCATCTCAGAACCATACACAAACAGGGTCAAGTATTCGAAGGTAAAGTACCTCAAAGGTACAGATTAGAGATAGAGTAGGAATGCTACGGTTTTGTCTTTTAAACACAACACAATAGACTATGTTATTGTATTAAAACAGAAAGGGTTTTGTATTGCAAAATAAACCCGTTACATACCTTCATGTATGGCTCTATAGTCTGGTGGGACAAGGGTCATTAAAAAAATGGCCATTGCTAAACTTAACGGACTACAGAGACAAGCGTGCCTGGCGATTACTGGAAGCATTCGCTCCTCGCCAACGGCAGCAATGGAAGTCCTCCTTGGATTACTTCCTCTCCACATAGTTCTGGAGAGAGAGGCAAGATGGGCAACATACATACTTTAACAAGCGGCCATTAGTCTACCGCAGGCATGTGTCATGAGAGGCAGTGGCATGCTGGAGGGCATAATAGCTCACAACATTCTAGGAATGCCCTCAGACATCATGCCTAAAACTATCAACCTTCACACGACCTACACTGTGGTCTTTCCCGAAAGAGGAGACTGGGTCCGGAATGAAACCAACCTATGTAGGGCAAATGAACGTTGGTACCCAGTAGTGAAACGCTCGTTCAGTATGGGCAAACTAGCTACGATATTTCAGGCAGAGGTATATGCCATTGAAATGTGTGCCAGGGAGCTGGAAAATCGACACCACACACGATAAAACAATAAAAATATTTTCAGATAGTCAAGCAGCACTTAAAGCGCTTGTATCAGACTGCTTTAAATCTAGGGCAGTATGGAACTGCAGAGACACCTTAAACCGACTGGCGCAACGCAACAACGTTACCCTAGTCTGGATACCAGGTCACACAGGCCTAGAAGGAAACGAAATAGCGGACGCCCTAGCAAAAGAGGGGGCCGAAAAAACGTTCACTGGACCAGAACCGGTAATCGATTTAGCATATAGCACTGCAAAGAATGTCATAACAGCTTGGGCAGACAATAAAAGACTCGAGTACTGGCGTAGTCTACCGGGCCTAGCCCATTCCAAAGCATTTATTGCTTGTTCAAGGAAAGAACAGGACTCTGACAAACTGCTAGAACTCAGCAGAGCGCATCTCAGAGTAATAGTAGGTTTGCTTACTGGCCACTGCAAACTCAAACATCACATGCATAAAATCGGACTTGCACAAGATGCAGAGTGCCGGCTATGCATGGAGGATGATGAAACGGCTGAACACATTCTGTGTACATGCCCTGCAGCGGCCAGAACCAGATTCTCAATATTTGGCGATACGACAGTAAGGCCAGAAAACCTGGTAAATTGTTCTCCCAATGCATTCCTCAATTTCGTCAAGAGATTGGATATACTGGGAGAAATATAACCATAGGGTGAGCCACAATAGGCCATTGGCCGCAGTGGAGGGCCTGATACGGGCCCACTCACGTTCAAACCTAACCTAACCTAACCTACATACCTTCATATTCATGTAGGCAATGCTGATACATTTGTTCATATGGCGTTTGAATTTTAAATGCGAATCCATAATTAAACCTACATTTTTTGAGGATTGAACTGGAGCAATCAGTCTTCTATCCACATTGATTTCCAGATCACCGACCTCATTTCTGGCATTAAAAACCATGACGAAAGTTTCAATAGCATTTATGAGTATCGAGTCTTGTTGAGAAGTTTCAATGAGTGAAGCTATTTCGTCACTAAGCAATTGAATTGCCGTGTTCATTTCCGTAGTAGGAAAGAAAGATGTAATTATGTATCATCAGCATAAAAATCCACTTTGAATGAGATACTATATGATTGAAATTTGTAGTGCTTGAAATGAATAGAAGTGAATGTAGAGCCCTGTGGAACACCTCTTGAAATTTTAATAGGATCAGATACATTATCGCCTATTTGCATTCTGTTTTCTGTTATTCAGGTAACTCTTGAAATGCTATACTGCATCATTTGATAAACCAATGCATTCCAAAATAGCAAACAAAGTATCATAATTGACGGTATCAAAAGCTTTTGAAATATCTAGTAGTACTAGAACTGTAGCTCTCTTGTTATCCATTTCCCTAAATACATCACCAGTGATATTCAGAATAGTCATTTCAGTACTACGGAGAGGCCGAAAATCAGAGTGGGTTTCTGGCAGGAGTTCATTATCTTATACATGCGAGAAGAGTTGAATATGAATTTCTAATATCTTTGACATAGTAGGGAGAATATTAATTTGGCGTTGATATTTGAAAGTTTCGGGGTTGTTTTTTTTTTCAGGATGTGGTATGACTTGAGCCTCCTTCCAACAGCTGGAAAATTCATTTGTTTCTAGACAAATATTTACAATATGTGTGACGTATGGTATGATGAAAGGACAGCACATCGTCAACAACTTTATATTATTACCATTACAAATTCACTATGGAAGTCAATATTTTATTTTACCTCGCTCCTGAAAAAGTAAATTGAGTAATGTATGTGTACGTTATTGTTTAATATCAAATTACACTACAATATCAAATTAATCGTAACGAAATGCTCTTTTTGCTCAACCCGACGAGCCACTATGTTGTCATTTGGAAAAATTAGTAATAGATATTAAAAAATAAAATGTTACGTTGCAGAAACATTTTGACCGAAAATAGTAAACCTGCATTTTTTCCATTGCCCTCTGGAATAAAAAATGAATTTCAATATAAAGAATACAATGGGTTACAAATTGTACAGAACAAGTCATACTTATACCAATTTTTAAAATGTATCTGAATCATGTATTTTTCCTATCTAAATTGTTGTCTTTCACTCAATTTTCCTGTGCTACTTTTCTCAATACGCCACTGAGCAAAGGTGTAATCTGATAACAGGCAATTAGTTAAATGCAATCATTTATCAAACGCAGGACATGCTGACTCCTTATTAAAGTATAATTAAATTTCGACATAATTCTCAAAAGGGTCAGTCTGTGAATGGTCTCAGCCCCTGCTAATTTTACGTGAGGAAATAAATGATAGTCTAGTTGCCGCTTTATACCCGTTCCTGAAATTAACATTTAGCCTGAAAGCTTCGTAACTTTATTAAAATAATTATGGCAACGTGATATTTTCATAAATAAGTGAACAGTTGTGCCGTGAAAGATTAGAGAAATAACTGTAAAAATGAGGTAGTTGGAATCTGACATGATAATTTTGGATAATGGAAAATATTCGAGTTCGTGTATAGGTTTCGTTTGAAATTTATTAGGGAAAATCACATCTCCCTTGACTGATGGTCCTTCGTAGCCATACGAAGACACGGACCTCAATAAGGGCTTCATCGTAATATGTACCAATGGATGGACGTTGGTATATCATGAGTGTGCAATTGAAGATGCATTCAAGATACTCTCTTGTCGTCAGGTTTTTGACGTCAATTTTGATTGATGCCATGCCAAATGATTTTTGTTTTTCAATTCCCACTTTTTTTAAACCTGTTAGCTATTATGAAAGAAATTGGTTTTAATGACTTTTGGAATTGTGACAAATTTATCTATATGCAAATCCTTAATGTATGAAACGTAGTTTTTTGAACAGGATGTTTCTATTTATCATACCAAACTCTACATTGTGTCTCTCTTGTGGATTCATCTCCGTAACCAGAACTGTGCCGAGCACTGACAAAAAGTGCTTCGAGTACTAAGCACTCTAGAAAAGTGCTCGGGAGTCTCGAGCACTAAGCACTTTTTTTCATGAAGTGCTCGCGATTACTAAGCACTTTCAAAAAGTAATTCGATCTAGCACTAGCACTAAGCACTTTTCAAAAGGGCGACACCGTTAAGGTGGGCGTTCAACGTCTATTCCAAGTTCATATTGCATTTGGAAACGGTTTCACTTGGAAAACTCAAATTTGGTAGGTGAACTCAGAGAGGATTGGAGTACTTATTGAATATATTGACATTGATTTGAAATCGAGAAATGAGATTTTCTTGGTCGGCAATTGAAGGAAATGAGTCAATACTTGCTTTTGTTTTATTTCAATAGAAAGACCCATGAAAACAGTGCAGCTTCCAACTGATGGGGAATACCCCGACAATGTCGTTTGGGAGATTAATTTGATTTCCGAAATGAGCGGCGAATTGCCAAATTGAAATATAGAGCATCGCGAAATAGTTCCTACGTTACCAACATTCTCACTGATTCCTTAGTTCGGCAGTTTTCGGATAGAAAGCACCATTGTATCGTATATTTCATTCTTGTTAGAGCGTGCTGCCGTGAGAATGAAATAGGAATGTGATTTTGATAATCATCGTTAGACGCTAGACTGGCAGAACTAGTTAGATCGAGAAAATGAAATGTTCATATTGATAAAATTAGATTTTTTTTATTTTAATTTTTTTCTGCTCTACACTGACATAATTTTTAGTGGTTAAAACCCCAGGAAAGAGAAAATGAGTCAGCAAAATCTGTCATTATGTGACGGTCTATAACTTGAGAGTCTTTTGTGAACCACGTGCCTCCCAATCGGTGTTGAGACAGAGGGGGTAGGCGGATCGTCACGTTCAGCGGAGTGAGACAACTTATTCATTCATTCGGTAAACTTTGTTCAAGGTAACAAATCAAATACAAAATCAAAATATTGTAGAACAGAGTCGCTTTTTCCTTGTAACTACTAAACGGCTGAACCGATTTTGATGGATTTTCTGTCGTTAGATTCGTCTTGATACCGCAAGTGACACTTATTATATTGAAGTTATGAAAAATCAACATAGCGGATTTTTTTTGACTGTCTTGAAACAACATAATAATTGTGTACTGAAAAGCTGAAAATAAAGTAAATAAATAAACTATTTTAAACTGCGGTTTAAAATAAAAATCAATAAAGAAGTAAAATGTTTTCAAATCAAATAAAAACTGGAAGTAGCCGGGATCTATTTGCTTAAAAAAACTATATAATAATAATAGTAATAATAATAATTTTATTGAGTCCTGTGTGATCAAGTACATGATATAGGATACGTCAAAATACAAACATATTTAAATTTAAAATACAGTTCAGAGTATAAAATGAGAGCAAGAAAACAAAATTCAGGGACATGCTAAAATGTTATAAGAATCCTGGGTAAATATTTTTCGGCAAACTTTTATATTTTTATGTTATATGATGCTCTTATTTTTTTCTCAGAATTTTGGTGAATTATAAGCAATAGCTCTAATTATTAATAAATATCTGATAAGGTACCACACTTACCCCCTTAGCCCTTAGAACAAATATTTCGAGTAGAAAGGAAGAACAAGGTTATCACTCTATAACAAAATATTTTATTATCGGAACAATGTATTTGGGTATAGATACGATGTATTTCAATTCGAAAACAAGATTTAATTCCTCATCCGTGAAAGTAATATAATCTGGTTGTTCTTCAACATTACCTTCGTCATCAGCACCTTGTTTTTTCTCCCGTTCTTCTTTATTCTTATTTATTATATATGAGCTTTGATAAACCGGCTGTATAAAGTCTAGAAGCTGTTGAAGATCTTCATATTTGGATGATTTCATGGCATATAATTTTGCGTCCCGTTTGAGCTATAGGAAGGTTGCAAAATTCGATAGTCTGCCCTTTTTTTGATGAGGTCTAAGATCCTTCTTCCATAGGCAAAATCATCACTAAAATGAGCTTTGTGAAGTGGAGTGAGGAAACCCTTTCTTTCAAGGAGGAGCCTAACCATCTTTTTTATTTCGTTCATCTTTGACACCAGCAATATGTCAAGACCGTCTTCTAAGATGGCGAGGATTTCATTTTGCATGTCCACCACTAAAAATGATCTGCTGGTATCTGCTACCTCCTGTCGGCAATGCTCGGGATCGTGCACCTAGCTTCATATGTTTTTTTTATTCTTTCAATGACTGCAGAATCTTGGTCACAATCCATAAAAGAATTGCCGGTTACAAAATAACGTTGCCCTTTTGAATCAAATGGGGTTTTAGCTACAACAAGAGACCAAAATAGTATTATAAGACACTCCTACTTGTATTTTTTCTTTAAATGCGATATTTTCAACATTGGGAAGTTTTCTTTCAATATATTCAATCTCCACGCAGCCTCCGTCACTTTGGCCTTCATGCCACATGAACATTGTGGCCCTAGTACTTTCAAGGATATGGACGCAAAAGTTGTATGACTACAAATACTAGTGAGGTTTGGCTTGAAATAATGTTAAGTTTAGTGAACTTCAACAGGGTCACCAAAGAAAACAGCATCTCACCATAACAACCAATAAAACAGCTTCTGATGGAGGTCAATGGACGTAAGTGCACACATACCTCATTCGCACGGAGACACATACCCCTCTTGGCCTTTGAATCCGTCCGTGCCTCTATTGAATTCCAAGCGAATAACACATCAGTTGAACTAATCGCCAACACATGTCAGTTCCTATCAGAGATCAACTTTTCCATTATTTCAATCACCTGACTTATCTCCAAATATTCAAACATTTCACCTACCTCCTTTGTATCGCGCCACTGAGTGTGCAAAGAGAGGGCAACCTGAGACATACCAAAGCCATGGAAACCATCCCACGCCCAGGCTAAGGCATTCAGACCAATTTGCCTCTCAACGTTCATGCTCAACACGATGGAAAATCTAGATGATAGGAATATCCAAGATAATGATTCAGAGAATCCAAATATCTCGGAGTACCAACACGCCTATCAACCTGGAAAATTCTATCAGAGGAGGTCTATTCTCGAATATTTCTACTTCAATTTGTATACAATTAGGAGAGAGAGGCATACACATTTCATGTTCATTGATGTGAAACAGTAAATCAAATTCGCATACGAACAAACTCGAGAATAGGAACTCAGACGGCGCTCCATAGCCCAGTCGGAAGGAATCTCTCTTGAATATAGATATTGCACTCACAGCGTTTATTACAAGTGACGTTTGATAACACATCCCATGCGTCTATCGCATCAGCCTTCAGGAAAAGAAACGATTGTCTCTTTCACCAGGAAGAGAAACCAAGAGACCAACAGAGCTCTTCGAATCTTTGGTAAAAGCCTACAGATGTCAGGAATAAATGCTAACAGGGGCAAGGACATCACTGATGATTGCCAAACAATCCCTTTGGCTATACACAGCGATAGTGAGGCCCTCTATAACGTAACGTATAGAGCCCTGCTATGGGGGCTGAAGGTTGAAGAAGTGACAACCAGAGGAAAGCTGGCTGGTTAACAAAGACTGGCTATGATCGGGGCCACGGGTGCTATGTACGAATCTGAGATGCCGTCGGACGAAATGACTTCAACCTACCGATTTGATGATACACATCACAAAAGATGGGAAAGTCACATCAAAGGCAAACTCAATGTTGTCGAGAGGGTAAATGTGGTTCACGGATGGCTCTAAGTCAAGCAGTGGAGTAGGGGCTAGAATATACGGGGAGAAACCAAGTAAGTCAAGCCTCGGCACTCAAGGCTAAATATTCCAAGCCGAGGTACTGGCTATTTCAGTTTGCTCGAGATAAATAAAGGCCCGGCAATTATGCAGGTTTTCTTCCAAACCGGTTTAGAAGACTCACAAAAACCTCAGTGATCTAGAGGCACAGAATAAGGTAAAAATTTGGATGGGTACCAGGTCATAGGAGCATCTAGGAGAATGAGAGCGCGGATGCCCTAGCAAGAACTAGCCTGCGGAATCCCGATTGAGGACATTTAGCAGGACAAGACGAAATGTGTTGAGATCACATCATATCACAAATCCTCCTGGGAGAATGCCTATAGCAATACACACGGAAAGATAATGATGATGAGGAAGGTTGAACAGAGCACTTCTACCTGAGAAAACATCAGCATATGCTGGGGATACACAAAGACTCTACACTATATGCAGTTTCTGTGATTAGGAAGAAGAAACAGCCTTCCACATAATGTTCGAACGCAAAGCCCTTGTTCGCATGAGGATAGATATCTTCGGACACTGCATCAGTGCACAGATGTCATCCCACAGGAAACCTTTGTAAGGGATCTCCAGGAGTTCATCAAAAGATCCGAAGTTCACACGAGATAGACCTGACATCGCCATCCGATAAAACACTAACATCAACTCACTGTGAAATATAATCCTCTCGACTCATAAATTCAATTCTTAGGAGATATCTATGAGGTGCCGTTTGGGTAAAAAGTGTCTTTCAGGTATATGAAATTTTGTGTCAATTTAATATCTATTAGTTGTAACAATATTTTTTATTTTGCATTCCGATATATTTTTCTTTGCTCAAACACAATATTTACGTTTCAAGCGTTCCAAACATGTATTAACGTGAATTCCCATTTATTTATGAATTCGATCTTGTTGTTCAGAGATGGCGCTACCTACGCGATTCAATACACTCTCGAGAATATAGTAGCCGCTTGATATCGCAGCCGCCAGAATATATTTTCAGAATGTTTTTCCAACAAATAGATTAGCACTGAAAAAATTTAAGCGTTTCATAAAACGCGTCGGCTGCTCCATCTCTTGACGATATAAAATAGATCGAATTCATAAATATATGGGCATTCACGTTTTGCTATATTTGCAACGCTTAAAATGTAAATTTATTGTGTTTGGTACGAAATAAATATATTGATAAAAATTTTTATACCATCGCCAAAACACTTTTCACCCAAATGTCGCCTCATAAATATCCATACGTGTCAGTCAACCAATGAGAAGTCAAAGCAGGTTGCGACAGTGCGACCTGTGAATGCGACTTCCATTTCATCCTATTTAACTATTTACCTAATTAAGTTGATTTATGGATATCCCACGAAATATTTATTTATACAGAGTGACCCATTTAAAAGCCAAGCACCCCTCTGAAATTGTCATATATTATCCAATTCAGAAAGTATTTTTGCAATGGATAGTGCATCACTAGTTTTAGTTCATAGCCATACATTTTAAATGAAATTCAAAACATCAAGGCCCACTTTAGAAGAATTTATTTCCCTGTCAAATATGCAAAAAGGGGTATTAGCATTTTTTTCAAAAGAATCTTACTTTGGTACTCAATTTGCAATAATATCAACTAAAAAACACGAGCAACCTCGGGAGAACTTTTGGCGTCAAGGCATTCAATGAAAAGTCCACAATTTGGCGAGAAGTTAATAAACAGGTTTTAGAAAAAGCGCGTATTCTGCCTCATCCTGTAAGTATTCACACCACTCAAAGTCAAGAAAAATCAACTTACAGACAGAATTTTTCACAATTTATATTTCCCAATTTCTTAGCTCATCCTGTAGTGCCAGAAAAAAAAGTCTACATGTAGCCAGTGCCATATCCTTTAAACTAAGTTGTCGAAATATTTGGGATAATCGTCCTGTATATCACAATGTGTGAAATGTTGTAATTTGCAATACTCCATTATATCGCTATCTGTTCAAATCGTAGAAATTTCTAACAAACACTTTTCCGTATTATTGCTATCTTTGTTTTCTCTACACACTCCTCAGATACAGATTCGTATTGAGGAAATTTCTAATAGAGAAGTGTTACGGGTTTATTTTGCACTAGAAAACCCTTTCTGTTTTAATACAATAACATCAGAAATTCTCTGTCATTGATATACACTTTCCACTCTGTACGCCACTGTATTCTTCTTCTTCTTCAGATTCCTCAAAATGACAACTTGATCGTAGTCATGTATAGCTTGTTCCGAATGTGAGTACTTACCTTTGCTGTACTAGTTCGAGCGGACATGAACCGGCCTTAAGCTATTGACAGTTATCAGTTGTTCTATTCTGCGGTATGACAGCGTTGTTTTGTAAACATACTTATGGTTAGTCTATTGTTTTGTACTTAGAACACAAAACCGTAACATTCCTACTCTATCTCTATCTTGTGTCATTGAGGTTACCTACTTCACATTCGAATACTTGACCTTTTGTTTGTTTGTTTGTTTGTGTTTGGTTCTGAGATTGAGAGGCTGGCGTTTTCGTCTTGGTTCAGTTGGCAACACTGAATCTTAAGGTGTTCTTTTCATAACTCCTAGTAGCTCGAGTTAGTTCCTGGACTGTTCCCACCGAACACTAACGAACAAGAAAGCGCCTTGTCAGATATTGACAGTTTTGACTTTGACGTCTGAGAGATACTCTCTTCTTCCTTATTTGATCTTGATGAGTGACTGACCTACTTTGAAGATTTCCAATTAAAGTTTGATCATCGTTGATGGATCTTTGGAAAATTCATATCAGGAGAGTTTCTCATATTGTTTGCGATTTTTGAGGCTATATATTTTTTTGAGAAATCTCCGTTCGCTTTGCGGATTTTTGAGGTTAGAAGTCACTTCATCATTGTGTGAAACCACTGGAACGAGAAACTCGCTATCAGACAGCAAGCAGACCATCAAAGCTGTTATCAGAACCCTCCCACTTAATAGAGGTTAGTATTTGCATTTGGGCTCTACTTAAGGCCCCATAAAAGTGTAATCGGAAGTCAGACTGGTATTGTATATTCTAGGGTTCTCCTCTGCGGTTACCACTCTGCTACTGCTCCTCTGCGACTACCACTTTGCTATTGTTACTGCTTCGCAGCTGGTAGTGCTCCACTACGGTTTATTGCTACTACTCTGCTACCTATTATTGGAGTTCCACTAATGTGATTGTTCCACTGTTTCGTTGCTATACGATTGTCTTTGCACTGTTCCACTACTGTGATTGTTCCTGCTCAACTGTGGTTGTCCCGCTGTAGATCTGTTGTTCAGCATTCCTTCGCTATTCGTCCAGCTGTACATGTACGTTGATTGATTGTGTCGTACCCACTGTGCACCTGTATACACCAAGGCACTGATGAACTACAACCACAATAATTGGTGAACTTGCATGCTTGAGAATATCTACATAGTATCAGATAAGTTTGGAATAAGACTGCCCCTAAGGCGTAAGTATCGATTATTGTAAGCTATCATCGTGACGTCACAGGCATAGCCCTCACTGGAGGTTTCATATTATATATTCAAACAATACCATACTCTCAATCACAGCACTCACTTGAATTCATCTTGGTGGTTGATATTTACATTAATTTCATTTTCTTTTGTACGGTGAGCTGAACTGTGCACATACAGGGTGTGTAACGATCAATATATTTTATTAGTAAGGGACATGACTATTTCTTTTATTCTGGTCCAAGTTATCTAAGCGTAAGGGAAGACAAAACCTCTACATAGTTATATATTCTTATTATACCATTTACAGGTATCTATTTTTTTAATATTTTAGTAATATTAGTGCAGTGGGTTGTCCCATTCCATTAGGGTGGTTTCGGATTTTTCACTAGCGATAAATCCGTGGCGCTCCGGAAAATTAACCCCATATTTCAATCTTATCGAAATCAATTTTTATTGTCGAATCCACGCCTACTGAGCTGCTGGGTATGTAAGAGGCGTGACACATCATTGCACATTCACTGCTCTCCTTTCCTAAATTTCGCCCCTAACAAAATGGCGCCCTAACGTTTTTGAATTTTTTTGATTTTATAGATTCCGAATAAAATCAGGTAGAGGTATTTGTATTTCCTTCAGTTCGTTATATTGAATACTAATAGAAGTGCACTTGATAAGTATACACTGCTAACTGCTTATTTTGAATGCTTTTCATGTATTATTCATTATTTTTATCTAGAATTGAAGCGTAGCAGTTGGTGTACTTATAAAGGTGTTTTTCCTTCTCGGTATCTTGGATCGGGATAGAGAATAGTCATTTTGAGAGTAGCATTGTCTCATAATTTGATAACTGAAATTATTTTCTATCTTTCAGTATCGTTTAGAGTTGTTGTCAAGTGGTACAGTGTGAATTATTTGTTTTTTTTGTATCAGTCGTCGCGACGCTCACCGTCACCCAGCGTCGGTTATTGGAAAGTTGCTATTTCTGGTATATTTTGGTTTTGTTAGCACTTTCTTATAGTTTTAGAGTACCGACGCTTACGGACGCTAGGCGTCGTTTTTCTAAAAGTGCTTATTTCTGGTATATTTTGGTCTGCTTTGCACTTTTATAGAATTTTAACGTACCTACGCGCTCCGACGATTACCGACGTCCGGCGTCGTTTGTCTAAAAGTGTCTATTTCTGGTATAATTTGGTTTTCTTGACACTTTTATAGCTTGCAAACGTCCGGAGTCGCTTTTCTTAGTGACTGATTTGTTGTATTTTTGTTTTCTGTTCCCAGTTTATAATGTTTTTTTAAAGTGTTTTGTTGTCTAGGTGTCTTGAACTACTTTTCTTTGCATAAAAAAATAATAATAAAAAAAAATGTTTGCATTAGAAAAATAATAATAATAGTAAAAAAAAATGGACTCGCCCAGATCAAATTACATTCGGTAATTTCATTTGGGGCCGAAGTTGGCTGTCCCTGGCGTATGCCTAAAGCAACTAGAACTTGGACTTAGTTCCCAACTAGTGAGATTTTGCACCCATAATATCTAGGGAAAATGATTGCGATTATAAAATCTCACGACAGCAACAGTGCTGCATTTATAATTTTTGTTTGGTATGTTTTTCTATAATTTTGAGGCCATTCAAAAATTATCGTCCATAATACTAACATCGTTGGATGTTATGTTTCAGTAAATTCGTTATGAATTTAATTTTGTATCATTTAAGATGTTCTTCAGTAGAATTTTTGATTTTTTTGTTCTTGTCTGTGATAAGTTGATAATAGTAATTGTCCACAGACTAATGATCTGCGTTGTCGGTGATTGATTAAAATTTTTATTAGTTGCGTTGTTGATGTTGAATGCGAGCGCTGTCTCGGTGGTTCTGGATAGAAGTTGGCTATCCCTAGCTTCGGCTTGAAGCTACTTGAACTAGGCTAGTTCCCAACTAGTGATTTTTTTTCACGACAGAAAAACCTCTGTTTGACAGTGTCATGCCACACCGACACTTTGAGTCAAAAATATGTCCTTTTCTGAGGATTGGTATTAATTTAATCTGCTGTCAAGAGATTACTTTATTGTCCGGGTTAGTATTTGTGATTTCGGGATTTGTTTTCTTGCAGCATATTTCAGTACACGTGTATTTTGGTAACGAGCTTTGCATTGTTGCATATTTGAGCTGTTTTTGTGGCACTCGTACTGATGTCCTCCTTTGAGGGATTTGTTTGATTAAATGATCACCTTTCTATAAAGACATATTTTTATTTATATTTCACTGGGTATTTGGATATGCTGGATTTTTATTTTTGTTGGAATGACCAACACCGGCTTATGTTACTGAGTATTGTAGAACCCAGATTGATAATATAAACATTTGACCACTTGACATCAATTTACTCAATCACTGATTGCTTTGTAGATATTATATTTAATTATTATAATTTCGGTTGTTTAATTGTGTAGATATTATATGTTTTTGTGTTTTTCTCACAGTTGATAGTACCAGGTGGACATATCAACTAACCTTCGACTCTTTCCTAACAAGTATTTATTGAATGAAGTCACCTTTTCTATCTTAATTACATTGAAATGTCAATTTTTTTGTATGACATGCTCATTTTCATATGCGTTGTTGGTGATTATTACATTTATTATATGCGGAGTCGATATAGTGGTATTGTTCCACTGATGCTTCATCTTCTTTACATTCTTATAATGTTATTTGTTATCTACCAGTCTGATTTACACTTCCTTGAATTTCTTATTGTTGGTTAAATAATGTTATTGTTAGCTTCATGGCTAATCGTCATTAAAGTTCTGGGAACTTTAATGCCTCTCCGAGTAGAGGGGGGATTTGTTACGGGTTTATTTTGCACTAGAAAACCCTTTCTGTTTTAATACAATAACATCAGAAATTCTCTGTCATTGATATACACTTTCCACTCTGTACGCCACTGTATTCTTCTTCTTCTTCAGATTCCTCAAAATGACAACTTGATCGTAGTCATGTATAGCTTGTTCCGAATGTTAGTACTTACCTTTGCTGTAGTAGTTCGAGCGGACATGAACCGGCCTTAAGCTATTGACAGTTATCAGTTGTTCTATTCTGCGGTATGACAGCGTTGTTTTGTAAACATACTTATGGTTAGTCTATTGTTTTGTACTTAGAACACAAAACCGTAACATTCCTACTCTATCTCTATCTTGTGTCATTGAGGTTACCTACTTCACATTCGAATACTTGACCTTTTGTTTGTTTGTTTGTTTGTGTTTGGTTCTGAGATTGAGAGGCTGGCGTTTTCGTCTTGGTTCAGTTGGCAACACTGAATCTTAAGGTGTTCTTTTCATAGCTCCTAGTAGCTCGAGTTAGTTCCTGGACTGTTCCCACCGAACACTAACGAACAAGAAAGCGCCTTGTCAGATATTGACAGTTTTGACTTTGACGTCTGAGAGATACTCTCTTCTTCCTTATTTGATCTTGATGAGTGACTGACCTACTTTGAAGATTTCCAATTAAAGTTTGATCATCGTTGATGGATCTTTGGAAAATTCATATCAGGAGAGTTTCTCATATTGTTTGCGATTTTTGACGCTATATATTTTTTTGAGAAATCTCCGTTCGCTTTGCGGATTTTTGAGGTTAGAAGTCACTTCATCATTGTGTGAAACCACTGGAACGAGAAACTCGCTATCAGACAGCAAGCAGACCATCAAAGCTGTTATCAGAACCCTCCCACTTAATAGAGGTTAGTATTTGCATTTGGGCTCTACTTAAGGCCCCATAAAAGTGTAATCGGAAGTCAGACTGGTATTGTATATTCTAGGGTTCTCCTCTGCGGTTACCACTCTGCTACTGCTCCTCTGCGACTACCACTTTGCTATTGTTACTGCTTCGCAGCTGGTAGTGCTCCACTACGGTTTATTGCTACTACTCTGCTACCGATTATTGGAGTTCCACTAATGTGATTGTTCCACTGTTTCGTTGCTATACGATTGTCTTTCCACTGTTCCACTACTGTGATTGTTCCTGCTCAACTGTGGTTGTCCCGCTGTAGATCTGTTGTTCAGCATTCCTTCGCTATTCGTCCAGCTGTACATGTACGTTGATTGATTGTGTCGTACCCACTGTGCACCTGTATACACCAAGGCACTGATGAACTACAACCACAATAATTGGTGAACTTGCATGCTTGAGAATATCTACATAGTATCAGATAAGTTTGGAATAAGACTGCCCCTAAGGCGTAAGTATCGATTATTGTAAGCTATCATCGTGACGTCACAGGCATAGCCCTCACTGGAGGTTTCATATTATATATTCAAACAATACCATACTCTCAATCACAGCACTCACTTGAATTCATCTTGGTGGTTGATATTTACATTAATTTCATTTTCTTTTGTACGGTGAGCTGAACTGTGCACATACAGGGTGTGTCACGATCAATATATTTTATTAGTAAGGGACATGACTATTTCTTTTATTCTGGTCCAAGTTATCTAAGCGTAAGGGAAGACAAAACCTCTACATAGTTATATATTCTTATTATACCATTTACAGGTATCTATTTTTTTAATATTTCAGTAATATTAGTGCAGTGGGTTGTCCCATTCCATTAGGGTGGTTTCGGATTTTTCACTAGCGATAAATCCGTGGCGCTCCGGAAAATTAACCCCATATTTCAATCTTATCGAAATCAATTTTTATTGTCGAATCCACGCCTACTGAGCTGCTGGGTATGTAAGAGGCGTGACACATCATTGCACATTCACTGCTCTCCTTTCCTAAATTTCGCCCCTAACAGAAGTTTAAATAGAGTTCAGTACATCATAATGTGTGTCATTATTTTTTCGTGTAATTTCTCTTACTACAGTTTGAGATCATCACAAATCCAGTGGCGTTGTCAAACTCTATTCAAAATAATTTTGTACTTCGGAGGTAAAGGGCACTATGTCCTCCGCATAAGTTTGAATTCTATTTTGAAAAATTAAAGAAACATTGTATAAATAACTCCCAATTGAATGGAATGTACTAATAGCATTGTGATATAATAATTTGGTTAACTTTCTAATTAACCTTTAAGATAGTTGTAAATGGATTTCAAAACAATTTTAAACAGCTGTCCTGAAAAATGGACATAGTGCCCTTTACCTCCGAGTTACAGAATTGCTAACATGTTTTTATGGATGTATTGCTTGGAAAAAAGGATCGGAGACCGACTTGATACTTCGAATTGTATTTCAAAGTTATGGCGATATAATAGAGCTATTGAAGCTCCTTTCTTCAGAAAAAAAAAACGTTTAAATCGGACAACAAATTAAAAAGTTACAGAGGTGCCCCGCTTTGAAATAAGGGACACTCTGTACATATCTTACTTGTTACTCCATTTTCCTTTACTGATGCTGCCTCAATTGCTGACTTTTCTAAACATAGAAACATAATATTATTATAGTAGTTGTCATCAATCACTGAAATAATCGACTATAATACAAAGAAACGCCATATAATTTCTTACCCAATCACAACTCAACACCGTTCAATAAGTGTCGTGAATTCAAGTTGTAGCCATGATGGTTCGAAAGGAATTTTTCGGAATGCGAACGGCATTATGCAGAAATCAAGGAGACAATATTGGCCCCATTCCTAACGAGTCTGATTGAACATACAAGCTACCGAATGTATTCAATGCCGTTGTTTTCTCCGATACCTCGACCGTTTGATTAAATTCTGATCGCGATAAGTTCCGTTCTGCCAGTCCCTCTGGAAATTCCAAACGAAAGAATGGGTGAAGGGAGATTGGGTATTAGGTGGCAGGACTGAAAGGGGTTTTTTACTTGTTTTTGGTTGCTGTAACTTGTTCTCTTACATTAAGACTGGCGACTCGAAATATTTTGTGATAAAATATCAAAATATTTTATTCTATATCATTCTATACGTGGGTAATTTTTTCACATTTTACAATTTAGTACGTGAGCGAAGATATTATATTTTGAAACACAACTTGTCCTCAACAGAACGTAAACAGGAGTTTTCAAAAAGGCCACTGATAGTTTGATCGAGTAGTCGAGTTTAGAGTTCTGCCGTGCCCACAGCTAATGAGGGCTATGGGGGGGGAGTTTGGAAGAGTGGAGATTAGATTCATGGAAAATGTTTCTAAAATATATATTCCATTATTTATTGTAAGTATAAGTCTTTTTAGAATAATTTGTTTAAACAGTAACTGGTCTAGGAGAGATTCATCAATGGACCTTTCCACGACATATGAGAGAACACTGTAATTAGAAAGTGTATACGCTAATATCACTGGGGAATTTTTTTTTTTTTTTTTTGACCGCTAGTTTCTCTAAAATCAGAAGAAAAGTGGTTTCTTGACGTCACGTTCATCATAACTAGACTTGGCAACGTTGTAAAAATTGTGCACCATGGAATCTCAAATTCTCATTTGAATATAATGTGTCGTATGACATTTGTCATTTGATACCAGATGGGTTCGTTCGTCTGTTTCACAGAGCATCATAAGAATCGCTTGTCTCTGTTTAACTCGTTTGCCTACTTTAATATTGAATACAAATAGAGTTCCATCAAATATGTATGCTGCAAACGAACAGGCCCTAATTGATGTCTGTTTTGAGGTTAATGCGGTTTTCAAAGTTTTGAATTGTTTTTGTTGTTTGTGCTCTAAATTGTTTTCCTAATTCCTGTATCTGTATCTTTGCAATAACTGTGAATATGTCGAAAAGGTGCTTCGTACCTGGTTGTGTGAACACCAGTGAATATTCTAATAAACAATTTTTTATGCTACTAAATACCTATGAAGCGCATTGTTAAATGTGGTTCGAAGCAATGAATAAAACTTGTTTAAAAAGCGGAAATATATTTGTTTTTGTGAAGAACATTTCAACTGAATGTTACTGTTGTCAAGCAGCTTTCAAGGAACGATTTTCAATTTTAGTTATTGCAAAAAACAAATTCATATTTGTTAAATAGAACGAGTCAGTCATCTCGGTAAATTATCCGAACTTCGCTTCACGAAGCCTTTCCATATTTGGATGATGCTATGCAATAATAGGTCAAGCCACAGTCTGCTAGTTTCGTTAAAAATGTCAAAATAGTTTAGCAGATCATGGAATGATGGAATGTGGCTTAATACTACCGTCAGTGGATGGAGCCCCTTACAATTGTGGGTTGAACAATTTTTCTTATTGTAGAATAACACTTTGGCGATTCCAATGACTGTGATAGCTCAATTATTAAAAAATGTGGCTTGACTCAGTGTTGCATAACACCGTCCATTCAATACAAAAATAAATTCACACCAGATCGGTCATAATAACACCTCGCTACGGTATTCATGAAATGTATCAGTTAAATGTCGAATGTAAAAAAAACAAACGTTAACCTCAAATCTCGAGATCACTTTTGTTGCATAAAAACTGTCGTCTGTCATAATGATTTGCGGTGTTGTCATGGGCTCGTTCTTCATCGAAAAGATGGTCCGTTCAGGAAATTCGAAAGTTACAAATACTATAAAAAGTAGCTACTTAATATGTGGATTTTTTTCTATGAGTTGATCAAGTGACGAAGTTTCAATTACTTCTCAATGGCTTATACCAAGCTAGAATCTATATTTTTGAAGAGAACGGTATTGAATGTTTCGGAACATGGATTATGGTGGGGGTTGTTTCCAATGAACGTGACGTCAGCCGTCAGCGGCACACTTTCAAATGAGTTATTCTTTGAAAATGAAAAAATATACTGGAACTCTTTGTTAAATGGACGTTTCAGACTAGAATCTATCGATAAAAAAGAGATTTGCAATTTATTTTTCATGAATGTAAAGGTCCATTCTTTAATTCATTAATTCCTTCATTAAATTCAATCGTCTCAATCTCATATTTGGGCATAGTAAAATTAATGTTTCTATATTTTTAAAAAGTGTTTTAAATCTATAAATGATCAGTACTACCTAGTTAGTCGTGAACAAACTCCAATTCACGACAATATCATGTAAATGAAAAAACCCTATAATATTTTGGGCATAATCAAATTTGTAACGAGAGTCCAAAGTAAATTCCATGTTCCATTTTCGAAGCTTGCCCTCACACCGGATCAACATTCATTAGCAACTAGCAATCAGCGATAAGCTATATTATTTATGATGTGATTGTAAACGCAAAATTAAATATACAGGGTGATTTACAACCACTTACACAAAATCAAAAGGGTTACCAATCTATCATGTGCGAAAGCACCTGTGAACTTTGAGAGCTATTCGTGATGATTTAACCAATATTATTCTACGTCAACCGCAATGGATACGCCACTGCTTCATTTAATTTCAGGGCCCTCTTGCGAAAACACAATCTTTCTTCTCTGAAAGATGTCATGAGAACTGAAGCATTGCAGTGTTCAAAATCGCTTATGGTCGTTGTCTAGTTGTCCCCGATTTGTCTTGGTTCTATGAACACTTATTACAGAACGGATACCCACGGCGTATGTGGAAAAATCTAAAATCATCCCTCGACATGACCCGTTCTCTCCCAATAATTTCACTCGCCTTATGAAACAATGACGTATTACGGCTAGACTCCGTTATTTACATTTCGAGCTGCGGTCACATAATTTTCATTGCCGCTTGTTTCGTGGAAAATAGTTGCCAGTCAACCAAGAAGTCGGCAAAGCTGAGTTTCTGCTGAAATATCTGCCTATATACAATGTGTATAAGCAGATAATTGCATCGAAACAAGAGGCAGTAAAAATTGTGCTTAAAATGTGACTCTGTTTGACCGCAGCTCGAAATTTCATTAACGTAGTCTAACGGTATTATGTCATTGGTATGAAACCCTCCTTTCCTGCAATATTAGGACCAATACGGGACGTATGTTTCAATACGCAGTTCCTTCCTTTCGAGCCGGTAATACCACTTTCATGTCAACCACGTATCCAAACAACAACGGAGAATATAATATCATCTTGCTACTAATATGAATGTCAGTCTTACAGACTCCATGTCTATCATACATTATCTATAACTTTTGAAGAATTCACGACAGTGAAACTCTTTACTTTGTTAGTTCGTGAAAGGAAGGACTTGTGGTGTTGTGAAGCGATTTGATCTAGTTGATTTATGACAGAATTACTATCGATAGTATTGCGAGCACTCGTGGTATCACCCCCGATAATTCAATTACGAACCGTAATAGTCCTAGGAACAAAAATTTGAGATGACTTTGCACTGGTGCACGTATGTATGTCACCCTTCAATACAATGCCAGTTTGAATTACAACAGTGATCGTATTTTGACGAATTTTGTAAATTGGTACTGTTAAATATGCAAGCGATTACCTTTTAGCAAATATTGTGATATAATTGTTTCATATGGTGCAGTGTGCAGTTTGAGAATACGCGAGAAAATTTCCAAGTAGACGCCATCCAAACTTACGAATGATTTTGGGTGCTGTGCAAAGACTTCGTTACCGGGTCACGTTTTTCAATTCACGTAAAACGTGCAGTGAATCGTGCTGTTGATGTTGATGAAGCAGTTCTTCACCTCCTCGACGAAGAATGAAGACATATCAACAAGCTCTTGTGTGCTTAGTCGGAGACTTGGTTCAACGCAAACTATGATATGGTGTATTAGAGCAAAATTAGGACAGGGTGCTTTTAAAAGTAGTTGCAAAAACAGAAAATTAAGGTAATTCATCACAAGTTGAGACTATTTCTAGTTTATCCTCGTGATTTGGCTTGAATTTATCATGGCTTCGGAAACGCAACACTATCATGATCGAAAACAGTATTTAGTTTACCAGGGTCATCACAAACGTACTCAAAATATACTATTTCAACATTGATTACTTCACTTACCAGACTTGAGATTTATTCTAGTTCGATTTCGAAATTATTTGGCTGGAAATGTTAAACATTTAGAAAAGCATTAGTATTATAATGCAAACAGTATTTCACGTAAACTAGGTAATCAAAAAAGTACTCAAATAAATCCTATTCACTCAATTCTTTCAATAGCAACCTTCTGTTCAGTAAAATCGTGTACGGGGTACCTGTTTCAGGAAAAAAATACAGTAGTTTGTTTTTCACTCGTTATATGTTTTCTTGAGTGCTGAATTTCAAATTTGCTACTTCCCACGGATATGGCTTCACAACGAAAATCGGAAATATCCTCCAAATTTTTAACTTTTTTTCAGTTTCTGGCCAAAAAGTCATAAAACTACACATTTTTCAGGGTAGACCGTTCTATACCAAAATGAAGTACATTGAATTTTCTACATAAAACACCTCTCAAAATTTTTTTGGGTTGAACGGTTTGGCCGCTAGAGCGCGCTGACTAATGGCCAACATTTTGTTGGAAAATCCAGTTTTTTCGTTAGTTTTCTACTTGTTGCTTTCTATTACAAAAACCTCAGATCAGGATAGAACTTCATTTAATTCCCTTCAAATTGTACAGCGTAATTACTTGTTTTGGCCAAACCGTGTAACCACTAGAGCGCGTTGAAATTTTATATTATAGCCTATCCCTTCACCGAAAATTCAGCAGAGTCCTATTAAATAATAGTCACTATTTATTTGGTCTTCATAATTACTACATATAAATAATATCCACTCTTGTCCAAAGCATGTATGGGTATTCAGACACAGAAAAGTTACATTAAAAGTTTCACAAAAACAAGTTTCACCAAAACAAGTTTTATAAATTTTTGTATTAATTATAAACATGGATACGGTTGAAGGCCTGGTTGCTCTTCTAGAATATGAAAGGGAAATAAGTAGCAATGATACTATAGGATGAATAATTGCATTTTTTTAGTATGAATGCGATGAATTCAATACTGTATACTTCTTTCATCTTCAATCACTGCATGGGCTGTAGGCTCACTGGTGCGCTGTGAAGGCCCTGACAAAACTAACACTAAATTTCTAGGGTTATCTATAGATAACAAGCTCAGGTTTGATGACCACATTACTTCGCTCACTAAAAAGCTTTCTTCAGGGTGTTACGCAGTAAGAGTAACCTGAGCTGAACTTGGATCCTCTGCAGCAAAAACTGTCTATTTCTCGTTGATAGAATCGCACTTACGATATGGAATCCCATTTTGGGGAGTCTGTGCAAAAACAAAATTTCAGTGGGTTCTTCAAAAAAGAGCAATAAGATATGTTTACAAGGTTGAACGACGGGAGTCTTGCAGGCCCCTATTTCTGGAAAATAAAAAAACAGTACATGCCATTTTTATCATGGAAACGGTTTGCTTGATAAATAAACATAAATCAAAATATTCATCGGTATCATCTAACTATGCCACCCGACAGACCGCTGATCTCAAACTCCCTGTACCTACTTCATCTCTTATTAAAGATTCTATTGTTTACAACGGTGTTAAGATGTTTAATCACCTACCAAACCATGTGAGGAATATAAATGATGCCACTCATTTCAGGAAGGCTACTAGAGACTTTTTAAGTGATAGACCCTATTATAGTTTGCAAGAGATTTATGAAGACGTCTTTTAAAAATAAATTCTAGGCTTAAATTTTGATGGATTGATTGAGATGGATTTTAATATGTAAATGTGATTTTTATAATTTTTATATGTATTTGTGCTCTGTGTATTAATGACTTCATGTTTTTCGTGTTCTTTATACATTTATTTAGATTTAGACTTATGTCACTTTGTCAACAAGATTAACTCTTTGGACAATAAAGTATATTTATTATTTTTTTTTTTTTTTTTTTTCCTTGGTGTTTTGGCATCGACTGCTATGGTCATTAGCCATGTGTTCTGGATAGGCCTTGTTACTAACTCCATACGCCACTTTAGGAGCAGCACTGTTAATTTTTAACGCAACAGTGAATCGTGGAGGATTATTCCCAGCCGACACGAGCCTCAGTCATTCAGACTTTCACATCTGAAAATGAAAAAAGATCGCACCGTCTGGGAATCGAACCTGCAATCTCTCGATTACCAGGCGAGCGCTTAACCACTGCGCTAATCCCCGCCCTTATATTTATTATTATTATTATTATTATTATTATGCACGTCATCTGAAAAAAAGAAGGAAACATGATGATGGGAAGCAGGGAAACTGCATGAGAATTCAATTAAATTGATAATAGAGATGTGGAAATTCTAAATGTGTGCTGCAATGAAAATTGCCGTGTTCTTTTGAAATATGTTGGATTGGAGGTGTGTCATCCATTTTGTCCAAATCCCTGTCATCATCCGCGAAATATTTTCTCATATTGCTGCAATTTCCTTTACAGTTTTGGCAAAGCCGGGAGGAATTTAGGCCAGCCTTCTTACATTCACAATGCCCTTTGCAGTCCATCTTGCATTTGCAGGAAATGAGCTGTAGCAGTTTGTCTGGTGCAGGGGGCTCGAGGGTGGTGATAGGCTGGAGACCATATCTTTCACAAACCCCAGCCACGCCTGAACTTGGAGGTAAACTCTCAATGAGTGCTGCTGTGCTGCAGCCTATGTTGGAGTGAGAATGGCGATGTTAGATGTCACCTTGAACGTAGATATTATGAACAGTCTATGTCGTAATATGTTTAAGGAGGTCATTTGTTTGTTGGGCCCATAGAGAGCAAGGAGAAATGTTTCTCCCCCACTCATAACTGCCTCTAGATCAGCCTGAGGGTCTTTAAATTTGTTGATGGTTGGTCCAAAATCTGGGTTCTTCTTCAACGTTTTTACATACTTTATTTTTCCCTGGTTATATAGAGCTGACGTGTCACAACCTCTCATAGCGTGTAAAATAATAATATGGGCAGCCATGAATGTGTCAAACACACTTGTCGGGTGGTAAATGGTATTGCATGTAATTCTTTTTCCTGGCATGAGGAAGTATACAGTGAAAGGAGTACAGAGCCCAACCATTTTGACAAGAAGGTCGATATCCTCTCCTATTACAGCCACCGTGTGAAGCTGGGGTCAACTTGTTTTGTTTCGCTTGATAGTTTGGAGGCATCTCAACCCCACACAAAAAGCAATTATTTTTTAAATCAAATACGGGTTTGCATGATCAAAGTTCGTGACCCTGACTGTATCTACCATCCTCAGCCCTCTTGCTGGCAGCAATAATACACGTTTCTCTCACATATTGCTTCTTACATCTTTCATGCACTTCGGTTGAGGATACCCTCATGAATGAAATGACCTTACCATCCTGTCTTCTCAAACTAGCTTCAACGAATGACTTCAACCCTTTTTCTTTCACCAACGCCTTCGGGGTTCCATCTGTCAACACTTGATCACAAATAGCACAAATTGTATCGGACTATCTACTTATTCTTATGACTCTATGACAATACTGACGTTTAATGTTTTAAACAAAACATGCTCGGAAATTCGTCATATTTTTAATACTAGATCATCTTTCGAAATTTTACTGAATTCTGAAGATCACAAAGATGTTAGGTCATATACGACTTATGTTTCATTGCGTGTTATAAAGACCAAATAAAAAGTTGTTAATGAAAAGATAGTGATAATATTGGTCTATACTGAATTTTTCGTGAAGGGCTACGGTTCCGCATAACAGGACATAAAATTAGAATGCGCTCTAGTGGCTACACGATTTTGCCAAAATAAGAGATTATGGTGTGCATTTTGTTGAACACTAGATGTCATTTGAGTGGAAGTTAAGCATTCTTGTAGTTACAAGCATAGCTTTCGAGTAACAAGTGAAAAACTAACAAGAGAACTAGGTTTTTCACAAAGTAGGAAATTTTGGCCTTTTTTCAGCGCACTCTCGCGGCCAAACTGTTCAACCAAAAATACATTTAAGGGGTGTTTTTAGTAGTAAATTTGGTTGACTTTATTTTCGTATTGGGTGGTCTACCTCGAAAATTGCGTAGATTTGTGACTTTTTGGCAAAAAACTGAAAAAAGAGCGAAAATTTTTGTTTTTTTTTTGCGATTTTCGTTATGATGCCATATCCAAGAGAAGTAGCAAAGTTGAAATTCGGATTCAGCACCCCAAAAAACATATAGAGCGAATGAGAAAGCAATTACTATATTTTTTCCTGGCGAAAACACCGTTTGATTGGACTACAAGAATCATATATTTTCAACTTTCAACGTTAATCTATGAGAAACCGTAAGCTTAACTAATATTTTCAAAAAAAAGGGCTGTACAAAAAGTAAAGATACTTATTTATCTGATTACCTATTGTGCATGTAATAATACTTGAGACTCGCGAACTCTTGAGACTCTTGAACGCATTCCAAAGTATTGGTAGATGGAATTTTTTTCCTCAATATACTGGCTGTAACTGAGGGATCAAATGGCAGCATATTCCCCTGACACCCTGGCAACCGACCGACATGACATGACAACTGATATTTAGTATTGTTTCTATGACTGGAAAATACTCTGTGACTCTAATAATACCAGTTCCGTATCCAATATGTATGATGGAGACAGCCTCAACACTGGAAAACTTCAAAAGTTAGATTTTCAAGGGCATTGAATTCAAGTCTGAGAAAATCAATCACATGCCTGATGAGGTTTTACCAAATTCCGCGACGTCTGATCGAATTATTTTGTACTACGTAGTTTTCAACGTGGTTTTCTTCCAAAGCCTTTCGACGTATCTCGCTAGCTAACTCGACTGATATGGCACCTTGCATTAAGATAGGTTCGTGATATTTATTTACCATGGCACAGCCAACTTCAAAAATGTCTTTTGAGTGATGGATTTGAGAATTCGGGACACAGTTTCTCAAAAATATATCAAATTTCCTACTACTTACCAATATTTTGGAATGCGTTCAAGATGTCACTGTTCGTGAGGTTGCTGAAGAACAAAATGAGCTTCCTGAAATACTAGGGGTGCTATTTATGTATTGAGAATTGGCAACACTGGTGGTTGTTAGGCGCGATCCAACTGCGCTATCGCAAAGTTTGACATTTTTGACAGTATACGTAATCAGAACTTTTTGTCATTCATACGCTATTTGTATTGTTAATAGACATTTGAAAATTTTATGTCGGCCAAAAAATTAAGCTAAATCGTGAACATTTTCGTGCCATGATTTTTTACGATTTTCGACGTGGATTATCTCAACAGCAGTATGCCGATCAACTTACTGCGATTTTTGCTGATGAAGCACCATCCAAGGCCACAGTATATCGATGGTTTAGTGAATTCAAACATAGCCGTACTTCGCTGGCGGACGAAGTTAAAGATGGAAGTTCAAAATCGGTTGCTGTGTCTGAACTGATAATGCAGGATCGTCATGTGACATAACATATCGCGAGATCGAGGCATCCCTGGGCATTAGTATAAGTATACATAAGTTATATTGCATGAACATTTGGCAGTTAGAAAGATTTGTTCTCGTTGGATTCCGCACAACTTGACAATCGATCAAAAAAGAATCGTGAAAATTGGTGCAAGGAAATGATTACAAAATATGACCGCGGTGCATCAAATGCAGGTTGTGACATATACACAGGTGACGAATCTTGGATTTATTGTTATGAGCCCGAAACTAAACAGCAGTCGACTGTAAGGGTCTTTCAAAATGAACCAAATCCAACAAAAGATGTTCGTGCTCGCAGCACTTCGAAGCAAATGGTGGCCTGTTTCTTCGGTATAAACGGTAATGTGGCATCCGTGCCTTTAGAGCAACGTAGAACAGTAAACTCTGAATAGTACACTTCTATTTGTTTGCCAGAAGTCATCAATGAACTAAGGAAAACGAACCGTCGACGAAGGATAATTCTCCATCATGACAATGCGAGCTCACACACATCGGCTCAAACAACCCGCTATTTGAGCACTCAAAACGTTGAATTGATGGGTCATCCGCCGTACAGCCCAGATTTAGCACCCAATGATTTCTATTTGTTCCCTCAAGTGAAGAACAAATTACGTGGTCAACGCTTTTCGACGCCACAAGACACTGTTTATGCATTCAAAAACAATGTTTTGGAGATACCTACTTCGGAGTGGAAAAACTACTATGCCAATTGGTTTAATCGAATGCAAAAATGTGTAGATTTGAAAGGAGAGTATTTTGAAAAACAATAAAGAAGTTTCTACACCCCAATTACTTTTAGTTCTACATTCTCAATACATAAATAGCAACCCTCGTAGTCTGACGTATTATTGCATGCACATGAATTAGTCAGATACATAAGTAGAGTTGCTTTTTACAGGGCCCGTGTATTTTAAGAATATAAGTTTGTCTTTTTCACATATTAACGTTGAAAACATATGGTTCTTCAAGGTTACTATCGAAAGACTGAAATGAAAAACTTCGGGATAGAATATATTTGAGTACTTCGAATACCCCGGTATAGTGACATACTTACTGTGTTGGTATTATGACAGTGATGCTTTCCTAAATGGTCAACACACTCATTCAAAAATCTTGAAATCGAACTAGAAATAATCTCAATTCTGATAAGTAAACAACGTCGAAATAGTATATTTTGAGTACGTTTGTGATGACCCTGGTAGCCTATACAGGGCAATTCAAATTCGACCCCCACCATTGGGATCTCCTAGACTACAGGAGATACGTCGGCAAATGGGGCAAAGTTGCGTATTCTGGTGCAAAATACTGTTTCGAAACTTGGAAAATTCCGAGTATTACCGGAAATATCGGGAAAAAACTGAAAATCGGAATTTTCGTTTTTATTTTTTTCTATCATTATTTGACAACATAGCTCAAAACCAAAAGTACATTTTCATTGATACTTTTTTTCAGCTACACGTTTTCATGTTCAGATTTACTATCCGACGTTTCGTCTTCTGGCATTCATCATCAACTTTTTTTTCTGTTATGGGCGCCATATTGTTTTTTTATAGATACAGAAAAATAGTGATTCTTATTCTGATTTATATGGATACGTTTCCCCTTGTTAATTATGACAGCTGCTGGTTTCAGCATGACGGGGCTCCTCCACACAATAAAAGAGCAGTTTGCGAATATTTACACCTAAGATTTCCTAATAGGTGGTTAGGAAATTCTGGACCAGTGAGGTGGCCGGCAAGGTTACCTGACCTTACAGTTTTGGATACTTTCTTGTGGGGCACTTTAAAGAACAGAATCTATGGAGAGCAAGAATATGACACAGTAGATGAACTTAGAGACAATATCATCACGCAATTCAGGTCTATCAGAAGAAGGGATATTGTTAGGGCTGTTCCTAATTTGAGACGACGAGCTCGGTTATGTATTCAAGAGGAAGGCCATCATGTGCATTTTTTACAAGCTCATGATTTCATTCTTGGTTTTTGAAACGCACCGTACTCAGCCAAGTGTTTGTCCAATATTCCGAATAATGTTCCATCCGGCTGTTGTCTTTCCGGATATAATTCAAAATAAATTTGTGCTGTTTTCGTACTATTTCTATCAAATTTATAATAAAGTTTCAACATATCTAGTTTTTCTTCATTTGAGAATGAGGACATTTCGACTGAAGTATTTGTGCAAACTTATGATGTTTAATGAGTTCTGACAACTAATGTTTATTGAACAAAATTTTTCGATGGAATCATGACCATCTCAGATGAAGTTGTTTTTTTTAATATCTGTGGTTTCAGAAGTACAAATCATAACAAATTAAACATCAATGAAATCAGAATGAGAATCACTATTTTTATGTATAAAAAAACAATATGGAGCCCATAACAGAAAAAAAAGTTGATGATTAATGCCAGAAGACGAAACGTCGGATAGTGAATCTGAATATAAAAACGTGTAGCTGAAAAAAAGTATCAATGAAAATGTACTTTTGGTTTTGAGATATGTTTTCAAATAACGATAGAAAAAAATAAAAACGAAAATTCCGATTTTCAGTTTTTTCCCGATATTTCCGGAAATACTCGGAATTTTCCAAGTTTCAAAACAGTATTTTGTTAAGAACCAGAATACGCAACTTTGGCCCAATTAAAGCTTCGACGTATCTCCTGTAGTTTAGGAGATCCCAATGGGTGGGGAGAAATTTGAGTTGCCCTGTATACTCTTTTGGATCGTAATAATTTAAGCCATATCATGGGAATAAACTAGAAAAAGTATCAATTTGTGATAAATTACCTCAATTATATGTCTTTGTAACTACTTTTAAAATCGCCCTGTTTCAACGATACTTATCATACGATTTGATCATGGACCATATAAAGTGTTACCGACATGTCCTGATCTACAACATACCAGAGTTTCATTGAATTCTGCAATCAACCAAAATCCCATGTATTCCGTGCGGGGTCCTTTCCACATCATCCAAAACCTTCAAAGAGTCAATATGTTCAAAATATTTATGAAGAAAAATGTTCCGTCCTATATGAAGACAAAAGTTCTAGAAATTCAATTCAATAATGCTGAAAGCTTCACTGAAATCACCGTTAACAAACTAGCATCGGCTGACACGACATAACATGTGTATTTATCGCATATTTCCGTTCGCGTAATGAAAGTTCTTCGGCGATCCCTTCCTATTTCAAAGTCCAATATCGACACTTTCTTTAGGTACCAACCTATCTGTGTCCGGGCGGAATTCAGGAACTGAAAATAAAAGTAATCTGACTGTAAATGTGTCACAGTAAAGTCTTCTTTGTGTCGTTTGGCTGTGCCAATAACAATCGGCGATCGCAGGAATCTCTACGCGATACGTGATATATGTGACACGGTAGCAGGAAAATTAGTTTTTCGAAGAGGAAATTGCGCATACCGATGTTGTCTACTGCTCGCCTAAGTGCTACTGGATTATTTCAATTTTTTTAAAAGCTTTATCGATTAATGTTTGGCAAAGTGTCTGAAGCACATTAAGAAGACATTTGCTCATTCTGAAAAATGCTACAGACAAAAAACAATAGCAATGCAATTCTGTAAATGAAAAGTAATAATATACTTACTACGTTCTAAATGCGGACTAAAAAGAATAAATTGATTTATCCTCGCTCCATACAGATTTATAACCCCATATAGATTCCAAATTAGTGATTAGTGTTTTGAGTCAGTTACCTAACTGGGAAGTTATTTTAAAAGCGATTGCAGAATTGGTACCGGTCAAACTAGCATTATAATTATCCAGTACGTCCAAAATAAAGTTTTCTACCGTGGGGATATTTGAAAAGGTGATAGATATAGTTTTAGGTGAATGAGAAAAAAGTTACGAAACAGAAGGGCCCTTTATATGGATGTATTTTGGAAAACTGAATTTTCATTTCATATTTTATTTTTATCTGCTGTTATCGTCAGAGCTGGAACAAGATAAAAAAATATCTTTGAAGAAACTTTTCATATGCTTTCTTGAGGTGATATCAGTTTTACTGTCCGACGTTTTTTTTATCGAACAACCATTATCAACTTCTTTTTTTTTAAATACGGCCTTGCTTTAAAAAAATGCAGTATTTTTCTTTCCGAATTCAATGATAGATCACTTGTGTCGGTTTCAATATGTTTCAGACCAGTTTCAGCCATCATCAAGATTTTTTTAATGGAACCACCCATTTTTTCATCGCTGCTGGCGTGCAGTGTATATCATGTTAGATGATCATTTTGGTGCAGTAAGTATATTTTCAGTGCATCTATTGATCATGGTTCTACGTCGAAAATTACGGAAGTTACCGGGACATTTTCCTGAGAAGTGAAACAAATTAGAATTTTTCAGGATTGAATAATTTTCAGAAGACACATAATTCCGGGATCCTGAACACGAATCCAAAGGAATTTTGGGCCAATTTGGCCCCCTACTATAACTTTCCGGAAAAATGGGTAGTACCATCGCTGCTGGCGTGCAGAGTCACGTAGGATGACCCCTTTTGTGCAGTGAGTTGATTCCTAGTGTTTGTATCAATCCAGAAAATTTCATGGTTCTACGTCAAAAATTACGGAAGATACGAGGGTGTCTCCATGAGAAGTGAAACACTGTAAATTGGTGCAAACATGTAAAAAATAAGAATGCTAACACGAGCAACCTTGGGAGAACTTTTGGCTTTGAAAAATTCAATGAAAAGTCCATAACTTGGGCGAGAAGTTAATAAACAGGTTTTAGAAAAGTCGCATATTCTCCCGGTGAACATTCAACTTTACAATTATAAGTCTTATAATGGTTTTCATCAGATGTCTCATGCGTTATGTTAAATGAACTTAACCGATACGTACTTCAGAAATCGGTCATACTCATGACTAAATTATATACCAAAATTAAACCATTTTACGTCGAACGTTCGCTTTAATACATTTGAACTATGTTGCATTTTTTATCAAATTAAACGATCAAAACCGTATAATCACGAATGTATCATTTGAATGATGATAACTTTGAAGATTGCATATAAACATATTTTTTATGTACTTTTTCAAATATTATCTCTTCAATAATTTGCAGACATCAAGATAGATATGAAAATATCTAACTTTTTTAAATATAATCGTATATACATCTTCATCAAATAGCTACGTATTATTGCATGTTTTGCCAGGCGTAATTTATGTGCCCCAAAAAATATATATAATTATTGATCGAAATAATCAATAAAAATTGTATATTAGGACATATCGCCTTAGAAAGGACCGTAGTATTGGGAACATAACATTTGAATCACTTACTTGGTATATATGAGGATAAGCAGGCCGCATGCCCCGTGGATTACTGAGGTTATTAAAATAATGATGTCGCTCAGAGATAAATCACTCAGTAGATATAAGCGCACAAGGCGTATAGAACACTGGAACTACTACAAAGCCTTAAGAAATGAAACTAAATATGCCATCTTTCGCGAGAAAAAAGCTTACTTTCAGTTCAGAGTCAACAACAACAGAAACAACCAGCAGTTCTGGAGGGAGCTCAAAAATTTTGGTATTCATAAAAAAACGCTTCTCATGATATTCCCGATCACCTGAAGAATGTTTCCAACATCAACTCTCATTTAGTGAATTCCTCCCGTAGCGATCTTTCTCTTGACCTCGATACTTTAAATTATTATTCGAACCGTTTACGACCAGGCGTTAGCAACTTCTCTTTCTCTCTCACAACAGAATCTGAAATATTCAGGACACTTTTGTCCATCAAGTCAAATGCTACTGGTGTCGATCAAATAAATATAACAATGCTATTACATTGCTGTCCTGTTACTCTTTCAGTCATTTGCCACATTTTCAACTTCTGTATTGTTAAAAACGTATTTCCTTCCATATGGAAAAAATCATTAATTCTTCCACTGCCCAAAGTACCCAATCCCGATGATATGAAATCGCTTCGTCCAATAAGCATTCTGTGCACACTTCCAAGGCATTTGAAAAAAATATATTTCTCCAAATGCAAATGCATTTGGAAGCGTTCAATATCATACCTTCATGCCAATCTGGTTTTAGGCCTCAGCATAGCTGTGTGACTGCTATCCTCAAAGTTACAGATGACATCCTCCGCAATCGACCGAAACCAATTGACGGCATTGGTTATGCTTGATTATACGAAAGCGTTCTACAGAATCAAACATCAACTTTTATTTGCCATCTTACATTTCATCGGATTTTCTACAGATGCAGTATCATTACTTCAGTCCTATTTAATCGATAGAATGCAAGCGGTTATGTTGGAAAGGGATGTCTCTGAGTTTTTGACTGTGGAGAATGGGGTTCCACAGGGATCGATTTTGGGCCAACTACTTTTCATTATTCATACTCATGAGTTCCGCAATCATATACATTTCAGCAAGTGTCACTTTTATGCCGACGACACGCAAATTTATCAGTCATTTCCAGAGACCGGTCTGATGGTTGTTTTAACCTAGGCTTAATTATTGAATTGTATTGGTCTATTATTGTATTTTCGTTATGTTGTTTTTTTTTTGTTTTTTTTCCTTGGTTGAGTGGTAGAAAGCACTTGCCTGACCCCTGTGGCTCAGGCAAAAGCTAACTCTGCCTTTTGGTAGATCTGTATACTTTATTGTCAATGTTTGTTTTCCTCTGCTTCTACCAATAAAAGCGTTTATTATTATTATTATTATTATTATTATTATTATTATTATTATTATTATTATTATTATTATTATTATTATTATTATTATTATTATTATTATTATTATTATTATTATTATTATATAATGATATGTTCTTTGGACATTGTGCATAACACGTCATTTTGATGATAAAAATGAGATCAATGAAATATGACGTTGATACAACGGTGAAAGTTGGGACTTATTTATCGCCTCAGAAAAGATCGTCGTATTGGAAACATAAGTTTTGAATCAGTTAATTGACATATGTTACAATATGCTATTTGGACATTGAGCATGATACGTCATTTTGATAATGAAAATATGACCATTGAAGTTTGACGTTGATTCAACGCTGAAAATTGGGACTCACAAAATACGTATAATGGATACATATTGATGATGTTGACCATCATTCATAAGACGTTAAGTTTATGTTCCACATATGTAACAATTTAAAAAATGTTCACCGGGCTGCCTCATCCTGTAAGTATGCACACCACTCGAAGTCAATTGACATTTTTCACAGCATATTATACCCAAAAATCAAGAAAAATCAACTTACAGACAGTATTTTCCACAATTGGCTTGGACATTTAACCCAACCTTTTAGCTAACCCTGTAGGGCCAGAAAAAAAGTCTAATGAAGAAAGTTGCTTATTCTGACCTCTAGAATGATTCATACAGAAATAAAAAAAAAACTGTCGATCCCCAGGAATACATGTAACCAGTGCCATGTCCTTTGAATATTTTGACGATCACAATAATTTCTCCTTACTTGGTCGCGAGAAAGCACTAAATAGATGACCTACACTCAATATTTCTATTTTCAATCATTTATTTACTGTTTATATAATTAAAGGAAAACTCTATTATATTGAAAATGCTATTACCGACAAGTTATACCAGATTCAGGAACAGGAAGTCAAAAGACCGTCCCTGGCAACACTTGCGCTCTATTGCGCAAACTCATAGGTTGGTATATTTGCCGTAGGGGGACCACGTTATTCTGAACTAATTGGCGTTCTAGTGTTTATTATATTTCTATTGGTCACACCTTTTATGTGATTCATTTCGGTTTTTATTACCCGTGATACAACACAAGACATTTTTACTCAATTTATAAAACGAATCAAAAGTCCGGAAACTCGGATATCCACCTCCGCGTCCAACAATTTCCGTAACGTAATCGATGGGATTATATTCGTATCGTTGAGGCTATAGACGTTTAATCTGCTGCCCGGAAGAATTTCATTTGCGATTAATTTTGAGCGGTCCGTCTTCAAAGTATACCGTTTATCCAACGTTTTCGATAAAGTAGGTATTTATAAGTTGAAAGCAACAATGCACTCAAATGGAGCGACCAAGGCTTCATAAGCGTTGGATAATATGGTTGTTTTTCCGCTTCAGAGGTACGGTCTGAGATGATTGGTCTCGCATATTGGATATTTTTCAATCGAAACCATTGGCGTATCTCAAGGAATATAAATATCAGGTAGTAGTAAGATATGTGGAAATTTTTTCAAAAATTAGTTTTCTTTGTAATAGAGTTAGAGTAATCTAGTGACATTGTGGAACTACTTTTAAACACGGTCTTGACAGTGGCGACAGAGATATGTGGAAATGTTGAAACAAACTGAATAGTGGACAGAAGAAACAAAGAATCAAGAAAAGATAAATAAATAGAAAACTTACTTGAATGATTAAACTATTGACAATTATGAAAAATAGTAAAATTAAAGGAAATAAGTGAAAAGGCTTGCACCTAAGACAAAAAAGAAAAATTGGGAAGAATTTGGAGAGAAAATGGAAGCCGATAGCAAATCAAACCAGAAATTATTCTATAAAACGCTAATAGCACTGAGACAAGAGAGAACACCGGAGGTAAATATAGCATTAAAGTAGATGGAGAGAGTATTTTTAGGAGTTCTCTGATGGCCATCAACAACTAACAAACAACAACGAAGTATCACAAAATAAAAACGAAGAAATTATATAACATCTCAAGAAATAAGAGAAGTTATATAAAAACTATAAAATGGAAAATCACCTGGAGCAGAGAATCTAACAACTGAAATGTTAAAAAATATAGGGAAAATGTGCTAAAACTGCTGTTAAAACATTTAATTAAGCATGAATTGAAGAGCAGAGATACCTAATGACTGAAAAGTATCAATAATTGTCCCTATATTTAAAAAAGGAGATAAGTATGATTGCACGAACTACAGAGGCATAACAATGCAGCGATGAAAATATATTAGAAAATTATAGGGAAGAGTTGCCAATATTGTACCGCCTCCTAAGTTGTACCACCACTTTACAACCGAAACCAGGAAAGAACTGGCAACATCGGATGTTTCACTCAACGGATCTAGTAGTACAACTATTTAGACTCAGTTGGTTTCAAGACTGTGTGAGGGAAATGAGAGTGTCGTTGCAGAAAATATGTTTTACCGCCAAGCAGCACTATTATTTACCTTATTTGAAATTGAATAATACCAGTTTTTTGAAAGGTATGCACTTGAATTTCGGTTAATAGTTAACTCAAAGTAATACGAATGAATTGTGAAGATGGCGTTTATAGCTCCTTAATCAATTATCACTTATTGATATTGATAGCAAATTTTATACAGTTGCCTAAGTTGTACCCCTCGATGTTGTCTAGATTGGACCACCGGTACAAATTGGGAAACTCATAAGTATTCACATGGTCTACAGAGGATATGGAGAGAGCTCTCAATGCATTTAGAGCTGAAGAATTAGGCTTGAACGAATGTTGCAGGCGATATGATTTACCTAAACCAACATTCAAGCGTCATTATCTAGCCTTAAACAAAGTTGCCAATGATGCTATTAAATCGCTAGGCCGAGCTCCAACGTTCAGCAAAGATTTAGAACAAACCATTAAAGAGCGTATTTTGGAATTTGAAACCTTATTATTTGGGTTAACCAATAGCGACGTCAGGAAATTGGCATTTGAAATCGCTGAGAGGTTCAACATAGCTCATTCCTTCAACAAAGACAAAAGAGTGACAGGAAAAGAGTGGTTTTACTCTTTTATACAACGTAATCCTGACTTATCTGTACGTCAACCCGAATCTACTTCCATCGCAAGGGTGAAAGGTTTCAATAGAGATAAGGTCATGAAGTTCTATGATATACTTCAAGAATTAGTCAATACGATTTTTAACGTAGACGAATCGGTATATACAACTGTATCTCTCAAAGGAAAAAAGCAGGTATTCGGAGTAACTAGCGGAGAAAGAGGTGTAAACACAACTGTAGTTTGTTATACAAATGCTGCAGGCTTGTATGTGCCTCCAATAATAACTTTTGAGAGCTTTTCACACCAGAATTACAAAATGGAGCACCAATGGGTAGTATGGTTGAAATTTCAGACTCTGGATATATAAATGCAGACGTATTTCTGAAATGGCTCAAACATTTCAAACTAGTGTAGTGCAGCCAAGCGAATCAAAACCAGTATTGCTGTTATTGGACGGGCACTCAACTCATTAAAAAAACTTAGAGGCCATCATCTACGCAAGAGAACATTATATAACAATGTTGCAACTCCCAGGACACCCTTTGCACAAGCTACAGTCCTTAGATGTGGTATTTTTCAAGCCATTGCAAACTTATCATGTTCAAGCCCAAGAAGCATGGTTACGTGCAAACGTAGGAAAAACAATTTCGCAGTATAATGTAGCTGCACTAATATCTCAAACATATGGTAAAGCTGCTACCGTTGCTAATACCGCATCAGCCTTCAAAACAGCGGGTGTATGGCCAGTGGACCGGAATAGGTTTCCTGATAGTGCCTTCGCTGCGTCCATGGCCACAAACGTTCAAGAAGATGTCACCTTACCAATCCAGCATCAGGTTACTCCAACATCTTGACGCTCCGTATCACCACCTCGGAGGTGCGTTTCAATATTACGTCCGACGTGCGTCCGACGTATAACTTTTCTCATGAAGCGTTTCGATATTAGAACGTCTTGTCCGACAACTTCATTCGATCGTTTCAAAATTCTTGAGTGGACCGTCCGACCGTCAACTATTTACCCCACGATTTAGGAGAGCGTTTCAAAATTCAATCCGACAGATATCGCCCGACGAAACAACTATGACGTCATACATCGTCCGTTACCGGACGACAGACGTTAAATTGAAACGCACCTCGGCTGGTCATATCTCAATCTCCAGAAACATCAGCTTCTGTAACACCACCTAGTCTGGTAATATCTCCTCCCCCAGAAATATCAGCATCTGTTACACCAGGTTATCCCAGAACAACTGATGACGCTGAGTCAACACCTGCTGTCAGTACTTCTGGATATAATAAGGTACTTAGGAAACTGGATCTTAATGAAATTTTACCGATACCCAAAGAAAAAAAAATGAAGTAGAAAAAACGGGAAATGTTCCTCACAAGGAGCTGTAGTCTTGACGAGCACTCCATATAAGGACGAAATGGAAGAGAAAGCAGGAAAGAAACGTCAGTCCCCAAAAAAGGCTGAGTATTGAGAAAGGTCACAGTGAATTTAGCTCTGAAAGAGAGGAGAAAAACCAATCAACTACAAGAAAAGGCGGTTTGAAGAAACTAACTTCAAAAACAGTAAAAAATAGTACGAAAGTCGGGAACAAGAAAAATAAAAAATCATCATTCTTGTCTTTTTTATATGTAATATTCTCTTATTTTTTCTCAATTAAAATACGTTTACAGTCTGGAATATTTGAATTCAAAGAAAAGAACTATCCCCTAGATAAAATACGCTAGAAGAATATCAAAGCGGTTTTGGGAAGGACAGAAGTACACAAGACCATATATAATAATGTATGTTTAGGATTCATTGACCTCGAAAAAGCGTCGGACAAGGTGCCAAGGACAAAACTATGGGAAATCCCAAAGAATAGAGGAAGTGAGAAAAAAATAATCAAGATAATGAAGATTATACATAAAAATTATGTTAACTATGTGATTCAGCATAACAAAATGTCAGAAACATTCGAAAGACAAGGAGGAGGACTAATTCTATTGCTGTTCACCGTATTTGTAGACGAGGTAATAAGAAAATGTTCACAAAAAGTTTTAAAACTACATATGGGAGACAGACACCTACGGAGAATACAAATATATCATATGGTAGGTACCTTATGACCGAGAATGAACGAGATCCACAAAATAATCTAGAGATATAGAATAAAACGTTCGAAGAATACGAGATGAGGATGAACAAGAACAAAACAAAAGTGATGGCAATTTCTGAAAAGAAAGGAAAAGAGTAAATATACAAATCGAAGGAGAGTATATAGAACAAGTAGAACGTTAAATCTATACTACTCAATGAATAAAACCTTCTTTAACACAAAAAAAATTGTAAAACTACTAAAATTATTGTTTTTAAAATGATTGTTTTCAAAACAATATGAAGAACAATTTTGACATTTAGTTGCGAGTCCTGATGGGTACTCTCACAAAGACAAAAAAGCAGAATCTAGGCCATTGAAATGAAGTATATCAGAAGATTGAAAGGATTACCAAAAATGGACAAACTAAAAAATGCGATGATTAGGAAAGATTTAAAGAAAGCAACATTGGAGTTTATTGGAAAGAGGCAACTCAGCTTGTGAGGTCATTGACAGAAGATGAGTAACGAACACCTGGTGGAACAATTATGGCAGACGAAGATTCAAAACAAAAAAAAATAAAGATAGGAAGACCAACACAAACATGGGATGGAGTAATTGCAGAAATTTTTAAGAAAAAGGGAAATACACAGGTGCAAAAACCTCAACAAGAAACAAGAAAGAATTGGCGAAGTTTGTATTTGATTAACAACATCAATGAAGTGAAAATGTATTGTATGAATAGTAAAAAACCCTACACCACTAGGTGGTAGATGGGATTTTGATAATATGTAATGTTTTGTGTTAATCTGTTTTTAACAATAATAAATCTAAAACAATTCAAATTCGAAAAATCCCAAAACCAGAATGGCACACTAATTACTACCGCCCAGAGAGAAACTGATAGTTTTGTCAACCTTCCCTTGAGCGATCGTTCTGAAGGAATGCACCCCTAAACTAACGCAAGTTCCTTGCTAATGAATCGACTCCTCTTATAATTAGGAAGTATTTAACACACTTGGAAAACAACCAATTGCTAAACAAGGGAGGAAGACCCTACCTCCATTGATGACGTTTCTGCCTGATGATATTTCGAATGTTTTTAAACTCTCTCCGATGCAGTTAAGACTTCACATTGGAATCGACAAAGTCTGCATTTGGGCTCTGTATCTTCATTTCAGTGTTCATTGTACGAATTTCTATCTGTAGTTTAGTAAGTTCAGTTTTGTGTGGAAAACGTTAAAAGTAGAACAGATAATATCAATTCAGCAGATATTGACTCTCCTATTACAGCTAATTCAAATTTGTCGGTGTGTTATGATTCAACAGAATACTTATTGTAACTAGATTTTACTCAATTGAAAAATATCGGTTTTACGTTGAAGAATATGGGGAGTCCTGATGAACTATATGTTGCATTTTTGAAAAACTGTTTCACCAACCAATCTTTCAGAACCATTACTGAATCTAAATAATACCTCATTATGAACAGGGGAGGTACCAGATGACCTTAAGAATTCCACAATCATTCCAATTCCAAAAAAAATCAAATTCTCAGGCCAGTATTTAGAAGAAGACGATTGCGGATTCAAGCAATCGAAACGTTGTGAGCAAATTTGAATGAGATAGAAATGTTTCAACCATTGAGACGTCCGAAATTCAAGTAATCGACCAGTAAAAATGTTGAGCTCGAGTGAAAAAATATTTGAAAAAGCTGTTTATAACCAGTTAATGGAATACATGGAAAATAATAAAATATTGAGTGTAAAACACGGTTTGGAAATAAACATAACTGTTAAATAGCGGTTCACTGTGTATCATATGATTGAAGAATAAGCTTAGAAAAGAATTGCACTACTGTTGCAGTATTTTCAGATATTAGAAGAGATTTTGAAACAATACAAAGGGATATGTTATTACAAAAATCAGCAGCAGTAGGGATGAATGGAATAGTATTGAAATGGTTGGGAAGTTTTTTAAAGAACAGATAACAAAAGCTTCAGATGAATAATGAAGTGTCAGATAATATAGAATGCAACCAAGGAGTTCCACAGGAAAGTAAACGACTTGCTAGAGGTGGTAGGTGGGAGCCCAGTTAATTTTTTTGCTGATGACACATTGATATACCTCTCTTGTAGTCATCACGTGAAACTGACAGTAACCATCAATAAAACTTTGAAACCGATTTACGGTGTTGTGCTAATTACTTGAAGATTAATGTTGAGAAGACCAAATACATGGCGATATGTGAAGAATAACTCTACACAAACTTTTGTGTTGAAAAGTACGATATAATATTGGGGCCTCATACTGTAGAGAGGGTTACACAATTTAAACATTCAAAGAACATGAGAACTATATTTTGAAGACATTCAGCCCTATGCTGTATCACTTCCGCAGTTTGCCATTAAGTTGGGATAACGTCTGACCGCTAAACATAACGGAAGTGAAACAGCATTGGGCTGATTATGATTTGAAATCAATTATTTATCTAGATGTTCCTCGTATTTGACGAGGTGCAAAAAATGTTTAGTCAACAATTCATTAGTGCTTCCCCAATTTACGTATTGTTTTACAATTCTGTATGAACTGAAACAAGCTGACTTAGCACGTCTACAGAAAATCCAAAATAGAGTCATGCGAATAATATTAAATCGCCAATAAAATACATGTTGAATCTTTTTTCCTGTGCCAAACACTAATTCTGATTTTCAGAATGAAAAATAAGATTTCTCCAACCTATTTAAAACAAATACTCATGACCATATTCATGGATACAATACTGGATCTAGAACTGACTTTCATATCCAACGTGTCTCGTTAACACATACCCAAAATTGTGTTTCCTTCAAGGGGCTTGATATTTACAATAATATGCCAGAAGAGATTGAACTTTATCATCTTTAACATCCTTTAGGACACAGTTGAAATAGTTGTTCCCCAATCAATAAAAATTAAGTAGAAACTTACTAATTTCAATTATTATTTTAGCATTTTTAAAGTGTTTTGTGTATTTATCAGATAGTTTTTCAAATTTTTATTTATGTATAGAGAGGTATGTGTCTATTTTGTACCAAAACCTTTATAGAACTTCACTAACCCCAATATCAGTGCGGGATTCAGCTATTAATGGGCAAAGGGCGCGCTCAGTACGAAATCCGTTCGTTAAAACTTCAAGTTTTTTAAAGATTGTTTTTCGTAAAAAATCAACGTTCCTTGTTCTTTCGATTTGAAGCATTTGTGGGCGTTTTGTCTGATAGCCTTTCGGGCAAATTTCAAAGGCCTATTATTTATTATAATAAAAACTGGAAACCTTGGTATTAGGTAAGTTGGAAAAACACCACTTGTAGACATTGGAATGATTCATTATTAGCTTTCAGAACTGCTTTCAATCCACATTGTGTACTAATTTTTTTCTGCACTGTTCGAACCGCTCGATTTTATTTAAAACAATCGGGACCTCATTCCAGTACAATAAATACATATTTACATATGTAAGTCTGTAGGTGTATATGTGTTTACCTGTGACAAGGATGCTAACGCCCCAGCACTATATGTGAGGCTGTGTACCTTATTATAGTTATTTATGTATCAAGGGCGTAAAGTAGGCGTTTATGGCCTGCGGCGTGGATGATGGCCCGATGGCATTAGCCGAGGGCCATCACACGCCGAAGGCCTTAAACGCATTTTACGCACGTGATACATACAAAATTTTATGCACTAGCGGTTTTATAGCGCGAATCACAAATACTGACTTGAATTGCAATGGTCTACACGTTTCATACGTTATGCATACAATAATTAAGGGTAACATAATATGAGGAATGTGAAACTATAGTAGCTGAGTGCTATATTGGAGAATCTATTTCAAATAAATAGATCATCACCGAAAAAATTGCCAACGATTATGAACAAATGTTAGAAAGAGTATTATTGAACTGAAATGATTCTAATTCGTGTTAGGAATTGCATGAAATGATGTGTGAGTATAGACAATTTGAGAATTTTGTCTACTTTACGGCCCGCCGGGCCATAATGCGCCCACGGGCGGTAAAGTGCCACTTTACGCCCGGCGAACCGGGCGGTAAAGTGTACTTTACCGCCCGCTAGTGCATAAAGTAGTTTAACTGATTTTTTTACTCAATATATGACTTGAAAAATGTAAATCAGCCTATGACTGAATGACAGATTTATATATAATTTCCGATTCATTTGGGTGAGATTGTATAGTCATAAATTATAAAATGTATGGCATGAAAAAAGTCTGGTTTTGAAACCGCACATTTTATTGAGAATACACAACATAGGTACCTGATGACGAGAAGTGGAGAGTTCCTTATTTGAGTCGAGTGAAAGTACTTCACGCAAAAGTTTGTTAATCTAAATATTTGAAAGTCAAGTCAATATTCAAGTAGTTTAATGAAAATCATGAGTATTTTGAGTCATGGGAAAAGAGTTTGCAACAGTTCGGTTTTGTTACTAAGATTGAAAACAGTTTGAAAGTTTATTGCGCAACACACCTACTGTTATATCCACCCTTTCCTTGAATAAAGCTTTATCCAAACCTTTTTCAGATTAGGCAATTCAGCAATTCCGTTACTTCCAGGGTGATAGGCAGAACTGCTTACAATCAAAACACATATGAGACTTTTGAAATACAATAAATTGACTTTCGGGATTAGTGCCCCAAGAATTTTTCAGTCTGTTATTGATATAATTTTATTGGGTCTACCTGTAACCAGTTCTTATCTGGACGATATTTTAATTTCTGGTTAAAATTCTTCAGATTGACATAAACATGTGTTTACTGTCACGTTACGTTTGTATGATCTTAATTTTGAAATATATGTTTCAATAGTTATTAATAAAAAATGATTAACTTGAATAATTGAATGAACTGTACGAGAACATAAATCAATATATGCAATGTTTAATTAATTCAAATATCATAAAATACTGAAATAAAAGGTTTTTTCTATTTTGTTGTTGAAATACGGAGGTCAATAACTGAGCCTAATTTTTACGCTTGTTGCAAGTGTTGACCCTAAAATTTTAACCTATTACAAATAAGGTTATTTGTGTATTGTTATATCGATGAAACGAGAAAAAAATTTTAATTTTCTTTTATTATTTTGTAATGTCAAAACGATAGACATTTCATTCAAAATATGCACATAATAATATTACCTACCCATAATATAATGTACTTTCAAAAGTAATCCCAAATGTATAAGCTATCCAAATATTCAATAATTTACATCTCTAACAAAAGGCAAACAGGGAAAAAACTTGCCTGAAGAACAAAAATTTCCGAATCCCGAGATCGAACTCACGCCAAGATCGAAAACCCAGTTTAGTAGGAAGCATCTCTAACCTTAACACCACCGCAGTTCCTTAGAGTGCTTTGAATTTTTTGTGTTCACTCTAGAGCGTAAAAGCTGTCACAAAATGTCATTCCTCAGAAAAACATCAATTTTGGGTTGAGACCTGAAAGCGTCAAAGGCTACTTTGGCAAGCGGTAGTAGAAAAATATATATGAAGGGTTCTGGTAATACTTTATAACCGACAAAAAAGTTTGAGATTTTTTCTTTGAATTTAGTATATAAAACTAAATCGAAAGATAAAAGAAATCAAGTTGCCAAAAATAATTTATTTTGGATTTTTTTGTAAATGTTATTTGCTACACAGTAACGTAATAACCCCAAACGCTCTCCCAGACTCGCGAGTCTGGATTCGCTGATTGACAAAATTATATTTTTTCGCAATTTCCATTTGCCAAAAAAGTCTTCCCAAAATTCGTCGCCTGCTCTGTTATTATTATATTCAATACATAACCAGCGTTATTCGTTAGTTTCATAATTTTTTTATTGTCTATGCGAAATATCGAATCGTATATTTATTCAGTTCGAAAAGTTTTTCAAGAAAAATTCCATAAATCTGTGGCGCCGCTGTCTGAGAACCGGTAGCATGGCCGCGAGCCGCCGAGGCAATAAATGACCTCCTCCTGTCCTCCATGCATATATATACATCAATTCGACCCTTGTCCACCGCCGCCTGCGGCCTTTGAGGCGACTCTGGGAGACACTTTGCCTAATAAAAATACCGATATGAGACTGGACATAGGTTACATGTATAAAGAAGGTATATGTGTATGCAGCGAGCAAGGGTCCATCATATCCATTTCCTTCGATGCCACAACACGTGCAGATCGTATTTCCTTTTCTCACCAGGAGGGGAAATGGAAAGATTTAACGAAAAGGATTTTTATTGGAAAACTCTTCGGCTCAATTATTCAACCCCACGTAGATGATATTGAGATTTTGTGGTCCAGTCGGATCGAATATGTTATATTTCAATCAGTGAGTTGCGTTTGGTCACCCCACTTTTCAATATTGGTTGTTTATTTTGTAACGGCAAGATATTGCTTTTTATTATTGTTAGCCATCAAGACAGACACAGACGGTAAACATGTGTTTCAACGGCAAGGATCCTTTTCAAAATACAGAGAGTTTAGGAGATATTACAAAAACTCAAAGGAGGGCCAGGTGATATTTAGGATCGATTTGACCAATAACATTATCAGCACAAGTCTAACCGTTTTGTGATAATCGTAGATTTTCGATGATTTTGTCTTTCACGTGCTGAAATTTGAATGGGTTTATTACTGTAAATGTTCTTCAATCTATACAGGAGAATGTGCTGAAAAATTTGGGGGCTACAACCAAAAATTACTACATGGTTCTATGTCAGAGTTATCCTATGATAACTTACGGGTCGGTGGTAAGGTGGTCAAAGAACAAGCAGGTAGGTGTGGTTCGATGGCTAGGATTGCAAAGACTAACATATATGAGGTCCCGGTGAGACTAACATATATGAGTTTCACCGGGACCTTGAGAACTATCATAAGCCGCACTAGAGGTCTTGCTCAACTTGCCTTCACTACACATATACATTCAATGTCAAGCCAGGACAGTCTCGAGCAGATTGCTTAGAAGACAAGCACTCATAAGTTGGAAAACACTCTGTTATAAGAATACTATCATTTGGCATACTTCCCAGATATAGCTTTGATAAAACTTTTGAGACAAGTGTAACGGAGGGGATGCGAAGAAGGTAGGACCTCCCATCAAGGTGAAAGTCGCTGTCTACACGAATGGCTCAAAAACTGATGAAGGTTCTGGAGCCGGCATTTATGTAACCAAGCCGTGATAAACATTTCGTTAAGCGTAGGCAAATATGCAACAATATTTCAAGCGGAAATCGTTGCAATACAACCAATACGCTCAAGAGCTATAAAGCATGAATTTTCAGAAAAATTCATTGTTATTTACTCAGAGAGCAAACACAGTCAACTCAAAACTTGTTTGGGACTGTATTTGAGCCCTAAAAGAGCTGTGCAGTCAGAACAGACTGACCCTACCCGGGGTACCATCATACACAGGTTGTAGAGGCAATGAAGAAGACTGAATATTCACTAGCTCGAGTAGAAGCAAGTACGCCTCTGTCGAGGGCTTGTCAAGGCTAAGGTTTCCAACGTTGGGAGAAGAAAAACCAAGAGCTCCCAAATAAATGGGAGTTTTAAAAACTAGCCTAACGAAGACAGGGCTTAATAGAGGACTCTAAACGATTTCGAAGACACACACAATAGATCTGACGGTCGCGGTGTAGAGGCTTGGAGCACGGAAGCCCCAAACCAATCTTTTCTAATTGTAGTTCTACTGTAAATATTCAACATCTTTTACGGATTATAATCTCGAGGTTCTTAGTGACTAATAATCCAGGACCTGGACTAGGATGCTGTGGAAAAATTCGAGTATGGAGAATTTTTCTTCAGAAAAGCTTAGAAGGAGTCCTAGCAATTGGTTTGGACGTGGGTGGACATCCGCCACCTGGTACGTTTTCGAGCTATGACGTCATTAAAGATGGCGGCCGTTCGATCACAGAACAGCTCATATCTCAGGCAAAACTTGACCGACTGGCATGCACATACACATTAAACGTGTATGGTTATTATGTCAATGAATACACACTATCATAAATAGAAAAAGTTTCAATGGAAATATGTTCAAACAAGTATTTAAAAAGGATTTTTACAGTTTGACCCGTTACTACCACAATTGCAAAATGAGCAATATTTAACTTAATTTTTCCTACAAATGCTGGAGAATTTGGCGCATCTTAAACAGTTGCAAGCACCAATAAAATCAGTGGGATACTTTTGTGAGTTTTTGTCGGGCACGAAATCATCTTCATTTTTCCTACAAATGCTGGAGAATTTGGCGCATCTTAAACAGTTGTAAGCACCAATAAAATCAGTGGGATACTTTTGTGAGTTTTTGTCGGGCACGAAATCATCTTCTATTAGTACAAAACCGAAATCACAAGGGTCTAAGCCAACAAGCACATCATCATTACAATGTCGCTGAAGATATGTGTAGAAATATGATCTCAACAAATGACCCCTGATACTTCTGCTTGTTGGCGGCAATTCTTCAATGTTTATATTCTTGGCATGGTAATACAGCCACAGTCTAAGTTCGTCTAAGGAGTTACAAGATGACCCTTTTCGTATTACTAGCACTAGGTATTCTTCTGTAGATTTTAGGCTTCGTTCAATGCCTTCCCAGTCAGATGATACGCCAAAGATTTCCAAGTGTGCCAAAGATGCATTAGTTAAAGCTGCTTTTTTGGTGCCAAATTTACTCGTACAATCTAATCCAAATAGTGCGTGGATGGCTGGAAGCAAAGAGCATAAGTTTTGTCCAATATCATGAGATGTCCACCCGGGACCGAAATACTTACTAGGACACCTACTAAGCATTCCTGAAAAAACATTCTTCAAACTCGAATTTTCCCACAGGAAATTTTCCCACAGGACCCTAGTCCAGATCCAGGCCCCCCTTTTACATTTCTAGAAGTCCAGGTAGCCGACATTGTTGCAATCTCTTTGGCGCGAGTCGGCGATGGTTCAAACCACGACGACTGCAGAAATTTTTCTGATGGCCTAAGAATTTAAACAATTTTAATTTTTTTTTTTGATAATTTCGTCGCTGTGAAATTGAGATGGCTCACAAAAGAACCAGTAACTTTCTACACTCGTAGAAAATATTCAGAAATACCTACATGCATTCAGAACATTTTGAAAATTTAAGATTTTATTGAATCATAAAAAATATTCCATTCAAACCAATAAATGCAGACGAAGAAGATTTTTTTAGTTTAATGGTCGGTTTATTAAAATTCAAGTAGAGCTAGTTTAGTAAACGAAAAGCGGTCAAATTAAAAAAATTAAAGTACAAATTGTTTTCAGTCAGTTTATTGCATGTTATTTACAAAGTTCGATGTGTGATACACCAATTTGGATACGTACTTCGAAAATCTTCGATTAATGGAAAATGGTTAGATTTGGATAGATAGTATCATCAGCAAATCGATCCAGAATGACGTTACATAGCTCCCTTTCCAATGTTTTCCCAAATTTCCTGTATAAGTATTTTAAACTGATGGAAATTGGTTATTCAGAGATTACGAATAAAAAAATGCCAATCGATAAATTTCTTCAAAAATGGATCAATATTGTTGTTGCAGTTTTATTAAGAAAGTTTTATTTATGTTACATGTATTTGAACACTTTGTATACATTTTCAATTTTGAATAGTTACCAAAGTTTGTTTAAAAAATAGCAAGAAATATACTGACATTAATTTTGACAAGTTGAACTGGAATTTTTATTTTCGTTCTTCGAGACCGGATATTTCTAATAAACCTAATAATATTACAGGTAAAGTAATAACAATTGTCGATAATCAATTAAAACTTACTTTTGCTAAATAGTGTCTGTAACTTTATATGTGAAACGTTCGTTCGTTGATGAATTTCTTCCTCTCGGCTGATTTTTTTGTGTTTTAAAATGTTTCGTTATTTTACTTTTGAGCTGTTCTTGATTTTTTTATTATTCCTCGTATACGGAAGGAGATAATGAAAGTTTGAATGTTGCATTAGAAGTTCTGAAAGACACTTTCATAATGAATTTGCTGATTGCTGATTTTGATGACAATTTTTTTGCTACGTATAAGGTATATCATCTTTATTCTATTCTCTAATCCAACCGTAAAATTGTTTCCCTCCATCCAATCGACTCTAAATAGCTAGTTCAAGTTGCCCTCTGATAATCTTTCAATGAGATACGAGTACGGGCAATTTATACGTTTTCCATTTATGATATTGATAGGAACGAATCCATTTAGAAAGTATGGGAAAAAGTTCAGGAAGGGCGATAGAAATAGATTCATAACAGTGAATGAGTCATTGCATAATATGGCAAGCCTCATGGATTTTCTACTGAATGCTGTTCCTGCCCATTTGCTTATGTATAAAAGAGCAAGGACTCTAATTCAGGATAGTACTAACAGAATTGATATGTTTGTGGATGAGTGCAAATTAAATTAGATCGGAGAGCGAAGTAAACCTACCAATTAGAGTATTAGAAAGAACTCTCTTCTTGCTAGAAGTTTTCTAGTAAGGTGGTTAGAAAAAGGCCACATGCGGAAATGACAAATATTAAATTGTTGAAAAAGTCTATATCTCGAAGTGGAGTGTATCGCTTTTATGTAAGAATGATTCTCGAAGTCATCTCCGCAAGTATTTAATTAAAAATTAACAAGGTGTTTGGTATCCCAAACAGGCGAAACTTCATGGCAAATTGCCATTGTATTGGGATAACGTCTGACCGCTAAACATATCAGAAGTGATAGAGCATATGGCTGATTGACGATAATTTAAAGGTCCTCCACCATGTAAATGAAGGCTGCTTAAAGAATATTTTAGAATTTTTTAAAATCAATTCGTTAATAAATAATAACTCTTTTATATCCTTGAATGAACAAATTGACTTTGATTGCATTCCGTTTATAAATCATCAACTTTCTAGACTTTTATAATATTTCTATATATGCATATTGATTTGACTGACATTGGTGTTTGTCCTAACCAGATTATCACACATTATACTTCATATTCACTAAAACGTTTGACCCATAGAGTTCACTGTTACTTATCTGTCTAAGTGAAAATCAGTTTTCTCTTCACCGTTTCAACTAGTAAAACTTTTCAGCCGATAGATGGAGCTAGATCATTAATCGTTCACATTGAACTTTTACCCAACCAATCAGATTTCATACTTGAGCATCTGTCTAACAAATCAAGAAAGAAGGTTGGTTTTTTCTCGGTCTTATTTTCATTTTTCAAATTAATATTGCGAAAACTTCAGATAAACTTTAAACTTTTGAATTGTCTGTATTGCATGTGCATCATTCAACTTATTACAAAGAAAGCAAAATTAATATGTAAAGTTTCATAAACCACGGTTCTTTACCACTTTATCTATCCACCATAATATGATATCTCAAAATGTAGTACACTCAAGGCATTGTTATCCCTTTGTTGGTCTGATTCTGATCAAACCATCCCCTATTTCATGGACTATGTGACCGTATGGTACCATCATTTTCTTCGATTTGTAGGCAACGAAACCGTACAATAACAAATAAACAAACAAAAAACACAAAAGCACAAATCAGAATCGATTCACTTCCTACTGGCAGTATAGTCTTTTATGATTTGTGCTCGTCAATTTTTCAGGTAAGGGGGTGCACATATAAATAGTAATCTGAATGCTCTGAAGTATTGTTTGCCATTTTGATGTCTTGTCCGATAAGGGATACAAAAAATTATGTGGCCATATGGTGACTTAAACCGATGAAGGGCTGAGGAGGAAAAGTGACGGATATGAACCGAATAAAGCCAACATTTTGACGCATCAAGAATTTATAAATAAAGCTTCTGATCAGACTTGAGCTATAAGTCATCAGTATTCAAATTCAATCAATGTCTATAAAAAAAAATAATTTTAAGTTTTTCTAGATTGCATTTGTTATAGGTCAATCTAGTGGGTGTAGCAAGCAAAAGCTCACCCAGTCATTTATAAATAACATTAATGATTTCAGGACTGCAGCTCTGATTCAAATTAATAATAAAGAATATGAATGCTGTCGCAAGACGCACTTTTACTGGATACTTTTATAGCATATTTAAGAAATATGCCAATTTAACGGAAACATCTTTTTTCCCAATTTAGAGAACAAATATGCACAAAGCAAGTGGAGGACATTTACGAAATTGAAAATATACCGATAGTAAGGTAAATGTGGCAAATAGTGGAAATGTTGAGAAAAAAACAAATGTATTTATAGCAAAATTTCTGGTGTAAAAATAAAAGTCTGCCTTATGATAGAGACAAACCTACCTCTATCTATAGTATATTCAAGACTACTCTATTCTAAATTAACATTTGGATATGCTTTTTGTATTGAAATATATATTTTAGTGGGGGTAAATGATTGTCCAGCAATGAACATTCAAAATAAATACTAGTCCTGTAGTGGACATTGGTTTTGTTCCAATTGTGGACAGCAAGTTTGTGTTATTGATTATCTGTAATAGTTTCCTTGAAATGAAAATAGATTTTTTTTCAAACATTTCTATTGTTATATACCTAGTAACACTAAGAGAATTTTGAAACTCACAACTTAATCTGTCTCCTTTTAGAAATTCAGGTTGTTGAAGACGACACTCCATTTGGTTCAAATTAATTTCAGAAATATCCTGAATACCTGCTACAAACTCCTTCCGTTCGTCATTGTTTTCATATGCCATAACAGTAATGCATTTTTCAGAATCACACAGAGATAAAGAAAAACCAAAGAATTTCTTTTCTCTGCGACTATTGTATTCTACGTTCATTACATATTGATTTTTAATTGAAGAATGAAGATGATTCCAAGACACCGTGGATCCTAACTCATTAGTCAACGGCACTCGGCCAATCACAGGTTCAGAATTTTCAGAATCCACAGGAACTGAGAGGTTTAACAAATACATTTCTCAAGAAGGCTTTGCTTGATTGAACTTTTGTCACAGCTTGGCATCCGCGAATGTCAGATTGACTATTTTCTTAGTTTTGACTTTGATCTGTGTGACAATTACCTAATATAAAAATGAATAGAGCGGATTGGAAAAGCAGTGATAGTGAGGAAGATGAAATCTATCTTGCAACAAAGGTATGTCAAACAGTATTTACTTGAACGTTCCACACTCTCTCAGTTCTTGGACGGAGTTTCTCTAGTAGGTATTTCATTCACAAATTTTCGAGTGCCTGTTATAGCTCAGTTGGTAGAAGCATGTACATGGAGTAAATGTATAACGAAGGTAGAAATATAGGCGTGAGTTCGAATCCCACTCTTGGAAGTTTTTTTTTGTAATTATTTTCAATTAAGGCATTTATTCATTCATGACCGAACACTGATTATTCATGTATAATTGTTATTCTACCTTATATTACTTTATAATATATACTTATTTTCATAAATAATATTTAGATTTCATTAAAACTCTGACAATCGTATAGTCGTAGAGAAAGTATAATCTTCTACTCGCGTATAATAGCTATTATTTTCTCGAGAATAATAGCTATCATTATACGCTAGTTGAAGAATATACTATTTACCTCCCCTAAACTCTGCGAGAATGTTTTCACCCTCCATTAGCTCGTCAAAACTGGGACCAGATCCATCATTTTTGAGATCGTTCTTCTCTTCATCCTTTCTTCTTTCTATTCGGAGCATTCATGTTGAATCAGTGATAGTGATAGAGATAGTGATTTACAATGTCTTCCACTAAGGACTATACTCTTGCTTTCCTTTTGGTTCTTGCATTTTTTTGGAACGTTTTCTTTTTCTTTTGCTGGATTCTTTGTCTAAAGATCGCTTCCCAAACCGAAACAACTTGATGTCGTTTGCGACTAACTGTAATTTTTTCTTTTCTCTTTCTTCTTGCTTCTGTTGCTTTTCCTCCTCTTTGTTTTCATTTTCTACCATCGTCAGCTTCCGTACCTCTTTGTCTTGTATCGAATCACGTTTTCGGTTAAGAAAGGATATAAAATGTTTATTGTCTGAAAGACAGTATTATAGTTTGCAAGAGTTCTATAATGATGGGTTTTGAAACTCATAATTGAAGGATGAACCAAACGTTATTGAATTCGAATATCTTTCATTGATTCCTTCTGAATCACTTTTTGAGTTAATTTTTTTTTGCTTTGTTTCCATATGCATGCTCATCACCAATTGCTGCGGCTGTATTGGCAGAAGATGACAGAAATTAAGGGATCATTGGTGGGATGATGAGCTATAGCTATTTTTATTCCTGTATAGTTGCATGCGCTCATTCTCGCCTCAGTGACTCCTCTGGTGATACTGTAGGTTTTTCCGGTTTTTTCCTGCAGTGAAAATATCAAATGCGCCACCTTTTTTAATAATTCGCACCGGAGTACATATGGTGGTGATATTGTATTTCATCTGGACTTATTCAAGATGAGGGAGCCTATCACCATTAAAGTTTATAGTTTATGATACATAATAATTTCAATTTACATGTTCATTTATATTTGAAAAGTTTTGCCAATAGGTTGAAAACCAAAAAAAAAAGTTGTTATTTCCGTCAACCGATTGCACCTCTATGCGCAACCCTCGGAAGTCTTCGCGAGACTTGTGTGAGCTAGGGAAGACGCAGCCCTTACCTTTCAACGTGTGATGCCATGCACGAGATTGATGACCATGCGAGGCTTTGAAACCTCGACCCTTCGCTCTAAAGGCGAACGCTTTACCACCACGGCCCATATTAAAGTATATTTTGATTTTGACTTCAATGAATCATTTTAATTCTTCATTGCAAACACCATTACAATTTACGAATTGTAAGAATTATACTATTCTATAATAATACTAAGTTTAAATTTCTACAATTCTGAGTAGTTGTTATTTAAATTTTTTTTCAATTCAGTCATAAACTTTTTTGTAAAATTATCAAATCAACGTAATCAAAATATTTTTTTTCAAATTGTGCATTAATATGTGGTCGTAGGAAAATAAATTTACCTTACCTGAAAAGTGCCAATTTCATTCGGGGGAACATTCTACCACTCGTGTGAATTGTGTCACTTTCCACACTAGTAATTTCATATACAATTCCACAGTAAACACTACAAAAATTGTAATAAAATCTAAATTAAAAACACTATTCAATTCATCTGCCCTCAAAAAACTAGCAAGTGGTCCTTGGCTGGATGGTTGGTTGAAGGCTGAGGATCGAGATATCGGGTTCACTTTTGGGGTGTCTCGTAACATTGAGACCTGTTAGGGTCTATGTTAATGTTCCTAGATAAATGTGCACGTGTCTTTCACCAGGTTTAGTAGTCTATTTACAACATTTTCCGGATTAGTACCTGTTTCTAGATTGACCTCTCCAAATGTTCTGTTTCTTTCCCAGTACTAGTGTGGCCTCCAATGAGTTTTTTGAGTGTCCCCACTGGGTGTATAGGGTTTTTGGAGAGGATGCGGTGGACTCCTGCACTTTCTGATGTTTGTTCTATATCCTCATAGAACTTTGTCCATGCTTTCCATTGTTCCCCTCCGATTGATTGTTTTGTGATAATGTTTTGGAATATTCCTCCCATGCACTAATCAGATTTTTTTCGCTCTATTGAATAGTTTGCGTGTCTTTATCCGGAGTTTAGTCAGTTCGGTAGTCCACCAGCTCACCTTTCCTTTAGTTTGTCTGATTCTTAGGGGACAGTTATTCTGATACGAAGTCATCATGGACTCTTGAATTTTCTCTGAGGTTTCGTCTATGTCATAAGCACTGTGTGTGAAATTGGTCCTTGAGATGAACTTTTTTTTGATGTACCTATTTAATGAATTGTATGTTTTATGACGCGATTATCCGAAATATAGCCATCATATTCAATGATTGTAGGGGGCAGTAGTTGTTTTTTGTTGGAGAAAATGTTCCTATGTCAAAGGTTCATGTGGGATTCCAGATCATTTATCCGTGCAAATGGATTTGTCATTATTTCGGTCTTTCATGTTAATACCTTTATTCTCCTCGTATGAATAACGCTATAAGCAACTAGAAATAAGTACATCCGACTATATTCCTGTTTACAAGAAGTAACTTCACCGAGTTATAGTTCAAAAATTTCATTGCAGCTCTATCCATCCTCCAGTTACAAACAATTTTAATCCGAGTCGCCTATAAAAGTGGCATAAAAATGTTATTTCTTCATCGGAGCCAGGTTTCCGTTTGTTATATACCGACGGTTCACCGTTCACCTCAGAGGAGAAATATATGAGAAATGTCGCTAAAGACACGACTTGACGGCAGATGGATGGAAGCGACAACACAAAAGAATGGCAGTATTTTTTCGTAAGACGCTCACTTCGTTATTTGAATCAAGACGATAAATATCTCGAACGTGTGTTATTAACTCGAAACCCCAACTAACTACATTGCTACTTTCAAAGAATGTCGCATCATTTAGCCACTTTTCCTTTCCATTTTGGTATCTTTGAATTCCTCTCTCATTAGATATTTATTATCTAATTTATAATTTGTGGTTGCACTTTTCCATATACAAGACTATTTTCTATGATGAAAACACTTAATCGTAAAGAATCTAACAAGACGAATTTGAAACCTAATAATTTAATGGAGAATAATATTTAGTTGATATAACCAGAAATATGGTAATGACAAACAAAACTTCCGGTATTACATGTAACACGGAAAAAATTATTTGAAACACATTGCTATACTTTATTTCATTTCACAGCACATGTTATTGTTTGTAGTTGACATCTTGTATTGTAGTAAATATTATAAATTGTATTAAATAGAGAAATATTATATGAATTATACCATTGTTTAAATGGAAGTAAGATAGTTAGCCAACCTTATGGGATTAATATTGGATTCAAATGAAGGCGACATGTAGATGGCGTCAGTGGTTTGGCATCCAATTCACCTTTTAACTTGATTAAAACCATTGTTTATATAGAAGTAAGATAGTAAGTCAATGCCTGTGTAATTGGTGTTGGACGCAAACGCGAGTGTCATCTAGCGTGATTAGTTACAAACATGAATATTTGACGTCATTTTAATGCAGGTTCCTTAAAAAAACCCTGATTTTAATGCTGTCCCATGGTTTCAATCAAGTTACGACATGACTTGGAGGCCAGATCAGTGAAGTTACGACATGACTTGGATGCGAGCTCACTATCGCCATCTACATGTCGCATCCATTTTGATCCAATTATAATCCCATAAGGTTGACTAACTATCTTCTATATAAACAATGTTAAAACAATGGTACTGCATTAAAATCATCAGGGTTCATTGAAGAACCGTGCATTGAAAAGACGTCAAATGTTCATGTTTGTAACTAATTACGCTAGATGACACTCGCGTTTGGGTCCAATACAGATTCCACAGGCATTATATTCAAACAATGATAATACTAAAAATATATTGTTACGAAAACTTGTAGTACGTAAATGAAATGAGCACCATTTTTTTTAACCCTTATGAATATTTATACCTTGCAGATACTTACTAGATTTTGACTTCAAGGATTACGAGTAGTTTACTTTTCTTATGAAAATCCATTTTGAAATAGCATATACTGGCTGAAAGGAGAAAAGAAATCATTTAAAAAAAATATCATCCAGTATGAATTAATATCATGAGTTTGTGGAGAGCCAACTAGAAAAAAGAAAATAATAATGGGAATAAATACCTGTGATTAAGACAACGTATAACAAATGTCAAGCATTTGACAGCGACTTAAGAAACCAGAAACTTCCTCTTGAAAATGCTAACCACTCGTGTTGGCGAAACGTCGAGATCTTCTCTTAACTTACGTCGGCCTTACAACCCGAAGAACCACCATGTAAGTGACGATGGCCGCGAAAGCCTTTCACAATTTAATAATGGGAATGTTAATAGTAGAAGAATTTAAATTTTGTTTTGCAAAAAGGGTGGTTCAAAGAAAATAGATATCTGAATAAAGACTTTTGTACATTGTAATTAATTTACTTAATGTACTTATTATAATTTAAAAAAAGTGAAAAATAATATTTGAGTGACAATGAAAAGTGTCAAGGAGAAGTCAGAAAGGATAGTTATGATGATAAAAAAATAGTTTGTGGATGGAGAAAACTTTTTGGAGAAAAGCTGAAGATAATTTTAATGAGAAAACTTCCACAAAACCAGACAGTTTTCCAAATTTCAAGAAGAAAAAACTCATGAACACATGGAACCAACAAAATAAAGTAAAACCACTTACATTTCTACAAGCAGGTATCCTAAGTAAAATATATATCAACCACATTTCTGGAGACACTTCATCTGATGAAAAGGTATTTATCCTATAGTATCCTTTGGTAGAGCTGCTACAAACTGCACATTACAACGGTGCTACTGCCTCCAAACTTTCAATTTCGGGTTTCACAATAAAAAACTTTTACAACGTACCTGCAAACTCAGTGCACTTTAAAATCCTACACGAACAATTATTAGTAGGTATCTAATCAATTAGTTTAATAATATATATTCCAATTGTTATTTTCTTTCTATAACTCACACAAAAGTTAGGTTAAATTAGATGTTAGATGTCAACAGCATGGAATGAATATTCATGGAATGACTAGGCGCTGTCTCACAGACCAGCACCGTGCACTTAATACATTGTGAAGTAAACTCCAATATCTCTGAAAATTAATTTCAACAGAAATCATCATCATCATCATATTATAGAATTTTTTATTGAAAATTTATCACATTTTTATTTGATTTGTTTGCTTAACTGTTAATAAATAAAAATACTTTGAATTCTGAATCCTTTAAATTTATTTATTTGGAAATTTTTTATATTAGTAAAGAAGAGATCATTCCAAGAACTTGCCCTGTTTGAGAGAGAGTATCATGCTGGCGCACCGTCTGAGCTGAGTTGCCCCAAACTATAAGAAAAAGGTAGTAAGTAACTAGCTTGGAAAATTCATAAAAAATTAGTATTATAACAATATATATTATCTTTAGAATATGAAAGTTACTTATTTGAAACTATAAAATGGTTAAGTGTCAATGAGAATAATTGATTTCAGTTGTAAACAAAATGTATGTTCGTCAGTAATATAAGTTTAGCTTATTTTACCATTACTGTTTATTCATCATTCATTTATTTTCTGTTTATGATGGATAAAATTTTGTCAGAGAATTTAGCCCCATTCAATAATTTGAAGGAATTTTTTTGTTGCTCGGAATATTCGGTTGAATAAAATAAAAATACAAGCTTACAGTTTATCATTTATGCGGTTTTAAAACAAACCTTTACTTCTTACAAAGTGTAAACAGCAACAGGACACAAATCTGTTTCACTCAGAAGATAATAGTAACAAAAATAAAGTATCAATGATCTTCACATCTAATAAGAATCTCAAAACTTCATATAACTACCAAAATCAAGAAAGGTTGCAGAGAAATTTTTTTTCTTAACAGCGTCTTATCTGTTTTGCTCAATTGTTGAATGTAGCTCGAAAGTATTCTGGAAAGGAAATATGTCATCAGTTATAATACAGATTTGCCAAAGAGTTCACATATAGCACTTTCGTTTTGGTCTTCCAAAAAAAAAAACAAAAACTTGAATATGCATCATCCAAAATACAATCAGAGAAATTTTGCAAATTCAGGTTCTTTCAGATGAATATCGCGACAGCTATCCCTTCCTTTTTTTACACGATAAGAACAGATGGATCTCTGACAAAAGAATAGATATTTTTCATTAGAGATGAGTTGAGATTGAAACCAGAATCACCTTGAGAGTCTCTTAAGAGAAGATAAGCGGAGTGCCAAAAATGATGTAGTACAATAGATGTTTATAAGCCACAATTTGTATATTAAAATTGAAAATTTCTATTTTTTTTTGTGCTTATTTCTTTTTGATATATTTTCATCTGTTTATGCTAGAAAGAATGGATGTTATAGAAAAACTTTGTTACCAGAAATGTACAACTTCTAATGAAAGATATATATTATCTCAGAGAATGAAATTATTTCTTTACTGAAAAAATGTTCACTGGATTTTTCTCCGTGTAACTTAATTTTCCACCATATAATGATATATGCTTATAACCCTCATTTTGCTGAAAATTGAAGTATTTAATCAGAACATATTCTCCTGATGTAACTCTTTTTATAATAATAACCCGTTTTGATGGAGTCAGACTGTGAGTTTTCCCATAACTACCCAGTATTTATAAAAGTATTCAAGATGTTACGCACGGTTACTAAATTATGTCAAATCCAAGCGTACTATAACAATCTGGAGCCGAACCTGTTGACTACACATTTCTCCAGTACATCTGACCGGCGCTTAATGATGACTCACGTCTGTCGAAAAGCGGAGAGTCATCTAGAATCGAGCAGGCGAAAAGCGACCACATTCGAGCCTCTAGAATGATCCTGAAAAAAATCTTCATGAACATAAACAGAGAGTCGTAACCAAAGAGGTAACATGATAACAATACAACTAAAAACCCTTCAACCAAATCTCTATAAAACAGACAGATCACCAACCTTTCTGCAGTTTTCCAGAAAAGAGACCGAGCTTGTAAGCGAAACATCACCATCGAGGCGAATGTGTCTTTTTTGGACTCAATCTGAATGTTGCAGTGTGTGTTTAGTGACTCCACTCAATATATGCCGTTCACAGAGCTGAAGTGGTTTGGAATCCACTTTCTTTTTAACATATCGGGTCTGTGCCGTATGAATCATCAGTTGATGGAAAGTGAAATAGGTCTTGACACGAAACAGAAAACCAAGTTTTTGAGAGATACTCTTTGAAAAGGAACTCACATGGTTTTCCAATGAAATGGAGGTCATATGTCATTCGTATGGATATAACTGGCATAATTACATTGGTCTCTGTGAAATTGAACTTTCCAAGAAGAAACATGCTTGTTTTTTATTTGCATTGAATTCCGGCAAGTTGATGAATCTCCATTCCATTCGAAAGCGGGCCATCCCTCAAAACTATTATTTATCATCCAATTCAAAAGTTCTATATTTCAATGCATTGAGCATAAATAGTCTTATTTCAGTGCCATAAATTTGAAATGAATTTACCGCCAAAAATACAAAAAATGTATTAGCAATTTTTGTGAAAGAAACCACTGGATTTTTAATAATTTCAAATGGGTTTGACCGAAACTTCATGAGAAAATAATGAATTATATCACAAATATAGTAAAATTTGAATTAACATTACGTAATCGAAATGTTTTGGATAAACGTCCTGTAGGTATTTCCGCATGTGTGAAATATTGTAATATAAAATGTCCGTTTGAAATTTGAATTGTGAAAATTTACAACCAACAGTGGTTCTAGTATTGTCAATCTTTGTTCACTACTAAACGCATCTAAGATACCTTTTAAAAAAAAACTTGGTTCCAATAGAAAAGTTCGAAACTGATTAATAACACTACACATGATAAGTCAGCAAAACAAAATACGAAACAATTTCAACGAAATATTAGTGAAGTTTATAGCTCCGCAAGTACACTAACGGAAAAAACATAATATATGTCTTATAATAAAATAATTTTCATTGAAATTTTTCCTTGTATTTTCTCTTACACCGACTTGAATATATCACAAGTACAGTGACGCAGTCAAACGTTATTTACAAAAAACACTGCTAAAACGTTTTTTGGAGTTTTGGCTTTGATAATGGTGCACGTATGTATGTCACCGGTCGGCCGTCAAAATATTGTCAGTTTGATTTGCGACAGTGATCGTAATTTGACGTCTTTCGTAAAACGGTAGTGTTCGATATGCCAGCGTTTACCTCTCGCGAATATTAATTGTGATATTATTGTACATATGATGCAGTGAATGAAAATTCCAGGGCTTGTGTTCGATAATAGGCAGTAAATTTCTAAATAGACGCTATCCAATTCCAGTCGTGGCTTGGAATTGTGTACTGACAGTATCGGAGCATCATTAAAACATTTGGTTTGACATGATGAATACAATTCTGTTGTGCTAGGTTCTGCGATTTGAAAAATATTTTATTTATCTTTGCGATTTTGTAATGTGAGTACTGTCCCAATCTCATTTTTTACCCCATTATCTCTGCAGTCAGTCTCAAGTCTGCTGAAGTGAGCCTGTACGGTTCCACGTGAACAGTTTCTATCCACTGGCGGCGCGTTCTTACAAATTAATCAGGTATTTTTTTGTTCCATTTTTGTAATTGGTGGTAAGTGGTGGTAAAACACCCTGTTCAGGTTCGTAAAGTAGGATTTCTTTATATGAGGTTGGAGTTTGACACGCGGGTATAAAAGAGCTCTTAACGAAAATGTATCATAGCAATTGTTGAATGTTTTATCTTGTAAGTTTTCAATTTTCATTATATTATAAATTATGAGTTCCCCGTAAAAATTCGACAAAAAATTACGAAAAATGGGTAAATGTATGAACAGTGCGTAAAACATTACTTTACGCACAGTTAATGTTTTCACGCACAGTTGTTTTTTTAACGCACTGTTGATTTTTATACGCAATTCTGCTAAAAAGTATCACTTTACGCATTGTGAAACCTTATTTTACGCACTGTCGTAGAATACCATTATTATTATTATTTTGACTCATTTCCCTGCTGTAATATAATATTGAGACGCCTCTGGTCGTGGGACAAAATCCGTTTCAATAAGAAAGTTGGATCCCACATGTTCCACTGGGCGATATGGCCACAGTTTAGGTACAGAAATAAATAGCACATTTTTCGTGAGAATCAGAAATTACACTCAACTTTGATGATACTGTAAAATCTGGTAATTACAGACTGAATAGCTCAAGGGTCAATTGTTTACCATCTGGGTACAACTCGTTTGGATGCCATAGATATTCCTAGAACGAACGGTCAGAAATATCTTTCTGACCGTTTAATCAATTAATTTTTGTCTTAAATACTACATTTATGCAAATAGGTCACTCGTTGTAAATGTATGCAAATTTTTCTATCAATGTAAAGTGAAAACCACATTCAACGGGAGTCCTAAATGTACGGGGCGGTCACCCATATGATGTCACGTAATAGGAAAACTTATATGTAATTAATTAGGACTGTAGAATACCAGAATAGGGTTTAGAATGCCAAGACCATTCAAGTAACGACACCTACCTTAATCTCTTACAAGTAAAATCCTGAGAATACTCAGGACAAGGCCTCACCTTGACCTGGAACATGTCCGATCTATTTTCTCAGAGTTGAAAGGTTTCTTAAGTATTTTATCATTTATCAAATTATCTAATCAGTTTTACGTATTTAAAGATGGTCTTGGTAAGCTAACATGCTAGATGATATATTGTCAATTACATAGGTCTTTGTTTTGAGTTATAAAAATATTATTTTCAGTCTGTTCTTGTACAATCATTGAAATTTCAGTATTTTGATGTTAATTATGAAAGTAAATTCTCTATATCCTTTTTTACTCGTAAATATTATCATTCTAGTCGCATATTTATACAGTTTTATATTTATTTCTTTCCTTTTGCCTTAATGAATAAAAAACAGACCATTTTTCGAGTTTCCTTTGTTAGTTAAGTCAATAATTGAACCAAGCCAAAATTACTGAATTACTGGAGCCAATCAGCTCTAAACGGGCTAATGAATGGCGCATGTTCGATAAGTTAAAGTATGACCAACCCAGAGCAATAAGCCGGCGACGGGGTTATTTAGGTGAGTAAAATTCATTATTATGATTGAGATCACATACGAGGGTTTTATAGCTGAATTAATCCCCACAAAAGTGTTATTCTGTGAAGTTGTTTGTTGAATGAGAGTATTTTGAACATAGTTGAACCAAACATATTATTTCACTAGCTTAAAGAATTCACAGGCTATCGGCCAACCAGCGCTCTGAATTATATGCATGAATAAATAAAGGGATGTGACATTAAGATTCATTCTAATCTGATATTCAATCAATTAAAGGTTCAATTCAAATGATTAAGATTTGCTAATAGAAAAGTTAGTATACTGCTATAAATTATAGATGTTCTCCATTGCGAGGCAAACCTTGATTATTAGTTGTATCTCACACCGTCTCCACCGGCATAGAAAAAACATTCTTCCGTAGATTTATTGCACGCCCTATTGGATCGTAAGTCACGGCCGAAAGAAAACATGCACGGGAAAATCTCACGTCCGCTGGACACTCGCAGCAATAAAACTGGCCAATATCCGGGGACGTACCTTGGCCAAGAACGCATATGGCGCCCGGATATTGTAACTCGGAAGAGTAACGTGTGCATGCTCCGGACATAAACTGGAAAGTGATCTGGATTCTGGTCATAACATTTATCAATCTTTCGTTACATCAGAGTTTATTATACGCTCTCAAGGTGAAATATCCGGAGAAATTTTAATATGATGCAAACGTATTTTCCAGATGACTGAATGAGGTTTACGTAATATTCAACATAACATTGTGGAATGTTATGTACAGGGTCCTCCGCTTGATCATCTATGTGAAATTTAGGGCTCTGGGAAATCAGATTGTTGAGACTGATTCAGGGAAGTACCTGGGAGTACTGCTAGACAAAGGGTTAACACTTGTAAAGCATGTCAACTTGGGAATGCAACTAACGGCGGGGGCCGTGAGGAGATCTTACCGATTAATAGTCAAAGTTGTCCATGGCGAACAAGGTGTTAATCTATGAGCAGGTCATAAAACCAGCAATGACATATGCATGTCCAGTCTCGCCAAGAAACTGGAGAGGATGCAGAAAAAGTAATCCGTATCGTCACAAACAGTGACCGATACATTAACGTACGGGTGACTCGGTGCAGGGTGAATTTTAGATTTCACAGGTTCGGTTGTTACCAACGTAGCGTGAGATGGACGGCCAGAAGGAACCCCGGAAGAATAACGAGAGGGTATGCATTTTTTTACGTTAACTAAGTGAAAAGCTGCAAGACTGAAAATTTGCAGAATAATTTGTGGTTATACAACTAAGTAGAGAGAAAATTGCCAGGAGACTAGGTGGAAGATAAAGACCCGCCAGAAGGAGCTTATGTTGTGAAAAATTTAGCAATAATCATGTGACTCGGTGCACTTCTGGCAATTTCTATACTTATTCTGTGACTCAAAACTGGATTGCCTGCAAAATGCCAGAAGGCTTAGTGGAAGAATTACAAAGATATTCGCGAAACTATGAGCGCCGGCGGCCAACTGTATGGATCAATGTTTTATACATTTCATATTTTAGAAATCACTAGTTGAAACCTTATTTGACACGAACCAAGGAATCCAAAGTTAGATGTTTATTGACAGGCAGCCAACAATTCGTTGTTCTGAGCAATCCAAAATTCAATCAAGTTTCTAGTACGTTAAGTGAAAATAGAGTATTTTTCAATTTGATTCCGAGAGTTCCAACCTTTGACAGCTGTTTCCACTCATGAGAAAGGATTTATGGAGCTCTCAGAAACAAAACGAATTCACTCAAAAATTAGTATCGTGAAGGCAAGACAGTATAAACAGAAAGTTGCTTATGACATCTACAGTCACTTGTTGAAACCTAATTTGACACGAACCAAGGAATCCAAAGTTAGATGTTTATCTACTCATTGACAGGCAGCCAACAATTCGTTGTTCTGACCAACCCAAGGTTCAATCAAGTTTCTATCATAAGGTGCACTTTTGGCGATTTGTCAATATAATTTACAATGTTTTAATATACTAATTGCTCAACTGTCAGAAGTAAATTCGGAAGACATTGATTGTTTGTATACACTAGCATGAAAATTATTTTTATTTATACGTCTAATACAATACATAGATATATATGTGAAACTAATCGGATCATTATACTAATGAATCGCAAGTATTAATCCTCATTATTCTATTTTAATACTAATACCAATATCGATCGATTGTAAAATTAGTCTGTTCCATAACCATCCATTAACATCTCGTCATCAAATTCAACGTCATCGTCGCTGTTATCTATCATTTCATCATCGTAAGCCTGAAAGTACTGATTAATAATTTACAAGCGTCTAGCCGTACCATTCTACTGTTGATCCCGCAGTTCCGCATGCGCACTGTGTCCGTGCCAAATTTAAAATACCGATTCCAGAGTTGTATGCTGTCACTAATTGTTGTGAAGAAATCGAATGATTTTTAGATTTCTAAGGTGAGTTTATTGATAACTGATTTGTTTTTTTTTTGTTGAAAAAAACTGTTTATATTGACTTGGTGCACTATTTGTAACAAATCCTTTTGTTAGCAGTTTGAGAGGGTATGTAAAAAAGTTCCACATAGGTTGGTACATAATTATTTTTCTCTGCACATTGATAAAAAGATCTAAAAAAATGTAAATCTACCTATAATTTATCTTTTGAAAGAGATTCTTCCCTGACTTCATCTCAGATGGTTTGGATGGTTTTTGCAGCAATTTTGGCAGCTATAGTTTCTCTTTCAGATTCAGACAAAATTATGTGACCTAATTCTTGATTATTCTCCATTTTTCAATACCGTAAGTACTATTTGAGTCGATTATATTGTAACTTTAAGTATCTTACGCCAGAACTCTCTGAATTGAATGTACTAGATCGGTGGCAAATGAGTCTCATCTTTTTGACAATATTCGTCAAGTAAGAACCATGTTGATTAAAAAACTTCTCGTATCTTTTTCGACTTCTCTTATCAAGCAATGAAATTCATTCTCGTTGGAGAATTTTAAGTTCAAGGATGAGAGCTTTATGTTATAAACTTATATGAAATGATTCAATATATTTGATGTTTCAAAATTGCCATCGCTACATGAACAACATTTGAATTTTTCTACATTCTCTACACGATCATCGGAGGTCGTTTCCAGTATTTTTGGTGAATATTCCAACAGAATACCCTGTAAAACACCTCACAATAAAAACATTAATCAGCAGTGACGTCTCTTCAAAACTAACAAAGTCGTTTTTAAACGACCTAGTAAATTAATCATACCAGATGATATGAAGAATACTGCTATTGCTATTAATCTTATGTATCTACCAAAAACGTTGGTAAATTTTAATGAAGTTCTGCATTACTTTGTGTTTATTTAATACGTCTAATTTAAAAAAAATATTACTCAACAGATTAAAAAAGGCCATTGAGATGTTTATATCCTTCCAATGAAATAACTTTGATCTTAATCTAAATTCTGAATTGATAAAACACATAACCTTAATTTTCTGTTTTGTCTCACACATTTTCTATTTCGAATTTGCTGCGGTCACAATGCGCATGTAGAACTACGGTATCAATAGTACAATGGTACCAAAGAGAGTAAACTAATAAGACGGTTCAATAAGCTCTAGCAAATCAGAATCTTGTAGCATCGATGCGTCATAGTGACGAACTTGGACATGAGTCCAGAGTCGAACTCGAACCAAGGAACAAAACTGTCACAAGTAACTCTCATATACCAAGGGTGCGGAGAGTGCTAGTCCGTTACTGTCTATAGAGAATGGTGGCCATGACATGTCCAACTACGTCACATTTTGTCACAAATGTTCTTTCATCTCTTTTTATTAGTGTCACCATTGGCTTATGGGGATTAGACTCTCCAGTCATATAATGTATAATCTCTTTGGAATGGTACAGCCGTACCATTCCAAGCCAAGTGTTTGTCCAAAACTCCGAATAATGTTCTATCCGGCTGTTGTCTTTCCGGATATAATTCAAAATAAATTTGTGCTGCTTTCGTACTATTCCTATCAAATTTATAATGAAGTTTCAACATATCTCGTTTTTCTTCATTTGAGAATGAGGACATTTCGACTGAAGTATTTGTGCAAACTTATGATGTTTAATGAGTTCTGACAACTAGTGTTTATTAAACAAAATTTTTCGATGGAGTCATGACCATCTCAGATGAAGTTGTTTTTTTTTTAATATCTGTGGTTTCAGAAGTGCAAATCATAACAAATTATACATCAGTGAAATCAGAATGAGAATCACTATTTTTCTGTATAAAAAAACAATATGGCGCCCATAACAGAAAAATAAGTTATATGACACTAAGGTAAACACGATTAAATTTCCACAGATTTATTGTCTTCGCGACATGTTTCGATACACTGTATCTTTTTCAAGCGAATGTAATACATTAAATTATTCTACCTTGAACATTACTTAAATACCCTTCTTAGTAAGTAATGTTCAAGGTAGAATAATTTAATGTATTACATTCGCTTGAAAAAGATACAGTGTATCGAAACATGTCGCGAAGACAATAAATCTGTGGAAATTTAATCGTGTTTACCTTAGTGTCATATACTATGAATTTCCATCAAGTAAAGGCCACGTCAATCCGAAAAATAAGTTGATGATGAATGCCAGAAGACGAAACGTCGGATAGTAAATCTGAACGTGAAAACGTGTAGCTGATAAAAAGTATCAATGAAAATGTTCTCTTGGTTTTGAGCTATGTTGTCAAATAACGATAGAAAAAAATTAAAATGAAAATTCCGATTTTCAGTTTTTTCCCGATATTTCCGGAAATACTCGGAATTTTCCAAGTTTCAAAACAGTATTTTGTTAAGCACCATAATATGCAACTTTTCCCCAATTTAATCTTCGACGTATCTCCTGTAGTTTAGGAGATCCCAATAGTGGGGGTCGAATTTGAATTGCCCTGTATAGTAATATAGATATGATGGTATACTAAACATTCAAATATAATCCAATATTTGAATTCGACAAATATTCAATAATTTCATTTTGATAGACCGATATAAAATTCATCGTCATATTTTATCATTAAAAAAATTATAGCGTTAAATACGTCTTCCTAATTGACTTCCGACATTTGTTCAATGGTATCATGGAATATCCCAAAATATGTTTACAAATCGCCAGAAGTGCACCTAATGAGATGAAATATAAAAATTGATCCATAGAATGGGCCGCCGATGCTCATAGTATCGCGAATATCTTTGTAATTCTTCCACTTAGGCTTCTAGCGTTTTGCAAGCAATCCAGAATAAGTATAGAAATTGCCAGAAGTGCACCAAGTTACATGATTATTGCTAAATTTTTCACAACATTAGCGGCTTCTGGCGGGTCTTTATCTTCCACCTAGTCTTCTGGCAATTTTTGCTCTACTATTTGGTTAACCTCCGATTATTCTGAAAATTTTCAGTCCTGCACCTTATGACTTAGTTAACGTAAAAAAATGCATATTTAACCCTCTTCCCTAGCGTTATTCTTCCGGGGTGTCTTCTGGCGGCCTGTCTCACGCTACGTCGGTAACAACCGAACCTATAAATGCTAAAATTTACCCTGCACCGAGTCATCCGTACCCCACGTTTTACAAAAAAAATCACTGGAGTCCGAGCCCACCATAACAGACCAAAAAGCTTGGAGGGCTCATTTACCACGCACTGAATATTTTCCATTGAAAATCCCGGGACCTCATCGAAATATCAATGAGTAAAGTCCAATGATCTGATGTCAAACATGTAAACCATAATCATCTTCTTCATAACTAGGAGGAGGTAGAACACCCATAGCTATGCGACTTAGCAACACAGCATTTGAGCCTACATAACAACGTATGGTCTGTCCTAGGACAGACGCTAGCTGGTTCGGCCCGCGCACTGATGAAAGTCTCAGAAGGGCAGATCTGAACCGTCCAACCGAAAAAGCACTCAAACTCCCTCCCTTACCCCGTACCCTGTGGCTATATTGAGATAGTTTTAGTTTTTATTTATACATGTAAACGTCCCATTTATATTTTATATTGTCTGAACCCATGTGTATATTTTGCTGTTAATTTTGTTATATTTGTTATTTTAAATTTAATTACCTGAATAAATGATTTTTAATTTGGTCCTTCGCGGCGAGCTCAGTCGATATTTAACACATTAATGACGGCAGCGATCTTTACAAGATACGGACCAATAACGACAACTAGCGTTATTTGTTTGTTAGGGTGACTTCTATGAAGAGAGAACAAAAATCACTGATGTAACATGTAGGAACCTTTACTATACATACAGATAAGTGTTCTTCGAGCTAGGGCAGGTCTGGAACGGCTCGTATCGTGGAAACCATATCCGACACAGGCCCTTGTTATCCCGTATCGTTGACAAAGTGTTGGGAGAAACTATTTATGAATTATACGCGAAATGGCAATATTTTTTCAATTTAATTTTAAATGTATTTAGCAATGATACTTGTACATGGTATATCTTTATATACTGTAATAATAATGAATGAAATCTGTGTTTTTTTAATTATTATTATTTATTTGTAGTGATAATATTTGTTTGTGAGATTGTTGATTTAAAAATAGATTTGGATAGACTCTGGTCTAGCGAGTTTACCTAATAGGAAAGGCCCAGTTGTGTGTTGTTGATTCTCTTAAATCTGTAGCGAAGCGTTTAAGGTCACTATAAAGCCACAATAGTAAAATTTGATCTTTGCTCCCACCAAAGTTGCGCAACTCTCAATTCCCTCAAAGGTATGAATTGTTATTGTTTAAAATTGTTATTTCCGTCAACCGATTGCACCCCTACGCGCAACCCTCGGAAGTCTTCGAGAGACTTGTGTGAGCTTGGGAAGACGTAGCCCGTACCTTTTAACGTGTGATACTATGCACGAGACCGATGACCATGCGAGGCTTTGAACCCTCGACCCTTCGCTCCAAAGGCGAACGTTCTGCCAGCATGGCCACCACGGCCCATGGTTGCCTACCTTGGAGATCAATTTGAAATACATGGAAACGCCATGTACGGCGCTTTTTTATGAAAGTGAGAAAAACAACTCAGGCAGAAAACAAAAACGAAATACTTTGTTGGAATGATTCTTTATTTAGCAGAACTTAGATTCTACTCACACCTTCCAAATATTTTGTCAAACAATAACTATACCTATATTGTTGTGTTATGGAATGGACAAACCGTAAATGAACAAAATCAGGTCATGCTAAAAGACTTACCCATATGATATCAACCCTTTGATATAGATCCAGTCCGATGATGATTCTACCCTAATCTACAGGAAAACAAGTATCGGTCTGACTTGCGACATAGTTTCCAGCCAGTTCCGTATGTTTGCAGGAACATGGAATCAGAATTTACTAAAAGAGTAAACTTAAATGAAATTTTTGTAAATAATAAATATTGGGAACAACCCTGTATATGAAAATTGGGAAAGTTTTGACAATAATGACAGATGATGAGAAAAAACGAAGATTCTTGAAATATCATGGAAAGTACAACAAAATGAGAGATTATAGTTAGATAGAGACAATGTAAAAAGAGTGAGGACATTATAAAGAGTAGTTTATGAGATATTGTGCAATATTTAGTGTAAAAGTAATTTGAAAAGAAGTCATTGGAACATTCATGAGTGTTTTACCTGGCTGTCAAGAAAAATCAATAACTACGAGTCAACATGCTATAGAGCGAAGACGAAAATTTTTCGGAAGAACAGAAAAAGGTGGAAAAAGCTACAAAAATACAATAGTTCCTACCTGAAATGAGTTAGAAAGCTGTCCTGCAACAAATAATGTGGTTAGTCACGAGTTCCAGCCACAGACAATAAGGTATTTGTATAAATTTTTATATTCCAACTTTCCACGGAGTACCAGCCTGTTATTCACATTGTTCCTGAATAGTATCCTGACTGATTTCGTTCCATAACAAACTTTTTGGACGATTTGTGCGACCATTTTCGCGTATTATGATCTGAACTGAATAAATGAAATTTGACTTACCCATATTTTGGTTGACGAGTGTTATTGCAAGTATTTCCAAATACAATTTATGATAGTTTTAACCTCTATATCCTAGAGGACAGCATCTCATACGGTTGAAGAATTTTGGTTAATTCAATTATAATATTAATTATATAATTAGCAAAAAGAGTAGGGTATCTTCTGGGAATATTTAGTAAGAATATTATGATTGTTCTTTCCATAAAGGTATTTGATTGTTTAATAAATTCATAGAGGTGTTTTGAAATTCATCATTTATTGAAAGATATACAGGTATATTATTGGAAAGTAAGTTTAATTTAGTTTTTTCAAAGATCCACTCACGAGAAAGGAGTCCATGTTCGAGCCGATTCATGAGCAGAGCTGAATATAAAAAGGTTTGTTATTATATGGCAGATTTTTTTTATCATATTCGATGTCTGAAAGATAATTCAAAGATAAAGGTATCTGAAGTTGTTCATTTTGTTATACAGGGTGGCCCAAGAAGTTTAGAACATGGAATATCTCGGAACTCGAAAGTAGTTGAGAATTGTTATTTTGGGGTTCTGAATAAAAGCAATTGGTGCACCTTTTTTTTATGTAATGTTACTCAATGAGCTTTTTTTTTCGGTCACGTGACATCAGATTCAAAATTATTAATGGAACACCCAGTATATTTTGGCATTTTAATGTTCCTCCCGATGAAACAATTTCAACAAACTCTCACACTTGTGATCTAAAACGATCAATTCAAAAGATACAGGTACTCCAATATCCTTTGTCCCACGACATCTGAAATGAGCAATTGCCAAATTATTTAGGTTTGGTTCACCCTATGCATTAGGGCAGTCCTATATTTTATGTGATGATTAAAACAAGGCAAAATTAAATTATTCATCCATATTTTATTGACTATTCCACTCTTCTCAAGATATTCACGTAATCTGACCAATCACAAATCAAAGACAACTTGTATTATCGCGAAAACATCAGCTGTCTCTCAATTCTGATTGGTCTGTCAGCGTTGGTGTTTTCAACCATGTAACCATAGATGACAAAGCAAAGTTTGACATTTTGACAGATCATAATTGTAGGCGAAAACGTCAGAATAAGTCGCTACTATACAGGGTGGCCCATCGAAAACTTGACATGGGGGTTTTGGGTACTAATATCGTAGACCTGGAAAAACGCTCGGACAGGTCGATTTTAGTTTCGAGGGGGACATTGTGGATTTTCCAATACGCCCATTGAGTGGGAGAATTTTGATGAATCTAAGAACATAAACTGTTGCGTTCAATAATTTACTCCATGAAGAAAAATACTCTACCAATGAATATAAAGGACTCACTTCGGACACTAAAAATGCGGAAATTTCCTGTTCGGGAATTTTAATTTCATTGGGAGTGATGGATTTGATGGGCCAATCAGAGGGATCGGATAATAACCAGGGGGCGCCAACGAACCAGGAGGGGTGAATTAGAAGTTCATGCGGAGTTAAACCGCGTGACGCACAATCTGATACATTCTGTTTGCCAGAAATAAAATACCAATGGGATGACCACAAACATGTTTGAATCTGAGTGATTCGGTTTGAAATAAATGTTTTAAATTTATTTGGAGTTCCATATATCCAACTTAGAGTAATCATAGAGTCGGAGAATGCATACATTTTATCAATATGATGTCGAGGAACATACACGTCCCTTATATGACTCATCAATTTGGCTAATAGTGCAGCAGCACGAAGTTCCAAACGAGGTAGCGTCACTTTTATTGCCGGGGCAACTTTGGAGCTAGCGCAAAGAAGAGAAACGGAAGTTTTGTCGGTAGTACTGTCTTAAGTTAGAGAATAAACTATTGCAGCATATCCTACGGTACTGGCGTCCGCAAAACCAATCAGCGACAAATTTGTATTTTCGAAAACGAACAAGTGTCTCGGAACTGATATGGAACTCAACTCTGAAAACTCATTCTGAATTTTATCCCACATTTTGGATATTTCATAGGGCCCGGGTTGGTCCCAATCGATCCGCAAGTCCCAAAGTCTTTTTATCAGAATTTTCAAACCTCAAGTGAGGGTCGCAAGAAACCCCAGCGGATCGAAAGTACGGGCTACTAACGATAACATATTTCGTTTCGTGCAAGGGGTTGGTTTTATATCAATTTTGTAGGTGAAGATGTCTTGAAAAGGATTCCACTGCAAACCTAAAACCTTCAGACTACTTTTATCAAATTCAATTGTTGTAGCTAATTTTAAACTCTCATTAATTTGGGATAGGAAGTGTTTTGAATTAGACATCCATTTCACCATTTGGAATCCACCAGACAAGAATAATTTCACCATTTGAGAATGTATTGAAAGGGCTTTATCATCATTAGGTAAACTGGAAACTAAATCATCCATGTACATATCTCTATTGACTAGGATAACCGCTTCGGGATATAATTTTGATTCATCTTGGGCTAACTGTCTCCAAAAACTACACGGTTTATTTCGTAAATGGAAATGGGTCATTATGGTCAAATCTCCACAAGATTCTTTGGAATGGTTTATGCTCCTCTATAACTTTGATTTGCCTGTACATTTGTTTCAAATCTAAAGTGATAGCTACAAGAAATAATCGGAAATTTAACAAAATTGTAACAGGATTATTTTGTAACTTGGGCCCTGTATGTAAAATGTCATTTAAGGAAAGGTTATTTTGAGTTTTCATACTTGCATCGAATACTATTCGACAAGGAGTTGAAATGCTACCCAGTTTGAAAATGTAATGATGGGGAATATAATACGAGGGTACATCAATGTTTTTTATACAGATGGGTGACAAATGTCCTTGGTCCATGTAGTCTTTGATAATTGAAAAATATGTTTCACGGAGTTTTGGAAACTTAAGAAGGCGATTTTCTAACAAAAAAAACGATTTTTTTGCTTGAAAGGCAAAGCTACAGTATATCGACCATCATTATCCCGGCTGACATTCTCGGAAAATAATTTTTTACAAATTTCATCCTCTTGGGATTCAACTGGGGGGGAGAAATCCTCATTTTCCCACATTTTTTCAACAAGGGAGTCCAAATTTTGGAAAAGGCAAAAGGTTTATTGTGGAACAACATTATCATGGATAGGAGCCCGACCAATGACAATATACCCAAAAGTCGTTTCCATGGCCGTAGGTGAACCCACCCTTCCGAATATCTTGTGTGCACCCATAATTTCGGCAAATAACGAGGCTCCTAGAATCCCATCTATCACTCCTGATGTGTAAAAATTTGGATCAGCCAAGGGCAAATTTTTCAAATGATCTAACTTACTTGCGTAAGTAGCTATATTAACATCGGGTAAAGCATTGGTTATCTTGTCTACAAGTAATACTTCAATTGGATATTTTTTAATGGTAGGATTGATATTGGAGTGAATTGTCAAACAGGTTCTCCCTTTTAACGGTTTTGATGTACCACCAACACCAAGAATATTGGAATTCAATTTGGAATAACTGAGACCCAATTTTCTGCAACATTCCAGAGTCAATAGATTAGACATGGAACCACTATCAATGAGGACCCGGATATTAGGTTCTTTATTCCATCAATCGTACACCTTTACTAGTGCTGTGCTCAACAAAATATTATGTGAACTTCCATGAACTTTCATATTGACGTTGGTGCAAATACTATGGAGAGGTTCGGTAGAGTTGAAATTTTGGGAATTACCTTGATGATTTGGTTGACCCTCCATTCCAGTGGTCATGCTAGAGTCATTTTTACTATCAACACTCACCTCATTTTTATGTAGTATGGTATGATGTTTCGATCTACATTTCAAGCATGAAAATTTCGAAGGACAGGAAGCAACTCTATGTTTGCTAGAAAAGCAGTTTAGGCACAAATTATTGTCTTTTACTATTTTGAATTTTTGATCAAACGAAAGGGTATTTTTGAATTCATGACAATCCTTCAAAAAATGCGATCCTTTGTGGCAAGCCACACAAGTATTTTTCCAACCACTTTCCCCAGTCAGAAAGGATTTTGGCGATCTTGGAGAAGTATAGGAATGTCTCTTATTGGGGGTATAGGTGTTCGGTGCAAGTTTCGGATTTTCAGTTTTTATTGCTATTCTACTTTGTTGCCTAACGAATTTCATCAATTCGTCATATTTTGGTAAATCGGTACTAGCTCGAACAAGTTCGAAGGAATTTATAGTTTCTGAAGACAGTTTGGTCATGGCAATATGAGTCAACATATAATCACCTAAATCAGCTAATTTTAAACGATGCAAAGAGGTAACATTGGTATCAAACCTTTCTAAAAAAGTTTGTAATCCAGTGGGATGATTGTTCGATGAAGTTTTATAATTCAATAAACGATCAAAATGCAAATGAGCTAAAAACTTGGTATCATTATAAGTTTGTTCTAACAACTTCCAAATTATGTCATATTTATTTGGTATGGATTCAATAGCACTACACGTCCTCAAAGCCTTACCGGTTAAACTCCCCAATAAATATTGTAACAATTCAGCTCTAGAAAATTCTGGTTTGGAATGAATTAAATGTTTAAAGTTTTCATGACAAATAGGCCAAATAGTCAAATCTTCCCCATCAAACTTGATTAATTCAATTTTTGGCATATGAACACGAGATCTGTTGTCAGGAGGTGTACTGTTGTTTGCCGATGTAGTAGGTATGGGAATCAATGTAGTAGCGAAGTACCGAATATTACTATACAAATCCTCAAACCCATCAAGAAAACTATAGCTAACTGGTGCTTCAGGATTTATGGATTGTTTTAGTTCAACAATTTCTTGAACAATTTCATAAAATTCCTGAGCTGTCTTGGAAAACGTACTATATCGAATTGCGAAATTCTTCAATTTCAACTGAGCTCTTTGAAATAAATTGGCGCGTTTAGCAAGGCATCTGTCAAGTCTTTGTCGATCTTGTGTTTTGGACATTTTAATGATTGTATCTAGGAATTGATAAAAATACAGAAACTTACAGCAAGCAGACAAAAATGGATTTCAATATGAATTCAATTTAGAATCGAAACAATCAGAATGTTTTTATCTACATTCCGTAGGCTATGAACCAATGGGCTAGGCATAAAAACAGTAAAATGTTTTTCTTTTGTGTCTCACTCTTTCTCCGAATGATCATAAAAAATTATGACTGAACCGACGTCTTATCAACAAATTGGTATAAAATGTTCAACAGGTTTCAACTAAATTATCACTCGGTAATTGATAATTGGACCATTACTAATTAAAACGGAGGTTTTTATCAAATTCAACCAAAAAAACACAAACTTCTGTGCGAGGACGGGTCTAATTTTGAACGGAAAAAATGTCAAATCTACAAAATATTTCCAAATATTGAATTGAATCGGAACAAAACAACAAAATGGATTCAATCCGGCTCGAAGGACCAAATGTTAGGTACTTTAAAGTGGTAGACTGTATGGTAAGAAATGCGCTCTAATTGACTTACCTTTGGTTAATGGGATATTTCACTTCCTCTTGCTTGATACGCCAGCGGGAAAAATGGGAATAGAATAATAGGAAGAGAAGAGGATAGTATCACCAATTAGAGATGCACTTGAAGTTTTGACTTGGACTTCTGTGATGATCTATTCAATATTTGTCTCGAAAATCTAGGGGGTTTTCTCACAAGCACGTTTTTATTCCACAAAACGTTCAGAATCAACCTAACAATCTTTCGCTTCTAAAAATGAAATCAGAAATCCCCGTCCTCTTTTTACTCAAAAAAAAATGTTTTTATGCCCAACACAAATACGTGGAAATCTCTATTATAGCCCAGGCATCCGAGCACAAATTCTGATTGTTCCAAATTGAGATAAAATTACAAAATGCAAATACGGCCATAACAAAATTATTGATAGTAATAATACATTTTTTGTGATGAATTGATTGTTCATGTTTATAATAATACTTTTAATGCTTCGTGAAATAGTCTAATAAAATTCCACTCGTGATTGAATTTTTCTCATAAGTCTGTCTTTCATTTCTGAACTCAACTGAATCGTATCGAGAAAACACACACAAGTGTGATAGTTCGTTGAAATAGTTTCATCGGGAGGAACATAAAAATGCCAAAATACATAGGGTGTCTCATTAAAGATTTATAATCACATGTCACGTGACCGAAAACGAAAGGCTCATTGGGTAACATAGTATAAAATAATCTGCAACAATTGCTTCAATTCAGAACCCCAAAATTACAATTCTCCACTACTTTCGAGTTCCGAGATATTCCCTGTCCAAAACTTCGTGGGACACCTTGTATATAAAAAATACTTAAATTTTCCATACAATTTTATACTTCAATACTTTAATAATCAAAACTATAGAATGCAATAGAAATTGAGCTAGTCTAGAAAGACATTTACAAAAGTCTATACAACTATGTTTTCCCTATTTACATAACTTAGGTAAATAACAATATATTTAATATTTCGGTCTTTACCTTATTCTAAATATTATTCAATATTTTTGGATAGTGGTGCCTGGTCAATTTTAGGTAGGTTTTTCTGTTTAATTGTATTTTAATACTTAAAGTTATAACTGTATTATATAATTCTAGTTATATTGCCAGATATCATTATCCAATCCTAGTCGAGTAAAGAAGCACTGGTATTTTTACTTAAAAAATCAACTAACCCATAAATTTACCATGAGAAGGAGTTGTGGCACAAATCCCAGACCAATTCCTATGCTTGTGATTTGATACACAAGTAAATTTTAATAAATAAATAACATGAAATTTTTTAACAGCAATAACGAAATTTGTAATCTGAATATTCTAATCAATTTTCTAACTTCAATCTTTGACTATATTAGTGCACTTTCGTTCAAAAAAATATCTTAAATTGTCAAACTCTAATATAGATCAACGATCGAATGAAATTCAATGTTTCTGATCGCCATCAATTACCACTAACTGGTCAAATATCATGACTGTAATTTCATGAAATCTGTTTATTCAGATTCTCGTACTTGTACGCTACTCCACAGATGGCGCGTGCGCAAATATCATGAAATTCCTGGGTGATTAAATGATAATGTTGATTCTATGTTTTCTTATTTGCTGAACTAGAAACTATTATATGTATTTATGAAATATTAGTCTATCAAAAGTTTGTGTCACTAACCAATGCGCAGGTTTTGTTTATTGGTTCTTAATAAATGGTGTCTCCAAACTTGCTGCAAAGTTTTCTTGTTCAAGATGGTGGAAATGAAGTGAATACCTTTTTCTGATGCTGTTTGAGAACGCTTATTGGCTTCTGGTAGTGTTTTACTTTACACTTTACTGCACTTCTTAGAGCTTCGAATTTTAAAATAACTTTTAGGTTACGTGCTTGGATATTTATTTTCCTCGTAATTATTTTACTTGAAAACTTCAATCAGCTTTTTTTTTGTTTTATTCAATCAATTTCTAATTGCACAATCAGTCAGTTTGTGTCTCCTGTACACAAATATCCTCAAAAAAATGTCCTTCATTTTTGTCATTGTACTTCAATTGTTTGACTAACACATATTTCGTTATATACTAAATTATTAAAAAAAAATTGACATTAGGAAATATGGATTTTGCTTCTAAATACTTTAAAAATTATTTTTCGTGTTATAATTTGACCTCTTGCTTATTCTTCCAAATAAGTTACTGGGTAAGATATTTTATTAATTTCAAAGTTTTGTTTGCTAAGGTTTTCATTTTGATTTACTTTCTGATCGAAGCTTTGAACTTTATTTTGTAGCATCATTAAAAATCATTGAAATACGTATGGTGTCACGGTTTTTTTATTATTCCGTTATTGTAAATTTAGATTTCATGAACAGATTGGGCCATGGAAATAATTAAAAAGTTACATTTTCTATTTTACTGGTTGTTGGGTTATTTTTCAGTATTTCCAAAAATATTATATGAAAAAATTTTCTACGCACGTTCCAAATTTGAACCTGTTTGAACAACTTTTTTTTGAGCGTTTTCTTATCCCTGCCATTTTTCGGCTAATCCAAGATCCAGTTGAAATGTAATACACTTAGGGCCGATTGTTCAGTCAGAGATAATCTGCAGTTTTATGTGAATCTTGGTTTATCGAGTTGTTCAGTGCATAGTTAGAACTTTAATCCTGGTTTGATTCCAGGTTGCGCTAAACCATCAAAATCGATGGATTAAGCACTCAATTTGACATAACTGACTGACAACATTAGAACTGCAATATGAAATAGTATGGAAAAATAATCTGAAATCACTTTCACAAAAATGCTCATGATATAACGGATTATTAAGATATTAATGAATTGGTAAGTAAATATCCTAGCTCCTATTGGGGCACCTCGTACTTATAGATTACGTGAAAATCATTTAAAGAAATGGTCACATGAAGAATTTGTATTAATGTTTAGATTATCAAAATATATTGTGAGGATTATTAGTGAAATGGTTTCTCATGAAATCGTTAATTTGGTTTCTCATGAAATTGCTAATAAAACTAATTGGCAAGTGCATTATGTAATTTGATACTATTAGGTAATTTTGTGATGATTCCACTAGTGAAAATTACTTTTCTGGTAGACATTACATACACCAAAGATTAGGCACATCCCATTACAGGATTTTCTTTTTCGTGGGAACCAGCTAGGACATATTTACATATCTTTCTTGAACGAATCATATCCTTAAAAAATACATTACATATAGGATGGTTTGATAACTTTGATCATGAATTTCAATCTATTTTATTGTTTATGGCACCTTCAAAGATTCCGTTTTCTACCAAGGTTTCCAAAAATCCACAGGAAAGTAAGAAACTACGAATGGAAAGTGTTTGGTTATATTTGACATAAATTAGTGAAATATTCTTCATTGATGTGATGATGAGCGTAAGTTTTGAATTTTCAGTCTCATTGAGGTACATGCGCTCGTTCTCGTATCAGTGATTCTTCGTCTCCTCAGGTGTTACTGTAGGGTTTTCCGGTTTTTTCTGCATTCGGAATAGAAAATACGCCACCTTCTATTTGTGAAGTAGCTCCAGATCGCATTTGGTGGTGGTACTTTCCTTCGTCTGCACTTATATGTTCAGATCAGGGAGACTATCACCATTATAGTCTATAATACATAACTATTTCAATTAACATTTTCATTCAAAAAAGCTTCGTCGATGAGTTGAAACACTTCTGACATTAAAGAATATTTTGACTTCGACTTTGACTTTTCATGAAATAGTTCAGATGAACTGCAAAATCTTGGTTTTCATTATCCATGGTCCAATTTCTACTGAACAACACTTTTGACGGTAATCTAGGATTCAACTCCAAACCAAGTTTGATAAATCTTTGGATTTTACCATGAACTGAACAACCAGTCAGAGATAATCCGCAGTTTTATGTTTATCTTGGTTTATCGAGTTGTTCAGTGCATAGTTAGAACTTTGATCCTAGTTTGATTCCAGGTTTCGCTAAACCATCAAAATCGATGGATTAAGCACTCAATTTGACATAACTGACTGACAAAATTAGAACTGCAATATGATAGTATGGAAAAATAATCGGAAATCACTTTCACAAAACGCTCATGATATTAAGATTATTAAGATATTATTGAATTGGTGAATATCCTAGTTCCTATTAGGGCACCTTGTACTTATAGATTACGTGAAAATCATTTCGAGAAATGATCATATGAAGAATTTCTATTATGGTCTAGATTATCAAAATATAATGTGAGGATTATTGTGAACCGGTTTCTCATGATATCGCTAATAAAACTAATTAGTGAGTGCATTACGTAATTTGATACTATTAGGTATTTTAGTGATGATTCCATTATTGAAAATTCTTTTTCTGGTAGACATTACATACACCAAAGATTACAATGGCACATTCCATTACAGGATTTTCCTTTTCGTGGGAACCAGCTAGGACATATTTACATATCTATCTTGAAGGAATCTTTATAAATATCCATCACGTTTGCTCAAGAATTTCAATCTATTTCATTGTTTAAGGCGCCTTGAATGATTCCGTTTTCTACCAACCTTTCCAAAAATTTACAGGAAAGTAAGAAACTACGAATGGAAAATATATGGTTATATTTGGAATGAATTAGTGAAATCTTTTCTTCATTGATGTGATGATGAGCGTAAGTGTTGAATTTCCATTCTCATTGAGGTACATGCGCTCGTTCTCGTATCAGTGACTCCTCGTCTCCTCAGGTGTTACTTTAGGGTTTACCGGTTTTTTTCTGAAGTAGGAATAGAAAATACGCCACCTTTTATTTGTTAAGTAGCCCCGGAGCGCATTTGGTGGTGGATCTCCTTCGTCTGCATTTATGTTCAGATCGGGGAGACTATCACCATTATAGTCTTCAATACATAACTATTTTTATTCATACTTGAAAAGCTTTGTCGATAAGTTGAAAAACTTCTGACATTAAAGTATATTTTGACTTCGACTTTGACTTTTCATGAAATAGTACTGCAAAATCTTGGTTTTCATTATCCATGGTCGAATTTCTACTGAACAACACATTTGACGGTAATCTAGGATTCGACTCCAAACCAAGTTTTATAAATCTTTGGATTTTACCATGGACTGAACAACCGGCCCTAAGGGCCGGTTGTTCAGTTAGAGATAATCTGCAGTTTTATGTGAATCTTGGTTTATCGAGTTGTTCACTGCATAGTTAGAACTTTAATCCTGGTTTGATTCCAGGTTTCTCTAAACCATCAAAATCGATGGATTAAGCACCAAATTTAACATAACTGACTGACATAACAACATTAGAACTGCAAAAAACTGGAAAAATAACCGGAAATCACTTCCACAAAAATGCTCATGGACGATGATAACTGATGATTAAGATATTATTCAATTAGTGAATATATTCCTATTAGAGCATCTCGTAATTATAGATTACGTGAAAATCGTTTCGAAAAATGGTCACATGAAGAATTTGTATTCAGGTTCAGATTATGAAAAGATATCATGAGGATTATTGTGAAATGGTCTCCCATGAAATCACCAATAAAACTAAATGGCGAGTGCATTATGTAATTTACTATTAGGCATTTTTGTGATGATTCTATTACTGAAAATAATTTTCTGGTTGATATTACATACACAAAAGATTAAAATGACACATCCCGTTACAGCATTTTCCTTTTCATGGGAACCAGCTAGGACATGTTTACATATCTATCTTGAACGAATCATCATATCTTCCTTCAAGAGATCCATTACATAGGATGGTTAGCTCATGAATTTCATTCTATTTTATTGTTTAAGGCGCCTTCAATAATTCCGTTTTCTACCAAGCTTTCCAAAAAATTACAGGAAAGTAAGAAACTACGAATGGAAAATGTTTGGTTATATTTGAGATGAATTTGTAAAATCTTCTGATGTGATGATGAGCGTAGTGTTGAATTTTTATTCTCGTTAAGGTACATGCGCCCGTTCTTGCATCAGTGACTCCTCGTCTCCTCAATTGGTGCTGTAGGGTTTTCCCTGTTTTTCCTGCAGTTGGAATAGCAAATACGCTACCTTTTACTTGTTAAGTCGCCCCGAAGCGCATATTGTGGTAGTACTCTCTTTCGTCTGCACATGTTCAGATCGGGATTATAGTCTATAATACACAACTATTTCACATTTTTGATTATACTTAAAAAGCTTTGTCGATAAGTTGAAAACTTCTGACTTTAAAGTATATTTTGACTTTGACTTTTCATGAAATAGTTCAGATGACCTGTTCTTGGTTTTTGTTATCCATAGTCGAATTTCTACTGAACAACACATTTGACGGTAATCTAGGATTCGACTCCAAACCAAGTTTGATCAATTTTTGGATTTTACCATGGACTGAACAACCGGCCCTTTTTTTTATCTGCTGAAGAAATTTTCTCTGTTTAAAAATGTTTTTAGTTGGATATTCTCACACAGAGAGAAAATACTGCAGCAGGTTCATCCACAACGTTGTGTAAGACAAAGTTGTGTAGATATTTTACACAATTGTCCATTCTTTCATCATACTCGTTTTGTGAAATTTAATAAATATTTGTGCAAGTCAATTTGTATAGTATTCATGCACTTCCACATTGCCTAAAAATATACAAAAATATGCACATCTACCATAACAATAACACAATTGTGTAATTTGCCACAACTTGACCAAGGCGTCGTCCCACCCAACTAAATACGCATGCGCGGCACTCCAAATGTCCGGTCCATCATTGTTTGATTGTTTTATGCTGATCGAAGGGCGAAGCTGGTTGAGTGTACTTACCTACTATTTATTATTTGCTCATGCGTATGTGGTTTTGTGACAAATGGAAGTGTTAGACTAATATTTGCAAACTGATACCAATATTTGAAGGTTGGTATTGCTATTATTTTTTGTTATTACATGAAACCTACAAACTGACTCATTTTTAACGATTCGAAAGGTACATCCTCGTACCTACTTCCTACTTGAATAAATATAGTTTGACACGAACATTACTTTAAACTTTATTATTATTCAACGTGTTCCAAAATAACAAAATGTATGGTTCATTTATGTTATGTTTGGTATTTTGTGTTTCTGTTATTTTATTTGAAATTTATAGCTCAGTTATTTTTGTTATTACTTCTTTGAGATGAAATAAACATTATTTGAATGACATTTGATTTTATTTCAACCTTCTGTAAAATGAAGCTTATAATATCTGAACAGAATAAGATATGAAGAAGCGAGAAGGTTGAAACTGATGCTTATTCTTAACTTATTCCGTTTGGATGTATGTGCCTCAAGAGTATCTTTTCTTAAAATTATAAATTCTATGAAATTTGGCCTTGCTTTGTATACAAATATGTACAATATACCTACACAATTCATGTACACAAATTTGTGACATTTTTGTATCCTATATTTGAACTACCCACACAATTTGTATAAACTAGGTCCACAAATTGTTGCCATTCATTACAATTTATGCATAAACAGTACACAAGTTGTTGACATTCGTTACACAACATAACGATTAATATTGTATATTTTGTGAATAAAATTAAAACAAAACTATTCAGAATAATACAACACTGTAGTGTATCGTTTATACACAATATTTCTAATACAATATTATAGAAGAAAAATTAACAAATTGGTGCTGTCAACTTTTTAGGAACAAATTGTGCTGAAATTATTCACAATTGTGTGGAAAAAATACATTTATTTCTCTCTGTGCAAGAAATTACAAATATGCCAAAAAATATGTCATACTTGATGCAAAGTGGCTCTAGTTCTGAATTTCCAAGTCTATTTCCAAATCAATAACAGTTTCACAGAAAGTAAATGTATAGGTGCGGCATAGTTGACGAATTATATCTGGGTTCCAATTTCTTTGACGTGAACCTGACTGGTGCAATATATTTGAATTTTCTACGATTACATTTTGTATCCCAATCTAGAGGAACCTGATCTTCCGAGAATTGATTTATTCTTCCAACAAGATGGTGCATTTCCGATCGATGAATTCGAAAAAAATAAACACCGACGAGTAAAAATTAAAAAGACCTTCCAAATGGGGTATTACTCGATACCCCCGCATTTAATGTTTTGAAGTTGGGAGCTCCCCCTTGCAGGGGATGAAAGGTGGCGCGTTCATTTTCTGATGAAAACTTGTCCCCTCGATACATTTTTTTAAAAAATACACCCATTTCGAGAACATAAGGGTGGGAAGTACTAAATACCCTGTATATAACTCCTAACGTTATTAACCAAGTTCAAAACGAATTTATTCATTGTCTTGGCCACTGTCAGAATGCAAACGGTGCAGAATTTGAACATTCAATTTGATCGTTGTTTGAAGCTAGCATTGCCATTAAATTCAGTATTTTCAAATTTCAAATTAGTTTTCCTTAAATTTTTAATTCACCCATACTCATAATCACCTTATTACAATCCGTAATGAAAAACGACGTAGCCATTAAAAAAATCGATGACGTTATTTCTACTACACGAATAATTCTGTATGTATTACTTTGATTCGAAAGAATTGCTGAAAATAAAATTATCTTCAAAAATTATTCTTTGATTTTTTACGAATTTATTCAGTACTTTACGAGAGCACCAAATTCAACGGACTCACTGTATACAACCCCTACGTGATAAGTATTTTTGAATTCAGTTGTCCATGCATGGAGATTCCAGAAATGGAATAACGAATAGGGTGTTTCCTTTAAAAAAATTTTCGCGGACGTCATTACTCATACGTGGCACACCCTGTATATTTATTCTTCCATCATAAATGTGGCAAATTGAGATTAAAAGTCGACATGGTTCAGGGGATTTCTCAATAATGGATAGTTTAGCTAAAAATACTTTTTTCGGCTACCATCCGGGAAGTGTTCACTTCCCAGACACTTTTTCTTTGGGAAAGTGGCCTAGTCCGGGAAGTACGTACTTCCCTGACTAGGCCGGGAATTTCTCGAATTTTAATACAAATATTAATATAAAAAAAGAATTAGAACGTTTCTGTTGGTACCTATCTTCTGTTCGAATTTCAATATATAATACAAATAAGAACTGAAATCTTCGAAATATTCAAATTTGGAATCGTTTCATCCGGTTTACAGATGGGTGAAAGTCGACCTCTCTTCGTCTCTTAAACTAAATGCGTCTCATTGATTTGTTATTCTACATGATTGCCGAAAAAATAGTGTACGCAACACGTCCGAAAACAGTTTTTTTGGACTCGTAGACTTTCACGACTCGCTAACGCTCGTCCTAGAATTTGGTCTACTCGTCCAAAAAAACAGTATTTTCCGGACTTGTTACGTAAATTACTATTTTCGGCAACCATCCGGGAAGTGTTCACTTCCCGCACACTTTTTACTAAGCTGGAAAGTCCTCGAATTTTAATATAAATATTAATATAAGTAAATAAGAATTAGAATGTTTCTGTTGGTACCTATCTTCTGTTCGAATTTCAATATATATATATAATACAAATGAGAACTAAAATGTTCGAAATATTCAAATTTGGAATCACAACCACGGTAGTTTACTCTTGATCAAAATTCTATTTTTTGTTCCCTCCTCTAAACCGTTTGGAAATTTAGAATTTTGATAACTCGAATATATAAGTATTCCGTAATGGACCAATTTTTATGAAGAATAAAATTTTCTGACAAATCGATAATAAAAAAGTTTCCATATGGTTCAAATTTTTGAAACTCACTTTATATAGTCATGACCACCTTTCGATAGGCAACCCATTTTAGGCGTATTCGTCTATTTATGTAACTTCATAAAAAGTATGTTTCATCCGGTTAACAGATGGGTGAAGGTCGACCTCTCTTTGTCTCTTAGACTAAATGCGTCTCATTGATTCGTTATTCTGCACGGTTGCCGAAAAAATAGTGTATGCAACACGTCCGAAAACAATTTATTTGGACTCGCAGACTTTCAGAACTCGCTAATGCTCGTCCTAGAATTTGGTCTACTCGTCCAAAAAAACAGTATTTTCCGGACTTGTTACGTAAATTATTATTCAGTACTTTACGAAAGTGTTTAAGGATCGCAAAGTCAGAATATTTCGACTTTGAAGTCGTAATTCTATTTATCTAACTTCAACCAATCAATCAATCCGACTTCGAACTAAGAAATTCTGACTTTGAAGGCCGATGGCTAATGAAAGTGATACCATATACATTTTGTTCAAATTAAACAACTGTGCTTTTTAACCAAATATCTAATGATTCGGTTCAGACATTTCTTATTTCCACGTAAATGATTCGAAATGTTCAATTTTTCGAAATTTGGAACAAATAATTCAACTTAAAAACAAATATTTTACGAACTTTCAATCATCATTTACTAGCATCTAGTACGAAACTTTCTTCTTGAGATGGCAATTCGTATTTCATCGTTAGCTTCTAATTTTGAATATAAACATAGAATGTACGGCGAAGCGTCGGAAGAGTGATTTGATTGACTTTTCCTGGACAGATACATGTATCTACACTACACCACATCATTCTAGGAATTTGTGCAATGCTCTTATTTCACGTTTACATGTCACTTCTCTCTGTGAGGCACACCCTCTGACAAAGCTCACCTTTTTCTGTTTCATTATCCCACTCAGTTCCGAGAAGTATCTATTAAAGAGTGAATTTCGATGGAAATTATTGGTATTTATTAACACTTATTCATTAGGTGCACTTGTAATGTAACTAACAAAGTAACTAACAATCCATGTAATAAAATCTTGGAATTAAATTTTCACCCACTACCATTCCGAAAAATTTGTAATTTGGCACACATACATGAAGAACCGATGATAATTACTACTACTACTACTCCAACTTTGAATGCATTCTGTACCAGTAATAAATATGTTTAGTAATGAGTAACTATCTGACTAAAAATCAACAAACTTTTACTATGTTCACTTGTATCTAACTAATAAACAATGTAATAAAATCTTGGAAGTTAATTTTCACCCATTTCTAATGGTCCGAAATATCTGAAATTTGTCACACATGTCAAGAATTTCATAATAACAATATAATAATAATAATGATGTGAATTTATAAATTAGGTTTTTAACAACTTCCAATCTTCCGAGTAATCTGTAATTTGGCCAGGACCGACGAAAATAAAATAATTTCATAATAATATTAGTAATAGGTAATAATATAACTCAATCGATATATTACTTTGAAAGAAAAATATTAACTAATACAACTTCGAATGCATTCTGTACCAGTTATAAATATGTTAAAGCTATTATAAGACTAAAAAGAAAAAAGAAAACCCTAAAAACACGTTTTTATCCGCACTAAAAGTTATACAATAATTGAATTAACTTGTACTAGTTACCAATATTTTTACTTCATTGTAGAAAAACCCCGAACATACATTTTTTTGAAACAATACAAAGTGGATAAGAATCTTGGAAACAAAACCCCCGAAAGAAAAACCCGGAAAAAGACCATCAGACAAAAAAGCCGGAATATGATATCCCCGGAAAAAACCCACGGAATAAAAACCATCTAAAAAAAAACCTAGGATAAAACCCTACGAACAATTGATTGCGTGGAAAGTAGGTAGGTTTTGCACAATTTTTCATTGTGAAAATATTTGTGAGTAGTATTTTTTTATGATCTAACTAGAATGAACTAACATTACGTAGACATTTGAGTGCATAAAGAAAAAAATGTACACTATAAGCAAGAGTTGGTAGTAGTCTTGACCGAAAGCTAAGATAGACTCATATATCCGCAAAGAGAACTATACTCAATTCAAAATAAGCGTTATTCTTATAGACCGTCAGATATTGACAGATTTAGGTGCCCCATTTTCACATACAAGCCTCGAATAGGGTTGAGAAGTACATCGATGTTGAGTAAAATGGAGGGAAATTTACGAGTGGCTCCTGGGGATAACATATGGAAAATTCGATTTTCCATGGAAAATTCGATTTTCCATATTTTAACGCGAGCCGTGTTCACCTAATCATTAATTAATAGAACCTGGCTTCAGAAGATCAATGGCTTGAGTGTTGAAGGTGGCTAAAGGGTTGAAATGAGGCTGTAATCTTGTAAAGAAAAATCGAGATTTTAACAGGTTTTCCCACGCAAGCCCATCGAAACTATGAAAACCTACATCGTCACTACACCGAAAAACATAATGGCTTGAGTGGCGTGAATGGAAAAGTAGATTTTGTCGTCGGAAAATTTAATGGAAATTCTTTTCGATTTTTCCATATGTTTTCCACACGAGCCACTCGTAAATTTCCCTTAATTTTACTCAACATCGACTTACTTTTCAACCCTATTCGAGGCTTGTATGTGAAAATGGGGCACCTGAATCAATCACTATCTGACGGTCTATTATATCCATCCATTCACTACACTCACAATGAAAAAGAATAAACTTGGCAATAGTATAGTAACAATAATTTCAAAATCTAGCAAAACTTCAACTGAGAATAAGTCGAATGGAATGAAATATAGCATTGTTTTTCAGCAAAAGTTTACTTATTTTCAGAGGAAATAAGAAATACTTCCAGTGAGTACAGGTATGTATACTGTAAATACTATTTTTCCTTCAACAGAGAAGAAAATTGATAGAACTTACTCTAGAACCCTTTGAAACAAATGTTTTTTTTTCAACTGAAAGCTAAGTTAACTTCGAGTAAGTATAGTTATTTTCAAAAGGACTATTTTCTAAATCCCAGAGCAAGAATAAATTAACTTGAAATAAGAATGAAAAGAGTTGTGTCAATACTATTCACGAATTACGTTTAAAATAATTTGCATTTGCTTCAATATCATCTAAATTCCATCCATTATTTTTGTAGGGGAGTAGGTTCTAGAAGATTATTATTTCATAATCTACCAACGTGAGGAATGCCGCACAAGAATATTTTGTCGGAAAAGCACATTTTCAGATGAAAAATGATTATTATTATCATTACAGTCATTTGCACCACCAAGAATTTACGGCATGGTTCCTATATTTTTTCACATAGCAGCATCGTTCTGAATATGTTTCATCCTGTGTCAAATGACCCCCCCAAATTGTTATATGGGCTTGTAGTCTATTAGTCATACTCGTCAAAAATAAAATAACTACTCCTAATGCAAATCTATCCTAGTTTTATAGATCGTATGCCTATGAATTTTGTTTGAATTGAAATCATAAAAATAGTCATGAAATTAAATTTTGCTGTTTCTTTATTTGCAACAAAAAAACAACTTATTTTCCTTTCAGGGGCTTTATCACAAAACAAGGTTGCTCCTGAGCATAACACTTATTTCTAAAATGTCAATCAAAATACATTGTATTCATGCAATATAAAAAATAAAATATTATATAAAAAACAGGCACATACACATACTGTATAGCAGTATCATCGGGTGAGAAAAACAAATGCACTTGCAAGATATCACCAGTACGTGCTAGATAGATCATAAACAAGTAACATAAAAGAGTATAAGAATGACCTATAGGTACATACCGACGACTTTTCTGCAAGTTTTTTCCAGTTTTCAATGAACATAATGCGTTTTCCTATACTAGCAATTAATTCTTTGATCAAGTCTTCAGACAGTTTTGAGACGTATTCAGCTAACTCTAACTCATTTGTATGTTAGTTTTGCATTTTCTCACAAGAATACAAATCAAACTCTAATAAACTGTATATCCTTTCTTATTTTTAGACAAATAATCTTGTTGGATTGAGAATACAACACATCCAATGAAATGGATCGTAATCTTGTCAATCATGAATATCTCTCTTTTCAAAAAGAAAGTAGCTTTTTCTTCTTTCAAAACAAATCCTTTCAGTTCAAAAATAATAAAATTTAGTTGGAGACTATTTTTTCAAGACTATTGTTATACTTAATTACATACCAGCTTTTGTTTCTGTTCATGGAAATTGATAACGTTGGTCGTTTTTGCAAAATTTTTTAAACTTGTTATGTTTTTTGTGGTTTTTTTTCCTATGGGTGTTCATTCTGGGATTTTTTGTGGGATTTATTTCCAGGGGTTTTTATTCCAGGTTATTTTTTCTGGGGTACTTTTACCATTTACCCGGTGATAGATGTCTTCGGTAGTTGGTACTTAGCGTGCTTCGAGTGCTTTTTGGTCGAGTGTACATTTAGTTAGTTTAAACAGAGCGCTCCACTTTTTGTGATGAAACCATTGGAAATGAAAGAAATGACAACAAGTTTACTCGAAGGTATATATCACCCATCATGTATTGTGTGAAAAAATACATGTTCGCGTTTTCTCTACTTCGTTGTAAATGAAGGCGCAAGGTTGAGATGCATAGGTTTTTATATGGTATTGGTAATACAAGTCAATTTCATTATTTTGTAATTTTTACAATCTTTAATTTCACCTGCCATGTTAGTTTGTTAGTGAGAGTAAAATTTTGCAACTGAATTTTAAACCAGTTATCCCCAACCGAATGAGTTAAAATTTTGCATACATGTTTGGCTTGGATGACAATGCATGGGATAGCTAAGTGACATCTTTCTAAATCTAATATGCCAGTCTCCTAAAGATGGCAGACCAATCATTTTGATACACTCAAATGATATGTCTATCAAATGAAAGAGGTTCCTGAGAAGGATATGAAAAATATAATGACGTCGGTAAATTCAATATGGCGGTTCCAAGTTGGCGGGCGAGTTTTCTGACAGTCCAATTCGATTAAAAATTGATATGGTCTTCGGGGTCAGAGATTAGGAATTTTTTGTCAAAATTCATTCTTTCAAAATAGCGGTTCCAAGATTACGGTCTGATTTCATTTGAAACTGCAATGTGGGGATTATTGAGGTCGGAGATTATGATTTTTTTTTGTCAAAATTCATAATATCAAGATGGCGGGCGAGTTTTGTGATTATGGTCCGATTCTATTGAAAATTGGTATGTGAGGGTATTCGAGGTCAGATATTGTATCATCAACATTAAAAATTCCAAGATGGCGGCTTGTTTAAATTTTGCTTCAGAATAAAAAATATGTAAGTAAAATTAGGTGAACAATTTTTTTAAAGACTAACTTGAAACAAACTGAAAACTTTGCGCGCCAAGCTTTCAATCTGTTACTCACAGAATAACCTACTCCGCACATCGAAAGATTTTTTTTAAGAAAGCTTGTCAAAAATGTTAACATAATTTTCTAGTTTTCGATCTCCTGGGTTTCTTGATATTGTTTTCTATGGAAAAAATACACATTTTTTCAGTTTTAAACAAAAATCGAATCTTCTGTCGTAGTCTCTAGATTTTAATGTATGAATGAATTAGTGACTTAATTTTAATCTCAGTACTGTCGTATTGTGTTTACTTTTTCTTGGAAGGCTTTTATTATATTATATTTCAACTGCTTCTCGATACAATTTATAATTTTCACCAACAATCAGCACAATTTCTTTAGCCTTGCTAGCGGAGCGTTCGCCTTTGGAGTGATGGGTCGAGGGTTCATATCCCCGCATGGTCATCGGTCTCGTGCATAGCATCACACGTTAGAAGGTAAGGCCTGCGTCTTCCCTAGCTAACACAAGTCTCTCGACGACTTCCGAGGGTTGTGAGTAGGGGTGCAATCGATTGACGAAAATAACAACAATAACAATAAGTATTTCACATTCAGTTTGAGTCGGTTAATAAAATTGGTAGTCCATCAATATGTATAGATATATTGGGTAGTATTCATAAAAGGTATCAAATGCTTTCACTGCAGGTTTGTCTCCCTCATAACTCAACAAAATGAATACCTACGTCTGATTCAAGAAATCGAAGTGAAAGCATTTGCTCAAGTTTTACGACCCATTGTCATTGGCCCTCTGTGACCCTCTCGTGGAACCAAAAATGATGGCTGATGATGACTTGAAATGAATTAATGTTAAGAGAGTGACATTTATAAGTTTCTACTGGGTTCTCAATGTTTTGTTAATACTGTTTTTCTGAGCGTTTGAATTTTCAACTTCATCACTATAATACAGAGTAGTGACAGCGTATGTTTGAATATGGAAATGTTCAAGAGATATTGAAAAATCTGAGGTTACTATGGTGAAAAGAAGGGGAGCAAGAACCGAACCCTAGGGTCAGCCACTTCTAGCTCTGTCGATTTTTTATTTTAGCAACTACACTTAGGTATGCATCATTCCTTAATTTTTATATTTCACATGAAAATTTCGAATAGTATTTTTGGAAGGAAGAAGTTTATTCAATCAATTTACTGGCGATTTAAAATTTTTTATTTTGACTGAATCCTGTATCCAAGAACGAGTTAGCAATAAAATAAATACAGGAAAGCTTTTCGAATCATCTGTTTTGGTTACAACAAAACGATATGTTATCGGAAATCATCGATCATGCATTAATGTTCTATACAAAGCGGTCTCTATTTTATACCTCTTTTGTATATTTTCGTACGAGGAAGGACTTCCTGAAGAGCTCCAATGATTCTGAATAAGTGAACCCCACACCTGTCGAAAAGTACGCTGTAGCTTTCAAAAATAAACATTATCAAAGCGTAATCCTCCAATAACCTAAACAAGTCTTTGCTATTTCGAAATATCAACCTCTGACACCGAACATATTGTGTCCTTTTACCCAAGCTCGGCGTTATTTATTTTTTAACCAAAACAAAGGCCTACTTTTAGCCAAGAACAAATGCTCGTCGAAGGTATTTACGGAGATATTCTTGTAAAATGTGAGCCTATTCAAATAAACCGCTCCTTCCTGTTCTACCTACTTACCATGTGAGTGGCTCGCATAGGAGGTTCCAATAATATTTGAGGATTGAATATTTAAATGAAAATAAACATCGGCTGGAATGAGTGATTCGCAATGTGCAGCACTTAATATACGAGTTTCAAAATATTCGGATCTTAGTTATGACGCGGAATATTTCTCTGAAAACAATATGGGATTTACGGTGGTTTTCCTGGAATTATTTTTCAGACTAAACATCAGATGATTTCATAAACACCAAATAATCGGTGAAGCAGAATTTTCAAAAAATCATAAAAATTACATAATCCTCATTCATGGATTCATTTACGAAACTATATCTGAAGGAAATTATTGAGGCAAGTCATTAAACATCCTAATGTCATAATAATGTTTTCTCTAATGATAAATTATCAATCAACTCGTACGTCTTTTAGTTTTCAGTTTTATTTTGATTATTCTGATATTAGATCGTATTAATCAACGAAATTATATTACCCTATATTTGGTGAAAGTTTCCAATTTAAAGTCACTCATGGAAGGAAAAATAAGTGAAGGTAGTTCCAGTGAAAGTACTCCTTGATTTTATGATCATTTTCATTATTCCAATATACATTTACCTTAAAACAAAGTCCAAAATTGCATCGAATCAATGAACACATTAATTAGTTTATGAACAAATTACTCTAATATTATGTCAAATGATCATTGATTCAATCAATACATTCATCACCACTACGACTCCAATTCATGGACTTAATGCTCTCATATTCGTCAAAATGATGTGCTTCATTGATGAAATGAAAGAGGCTTGAAGATTTGTGAAAATTGTTCAATGCTTCCACAATCAAGATCTATAATTCTACGTAGCCATGCTCATTCTATCGATGATTCTTGTTTGTTAGTGTAATAATCGTTTGTGTTTTAAGGAACTCAGACATGAAGTAATGAACAAACTTACATTATGTTAATCAAACCGTTCATCGGAAGAAAATCAATGCAAGCTGTCGTGAATTTTATTTTTATTATGTACCTTTTTCGTTCACTGATATTACGATGTTTTCGTTTAACCCCATAGTACATTTTCAAGTACTAGAAGATTATTAATTGTGGGAGGCTGCTACCCGCAAGACAAGTAGCTCTTTTTGCTATCGCCTGCTCTCCACATTGTTTGAACTGAAACATTGGAGATCAAAAGCGGATAATTATCCCAACACAAATATCGCCCATATTTCTCCAAATTCCACTGAACTTTTAATGAACCTTTTGAAACCCTTACGGTCACAATTTTTTTCCAGTCAAATAACAAATCTGAAATTTTACCAAATAGAAGTTTGATTTTTTATGCAATTTTTTGGTAAATTATCACATTCGCGGACACCCCTGAAATGAAGGATGGACAAGAACACGCACAGCAATATTTCTTGATCTGGTGGTGATAAGAAAGAAATTTATATAGCTATGGATTCGTGAATACATCAGTAATGCTTCTGTGACAGAAAAAAATGGGACTGTTATGACAGTCCATGTGCACTCACATAGACGAAAGTGAAGTTGTGGTCTAGCAACTGCTATAGCAGTCAGCTGCTTTTGCAGCTGTTGCTCCTACTCAAACCGAATAGGAATTAGAGGGTGCAAGGACTGCAATAGCGAACGGTACAATAATAAACTGCACTTAAAAATTAACATATTTAGTCATGAATGAGTACTGCTATTGAACAAAAAAACAACAATTTGGTTTATCAAGGATAAAATGAGAATGTTTATTGAACAGGAACAAAAATACATTTATTCTTTATGCCATGCCTCGAAACATTTGCCTGGACAAAGGGGTACTTTGCTCTCGCAATCACGACATCTCCATGAAGTAGCCTTCTGCAGCTTATTCTTTCTACACTGAACACATCTCAGAAAATATGTTTTCCTTTTGAAATTGGGTGGGTGCGGAATTTTTTCTTGATAATGATTACGCTTTTCTACTGGTGGTGGAAAGAAATGTCTCCTAGGTGGTTTAGCATAACTTCTGCCGTTTTTTTCATCTTGTGGTACACCAATCAGAGATCTTATCAGAGAATCTCGAAATTTTATGAAATCAATTTTTTTATCGACTTTCTGTTTATAGATATAGAAATAATTCCATACAGCTATGTCAAGTAGATGGAACATGACTTTTTTATACCATCTCACAGTCTTTCGTGGACTGGAATAATAGGCGATCATCTGATCACAGCGATCAACACCAGACATATTATATTCTGAAATCTGCAATGGTTTTATTCTCTCTTTTCCATACCGATTCGACACAGTCACCAAATCAGGATGGTAACCTGTGGTGATAGAATAGACGTCTCGCTTGTCTTTCCATTTGGATATATAAATATTATTCTGACGTTTCCAAATATGTTGCCCTTTTTTCAATTTCTCCCTGACCATTTCTTTACATACTCCTTTCCTATTCGGCCTCAATGTACCTGTTGAATGAGTCTTTCTACTGAGTAACGTGTTGGACATTCGTATACTATTATAGAAATTATCCATAAATAGATGATGGCCTTTATCCAAGTATGGTTGCATGAGTCTCAAAACCAAATCTTCCAATTTTGATTTGCTAGGATTTTCAGTAATCATTTGTTTTCCCTTATATATCTCAATATTCAAGACATACCCATCAGGGGTACATAATTCGTAAAGTTTTATACCGTACTTGGCTTTTTTCCCTTTGATATATTGTCTGAATCGCAAACGTCCTCTAAACAATAAGAGAGACTCATCCAGAGAGAGTTGCTCATATGGATACATAGCAGATTGGCTATTGTCCAGTATAAGTCTCATCAAAGGGGTTATCTTTCTAAGAGAGTCATCACTATCTGTGAGAAGTTCACATGAGAACGCTCTGAGAATTTCTTCGAACCTTCGACCAGACATTTTACTGCTGAAAATGGGATGATAGTATAGTGGGTTGAGGGTGAACATTTTTCGTAAAGTAGGAAATTTAATTTGTCCCCCTAGAAGGCACAGACCTATAAAGATTCTCAATTCATCTAAGTCCAGGTCGTGGAAAATCTTACTTCTGCTACCACGATGCTTAGGACGGTTTTTCGATACAAGATCATTACCATATCTGTTAGTAGATCCTAATATCAACTCTTCAACTTCTGAAGACCATATTTTAGAGAACACGTCCATTGGTATGGATGTTACAGGGATATCCACCTTTATGCCACTTTCGTTTTGATTGAATGAAAAATTCGGTATCTCGATAGTATTTCTAGCCCACTCAGCTCCCTCTACTTCATCAAGTCCATTGTTTTCCAAAGTAACTTCCGGAATAATAAAATGCTCACCTTCCAAAATTTCTGCATTTTCATCGTCTTGATTATTGTCACTCTCAGTGATGGAACTTGAATCATTCTCCTGAATGTATGTAGGATCGTCTGTCATATTGTCGCTATCCGCAAATGGGTCAGTAGGCGAACTGGGAATTTCACTTTCGTCACCTTCAAAATCAAATATTATTATTGTTTGCAGTTGTTACATAAAATTATTTTACTCACCACTCGATTCGATTCCATGCTCATCGTCACTACTCAATTCGTTGTACCACCCTAACAGCCTTTCTTCATCTTTTCTGTTCATCGTTATATACAGAATATAGCCTCTAAGAACAAGCCGACAAACATCACTCATTGACATATAAGAGCGTACTAACTGCTTCTAAGGCGTAAACAAAAACAATCTGTTCAAATATGCAGTGCGTAGCGGTGATGATCAGTAGACAAATTCCGGTAAATTCCCATTACACTCCGAAATTCCCACCAAAAATGAAAATATTGCTCTAGCGGGACGCACAAATCATAACTCTATACATTTAAATGCAGAGAACGACTGTTCTTGCAGTTCATGTACTATCTAATCGCATGTGAAGATGGACTGCAGAAACAGCCCACGTCCCTGCTAAGAAATGTTATATGACTGCTATAGCAGTCCGTGTCCGCGAATGTGTCATTTGAAGTGATATATCTAGCCCCGTTCGTGGGCGGTAGCATGTCGTCAATTGCATACATTGAGACTGAACGAAAAATGATATATTATTGCTTGAAAATATTTAATTTTAATCTCTTATATTATCGAACAGAGGTCTGACTTTCCATAAGCGATCCACTAAACCTTCTTGGGCTTTATGTCCACAAAATGGAGGTTTTGCCTCAAGCTGAAAAACCCATTCAATATCATATTATCAGCAATAATTAGTAGTAGCTGAAGGAAATCATTGGACTTTGAAGTTCCACAACGTCGGTGACTTTCTTTTCAAACGATCTGATAAGATTTTACTCCTATTCTCCAACGGATATTTCCTATTGGATTTAGTTCATTTCACGCCATGAACTACTTTATGGCCCCTTTCTTGGCACTTGGTGCGGACTGAGGTTCTGATGGCGACTGCTCTTCAGCTTCGCCTAATTCTTCATCAGTATCTACAATTATATTGAAAATTTATTGAAACTGCACCAACTAAATGCAAAATATATATACCTTCATTTTCAAGACTGCCATTCGCTGCTACAAATGGCCTCAGGGATTTCATATATGAGGACACATTGATCGGTGCCACTGAGGCACTCAATTTCCGATAGGTTTACAGCCAATTCTAACAAATGTTCATAAGTTGAAGGTCGTTTTTGACTTAGTTTTTATACGCAATCACAAAGTTATCGATGAATTTATAGTTTTATGAAATGTTACAGTAGATAACATTTGATATCGTTATAGTAACTCTATCTACAATAGATAACACAACAATTTAGAAAATGAAGTCCAAATATAAGTCGCTGAAATGGCTAATATTGGTCATTTCACACAAAACTAGACACTTTCAAACATATCCTACTTCAGATTTTCAACAAATACTAAACCATATAAAAACTACAATTTTTTATACATCTCGTACAGTAACCCATAACATTTGCAAAACATATGAATAAATTTTATATTCCAAGAACTAGATAACAGCGCGTTATTCTTTTTGGTGTAATATGAGTATGTATTCAACTGAAGACATAAAACGGTAAAACAGTAGCCTAGGTTGTTGCCCCTCTTTTATTATTATTTATTATTTAGCATCACAGACCCCTTGAAGTACAATGGAAAAATACTGCTTATAGTTGTAGTACATGCTACCAGAATGGCTGGGACATTTTATTTTTACATGTTTCCCATCCAATGCCCCGAGGCAATTTGGGAAATTCCATACTTTAAAGTATTCTTCGCTAATATTTTCAAACATTTCTGTCGATGGAGCTGGCATGTGTTCTGGTTGTAATACCTTCCATAGTACATCGACAGTTTCTTTAACAATTTTTCCAACTGTTGATGCGCCCATGCGAAATGTAAAGGACAAACTTTTGAAGGATTCACCAGTAGCCAAATATCTGCAATGAAACCAAATAAATTAAAACAGACAAATATTAAGTATGTGCTTGTGAAAACTAATTTTCATAATTAATTTAGGTATTATGTTTTGTTTATGCCTAAGTTTTCGATTTATTTCAGTTAAAGCAGTTCAAGCAAAATGGAAAAATCTCAGGGACTATTTTAGAAACGAGATAAAAAAAATACCAATCCCGAAGTCTGGAGATCCAGGTGATATAGCACCCAAATCTCATTGGCCCTATTTCAAAAACTTAATGCTTTTAAAAGATCAGATTCTTCCTAGGCAGTCTCAGAGTAATTTGCCAGAAGATAATGCCATCAGTGGAAATGACGATAGTAATTTGGAAGAAAATCAGTCTAGTAGGCCACAGCTTGATCAGCTGCCCGATGAAGATTATCACACACAACCAGAGTCGGTAGACCAGTCCCTTCCTCCAACACCTTCTTCTTCTGCCACAGACGAGCCCCGCACTATTCTGGAAGGTAGATCTAGGAAACGGCCTCATCAGATCGACGCTCTTATTTCGATTGAAAAAGAAAAAATGCAATATTTGATTGAAAAACAATCGAAAAAAGTAGAAACTTCCGCGGCAGATGACGACAAGTTATTCTTTGAGAGTATCTTACCGCATGTGAAGAAAATTGATTACATTGTATTCTGATTATCAATAATTAGTAATAATCATTCTTACTTTTACTATTACCTACTAGTGGTTCACAAGAAGTTATTTTGAGTTTTTCTCTCTTTTTTTTTTCTTTCATTAAGTGTCTACTGACATAGGTTTGTTTTTTACTAACATCAAAGTTACAACCAGTCTTTCCTCTGGTTGTATTGGCTGATGAATAAAATTTGTCCATTTCTTCGTTAAATGGCTAGCCACTTTTTCTAGTATATAATTGAAGGTGGGTAAGCTCATACGTACATACTCAAAAAATTTGTCAGGATAATTGAATGTCCAGTTTCCATAGGAGATTCTTTTTTTTCCATTCCCAGAGGAGTTATGTATTGGTTCAATTTTCAATTGAGAATGTTTCTCTTTACAACATGAATCCCATCCACGACAGGTTATCTTAAAAGATGGAAAATAGCGACTAAATTCCAACTTTCAGTCGCAGATCATTCCACAACTGACTTTATGAACATCCTGTTAATATTTCCAATAAAATAGACCAATACTATGTTTGACAAATGAACTGATTTGAAATATCCTCAAAATTAACATATTTCAGCCTTTTTTTGAGGTGAAGAGGAACAGAAGTAGAAATTGTTCTTATAGTGAATCATTTCCTTTCAGCAGTTTGGCCAACTTTTTAATTCATAATTCACTCTTCTTTTTATCTCCATGCTAGCTGAATAGTGAGGCTAAGGAACTGTCACATTCAGACATGTTATGAAATCATACTTCTAGCTTAGAAAATTCATCAACCAAAAAGCCAGAAATTTATCATATTTTCTATGTATCTATTTAAATAAATATGTTCAGTTTCCGTTACTATTTGCATAACATCTCATTTCATGTTTTTTCATTAGTACATCTACATAAGAATGACGTGTACATCTGTTTTTAGGGAGAAGTAGAATGGTACAAATATTGATTTCCTTGTTTACTTATTGTTTTCAGTTGTTGTGGGACCTTCAGTTTCAAAATTTCATCAAGAATTTGCTTCAACAGGATTTGATGTATCACCTGAAAAACAATTATTAATGAGTCGAGTATTTGAATACAATAATATTTTATCAGGATTTTATTAGTTGAACATCCATTTTTATGCACTGTACCACAACAGGACAGTTGATCTAAAACACGTAACACCATACTGAACAAAGTGATAGTTAAAAGTCAAAGCGGAACCAGAAGAAGTTTCGATGAAGAGTCTGTTTGGGAAAGTAAAAGTCGCTACTTTGAATAGATCTGGTAGCATTGAATTCCTTTCTTGCCCTTCTGTTCAATTTCTTGAACATTTAATTTTTCAGTTTTTTTATTGCACCTCACTTATCCTCAAAAACATTCACCTAGGATATAAATGATAATCAGTTTTAAAATCTTTCAATCGTCCTCCATTAATTTGCATGCAGATTTACTGATATTTTTAGCAAGAATTACCTGATGAAACTGTGAAACCAGATGAATATTGAAAAGTAAATTAAGTAAACGTGAACACTGGAATAAATGAAGCACATTCGAACACAAGGCGATATACATTTATTTCCAAGCAATTAAAATTTACCGTGTTTCTTTAGCTTTACGATTGCGAAATGCATTGCATTTCAACCAGAGAACGACTTGCAAAGTTACAACCGGCGTTATTTGTCTCTCTCTCTCTCTTCAATTATAGTCCTTCGGCTTCCATACGGCACCATTAGGACATGCCCTGCTGCGAGAAATCCGTTCCCATCCGGCCTCTAACCGGCGTAGACAGCAAAGCTGTATCGGGAGGGCGCAGTTGTCTTGCTCTAGGCAATACTGCATCCCATATTAACTTACACTTTTTAACAAACACTTTAATCTTGGGTCGATGCACGTCCTCAGACGGCGGACATTACACACATTAACCTGACTTCCAACACAAGGCCGCCGTCTGACCTCAACCGCTTCCGGAAGTCGAATGAGAAAAATGAAAAATGGTGTTATTTGTCATTGTAAATTTTCAATTGTCATTACTCGCATTGCCGATTTGTTCATATTGCCAACTGAGACAGGGACATTGCTACCAACATGCGAACAACATAAAAGCTTCCATATAGGTTCAAGCTGTGACATTACATATAATGGCAGATATGAATAAAATGATTTTGAAGTACGTGCTTATACTTTCTGGAAACAGACTCATTCGTTTAATAAGGAAATAAAAGAGACAAATATAAATTATGAGCATTTTCTAGATTTTATTCACCTCACCCATTGATCAGAATACAATAACACTTTAATAATAATTTACATTTCACATATTCTGAAAATATATGCTAATTAATAAATTTGGCTCCCAACTCTGAAATTGACATATTATACATGTAAATACTGACTTATTGTATCGTTACACTTTTCAGAAATTCAGTATTTAGTAGAAGGATAAACAATGGACGTCCAATAGGATTTTCAGTCAATTTGGATGGGAATTGGATGTCCAATGTATGTCCATAAACGGATATCCATAGTACTGGTAGGAAATGGACATCCAATGGATATCCACTCAATGCCCATGTTCACATGGTTCAATCATGGACATGAAACTGATATCCACAGGATATCCTGGTGTTTACTGAGTCGATACAATTTGTAAATGCAGAGGAGAGAGGTTTATGATCACCTCCAGGCATAATAGTCAATGAACTTGACATAGCACCAGTGACTTAGAGCATGGCCAGCTTTGTAAACTAGCAAGTCTCTCTCTGGTTATCACTTCTTCTACCTTTGACCACCACAGCAGGGCTCCAAACGTTATCGAGGGCCTCACTATCGCTGTGTATAGCCAAAGGGATTGTTTGGGTGCAAATCTAAGTCCAAAGGAACGATTGGCCATCATTAGAATAAATAATATGTATCCTGTATCGGTTATTATTATTATTATTATTATTATTATTTTGAAAATTTATACTTATTTGAGAAGATATCTAAACTTTCCTATCTATCGTTGATTATTCTTTAGGATTCAAATAACTCTTTTCATTTCTCCCCGTTATTTTGTGAAAAACACATTACGTAGAAATTATCTGCTACTATCGCGTACGTATATATTAAATTGAATCTGATAAACAGTTCTTCATCAAACCTCTTCCTTGGTACAGGGTTGTTGAATACACCTGAAACATTATATTATAACGCTGGTGAACAGTTTGAATTTTAAAACCTAATATATGTATAGAGAATGCTACCCAACTATACCCATTTTGCTGGAGAATTATTAACGTTCCGTGTATTTCTGCTAGAGTAACTCTATCTTCTAAGTAATTGTTTGTGTACAATAAACTCCAATATAAGGCAATTGTTTTCCTGCGGGCACTCAATTTATATATAAAGGAACCACCGTGTTGTTGCCATCTCTGCGATGTAATAAAGACCTTCTGTTTTAATTGTTCCTAAGTGGAGGTAATCAGGACCGCACCAAGGAACATTCAGAAATGAACAGACGAAACGGATGCTTTCGAACGAAATGTCGAGTCCAGTCTTCCGTAAAAGAAAGGACATTTTCGGAGGCAATACCATAACTGCATTAGTGATTATCGAAACAGATATGTAAGACAATTTTGGAAAAAATATCTCATATTCATTCAGTAATAAATTAATTTTTTGTTCGTTAAAATCTTTAACGTATATGAGAAATAAAATAAATTGTGTGCCTTCTGCTTGAAAATTTAACCAAGTATTTGGCAACTTGAGACTCACCTGAATGATTTTGAAAGGAATAGATGAATTATCATTAATATATTGTTCATATTATGTTATCCACAGCATTCAGTATTCCATACGTGAAAACTAGAAAGAAACACGACACAACTCAATTCCTCAATTGAAAAACCATGTTTTTTCTATTTGGGGATTTGGTAACAATCATCAACAGTCAGATGAACGACAGACAAGAGGGTTGGGATTTTTAGATATTAAACAAAGAAGAAGAATAACCTTTAAATGTTGTGGTGTTATTTGTTGCATTGGATGGTGCAGTTATTATAAACTTCAATTGTTACATGACTGGTTTCTCGGGCGTTTATAATCAAATTAGCTGGTGTGGTTTGGACTGAGTTTACAAAATTATGCTCAGTGGTCTGAATATTTTAAAAGTTATTTTGACTGCAGTGGGAATGTGGTGAGGCATCGGATACTTCGAAATTGTGAAATTCCTTTTCGTAACCTGAACGAGATTTTTTTGGGCAACAAAGCATTCACAGCCGTCTGAGCAATTACTCTCAATTCAGGGGGGTACAACTTGAGTTTTCTTCATCAGTCATTTCGAAAAGGGTAATTTACTGATATTTGCATTCAAAATTTGAATAATTTATGTAAACAAATGAATAACCTGATAGCATCCTTCAAATTTTAAATATTTCATCAATGTTACCAACCCGATATTTCTCATATTATTTATTAATATTGAATCCAATGTTTTCCAATAAAAAACTACAATAAAATACCAAATAGAAAAAATGGTATGTGAAACACGTTTTATAAGACGCATTGTCGCACTTGTTCTCCAAACATCGGGTGCGACAAAATTGTGTCTTGTAAAACTTTTATCATAATATACTATCATAAAATTTTTGAAATATAATTGTGGCCTTAAAAAATATTCGTTTGTACAACGGATGATGTGAATCTTTTGATCACATCCATCATCCTTCAGTATTAAAAGAGCTCAATACACCAATAAGACAAAATTATTTGACACATATACATTCTCAACTTAATTACTTACTATAAATGTAAAGCATCGCAATAGTATATTGTGCAACAAGTGCAGAAAAGTGCTAATTTCTCACGAGTTTGAAAAAGTTGCGGCACGAGCGCAAGCGAGTGCTGCAATTCAAACGAGTGAGAAATTGCATTTCTGCTCGTGTTACACACTATACTTTTTCTACAACACCCTTTTTGCTGAAAATAATACTATACTATAAGACGGAATGAAATGTCAGTGACTCATTCTTATATTTTCCTCTTGAAGTTGAAGGTAGTAAATTCAATGACAATGAATTAACTTGTTCTCTTAGTTCTGGCGGAGTATTTTCAATTTCAGAACTGTCGCTATCCATTTTAGTTCAATCCCATTAAGAAATTACGGGACAAGAATATTTTACGAATATTTTATGCTTGACGTTTGTTGACATTCAAATGATTCGATAGATGTTGCTCCGTTGCCTAGCAATGGATAGTGTGTATGTGGGTATTCGAGACAGCAGTAGTGATGTCTATGATTTTTGTTCAGAATATTATGAATTTGTACGACAATTTCCCTCATATTATATAAACCAATAGACTTTGTCTATTCATTCTTGAAGTTTCCTGATCGAATATCCTTTCGAAATGAAGAATTTTCAAAATATACTTTCACCTTGCTGTCACGAAAACTGTATTGCTTAGAAATTAGGTACTGAAAAATTTTGGCACAGAAATGTCACTTTGTGGCACAGAAATGTCACTTTGCGGCACACTAATGTCAAATTTCAATTATTGTGAGAAATAATCATGTTTGCGAACGTAAAACTATGCAGAAAAGCATGTTTTGGAGTGTGGTTGTAGAAAAAATATTTTTCCACACATCTTGCAAAAATCAAAATCTGAAAAGTAAATTTTTGTAAAAATGGACTTATTGATGTCAATTACGAAACCTCCTTTCAGCATTTTCTCATATTTTATTACCATGCGCTTTTCAGGAAAAGAAAATTAAAGATAACATAACATAATGAAAAACAAGTTGGTATTGATTTGAATTTTAGTTGTTGTAAGCTTCTGGGAAAATGTACATAGACGATAATTTCCCAAGCTTTGACATATGTCAAAAGATGTAGTGTCAAAACGTTAAACACACATCAAGTCTCATGATAAATGGGTAGGAAGTCTGATTTTATCGAGTAGATCTCAATAAACACACATAGATGTAGATTTAAAATTTTCATTTTATCATTGAACAATTTTTTGTTAGTGACATAAATTATTATATTTTGAGTTATGAATTCATTAAGATTTATGGTCTACTCTCTTACACTCTACAATTAAAATATTTTTGTTTTCATAACTACTGCAAATAAACATCTGACTTAATTTTTCCTAATACCGATTGGAAAAGTTATTCTTGTTACGGCCCTGGTTATGTGTGGACCACACCTGCTTAGTTCCCGCATGAGGAGACAACGAACTCTTATGAGTCGCTAACAATGATAACTTTTTCACTGTCTCAGACAAGGTATTCATTTAACCTGGGGGTCAAATCCATCAAGAAACCTGGATGAATTTACGCTGCCGTGTCAAGAATTTGTACCTTTGGTTATTCTCCGCGAAGATTAAAAATAGAATCTTACAAATCGCTAAATTGTGCTCAAGGATGAAGTATTGAAGTTTATTAGCGTCGGTGAATTTATAATTATTGTGCAGCCTACTTTTTTGCATAATATTTGCAGAAGTACAAATTGATATTTTACCTATAGATACTCTCTATCTACTCCAAATGATGTATTTTCGTAGAAAAATTACCCCCTTTCCTTCTTACACAAATGAACACTATTTTCTTTCATATCGTTACAGATTCAACAAGTAATGATTTTTTTTTATCAATAAGATTTATAAACCTTATTTGCAACTAGTTTTTTCCAATAATTCTGCAAGTAGAATATCAGGCAAACATCTGATTGAAAACAACTACTTCTTCGGCTAATACCACGACTAACATTGAATTACATCCGACAGGATTTTCTTCACAGTTTATTCGATTTTTTTTGTATCTCTCTGTCAAATTCGTCAAGTTTAGTTTTATGATTTTACTGAAACTGGATACTTACATCTAACAACCTCGTTAGGCAAGACTTTTGTACTTTTTCGATAATAGCAACAGCTAATCTCCTTGTAAGAGCAAAGTAAAACTAACAATGTCAGAAAAAATAACATTAATAACTTCTGATAATCCAGAATTCATTTGTGTTGTAATGGGTGTTCGTCCATTCTTTTGATTGCCATATAGACTGATACAGGAGATTTTTATGTAAAATTTTCAACAGAATTTGAAATTTTCCTAAAAGCACCGTCAAATACACTTACAAGGCACGGAAAATGAATAGAACTTTTTTTAACTCATGAAATATTACATAATGTTTCGTGTCTATATTTCGGAACTATATCTACCTAGTATTGTTTAGCTTTTCGTTTGACTATTTATCAATTACGTCTATTGTTTCGTTATTTCTCACTTGAGAAGTTGGCTTGGATTTTCGTAATTTCATGAACAAAACTAAATGACTGCGATGTAACAAAAGATGTATAAAGGTAACAATTCCTGATTTCAAAACTGATATCTAAGCAACCTAAATCTCACCATCAAAACAATAAAAAAAAATTCACAAATCTATAACTGCATATAAAACAGCCTAGAATTATCTTTCCCCAAGATTGTCACATAATTTGACAATTCGTAAATGAAATGATGAACAGAATTCCCTATCTTGTCTTCAATACTTCTGTCCCTATACTATTTGAATGTATTCAATTATCTCCCTTGTAATTAGAAAAGGAATGCTCATCACACTGGTGTACCAATGATAACGTTCTTGACTGTAATGGTATTTTTTTTTTGTGATGAAGTGGAGAAAATCTTTTATAGAGAGGAAAGGAGCCTCCGGCTCAAGACTCCACTGGTCACAGGGTTATTCACTAAAACCTCCACCTCTAGGCCCGTCAGGTTGTTGCCCCGGTGACACTTAGGCTTATTGGCCCATTGTATCTTGCCTGTGTATCCAATCCAGTAATTTCGTGCCTTGTACGAGTTTGTACAAGTCCTTTACTGGGTGCGATCTGTATGGTTCTGGATCGCCAGATGGCTGCCCGAAGATTGCCTGTCTTTTGCGGTCTAGTGCCTCGCAACAGCACAGTATGTGTGTCACTGTTTCTGGAACCTTACCACATAGTCTGCAGGTTAGGTTTCCATTATACAGTCCCATTTTGTTGAGGTGCTCCTTCACTGGTGCATGACCAGTCAGGAGTCCCGTAACGATTCTAAGCTGGCTCCTGTTCATCGCCAACAGGTCTGCAGTTCTTTTCTGGCACGGTCCTTTAATGTATTTCTTCCCGTCTTTGTTTCCTGGTATGCTTTCCCAGTAGTTTTTGTGACTGTCCCCAATCCACTCTCTTACAGGCGCTCTTACCGTGCACTTCGGTACCCCTAGTGTCTGCCCTTGGTTTGGAGGATTTTCCGAACCTTTTCTCGCTAGTTCGTCTGCTTTTTCATTGCCTGCAATTCCCCGGTGTCCTGGGACCCATATCAGTTTGACTTGATTCCGGTCTGCCAGCACTCCTAGTTCTTCTTTGCAGTCCCATACCAATTTGGACGTCACTTCCTTATTGCACAAGGCCTTAAGTGCCGCTTGGCTGTCTGACAGGATGTTGATATGCGCGTTTTCAACGTTTCTCCTGTTGTTCTCCCTCGCGCATTGGAGAATAGCATACACCTCTGCCTGAAAGACAGAGGTGTGCTTGCCCAGTGAGTAGCTGATGCCAGTACTCGGATTCCTGGAGAACACTCCTGAGCCCACCCCATTCTCAGTCTTGGATCCATCTGTGTACCAGATTTTACCCCGTAGAGTGTCCTTGAGCTGCGAGCCGTCCCACTCAGTTCTGTCTGGAATCAGCACTCTGAATTGGTTGTTGAAGCAGTATCGTTTCGGAATGTGGTCCGTTCTCGTTTCCAGCACGTCCCCGATCACGATTCTGACGATGCTCATGTGTCCCGTTCCAACGTTCAAGTTGGGTGTATTCTGCAGTCTGGAGACACCAAGCCTTGCCTCCCCTTGCACCACTAAATGGAGAGGAGGCAGTCCCATAAGTGTCTCCATGGCTGCAGTTGGTGTTGATTTAATTGCCCCTGTGATTCCAAGACAGGCAAGCCTTTGCACCTTGCTTAGTCTTGTTATGGCTCCTCTTTGTTGTGTCTTGGGCCACCACATCAAAGAGGCATATGTGATGGAAGGCATGACCACCGTGCTATACAACCAGTGCAGCATATGTGGTTTCAGCCCCCATATTTCTCCAAATGATCGTCTGGCCATCACTAGTGAGGTCACCGCTTTTTTTGTTGTTTTTTCTAGATGCTGGTTCCATGTCAACTTGGAGTCGAGAATCACTCCAAGATTTTTGACTTCTCCCTTTATCTGTAAGTTCTCTCCTCGAAGTCGTATAGGTTCTAGGCCCTCTGTTTTTCATCTTCGGGTGAATGCTACTATGGTTGCCTTGTTAGGGTTGATGTTCAACCCCTCCAAGTCCGTCCATCTCGTGACCAGGTTAAGAGCCTCCTGCATGCGATCTCTAACCGTCGTGTTAAATTTCCCTTGTGCTAAGACTACTATGTCGTCAGCATATCCAAGGGCTCTATGTCCTGCGTCGTTTAGTGTTTCCAACAGCGAGTCTGCGATCAGATTCCACAGAAGCGGAGATAGTACTCCACCTTGCGGGCATCCTCTGGTCGCCCTTGCTACTATGGTCTCCTCCAATACTGTAATGTGTATCAACCGATTCCTGAGCATTGAATCTATCCAGGCAACTCATGGTTCCTCGACATCTCTGTGTCTAAGAGCTCTGGTGATTGAGTTTATAGAGGTATTATCGAAAGCCCCTTCTATGTCTAGAAAGGCCGCTAGCGTACCTCTTTATTTTCCAGCGTATTTTCCACCCTCGTTACTACTTGGTGAAGTGCTGTTTCCGTTGAACAGCCAGTCCTGTAGGCATATTGTTTACGGTGCAGTGGTCTTTCCACCAGCACGCCGCCCCTAATATGTCTATCCACTAGCTTCTCCAAAGTCTTGAGTACAAATGTCATAAGACTGATTGGTCTTAGGGACTTTGCCGAATCCTGTCCAGCTTTTCCAAGTTTCGGTATAAAAGTAACCCTGACGTGCCTCCAAGGTTTTGGTATGTACCCGAGGGCCAGACTGCCTCTGAGCGTGTTACAGAGTCTGATTTGCAGTGCTTCGGGACCTTTCTGCAGCATTGCAGGGTAGATCCCGTCTGGTCCCGGTGATTTAAAGGGTTCGAATGTGCCTAATGCCCATTGAACTTTCTCATAGGTCGCAACCTTCTTTGCTATGTCCCAGCCTAGCCTGGAACCTCTCTTCAGAGGCTCCAGTTCTTCTGGGTTTCCCATAGCACGAGTCTGCTCTATCTGGGCTCCAGGGAAGTGAACTCATAGTAGTTCTTTGATTGTTTCTTCTCCTGTGCTTGTGAGTTCCCCTTGTTCATTTTTCAGGGAATATATTGCTTGTTGTGCATCCTTCGAGAGTACTTTCTGAAGTCTGGCACACTCTCGAGAGCCTTCTATTTCCTCACAGTGCCTCCTCCAGGAGTCTCTTTTGGATTTGTTCAGAGCTTTTTTGTAAATGGCCAAAGCGTTCTTGTACTCATCCCACCCTCCATTTTTTTTGCTCTGTTGAATTCTCTTCTGGCTTGCTTTCTCAGTTCTGCAAGTTCTTTGTTCCACCAGGGCACCTTCCTGGTGGTGTTCCTTGTGATGAGTGGGCAATGCTCGTTGAACGTAGAGATGGCTGCGTTATTGAGTTCTTCCACAGCCATCTCTAGGTCCCTGTTTGTTCTTATCTTTCTTTGCGTTCCCTGGAGTTTGCGACTTAGGTCTGCACTATATGCATCCCAGTTCGTTTTCCTCGGGTTCCGATAAGTCTCTGTGTAGATGTTGCTCTTTATTGTGAAGGTAATGTGTCTGTGATCCGAGCAACTTACCTCATCAGATACATGCCAATCTGTAACAAGGTTACTCACATATATTGAGGCTATTGTTACGTCGAGTACCTCCTTCCTATTTTTTGTGATGAAGGTGGGTTTGTTCCCTACATTCAGCGTGTCTAGGCTGTTAGCCAACATGAATTGCAGTAGGTTCTCACCTCTTTCGTTCGTGTCGCTGCTGCCCCAAGTGATGTGGTGCGCATTAGCATCACATCCAATGATCAATTGCAGTCCTTTGTTCCTGCAATGTCTCACCAGGTCTTCCACATCCTTTGTGGGTGGTGGTTCAGGGTGATCCGATGGAAAGTAGGCTGACCCGAGTACTAGCTCCCTGATCCCGTTCCCCTCCTTCGTCCTGATCATTACTGCTGTAAGATCTCTGGAACAGAAATTCGTTAGCGGCAGTATTTTTATGTGTTTTTTAATGGTTATACAGGTCCGAGGGAGCTCTGTTGATCTGCTGTAAATAAGTTCTCCACAGTCTCCCCCCAGTCCTCTTATCTTGCCATGTCTAACCCATGGTTCCTGTATAAGGGCCACATCAAACCTCCCCCCAGTCGCTGTAAGGACTGCCGAAGCCGCCTTACAATGCTGAAGGTTGATCTGGGTTATCCTTATCCCCTCCATCTTTCTTCTCCCGCTTTCTGTTCAGGTTGGTGAAGAGGACCTTTGCGAGTCTGTAATACACTCGGAAGTTCGTCCTCTCCATTGCCTTGAACGATGCGTCGTCCACTGAGAAGGCCAGGATTTGTCCTCCTTCCCTCTCGGTGTTTCTGCTCAGCAGAGTCCATTCTTGTGTCCTCAGGTCCGGGTTCTGGAGCTGGAGGTGCTGGAGGTGTTTGTCCAGCTTCGGATTTATAAAAATAAAAATAAATGAAAAATGGTATAAAAATCCATTTTGTAGGTTTTATGAATCTCTACAATAGTTCCATTGACTGTAAAACGATTCCTTAAATAATCTTTGAGAAATTTCCAAAAAACCAAAAAAGTTGTAATTTTTTTCACTATTTATTCTTGTTTAAAAAATTCCACCAAGCGATTTTGCTGGGGTGAAAACTGGGGTTTTCATTAACGAACCATCTTATAAAAATAAGTATAGGCCATTTGCGTCTTTTATTTTGTGGGGGATAAATTAACTCCTGTATAAAATGGGTCATTTAAAGATGACCGTATTGTCATTTTGACAGCTATAAAAAAGGTGCATCGTTTTTATCACCGATAAAAAAGCCTGTTCCTCTTTAGCGTCTACATCTAGTATGCTTACGTCACTTTAATGTCTGCCCTGTCAGTTATTTAAGTATTGTTGATAGTTGATACTGAAACATTACAACATGAGTCATTTTTGGGAAGTTTCGACTCAACAAATAACAAAAGATATAGAAAAAGCAATCCCGCAATCTACAAAAAATACTAAAGCGTCAATATGGATACAATTTCTATTCGGTCGTTAATTTATCTTGCCAAAAAACACTCGATCTTTTACGAAGGAGTAGAAGTGCCACTTTTTTTTATTTTACAGATTCCGACTTGTAACTCGGAATTCCGACTTGTAACTCGGAATTCCGACTTGTAACTCGGAATTCCGACTTGTAACTCGGAATTCCGACTTGTAACTCGGAATTCCGACTTACAATTCGGAATTTCTACTGGTAGTGGAATTAAGAACACTTGGCGTATCAAAGTGTGTTAGTGCCATTGTTGTATGTTATAGAGATATGAGTTTATTCAATTATGTAAATTTGACATAGGTATTTATTATGTCGCTAATCAAAACGACAAAATAGACTTTATTGGGGATTACCAGAGTAACTGATGGCCCATACATGCTCCAAACTACTACAAATTCCCATTACCCATTACGAAAACTGTATTACTTTCAGATCTGAATTCAATGATGTAGTATCATCTGATATTTTTATTATGGAAATTATATAGTACGATTGAATATCAAAATTGTGAGGTATCAGAATTCATTTTTCATGTTCATAGATTGTGCCAATGTGTTTAAAATTGATGTTTGATTTATTCAGAGTTTTCGAACATTTGTTATCCAATAATAATAAAAATATTCTACCTGAAAAATATGTGTTTTCATGTTTACCTTTTAAAAAGTAAGATTCAATATGGTGAGTGGATATAGTTAAAGGCAGAAAAAGTGTTTGATTATTGAAAACGTCTGTAACACGTTCATGCCATACATGATGTTACAGATTGGTATATTTTGGAAACAGAAAAACCATTCTGGAGATGATTTTTAGATCAACATATTGTTGTTTATATATATACTCGTATTACATCCAATCAAGTAAGTAATGTCCATGATGAATACTTATATAACGTAGCAACAACCTTTTGAGCCCGACGTGTTTTAATCTTGAAGTTTCGTCGTCGTACACTTTTTAATGCATTTGACAAGAATTATGATTCTGGTATGATAAAAAAATATTTTCTGTTCCACTTCTTTATTCACCGACTCACAATGAACATCCTGCATATTAGTCCATAGTTGGTTAGAAATTCAACAACTATTGCGCATGATGCGAGTGAGTTGAAGGGTTGAAATTGTAACTGTCGAAAATTGCTTCCACATCTGCAATAAGAGTGACAAAATATCTTCGGCAGGTTTAACAATCATCATCTGTCACACTCTCCTTAGGACATTGAACAGATTTTTCCAACATTTTTGTAGTAGTTGGATATACTTCCATGAAACTTGGTCCTATCGGAGCATTCGTACTGAAAATTTCTAACCGCAAACATGGAATAATATAGAAGATATTCGTTTTCAAATCGTACCTACATACAGGTAAAAGTTACAATCGTTATAAAAAAAGAAGAAATTTGCAAAAGTATCTGAATTACGACCACTGAAAATTGTATAGATGCAATCAACTGATACAAAACGTGTTATTCCTCAATTGTATATTTAATTTTACAGGACAATAATTTGGATCAGTCACTTGTGGGTTTCCGTTTTCTGAAATAAAAATTCTACTCAAATCGAATACATCTTTATCACAGGGGTACTCTTCGAACGTGCAGTCCTCAGAACAGGCTTCGATAGCAAAAGTTGGAATCCCAACACTATAACTTTTTGTTCCATAGAGCTACGACATGTACATAATTGATGGTGTTTCTGTAGGCGCAATGTTATTTCTTGATTTTCTTATTTTATGCACATTCCACTCTATAACCACTTGATTCAGATCATCCTGAATAAATGAAACCAGTTTCGATTTTTATGGGTACAGTGATCCTCATCTGAATGAGACTCATGAAATAAAATTGAATCACTGATTCATCCAGAAAGGTACCACAGAAATAATCTTTATCTTTCAGTGTTTGGGACAAATCCATCCAAAATTGGGCACAGTTGTGCAAAATGGACCACCAAGCTTTTATTCTTTGGTTGAGCACACTCTTTTTGGTGAAATCTGTATAGACCTACTACTTTATTTTCCGTTCCCAACCATCTTACCGGAATTCCGAGAGACAAGTCCGAATTCCGAGTTACAAGTCGGAATTCCGAGTTACAAGTCGGAATTCCGAGTTACAAGTCGGAATTCCGAGTTACAAGTCGGAATTCCGAGTTACAAGTCGGAATTCCGAGTAACAAGTTGGAATTCCGAGTTACAAGTCGCAATTCTGAGTTACAAGACGGAATTCCGAGTTACAAGTCGGAATTCCGAGTAACAAGTCGGAATTCCGAGTTACAAGTCAGATTTCCGAGTTACAAGTCGGAATTCCGAGTTACAAGTCGGAATTCCGAGTTACAAGTCGGAATTCCGAGTTATAAGTCGGAATTCCGAGTAACAAGTCGGAATCTGAAAATTGAAAAAACGTGGCACTTCTACTCCTTTGTAAGCTTTTCTTTTAAGGATAAATTTCATTTAAACTCAAAATTTTTCCATCAGTAATTTTTCTCGAAAAACTGACATTTAACAAAATCGATCGACCTTCGATCTCGCGATTTTGTCATGTCAGTTTTTCTCGTAAAATTACTGATTGGCAAAATTATTTCGTTACAAAAAGAAATTTATCCGATAAAAAAAAGCTCTTGTGTTTTTACTGTTGAAAAAACCTCCATAGCTTGGTCTTGTAGCTCATTGAAAAATATTGGTTCCGAAAAAGTGTAACGTTTCTGTCATATCATTCTTTCAGTTCTGATCAATGAATTGGTTTATATGGTTTACAGAGATAATGAATCGCAACTATTTAATAGCATAATTCACGTTATCTACCGATATTAAATGAGAATCTATGTATATTCCAAGGTATTTTAGCTAATCGACAGACTCTATTTTCAAATGTTTTTCTTCTTCACATTGTAGTTTCATTTCTTTATATTGTGGACCACGCACACATCTTATAGGAAAAAATCTTTCGGTGAAAATGGCTGGATTTTTGAAATGTTGTAGCTGCAGCCGACTTGAGTAAAAGTCTCCATTGGCCCTACTCGATTGTATGACCAGATTCGGCGCTAGAGGGCGCCAAATCAGAAATTCAGCCAAATACAAAAATATCAAAATCCCATTTATATTCAATACTGTGTGCGACTGGACAATCCTTAAATTCGAGAGAGACACTTTTCCATAATACAGAAAAAAAAACGCCACTGTTTTTCTACAGGGTATAGTCCACAACATACTCAACTCTTCTGTGAATAAATTCGCCTACGAGGTTCTAAGTTGATTAAGTTTATCATTGAGGATCAATCAGAATGGTTTGTTGATCGGCTAAAATATAATGAAGCTATGAATACAGACTGAAACAAGGAAGGGTCCATATTATATACAGGGTGACCCATTAATGTACAGTATGTCATGCTTATCATGAGGAGTAAGGTAAAATGTTTCTGATAAAAGTGATACGGTTCACTTTGTTGCTTGTTATAAAAATATTTCGGAATATACAGTGTGTTTATTCAAAGCAGGGTAACACAAAGTTCAAATATATAGTCAACGGAAATATACTCAATATCCTCAGTCCATCAGATATAATTCTTTGAGTAACTCACAAAATAGATTCATATTTTATAGCTTGCCAAATCTTACAAGAATACAAAATTGATTATTTGGCACCTTCTATTGCCAAACCTCGAGGTATTACGACGTAGTTAGGTTAATAGGAGATGACTTTAGCTCTGTTGAGGATGAAGTTATGATTGAATCCTCGAGAAGAGTAATTGCTTATTCAATTTGAATGGATGAGCCTTTCCTGTGTGGAACACTTTGTATTTTCATTTGTATTTTGTTTTGAGAGATCAACTTTCATTCTGATCGATAATCAATAATAATTAACTTAATCAACTCATAGTCTGTACAAATTTTTTATTTTGTTTCATGAAAGAATTTTTCACGATCTCAGTAACGCTCAGTTGAACAACAGTTGACTATCGATTACAAATAATGTGTAAATATTTTTCATTAACTGATGAATTCACTAAAAAATAATAAAATTAGTGATTTGGAGTAATTACATGTATATATAATATGGACCATTTCTAATTCCAAACACTCTGTATTCATAACTTCATTATATTTTGGTCGATCAACAAACCATTCTGAATGATCCTCAATCATAAACTCAATGTATAACCTCGTAGGAGAATTCATTCACTGAAGAATTGAGTATATTGTTTTATAAATTGTTATTTCCGTCAACCGATTGCACCCCTACGCGCAACACTCGGAAGTCTTCGAGAGACTTGTGTGAGCTAGCGAAGACGTAGCCCTTACCTTTTAACGTGTGATGCCATGCTCGAGACCGATGACCATGCGAGGCTTTGAACGCTCGACCCTTCGCTCCAAAGACGAACGCTCTGCCACCACAGCCACCACGGCCCTGTTGAAAAACAGTAGCGTTGTTTATTTTGTATTCGCACAGAATACTGGATATAAATGAAATAATGATATTTTATAAATCAGCTGAATTTCTCCAAAAATCACAAAATTCATGATTTGACACCCTCTACTTTTACTCAAAATGGCTCCAGCTACAACATATCAAAAATCCAGCCATTTTCACCGAAAGACTTTTTCCCATAAGATGTGTGCGTGGTCCTTTGCAGAGTAGGATGTGAACGGCAAAAAATGGGTTTTTTATAATTGATTGCCAGCATTCTATGGTTGAAGTTATTATTAATATTTTGAAAATCAGTTTCAATGGTATTTTGGAGAGTTTTCCAATCAGTTCCTACTTAAAAAACGGCAGTATCATTGACGAAAATCACAACTTTCCCACACATTACAAATTATTCGCGAACCAAATCTATAGTGTAACAATCTCAACTCATTTTACGTGAACAGCATCGATGAAATCATTTCAGACATTGACACAAAAAATATAACTGAATGCCTAGATTCAATATCAGCACCCGTGATCGTACTAATGAACTTTAATGTGGTCAATAGAGAACAATTGAGGAAAGTAGTTTTTTCGTTGCCAAATAAAGGCAGTCCTGATGAAATAACTCCGGATTTTCTAAGAAGAATTTATGATAGTATAGAAAACCCTCTCATCAATTTTATTAATTATTTACTTGAATCAGGCACCTTACCATCGGCATTGAAAATATCTACTGTAATCCCGATACCAAAAATTAGCAATTTTAAAATAGCAAGCGATTTGAGACCCATAAATATGGTGGCGGCCATTGAAAAAGTTCTCGAAAAAATAGTTTCAGAAAGTCACATAGTTGCGAAAGTGCTGTGCAAAATGTCCTACATGATTGGAAATAGCATTAGGATAATAATGTTATGATTGGAGCAGTATTTCTAGACCTACAACGCGCATTTGAGACAATTGATAGACAAAAACTAATATGCAAATTACAAAAGTATGGTATTTCAGGGATGGCATTGAAATGGATCATTAATTATCTTCAGAATAGGAAACAGGTTACACATCTTAACAAAATAACGTCTTCGGAAATTTCAAATGAAAACGGTGTACCACAGGGAAGCACACTGGGACCACTGTTGTTCTTAAATGATATTGTCAATTGTGTTAAAATTGTGATACATTAATTTACTTTTGTACTGATGACATACTCTAGCTGATACGATTAACAACGATTTAGAAAATATAGTTTCCTGGTGCAATGGTAACTTACTCAAATTGAACGCATAGAAAACCAAATTTCTACTAATAAGTAATAAACAACAATATGATAGTTCAAAAATCAGTATTGGAAATAATGAAATTGAAACGGTTGAAAAAATAAAATATTTGGGTATCATAATAGACCGAAACCTCACATTCAAAGACCACGTAACATAAGTAAGCGACAAGATCTCAAAGAGCACCAACTTTCTATCCAGGTTAGCACTATTTCTGAGTCAATGGTCACGCATAACGGTATATAATACTATTATCTTACCACATTTAACTTTCGCTTTTTCAATACTGTACGTAGCAAATAAAAATGAAAAGGACAGAATTCAAAAACTGCAAAATCAAGCAATAATTTTGGGAGTCCCTAAAGATACATCAATTAAAAATATGTTGTGTACTTTAAACTGGATGTCAGTAGAACACTATTTAGATTATCAAGTTTTGGTTTTTATACATAAAATGAAAATATCTCTCACTCCATCGTATTAGTCGTCTAAACTTGGTATTTAACAGTAATATCCACACTCACAATACACGCGCAAAAAGTGACATATATGTTCATAAAAAAATAAAAGAAGCACAGAAAAATCATTGTTGCATAAGGGTATTATTTCCTATAATAAACTTCCTGAATCTTTAAAGACCTGCGTTGCTATCAATTTATTCAAAGTAAAGTTGAAAAAGAGACTACTGGACCAATGCCATGGACGACGTGGTTAAATGAGTTCTTATTGATTCTTTCATTTTATATGTAATGATGACTGTGAAATATTATTTATGTTTTTTAAACCTTTCGACATCTGAAATATTATTTATTAATAATATTTATTACCAGATTTTATTTATTTTATATGTAATGACGAATGACGTTCAACATGTTATTTACAATATTTGTTTAATGTATATGTGAAATATTATTCACAAATATTTTTTTAATTGTGCTCGTTATTTTTTAAACTTGATTAATTATATAACATTTTATGCAATTTTATATTGAATTTACATGTTTATTCTGTAATTTTGTAAATTAGTATTTTGCTAAATAAAGACTTAATAATAATAACATTTTTGTGAAAGGCTTTCGCGGCCATCGTCACTTACATGGTGGTTCTTCGGGTAGTAAGGCCGACGTGATTTCAGAGAAGAACTCGACGTTTCGCCAACACGAGTGGTTAGCATTTTCAAGAGTTATTTTGAAAAATTTTCGCTTTCTGTAGTTGCTGTCAAATGCTTGACATTTGTTATACGTTGTCTCAATAAATACCTGTGATTTGACGTTCTTACATCTGATTGGTCCATAGCGTTAGCAGACATCATAGAATCGTTCGTACCGTTATTTTGTGGGTAGGGAGCTAATTGAGAATTTTTGAGAACTGGAAGCCAAACCTTGTTCAATTGTAGTCCTTCTTCGGTTCTGTTGAAGTTGCTGTAGTGTTTCTGGATTTCAATTGCTTCCCGGAAGAGTCTTGGGTAATACGCAGATGTTGAAGAGATGACTTGGGTTTCTTCAAATTTCACTCTATGGTTATCGTTGTTGAGAGCATGTTCTGCGACAGCGGATTTCTGTGTGTGCCCTAACCGACAGCAAGCCTTGTGCTCTTTGATTCTTGTTTTAACGGAGCGTTTCGTGGTTCCGATATAAACGCTGCCACAGGAACATGGAATGCGATAAACCCCAGAAGAGCATAGTACGTCTCGTTTGTCCTTCGCTGATCTAAAGTGGTCTTTCAGTTTCTTTGAAGGTTTATAAACGGTTTTAATCTCATATTTTCTTAGAATACGGCCGATACGATCTGTAACTCTGGGAACATATGGTAAGAATGCTTTTCTTTTTTCGGTGTTGGTTTGACTACTACTTGGTTCACTGGATGGACAGTCATTTGGTCTACTATTGATTCTTCCATCTCTGATTTCTCTTCTATTTTTCATACACCTCTCAATATCTCTTTCTTTGTATCCATTAGAAAGAAGAGCGTTTTTTAGATGTTTCAGTTCAGCTTCCAGGTATTCAGGTTCGCAAATTCTTCTAGCTCGATCAACTAATGTCTTGATTACACCTTGTTTTTGGCACGGATGATGTTTTGAGGTACTGTGGAGATATCGATCAGTGTGTGTTGGTTTTCTATATACCGTATGCCCCAGACGTCTTTCTTTTCGAGAAATGAGAACGTCTAAGAATGCCAGTTTCTTCTCATTTTCAATTTCCATGGTAAATTGAATATTCGGGTGTATGTCATTGATATGGTTAAGGAATTCATTGAGTTTTTCTGGTCCATGGCTCCAAATTATAAACGTATCGTCTACATATCGTAACCATACCTTAGGTTTTAAATTTGCAGTTTCAATTGCCTTTTCTTCTAGTTTTTCCATAAAGAAATTAGCAATAACTGGGCTAAGTGGGCTTCCCATTGAAACGCCATCTAATTGCTCATATATTTTGTTATTGAAAATGAAATATGAAGATGTTAAGCATATTTTGAAGAGATTGGATATATCACTTGGGAAAAGTAGTTCAATTTCCCTCATGGCTTCATCTAACGGGACCTTTGTGAACAGGGATACTACATCAAAGCTGACTAGAACGTCATTTGAATCAATGGTAATCTCTTTGATCTTTTCGATGAAATGCGTGGAATCTCTTACATAGGAAGATGTATTACCAATGTGTGGCTGTAGTAGTGTGGACAAATATTTCGCAAGTTCATAGGTTGGTGATCACCAACCTATGAACTTGCGAAATATTTGTCCACACTACTACAGCCACACATTGGTAATACATCTTCCTATGTAAGAGATTCCACGCATTTCATCGAAAAGATCAAAGAGATTACCATTGATTCAAATGACGTTCTAGTCAGCTTTGATGTAGTATCCCTGTTCACAAAGGTCCCGTTAGATGAAGCCATGAGGGAAATTGAACTACTTTTCCCAAGTGATATATCCAATCTCTTCAAAATATGCTTAACATCTTCATATTTCATTTTCAATAACAAAATATATGAGCAATTAGATGGCGTTTCAATGGGAAGCCCACTTAGCCCAGTTATTGCTAATTTCTTTATGGAAAAACTAGAAGAAAAGGCAATTGAAACTGCAAATTTAAAACCTAAGGTATGGTTACGATATGTAGACGATACGTTTATAATTTGGAGCCATGGACCAGAAAAACTCAATGAATTCCTTAACCATATCAATGACATACACCCGAATATTCAATTTACCATGGAAATTGAAAATGAGAAGAAACTGGCATTCTTAGACGTTCTCATTTCTCGAAAAGAAAGACGTCTGGGGCATACGGTATATAGAAAACCAACACACACTGATCGATATCTCCACAGTACCTCAAACCATCATCCGTGCCAAAAACAAGGTGTAATCAAGACATTAGTTGATCGAGCTAGAAGAATTTGCGAACCTGAATACCTGGAAGCTGAACTGAAACATCTAAAAAACGCTCTTCTTTCTAATGGATACAAAGAAAGAGATGTTGAGAGGTGTATGAAAAATAGAAGAGAAATCAGAGATGGAAGAATCAATAGTAGACCAAATGACTGTCCATCCAGTGAACCAAGTAGTAGTCAAACCAACACCGAAAAAAGAAAAGCATTCTTACCATATGTTCCCAGAGTTACAGATCGTATCGGCCGTATTCTAAGAAAATATGAGATTAAAACCGTTTATAAACCTTCAAAGAAACTGAAAGACCACTTTAGATCAGCGAAGGACAAACGAGACGTACTATGCTCTTCTGGGGTTTATCGCATTCCATGTTCCTGTGGCAGCGTTTATATCGGAACTACGAAACGCTCCGTTAAAACAAGAATCAAAGAGCACAAGGCTTGCTGTCGGTTAGGGCACACACAGAAATCCGCTGTCGCAGAACATGCTCTCAACAACGATAACCATAGAGTGAAATTTGAAGAAACCCAAGTCATCTCTTCAACATCTGCGTATTACCCAAGACTCTTCCGGGAAGCAATTGAAATCCAGAAACACTACAGCAACTTCAACAGAACCGAAGAAGGACTACAATTGAACAAGGTTTGGCTTCCAGTTCTCAAAAATTCTCAATTAGCTCCCTACCCACAAAATAACGGTACGAACGATTCTATGATGTCTGCTAACGCTATGGACCAATCAGATGTAAGAACGTCAAATCACAGGTATTTATTGAGACAACGTATAACAAATGTCAAGCATTTGACAGCAACTACAGAAAGCGAAAATTTTTCAAAATAACTCTTGAAAATGCTAACCACTCGTGTTGGCGAAACGTCGAGTTCTTCTCTGAAATCACGTCGGCCTTACTACCCGAAGAACCACCATGTAAATAACATTTTTGTTGGAAAAGGTCATTAATATATAAATTGAAAAGAATTGGAACCAAAACAGTACCTTGGGGCACTCCATATTTTATCATTCGACAACTGCTCATAGTTCCATTGATAATGACGCATTGTTTCCTATTATACAAATAATTCTCAAGTAGTTTGTGGGCAACTCCTCGAATGCCAATATTTGAGAGCACCCGGACAGTGATTTTGAATGGTCAACGGTGCCGACTGCTTTTGCCGGATCAATGAATTCACAGATACCTAGATGGATTTTTTTTTGTCAATTGCATTATTTATCAATCCTATCATCCCTATCAATCTAACAATAGCATCGGACGTTTAGTTACTTATTGAATTATTATATCTTTCGAGAAATGAAACCATCCTGAACTTGAAATTACAAAACGTGTATATAATATAGTGGAAGATTTCTACATGAAAAATTAAAGATCGTGGAGAAAGTATAGTCTGTAACTCGACTAGAATAAAAAATCGTGATGCTCGTAGATTCACACGCTTGCCTTCGGCTCGCTCTCGTATCGAATATTCATTCCAACCTTGAATAAAGTGTTCCTTATTGTTTCGAAATCTCCATCAACTCTTGGTATTGAGTTCTGCAATTCAACTGTTTGTACCTTATCATTAATCTTTCAAATTAGTCTTAGTAATGAATAAATAAATTGTTTCATTTGTTGCGAAAGCTAGATGATATTTTTTCTAGAGAGTAGTATTTTCGCTCTCTACTAAATTAACTTGTATGTAGCTATGTGTGTACCTAGGTATGTACCTATATGTATGTAACTTTGCATGAATTAAATGGAAATTTTAATTTAAATTTTCACCCACCTTGAGTCGACCGAATAATGTAAAATTTGGCACACATATTATGGACCGATGAAAATACAAGAATTTCAATGTTTGTCATTTCGGTACAAATTTTACATTAGATTTTAACCTAACTGTTAACACGGCGCAGAATGGATGACAGACAGAATGGATGACAATGCAATAGTTCACAATTTAATAATAATAATAATCATACCGGCATGTAGCAAGACAGCAGAAATCATAGTCGGACGAATGCAGAAGGCTGTGATCCTTGGTTCGTTACGATTACTCCGAGCACACGATTCCCGGACCCAATAGCTGTTTACCCCAATGTTTGGAGAGTGGTCATTGTGGCAATGTGAGGCCAGCGCGCCCTCCAATGTGTCGGAGCTTCAAAGAAAGGGCTCGACTGGACTGGAAAATTTTGAGTCAAAATAATAATCATATGCCTTATTCTTCGGGGGATATTCAATTCATTGTAGAGAATGAAAAGTGTCGAATCAATTGGAACTACTCATTCCCTACCATCAGGCGCATACAGGCCCATTATCATGATGTAAACTTCATCGACCATCAAAGTAGAAGGAAGACGGAAAGAAGAGAATTATTATCAGAAAGTCACATATTCAAAAAGAACATATTGAAAAATAACCTAACGTGTCTCTTTGAAGTTCTACTTCGTTTCATTGAGTTTGATGGATCGAATCAATTTATGCACTATTCCTTCGAGTATTTAACTATACGTATAGTCTTCAATAAGTAGCATTTACACCTACTAAAGTTCAGTTTCATTTCCCAGCCTTAACTGAAACACTTGATGAATTAAAATTCCTTAAAGCTACAAAAAAAAAATATATAACGATTCTGTTAACCGTTCTCTGGATGAGAAATTAGCCTTCTCTTCCCTGTAAAACCAATTATTTTTTCAGTAACGTCAACAGACGAAGTCACTAAATCACGTTTTTTATTTGTTTTCAGGTAAGCCCAAATCCAGGCAGACATGGTCGACCTAAAAATGAAGCTGTTGACATAATCTGGACCCGGTGAACTCGACTGAGGTATTACTGTATCACACATGCGGGATTAACGAACAACCCAACTATTTAATGAGGGAAAACATTGGAATGTTTGTGGGAAAGACAACGTTGCCAGATTGACAAATAATTCTTCAATTTTATCGGAAATCAGGAAAGGATCCTTGCACAGATCTCATGAAAAATAGCACACGGTTTGATTGGCTTAAAGGACATGACATGGCGCGATTTTTTTGCATTCCTCAAGTTATATAATTTTTTTTCAAATTTAGTTTGTGGTACGTATACAGGGTGATTCACGACGAATTGTACATAGTCCAACGATAAGTACTGTGGACAAATGCCATTTCATACCTGGTATTGCAAAATGCCTTGTTGCGTTTTTGATGAATATACACGGCGATATTTGAAAATATGTGAATTATTCTACGTTAAATATCTCTAAAAGTTAAAAACTTCGACATATGAAATTTGGCACACTTCGAATGCACCCTGAGCTCAATGAAACAGGTTTTTGAAAAAGTTCAATTTCAGGTCCGGATTTAGTTTTTAGATTCTTATTAGTTTTTTAAAAACAACTCCTTGTAAGCCAGATAAGACAATTTTAATTTTTCTCTCTCAAAGCTCAAGGACAATACTAAGCAACTGTTGGAAAAAGTTTCTCAATCCATGGATGACTGTTTTATCTTTTCTGTTCATTGTGGGTATTTCAAATGCTTGACAGAGGGATGGACACCATGAATCTTCGTGTTTGATCTATTCCATTGATTGCACCATTTTTCTGAGATGATTTGTTTCATTTTTCTTTTGAGATCGTTACCCGAGTGTATGTTTTCTATCGGAAGGTTTTCTGATGAGGCTTCTATGGTTGATTGATCTGCTTTCTCGTTTCCATAAATTCGTAGTGTAACAGAAATCTCTTTGTCAGCTAACTCATGGCAACGTTCATGAATATTTTGTACAATTGGATGACTGGTATAAATATTTTTTATAGCGTGAATTGAAGATTATGAGACTGTACAAATTGCTATGACACAATTTTCTTCCACTAAGGTCTCTAGAGCTGTTGAAATAGCATATAGTTCTCCTGTGTGTACTGTACAGGTAGTGGAAATTCTGTGTTTCGCTAATACTGTTTGTGTTGTTGTAACAGAACAACCTACTCCATTTTCTGTTTTTGCAGCATCAGTATAGAGGCTCATATCAAAATGAGCCAAACTGAGCAGTTCTAAGAAGGCTTATCTTAGGATCGCATAGGGAGTATCTTGTTTGTTGTATTTACACATAAAAGTATTGAAAGTGGGTAATATTTTACGCCAAGGAGGAATATTTGAAATATGATTAGGAACTGTGTTGGACAAATTAATACCATCGAGCAATGTTTTTGAGATTTGTGGAATTGGTTTTAACGATCTGGAGTTATTTTGGACTATTTGTTGAATATTTTTGATTGAATTGAATTCTGGATTTTGTGGAGAGGCAGATACTCTGGCAGAGTACGACAGAAGTAGCTGCTGATTTCGAAGATGTAGAGGGGGCTCATGAGCTTCACAATGGAGACTTTCCACTGGGCTGGATCTGAAGGCTCCAATGCAGATTCGTATGGCATTATTTTGGACAATATCTAGAGCTTGTAAATTGGTTCCTGAAGCAGTGAGGAACACTTGGCTGCTATAGTCTAGCTCTGTAAATTCTTAGCAGAACTTCTTTTGCTGCAAACCACTGATGATGAGAAAGACCCTTCAGAAAAAATGTAACTTTTCCAAATAGTGAAATTTTGATGGATTGACATTCTGCTTATGACTGATGCGACACAACATCGATAGCACATAAACATGTTTCAACTAAACTCATAAGGAAAGTTCATATCACTCGGGATAAAGTGTTATTTAATCAACCGTTGAAATTCCAGGGCCGTATTATTTTCACGTTTTTATTGATCCCAACCCTTTTGAAATGTGTAAGTTGATGTGCCACCACGAGACATCTATCGATAAATCACCATGTTTTTCATTTCAAAAAGTAGTATCGGTGATACCATGCAAAACGGTTTTTGTTTCAACTTTGTACGTCGAATCTTTCAAAAATTAAGAGGGGAGGCTTCTTCTCCATGGGCAAAAATCTATTTCAGTACTATATTGAAGAATATTGTGTATATTGTAGGACAATCATTTCATTATTCAAAATCAAAAATCGGGAAAAAATAGCAAAACAATGCAAACTTTTAAAAAGGTCTACCACATTGTTGAAAATGTAGAGTATAAACATTTCTGGTTATTTTGCAGGGAAAAAATGCAAAACTCAAAATGAAGAAAACAAACAAAATATCTTCCTTTAGTTCCCCAATATTGCGACGTTTTCCAAGTCAATTCCAAGAAAACATTAAATTTGCACCAACACAGATTTCGGGAACTTTGTCAAATTTGAAGAGAATAAAAAAAATACGAAATTGTTTATTTTTTTTTATTTGACCTAGTTTCCGAAATCTGTGATGGAGGCAAATTTTTTATGTTTTCCAGGAAATTATTACTTCCTACGTTACCCACCAACTCAAAAAACTTTGGCATTATTTTCATAAACGATTGATGTTGCAAAAAATATTTTTTAGTGTAAAATGATCGACGGAGGTGGCACAGTTTCGGCAAGACTCATGATATAAAGAGAAGCGTTTCTTTGCGTTTGCCACTTCTTTAGTTTGATTTCTGCCTAGTTACTAACGAAAATATGGATAAATAATTTATTTACTCTGATGCTGAACTTTGAATTGGTCACAAAATGGGAGAACGATAAAGGATGATTTTTTCTTCGATTTTGCATTTTTTCTCTACAAAATAACCAGAATAGTACATAATGATTTACATTTTTAACAACCTTGCACAAAGGTGCAAATTTGTATTCTTTCATTGTTTTTCTATTTTTACCCATTTTTTGCTAAAGTGATTGACCTATTAGACCAAGCCTTTTCCCCACAAAATAAAAGACGCAAATGGCCTATACTATTTTTTATAATATAGTTCGTCAATAAAAACCCAGTTTTCTCTCCAGCAAAATCGCTTTCTGGAATTTTTTAAACAAGCAATAGTGAAAGTATTTACAAATTTTTTGGTTTTTGGAAATATCTCAAAGATTATTCAAGGAATCGTTTTACAGCCAATGTAAATTTTGTAAAGATTTATAAAACCTACAAAATGGATATTCATACAACTGGATTTTCCACTGAGAAAATCCGAGAAAACCTTTATAATTTTTATAAATCTGAAGCTGGACAAACAATATTGCGGAAACTTTTAGATAATAATATGTGGTTCAACAGTGCGCAAGATGTTTTCTGTCCGATGTGTAGTTTTTGCACAATCGTGTTATAAACAATTTAAGAGCACATCTTGCATCAATATGCGCCGATTCAAGGGAAATTGTTGTATTCAAATTCTGTGAACGGCATCTAGAAGTAGAGATCAATATTGTATATATGTATATTTTGGATTTCCACCTGAGAGGTGGGAAATGTGTTGAAAATGTCACTGAAAGTTGATCATAACGCTTCAAAGTGCGTCCGAAGTCACCCGAAGTCGAATTGAAGTAAATAAGTACGAGTTGAGTTCGGGTCACTTTGAAGCATTTAGAGTAACTTCCAGTGACATTTTCAACACATTCCACCTTTCAGGTGAAAATCCAAAATATACAAATTGGAGATATTGATCTCTACTTCCATATGCCGTTTACAGAATTTGAATAAGATAAGTTCCCTCAAATCGGCGCATTTAGAAATATTTGCCCTTAAATTGTTTATAACGCGATTGTGCAAAAGCAACATATCGGAAATAATGAATTTTTGAAAAATTATCACTTTTTCGACGTTTTCCAGAATTTGCTCAGTGAAAAATGCACCGATCTGGGCGTATAAAAAACCATTACGTATAGGTTTCATAAATCTTTACAAAACTTCCATCGACTGTAAAACGATTCCTTGAGTAATCTTTGAGATATTTCCAAAAAACCAAAGAAGTTGTATTTTTTTTTTCACTATTTCTTGTTTTGAAAATTCTACAAACCTATATTGCTGGGTCGAAAACCGGGGTTTTCATTTACGAACTATGTTATAAAAAGTAGTATAGGCCGTTTGCGTTTATTTTGTGGGTAAAGAGCCTCTTATTTTTATCTACAGCTTGGCCTATATTGTGGATACTAATAAGAACGACCTGCAAAATATAGTATCTTGGGGCAACGGTAATTTACATCACTTGAAATTGAATTCCTCAAAAACCTAATTTCTGCCTATGAGTAATAAACAACAATTTGATTAGTTCAAAGATAATTTCAAAATCGGTATTAGCGATAAGAAGATTGAAACTTTTTAAAAAAGAAAATATTTGGGTATTATTTTTTTTTAACATTCGCATCTTCAATCCTACACATAGCAAATGAAACATTAAAAGAACAAACTACAAAATCGAGCAATGCAAATAATTTTTGGTTTTCCAAAAGATACATCAATTAAAAATATATTCTGTACTTTGAATTGGATGTTAGTAGAGCCTTATTTAGAGTATCTATAAGCTTTGGTTTTTATGCATAAAGTAAAAATCTCTCTTGCTCCTCCGTATTTGTTGTCTAAACTGGTATTTGACAATAGCATTCACAATTAAAAGTTACAAAACACGGTTACAAAATGAAGTATATGTACAGAGAAAAATTAAAAGAAGTACAGAAATATAATTGTTGGACAAGGGTATGGTTTGTTATAATACACTTACAGATTTTTTGATGGCCTGCGTAGCTATCAATTTATTCAAAGTAGAGTTAAGAAAGACCAATGTCATGCACGAAGTATTAAGTCAGAATGTATTTATTTATTTATTCATTATGACGTGTATGAAAGACGTGTAAAATACTATTCACAAAAACTTGAATTGTTTACATCAGTGGTTCTTCTGAGTACATTTTACGGGCATAAACTTAATTGACAGAAAATAATCGACGCTGCCAATACAGTGTTTGGATTGTATGATAAGGTGGACAAAACTTTAAAAAATATTGGAATACAAAATATGTACATGTTACGAGTAATTATCAGGTAGCATGCAGCCTTTCTGAAATGTATTTTACTATGTATTCCTTTTCAAAAGTCTTATATTTGGTATTTTCAAACTTTTTTCGTGATCTAGTCCAAAAAAAGAACATCTTACATTACTAATAATACTAATGATAACATTTTTTCAAAGAAGTATAATAAAATAGTTATTTAAGTAACAAGGAATGTAAAGACGTGTTAACATTCGAGGTGAGCGAGTTCGAGCCGAGGCAAAGCCGAGGCTTGTCGCTTGCCGAGGATGATAACAGTCGATACATTCCGTGTTACTTATTACGTTTTTCCCGCTGCTTGTTGACATTTCTCAAAATTTGCCTGAATTGAAGTTTGTTTTCTTACCCTTCCTTCATGATTATTCGTTCGGTATTTCATTCTAAGTTGCTTGTGCGTGTAACTAAGTTACCGAATAAGCAGACAACAATAATATTCAAAAGGTCTCATAACCTAAAAATTGATATGACTGAAGCTGAAGGTATTACTTGTCAAAGTCAAAGTCATTATTACCCTAGGCATGTAAATGACACTATTAAGTTCCGTTGTCAAGATGAATTAGTAAACGAATGATATAGGCCATTTACTTGTTTTGTTGCTATGCATGTATGGACTATTTACAGTGTCGGCAGCGGGAAAAAGATATTAGCTGTTGATACAACCATAAAAGACACATTTCAAAATAAACCGTATTTTTTCTCTTGGAAGAAACGCTATGTTATTGAGTTGACAACACTGGATGAGAAATGCCACCTGCAGATGCCGACGGGGTGATTATTTTACTACCTGACCTTTGAACCATCAACACCCAAGCCTCTTTCCCCTCGATCCTCAGAATGTCAACTTTTACCTCCAACATTGAACACATGTGTCTAGCACCTTTCTTGCATGGATGGAGTCTTGGTTCCGTGTGGTTTTGTTTTATATGTTTTGTTCCTAACAAGTGTTTTATACCTTATACTGGGTGGCCATTCAAGACGAATCACCCGAGAAATATCCGAAATTATTAATCTTTTTTATATAATTGGGGTGAACGTAAGACATAATAGAGAGTTGAAGTACTGCCATGAACGTAAACGTTAACGTACAAATTGACATCTACGCATGCGCATTCGTCAGCTATTCACGTTAACGTTGCAAATAAGTTCACGGGCATACGTAACTTAACGGTTTCACACGGAAACCTTAAAAATCAACGCACGTTAACCGAAGAATATACGAATCACACCGATGAGTTGCGAATGAGCGAATTTTAATAAGGCCATAAAATCAAAAAATGACAAAGCATTATTTACAATTTTACATCAATCATCATTTCTTTAATGTATTTTTGATGATCTTGTTTGGTATTTCTCTTTATTTAAAACAATGAATATTTCGAAAAGCCAATTCCGGAAGAATTTTATTTGCATTTGGCAAGGAAGGTAAATGGTCAAAATCCCTATTAAGATCCACAAAGATGGACTGTGATCCAGTTGTTCAGAGAAAACAGCATAAAATCAAAATAAGGACAAATTAACATGTTAGGGTTAACGGTTGACATTCGTTCAACTTCAACTCAATTTCATAACAACCCGTAAACGTTATATTTCGTACGTTAACGTCTATGTGAAGGTTCACGTACTGTAATCGCTTCAACTCTCTATTAAATGAAATTAGTCAAATGTTGACGTGGTCGTTTCCATAAGCTACTCCAACAATTGAATTGTAAACGACGCCAAACCTTTTTGGGAAAGTACCCCGCACTTTTTATAGGTGAAATGGTTCTCGGTGAAATTCTCTGAATTGTTAGTATATTGTAGTTTTCGATGTACTGATTGAACGTGCAGAATCGCAAAGTTCGTTGATGGAGAGGTTTTGAAATACAAGGCGTTCAAGTTGAAGATCAGTAATATTTATTTAATTATTGTCTCGGGATTTGAAAGTGCCAACTGCATTTTTTTTTTCGCTCTTATCATCAACGTACCTTCATATTACTATATATCATTCAGATGGTGCATATTATATCATTTTATACAGAGTGAAAAATAAAAACATTTTAGTAATGTCTGAAAATTCGACGTAATAATGAAATATTGATAAAATTATTTTGGCATGCAATATACTATTCTCATTCTATCATTAATCACAATTCATACATTTCGTACAGGGTGATTTGAAGAATTGGTGATATATATGGCCGGTTCTTTCGTATACATCCTGTATATTCAACTGAATAATCATCCTCCGAAGATAGCTGATACCGTATAAACATGATTTCGTTGGGATATATAGGGTGATCATAAAACTTTCTATGATAAAAATGACAAAATATCAACGTTTCAGAAATCACCCTGCAATTTCAAAATCTGTCCAAGGAACTTTGCGATTCAGCAAGTTCAATCAGTTCATCGAAAACTACAATATACTAAAAATTCAGACAATTTCACCTAGAACCATTTTACATACAAAAAGTGCGGGGTCCTTTCTGTACATTTTTCTACTGATAAGTTATAGTCTGATATTTGATTTTATTGCAGTTTTACAACAATTAGTAATCAAAACTACTTCAACAGCTATCAGAAAAACTGTTAAAGGCTTTCGCGACCATCGTCACTTACATGGTGGTTCTTCGGGTTGTAACGCCGACGTATGTTTGGAGAAGATCTCGACGTTTCGCCAACACGAGTGGTTAGCATTTTCAAGAGATATTTTTTCAAATTTCTGATTTCTTAATTCACTGTCAAATGCTTGACATTTAATTGTTATACGTTGTCTCAATAAATACCTGTGATTTGACGTTCTTACATCTGATTGGTCCATAGCGTTAGCTGACATCATAGAATCGTTCGTACTGTTTTTTTTTGTGGGTAGGGAGCTAATTGAGAATTTTTGAGAACTGGAAGCCTAACCTTGTTCAATTGTAGTCCTTCTTCGGTTCTGTTGAAGTTGTTGTGGTGTTTCTGAATTTCAATTGCTTCCCGGAAGAGTCTTGGGTAATAGGCATATGTTGAAGAGATGACTTGGGTTTCTTCAAATTTCACTCTATGGTTATCGTTGTTGAGAGTATGTTCTGCGACAGCGGATTTCTGTGTGTGCCCTAACCAACAGCAAGCCTTGTGCTCTTTGATTCTTGTTTTATCGGAGCGTTTCGTGTTTCCGATATAAACGCTGCCACAGGAACATGGAATGCGATAAAACCTCGCTTGTCCTTCGCTGATCTAAAGTGATCTTTTAATTTTTTTGAAGGTTTGTAAACGGTTTTAATCTCATATTTTCGTAGAATACGGCCAATACGATCTGTAACTCTTGGAACATATAGTAAGAATGCTTTTATTTTTTTGGTGTTGGTTTGACTACTACTTGGTTCACTGGATGGACAGTCATTTGGTCTACTATTGATACTTCGGTCTCTGATTTCTCTTCTATTTTTCATACACCTTTCAATATCTCTTTCTTTGTAACCATTAGAAAGAAGAGCGTTTTTTAGATGTTTCAGTTCAGCTTCCAGGTATTCTGGTTCGCAGATTCATCTAGCTCGATCAGCTAATGTCTTGATTACACCTTGTTTTTGGCACGGATGATGGTTTGAGGTATTGTGGAGATATCGATCAGTGTGTGTTGGTTTTCTATATACCGTATGCCCCAGACGTCTCTCTTTTCGAGAAATGAGAACGTCTAAGAATGCCAGTTTCTTCTCATTTTCAATTTCCATGGTGAATTGAATATTCGGGTGTATGTCATTGAAATGGTTAAGAAATTCATTGAGTTTGTCTGGTCCATGGCTCCAAATTATAAACGTATCGTTTACATATCTTAACCATACCTAGGGTTTTGAATTTGCAGTTTCAATTGCCTTTTCTTCTAGTTTTTCCATGAAGAAACTAAAAATAACTGGGCTAAGGGGCCTTTCCATTGAAACACCGTCTAATTGCTCATATATTTTGTTATTGAAAATGTAATAAGAAGATGTTAAGCATATTTTGAAGAGATTGGATATATCACTTGGGAAAAGTAGTTCAATGTACGTCATGGCTTCATCTAACGGGGCCTTTGTGAACAGGGATACTACATCAAAGCTGACTAGAACGTCATTTGGATCAATGGTAATCTCTTTGATCTTTTCGATGAATTGTATGGAATCTCTTACATAGGAAGATGTATTACCAATGTGTGGCTGCAGTAGCGTGGACAAATATTTCGCAAGTTCATAGGTTGGTGACAATGGTGTTGACTATTGGTCAGAGCGGCACGTTGGTTTTGTGAATTTTTGGTAGACCACACAGCCTAGGAATGAGAGCCTCACTTCTACACAGTCGTATTTTGGTGTTGTCATCCAATAAAGAAGATTTGATAGAGCGATTTACAATTTGGACGGTTGCTTGTGTTGGGTCCCGTTTCAGTTCTTTGTATATCAAAGGTTCCAGTAAAACATATATCTTATTCGAATAGTCCTCTTTGTGGTAGAATCAGAATTTTCTCATCTCTGTTTGATTCTCTGATGGCCTGCACTTCGGTTTTCGACAAATTACTCTTAGGTGGTTTAGCTTTACGTAGTATTTGTGTACATTCTGTGCGAATTTCTTCTGCCTGTTCTTCGGTAAACCATCTAATAGCAGTTTCAATGTTGGCTATTATGTCTTCATTGGGTATTCGTGTTTGTGATATTGCAAAGTTTCCGCCTTTGGAAAGAACGGCGATTTCAGTGGAAGAGAGAGTGCGGTCAGGTAAGTTTATTACAGTGTGTGACATTTCTACCTTCTGTTGGTTATTAATAAGTACATTGTCAGCTCTTCTAAGTTTATCGAACTTGCTTGACAATTGAAATTGAAATTGAACTACTTTTCCCAAGTGATATATCCAATCTCTTCAAAATATGCTTAACACCATCTTATTTTATTTTCAATAACAAAATATATGAGTAATTAGATGGTGTTTCAATGGGAAGCCCACTTAGCCCAGTAATTGCTAATTTATTTATGGAAAAACTAAAAGAAAAGGCAATTGAAACTGCAAATTTAAAACCCAAGGTATGGTTAAGATATGTAAACGATAGAAAACCAACACTCACTGATCGATATCTCCACAATACCTCAAACCATCATCCGTGCCAAAAACAAGTTGTAATCAAGACATTAGCTGATCGAGCTAGAAGAATCTGCGAACCTGAATATCTGGAAGCTGAACTGAAACATTTAAAAAACGCTCTTCTTTCTAATGGTTACAAAGAAAGAGATATTGAAAGGTGTATGAAAAATAGAAGAGAAATCAGAGACGGAACTATCAATAGTAGACCAAATGACTGTCCATCCAGTGAACCAAGTAGTAGTCAAACCAACACCGAAAAAAGAAAAGCATTCTTACCATATGTTCCAAGAGTTACAGATCGTATTGGCCGTATTCTACGAAAATATGAGATTAAAACCGTTAATGAATCTTCAAAAAAACTAAATGACCACTTTAGATCAGCGAAGGACAAACGAGACGTACTATGCTCTTCTGGGTTTTATCGCATTCCATGTTCCTGTGGCAGCATTTGTATCGGAACCACGAAACGCTCCGTTAAAACAAGAATCAAAGAGCACAAGGCTTACTGTCGGTTAGGGCACACACAGAAATCCGCTGTCGCAGAACATACTCTCAACAACGATAACCCTAGAGTGAAATTTGAAGAATACCAAGTCATCTTTTCAACATCTGCCTATTACCCAAGACTCTTCCGGGAAGCAATTGAAATTCAGAAACACCACAACAACTTCAACAGAACCGAAGAAGGACTACAATTCAACAAGGTTTGGCTTCCAGTTCTCAAAAATTCTCAGTTCTCAATTAGCTCCCTACCCACAAAAGAACGGTACGAACGATTCTATGAAGTCAGCTAACGCTATGGACCAATCAGATGTAAGAACGTCAAATCACAGGTATTTATTGAGACAACGTATAACAAATGTCAAGCTATTGACAGTGAATTAAGAAATCAGAAATTTAAAAAAATATCTCTTGAAAATGCTAACCACTCGTGTTGGCGAAACGTCGAGATCTTCTCCAAATATACGTCGGCCTTACAGCCCGAAGATCCACCATGTAACTATCAGAAAGTTTTACTGAAACACAAGATCAGCTCCTTTATGAAATGCTGAGGAAATCATAGACAGGGATATGGTGACAGATTTCAGGGGAATGTTTTCTCGTTTATGCCTCTGAGACCAGTAAAAGATATGAGAATTCTGACAAAATTGATGAAAATTTTGAGCGGTCGCCGTGTGGCTTTCATATAAAAAATTCGATTTTCATTAAAAAATAAATGTGTTTTGGGACGATTTTATCGCCGCTGCCATGTACACCAACGGCATGTTGAGATAGACAATAGCAGCGAAAAAAATATAGGCATAAAGGTTGTACGTGGCCAAAGGGTACCAATGGAAGTTTCCATCACTAATGTCCCATAAAAAACGGTCATAAGGTTTGCAGATGTCGAAGTGAGGTTAAGTGTCGGAATTGAATTCTTTATATGAAAGCCACGCGGCGACCGCGCAAATTGTTCATCATTTTTGTCAGCATTTTCATATCTCTCACTGGTCTCAAAGGCATAAACGAGAAAAACGTCACCTGAAATCTGTCACCATCTCTCAGTATATCATAGTAAAACAATCAGACTACAGACTACCTGTTTTGAAACACTGAATTTTCTTCCTCTCTGTTCCAAGTTTTCCAGATAATAAATATCATTGCTTTATTTGATTTCTTTTCTGAACCATTTGAGGGAGTCATAGCCTTGATATTTATTTTTGAGCCCTTATCTCAAGGAACATGGGTACTGCACAGTTGTTGCTTTTACTTCGGACTAACTTCAGGTGATTAACACCCTTCTAATTCTTTTAAATTTCTTCAGATGTCTACAAAATGGGTTCTTCATCCAGTGAATCTGGTTCCATTTTTACAGCCTTCCGGCAATTTGTATCTGGTTTGATTCCAATGATTTCAACGATTTTTTTTTGCGTGTCGCAGATCTTATTGGTGTTTTGCTGCTATCTGTATCCTTTTCATCATAATGAAGTTTCCGCAAGAGCTTTAGTGGACGACTATTGATTGTTAAGGTTCAGATGTAGCTGTACCTGATGTGATATCGATTATCTAGATGGCTTTGGACTGGCAGACGTGGTTCGTTTCTGATTATTCTTGAGAACGCTGATCGTTACCAAGTGCCGACTAATTCTTGTTAGCTTCATTGGAAGTGAAGTCTTCTCTCTTTTAAATTCAACAATGAGCCAACTTTTTAATTATCTCAATATACAGGGTGTCCCACGAAGTTTTGGACAGGGATCTCGGAACTCGAAAGTAGTGGAGAATTGTAATTTTGGGGTTCTGAATTAAAGCAATTGTTGCAGATTTTTTTGATGAGCCTTTTGTTTTGGGTCACGTGACATCTGATTCAAAATCTTCAATGGGACACCCTGTATATTTTGGCATTTTTATGTTCCTCCAGATGAAACGAACTATCACACATGTGGTCTAAAACGATTAATTCAAGAAATACACGTACTTCAATATCCTTTGTCCCTCGACGATTTTTAATAAAATATGGATGATTAATTTAATTTTGCCTTGTTAATCATCACATAAATTATAGGACTGCCAAATACACAGAGTGACCCTAAACCTAAATAATTTGGCAGTTGCTCGTTTCAGACGTCGTGGGACAGAGGATATTGAACTACCTGTATTTTTTAATTGATCGTTTTAGACCACAAGTGTGATAGTTCGTTTCATCGGGAGGAACATAAAAATGCCAAAATATACAGGGTGAATTTTGAATCTCATGTCACGTAACCGAAAACAAAAAGCTCATTGGGTAACATAATATCAAAAAAAGCTGCACCAATTGCTTTTATTCAGAACCGCAAAATTACAATTCTCTACTACTTTCGAGTTCCGATATATTCCCCGTCCTAAACTTCGTGGGCCACCCTGTATATAAAAGTTACGTATGTTGGTTTTCAAGGTCAGTAGAATCCTCACATCATTTTGAGGTTGAAAGTTCCAGGAAACATATTCTCTAAAATAAGTATTAACTGGGTTGTAGGGTGTTGAAAATGGCAAAAAGGTGTTTTCCAGAATACAATAACTCCGTATCGGTCAAATTTTTTCTTGAAATTCCAAAAGTCGGTATTAATTCAAAATTAAATTGAATTGGTTATTCTTTGAGAGTCGTTTCTATAGTTGCCTACTGAGAAATATCTGAATTCGACGTTTTTCTAATATGAACCATTTTTTAATTACTATAGTTATATTAACAACGAAGCCCTAACCATGGGTTTCACATTATTGGTCAGATCGGCTTCGAAACCCAATCGCTGGTTCATATGTACTTTATTTGCTGAAAGTCAAAAGTGGGTTTCAGGAAGCGTTACCAGGTTAACTTTTGAACGGTTCGACGTACATTTTTGGGACAAAAATTGGTTCAAATGGTATCATCGAATCTACATTTTGAAATCAAAGATATGGTGATTGCTTCAGAGATGGCGCGGGGGGCACATGAACTCAAAGATTTCAAATAGCATGACCCCCATGCAATTTGAAATTTTCAACACCTTTCCTACCACTTCAAAATCCAAAATAAACAAATTTTAGATATTGATCTCTTCTTCTATATGCCGCTTACAGAATTTCAATGAGATAATTTTCCACAGCAGGGTTTCTTGTTGTTAATTCTATTACTGTCAAGAACTTTGGATTCCACCGTATATCATTAAGCGATGCAGCAAGAAAACACAAAGTCGTCTCCACAATTTAATATTACCAACTGGGTATTGTAATGGTGTACGGCAAGTACTATCAATCAGCTAAACCGTAGTGTTAAAAGATCATGTTTCGAACCTATATAGGCTCATCATCAGCTGATAATAATTCTACAATAAAAGGAAACCCAATATAACTTAATGTAACAAAGTATGTTATAATTACTTACATGGAGAGGAAAAATCGTTGCAATAAAAATATTATGAAGGTTAAACGTTGTGTTTCTACATGTTGCCTAATAGGCCATCATGTAAAATTACATTATGAAATCCGAAAAGCTTCACCAATCAGAGAAGCTTGAAAAAACCCGGATTTCATAATGTAATTTTACATGATGTCCTATTGGGCAACATGTAGAAACACAACATTTAACCTTCATAATATTTTGATTGCACCGATTTTTCCTCTCCATGTAAGTAATGATAACAAACTTTGTTACATTAAGTTATATTGGGTTTCCTTTTATTGTAGAATTATTATAAGCTGAGGATGAGCCTATATAGGTTCGAAACATGTCCTTTTAACACTACGGATCAGCTGATTGATAGTACTTGCCATACACCATTACAATACCCAGTTGGTAATATTAAATTGTGGAGACGACTTTCTGTTTTCTTGCTGCATCGCGCTTAACTATACTACTCCACTTCGAGATACAATGGACTTCTACCACAGGTATATCATTAATTCGGGCAACAAAATGCCAATTGAAAACATCAGACCTATACCAATAATGTGTGCACTGGCCAAGCTTTTCAAAAAATTAACTATGCCATTCTATATCAGGATGTTGAGTATTTAGTATCTCAGTAACAGGGTCTTGTATCAAATAAAACAATGTCTCAAGAAGGACAGTATCTTTTTTTTCCCCAAATGAATTCAATTGAATTTAATTTGCACAAAAACTAATTCGTTGGATACAGACAGCATTTCAGAAAAATATAACGGATGGTAAATTGCTATCCCTAAGTAATAGTAGGGGAGGTAGCGTCAAATTTTACCGAACCATTTTACCGAAGCTGAATTTTCTAGTGAAGGCTTCCCTCATGTTTTTGAGAGAAAATTTCCATGTTAGCTGGTCCAGATCCGTTACTCAAGATTGTAAGAGGCTGCTGATCTCGCGAGAAAATAACGATTTTCGGAGTATTTTACTGAAGGTAATAATTTGCAGATAGCTAAATGATTGAATTAGAATAGTGAAAAAACATGTTAGCTGCATAATTTCTGTGACTTAACCTGTTAGCTGCGCGTATGAATATGTAAGATAGAGTTTGAAAATCGGACTATTTTACTGAGGCTGAAAATGATATACTGAATAGTAATCAATTTGTAAATCATAAAAAAACATGTTAGCTGGTGCTCAGAGGTGTGATTAAACCTATTAGCTGCGCGTATGAATATGTAAGAAAAAGTTTGAAAATCTGACCATTCCACAGAGGCTGAAAATGATATAGGTACTGAATAGTAATCAGTTTGAAAATTATAAAAAAACACGTTAGCTGGTGCTTAGGTGTGATAAACCTGTTAGCTGCGCTCCTTTTGTGCAGCGCGCTGTCAGATTCACTACAATATTGATTCATGTATAATAATTTTCAAAAGACTTTTTTTAATTTATAATGAGAATAAATATACTAATATCTACATCAGATCAACAAAAATAGATTTATAGATTGATAAAAATCAGTAGATTTGCGGTTATGGTAAAATTGTTATCTTGGATAGCTATACTGAGAATAAAATGTAACAATTCCAATGCAATGTATTTTTTAATGACAAAATATATATCATAAACACATATCAATGTTTGATGTGGAAGAATTGGTTGATGTTTTTTTTTATGATTTTCAATTCAGTATATCATTTGCAGCCTCGGTAAAGAGGTCCGATTTTCAAACTTTTTCTTACATGGTCAATCGCGCAGCTAACAGGTTTAATCACACCTGAGCACCAGCTAACATGTTTTTTTTATGATTTTCAAAATGATTACTATTCAGTATTTCATTTTCAGCCTCGGTAAAATGGTCCAATTTTCAAAGTTTATCTTACATATTTATACGCGTAGCTAACAGGTTAAGTCAAAGAAATTATGCAGCTAACATGTTTTTTCACTATTCTAATTCAATCATTTAGCTATCTGCAAATTAATACCTTCAGTAAAATACTCCGAAATTCGTTGTTTTCTCGCGAGATCCGCAGCCTCTCACAATCTTAAGTCACGGAGTCGCGTTAACTAACATATTTTTTCTTCACTTTTAGAGAGAATACTAAGGTATAAACGTATGGACATTCTCAGTAAAATCACCTATAAAAATTTGACGCTACCTCCCCTACTATAATGCTTCCACCTCTTACCGCTGCTTTTATTAAATTAAATGAGTAGAACAACTGTGTGCACACTTCTGTCGGAATTTAACCAAAATGTCTGATTTTCAAAACAAAGTTCAGCAACTTTTTCAAAAATAATCAACAATGATTTTACAAATCACTTACATACGCACTTCAAACATGTTATAAACCGTTGACATTTCCGATAACGAAACTTGATCGATTCTGACCCTTACAGTTTTGATTTGATTGTTTACGTGTTTCTATAAAATGGAACAGAGGCACATGAATGAATCCGGTTAGTTCTATCAGTTTTTTACACTTTTATTACACTTCAAATTCTCAAAAACTGTTAGAATGAATTCTATTTAATTTTCAAGAACAATTAAAAATACTTATTTTTATGTATAGGCAAAAAATAGTATAAGTGTGCCATTTGAAAATATCACCTCGAAGAGTTTGACATGAGATTGTTACGATTTCATCTAACTTTTTTGGCTAAATAAGTCTTACAAAGACTTCTAAATATTGGTCTCATGAATCATGTTGATGGAAACAATAGCTATTTGAGTATTTAGAGCAAAAAGTGATTGATTGCCGCTCGACGAAGAGAGTTATCGCGCGACGGGAAGCGGAGTGCGGTAATCTTTGGAGAGCGGCAATGACACTTCTTCCTCGAAATACATACTTACATTGTTTTTTCTACGAACGCAACTCTTAGACATAAAAATGATCGACACTTCATTCAACATAGGCACAGAATATTACATATGAGAAAATTAACACTCAATAGTAATCCCAAATGTATAAGCTATCAAAACATCCAATAATTTACATCTCTAGCAATAGTCAAAAAGGAAAATCAAAACCGAAATAGAAAGTACCGAATGCAGAGAATTCAAAAAGATTTATTTTTTATAATTATTTACATTTCATCCTACTTCTTATATAACCATCGCCAACCTCACCACAATTAATTAGAGTCCTTATAATTAATTTTCTGTACTTTCCCATCATGCTAGATAAAGAATAGGTTCGTTTTCAAAAAAGTTGTGAAGATCTAGCGTTTTTTCAATATTTTCGCACTAGAGCGAAAAAGCTGCCACAAAATGACATTTGAGTAATGTTTCAGTGCAATTTGAAATTTGATAAGCATATGTCAGCAATAATTCGCAATGCTAGCAAGTTACTTGGATTCCTTGAACGCTTACACAAGAATTCAGGAATTTGATAACCATACGCATCCATAATTTGGGACCCGTCTACTTTGAAATACAGAAAATCACTAGAAACCATTCAAAATAAATACATTGCATACCTTCATTTAAAAAAATATCGTATTGGTCCAGATCACTCATCATATGAACCACACAGAAAAGAATTTTCGGTAGTGAAGATAGAATGCAAAAAATCATGTTGTTGTTGAGTGAGAATATGTCTGATTCATATTTACTTTCTGGATTAAATAGTAATTTACGTAACAAGTCCGGAAAATACTGTTTTTTTGGACGAGTAGACCAAATTCTAGGACGAGCGCCAGCGAGTCCTGGAAGTCTGCGAGTCCAAAAAAACTGTTTTCGGATGTGTTGCGTACATTATTTTTTCGGCAACCATGTAGAATAACAAATCAATGAAACGCATTTAGTCTAAGAGACGAAGAGAGGTCTACCTTCACCCATCTGTTAACCGGATGAAACATACTTTTTATGAAGTTACATAAATAGACGAATACGCCTAAAATGGGTTTCTTATCAAAATGTGGTCATGACTATATACAGTGAGTTTCAAAAATTTGCACCATATTGAAACTTTTTTATTATCGATTTGTCAGAAAATTTTATTCTTTATAAAAATTAGTGCACTAAGGAATACTTATATTCGAGTTATCAAAATTCTGAATTTCCAAACGGTATACAGAGGTGAACAAAAGATAGAATTTTGATCAAGAGTCAACTACCCTGGCCGTGATTCCAAATTTGAATATTTTGAACATTTTAGTTCTTTGTATTATATTTTGAAATTGGAACAGAAGATAGGTACCAACAGAAACTTTTTAATTTTTACTTATATTAATATTTATATTAAAATTCGAGCACTTCCCGGCCTAGTCCCCGGACTTGGCCGGGAAGTGCTACTTTTCCAAAGAAAAAGTGTCCGGGAAGTGAACACTTCCCGGATGGTTGCCGAAAAAATATATTTACCATCACATATGTTGCGCCCCAGAAAAACCTTTTTCCACAGTAAATAAATATGCTTGTAAAATCTCAGTAGATATATTCAATACTACTTATATTAAATTTAAATCGCACATAAAAAGTATAGATTTTCTCTAAATCTTGATTTCACTTTTAGTATGCCTTCAGTCTCATCTCTCTCCCCCATTGAGTTTCATCGATTTAAACAGGTGAAGTTCGACAATTTAGTACTAGGTGTAAATAGGATTAGGTACAAAATTACATTACATTTTATTTTTTATTGTTATAGTTACTTATGATACAAATTTAAAGAATTCATGTCACTAGGTTCTTAGGAACCTCTTTGAATTTCTTTCAATAAATAAATTTCTAGGAAAACGTCAACTTTGAGTTGAGATCTGAAATCGTCAAACGCTACTTTCGTAAGCGGTTCTAGAAAAATGCGTTTTGCAAATTTACTTCACACAATTAGGAATATTAGTTCAGTAAAATGTGATTATTCTATTGTTAATCAACCGTATTTGTTCAGATACCCCTATCTGCTTGTAATTTGAATAAAGAAATTAGATAATGACCTGATTATGTATAGGGTAATAAAAATCAAGCAATTAATCAGATTATTGGTACTTTTTAATGAATCGGCTACAAATTCAATAACAAAACTATAATTATACATGATTTCAACATTAATCGCGTTACAAACACAACCCCTAAAAATAATAATTCTCATTAAAATCGACAAAATAACAATACAATTCCAATAAACATAACCGACACTTTTAAGGCCATAAACCAATATTTATTATAAAATAAAATTCCCTCGTATGAGCATTCATAATACCATATTTATTACTGAACTGTTTTTTTATGTGGCTTACACTGTACAAACGATTCTGAATCAGCCGGTGAAGTTCTGCGGCATTGTAGCATTAATAAACCTATTAATTTCAAAACCAAAATCCGAATAAAATCCTATCGCGAAATAAAAAAGACCAAAACCTCCTCCCGTATCCTTTATTCTGTACAATCACGGCGTATTAATTGTTTAATATCTTGCGGAACACGTGTTTAAGCTCCCGATGGGGATTTACTTTATAAATGTTAATTGCCCGTGCAGTTTGCGTCCTAAATTATGGTCCTTTCCCAGCGTGCGAAACCGAATTTAGGTTTTCTCGATGAGACTTTTCGGAAATTAGTGTTAACCGATATAGAACAACAGTCGAATTACCATTCGAATTTCGTTGAAAAGAAATATAGATAGTTCGGTTTTATTTTTGGATTTTCACGATTACATCGGGAATTTCATACTCTTAAAGCAAGATAGGTAAGATAACGAAATTGAATTGAATTAATATACTGACAGTGTTCTACATGGATAAACGAACTAGGCAATAGCAAAATTATACTTTAATAATTATTTTGTAAAATCGCTTTTCCAACAGGTAGTAACAGATATAGTGGTTTATGCCAGTTGCTTCAGTTAGTTAAATAGTATAATCACTTTGCGATTCACAATTATTGCTTTTTTGAATTTTTATTCTCATTAAATTTCTTAGCTAGAGTTTTTCTTTCGCAGAACTTTGGTGTTGTTCTATGGGGTTGAATCTATCTGTATAAGTTATGTAAGATGTTGTCTGAATGAGCTTCAAAATTACTATTTGTCTAATCTTTTCAAAGTACTCATTGAAAGAAATATAATATACATTACTTTTTTTGCAAATTTATTTATTCGATATACAGGAATATTCATTATTCCACAACTGAACATAAATAATATAAAACCAAATAATATGTCACGTTTTATCGTCTATATTTTCAAAAAGTGATATCTTGCCTTATAATTTCGCTTGTGACTAGAAAGTTTTCTATGAGGCCTAAGGGATCATAGATGGACATAATGATCCGTAAAATTTCCCCTTCAGTTACTGTTTGATCATTTCCCAATGATCTCTTTTTTATTTTGTGGAAACTCAAAAGAAATTACTAAGTATTTTCATTTGGAGACCACTTCAAGCATAACAATCTTTGTGGTAAAATATCTTGTTCTTTGCATGTGTTTGATGTTCGGTTCTCTGCAGTACTTTCCAAAACTTTCATAGAATTATTCTTCCACCTCCTCTGCTGAGAACATCAATTTCATTAGTTTGATGGCATCTCTTTCGACGATTGCGCTGTCTGAATAGTCATCCATATAATGTTTATTCATGATTATATCCACGGCATCCGGAAAATCGTGTATGAAATCTACTGCATTTTTATTTTTAATATATTGTGCACAAAAGGAGATGATTCTGCTCCACTTAGGAGAACATTCATGCAGTCAGTATACATCAGTCTTTATTTCTTTCAAAATTGCTCCATAAAAATCTCAGAGCATTCTAATCATCCTCTCGAATTTTCATCTGATGAAAAATGACTTGTATATCTTTGTGAAAAGTGAAAGTAGTCGATAATATTGATTTTCCAAATGTTCATCAATTTTTGCTTTGTATTTCTGCACGAATTTGTCATCCTTATGTATTTTCTTTACAATTCAGGTGAGTCTCTGGAGGGCCATTTATTTATTCTCTGGTAAATTGACACAACAATCCGATTTCTCATCCTCTTTCTGTGTTTAGTGTTGAACCTTTATCAGAATTTCAGCTTCCTTGTCTTCGTCATAATATTTTCTGAATTTTCTAAACCATAATTTTCGAATTGAAAAAAGGTTTTCATTGGTTCACAAAGATCGTTCAAATCGTCATCGTCCTAATTTTCCATAAATATAACTCTATTGTTGACCATCCCTTTGAAATTTTCGACATTGCTGTTAACAATCCATCCCAATTTTGTTAATGAAATATCAGGAGCATTTTTGGGACCTTCAATTATTTCCCTGCTCACAATATGTTCCCAATTAACTTGGCCAATCAAAAGTCATAGAACTAATTTCTAGAAGATTCTCAGTTTCCAGATAGGGCCATTTATCTTTGAAAGCTTTTACGTTGACATTTTGTACAGGTGAGTACAACTCTTTCATAGTATATACATTTTTCAGGTCATGGTATTTTCCATCACTCCAACTCGCGGTAAGGTTTTAGACATTCGAATGATCTTGGATTCACTCAAATTTCGGTCTATCCATCTTAATCCAAGATTGGTTGGATCGCCCTGTTTATTCAGCTGGTTCGCTTTTTTTTCGCCCAATAGAGTAACCGTGGCTGCTTCATCAAAAATAGCATAAGGAGCAACTTTCAGTAGAGATATACTTTTATCAGTTTCCCGTGTGAGCTACTATTTCAGTGATATTCAGCTCAGAGACTTCTTCTTTGTTTTGCAGGATATTATGGTGGAATTTTTGGCATCCCTTACTGTCACAAAGTTTCTTTTAAAAACATTTTGTTATTCTGTGTGATCCTTTCATGCAACAAAAGCACAATTTGTCTTCACAACAAAATTAAATTTTTCATCAGAATTAAGTTTTAAAACTTGGTCAAATCATTATCGATGGTGTGGTTTTCAATATTGCAGAACTTGCAATCAATGCTTTACTAGTTTTCTATTGCGTAGTAACGAATGTGTGTCTGTATTTGGAGGAACCAGGATATCTAGATTTGTCTATCATGATGGTTGAACATTTATTCATAGCTTGCAGCTCCAAATCTTTTCCATATCCAATAGCTATTGTCCTTGAGATTGAGAGGAAAACTACTCCATGACATTTTTCTTCCCAAGACAACTGCATCGAATAAGGCAACTTTTGACAAAATGGTTAAGGCTTTCGCGGCCGAAGTGTTCAGTGTCACAATTTTCACTCGGGATAGAAGGCCGTCGTTTTTTGGAATTTCTTCCTAAGGTTTCGCTAGCGCGAGTGGCTAGCTTCTTCAGAGGCTTATACATCATGAATAATCTCAGATGACCCCTTTCTACCTGTCGGCTTAATGTTGTTGATATCCTTTGTTCTTTCAGAATTACTTATTCTCGTATCTGGGTTAAGCATATTTTCGATAACATTAATTGACACCTTTTTGCCTGCTGTCTCAATGACGTAGTTTTCTTTTGATACTCTGGAATTTCTAAGAATGCTATTCCATATTCGGTTGAGGTTAACAGCTTCTTCTTTTCTGTTGAAATTTTCCGTGTGTTTGTGGATCTCTATTGCCTCCCGTATAAGTCGGCTATGGTATCCCTGGTTAGGGGCAAGAAGTTTTACGTCCTCAAACAGAATCTTGTGGTTTCCTTCACTGAGCACGTGTTCTGCCACTGCTGACTTGTCCGTTTGGCCTAATCTGCAGTTCCTCTGATGTTCCTTCAGACTTGTTCCCATTGATCTTTTTGTGGTTCCGATGTATACCTTTCCGCAAGTGCATGGTATACGATATACCCCCGCTGCAGATAGTGGGTCTCTTTTGTCTTTTGCCGACCTAAGGCTTTGTTGTATTTTCTTGGTGGGTTTGAACACCGTTTTTATGTTGATCATTGACCCTTATCCCTTATCATCCTCAAGTTGATAGTAATCGTTAAGGTTCACATAAAGTACAATATTTCGCGTTTCTGAACTGTAGTGACAGCGATCTTTCATAACATTTTCAAATGAATTACAGTTTTCTGCTGGAATATCTACCGAATAGTCAACGGTCAACCCTACTGCAAATGCACTTTATTGATTATTAATCATTATCTGGTATTAATTGTGGTAATGTGGTTCAATACATTATGTAGCTATATTGTCAAGGGGGTTGTGAGAGGAAAGGTGAGACGCCATCTTCTGTCTTCTATTATTCTTTCCATTTTGAAGTGGACTAGTAACGATTGTATCCATACCTTTTCTACCGTTTGAAATTTGGTGGTTTATTCCATTGTTTTTCGGAATTATGAGTTTATTGTTATGTTTTTGGGCTACGTTTTCAAGGTTCTTTCTTTCTTTTATTTTCTTTTTTTTTCCAGCTCTTCGTATAGGCTTATTGTTCATTGGTCTACGAAATATTTCAGTTTTGCAGTATCTCCGGTTTTTTTTTTGTGAATGTAGACTTCGCAGGCCCCATTGAAAGGTGTGGACCATTTCCTTTTAAGCTGGTTTATTCTTTTTCTTAGATTTTGGTTTATTGATGATGCCTGTGCCGTCGGTTTCCCTGTGGAAGCAGATCTTAAGAATCTTTGGTATTGCCCTTTTTTCCGGTTCACCTGTATATTATTTATTGTATCCATTTCGTTTGATTTTCTGATATTTGGGGGTGAACTTGGTTGGATTAGATTTGCTTTTAGCACCAACAACAATATTGTTGGTAAAATTCAAAAAGAGCAGATAATATGAACAACTCACTATAATTAATTTTTATCAATATTTTTCAACTTTGTAAGCTGAACTCTGCCTATAATGTCGTTATTTTTTATGTATATAATATAAATTTATTTTAAAACAACTGGAATGGACAATAAAGACGCTTTTAGGGTTATTATTATTCAATTCTGTTTTGCGTCCTGTTTCATTTCCAAAACTGATATTTTAAATCGCAAAACACGAAACTTATTACTTACATACTTCTTCAATTGTGTCCAAGGACTTCATTGCTTTAGGCGGACCAATCCAACATCCAACTGATGAACTAACAAACCCCAATCGACGTAACTTTCATTTTCGAAAAATTACATCGGTTACCGCTGTCTAGAACTATTGTACAGTGAATATGACAGTGACAATAATTCTGTGCAATACCTTGTGGACAGTAGCAGAACTGTTTTTGTCGTTTCGTTCAAGTACTACAGAGGATTCACTTACTGGAGCAATTTACCGTTTTTTGTTCGAGGTTTTGAAAATCATTATTGAAAATATAAATCGTTTGATTTTATTTCTGAAAAATGGTATGAATAATTCCTCAATGTTCAGTGTTTTAAATTTCATATAAATATTACTTTCAAAAGCGATTCTTCTCAACTGTCTTTTATTCTATAACAAGATTTTCAGATTTTTTTTTTAATTGTGGGGGAACGTTGAAGTAGAAAATTCTGAAAAAAATCGTGATAATTTTTTACTTTGACATTGATATGTCATGATATTTTGAATGGAATCTGATAAATGGTTTTTGGGAGAACTTAAAAAACCTCTAAAAATTATGTTTTTATTTTTTCCTCGAAAACTGTTCATCAGATTTCCTTCCACATCTCACTCATTATTCAATTTGGATGACAAAATAACTCGAATTTTTTGACGTTAATTTCTTCATGGGTTTATATGAACCTTAATTCGAAATAAAAATAAAAATATTATTTATCGCCGGCCTGGCTCTGCTTAGCTCAGCCACTCGTTCCCCGCGCCGTCGCCGCTGCTAAACTTTGAGAGGGTATTTTCAAAAGTAAAATTAACTAAAACTCGATTAAAATCTGCGTTAGGTGATGATCTGTTGAAATCATTGCTAGTAATTAACATAGGAAGAGATTTGCTTTAAAATATTGATGAAAAATAACACAGAAATAACTGAACTTGCTACAAGTAGCAAAATCTTCTGAAATCTCTTGAAGCCATATAACACTCATTTAGTAGTATCTCCCAATTCCAGTTTTCAATTAAGTAAACTTTTAAGTGTAGACATATGACATATATCTGCCGTCCCTTGGTGATAATTAGTAAGTGTAGTTATTAGTTTCTGAATTGTTTTCACCGAATATTTTGAATTTTGACCCATTCCATGACGTCAAAGCCGCATGCCACGATTTTTTTATTCAACTTCTACTTTCAGTTTAATAATTTTTTAATTTTCTAGTAACTCCTAAAAGTTGCTAGGTTTTACCATAGGAAGGAAGATTGATGTTCCTGTAGTTTTTGTATACCATAACGAAACCCCTAGAAGCAAACTTTTGTTGTAGTGGTCTCTATATTTTACATTTATTTCGCTATTACTTTTATATATTACGAATATTTACTTTTTTTGGAATCCTAAAAAGCCTTCACTTTTGTTTTGATTTAATTACTTTTTTTATATTTTGTTTGTTATTTTACCTTTCAACTTAAATAATTATTTTTGTAATTTAGTAGTTTTAATAATAAAAGTTGGCAAATGATGGATGTCCAAACTCATTATAAATATATTTTTCAATGGGAAAGTGGTAGGCCAAAACTTATTATAAATAAGATTTTTTCAATGGGGAAGTGTTGGGCCAAATAGGTCCCTGCCACGTGGGCCAAATAGTCCCAGTTCGACTCTGCTCGGAGAAAAACTCATCATATACCACCCTTGATGGTCAAATCTACCACACAGAGAATGTATAAGAATCAGCAGAAAATTCAAACAACGGTTGAAAGAGTATATGAAAGAAAATCCTAGGCATTTGAGAACTGAGACTAAATAAAATGTTATCTTATTAATAAAAATATGAAAAACGAAAATTGTTGGCATTCAATATAAATAGTTATCATTATTTTCTAATATTCGTACGTTTCTCCAAAAAATTGTTTAATCACTCATCGAGTAATTTAAATGTTAATCTGTATTCTTCTAGTTTTACTTTGCACTATGATTATGTCATTGTAAATAAGTAATGTATTTTATAACTGCTACTGTCCTTATCGTTGGTGTAACCATCGAATTTTACTTCGTGATTGCCACCTATTTTTTATGCTTTTTATGTATTTATGACCTTGTTTGTTTGTTGATTGTGTTTATTGATGAGAGCAAATAATTTTAAATCGATTCATACTACCTTTTCCCTTCCTTCATGATAAGTCTCAATTTTCTAATAGATAATAGATCTATTTTATATTTTATATCTCGAAATTAAAATATTAATATATGTATAATATGTGTATATAGGTAGGTGTGAGTGTGTGCTGTGTGTTTGTGTGTGATTGTCTTATTTTTATATTACTATTTTTATTTATACATCATTGTTATGCTCAATCTCATCTGTGTTTATTTTAACTATTTTATTGTGTTATCCATTCTCCAATCAGGTATTTATATATTCGTGGAACAAGTGCATTAGCACTTATCACTGTTTTTTCTTTATTGAAGAAGATTTGTGTGTATTTATTTATTGTATTTCATATTTCATTTGCATGAATAAAGCTTATTATTGTAATTTCTTGTGTTTGCTATTTGAAGGTTCATATATGTTATGATCAGAAAGCAAATTACGAACTTTTGATCAAGATGACTCTTCTTCAAATTTGACGGCCTCGGTATTTTCTGATTCTCTGTATAAAATTTGGAAAATCTATGTACGACATAAAACTGCATTTTTGTCAAATAACTCAGCTTCTTGCAACTCTCAGTTTCACCAGAAGTGACCAAATTTTGATTTGTAAATTTGTGTCCCGGTGTATTTTCACTTTTTTTTGTCCTCACATAACACACTGAATACATCCAAGTATCACTTGTCACTTTTTGTAACCAAAATTTATTTTTTGTTCTAGATTGCTATGGATACTATCTCTTCACTGTTTTTTGTCAAAATGGATCTGCCATGTTAAATTTATTTGTAACTATATATTACTTCATTTTTTCAAACGGCTAACATGGTGGCTCGTCAGGTTAGGAAAAAAAAGCATTTTATATTGATTTTAATTTGATACTGCAAACAATTAGGTTTCAAAATCTCAAAATCAATTTTTTTTAGATTGATATATTATTTGAATGCATAGAGTAACCTGTAACCAATAATACTGATATAACTAAATCATTATTCCAAGAGCCAATAAAACAATATTATTATTAACATGTTTCACAAATAATAACGTAGACCTGATTACCTGATTCACTTTTGCAGAAGCGAGGTATAATTTATTATCAAAAGAGTATTTTGAGAAAGATCGAAGGTAATTTTTTCAAGTTCATTAACGGGAGTTTGTTAAAAACCTATTAGGGTGAGGTATCAAATTAATTTATATTTTTTCTAACCCGACGAGCTACCATGGTGTCATTTGAAAAAAATCAGTAATTTATATTGAAAAATTAAAATTTTCTAAGCACATTTGTTTTTATACTGAAAGTAGTGGAGCTGTATTTTTCCCATTTTTCCCAAAAAAGTGCCTTACAACAAAAACCTCATGTTTTTGCACAAATATTTGTCTTGAATGAGTTCTATAGACTGAAAAGCAATAGTTGACAGTTTTCAATGGCTTGCCTATCATTATATCGCTGAGGTCATCCTAAAAGACAAACGGGAGTTTTTAAATTAGTTCTTGGTATTCGACATCTGTAATTAATTCAAAAATTGATAACATCGATAACATTGTAGAATTTCACGAAAAACTCAAATTTTTCCCAACTTCACATTGTTTGATGAGCTCCATCGAAGATGTCTTCGAAAAATTTCATCCAAATGTTACTCATTTTCCGAAAAATATTACTTTTTAGATTTTGCTTATTTTTAAAAATGTGTTTTTACAAGAAACTGAAATTCACTCAATATATCTGATATGGGCTGAGAAGGTTTCAAGACGTTCCTGAGTTGATGACAATTAATATTATACTCGTATTTCGGACTTGTAAATGTGCAACACAGAAAAGAAACGAATAAAGTCTAGTAATTTCTTTGGGGAGTATCTAACAGAAAACAATTACCAAGTAATTTCGCGATTATTTATATCAGATTTTTTTCAAGTTCTTGATATAAGATAAATATTTACTATGTATTCCATACACACTGAATATTTGATAATGCACAACTGCCATTTTTTCACTTATATCGACCTTAAAACTGTTATTGTGCCTCTTTCAAACTCGGCGATTCAATCAACTACCCCCAGGAGTATTTACCATCGCTAGTATCGAATTCGAAAGATAAGGACGCAATGGTGCTCTATCCATGTGAGCAATGTATCTCTCTAATTGGTAGTCCTGGTTTATGCAGTTCTAGAATTGGATTGCGGTAAAATACGCTGTGTGGTTTCTATAAACTTCGCCAGGGACCTGTCTCTACGTCTCAATTACCAGAGGTAATATATCGAATTCTAACACGCCGATCTATATTTTATCCCATCGAATCCGTTTTAATGGAATTATTCACGATCCACTTCAAGAAGTCGCTGTTCGGATTTACACTGCACATGTTTCTCCGTCGTACATTTTCATTTCTTTGCTCTCCACTCGAAGATTTCGATAAATTATTCCATTTTGCACCAAATATTAAGAGGATCCACAAACCTTATTTGAATAGAAGATGAAGGACGAAAGCTTTTACCTCGGTTAGATGAAGTGAGTTTATTGGCAATTTCCTTCCAATCCTCATTGATTTCCTAGACGGTAATTTGAATTCCGTACACAGGAATTTTTATGTCTTCAACTTATCTTTTTAATGAAATCACTCCGTGACTACAGTAATAGTTGGGAATAATTTAGATGGATTCTCCTGCCGAGACAATTAAAATGTTTGCAGGAGTGCTGAAATTTCGCTGTTTTTTTTTGAGGTAGCTGTTATTTATGGCTATTTTCTGAACGGTCGTAAGCATGGGTGCAGAGGATGCATCGCACTCAGGTGGTAACCCTGTGGGAGGAGGAATTCCAAACATAATCACATTACAGTTCTGCATTATAAAAATTAAAAAACGACAATTATTCAATTTGTTTGTTAAAATAGTATATTAAAGTATAAGTGGATAAAAAGGTCTTTCAAACACGATCGATTTTTTGAGCACGACGGCGCAGCCGGAGTTCTCGAAATAGAGCAAGTGTTTGAAATACCAGTTATTCAGGAATACTTTACGCAACACATCAGAGATAAACGTTTCTTTGCGAGAAACAATCTCATTTGTTTGACTTTTATTTCTTTGCAAGAAATAATTGTTATTAGTAAGAAACAAATGTTATTCCTAAGATCCAAATCATATTCTTTGTTTCAAGTCATCGTTTCATTTGAATTATATTTGTTTGGGCCAAACAACTGCATTTGTTGAAAAACTATTTATTTACAAGCAATAAATGTTATTTGATTCAAATAAATATTTGTTTCGACAAATTTATCACATGGTTGGTTGAAATTGAGATTGAGATTCAAATTTGACCAACTTATTGATTTGTCACGACTAAATCTTCAATTTGGATTTAAAAAATATTATTTGAATAGAGTATGTATATATGTCACTAACAAATGCATATATGAAAAATAGAATTGTTTGATTTGAACGACAGCAGAGTTTACAAGAAAATATAATAATTTTTGACCCAAATATTGATATCTATTCGTGTTTGTTATCACAAACAAATCAAAGGCTTAAACAAATATTTGCAAAACGAGCAAATGCATGTCTGATTCACATACTGCACATACTCGTACGATCAGTTATAGTAGCAGTTCTGGATATTTTTCGGGAATTGAAAAATATTTTTGATTGAAATAAACAAACACTTCCTTTAGACTGAATATATATTCATTCCAAAGAACCAATATATTCATGTCTCACAAATAACGTATTTCTTTCTTCCAAACAATTATTTTTTTGTCTCAAGAGTTAATTTCGTTGATTCAAATTACATGTATTCACCACGAATGAATCTGTTCATAAATTGGAAAAAACATTTTTGATCGAAACAAATATATGCTTTGTTTCAAATAATAAAATATAGCATTTTGAAGAAATTATATGAAAACAAAATAATGAATTGTTTGAAAATCCAAAAGAATGGAAACATTTAATCAACCAAGCTTGTTTATTGGACATATTCAAACTTCAGATTTCTTTGAATTTAACAATATTTGTTAAATTCAAAGAAATCTTTTTCTCTGTGTAGTTTTTTTAATGGTACACTCTGAAATCATAAATGCTTGCAAAAATCTAATGATGCGTATAAAAACGAATATGACAGTTCATCAAATGAATGGAAAAGGTAACCAGATATAAATGAACGAGTTATGCTGTCTTGCATTTGTTAGCAATATTTTATTTGATGTTACAAGGTACTCCTGTCAGATCAATTCAGTCATTCTGACTTCAAATTTCTCGAGTTGTTGATGTTGCCATGGTAACTTAAAAAAACGCGCGTTTTTTGAAAGTTCGATGTAAACACGCTGAGGCGTTCTTGGAAGAGGTAGAATGGGACACCAATAAAAAAATTGTTGTATCCAACATATTGAAGTATGTAGAGTAGAGGTAGACTCTAGCGAAGTGAAACTTTGACACCGTTGGAAACACAAACAAACTTTCTCATGGCGTTGATGATTATGCACTAATCAGTATTTATGAAGAGATGAACTTTATCATTTACAAAATTGAGAGAATTGGCAGAACACATAACTACTTCCTATGGACCTACACCGAGAGAAATACCTATTACCTGTTATACAAAATTGTACAACCTTTAAAAGATTTCTGAATTGAATAGGCGCCAACATAGTAACCTTTTCACAATGATCAGGGTATTTTTTTCAAAAAAGTTGTATAACTGTTAAAGAACACTCGTATAAAAATGAAAATATTGTCATATCGAAATAACTTGCTTCCAATATAATGGTTAAATGATTGGCGTTTCAAAATTATATGAAGTTATTATAAAAATTAAAAGATGCTTATATAAAGCCTACTTGTTCTTAATATAATATTTAAATGATTGACATTTCGATATTAAATGACGACTGTATGAAATTGAAAAGATACTCATTTCAAGATGACTTGTTTTTGATGTAATACTTAAATGATTGGTATTTCATTATTATACTATATCTTATAGTGGTTAAAAAAAATGTATAACAATCAAATGGTAAACATTTTTGCATCCAAAAACTTTCCTTTACCAGCTAAACGGTTTTTGAATAACCTGCATGAATATAATTTCTTACTGTACAGTTCTGAAAATAGCACTGACGTCAAAACACTGCCACAAAATCTTAAATAGCACATGTGGCGATTTAGCTGATTTTGAACAGTTTCTAAGGATTAACAGTTGTTGAACCTCATTTTACAAACTTAAACAGTTTTAATAGTGCAAGAAGTACATCATGAAATTCGGATCATTAATACACATGAAGGTAGAGGCTTATCATAATTGATTTATTGAAATTTCAAAATTTTGCCCAACTGTTAATCCTCATGAACTCTTCAATATCACCACATGTGCTATTCGACATTTTTCAACTTAAAGGAGTTGATGTGGTATTTTGGCGTTGATGATGTTATATCAGAGCTCTAGAGGGAGGTTATTTTCATGCGTATGCTATTCAAAAACGTTTTGGTCAGAAACAAAGTGTTTGGAAGCGAAAATATTTGCCATTTGATGAATATCTACGAAAAATCTGTTAAACAGAAGTTGCAACACGGTGAGTGCCAGTGTCATATTCTCAGAATGAGAATTCAACAAGCACGCTTTTAAAAATTTCATTCCTATAGATATCATGAAAAAGCTACTTTTGTTATAGAGATTCGTCATATTTGATTTAATTTTCTGAAATAGTAACACATTAGTTGTTCATACTTATCAGTGGACAGTTGACAGTTCAGCATTGAAACTCGTTGAGAAATTGATCAACATTTATTAAGGAAATTAAAATATAGTGACTGATTTTTTATTTTGAGGGGGGTTGAGATTTGATGCCTTAAATTAAAGAGAACTCTATTTGTTTAAAGTCAACTTTTCCTCAATTCATTTATTGACATCTTCAGGGCACTGGAAGATACAAATAGGAGATTTTTTTAAATTAACAAAACAATAGAAAAAACAAATAATACTATACTCATCAATTTGCTACTACTACTTTACCAGAAACAATCACTGAACAATGTTTTGGTAACGTATAAAACTTTATATTGAATTATTATTAATTAAATCTGATCTACTTTGAAGTTTTATCTGTTACTGTAATAGAATATTGAGACGCCTCTGGTCGTGGGACCAAATCCATTTCAATAAGAAAGTTGCATCCCACATGTTCCTCTGGGCGATAATACCAAACTTTAGTTACAGAAATGATGGAACTCAAAATTTATGAGGGGCATATTACAAACAATAGATTTTTCGTGAGAATCAGAAAATCCATTCAACTTTGAAGATATTGTAAAATCTGGCAATTTCAGCCTGAATAGCCCAGGGTCGATTGTTTACCATCTGGGTACAACTCGTTTGATGCTATAGATATTCCAGGAACGAAAGGTCGTAAATATCTTTCTGACCATTTAATCAATTAATTTTTGTCTTAAATAATACATATATGGAAATAGGTCACTCGTTGTAAATGCATGCAAATTATTGTTATTTTAAGAGTAAGAAGGCAGAGTGACATCGGACGAACAAAAGAGAATGTTTGATAGTTTTTTGTCGACTGTTTTCTATCAAAGTGAAACAAAACCACATTCGACGCGAGTCCTGAAATGTACGGGGCGGTCAACCATATGATGTCACGTAATAGGAAAATACATGTAATTAATTAGCACTGTAGACTACCAGAATAGGGTTTAGAATGCCAAGACCATTCAAGTAGCGACACCTACCTAATATCTTACAAGTAAAATATTCTGAGGGCGGGATCATCCCCCCTATCTTTTAACGAATTATAGAGTTGAACCGTTGGAGATCTCAAAACAAGTTTTTTAGTTGAAATGTTGTGTTTGAAGCAGTAAGTCGAGTGAAGAATACTCAGGTCAAGGCCCCACCTTGACCTGGGACATGTCCGATCTATTTTCTCAGAGTTGAAGGGTTTCTTAAGTATGTTATCATTTATTTTGTCAAAGTCTCTAATCAGTTTCACGTATTTAAAGATGGTCTTGGTAAGCTAACATGCTAGATAATATATTGTCAATTAGAATGGTTTTTGTTTTGAGTTATAAAAATATTGTTTTCAGTCTGTTCTTATTTAATTATTAAAGTTTCCAGTATTTTGATTTTTATTGTGAAAGTAAATTCTCTATATCCTTTTTTTTTTCTCGTAAATATTAACATTCGAGTCGCATATTTTTACAGTTTTATAATTTATTTATCTCCGTTTGCCTTAATAAATGAAAAACAGACTATTTCTAGAGTTTCCTTTGTTAGTTAAGTTAATAAGTGACCAAACTAAAATTACTGAATTACTGAAACCAATCAGCTCTGAACGGGCTAATTAAAGGTGCATGTTCGATAAGTTAAAGTGTTACCAATCCAGAGCAATGAACCGACGACGGGAGTAGTTAGGTGAGTAAAATTCATTGTCATGATTGAGATCACATATTAGGGTTTTATAGCTGAATTAATCTCCACAAAAGTGTTATTCTGTGAAGTTGTGTTAAATGAGAGTATTTTGATCATGATAGAACCAAACATATTATTTCTCTAGCTTAAAGAATTCACACGCTAACGGCCAACCAGCGCGCTGATTTATATGTATGAATAAATAAAGGGATGGGACATTAAGAGTCATTCTAATCTGATAAAAAAATAATTAAAGGTTCAATCCAAATGATTAAGATTTGCTAATAGGAAAGTTAGTACATTACCATAACATAGTTCAGTGATTGTTTTTGGAAAAGTGTTAGTAGCAAATTGATTTGTATATTATTATTTGTTTTTTTTCTATCATTTTATTGATTAAAATAAATCCTCTTTCAGTATCTTACCTGAAGATGACAAAATTAATTAACGAAACGGCTTTAAAGAAATATATTTTTCTTCAATTTATGACCTCAAATCCCCCAAAATTGGAAAAAATCAGTCATCATAACAAAGGTCGTAAAACTTACATATCAACAATAAGATAAAGTATTTCTTAAATCTGGGAACATAAAAAATACATCAAAATATACACTATTTCTAGTAACCACGGATAGAGTTGAAAAGAGGGAAGAATCTTCGAATTATACAATAAATTAGTCATCTGAAACAAAAAAAATTATTACTTAATATTCAAATACTATTTTATTTCATGATCAAGAATAATTAATAAAAATCAAATGTATTGAATGGAGTGTTTCATTACAATACTTTCATGTGAAATTCCAGAGGTTTGAAAACAGATACTTCATAGAAGTCCGTGTTATTAGTATAGGTTCACTATTTTTCTTACAAAACAAAATGAGTACCCACATGACCTCTTAGCGGAAAATGTTCAATGAAAAAGTTGTAGATAATGAAGTAATCAAAAACGTATATATTTAACAATGTTCGACTAAATTATCCGTCAGAATGACGAAAAACCGATTTTTCAGTATTTAAGATTTTATTTCGAATAAATGAGTTAATGTACATGAGAATTTTTGAATGTGGCAAAATCTGTGGCAACCCTACCCTACAAGAAATCGACAGATATTAAAAATGTTGATTTCATTCAATTTGCAAATTTTAGGGACTAGAATCTTAGGTTCCCATATGAAAAAATCATCTAACAGTAATCATCATGTCATAAGATAAAAGGATCTCTATAAATAACTTCACAACCTCTTCATGTTCGCAGAATTTGCTCTCTACTTCAGAAACTATAAATTACATAGGATGTTTCTTTTGAATAATATTTAATTTGCGTCGTTTCTGTTCGAACCGGAATTAAGTACTGCTGAACCCGTTCGGTTCCTGAAAAAGTCATATTTTCATTCAATTCCAGCCATCACCGTAAATTTTTTTCGAACAAATGAATATTATCTGAAATAAAAATGCACCTTCCCTGAAGCTCACCCAATACTTACTTGTTTGATTTCAACCTCCCACAAGTAATAACAACGGATAAAATCTGTTGTTGAAAACACACACTCAGATAGACACTTACCCGAAATTTATTTCTTGTAGAAACAAACTAAAAACGCGTATTTAACCTTTACTTCTGCACTAACACAACAGAACCAAATCCACACGTGAACTGATTGACAATAAGAATTGAAATGACGTAGATGACCCGATGATGAAACGACCTGTTAGGGGTGAGTGGAATGAGACATCATAGGAAACACGTGTGTGACGAAGAAGATGCATGATCAGAGGTCGTGGAAAAAGCCGTTACATTTCCAGAACTAAACGACAACTATTTAGTGGTTACAAAGTATCGTTTAACAGTTTGAAAATGTGGATTATAGTGCCTAAACAGTTTGTTTTTTCAATTCTATCTTTTAACCACAATCGTGCCCTTTATTGAATCTAAGAGGTAACCTTTTCAAAACAAAATGAGTGTTTTGAAAAGAAGACTCGTTTAACGTTTAAAACCTTTACTTTTTGCATTGATCAGATAACATTTATTTGCTAAAATAATTTATTAGCAGCTATAAGATTTTTTTGAAAAAAAACTTGTATAACCGGATTTCTCTCGGTGTAGATAACACAAATGAATTTTTAAAAATGCCAACATTATATATCCGCTACTTCTCATATAGTATGGGTTATAATGTTTGCAGCACATGGAAAAATATTATCAGTGTTATGAAATAGTATATTGAAGTATAAGAGGATAAAAAGGTTTTTCAAACACGCGCTATTTTTCGAGACGATGGAGCAGCCGGAGTGCTCGAAATAGAGCAAGTGTTTGAAAAACCAGTTATCCACGAATACTTTACGATAGTTTTTTTTTTTATGGTAACTTTAAAAAACGCGCGTTTTTGAAAGTTCGATGTAAACACGCAGAGGCGTGCTTGAAATAGGTAAAATAGAGTGCCAATAAAAAAATACTTTATAGTAATAGTTTCTGCATGTTGAAAAACCAATACCTGATTTTGACACTCCTCACGTGAATTTAAATGAAATTCAAGACTCACATGGAAAATTTTAATTATTCATCAGAACTAAAGAATACAATGTAAATATTTCAACATAAAATGTAACATAAGAAAAATTAAAATATATAGAAGGTAACAAAAAAAAGACCCCGCACTTTTCATAGGTAAAATGGTTCTTGGTGAATTTGTCTGAATTTTTAGTATATTGTAGTATTCGATGTACTGATTGAACGTGCAGAATCGCAAAGTTCGTTGATGGATAGATTTTAAAATCAGTAATTTTTATTTAATTATTTTCTCGGGTTTTGAAAGTGCAAACTGCACTTTTTGTTCGTTCTTATCATTAACGTACCTTCATATTGTAATATTGTATTCCGCAGTACAACGTGGAAACTTGTGATTTTCTATTTTGCTACTTCATTTTTATCAAGTGGGAAACCGCTGAGGAAATTGTGTACACTAATTCCCAAAAATCCTAAGTGACAAATTCATCTAATACTCAAGGCAATAGAAGCAATAGAAATCCGAATCTTCGGTATCATTTTTTTGAAGACCTTTTTTTTACTCGAAGTAATACCTCTAACTCTAATTCTCGACTAACGCCCAATAATTTTTGACTAATACCACTAGTTCACAACTAATGCCCACTAATGCCAGATAATTTTCAACTAATACACCTAATTCCTGAGTAATACCCATAATTTTCAAATAATTCCTCTAATTCCCCACTAATAGCCAAATAATAAAACTAATACCCAAGGCTTGTACACCAAAATTTCCCAGCAGTTTCCCCCTCGATTTTTATTATTTCCTCAAAAAACATTATCATTTTGAATTTCACCAACTCAATTTCATTTCAATATAGTAAAACGAAACAAATAATTTTTTATTTTAGGAACCAGAACAAACAATAAAATTAGATAGGAACACGATATCTACCAGACTGCTGAAGGCTACACTAATCAGCAAATCATAATCAACATCATTCATAATTATCTTAATATCAATTATAATCAACTAACAAAAATTTTTTTTTTTTTTGGATAGGGAATTTGTTGAAAAATGGATTGGGCGGCGCCATTCAGTAAACCCTTGGCCAGCTAGGTCACCTTACCTCACACCTTTAGATTTTTTCAGTGGGAGTATTTAAACAACAGTGTTCACAGACTCATGCTTTTCAGAGATACTAGCCATTTAGATCAGTTTATATAGAAGATTGCGTAACGTTATATACACCTTCTATGTTGCAAAATTTTCAAAGAGAAATGTCATCAGGACAATGTTATATGCGATGGTATACATGTAGAATTTGAGTGGTATTTTTATTCAATGATTACAGTTGTTGAAAACTAGTTAACACCACGATACTTTCCTGTGGTGCCATGGCGGTCATAATGACCGCCGATTTTGCAGCTCTACTACGGCTGCTTTAAACACTAATTCTACAAAGTAGTCGTGGTAGTCTATTTGAATACATTTAATCTTAGATTGGTACTTCTTAAAACTCTGTCATTGTACTGGGTGATATAGAATATAGGTCATATTGTAGGTGATGAATCAGGATAAATCAACAATTGAATCGTTTGTGAATATGGTTGAAAAGAGAAAGGTATCGATCTTCCATATGCCCCGGAAGGAACATCATCGACTTAGAAAGCTTAAACTGGAAGTTGGTTACGTTGCACACAAATTTGGCCACTTTTAAAATTTCTTATTATCGTGAAAATCTGTTCCCATTTCAACTACATTGTGCTTCAATTATCTATCTTATTGGTTCAAATATTACAAAGGGGGGGGGGTTCTGTTGAACACTGTATAAATGATTGTGAACTTCACAACGCAATTAATAGTAGAGATGGAGAGGTAATGGACGTAATGGTATTGATTCACCTCAAAACATGCAAGAATATTTTACCACGCCGAAAGCAGACTAGGATAAGAGGTAGGCCTACAGTCTGTTACTATAGATAGTGTTCAAAATGAAACGGATTTTTCAGAAAAATATATTACTACTGAAATATTGGGTTACAGTGTTTTTTTGACTCTCACGACATTTCCTTCTGTTAGAGCAGCCGATGGACTTTATTCAAAGATCTTTTATAACTGATTGAGGTGTATCTCGTTCTTGGGTCACACGTAGAGGTTGTGATGGGCTCTTTTACTTGTGAATAAATCTATTGTGGTGAACTAGCGTTATATCGAAAGCGAGCTAGTGCTTATTTTTTTACAAATTCAGTGACTTTCTAAGTAGCTAATTATAGCCAGATACATCAGAAATATCTACAGAAGCTTTTCTCTTATTATGCTGTATAATTTTGCTTCTGGTTCATCGATTGCACATCTAAATTCTTTAATATATTTGATTTCCATATCGCTTTCATTAAGTTGGGAATTTCGGACTAATTGATACCGTGTTTGGCGTTATTTGGAACTGAGACCGAATTACCTTCTATCTATTTAAACCTCCACTAAATGACACGAATTAAGAGATCGTTCTATAGAGAAAAAAAATCATCTTTTTGCAAACTTTTGTTTTTGATTTCGTCAGTTATAAGCACTTTTTCTAAGTGCCTGAAAAATTATGATATGGCGAGTTCTTGTACCAACAAGTTTTGTAGCTAGCGATATCCTACTATCAAAATTATCAGCAATGGGTCTTCTTCTGGAGTATAAAAGTTTATCAGACAAAAACAACATATTGTTTGTTGCGACTGATGTATCAGAAACACGTTCTTTCACAAAACATATTTTCAAATTTCAAGTAGGTAGGTTATTCATTTCCACAACACAGGTTGAATAGTTTCATTTCATACATGGAAGCCTTTTCTGGAAAATATTGCTTCATAATCAACCGTCCTCTGAATGGAACTGGCGATTTATTGATACATAATGTTTCTCCAGGTATGAATCTCATTTTATGGAAAAATGAAAAAATACACACTCTCAAGAAGTATTGGAATTCTTTCTTTGGTATGATTTGTGGAGCGAACAGGTTTCGAAATGATATATCGGTTCGCCAATAATTGGCAGCATGTAGCTTATGATCTTAACACTTTATATACCCTGTGAGTATGATAAATCCCTGGATTTCATTCTATTGGTTGAGGATCATTCATGAAGCCTTGACTGATTAGAAGTAACATTGTTATTCGACCAAATGTGATTGATATACAGAAAAAATCAGAAGTGTGTTTCCAGTTACCAAACAGGATTAAGATTTTTCGTTTTTAAACTGAAAAATTTCAGTATTTTCATTATCGACAATGGCTTCAGATTCATCAAATATTTCATTTTAAAAAAGATCTTATCTTCTTAATTTTCTGGTTCATCATCATTTTGTATCTCTTTTGGAGTATTCAGATGTCAAAGCCCACGAATTTTTTCAGTTTTTTTTTTACTTTTTTTGAATGTTTTTAGATATTTATTTGGCGTACTAGAATGTCTTCTTTTCAGTTGATAAATAAACTAACAGCCGTATGCATAGTCAATCGCCAGCGACTCGCCAGAGTTTCGCCGTTCGCTACACAAGGATTATAATGCACAGTTAGCTCCAAAAAAGTGACAACTACGCGATAAGTCACATTTTGGCGGAACGCTGGCGATGTACCACTTTTTTGGAGGTCGACTGTGCATTATAGTTCTTGTGTAGCGAGCGGCGAAACTCTGGCGAGTCGCTGAAATTGACTATGCATACGGCTGTAAGTCTCCCAAAAAGTCTTTAGATTAGGTTAAAACAGTTCTTCTTCTTAATATGAATGACACTTACATGTTTTAACAATCTTATGAATAAGCAGTAAATCAAAGTGAATTTACTTTTCTGAATAATAGCAACATTCTACTAAAAAACAATTGCAACTGCTGACTTGATCACTACCGCCACATGAAGAGCCAATTTGGATATTATATTTCATAAACTTCCAGTATGTAAAGTGTACTTCAAAGTAGGATATCTTCCAGTTGCACAATATACAATTTACTCATTTGCCCTTTTACACTTTTATAGATTATCTTGATCTCACATTAACTCATTTTCAGACTGTGGAAGGTTACAAACCAACAAAATACATTTCAGGAGACGAATGTCCTCCATAAAATCAAACTTTCAAGTGTTCATGTGGCTTTGTCTATTCGTCCATAAAATTTACCAGAATTCATAATTTTATCATTAGAAGTCAGTTCTGAATTACCGTTTTGAATTTTATTGTTTTTGTGAACTATTATTCTTCATATTTGGCAGTAAATAAATATTATTTTGTATTTATTATTATTATAATTTTGGACTGAGAAGACAGGAAAATGTGTATGAATCAATCCCTACACCCTACTCACTACATTCGAATTGTTCGATTCGAATATTAAACTTTTTCGATTTCAGCTCCATCTAGTGGACGAATCTTAACAAACCATACACTTTTGTGATGAGTATTCTGAGAAAATTGTTAAGTTGATGAAAATAGACAAGGTGCAATTTTCTATAAAAAAGTTGTTAGCACTTCTGACTCGTCCTGTAGGATTATGTCAGGAACGTTTCAATAAAATTGTATGTATTTCAATCCTATACCTCTACTTCAAATTTAAAATCAAGCGATAACTCAATGGTAGGCTAATCTCATATATAATTATTGTTCCACGGTACGCGTTTTCTGTGGCACCATGGGTGAGTCAGTATAAATTTCTTGGCAGTCAAAGTGTTAATTGAGAATTATGTTGACTATGATTTGCTATAATTAGTGTAGGATTCTAGTCTGATAACGTGTTCTTTTTTCAATTTCAAAGTGTTTTCTGATTCCTAAAAAAAACTTAATTGTTACATTTTTTACTCTATAAATAAATGATTTGGCAGAAATGAAAATGAGAATATTTCTTGGGGAAATATTAAAAATGAATTAGCTAAGGAAAACGTTCCACGTAATACTGCGAAATACATATTGTTTGTTCGTTTGTTGCAAGATATGAACCGTTACAACAGCCAGAGTCATGGCAAAGAGTTGTTTTTGAAATTTTTCATTACCGTTTTGGAACAAACCTAAAAAGTTCCATTTTAATGATTACATAAGTTTATGATGATCACTAACACCAAGAAAGCAGCGTTTTAGACATTAAAAAAATACTTAGGAAAAGTATCAATTTCAACTTTTTCTGAAAGATATTTAAAATTTCGCATGTGTGCCTAATATTGAATTATATAAACAACCTTTTCAAATAACTTTTTTTGCTCTCTTCAGTTTTGCACATTCGTAACGAATTTTTCCAAATTGCCATCATATTGGTGGGCAAGTGACGTTATTTAAAATCGATAAGGTTTTTCAATTTGTAGAAATAATACCCTATAAATTATTTTTTGGAATTTTTTTCCCATATGCTGCTAACATTATGACCCAATGTAACTCAATGCAATATAAATTAGTGTTGACAATGATATTTCAGCATTGATGAAGTATCGATACTCCCAAAATAAGCACAAATAATACAGCTTTGGTAAGATCTTTAACGCTTTAATGCTTGTGTACTAAGATGAAAACTTACTCCGCTTTGTTTTATCAGTTTCTATAAACGTCAAATTGAAAATGTCAAATGGCATGGGGAGTTAAGTGACACATCGTTGGAAAGAGAATTCAATACTCTTTTCAGCCATATAATTTTCATTCATAATTATTTTCACAATTTTAATCTCATTGCCTTTCGAAATTTTCATGTTGATGTGCACCTAACACCATCTGTCGAATAATTGCAATAAAAAGTATTAGATGCTTTGAAAGAGAATTGCATTCTATTTTCAGCAATGTGTCACTTGACCCCCTTGTCATTTGAAATTTTTAAATTAATGTGCCCCCCTGCCCCTCTATCAATTAATCATAATGACTTTCATTTCAAAAAGTAGTAGTGGAGATACCATTCTGAACGGTTTTCAAACCATGCTAGAAGGACACCGCTGAGGAAATTGTGTACACTAATTCCCAAAAATCCTAAATAATTCCACTAATACCCAAGTAAATCTCGAGTAATACCTCGAACAAATACCACTAATTTCTTTAATACCCAAGGAATAAAAGCAATAGAAATCCGAATATTCGTTTTTTTTGTCAAGTATTATTTTGAAGACCTTGTTTGTGATTCCAACACCGATGTTTTCTATTATCCGCAAATTTCCGGTTCCATGGATTGCGGACCTTTTCTTTTGTCCTTGCACCAAATAATTCCTGTAATACCCCTGTATTACTCGAGTAATACCTCTAATTCCTGACTAATGCACATTAATTTTTAACTAATATCACTAATTACCGAGTAATACTCACTAATGCCCAATAATTTTCAACTATTACACCTAATTCCCGACTAATACCCAAAATGTTCGAATAATTCCACTAATTCCCCACTAATACCTAAGTAATACCACTAATACCAAAGGCTTGAACACCAAAATTTCCAAGTGGTTTTCACCTCGAAACCGCTGAAAAAAGCCGCACTGTATAATGAATTAATTAGTATCATTTTTAATGTATGAACAATAAACAGTATGAATCTATGTGTATTATATACAATATGAACCTGAGCAACTAATATTTCATTTAGTTTAAATTTAAAGTCATAAGCAAAAGAAGTAAAGCTCTATTACGTTCCATGAAATCTCGTTTTAAATTTTTCCGAAAAATACTCCACTATGAGCAGTTCATCTTCTAATACACTCATTATTATTTATTGCTTTAGTTTTTGGTCCACGGTCCTTCTGGACTGCTCGGCGTCCTCGACAAGTTGGCTTTTAATAAAGAATTACTGGAGAGACCTGGAAGACGCTCTCTCTTGTGGTGGAGCATAACTTGGCGTATAAGAGATACACATTATACCTAGAGGAATTCCTCAGAATTACCAACATGGTCACTGGATCTTGCCAGGTCAAAGAATAATCTAGAGGGCTACGTAATACGAGATACGGTGCAAGGGCTAACGCTTATATATCGTCCTCCGGGGATTTGCCCAACTATGTAGCAAATTTACCTTTATGGCTGTGGGAACAGGAGCCTATGCGTTGGGTTTGAAGATCTGCGATTTTTTATATTTTTATCATTGCAACACTTTTTATTTCTTTAAAGCTCAGGTCAGAAGTAATGATTTGATGGCAGGGATATTATACGGAAGGTTTTATACCTTTTGGCTACTATAATTGAATGAAATTCAGGTTGAATGTGCAACCCTATTTTCTAAAAAGTTAAATAAAAAGGAGCAATGCAGACGGCAGCTCTTCGTCGGTAGAATAATATTCAATATTAGATATCTGTTACGTACGAGGTTAAATTTATTACATGTAAGATTTTATTAGGAAATCAATTTTCCCAGCGCTATGTAGTGGTTTACAGATAGTCGTTGAAAGATAAAAACTTCAACCGGAGAATTTCAATATTGAATAAGAATCAATAATTAAAAATTGAAGTGGTAGGATTTCATCCTATATAAAAAATTGTGAGTGAAACCTGTTCCTCTGGTGACACCACCATGAAGATTTTGGACACGATCCTATGCCTACCAGGACTGGAGTGTCTACAAAGACTTTCAATGAAGAAGGTTTCACCATATCTGACGGCAATCAGAAATTCATCAGGCAAAACTAGTTAGTCTATAAATAAATAATAAATAAATAAATAGAACTTTATTATACTGCACACTACATTTAGGAACATAAGTAAATAAAATTGCGATAATAATGCGATTGGTAAATAATAAAGTCGTGTAGAACGATAAGTACATCAATATGTACTTGTTTCATAAAGTGATAATGTGGATCAAATAACATGTAAAATATGATTACAAAATATTATGGCTAAAACATATAAAATATAACTATTCAAAAATTCAAAAATGATCACATACACACAATAAAATATTATTAAAAAAATCATTTTGAATTAATTTCACGTTAAAACTAACAACAACAGCAACAACCAAGTATATGACAAGTATATGTAATAATTATTATAGTAACAGTTTTCTCAGAACCCGCTACTCGAATATTTTCAATAAATCGATTCTTTGACTCTGTAGCAAATATTTTCTCAATTGTTTTTTGAAAAATTTGATATTTGTAATTGATTTGATTCCTTCAGGAATAGAGTTGTAAAGTTTTGGAGCGAAGTAGAGATAGGAACGTTGGGTAACTACTCTCACCATTCGAGGCATAATATAATGATTTTTCTGACGAGTAGAATACTGATGAGCGGGAAGTGCTGCACTATGTTTAGTTGCATGATATTTGATACAAGAACATAGAGAATACATTTGCCTTATATCTAAAATTTGAGTCTCTGCATAGAGATTATCTGAAGGATATCGCCTTTTTTTCGAGAATATCAATTTGAGAAATTGCCTTTGAATAACTTCAAGACTATGAATATGCGTTTTCAAGGCTCCTCCCCATACCGCTATTCCGTAACGGATATGACTCTCCACAAGGTAGTAATATAATGTTTTCAAATATTGCACTGGTAGGAGTTTTTTAAGTTTTCGGAATTTGAACAATATTGACCTCAACTTATTAACCGTATATTGTATGTGTAAGTCCCATTTCAGATGGGGATCAATTATCATTCCAAAATATTTCATTTTATTTTCGGATAGAATGTGAAAGGGTGTGTCATTGCGAATTGTTAGTCGATTGAAAGGGGCCAGAGGAATTGCAACAGAATGGAAGAAAAAAGGTTTTTTCAATATTCATTGTCAACAGTTTGTTGTCCAGCCAGTACTTGATTCGAGAGAAGTCATTTTCAACCTTACATTTCAGTTCATTCCAATCATTTGCTTCATAGAAAATGGCTGTGTCATCTGCGAAACCGATAATATTTTCATCATCACCAAGGGAAAATATATATATATATATATATATATATATATATATATATATATATATATATATATTGAATAATGTTGGACCTAGCACGGAACCTTGGGGAACTCCGTAGTCGATCACCTGATTGCTGCTCAATGTATCATCAATTCTTACCTTTTGATATCTTCCAGTCAAATAGCTCTCGAATAATTTCAGTATGTTACTTCGTATTCCAATATCTTCTAGGGACTGCAGAAGGAGGTGATGACTGACAGTGTCAAATGCTTTCGACAGATCGATGAATACACAGAGAGATGGTTTGCTCTCATTAAGAGCTTCGACTACTTTTGAAGTCAATGACAAAATAGCGTCCTGAGTCGAAATGCCCTCTCTGAATCCAAACTGATTTTTTGATATTATGTTATATTTTTTGAGGTACGAACTGAGTCTTTTCTTCATGCTTTTTTCAAATATTTTCGAGAGATGGGTAACTAATGAAATTGGACGATAGTTTGTGATTTCAGATCTATCACCTTTTTTAAATAAAGGAATGACAATTGATATTTTGAAATCGTTTGGATATATACCATGATTTACACATTCGTTGAGGATATAAGTTAAGGGATCTAAAATGTAGTTAGAAATTATTTTGATATTTTCAGCTTTTAAGTCATCAATTCCTACAGACTTTCCATTTTTAAGCTCAAAAATTGTGTTTTTTATTTCCATTCGGCTTATTTCTTCGAAAACAAATGAGTTTGTGAGAGATACTCTTTTCATTCTTGAAGGCGTGTTGGTTATTATTTTGCTAGCGAGAGTTTTTCCAGTTTCTGAGAAAGCTATATTGAATGTATCCGCTATTTGACTTTTTTCAGTAAGGATTTCACCAGTTGTATGATGTTTTATTTGAACTACAGAATGTTTTTGTTTTTTTTTGTCTTAGATATTTGTTGAGTTACGTTCCATAGTTTTTTGGAGTTATTTTTGTTGTTGTCTATTTGCTGTTTGTAAAAATTGGATTTCGTTTTATTTATAAGGAAAGTTAGCTTATTTCGATACCTTTTGTATTGTGTTTTCAATTCATCATTATACGGCTGTTTATGCATCAGACGGAACATAGTGTTTTTTTATTAATAGACTTCAGGAGACCATTCGTTACCAAAGGGGCTATTTTTGTGTTTTTCCTGTTTGTGCGTCTTCTCTCTGTGCATGCATCTATTGCATTGATAACAATATCAATAAAAATTTTAGTCGCATGATTTGAAGTAGGAGTAGTGTATACATTATCCCACGTAATCTTCTTGAGTTCATCTTGTAATTTGTTTTCATTGATACATTTTATAAAATTATTTTTAATTTCTTCCCTTTTCGATTCTGTACCAACACTACCTACCACTATTTGTAGTATAGTTGTGTAGTGGTCTGTTATTGTTGTTTTTAATATAAGTGGAATTATTTTGTCATTCAAATCAGAACTCTTAGATTTCATGAAAATGTGATCAAGACAGCTTTTACTATTATTTTGTACTCTACTTGGTGCGTTTATGGTGGAAATATATCCAAACCCATTCAGAGTATTCAAATATTCGACAGTATCATCGGATTTTGTTAGATCAATATTTATATCTCCCAAAAACAATGATACATCAAAATTGGTATCATCACAGTTTTCGAGGAAGTCATAAAAGTGTCTATTGAACTCGTGTAAATTAGAATTTGGAGATCTGTATAAGGTTGTGATTAAAATAGTATTTTCTATATCTAGGTTCAATTTTATTTGAAGTGCCTTTATTTCATCGTACACCACTGCCGTTTCATGTGTGAAATTATAACATGATTTAATATAAGCGACCACCCCATCATTCTGATTAAAATGACTTTCATTGTATATCATGTTATAACCATGAATGTTGAGAGTGCCCATATCGATTATATCTCTAGTTTCGCTCAGAATCAGACAGTCGATTTCAGAATTCAAACACTGTAGCATCACTATAAATTCATCTAAGTTTTTATTGAAACTCCTGATATTCATTTGCAAGATCTTAAAATTCTTTGAGTTTTTATTTATATTCAGTATTTGTTTACATTCTTCAGTAGTATCTATACTATATGTTTCAATGTGATCTATTTCGAAATCCCGAATATACTGATCCATTATAAAAGAATATGAATACGCATTATACAAATTAATAAATGTTGAATGAGTAGTAGATTGATAATATTATATTTTTCAACTATTATTACTATTTGGTACTATTTTTTCTCCTGTTTATAGCGTCGCCCATTCCTTGTTGAAGTGTGTTTGGCTTGTTTGAAATTCTAGAGATGTTTCCTTCCGCTGTGTTGTTTGAGCTGTTATTGATTATTTTTTCTGTAGTTGTTCGTTGACTTGAGGGTACTCCTGGGTCTTTCACTATTTCTCTAGTAGCTTTTGGTGTTGAAGGGCAGCTGTTTGATTTTGAAGAAGTTTTCGCTTCCAAGTCTTCGTCCTTCTGAATTAAATCAGAAACCTGGTAAGCTTTATCGTTGTCAAATAATTTGTTCTTTTTTATGTAACAAACGTTCGATGTATTCAATTTTGCGAGCAGTAAGTGTTTCCTTAGAATTTTTGATTCTTCCCGTTGTTGGTGAGTTTGATCGGGAACGATACTAATATTCCGCCCTTTAAGATTTTTACAATTTTTCAAAATAATATTTCTCATCCAATAAGTAACGAATTCTATTTTGAGTGGACTCGTAATAGCTTTTCCCAGCGTATAGAAATTGTTGATATCCGTGGGCTTCACTTTCACTGTTAGCAAGGTTTCGAGTTGCTGGCAGATGTTCTCTATTGTCAGAAAATCTTTTTTGTTTTCTAAACCAAAGATAATAATGCTGTTTTTTTTTATTTTCTTGCTTCAGATTCTCCACTTCTTCCTTCAGTAGTTTATTTTCTTCTTCTAGTTCTTGAACTCTACCGTTAATTGATACTATGTTCATCAAAAGCCTAGTTTCAGAAGCTTCGATGGAATTTTGAATGTCGGCCCTATTTTTCAAAATTTCTGCGTAGATATTTTCCAAGGTGTACTACTACTACTACACTAACCCTATAAATGTTTTTCAGTAAATAACTGATCTATACAGTCGCTAGCATGAAAACGATGAAAAGAGAAGTTGGAAACCTCACCTTCTGTGAAGGAATTCATCTTGTAGAAAAAGGTGTTGGCGTGGTCCAAAGTTTTCAAACGCCAAATTTTCGTAACTGTCCAAGATAGGCATATATCAAAAGCCAGGACTTTGGAGTTGATGGTGAGATGTGTAGAACGAAATATCCACAAAGGATCACTGTGCAAATTCAGGATCGTCAGCCGAACAAAACCAGGAACCCCTGTATGGCTAGACACCTGCAGCTTTCACGAATTCTACCATCAAATTCCTAGTCGGAAACGAAATCCACCATGTATTTTTTCTTTTTGAAAGTTTGGGTAGCAACATTCAGATATTTCAATAATTGCATGTTCCATGCATAACCGACCAATCTGACCAACTTAAAAATAATGATGAGTTTGGTTCTCTCTGGTCAGACACCCCAAAACCTAATTTGGCTACACTGATAGCTCGAGAAGTAAAACAGTTGACAACTGACAACAGACAGCTGGCTAATAAAAATAAACGCAAACAACCAAAACACATGGTTCACAATCACATTAAACCCAAGAAATTAAAACAGAGACAATAATTCGAAGACACTCCTTATGAATCTTCTCAATAACCAGAACTCAGACATACATATGAAGCACTAACGAGAATTCGGTTAAGGACAACTTTGGATGCCAAAGTGAGAAGATATATAATTTTTTTGAAGTCATTTTTATTTACCTTTTTCATCGACACTCTAAATGCTTCAAAGTGCACCCGAAGTCGCTCTTATTAAGTTCAGTTCGACTTCGGGTGACTTAGGATGACTTCGGACGCACTTTGAAGCGTTTTGATCAGCATTCAGTGACATTTTCAACACATTTCCCACCTCTCAGGTGAAAATCCAAAATATACAAATTGTAGATATTGATCGTTACTTCCAGATGCCGTTAACAGAATTTGAATACGACGATTTTTCTCAAATCGGCGCATCTTGCAAGATGAGTCCTTCAGTTGTTTATAACGTGCACTGATAAAAAGGATTTTTTGCATCAACGCATAGTTGCGTTGATTCAAACAGATTGTATTCTTGAATAGGTCCAACCAAATATTAGTTTGATTTTTTGACGGAATCCTCTTAGCCACTAACAAGAAAAATACTTTGAAACAATTGAACACTACTTGCTTCATAAGTTAGTTGAGGCAAGAATATTTTAGCTCCAAAAATGGTCACTTAATTCCTTTATTCAAGAGTAAAGTTTGTCTAAAAATATTTTTGTTGCAAGGCACTTTTTGGCCATTCAAATGGCTTGTATAAACTCTAACCGATCCCTGCCAATGAATTACTTTCACAAAGATCGTGAAAATCTGTTTTACACATGGCTACGAAATGAGAGATCTTCGTAATTCCACGCTTACATGGCCAGGTTTGACTTGGCAACATAATTATGAGATGGCTATGGATTGTTCTCGTGTAAAACTGAATGACGGAATTATTTGCAAGTTTGACAATTAGTTCTGAGATTTTTTCAATGAGTGAATCCGTCGAAAGCAGTTTTCTTACAGTTATTTTTGGAAGTGAAACTTACCCTTAAAAATGAATAAGTTGGGCAACGAAGAAAAAATAGACCTTGTTCTAATTGTTGGTGAAAATTATAAGACATGCAGAGAGGCAGCAAGGATATTCAGTGAACGACAGGGACCATATGCCCATATGCGTTAAGGAACAAATTGATGGCACATTAATTTTCTCTATGATGGCATCCATGAATATATAACAATAATATATCATAATACACCATAAATGAGATATTCATGGTAATTATTTCAGATATTGGAATTTCTCATTAATTCCTTATCCAGAGAACTTTTTATCGAAGATTTGGCTTACTCAATTTCGTTGCTTACTAATGAAGGTATAAATAATATGATCAGAGTTTCCTAGTTTCCATATAAAAATCGAAGTTGAGAACCATAAGAGAACTCTCTAATTTATTCCCTAACGAATATGGTCCATTGGCACCGTTGTCATGCAACAATACCAACTACCCAGGGTTCCCAACCGAGAATAACGAATTTCACTCATTCCATACGACCGCGGAAGTTCAAAATGAGAGTACCTATTTGAAAAGTGCTTTACTTTGCATTCAAAATTTGTTGACTCAAGTATTTTAAGTAGAGTAGGATTAAGTTGACCATAAAGTTGATTTCATTTTAAGATTAATAGTAGTAGTTATGAGCATAGAAATAATTTGTTTCTATAGGTCTTCCTTATTAGTTTGATTAACAAGTTGAAAAACGTGAAAAATACAGATAAAGCTTCTGAAAATGTGAGCGATATCTCATTGGATTAGGAATGACCACTAATGAAGTGGTTTTAAAGGATGTCACCACACGTAAAAAATTGCGATTGTTATTGACAAAATAAGATGAAAAAACTACTCCACTGTGAGTATACAGACAGTGTCGAAAAATCTCCGAGAAATCGGCAAACAGATCGGCCAGAAGAATTCTGACAGCGAAAATTCTACCTGAATGTCTCGTATGGGATAGACGTGTTTCACTGTGCTGTCTGAAAAGTATTGTAAATCTGCACATTATTATTATTTTAGAAGCTTTGTTAGTGAGTAGTGATTGTGCACAAAGGATTATTCCATATTACATCGCTAAATTGGTACTTGATCCGGATCATAAAACCAAATTTGAATATGAGTTCTCGAGCCAACAAACGGGGCGAGGAAGATCTGCAGACATTAGTCAGAAATTTAGTTCTGAAACTTTGTTCATCCGAAGAATTTATTAATCAGGTAACTACCACTATAACAGAAACACTTAATGAAAAATTTGAGGAAGAAATTCAATCGTTGAAAGTCAAAAATGAGTGTATGTTGGAGAAATTGAAAAATCAAGAATTACAAATTAACACACTCATGGAAAAACAAGAGAATTATGAACAGTACCGAAAAAGTCGAAATATCATAGTTTATGGTGTCTCAGAAGAAAATAATGAAGAATGTGGTTCGAAACTACTTGATATTTTCAAAACCAAAATGAAACTGCGTATTGATCATGAAAACATTGAGTATTGCTATAGGATGAAATCTGCGAATTTGAATAAACCCAAACCTATTTTTGTGAGATTTACCTCGAACAAATGTAAAAATGATGTTTACCAAAATAAGAAATCTCTGAAAAACACTGGGCTTATCATCAGAGAGGATCTAACAAATCAGCAGCGTCAAATTGTCACGGCCGCCATTAGAAGATTTGGTAATAATGGAAAAGTATGGACCAATCGTGGAACTATTTTTGGCAAAATCAACGAAGAAGCAAACGTATCCAAAATCAATTCCTTAGGTGATCTTGATAGACTTTCAATCTGAATATTTCATCTTTATCCGCTCTCTTTCTTTTGCTGTCTTCTTTTTTTTATTATATATGTGAATCGGAATCATTTTCGGCAAAGCTTACTCAACAATTGTAATTGTTAATACAACTTTACAAATATATTTGAAAAATTCATTGACAGCATGGTGCAGTTTATTCCTGCCCATTTAGTGCTTTTGCTACTTGTTTATTTTTTGATAGGAGTGAGATTAGGATCGTTTTCGTTTCTCATTTTTTTTTATCCTTTCGATAAAATATTTATTTTTTGCTTTGAAAGACGTACATTGCTGAGATAAAATTGTGTGAGTCTAAATAGAAGTAATTTGAAATAATTTGATATGAACTATTTGAAAATAGGCGGGTTGAATGTTAGATCTCTGATTCCGTCATTTTTAGAAGTTAAGACTATTATAGTACAGGAAAATTTCGATATTTTTACAGTTTGCGAGTCTTGGCTGAAAGCGGACATACAGGATCATCTGATCAAAATAAATGGTTTCAAGTTATTTAGAAAGGATAGACAGAGCCGGGGAGGTGGGGTCTGTATATACGTTTCGAATAAATTGAAAAGTGAAGTAGTCTGTCAACCTACCCGTTTGTGTGAACAACTGTGGGTAAAAATTTTTTCTCATAGAAAATCTTTTGCAGTGGGTGTAATATACAAGGCCCCTCTACAGGATCAAAATTTGTTTTTAGAGGAATTCGAAGATACTCTTAGTCATTTTCATCCAACTGTAGATGAAATTATATGTACTGGTGATTTCAACATCAATGTCCTAGATTTCGGAAATACACACGTAGACAATATTTTATCTGTTGTAAAAATCTTTGGTTTGACTCAAATCATTGACTTACCTACAAGAATAGGGAGAAATAGCCAAACTCTATTGGATTTGATTATAGTTAACGAAAATTCTGTGGTGGAAGGTGGTGTCATCGATAGTAACGGTATCTCTGATCACTTAATAGTTCAATGTAAAGTAAGAGTTGATGATGAAAAACGGACTACAAAAATGTGTAAATACAGAAATTTTAAAAATTTTAATGAAGAACTTTTTCAAAGAGACTTATATAATATGCCATTCTTTCAGATTTACGATCAAGAAAGCATTGATGAAAAAATTTCGTTTTTGATAAATATCCTTCAAAATTTATTCGATCGACATGCTCCCGTTACTACTTCTAGAGTCACCAAACGCAAAGCTCCATGGCTAACGTTTAACATAAGGCAAATGATGTCCACTAGGGATAAAGCACTGAGAGCATTGAAACGAAATAGAACCGAGGGACGGCTACAATATTATAAAGATATCAGGAACTATGTAAATGAGGCTATTCAGAGAGAAAAAAAGGTATATTTTTGTTATCAGTTAGAGAACACTAAAAATAATAAAGAAATGTGGAAGACACTAAAATCAAATGGAATTTTACCTGAAAAAAGCATTGAAATTCCAGATCATTTGGTTAACCCAAATGATGTAAATAACTTTTTCATAAATTCTATACCAAACATGCAGCCATCTCAAGATCTAATAACTTTTTACAAGGAAAACCATCTAGTAGAACCGGAATTTGCTTTCCAGGAAATAAAGTTATATGTAACATAAAATCGAATGCTAAAGGTTGCGATGATATAAACATTAATTTGATTAAAATGTGTTGTCCCCATATCGTACAATATATCACCCATATAGTAAATTTTTATTTATCCCATAGCGTATTTCCAGCGATGTGGGGGAGAGTAGTGGTGAGAGTATTGCCCAAAAAATCTGGATCTGCGGGCAATTAGTGTCTTACCTACTCTATCAAAAAAATTTGAACGAGCTGTTGAAGAACAGCTGAGAAGTCATCTCTCTCGGTTTTCTTTACTTCCGGAAATACAGTCTGGGTTTCGCAAAGGTCATAGTTGCGCCACTGCTTTGCTGCACATCGTGGACGACATTATTAGGGCTACAGATGAAGGACTCTGTTCTGTACTTGTGCTTCTTGATTTTAGTCGAGCTTTCGACACTCTAAACTATGACCTACTTCTAGCAATTTTAAATTATATGGGATTATCGGGAAGTGCTATCAGACTTCTTGAATGTTATATCAAAAACAGAGAACAAAAAGTGTGCCAGGTGTGCCACAGGGTTCAATATTGGGTCCATTGTTGTTCACAATTTACTCATCAAATATGTTACGTTGTCTAGAACACTGTAAAATTCACCTTTATGCTGATGACACCCAACTATATCACAGCTTTTTTCCTCAATGTGTAGAAAACGCGTGTACGCTTATCAACAATAATATTGAGTAGTTCGTTGAGTTAGCAAGAGATCACTGTTTATTATTGAATGCCACTAAATCGAACATCATCCTTTTTGGTTCAAAAATGAACCGCCAGAAAACAAGTGAATCTCTTACAATTACGGTGGATAATGTTCCCTTACAACTAACAACTGAATCCAAATGTCTTGGAGTTATAATAGATTCCGACTTGCGGTTTGAGAAACATATAAACAAACAAATACAACTTGCATACTCTTCGTTGAAACTTATATATGGAAACAGACACGTACTCACGAAACAGACGAAAACAACTCTCTGTGATGCACTGGTTCTATCGCGTTTCAACTACTCAGACACTTTATATGGTCCATGTTTAACCAAACAGTATGCACAGAAAATGCAGAAAGTACAAAACTCATGTCTACGGCTCGTTCACGGAATTAGAAAATATCAAAGAATATCCCATAAGTTACTTCAAACGGGTTGGATCACTATGGAAAATAGACGGATTTTAAATGCTGCAAATTTATACACAAAAATTATACTAATCAAAACGCCGCCTTACGTGTACAGGAAAATCACTTTTCGTACTGATGTTCACAATCTGAACATCAGATTCAAAGGTACGCTTACCCCACCTAGTTTCAAAACTGAATTTTTCAAGCGATCATTTAGTTATAATATATGCGGAGTGATTAACCAGTTACCAAAAGAAATGAAAAATTCAAATCCTTCTGCTTTACGAAAAAAATTCAAACTCTTTCTGTTCGAAAGCCAACTTTAATTATAAACTACCATACACATTTTTATCATTATGTGACCAGAATAGGTTCAGTAATGTACGTCTTCTCCAGCATCATATTAACTTAGCTCTGTAATGTAACAAAATACGTATGAAACTATAGCTGGGAAACAATAAAGACGATTATTATTATTATTACTATTATTATTATTATTAAGTTTCGGGATTTCAAACCTGAAGTCATTCATAAGCTGTAAAAACGAGATTTTGATGACTGGCAGTATTTTAGATTTTGGATGCAGGTGCGAATAAAAGAAGTTAGATCATTCATCCAGTATGTGCTCTTCACCGACGAAGGTACATTCACATCAAATATAATTCTTAGTTCTCAGAATTGCCGGTGGTGGATGGACGAGAATCACCATTTAGCAATAGAGACACGCCACCAATTCTAATTCAAAACTAATGTCTGATGTGCTATATTTAACAACCAATTCATTGGCCAAGTATCTTTAGGAGAAAACCTACCTGCTTCTACTTCAAACTCATCTGTTTGATTTATTAGACAATATGCCATCAAACCTGCGCAGAAGAATGTATTTTCAACAGGACGGTGCTCAAACACACTCTTCAGTTAAAGTGCGTGATTTTTTTTATCATCTGTTTTCTCGTAGATGGATCGGACGATATTCAGTGAATTCATGGCCTACTAGATCTCCTGATCTAATACCTTGCGATTTCTTTCTACGAGGATATTCAAAATATGAGGTTTAAAAACACAGTTGATAATTTATTTGTTTGAAAAGTCATAAATAGGGTAAATCCGGGATGGATGGCCATAGGGGAGAGATAGCCTTAGCTATGGATTTCGGGTCTCGCTTATTAGATGGCGATGTTGACGCGTCAGTTTACTGAGTTAGTTGTCGTGAATGTTGTGTGTTGTTGTCATGAAAAATAGCATATAAGGTGAGTTAACAGCTTTTGTTTGATTTTGCTTGAGTGAATATTTGACGTGAAGTAACTTTGAACTTCAATTTCATAACTGGTTACGGTGTTTTCATGATATTTTTTGTGGAATTAGTTATAAGGATGTTGTGGGATTCTACATAACCTCAAATTGAGATTCTAGTCAACACGAGGTATTAAAATATAGCAATGGCTATCTCTCCCGGAAAATCGGGAGAGATGGCTCACTTTTTTCCAAGAGAAATGTCCATTTGTTGCGTATTTTTTAATGTAGAAGGTAAAATCTCACAAAAAACATACAAATAGTTCATTCAGATATACTGAATTCATGATATAACTGTAGTCCATGATGATATTCCTATTTATCATTTGTTCCTGCTCGCCAAAAATAAAAAGTGATACCGTGAAGTACGGCCCTGACCCTATATTCTTCGTAGTTCCCTAGACAGGTCAAAATATGTATTTTTTCGTAGCAGTCATCAGGCCGCTTTCCTATTACTTTTACTTATGATGACACATGTTGTGATCAAATATCACTCGAGATAAGCTTCACAAAACTTGTTAATGGCACTATGAGTTGGCTTCAAATTACTGTCTTAATGGATGAGTTGTTTTTGTGGAGTGGCTTCAAATTAATTATCGGTAAAAAATGTCTTCCAGCCATTAGCTCTGGGGACTGTTTTTCTATACTCGACTAGAGATGAATTCTTCACCTATAATGGAGGATTCGTGAACACTTGTATAAATATGCCGCGTTACTTATGTTACAGTATCAGAATATGATCAGGGTGAGTCGTTAGCCTGTATCTTCCAAGCTTTTTGTCGTTAAGAAAACATTAATTGTCAGAACTTGGCTCCCCCTTTTTATGAATTCAACTGATATGAACAGAATGTTTTTTTGAAACACATTAGACACATAGGACTGAATTTTTGAATAAAAAGTTCAGTGTTGCATCTGAAAGATAACGTCAGCTTCTGATAGTGCCAACTTTGCCAGGAAAACGAAAGATTCGAAAAAGTTATGCCATCATAAAACTTAGACTCTGACAGCTGATTTTTTCAAAATCGCTCAATAAAATTGTAGAAAATTGTTTTTATGACAGAACCAATGTTTAAAATCTTTCAAATACGCCATCGTCGCTCAAAATTGCGAATAGTATTCCAGTTCTCAGACATTTATAGTTTCATTAACTTGGCAACATTGCCGTTCAACGTCAGAATCAACCAGATTGCGCCTATTGACTGTTCGGGCACCTACGTCACCAAGACCGTCAATAGCATAACGTCAACGTATTTTAGACGAGACATGGTTTCCAGAGTTATAAGGGTACGAGATTCAAACTTGGCACGGGTATTGAATTAAAAAATTGGAACATTTTACAATTTCGCATACTCCTTTATCACTTTCGGTTTCCCCGGAAAAAACCCCAATATTTTTTCTTTATTTTACGGATTTATTGATAGACGAGGTGAGTAATAATTTACACATGTTCACTTTTGAGGATACTGCTGTACATACCTTAATTTTTCAAGGAACTGGCACATCCTCTTCAGTTCGTTCATTTATTCTCCTTATTTTTTCAGATGGTGTTGGTCTGTGATAAACAAAAGATATAGGTCAGCTTGTGCATTCATAAAGGTATATTATGGTCCAAGTGTGTGATTGTCATTTTTGGGAAAAGAACTGTCACACTCCTTCGTCGTCCTTATTTGTCCACACTTTCTTCAAAGGTCTCAACAACCGTTTCGCCCATTTCGATCTGTACTTCGACGTCGAATGGCCCATCATCAATGGGATTGGTGAGTTCTGTATTGACTGTCACATTGTTGCGGGACCCCTCACAGTTGATGCTCAGATTCGTGCAATCAATGCCTACTTTTTTGCACCTACAGTTCGAGAGGAGCAAGGGCTTGTAGAGAGGTGATCGGTTCCAGTCTATTTTTCTTCACCATTCAGCACTTTTTGTTCCACCTTTCTTACCTTCTGAGTATTCACTACTGTCAGTGGCTCATAGATATAAATCACATAGTCATCATACCTGTTGCAGAGGATTGCTTCTCGTGTCAGAGAACTTTGTATAATAAGAACCCACTGACGATAATACTATTTCACTGTTTCGCTGAACGACTTGTTTTTTTGTGGGTACAAATGCTTTGTTCAGAGCTGATTTGGTTCCTTTCCTTAAACAATTTTCACAGTGAGTACGGATTCAGACCATAACACATCTTTCGATGTCCCTCAGTCCTTCTCCCAGACTCATGATAATAGACCCTCTCATCAGCAAGAATGATTGTGCTTAGAGAAAATAAATTAGGGCTGTAGGGGTTTTCCGAAGAAAATTATCTTTTACAACATTTCTAAATATTTCATATTCATTTCTCTTTCCTTCTATAAATGTTTTTATTGGGAAATATTTAAAGCCGGTAAAATAGTTTCATAGTTAGATTTCTGCTAATCGGATTACCTACGATGCGAATCTTACCAACCAGCAATTAGTTTTATGACGACGATTTCGTTAAACAGAGAATTTGGAAATTTGGATTGACGTAGGCTGGGTTTTTCTTTATTTCTGACCTTTAATGAGAAGATGGAGTTCAAAAGATGAGAAAAGATAATTAGTTAGGCTCCAGTTCTCAAAGCGCGATGTTCTCCGTTTTTCGATCTCCTCGACTAGCATTTATCTGGTCGAGCTTGTTGAGAGTAATTCTTTAGCAACTATATATACGTTTAATTGTTAAGTGTTTTTTATTGTGTAACATGTGTAAATATATGGTTATGGTTACTTATTAGCTGCTATGTCCCTTATTTGATTACAACAACTCACCCGTCCCCATGTACTCCGACAGGGCTTTCCGAATCGAAAGTGTTTCTGATATCACTCATAAATCTTGACACAATCCTTAACAACCCGAATAGATCCTGCATTTGATAGGACATGATGTTGATGTGAGGAGTCCATGATGTTGATGCGAGGTCTTAAATGAAACACCACAGTTGTTTTCTATTTGGAGAGACCTTCTGTAGGTAAAAACGCCTGCTGCCCGTTAAAGCTCACGATGTCTCTACAATAAAGAAAGACATGAAAAAAACCACTCTAGTAATCCTTCCAAAATGTTTACGGTTTGATCCGCTGACCAGGAGTCTTATACAAATTTTGGAGATTTATAACTTCATATTCAGGAATCATGACAACCGTTACAAAACATCAGTTCATGAACCATTCAGTGAATTTCACCATATGAGAATATTACCTTTTTTGGTGCGCTCAACCGGCAGAACAATTAGTCTTCCGAAATTTTATTATCTTTAATTTTGTAGCTATAGACTTTTCGAGATATAGGACAAAAACTACGAAAAGTTCAAAATTTTAGGCAAAAAGTACAAAAAAGAAGATCTGGGCTAAAATTTTGCCCCCAAATTCAAATTCATGATCAGCGACCAAAAAAACATAGAGGGTGAAAAAATCAACACTAAAGCAAAACTTTACTCTGAACCCCTTTATTTTCCTAATATGCCTAGCCTACTGATCTTGAGAAAGGAATGGGAACAGCTGTAATTGAAATTTTTCTGGGTATTTGACCATTATTTATTATTGTTGTCGCTGACAATTTTCATAACCTTCGCAATATTTTTAGAAAAACCTCCTCAAAAACTATCTCATCATTGAATCTTGTAGCTGTATCGGAAGACATAACCGTAAACCCTACTTTTGAACTGTGTATCAGCTCACCGTTCGAGAATATAATACTTTTTGCCTGAAAAAACAAGATAGCTGTATCTACATCCGTTACTTGTTTATCATCTTGCTCGGAGCCGAAACTATCCCACAACCGGCCGGCCTCCTCCCCCATCTCGCCGCCCCCGCCGCCTCCGTGACAAGGGAAGCGCGTAATGGATTGTTGACGTAGCTGACCGATGCAGGTACAGAGACGTCGAAGCGCCTACATTTACATATTGGCCGTGTTTGGTTGTGATAGGATGCGGGAATAATGTCCGCCGCAAACTTACGCCGAACTTCAGAAGGTAAACTCCCAGAAATTTGAATATTGATGTCATTCGCATCGATATCTGACTGAATTATCATTCGAGGAGAATTTATTACTTGTATATTTTCGACGGAGTCATGCACGATTTCCTGCATTGTGGGAGAAATGCGCGGAAAAATGTTTTGACAGCGGAGGAGATATTATGTGGAGCGAGTGACTACATGGAACAAGGATAGAATTCGATCTGTACAATTTCTTGTGATTTTGCTGATATGAGAATTCCTCAGAAATGACTATATACTTACACATGAGATACAGTACTATTTTTCACTATTAATTGACACGATTTAAGTCAATCATTTGCTAAGATCGATGGTAAAATGTCTAGAATTCGGGTGTAGGTAAGCAACTATTTTGTAGTTCAGCAAAATGTTCTCAGTGCAAAATCCTTGCAGGTCGACCAAAAGAAATCCTTGCGGGTTGTAACAAGTTGAGATGAAACTGGACCATATCAAATAATTTTTTACAAAAAAAAAATCATATCACTACTTCCAAATATGAGATATTTCTGTAATTATTTTTATGTTGAGGAATAACTTTGCAGGTCGGCCGAATACCATGGGAATTGAACCATTTCGAAATGAAACTATTCAACTAATCAAAACATTTTTGACAAAAATAATTAATATTCCCACTCCCAAATTTGAGATTTTGCAATAAAAATATTTATGTTTTGAAAGAACCTTGCAGGTCGGCCAAAATCCTTGCAGGTTTGACCGATTTCAGATGAAACTATAGTCCAGTTCCAAAATTGTAGATAGTGACTCATCGTCAGTTTACGTGGTTTCAGAGTGCGGAATGCACGTAAACTGACGCTGAGTCACTCTCTACAATTTTGGAACTGGACTATAGACTGTATTAATACATTTTAGCCAAAAAAATGCTATACCTCCTGATATGGTCCTGTTCTTTTTCAAATTGGACCAACTTGCAAGGGTTTCGGCCAACCTGCAAAGTTCCTGCACTGTGAACATTTTGCTGATCAGCGCAGACCTGCAAAATAGATTCTCCCCTAGTAATCCAATCAAGGAATAGCTTAAAAGAGTGTGTAGAGTGCGTGAGCAGGAATCTAAGCGATTCCTCAGAAACTATAGTTAAAGGTGCGTAGGGAAGAAACATACTAAAAGTCACGGCGTGTAGGGGGTAGAAGTTCCCACATGTCGTTCTATACACTTTTATTCACAACAGTGAAAATTTTCGAATAAAAATGTTTACCTCACATTTCCCATTAAACATTCCTTCATATTAAACTATACATCTAAGAAAAAAATTTCTCCGTCTAGTAAATTGTAGCAAGTTGAACTTCCTTCAAGAATATCCCAGGTAGCACATCATATCTTGAATCTTGATTCCATATTGGGCCAATATAGATATATTGTAAATGAAAAATCAATATTGGTCCAATATGAGTGAATATTCAAAAAACAATATTATATTAATAATATTGGTGGAATATTGGTTGAACTAGTTTTGAATGTAGATTATCACATGAAATATTGGGTCAATATTGGTTGAATAATTTCTACCAATATCGATAATGCAATATTGGTTATATATCGTTTTCCACATCTAGAATAAATATTGCAATCCAAATATTCCAGTCATTTCGATTATAAGGAAAAAAACTATACTGTATTTCCAAGTTTGATAGCATATTGGTTGAATATCATTTCCACTTTATTTGACAAATTGTAATAAGTCATATTGAGTCAATATTGGTTGGACGATATTTACTAATATCGATATAACAATATTGTCTTCACATCGTTTTCAACATCTAGAATAAATATTGCAATCCCAATATTCCCCTCATATCGATTCTAAGAATAAAAACTATATAGTATCTCCAACTGTGATTACACATTGGTTGAATATCATTTCGCCAATATTCAACAAATCTTATTAATTATTATTGGGTCAATATTGGTTCAATATTATTTATCGATATCGTTAAAACAATTTTGTCTTCATATTGTTTCCTACATCTAGATTGAGATGAAATTTGAATATTGGCCGAATATTCAATGAAACATATTAAAATTATATCATGATCAAACCTGGATAAAAATCCGCTAGGTGGCTCTACATATTGAATGTCTTCTAAAACCTACCAAAGTATATTAAGTAAATACTTATACGTAAATACCATAACTTGTTTTCAAGACAGCTCACTCAGTGGTTATGGTGATCAAAAGGCATACTCTGGTGTCACCGTCATCAACTAAAATACATTTAATAATTTACCAAGGTATATTGACATCCACCAATATATCCAAATGATATTGTACCAATATCGATAAATATTTTGGGGCCATTATTGCTTCAAGAATATTTCACCAAAACTACTTTTGAAATATTCAAACAATATTCGACCAATATCGCAAAATGTTCACATTTTACTTCTCGACAATATAACTTTTGAATATTGTGCCAATATTGTCAGAATATTGTATCAGCGATATTGTACCAATATCGCCGAATATTTTGAGGCCAATATTAGTTCGAGAATATTTTGCCAATATTATTCAAGTAATATTGGACCAATATCGCCGAATGTTCACATTTTTTTCTCGCAAATATTGCATTTCAAATATTTCGCCAATATATTCACAATATTGTACCAATATTTTACCAATATAGGTGTGCTACTTGGGATATTTATACATATGCCAATTTATCTCCAACCGTTTTACAGTTGCACCATATTAAGAGTTTTGAAAAACTTTGTAATATTCAGAAAAACCTGTTTCTATCGTCCCTAAGCCCTATCCTTTGTTACTGCTATGCATCGTCTGATTTTGTTGTTATCAAATGCAGAAGATTATAATCATGATACTGGAAAAATGGAAGATTCTATTTTGAAGATGACAAATGATAGGTGAGAGATTTTACGATTGCAATAATTCTCATTGTTCTCATGTCCTCGCCAACATGCACGCTGTTGAGGCATTTTTCTTGGCAATGGAAGATTTCAGTACCCCTGTTCAGTGTTACCACAAATTGTTTTTATTGTTGTTATTGTTATTTCCTTCAACCGATTGCACCCTTACGCGCAACCCTCGGAAGTCTTCGATAGACTTGTGTGAGCTAGGGAAGACGCAGCCCTTACCTTTTAACGTGTGATGCCATGCACGAGACCGGTGAATCGGTAGATCGAACCCACGACCCCACGCTTGTGAGGAGAACGCTTTACCAGCCGACCACCACGGCCCAAATGATTTTCTTGTTGAAACCTCTGACATTTTTAGACCTTTTTTGATATGGTTCAGGGTCGAAACAGATACAATTTTCCATTTTGAAGAATCACAAGTGTTCCCGAATAAATGAATTAAAGTAATATTGATGAAATGGGTAAAATAAAACTATCCTGGGGAATTTTATCTGTCACATTGAAAAACGCACTAACGTGAAATTCCCTAGAATATTTTATTTTTGACAATATCATCATTAGTACTTTGATTCGCATATCCGGGAACATCCAGAAATCTTTCTAATTAAAAATTGTATCCATTCCAACCCTGAACCATATCAGAAAAGGCCTGGAAAATGTCAGTCAATTCAACCAGAAAATGAATTCTGGCAACACTGAATATGAGTACTGAAATCGTCCAACGAGGCACGCCATAGAACAGTTCAGCTTTGCTTTACGGCATCCACATTTGCCACTACCTCAGTCCTTGGTGCAGCGGCAGAATATCATTTTCAGTAGAACCTCCGGTGCTGGTAAGATCTTCTGATGTAATTGGCACCAGGGTGTCTCCTAAATGTTTTTACCCTCTCTCTTGACGAGGAACCTCATTCCCAAACTACTGCTGCACTTAGTGTGAGGTGTGCCGGGGAAGATATTCAACTGCGTTCTCAGTTGGTGGAAGGGCGCTGATTTCATGCCTAGCATTTGCCACTAACCTCATAAACGACTGAAAACGGTAATGGTTGAGGGCTGTCTCGCTAGTTCCCCATATCATTTGAGAAACCACATCTTTCCAGCATCGTGTGTGGAGGCGGGGTTGTAAAAGATTACTGCCGCTTTCTTAAACAATTCCGACTTCAAGTACAATTTTAAGAAGATCACATTGCTTCTCGTGGAAGTTGCAGATGTGTCGCAATCAGTAAATGAATGTAAAAACAGAATGTGTTCGAATCCATGCTGTTTGCATCTATTGGATGGACAGTTCAATTGTTTTGGTTTTTGCTCGATCGGGTTTCAGCAGTAGGATGACTTTTGGGTGGGAGGAGTGGGAGCTATCAAAAGGGAAGCGAGGTCCACATCCTCACCCCAGCAATCTAACTGTGAGTGGAATATTCTACAGCAGATAAGGACGTCAGTATCATCTGTGGCTTGAAGAGTCTGGAGAGATCAAAGCTGTATTTATAAACTTGCCTTTCACCGTTGGTGTTGGCGTTCGCGTTGGCGTTTCCAATTAAAAGTACAGAATCCGTAAGACCTTTTATATCTACCGTCGGCGTTGCCGTTCGCCGTTGGGCTGACGTTCGAGTTAAATGAATTTTAAGTCGGACGCCAGCGCGAACGCCAACGCCAACGGCGAACGGCAAGCTTATAAATCCAGCTCAACAGTTCAGATGATATGAAGGAATTTGAAGGAAATGTGATGAAAAAATATTTGTTTCTAAAATTATCACTATTCCTGCACATGCAGCCCGAAAACGGTTGGGATTTCGAAAAAAGTTTATGAAATGAAAGTTGTATAGAATTTTAAGTGCTTTCATTTTGCATTCGGAAAATTTTCCTCTGCGTCGTACCGTTATCGAGCTCTTAGCGAAAATCCCAAGAGAGGGACTTTATATGTGCCCTTTTCCCTCTGGCTTACCTCCTACACGCCAGGACTCTCAAGATGTCCACTTTCTGAGTCCCTCAAACAAGTTCCTGAAGGAATGGCTTGGGTCCCTGCTCACGCACTCTGCACCTCAATTATTGACTGGACTATAGAGATGACTAAATTGTATATTCAGTCCAGAATCATAGGAAACACTCGTTATCTGAAATTAGCTATTTGAGTATTTTCCTATATTTATTTGGTCCTGCCGACATACTTTGATTTCACTAATTTTCTTAAATTACCTAGTGAATGCGTGTTTGTTTGTAGGTTTGTTTCTTGATTATTTGTTTGTTTCATTGATTGTTTGTTTCATTGTTTGTAGGTATATTTGTGTGTTGTTTATTTGTTTGTTTGATTGATTGTTTCTTTGTATGTGTTTATTTGTTTATTTGTTTGCTTGTTTGTTTGTTTGTTTGTCACATACAGGCTACTGTGACTGTGGTACTCCTGCAGCCACACAAGTATATGAGCCACTGCATGAGGTCTTCTCCAAGAACATCTAAGACATTGGGTGGTATGATTGAAAAGAGTATTTGCTTGTACTTCAAGAAAGAGCTTTTACTTCCTAGTATTTTGTGGAGTATAATGTTTCACATAAAGTAAATTCTTAGATGGGAAGTGTTGACTTAGGTTGTATGAACTACTAGTAAACACTAGTATGTGATTAACCTCAAATCGGTTCGATTATTGCTGTTTGTTCTGTTGTACTTAATAATCATGAGTGAGAGTAATGATAGTGTTGAACCAAGTGCCGAGGTTGCTGAAGATGTGGGAGTACACAATTTTTTGTGAAACTTCTTTGATTACTTTTGACACAGTTGTTTGATGTACCCCGACATCTACACCCGTTCCTTGTTGAAACCCCGGATCACTTAGAGCTCTTAAAAATACCTATATTTTCGTTAAATTTGAAAAAGCTGCCCCCCTCATCTCAATATGATTTCCTAAGAACTCTCTAGCTATCCATTCAACATTGTTTATATTGAACCTGAAGGTACAGAGCTTAATAGTAGCAATCTAGCTAAACTAATTGACGTACTGAAATAATTTTCTATATTGTACCCCCATACGTTCTACGTTCACATATTTCCCTCCTTTTCCTACCATAATTCATAAAAAAGCCATAGCACCTTTTCAATTTAAGATATGAAGTTAGTCTATGAGTAGCTTCTTAAAAACTACACCAAACACTTCCAAATGGAGGAAATACTTGACACCATTAGTAAGTACTGCAGTATTAACTTCTATATATCAAATTAAATAAAGCAAAGTATAGAGCAATTGCTGCTAGTACTTACTTGAGTGTTACTTCAAGAATTATGTGGAGTAAATGCTTTGATTTTTTGAAGTGAAAACTACAACATGGATCATTAACTTGATGTTTACAAGCAAATACTCTTTTTAATCATACCACCCATTGGCTTATCGACAAATTTCAACTCTGCATTCCTCAGGTCAAGTGAGATGAAGTACGAGGGATTCATAAGAGTACACGCATGCTATCGTAATGGAATTCGTTATCGACAACTGTGCCACGGTTTCTCTCAACAGAGGAAAATACGAGGAATACGAAAAGGATGTTCGGGTAGTAAACGGAAGCATTATAATCATCTTGATACCAGAGAGACATATAATCACCTAGGGGTGGAACAGTGCCGCTCCAGGGGGCAATTACAGTTGAAAACTCTCTCCGCGGCAAGTATCAGCATAAACTCCTACCTATAGATCTGGTCATCATAACTGTCGGAGAAAACAAAGTTACTGCTATTAATATGCTTCCGTTCCGATCCCAATCTACTTCTTTGTAGTGGTGAAATGTACTACACGTCGTTAAACCTTATATTATAATGATGCATCTTCTGTACCAAATCGTCCGTTCCACTGTTATATTATCCCAGACAACAGAGAGGCCGTGGACCTGAGTTTGGAGTATCTACATAAAAGAATGGTACTGAAAGGGGTCTGTACAGTCATCAGGAGTTCAGATCCTCTTCTCTGCATGGTACGCAACCATAAGAAAACAGAGATTGGAGCATTTCTTTATAAGACTGCACCCGCGTAGCCGATGAACTTGGTCTCGTGGTCGACATTGAACAAATATTCTGTCACCGAATTGGAGCCCGTTTATCAAAAAGCTCACATGAATCTGCGGACACTGAGGTACTCTTGCAGCTACACAATGGTAAGCCAATGAATGTGGTCTTCGTCAAGAACATCGAAGACCTTGGCAAATTAAAAAAATTTACCTTTGCCTTCTTCAGGTCAAGTGAGCTCAAGTCGGAAACCGAGGGATTTATAATGAAAAGCCAGGATGGTATCGTCAACACCCTGGTTTACTCCAGTCACGTGATGGGCATAGAGGCCCCAGTCACACAAGATGTGGAGCGTTTCGTGGGGAGACAATGATGAATTTGCTGTCGGCTTGGCCAGCTTATGCGGTCTAAACCTATATCCTCATTGAGCTGCCATATGAGACTTGTAATACCATCTACGAAAGTCGAACAGTATAGACGAGACATTTAAACAGATTTTGTTTTGTTGCTTGTATAATTCAAGTGTCATTGAAAACTGATATTTTCTTGCAGGCAGATGAAAATGAGTAAAGAGGTCTTCGCATTCAAGAAACTACCTAAACCTGAATTTTTACCCCTAAATATTTTGCGTAGGACCTCTTATTTTTTTAGTTCATTCAAAATCTCTGACCGAACCTAAATCTTCTTCATATATTTTAAAAAATACATGACCAACCAATAACGACGAATACAATGATGCCTTGGTGTACGAACTGTAGACCACCCTATATTATATTCTAAGAATTCATGAAACCAGAGTTTTTCTATTGATAACATTGTGATTTAAATCCCCCACGAAGTTTTCGGACTCCAACGTCCCTTTTCCATTGTATGTACAAAAACTTCTGGAGGTACCTTCCAAAATTTGAATATTGATGTCGAACGCATCGATATCGAATTGAATTATATCTCTACTGGAAACACTCGACTGACAAAAGAACTCCCAAGAAGTGGACATCACAATAACGCTATTTCGGACCTCTTTCCGACATTAAATCTATACCGAGGTAGTGTTTCGGAATTTTTATGGAACAGATAGGAAAGTTTGTAGAATAATATTTTTCATTCCTCTATACGTTCACAGGAATCTTGACAAGAAAGAATTTCATTCCAGGAGGTTTGGAAATTGTGGTTTCAAAAGGGTATCCACTATACGAGGTATGATAGTACCATACTTCTTGACAAGAGCTGACTATAAACACAAACATAATATACAAGTTTTTGAGGAAAATAAACAATTTCAATTCTCTATCCGCTGGACATAGTAATACATTCGGTAACAAGGCTGTTACTTGAAAACTCAAAAAACTATACGATGACAGTCAAGGCTAATGTTATTATTGCTATATCAGTGTACACATATTTTTCTAATATACTCCTTCATGAACACTCGTAGAGTGTACCCAAATGCATAGCCGGTACTGGTAGAAGACGGCTGTTATTATCATTTGCCGTAGCCCTATCACAAGAGAGATAATGAAATACGTTTAAATTGCATAAGAAAACAAGTATAGTAGAATATTTCTTCAATCTCTGTAATCTAATTTTCCAATTGTAAAATCAAATTTGATAAAAGATTGCTATCATTCCCATTGACATTGAAAATTACACTTCTGTCCTTGTGCAATTTAAATGTATTCCATTATCTCTCTTATGAGTTGAATTTGAACACAAACCTAATAGTTTTTTGGAGATCGTTTAGTGACGATAATCATTACCGACCGATGTTTCACCCGTTTCCTACCATATTCACCTACTCCGTAGGCTTTTTATGGTAAATATTTGTCGAACTACAACCTTGATTTTTGAACGAGTTGGTTGAAGCCTCTTATTTTGTTTGTTTCACACATGCCATAAGGTAGTGTGGGAGTCCTCTGAGTCCGAATAGAATAGAACGTTTCACATGTGAAAGAACATCATCAATGAAAAAAAAATCAATTTTTCAGTAGAGGTTATTTTTTTTTTAATATGAATTTTGTGGTATAGTAAAGTACCCACCTTTATTTCTGACAATATTGAAAGCTATTATAGAAAAAGTTGTTCTGAACTAAAAACTACGTTCAGATATCTAATAACATATTGGATCTATCATGAAATTTAAAACTTTGTTATTTAACTTTTTTTTTGTTAGTTTAAGAAAACCTATTGTTCATAAAATTTCTGCATGTTCGATAACCTAAAACACAACCTTCATGTATCGAAATTTCCGTCGTATCCTGAAAATTATGGATTTACCCAATATAAAACAAGTAGGTGTTTTTATTATCTACTATATTGTGACAATTCTTCTAAAGAAAATTTATTTAGAATTACAAACTGAGTTCAGACATACACTCATGTTACATATTGTTTATAGCGATGATTTTGTATATTTTCCTTGTCTCTATCCTACAACAATGATAAATGCATAGTAATTGATCCATTTCTAATCTGTTGCCAAGTTGTCTGACATAAAACGTCAAATATAATTTGAAAGTTCTATTTTATAAGAAAAGATGCCAGTAAAATTGAGTGTTGCTGAATGTATGTGACCAAGGGATATCTTGGTCGGTTTATTTATTTGAAAATTGTAGATTCTATTGAAGAAAATCGTTAGGAAAAGTTTTTTATTTCAACTTCAAAATTACAAGTTTATTGATTCTCCCATTCAATTTTTTCTCGTCCCTGGAGACTGACTGTCGCACTGACACTTCACAGGATGATAGTCCAGGATTATGTTAGGCCAGGAGTCGTGTCTTTCTTAACATAGCCCCCATATTGAAGATATCTATCTTCAACATACATGTTGATCTTGAACGTCGCTTGGAGTTGGAAGTGGAAGTGGACACAGTTTATTGAAAGCTCTTTTGACGTTTCCTCCCTTCGTTTTGACGGTTGCAACTCTGCTTATACCATCCTTTCCTGGGTGTAGAGTAATTATGCGACCCAATCGCCATTGAAGGATTGGTAACCTGTCTTCTTTAATAATAACGATCTGATCTTCTTTCAGCTGCTCACCAGTAGTTTTCCACTTAATCCTCTCCTGGAGTTGGGATATGTACTCCTTGTTCCAGCGGTTCCAAAAGTGTTTTACTAATTTTTGAATTCGTTCGAATCGTGTGAGCCGATTGTCAGGAACATGTTCGCAATCTGGATCTGGTACAGCCATAAGTGGTTTTCCAATTAAGAAGTGAGCTGGGGTGAGTGGAAGGAGATCACTAGGTTCAGAGGATAAAAGGAAAAGGGGACGGGAATTTACCACTGCCTCTACCTGCGTCAACAAAGTATAAAAGTCCTCAAATGTAAGATGAGCTTCTCCCATGACTCTTGTTAAATGATGTTTAATCGATTTAACCCCGGCTTCCCAAAGGCCTCCAAAATGAGGCGCATTTGGAGGAAAAAAATTCCATTTTATGGATTCAGTTGCTAATGATTCAATAATTTCATTTTTATTATTAATCAAAAATTTACCCAATTCTTTCATTTTTTGAACAAGCACCCACAAAAGTTGTGCCATTGTCTGAATATATTGAAGATGGTGTTCCACGACGTGACACAAATCTTCGAAGGGCTTTCAGAAACGAATCTGTTGTTAGTTCTGATACCAATTCAAGATGAATTGCTTTTGTGGCGAAGCAAACGAATAATGATATCCAGCATTTCGATACTTTACCACCTCGTCCTTTTTTATCTTTAATAAGAAACGGGCCTGCATAGTAAACACCTGTGACTTGAAACACCGATCCTGTTTCGAAGCGCTGCGCAGGTAAATTTCCCATTATGGGATGTGTTGTTTTAGGATTTCTCCTAAAACATCTTATGCAATGCCGCACAGTTTGCTTGGCCAAATCTCGCCCTCGAATTGGCCAAAATCTTTCTCTTAATGAAGCTAACAATAATTGTGGGCCAGCATGTAATAACCGAATATGTTCAGAAGTAAATATCAACTTAGTTAGATAGTGTGAAGCACATAAAATTATAGGATGTTTTTTATTGAATTTATAAAATGAATTGTCTAAACGACCGCCAACACGCAGTAGACCATTTTCATCTATGAATGGATTCAAATTATAGACATTACTTTTTGAATTGCATTCTTTTCCTTCCTCTAACATCATTATTTCTTTTGGAAAAGATTCCTTTTGAGAAATCTTTAGCAATATTACAAAAGCGTTTTCTATATCTTCCGCTAACACAATATGTTTCCTTTCTAATCGGGAGTGTTTACAATTGAACACAAATCTGAACAATTGTGCAGTTACTCTTTTGAGTCTATTTAAATTTGAAAATTTTGTAAATGGAAATTTTTCCATACAAGTTGACGGAAATGAAATGATTTCGTTTTTTCTCGTTTCCGGTAACTCATCTATAATGGATGTGAGTTTGGGCCAACTGGACTCATGTTCTAATAACCAAGAAGGTCCATTCCACCACAAACGTAAATCTTTCAGTTGTGAAGGTGGTACACCTCTCGACAAAAAATCTGCTGGATTACTACTTGTTGGAATATGCCTCCATTCATACGAACCAGTGATGTCTTGTATTTCGGACACACGGTTACTAACGAATGTTTTTAATAGATTCGGAGGCGTTTTAATCCAACCCAATACTATTGTTGAGTCTGTCCAAAAGATGTACCGGTTGAAATTCAGTTTAATGGAATCAATGACTTTCTTTGCTAATCTTGATGACAATAAAGCACCACATAGTTCCAAACGTGGAATAGTTACTGTTTTTAATGGGGCGACTTTACTTTTGGCACACACTAGATGAACAAAACTTTCTCCTTCATTATTAATTGTTTTTATATAAACACAACCACCGTAAGCTAGCTGAGAGGAATCCGAGAATGAATGCAATTCCAAACTCGCCACATTATGACACAAGACTTGTCTTGGTACGGATAGTTGGTTGAGAAAATGAAGTTCATTCCTAAATTTTGACCAAGTGGTGTGTATGTCTAGTGGAAGTGACTCATCCCAAGAAAGTTTTTGAAGCCATATTTTTTGTAATAAAATTTTAGCTATTATAGTACAGGGAGCAAGAAGACCTAATGGATCAAATATCTGTCCAGTACTAGACAAAATGGATCGTTTTGTTATTCGTTTAGGTACGAGTTCTGATTTTATATTATATCTCAACACATCAGAATTACAAGACCAAATCAAACCGAGTGTTTTCGCACATTCAGTAGGACCAATCTGAATAGTTGTATCGATGGTCAACGATTCTGCTTTCAAGTGTTTTATGATCTGTGGTTCATTAGAGTACCATTTTCTCAATTTTGCACTGTTTAGAATATTTGATACTGTATCACAAATGTAAACAGCTTCTTCCAAAGTATTTGCACCTGTGAGTAAATCATCAACATAAAAGTCGTTTTTGATTATTTCGGATATAACTGGATAATGATTTTCACAATCGATTGCTAATTGAAAAAGACTACGAATAGCCAAGAAAGGGGAAGAAGCCATTCCAAAAGTAACTGTATTTAAATTGAAGATATTTATGGGTTGAGATGACTCCGACCTCCATAAAATCCTTTGAAATCGTCTTTGACTAGGTTCAACAGACACCTGTTTGAACATTTTTTCGATATCTGCTGATAAAACAATATCATGTTTTCGAAAACGAATGATAATAGATGTACGATCATTTTGAATAGTTGGACCTACCATCTGTACGCTATTCAATGACAAACCGGAAGTTGTTGGTGCTGATGCATCAAAGACGACACGTAACTTCGTCGTAAGGCTATCTTCACGAACAACTCCGTGATGAGGTATGAAATAGGCCACTTCATTTTTATCAAAGTCTTCGATCTTTGTCATATGTCCCATGGTTTCATATTCAGACATACAACTGACATACTGTTCTCTCAGTGAAGGATTTCTTTGTAGTTTTTTCTCCAATGAAAGAAACCTTTTCTGAGCCAAATAGAAAGAATCACCTAGTTCGATCAAGTTGTCTTTGAATGGAATTGAAACTTGAAATCTTCCATCAGATAAACGTTTGAAATTTTGGACAAAATGATCTTCACATGTACGTTCTTCAACAGATAGTACCTGGTTAGTGTCTAGACATTCTTCCAATTCCCAAAATTTACTGAGTTGTTGTTGAATGTCCATTGTAGAAATATGACACAAACTCGAAGTGACTTGAGAAATAGGTATAGGACCAGAAACAACCCAGCCAAATTTGGTTTTTTGTAAAATGGGTTGTCCAGGACCTAATTTATATTGACCAACACATAAAAGTGACCAGAACAAATCTGCGCCAATCAGCATGTCAATTTTGCCTGGATTATAAAAATTTGAATCAGCTAGTTTCATCGTTTTTGGTATTTGCAAATGGGAAACATTCAGTTTTACACTTGGAACAAACCCGGTAATCTCAGGCAAAACGAAACAATTTATTTTGGTTTGAAAATTTGTGGAATGGGAACCAATTTTTAAAGTGCAACGTTCATTTATTTTTGTCACTATTTGATTCAATCCAGAAACTGAAAAATCGAATTTATGAGTTTTTAAGAAGAGTTTTTGACATATGTCACTCGATATGAAACTACATTGACCTCCACTGTCCAAAAGTGCTCTAATGGTATGGGGAATTTTACGTTCATCAAAAATTTGAATGTATGCAGTAGACAGCAAAATATGTTGATTTGAACTGGATGATAAAGTTATGCTAGCATTTGCACTTTCACTATTTTGATCGATATTGCTTTCTAGGACTGGAGACTCAGTTTTGTTTCGATCAATGTGAAGTAAAGTATTATGTCGATAGCGACATATAGTGCAACCTTTCAGTCGACACGTCTTTGTTTGATGGCCAGATTTGAGACAATTGAGACACAGATGTTTCCTTTTGGAAAACTCAATTTTTTCAAATACTGGTAGTTTTAGAAAATCTTCGCAATAATAAATAGCATGGTCTTTTTTGCAAAATGCGCAAATATTGCTACTAGCTAGAAAATTTTTAGAAAAACCAGATTTTGTTTTATTGGAATTATTTTCACGTGTATAATCTCTATCACCACTTATTGTTTCCAATAAATCAGCCCTATCTTTAAGAAATGACTTTAGGTTTTTCAAAGTTGGCACTTCATGTTCAGATTTATTTTCTTCCCATTGTCGCAATGTACGCGAATCAAGTTTTTGACACACTAGGTAAATTATAAGAGTGTCCCAATGATCTACTGGCTGTTTCAGCTGTTCCAGAGATCGTAAATGTTTGGATAAACTATCGATAAGCAAACGAATTTTTGAGGAGGATTCCTTGGCAATTGGTTCTAAATTGAACAATTCATGAACGTGTTTATTGATGAGCAATCGTGAATTGTCGTATCTTTCACGAAGAATTGACCATGCAACTGTATAATTCGATGAAGAAAATTCTAGTGATTTTATGACCTGCGCAGCACTGTCACTGAGTGATGCACGCAAATAATGAAATTTCTGGATGTGTGACAAAGTATCGTTAGAATTTATCAAAGAATCAAAAGTATCTCGAAACTCCAACCACATGTCATATTTACCACTGAATTTGGGCAAATCTATCAATGGTAATCGAACACTCTGTATATTTCCAATATTATGTTCACTCACATAGGATGCAGGACTATTATGAACAGCATTTGTATGGGTACTTCCAGGAGGAAGAACTTGTATTTCATAGTGATTTTTCAAAACCCTTTTGGCATATGCCATCTTAGAGAAAAAATTGTTTTCAAATTGCTCCCTTTCTGACAACTGCTGTTCAAAATTGTCCGTAATCTGTTCAATTTTAGTTTGTATATCATTAAATTCATCAAAAAGAGTTTCAAGCCGCTCAACACGGCTTTGAAGATCTAATAATTGTAATTCATCCAACTTGGATCTAGGATCAGTTAAATTCGGATTAATCTCATCGCGTAAAAAATTTGAAAATATCGTTAAACGAGATTTTATTGAAGCGCGTTTGCGAATGAGTAGTTTCTCATCTTCACTCATGTTGAGGAAATTTATACTTCACGACAAAATTCAGACAGAGGCAATGGAGAGAGAATGGATAATGAAGGTTTGGATAGGATAGGAAAGGTCTCACCCACTTCTTTCTGCTGATTTCAGGCTTGTTCTTCGGTAACGACGAACTGCTTTCAGGACTGGTTTTTCACAGGAAAAGTCTCGTATGGTAGCGAAGTTACACTTTTTCTGGAAGTATCCTGCTCAGAAGGACCATGTATGTGACCAAGGGATATCTTGGTCGGTTTATTTATTTGAAAATTGTAGATTCTATTGAAGAAAATCGTTATGAAAAGTTTTTTATTTCAACTTCAAAATTACAAGTTTATTGATTCTCCCATTCAATTTTTTCTCGTCCCTGGAGACTGACTGTCGCACTGACACTTCACAGGATGATAGTCCAGGATTATGTTAGGCCAGGAGTCGTGTCTTTCTTAACACTGAAAGAATTGAAAGTGTGTTAAGTGTGAAAATTGTTCATACTATACTATCCAGGAAAAAACATACATGACAATTAATGAAGAATTCAAATCATATGAATATGTTGAAAATAAATTCACGTAAAAAAACTGTTGCAACTGAGGCCACGAAGTAAAATGCTGTGGAAACATCCTACATATTCACTGTGCAAAAGGGCATTATGGCAGCAAGATCAATTAGGTGAAAGAATAATTTAGAAAATGGCAAAAAAGAATGAATTTTACCCATATGAACCAAAATTTATTCACACATTGAAACCTAGGGACTCCGACAGGAAATTGGATTTTTGTTTTCCAATCCAAGGAAATCTGATGATGCTTTTATGGTTCGAAAAATAAGTTTTTCAAACGAATCAACATATAATTCAAATTTGTCGAAATTTTCAATTCAGTTCCCGATTAAGACTCGCGCCCAATATTCTTTTAAAACCATAACGTTTGGTGCGGCATTCACAAGAATACAATAATCGGGCCATATTTATTTCCAAGAATCCATGACGATGTCTATTTTTTTTACAAAATCAGTTGGATGATTCTCTGTCTGATATTCCAATACATGAACGAAAACAGTTATGATAACAACAGGACGGCGCAACTTGGGAAGTAAGACAATACCAGGAAAATACGTTTAGTTGAAAAATACTTCATGGATATTCTGAAATTCTTATGCCAGCTAGGTCGCCTGATTGAACAGCGTTAGATTTTTTTGTGAGGTTACGTAAAACAGAAGGTATCTAACAGGGACCGTTTATAAACGTAGAATATTTGGAAGGAATTACTACGGAAACCATTGAGTATAACTTCCAACATGATTAAAAATGTACTGAGACAATTCTCTCCTATAATGGAAACCTGTATTAATAGAGGAGGTGGGTACGTTGAGGCATTTCTGAATTGATGAATAAGTTATTACATACATGCTGTTTTTTTGTAATTATTGTTGTGATATTAGGACGTTATTATGTAATACTTATAGCATGCAAAGTTTATCCATCAAAGCTGCAACACAGGTTGAGAAAAGTAAAGGTTATCATATTTTATATAAAAAAGTTCAGTAGAAATTAGTTTACAATTCTGAATAAATTTTCTTCATAAACATTTTCAATATTATATGACACTAAGGTAAACACGATTAAATTTCCACAGATTTATTGTCTTCGCGACATGTTTCGATACACTGTATCTTTTTCAAGCGAATGTAATACATTAAATTATTCTACCTTGAACATTACTTAAATACCCTTCTTAACAATTGAGGTAATTAGGAGCTACCTATGATAAAAATAAAATTGACAATACAATGTAGGTAGATACCTGGAAATCTCAAAACATATCTACTACTTAATTAGTTGAAAAGGTTCAACAAAGGGGAACTATTAAGGTCCAATTGATCATTTAGTAAACAATTCGAATTTTTCAATTTATTAATTTCCAAGAATTCTAAATAATTAAGTCTAATACCTTTATTTTCAACATGAAGGATTTCAAAGTTTTCATCGAAGTCATGGTCTTCTTCCAAAATATGATTGGCATATGTTGAATGTGTTTTATTATTTACATAATTCATACGGTGCTCACGTACACGGCTTTTGAATGGTCTACCAGTCTGGCCTACATATACTTTGGAACAAGAACCACAATTCAATTTATAAACTCCTGATTTTTTAGATTTTTGTGTTTTATCTTTATTATTTTTAATAAACCTTCCCAACGTGTTATCTGTTCTGAATGCTACTCTTAAATTTTGTTTTTTCAAAAATGACGCTATTTTTTCTGAAACGGGCCCTGAATAAGTTAATGTTCTGTAATTATTGTCAAGGTTCCTCATAGTGGGGTACACTTCTTGGATAGCCTTTCTATGTAATTTTTTAGCAAGAATATTCTCTATTAATTTGACTTGATATCCATTGTTAACTGCTATCTGTTTTATAATATTTAATTCTTTGCAGAAGTTTTCTTCAGAAAGAGGAATATTAACTAATCTATGTATCATACTATGGTATGCTGATATTTTATGTATATATGGATGTATCGAATTATTATGAATGGTGATGTCAGTATGGGAAGGTTTATGAAAAATAGAAAAATGGTGTTTGTTGTTGGTTTTACCTATTGTCATATCTAAAAAATTTAATGATTTTTCTACTTCTATTTCTATTGTGAATTTAATGTTTGGGTGAATAGTGTTAATATATTTATGAAAGGTGTCTAACTGTCTGTTGGTACCTTTAAAACAAACTATAATGTCATCCACATATCTGTACCAATACAAAAACTGTTGCGAGAGTGGGTGCTTGTGGATTATTCCTTCAAGGTTGTCCATGAAGATATCTGCCAGTAGCGGACTCAGTGGATTTCCCATGATCAAGCCTTCAGAATATATTTTATTGTCAAACTGAAAGTAATTTTGTTCAAGACATATCGACAAAAGGTCTAATATCTCTTGTTTAATAACTGGGTTGACATGATTTCTATCTAGTAAACCTTCAACCAAGACTATGGTATCTTGAGGAGGTATACTAGGGAAAAGATTTTGAACGTCAAAAGAAATTAATTTCGCGTTATCTGGAACAGAAATATCCTGGATTTTATTTATCAAATCATAAGAATTTTTAAGGCTGAATTTCGGTACAAATTTAGAATAGTTTGTTATTAAATGTATTAACTTTCTTGATAACTTAACTGATGGTGCTGTTACGAATGATACTACTGGCCGGACAGGGTAGTTTTGTTTATGCAATTTTAACAGAGAATATAATTTCGGAGTTTGTGGATTCATAAGAGTTAGTCTGAACTTCTCGGCTTCATTAAAAATTGATTTAGAGTTTCTCAAGAATTCTTTGATTTGTAGTTGGTACACATAAGTGGGGTCACGTTTAAGTACTGTAAATTTACCGGAATCTAAAAAATCAAGAGTTTTTTTAACATAATCATTCCTATTGATTGCAATTACTGTATTACCTTTATCTGCTCTTGTAAAGGTTACATCCTTTTCCTTAGTTTTATGCTCTATAGATTTAATGGTTCTCATATCATTTATACCACTATTATCCTTCAGAAATGCTGATTTGATAATATTAGTAGCCTGATATTTATTGTTATTGATGTCAAAAGTACCTTTCAAGGCAATTTCAGTTTCAATCCCAAGAATTTCCATGTCCTTAATGATATTATTGCTTCTGATATTATGCTTAAAACCTTTTGTAATTAATGAATTTTCCTGTTCTGTAAAGACGGCTTCTGACAAATTCACAAATCTATCAAAAAATTGATGATCAGTGAATTTTCTATCACAATCTTTACGTGTGTTTTTAGGTATTAAAGAATTTAACTTGCGTTTCTGTCTGATAAATTTCTTATGAATGATCTGATTGACATGCTCTCTTGTGTCCTGATTTAAAACTTCAAATTCCAAAGGATGTAACCTAAACGTAAGTTCACTATATATTACCTTCAGATATATGTTGTAAATATCTCTCTTGTTGTATTCTGATTTCCTACATTGCTTCATCCACTTCATTTTGCCTGCTTTTATACCCTGCTGGGCTGCTATACTCAGATTTGAAGTCCTAAGCTGAATGAAATTCGGGAATACACTCTTCTTAATACAAATGTTGAAGAACCAAATGTTCTGGGTCGTTAAGGAACATCGAAGAAGTAATTTAAAATACCAGTTGACCAAAAAGCTAGTCGTAGCTTTCTTCAAATTTTGGATTGACGTGGCCTTTACTTGATGGAAATTCATAGTATATGACACTAAGGTAAACACGATTAAATTTCCACAGATTTATTGTCTTCGCGACATGTTTCGATACACTGTATCTTTTTCAAGCGAATGTAATACATTAAATTATTCTACCTTGAACATTACTTAAATACCCTTCTTAACAATTGAGGTAATTAGGAGCTACCTATGATAAAAATATTGTCAATTTTATTTTTTATCATAGGTAGCTCCTAATTACCTCAATTGTTAAGAAGGGTATTTAAGTAATGTTCAAGGTAGAATAATTTAATGTATTACATTCGCTTGAAAAAGATACAGTGTATCGAAACATGTCGCGAAGACAATAAATCTGTGGAAATTTAATCGTGTTTACCTTAGTGTCATATACTATGAATTTCCATCAAGTAAAGGCCACGTCAATCCAAAATTTTCAATATTGTCAAAAACACAAGTACATATTGGATAAAATTCATATATATGATATTGTATCTCGTACCTATACCCGATGGTTGTGTTTTGAGTTTTCGACTATGCAGAACTTTTTATGAATAATAGGTTTTTTCCCAAAACTGACAAAATATAAGGAAAATGTAAAAAATAACAAAATTTAATTTTCCATCGTAGATAGAAGTGCGATTAGATATTTGAACTTACTTTTTAATTCTAAACATATTGTCCCATTACAATATTCAATGTTGTCAAAAATTAAGGTAATTTAGTGCAGCATGGAATTAGTGGTTGTGTTTCAGGTTTAAGACCATGCAGAGATGCATCAGTAACTTTTATTCTTAATATAACCAATAAAAATCTTCTCATATGCCGCGAACTGATGTTGACACAATGTATACCGTATATGACACACACTCATGGTAAACGCCTTTTTGTCCTTCGTTTCTGTAGCTATATTTCTGAAATTTGGAACATTGAATATGCTCAATATACGGCACTTTTTGACATATTTGGAAAAAAAATCCATCTCTTGGTTTTTCCGGAAATGACATTAACTTTCGATTTTCAAATATGACACCCTGCATATAATTACATTTTTTAAATCTGAATAATTTTCTGAATCCAATGACATTTCATAGTTGATATTGAAATAATCAGAATAATGCTTCACTATCGTAATTTCGATTTAAAATATATCGTGGTTCGAAATACGTGCCAACAAAGTAAACCAAAACCTTTTTTTACTCGAAAAGTTTAAGTATCTTCTTGGTTCAATAACTATAATTTATCAAGGTGGCTATGGAACACAAACAACAATTTGACATTTTGACTTTCACGGAGATCTAGTCAATGTTTTATCCAACCGATAGAGCTACTAAATCTGGAAGGATCAAAGCCTTATGGTTCAAATGTAAGTAAGTAATAACAGTTAGGTTTTCTCTCATAATTTAATTTATAATGGAACAAAATAAAAAAGAGGAACCTTATAATTGCTGTTCGAAATGTCCACCACCAACATCCAAACATTTTCGAGCTCGTTTGGCGGTATTTCGAATAGCATTGTTCAATTGTTGAGGCGTTATACTTTGAATGGCTTGTCTAACTCGTAATTCTAGGTCATCGCGGGTCGTTGGGTAGGTTTGGTAAACGATGTTTTTTGTGACCCCAAATAAAAAAATCTAAAGGGGTTAAGTCAGGTGATCTTGCAGGCCACCTAACAGGACCATGTGTTCCGATCTACTTTTCCCCAAATCGGTCTCGAAGGTAATCCGTCACGATCCTACTATTGTGCGAAGGTGCACCATCCTGCTAAAAGAACAGTGGATTTTCCAGATTTAGCGGTAAATCTTCTATATAATCTTCAATTTCTTCAATAAATAAACCAAGATTGGTGAATCTTGACTCATAGTCATGTTCATCAAAACTGAGCTCAATCAACTACAATTATGAAATAATTGATTTTAACGAAAAAAAACAAACTCATTTTTACCAAAATACTTTTTCATGATAAAAAAATCAATATTCTTGCCATGTATAAAAACCTACCTTATTGCACTCTGGAATTTACAAACTCACTAAAAAGCTTTCTCATGAACTGTGGTAGTGCTGATTTTTTTGTCTTTCTCGGCGACATCAACATTGATATCTTGGATGAAGCCTTTGATGTTCCTACTATCGAATATTTGAATTCCCTGAGTGAATGAAAATTTATCTCGCTGATAAATGATTATACAAGAGTAACTCATACCTCAAAATCTTGCCTAGATCATATGTTTATTAAAACAAAAGAAAACACTGAATTACTAATACCCATCATAATAAAAACCAATCTCACTGACCAGTATTGCACTTTCCTGCAAATAATTATCGGAAATAATACAACTATTCCCAACGAACAAAATAAAAGTGATCAAAACTGTAAATTACCCCAAACTAAAAGCACAACTTCGACATGCAGACTGGACGGAAATATATCAAACACTAGATGCAGTAACTGCAACCAAAAAATTTATAAAAATGCTGAATGATCATATCATTTGCTTCACAAACACAATCAAATTAAGACAGAGAAAAAGAAAAACTTGGATCACTAACGGAATAATCAAATCCATTAACACCAGAGACAAAATGTACCAAAGAACAATTCAAAACCCTAATAATGAAACTCTGAAGGAAAATTATAAACGCTACAGGAACAATCTTAATGATATCCTGAGAAAGACAAAAATAAATTACTTCAAAAAGAAAATTGAGAATAATCAAACAGATAACACTAAACTATGGGAAACAGTAAGGGAAATTTGTGGAACAAAGACCAACACGACTAAAATAAATCAGATAAACATCACAGGGAAAAAAAAGGAAAGATATGAAAAAAATTGTTGAAGCATTTAACGATCACTACATAAATATTGGTAAAAAACTAGCAGAAAAAATCGCAAAAAAACCGTGTAATAATATCACGAAACAAAACACAAATTATCCAGGGTCAATGTTTTTATTCCCTACAAATCCGACAGAATTAGCAACACTCATACAATCTCTAAAAAACAAAAAAGCAGTGGGAATAGACGGAACTAGTGCTGAACTCCTGAAGCATGTTTCACCAAATGTTATAGAACCCTTAACTTACTTAATAAATAGACTTCTAGCAGAAGGAATTTTCCCATCAGAATTAAAAATTGCAATGATTCTTCCAGTGTTTATAACGGGTGATAGAGATGAAAGAGTAAATTATAGACCTATATCTCTGATAACAACATTATCCAAACTTGTTGAAAAGGTTATAAAAACTAGATTATCTGCCTATTTGAAAAAGTATAACATCCTCTCAGATAGACAATATGGGTTCCGAGAAGGTCTCTCAACGCAGGATGCAATTCTTGATCTAACGTCAGAAATGTATAATGCCCTGGATACCAATGAAGCAGCTCTCTGTGTCTTCGTAGATCTGTCCAAGGCTTTTGACACCGTTAGTCACCCACTTCTCCTAGAATCCCTCGAGAATATCGGTATAAGAGGATCCGCATTGCAAATGTTTAGTAGCTATCTGGAAGATAGACACCAAAATTGAAAACTTCAAAAGCGACTTCAAAAAAATTGAATACGGTGTACCGCAGGGCACTATTCTGGGCCCAATATTATTCAATATATATTTGAATGACTTATTCCAAATTCCAACAACTGGCAAAATTTTCACATATGCCGATGACACCGCTATCTTCTATGAGCACACAACATGGACCGACCTGAAAACCAAAGTAGAAAAAGATCTCCTGATTATTAAAGATTGGTTCGCACATAAACTTCTCACAATTAACTTCAACAAAACTCATTATTCACTTATATACACAAATAGTAGAAACTTCCCTCCTTCGGAAAATCTGAATATTGACAACCTTTTTGAAATCAAACCGGTCCCTCATATAAAATACTTAGGAATCTTTATTGACTCCAACCTGAAATGGAATATCCATATAAACTACGTAGTTAAAAAACTCCAATATCTAATATATCGATTTATAACATTGAGAGCCATACTTGATGAAAAAACCATGAGAACCCTATATTTTGCTCTTATTCAATCACATATTTCTTATGGGATTCGAGCTTGGGGGTCGGCGGGTAAAACAATCATGAATAAAATATCAATAACCCAAAAACGCTTCCTAAAAATAATTTACAACAAAAAAAAAACCCACCCGTCGGACGATCTTTACCTACAAACAGAAATATTGGACACAATACAACTTTTCTTCCACTACAGCAATATAAGACTGCATAAAAATAAGTTTGCACTACGTAAAATAGATCATAAATATAACACAAGAAGTAGGGAACACAAATATAAAATACCTTTCATGAATAAAGCCATCGGACAAAAAAGCCACAGATACCAGAGTTTGAAACTGTACAACAATCTACCGGACAACTTGAAAAACGTTACAAACATAAATTCGTTCAAAATGCAACTGAAAAAGTACATTTTCTCTAAACCCCGTACTGAGATACACACTTTAATTTATTCATAAGAGCACTCGTACTTTCCTCATTGTATATATGTATATATGTGTGTATGTGTATATATATGTTTTTATATATATATATATATATATATATATATATATATATATATATATATATACATCCAGCTATCTTCCAGGCGTCCTTTCACAACTCTTTCTCTGAGCGTCCGTCGAGTGGATATCATAAGTCTCTTGTTCTACATCTGTATATTTTTAAGATTTGAATATCAGGGGTCATAAAGGAGTGATCAAGCTTTCCTTTTCGACGATAAAAATTTGAAAGTTTCATTACACCTATTTCGTGGCGTCCTTTCATGTACCCGTCTCTGAGCGTCCAATATATTCACGAATTCACGCTACTTAGCGTCCGGTTTGTATAGTTTACTTTCATCCTGTAGATTTGTGAGCGTCCAGCAATGATGCCAGATTTAACCATCGCCTTTAGCGGCGGTAATCGAATTAGGGCGTCGACATCGGATGCCACTCATAGGTTGAATTTCACATATTATCTGATAAGAGCTTATGCGGCCTCAGCCAAAGGCAGAACGCGGCGCTACGATACTTGTACGGTATAGACGAGACACCGGTGCTCAGGGGGATATTGAGTCCGTTGTGGAGAATGAGAAGTGCTGAATCTATTGACACTACTCATTCCCCACCCTCAGGCAAATACAAGCCAATACGCCTGATGTCCACCTCGACCACCAAATAAAACGATTTTTGTCATGGAGTTTTTCGCTACAGGTGGAATGAATATCGTTCGGAGAGAGGAGGAAAAACGGACTAAATATCGAGATATTATCTTTAAACTCCGCAGGTTGTATCCAAACCATTCTGTCAAAATAATGGTTTTGATCATAGGAGTCCTTGGTGGAATGATGAACATACTGTTCTCAAATTTGAAGATGATACCGGCTTGCCTTGATATAATAGAGATCTTAGCGGCACGAATGCAGAAGGCCGTCATCCTTGATTCACTTCGTCTGCTCAGAACACATGAATCTCGGACCCAATAGTCACGTAGGAAGTGGTTATTAGGGTAAACGACACCAGCTCTCCCTTCAAATGGGTCGGAGCTCTGGAGATAGAGCCTGACTGGTACATTCCTAAAATAATGATAATAATAATTATTATTACTGTCAATATTATTATTGGGGTAAATGACACCAGCGCGCCCTCCGGATTGGTCGGAGCTTAGGAGACAGGTACTGACTGGTACATTCCCAACGAAAATTATGATAATGATAATAATAATAATAGGTCCTTATTTTTCAAATATACGTACAATATAAGAGGAAAAACCCCGAAGATCAGATGATGATATACGTGTTACCTCTGTTATTATTGTGAAGCGTATCTGAAAAAATATAACAAACAAAAATCACTATGTTTATAATTATTCTGCCGCGCTCCTTAAATCTATATTTACCTACCTGTGAATAGCCATAAAAAAAGAAAAACTATTCCATAGACTCATGCATTCATTTGTTCCGTGATGATATATTCTTTTATACGTTTTTAAATGAATTCATATTTAATTTCTTCATGTTTGTTGGACCATAGTTTTAAATGAGTGGTATCTGATGAGAGAAAGACCGCATGAAGGTTTCAGTTCTATGAATCGGTGGAGTAATAGTTCCCTTGTAGCGTATGTTTAAATTGTGAACATCTTCAAGAAATTAAATTTTCTTCTATAAGTATGAGGGTGTTCGAATAGTGATTACTTTATGGAAAAAACAAGTCGCTTAGAGAAGTTGTCTACGCTGCATATTGAGCTAAATTATTGCATTCAATTTATGGGAGATGTAGCATCCCCTACTGATCCCAAATATCAATCTCAGGCATGAGTTTTGCCTCTTGTCCTCATCAACCAGACATGGACTATAAACTGAGTCACGGTAGTTGAATTTGGAGAGTACTAGTAAGTCACAGAGCACGGCCTCAACCTTCTGATTCAAGTACCTCCTGTTGCCATAAATGAGTTCCAGATTCCTGAACGCCAGGCCACGAATATTTCGTATGTGCGATTTGAACCTAAGATCATCATCGACTGATAAACTCAGATTCTTCATGTTTTTGACAGGTTTTATTACTTGGTTTTCATCATTGATCTGGATTTAGTTTTCAAGGAGACGTCTGTGATGCCGTGTTCCAAATAGCATTACCGATTTTCCAACTGCATTATTTTTGAGCACAGGACCAGTATCAGAAGGGGAAAAAACTCACCAACAGTATTCTTTTTATCTATTGGATGTACAACTGACTTTTTTCAAATTTGGAGATAAACATTTGGGTGAGACCAAAATTCGAGATATGATTTATAAATGGTATCAAATAAGGGTAACACATAAGTAGGAGTTTCATATTGATACCATCCCACCCTTGAGCATTAGATAACAAGTTATATAGGACATGTTGGGTTCCATGTTGGGTTCCATTTTGGGTTCCATCTGAATTGAAAATGACCTGCTTTCTCATGAATACTATTGGAGTAGAATTCAATCAGATTTTGATCTGCAGCGACCGCTGCAATACCTTTCACGAAGTACTGATTCAATTCCTTTACATCAAACAAATGATCGGAAATGGTGGTCGATTTTTTAAGTGATGTAGATCTTTCCATATCTTGCTTACCCCGCTGTCTAAAAATATATTGAAAATATGCCTTCTTTCCATTTTGACAAGCCAGGGTTGTGGAGCTTCGGAATGTCTTATAATATTCATAGTGACCTGGAGATTCTGTTTTTTGCCACCTAGAACGGGCATATTTCTCTATGATATCAATAATTTAATATTACCTGTGATCCATGGTGCATAACGTTTGGTTATTCTAATCAGTTGAACAGGAGCATGCAGATTGAATTTTGACATAATGTTTTTATTATGAAATATAATTTTTTCGTCAATATTATCTGTCACATAAATATGTTCGAACGGGATTGATATATCTTCGTGAAATCGTTCCTTATCAAAATTTCTAAAGTCTCCAATCATTCTATATGTCGGTGAGCAGGAACTATTACCATGATTATTTTTTTTATACAATCAACACTTGATATGAAATACCTGGTACCAAGACAACTTCGATATTCTTGGAAATATCATCACTGTTATTCGTGATGATCAAATATATTAGTGAAAGTGATGAAACGGTCACTCATGTGGGTCTATCAACTAGTTGAACGAGTCCCGATCCCTCCAACATATTATTCAGCCTGATAGCAGCCCTACACTCATTTTTCAACAAATCAATATTGAGATCACCCAGAATGAATACATCATCATATTTGGGAATTAAAGATGGTATACCATTCTCTAGTGAACTGAGGAAATCAGTTTCGGAATAGTTTGAAGGCTTGTATACAACTCCAACAGCAACGTTAAATCATGGAAAATGGAAATGGAAATTTATTGTCAACACACATACCAACGCCCCCTCCTCTACTTTTCAGACGATGTCTTCTGAAGGAAACATAATCATTCACATGACATACATTACTATGAATTCGATCGGACAGCTAAGTTTCACTCAGGCATAGGATAGATTTTTCTGTAAAGTATTGAGATCTTTCGAAGATGATAAGTTTGGTAACAGCGATGTAATATTCAGGTGGCTAAATCTCTGTGAATGTGACATTTTCTCTAAAACAAAACATGAGTGAAAATCAAAATACGGAAACACAATTGGAATAAATAAAGAAAAACAAATGTGATGAAAAATAAGAGATAAAGGAAAAAAATCTATTTTGGAATCTTAAATGAAGATCTCGAAAGTTCGAGCTGATTTATTTACTCTAGGTCTGTCGGCATGTTCCAATTCTCCTGCTGTTCATTTCTTCGGGTTTTCTTCTTCATCTGTGCTTGATTTACTTGCAGTCGTATCTGTTGAGTTTTCTGCTGCCAACTTGCTCTCTATATAGTTCTTCGTAAGTATGGCTGATTCTATCCACTATCAGAGAGGTTCCTTTATTTTTGCTTCACGACCGTTTTCTTCTGCAGCCTTTTGTTGTGACAATAATAATGTTTTGATCTGATATAGTCTTCCGGTATAATATCTGAGACCTCAGTCTATTAGTCAAGCACTCAGTTATAATGGGGCGAGTTTTATTATTTTCATTCTAAATTCATCCCTTATTACTATATCTTTCTCATCAATAATAAATAATCAGGTTATACTTCTTCAGTCTCCTTTCAGTGGATTCAATCTGTTGAGATGTTGAGATGATTGTTTATTATCTTCCTTCAATATAATATTTTCCTGTTCGATTTCGTTCAGCGATAAAAAAAAAGTTTTTCTCTGTAAATTTAAAATTATATTTTCAAAAAGGCAAATTTGAGAATACGATGAGTTTACGAAAAAATTAAACAATTTTTTTCAAGACGACAGTCTTTCGAAGTAACTTATCGGGTAAATTGATTCGTTGCCCTTCTACACTTTTACAAATTTTCGTGAATTAACAATTTTTCATTTTCAGACTGTGGAACGTTGATATTCCAACAAGCTGTCAAGAGATACTTTTTATTATTAATTTTTTTGTGTTATTTCTGTCATGCCAATTTGAAACTATCATAAATCTAGTGGCGTGGTGGAATTTTGTTTAAACAAAATGATTTTTGGATTTTTGTCTCTGAACAAAATTATGAATTTAATTTATAAGTTATAGTTATAGTAGAGACAACTTGTAAAAAATGCATTGAGGTACCCACATTCGAATGGGTTACTCCATAGATATTCAAAAGATAGATCTGTAACAGGTATATGTTGTCAGGCAAATGAAGGTAGAACAGTATATATTAGGTTTATTGAAAATCAATAACAGAGTCTACCATTAGATCTTCGGTCAGCAAGAAAGTATAGCTATATTTCCAAAAAAAACAAATATTCCAAATAAAATTAATTCATTAATATGGAATTAACAAAATATTCCTACAAAAAATAACATAAACCATATTCATGTCACTATTGAAATAGAATACATTCAAAAGAAATATCGATATTGTCTGTGTTTGCCCATTAGGAATCCATTTGAAGCAATTCATAGTACACTTCTTGAATCAGGTCAGCTCTTTGAATCTCAAAGGGAAAAACACTGGTTGTAGATTTGAAGAAATTTTTGGTGACACCATTACTTGAAGATGGTTCACCCGTCAAACGAAAATCTTTTTATTTGTGATTTTATGAATTTTCTTTCAAGAGTTCTGCTTTCTAAGAAATTATCAAAATTAGACAAGTGATGTGCAGAGTGGTGAAAATACGCAATTGACGGGCAAAACTTGAAACATGAAAAAATGTTGCGAATAATGAAGAATTATTCACAACGAACAATTTTTAACAGAGTCATTTCTAAAATTACTTTGAATTTTGCATATACTCTAACAATATTGGATAAATTGAAATGGATTTCATCAGTTCTTCTTTTACGCGAAACGACAAATAATAATATCGGGCCTCTACCCGCACATGCCATGTGTTTGGGTACATTCTATACGACTGTTTCAAAGAAAGTGTCATCATTATTATTGAAATTTCGCCTCTTCATGATCACATTCTCTTTGCATAAAAATAGCTGTCCTTGTAGAAAATTTTCCTAATACATTCATTAGAACGTCTGGAGTTACATTTTTTGCTCTCAAATTGTTTTTTACGAATCCCTCAGTTTGTTGATGAAAAGCATTAGAAGCTCATTCCTTCAAAAATATTATCATTACATCTCTTGTACTACTGTGCCATCTATAAATTTAAACAATGAGATTTCTTAAGAGAAAATAATTTTGTTTTACCATTTTGCTCGACAATCATAAGTTTATTTTCCACCACTGTACATGACAAGTCAATATTTGATACTTGAATATTATTTTCTTTAGGCTGCAAAACTCTTTAGAAAAAATCAGATTTTTATTAAAATCAATGCCTTTTCAAAAATGTTTTTTTACTTTTCAAAAATGTTTTTTCCTAACAAAACTTATATTTACAAAATAATTCAAGTAGGATTTGTGTGATTATCATTTTGAACTTAAACAGGGTGACCCAGGGTTAAACTGCCAAACGTTCAGGATCGTTTGTTTAGTTGAAAAGGAAACTTTTTTTTCCTATAACAATGTGTCCTAACTTGCTTTGTTTTGGAACGTGTTCAACGTTTTTACAAAATATCAGTTTTTCAACATATTATTTAAAAACCTTCTAGCTGATTTCAATAAAATAAGGGGTTTCTTTTAATTTACTTATGGCAACATTATTATTTCCAGTGGCGTCCCAAGGACTAATCTCATTAATGTTAGAACAAATCATTGTACTCCACTGTTTTTTTGCATGTTCAGTTTTTTTTCTGGATTAAGCCAATAAAAATACAATTTTTTTGTTTATTTCAGTATCTTCCTTCATTTTTGAGAAATAATTTAAAAACCGATTTCATGTAACAAGAAAGAAAAACTCCCTGAGAAATTGATATTAGGACAAACGTATTCATTGTATTTTATTAGTAGGTAAAGAGAAAACAAAAATTCACAAAAATGGCCACCATTTCTTTCAATGCAAAGTTCGCACCTACGAAGGATGGATTCTGCAGCTGCAAGGCATCTTGCTGGTGTGATCTCTACAGCTGCTTGTACAATCCTTTCTAGGAAAATACCTTGGTCGTTGATGGGCTCAGCATATACTTTGGTTTTCATTGTACCTTATTCAAAAATCCATAGGGGTTGAGTCAGGAGATCCTGCAGGGTAAGAAATTTTGACACTCTGTATCTCGAAAACGAAGCTAGTTAGGAAACATGAGTATGAGAAACAAAAGTCTTATTTTTACCTAAAAAACCGATCCTGGAAGTTTGGCGGTTTAACCCTGGGTCACCCTGTATATGAAATTCAATTCTGAACAACTTTTCTGAGTAGCATTTTTCGATATTCTTCAAAATGAAGGTACTTTACTCTGAAGCTGAAATGATATATCCTTCCCTGCATATGAACTTGACTTCAAATCTACACACATCATTTGGAACAACTTTTTTGATTAGCATTTTTCGTCAGATTTCGAATTGACGGTCTTGAATTCTGGAGCCAAAATAATATTTTGGTTGTCCCTCCCCATATATCATAAGAGATTTTTACATTTGCGTTGAAGCGCTCCTAGTTTTGTGATATGCAGAACTTCTTATTGGGAGTTTTTCTTTCATATACCAAGTATCAAGAAAGTTTTCTGAAGACAACTTATAACCACTTGTACCAGTTGGGCCGTGATGGTGATGGTTCGCTTCTCTATCATAGGGGCGTGGGTGCAATTGTCGTACGTCTTCTATAGCTTGCACAAGTCTTTCGAAGAAAACTTCTGAGAGCTGTGGTGAGGGTGCAGCAGGTTGACAGAAAAAACAATTTTTGTAGTTTTTATTTGAAGGGGGTGAAAAACTTCTGGAGTTTGATGTACTTTTGGAATATTCAACTTTTTAATGACTTAGTTTTCCACTGATATGGACTGCAACACAATCCCATGAACTCTTTTGGAAAACAACACACATAAATTTGCCAAGATCAGAAATAAGAATGACTCTCGAAACTGACAAGGATTTTCACATAATTAGCTGTTTAATTTCCAAAACCTTTGTCGCAGATATGCATTTGGATTTGCTCGTTCATAAACTCAAGCTGAAATAATGAACAAGTACAATGATAAATATTACTGTGAGTCCATTCTTCATTTATTTTCTTAACTTACTTTACTATCAGCACACCAAATATCATTCACGATTACTAACGAATACCGCAAATAACGATTTTCAAACAATGCTCATTGAAATTCTTCAGCGTTGCCGTATTCACCACAACTTGAAGGACGCTTGGAAATCGGCAGTCTGAAAGTAAATCATACTCTGAGAAATATACAGACGGTGCTCTTTGCGCCGCTAGCGGTAAACCCGGTGAACTAATAATATACAAAAGTACACAAAAAAGGAGGTCCTACTATTAAGACGGCGTCCGGCAAATTTTCAAATCTGTAAACTACTATGAAGATTTGAGCACATTTTCTATAGGAAATCAACAGAGCGTCCGTATACAGACGCTCAGTTGGAGACGGACGCTTGGAAGATAGTAATTTGTCAATGTACGGACGCCCTGAAGATAGTGGGATATATATATATATATATATATATATATATATATATATATAGCGCCAACTATCAAACTGAGGACACACCGTGGAATCAACGTTGCGAGGACCACTGGAAGGAAAGGTGCTAGACACTCGTCATAGGCTTTTCTGTTCTTGTTCAGAGTGGGGGGCACCAAGATTCTCTAATATACGCTTGAATTACTGAACACTTCAAATTTGATTTTTACGAGTATATCGGAACCAAGTGAGGACCATACTTCCCTGATATCATTGAGAGGTCCGTTTATTTATCTGCAGAATCCTACCAAACTGAGGTCCGTATAACCTAATTATTAGTATGAGGTGTATAAAGTGAGGACCACTGAACGTTGCCAAGTTTCACAAATTTCTCTTCACATACGATCGGCACTTTTACGGTACATGTGACAGTAAGTACAGACAAGCAAAACTTATAGTTATTGATAGAAATGGATTAGGCAATCCAGACTTTTGCATTCAACCTATACAATAGGTATAATCGTCGGCAAGTATCTAACAGAAAACAACTACGGTCACCTACGACAATTGAATTAAAACTGATAGATTCTTGGCAAAGTATTCTACAAGAACTACTTTGCAACATTATCCCAATCGCAACGCCAAAACATGTCTAAACCCACATGGTTTTGCCGATCATCAGTGTATCTAGTTGTTTTCTGTTGCCGTCGATTATACCTATTGTATAGGTTGACTGCAGAAGTCTGGATTGCCTAATTCATTTTTATTATTAGTTTGATGAGCTTCTGCCAAGTAGTGTTATCAAATATTTTCTTCCGAAAATTATGATTGTTAGTCAGTACTGCATTGTATATGGTAACAATTCTGGCGGTTTATTCGTCAACGAAAGCAATATTCAGTATTGTTTCGGACAAAGTTCGATACGGAGAGTATAATGAAAATCACATGAATTAAATAAAAATATTTACATATCGTGAGTCGCAGAAATTGACATATTTGTAAGTCGCGACTGCATTCCTGGATGAGGGGTAATTAATGCTTGGAGGGCATCATTCGTTTGGTGGGACAGGAGGACTCTTATGTTGTTCGACGAACCCTAGCACTGAAGATATGTAAAAATCTTGAAACATGTCTGCAGGTGGTCATTTTAAATCAAATGATAAAAACAATAATAAATCGTCTTTATATTCTTCGGTACGAAATAGGCGAAGTTTAGTTTAGGGCACTCTTACACTTAACCTAAGTAGTACAAATGAGAGATGAAATATAAGTAGGAAAGTCATTCATGGGGTGGAGCAAAACAAAATATAACCATTACAAAGCAGTAGTGCTTAATCAAACATATAACTTTGAGTAAAAGAGTCTCTTAGGGTATTTACGAAATTTGGCTTTCAATTTCTTTTTTCATATCAAGATAATTGAATGTGATTAACAGAAAGGGAAATATAGAATTCAATGGCTTGGTAGTTGAAGTATGAGATATAATATCCACTATTTGATCACAATTAGCACTTGAAATTGTGACCGCTTTGAGGAACGTTGCCAAAAAAAGATGCCAGATATAATTCAATATCCGTTAGGGAAAGAAAATCTTTTCTCTCAGATATTTGCCACTTTGTGGGAATGTGTGAAAAAAGAGGTATTTCGATTTCGTTTCATCCAATAAAATTCAATTCATCCATTCAAAGGAATGGTATGTTTTTGAATTTTGTCAGGATGGATCATAAAACAAATACAACGATGTATTTGCAGAATATAAAGAACTGTTGTAATTAGACTGTATCGAGTAATTCATAAAGAAATTTATATTCAGTATCTGTATAGTGTCATTTGTGAAATCTGACAAAGTCAAATCACCCCCCTTTCCAAAAATCTTATTTCAAATATCTGACAGAAAACAATTACTTTCCCTGCCAATACTGCGCGGATTTTTCAATATTTTTGTGTTCCATAGAAGTTAGCGAGTTTCTGAGCGACTAAACGATTGTCGTTTCTTTGGACAGAATCTAAAATTTTCAGTGTGTGTTTGGGGGCTGCACTCCTCATATGGAAACTGTCTCAACTAAGTGAAACTTTTGACGTAAAAAATTCTCTCTGTCTGATAATCGAATAAGTGAGGAATATAAGGCAACCCTCTGACAAAAGACAAGTGCTTTACTGGCAAATACAGCGTTGGATGATGAATCATATTGACTTCCCTTCGATTTACATTATACTAAAATCTGCTAGACAATCGAATCAGAATCGATTAAATTAGTCCATCTGGAAGAAAGATTGATGAATAGATTGGAAGGTTCGTAAAAAGATAGGAAAATAGGTGAAACAAAGAATAAATGTATTCGACAAAATATTGAATAAGAAAGAGAAATAACAAGTGATAAACAAATGAAAAAATCTGCATTGTTCACAATGAGCGCTTGTCAACATAGAAACAAGGTGTCCAGCCATACCAGGACGGTGCTCATTGTCTTAATCCTATACGAAAGGAATAAACATACCTAACATGACAATTCATTGAATCATAAATAGAAATGAAATATTTTGAAAAAGGCACAAATTCCCTTACTTATCTGGAACACCGCAAAAGGGTTGGTGAACTGTCTTCCTTCTTGAGATGTTTTGATAACCCAATCTCTTCTGAACTATCTTTGGCCGTTTCACCTTCATCAGTTCCATCAACAAGTTCAGTCATCACACCTATTGTTGTCACCTTTGATACTGCCGTCTATTCACCAGGACTCAGTCTTTCAAAGAACGGGAAGATTTGGACTACGGAAATGTTCGGCCTACATACTCCAAATGTTTGGGAGGAACCCCAATTCATAGAAGATGTTCTCGAAATTTTACAGGTGTTTGTTTCTCTTTGAAACCAGAAGAAAATAGAATAAACAAATGAATATATAATAGTTAGTGGTAAACAGCGAAATAACAAAAAAAAAACTTCATTTTGTAGACACTAAAAAGGAAAAAAATCATTCAAAAGGTTTTTGGTACTCAAATGCATGAAGAGGTGAAAATTATTGCATTAGATGTGTGATGTAGCAAAAATAACAATCCCTAGCTTTTGAATGTGTTACTCACAGAATAACCGACGTAACACATCTGAAGCAGACTTTTTTTTTCAGTGTATTCAATAGCAGTTTTAAAATTATCTTTCTCTCACTGTTATTCATTCCTTTTCAGTGAATTTGAATAAAAGCTTGTCTTTAAATCTTTTTTCTTTGTATTTTTGTCATAAGTAATCAGATACTCTTCGTTCTGTTCATTTCCATGTACCAGGGCTTCTTGATACTCAATATTGTGCATTCTAACTCTTCGATCCGATGAGCATCCAATGATCGATTGAATCATGAATCTTTTTGTCAAAATTCACGATCTCTGACTTCAAAAACCTACACATCAACTTTGAATGAAAACGAACAATGGTGACAGAAACTCCGCAATCCTGATACCTCGAAAACTCCCACATAGTATTTCTGGATCAGATGATAATTGCAAAACTCGTTGGCCAAATTGTAGCTGCCAATTCAAATTCAAAAATTTTCATAATCTCTTTTCTCGAAAACTCGAAGAATGGTGTCATAATCACATAACCCGTTCGTCATATTGAATCAATAAATAAAAAAAAAATCCTAAACTCCGACCGCAAATATCTTTTCATACTAAAATTGAATGAAACTGACCAATAACACCAAGCTTGTCCGCCGTCTTGAATTTATCAATTTCGACCTAAAATTCATAATCTGAAATATCCCCCAAGTAACGATGATTTGCCAAATGACAACCGCAATGACAACGGACGCTTTGAGTGGACGAACGAATTGAGAGACGGACTTCTGTATATCTACGAGAGCAGTGAGCCCGCCCGGAGAGGATACATGGCAAGGATGCATGCTCTCTGGTGTGAAAGACACCCAGAGCATGCCGCCGTTTCCGCCCAAAATCTCAGGGATTATGTTTCCTATCTCCGGGCTCGAGGCTATGTTAGAGCTCCTCCTCAGCCGATTAACGAAGTGGCAGAAGTGGCAGATATGCCACGTGTCGGTCTGGCTGTAGAGGAGGCTCGCATCATACCACCAATGGAGGAAATCAGAACCCGCAGGGCGCTTCACAATATGAAGCCCTTGAAGCCGCAAGAACTGGCACGAGTGGATGCAGAGATTGGCGATGTTCTTTCAGAAGAGGCTACCATCTGGCAGATCAATTCTGTTGTGTACGACGCCGCTCGTGCTCTATCCCAGACGGAGAGGAGGAAAACCACCGCTCTTGTTGGGAGGCATGAGCGACGCGTTCACAAGATGGAAGCTAAGATCAAGTCGGCGAGACAACACGCGTCTCGTATCCAGTGTGTGGTGGACTACATGTCGGCCAATAGGCCTTTCACGCCGGCAGTGTGGCGAATTGCTGCAAAGCTAAGACGAGCTCACCACACATTGAATCAAGGCGTGCTGTTCACCATAAAACAGCACTGTCTTGATAGGATACGAATGCTAGTGGCTGCAAAGAAGTCGCTAGTGAGGCGGGCGAGAAGTATCGCGGAAAACATAAAGTTCCGCGATAAACCTTCTCGCTTATTCCAAGAGCCTCCACGTGTTGTCGATAACCCGCCGGCTGCTGATCGGGTAGAAACCTTCTGGAAGAACATCTATGAGTTTCCGCAACCACTCAATGTAGACACTCCAGCCCTAGCGCAGTTCGAAGCTTACTGCAGGACGCTTCGGCAGCCTGAGCACAATGATCTGCGCAATCCGATAACCACGGAAGAAGTTCGAGGGGCCCTCAAAGGCTCAAAGAACTTTGCTGCTCCAGGCCCTGATGGGTTGAATAATTATTGGTGGAAAAAGTTTCCAACAACCCACCGCCATCTGGCAAGAGTTTTTAACTCATGGCTAGATGAGGAGCAGCAGATTCCGGAGTGGTTTGTCGAGGGGCGAACCGTGCTCATCCCCAAGAACGGAGATTTGTCTGATCCAAAGAATTACAGGCCGATAACATGCTTGAATGCGTGCTATAAGTTGTTTACGCGCATCTTATACACGCGCATTCTCTCCGCAGTTGATCCGGTGTATGAACGGATATATGAGCAAAGAGGGTCAAAGAAAGGGGTCGCCGGCTGCAAGGAGAACCTGCTCATCGATAGATGTATCACGCAGGACTCCGTGCAGTATAAGCGTAACCTTTCGATGGCCTGGATTGATTACCGCAAGGCATTTGATACAACATCGCATGAGTTAATCATGCATTTGCTCAGATGTCTTGAGGTACCCAATCAAATAGTGGGATGCATTGGACAACTGATGCCACTCTGGAGGACTCGCTTCACCATAAGATCTGGTAGAGACTTAGTCCAAACAGAGCAGGTCATCATTAGAAGAGGCGTGTTTCAGGGAGACTCACTCAGCCCTCTTCTCTTCTGCATCTCACTATTGCCATTGTCCGTTGTACTCAGGAATACAAGGCATTTGATACAACATCGCATGAGTTAATCATGCATTTGCTCAGATGCCTTGAGGTACCCGATCAAATAGTGGGATGCATTGGACAACTGATGCCGCTCTGGAGGAGTCGCTTCGCTATAAAATCTGGTGGAGACATAGTCCAAACAGAGCAGGTCATCATTAGAAGAGGCGTGTTTCAGGGAGACTCCCTCAGCCCTCTTCTCTTCTGCATCTCACTATTGCCATTGTCCGTTGCACTCAGGAATACCCGTGGGTACAGCTGCGGCACCCCCAGCAACCGGAGGCATACAGTCACCCACCTGTTTTACATGGATGACCTAAAATTATATGCCTCTGGAGAAAGGGACCTACATCAGTCCCTTAGGGTGGTGGAAGAATATACGCATGCTATCGGAATGGAATTTGGGATCGACAAATGTGCCACGGTTCATCTCAAAAGAGGACGATGCGAGGAATACGGAGAGGATGTCCAGCTCGTAGACGGAAGCATCCTACATCATCTGGATGCCGGAGAGACTTATACTTACCTAGGGGTGGCGCAACGCCGCTCCCAAGAGGTAATCACAGTTAAGAACTCTCTCCGCGGCAAGTATCAGCATAAACTCCGACAGATCTGGTCATCAGAACTGTCGGGGAAGAACAAAGTTGCTGCAACTAATATGCTTGCCGTTCCGATCCTTCTCTACTCCTTCGGAGTGATGAAGTGGACTCAGGAAGAGCTGCGACAACTCGACGTAAAAACTCGCAAAATGATGCATCTCAATAGGAGCTTGCATCCTAAATCGTCTGTTCCACGGTTATACTTTCCCAGACAACGGGGAGGCCGTGGACTTTTGAGTTTGGAGTATCTGCATAACAGAATGGTTCTGGATGGGGCCTGTAAAGTCATCAGGAGTTCAGATCCCCTTCTCTGCATGGTCCGCGACCATGAAAAAGCAGGGATTGGAGCATTTCTCTTTAAGGCAGCAACCCGTGCAGCCGATGAACTTGGTCTCGTATTCGACACTGAACGGGCTAACCCAAACTCTGTCACCGAGTTGGGACCCGTTCAGCTAAAAGCTCACATTAAAGCTGCGGAGACAGAGGTCCTCCTACAGCTGCATATGGATAAGCCAATGCATGGTGTTTTCTTCAACAACATCGAAGACCTTGGCTTATCCAAAAGCTTGACCTTTGCCTTTCTCAGTTCGAGTGAGCTAAAGTCGGAGACCGAGGGATTCATAATGGCCTGCCAGGATGGTGTCTTCAACACCCTCGTCTACCGTAGTCGCGTGATGGGTATAGACGTCCCTGACACCCGATGCAGGGAATGTCGTGGGGCACCTGAGACCGTAATGCATTTGCTATCAGCATGTCCAGCTTATGCGGTCTCAGCCTATATCCACAGGCATAACGCGGCGCTACGAGTGTTGTACTACCATCTAAGACACTCGTACGGTATAGACGAGACACCGGTGTTGCCTTATGTTCCGGGGGATATTGAGTCCGTGGTGGAGAATGAGAGGTGCCGAATCTATTGGAACTACTCATTCCCCACCCTCAGGCAAATACAAGCCAATAAGCCTGATGTTGTCCTCCTCGACCGTCAAAGTAAAACGATATTCGTCGTGGAGTTTTCCGCTCCAGGCGAGATGAATATCGTTCGGAAAGAGGAGGAAAAACGGACTAAATATCGAGATCTTCTCTTTGAACTCCGCAGGTTGTATCCGGACCATTCTGTCAAAATGGTGGTTCTGATTATAAGAGTCCTTGGTGGAATGATGGACACACTGCTCTCTAATTTGAAGTTGATACCGGCCTGCCGTAATATGGCACAAATCCTAGCCGCTCGAATGCAGAAGGCCGTCATCCTTGGTTCCCTTCGTCTGCTCAGAACACATGACTCTCGGACCCAATAATCACTCACCCTACGGACGTAGGGAGTGGTTATTGAGGTAAACGACACCAGCGCGTCCTCCGGATGGGTCGGAGCACCGGAGACAGGACCTGACTGGTACACTCTTAAAGGAAATAATAATAATAATAATAATAATAATAATAATAATAATAATAATAATAATAATAATAATAATAATAATAATAATAATAATAATAATAATAATAATAATAATAATAATAATAATAATAATAATAATAATAATAATAATAATAATAATAATAATAATAATAATAAAAATAATAACGGACTAAATATCGAGATCTTCTCTTTGAACTCCGCAGGTTATATCCGGACCATTCTGTCAAAATGGTGGTTCTGATCATAGGAGTCCTTGGTGGAATGATGGACACACTGCTCTCCAACTTGAGGATAATACCTGCTTGCCGTAATATGGCAGAAATCTTAGCAGCGCGAATGCAGAAGGCCGTTATCCTTGGTTCGCTCCGTCTACTCAGGGCACATGATTCTCGGACCCAATAGTCACTCACCCTACGGACGTAGGGAGTGGTTATTGGGGTTAACGACACCAGCGCGCCCTCCGGATGTATCGGAGCACCGGAGACAGGGCCTGACTGGTACATTCCTAACGGAAAAAAAAAAAAATAATAATAATAATAATAATAATAATAATAATGTTTATTCTTCTTAATGAAATAATCAACAATATAATTGTAAGATTACATGTATACATATTATTTGAAATTTGACAGTTGAAACAATTCTGAAATCACAGAACAAACATAAAATCCGCTGTTACCGAAGTTGTGCGCGGTTTTGATTTTGGTTCATTGTGCCGATTATGAATAGAATCGTACTATAATCCCAAAGCTCGCGTTCTCCATCTTGATCTCATATTCCAAAATACTCAGTATTCCAATTTTGTATAGAATCAGACCATAAAAACAGAATTCGCAATTTGCCATCTTGAATTCATTAATTTGATATTAAATCCATTATCTCCTACCAGTTTTTCTAAAAGAAGTTCAATCCCGCATTGTCACAGGAAAGAGAAACACATTCCAAATTTCTATTTGATCGGTCCACTGGAAGTGGGTCAAAATTCACTTTCTATTAGACCGTCAGCCCTCTGCCATATTGTCTAATGATTTTATAAGGTATTCCCTTCAGGGTTTTGGTAGTTGTGAATATAATGATAAATGAACAAGCAAAATTTGCGCATGTACGTGGAACAAAACAATAACAATAATTATTGTTGTAATTATATTATATTATAATTATATAACGATAATTGTATTATAATTATAAATTTCATTATACTTTATTTTCCCAAAGACATGCAAAAACACGTATAGATTCAAAAATACCCTATTTCTCAACACAATTGAGGGCATATGGTGCCCTTCGGACCAACGCGACTTGTATGCCGATCGGTTTCCGTCTGATTTTCATTCGATGAAATATCGTTTACTAGTATGCTTGGCATACGCTAAAATATCATCAAAATACGTGATTTCTTCATGCAATCCACAATAATCAACTAGTTTCTGACAAATTCTATACGTGTTTATGCATGTATTTGAGAAAAAAGTAGTTATTATTATTATCGTTATGTTCCACGGGCAAGCTCTAAGTTTGCTAGTTCATTGATAATTATATTTATAACTACCAAAACCCTACATGGCATACGTTATGAAATCATTATACATTTTGGCAGCGGGCTGACGGACTATAAATTTCACCAGATAGTACAGATGAGTGAATTAACACATAAACTGACAAGCGGACGAGTGTAAAAGCAACAACGGATTTCCCAGCAACGGTTTTTATTTTTGCTTATGTTATTCACAAATATCCATTGCTCGACGTTTTTCGACGGAAATACTTGTTGATAACGTTCTATATAATGTTGTTGAGGGGTAGCTGTTGAATCACGAATTATTTTGCCCTATAAAACATATTCAACAGACATAGAATAATTCAATTCTGTAAAAAAAAACAACGGGCATTTTAACTGTTTCACGATTTTTCTACTTCAGAGGGTTGTTGAGGGATAGTTTTCGATACACAAATTATTTTACGCCATAGAACGTATTCAGTAGGTGTCGAATAATTCATTTCCGTAAGGGTTATTGAGGGGTAGTTTTTCGTTCACAAGTTATTTCATCCTATAAAACGTATGCAACAGGAGTGAATTAATTAATTTTTTTCAAAAAACCTCTAGTCAGGGTACTTCAACTGATTCAAGATTTTTCTACTTCCGGAGGGTTTTTGAGTGGTAGTTTTTGGATCACGAATTATTTTACTTCATTGAACGTATTCAGCAGGTGTAGAATAATTCATGTCTGTAAAAAAAAAACAAACAACGGGTATTTTAACTGTTTCACGATTTTTCTACTTCGGAGGGCTGTTGAGGGGTAGTTTTCAATACACAAATCATTTTACGCTATACAACGTATTCAGTAGGTGTCAACTAATTCATTTCCTAAAAAAAATCTCGAGCAATGGATATTTCAATTGTTTCAAAAATTTTCTACTTTGGTGGGCTGTTGGGAGGTATTTTTTGGTTCACAAATTATTTCACACCATGAAACATATTCAGCAGGAGCGGAATATTTAATTTTTATCAGAAAACCTCGAGAAACGGACATTTCAACTGTTTCAAAAAATTTCTACTTCAGATGGTTAATTGTTGAGGGGTAGTTTTTGGTTCACAAATTATATCTCCTCATAGTACGTACTGAGCCGGTAAATGATAGTTAATTTCCGTCAAAAAAACTTCGAGCAATGGGTCTCTCAACTGCTTTAAAAATTTTCTACTGCAGAGGGTAGTTGAAGGGTCGTATTTGATTTACAAATCAGTTTTCCTTATGAAACGTATTCAACAGGTGTAGAATAATTCATTTCCATCAAAAATCCTCGAGCAAAGAGAATTTCAACTCTTTCGAGATTCATCAGCTTTGGAGGATTGTTGAAGGGCAGTTTTCATTTCACAAATAATTTCACCCTATATAAGGCATTCAACAGGTATAGAATAAATAATTTCTGTCAAAAAGTCTCGTGCAACGGAAATTTCAACTGTTTCAAGAATTTCCAACTTAGGAGGGTTGTTGAGGGATAGTTTTTGATTCACAAACTATTTTATTCTATAGACCGTATTCAGCAGGTGAAGAATAATTCATTTCCGTCAAAAAAACTCGAGCAACGGGCACTTCAACTATTTTAAGATTTTTCTACTTCGGGGTGTTGTTCAGGGGTAGTTTTTGATCCACAAATTTTGACACCCTATAGAACAAATTCAGCAGGTGAAAAATAATCAATATATTTCAAAAATATCTAGCAACGGATATTTCGAATGTTTCAAAACTTTTCCAGTTTGAAGGGTTGTTGAGGGGTAGTTTTTGGGTTAATCTTCATTTCACACTGTGCAACATATGCAGCAGCTATAGAATAATTCATTTCTGTCAAAAAACTCAAGCAACGGGCATTTCAACTATTTCAAGAGTTTTCTACTTCGAAGGGTTGTTGAGGGGTAGTTTTCGATCCACAAATTTGTTACCATATAGAAAGTATTCTGCAGGTGGAAAATAATTTATTTCTGTCAAATAATATCGAGCAACGGATATTCTGAATGTTTCAAGATTTTTTCACTTTGGAGGGTTGTTGAGTGGTAGTTTTTTGTTCACAAATTATTTCATCCTATAAAACGTATGCGACAGGAGTGGAATAACTAATTTCTTCAAAAAACCCTCAAGCCACGGGTACTTCAACTGTTTCAAGATTTTTCTACTTCCGGAGGATTGTTGAGTGGTAGTTTTTGGTTCACAAATTATTTCACTTCTTAGAACGTATTCAGCAGGTGTAGACTATTTTATCACTGTCAAAAAAAGTCTAGCAACAGGTTTTTCAAGTATTTCAAAAAGTTTCTACTTCGGAGGGTTGTTGCGGGGTAATTTTTTTTGACATATCATCCCACCCTGTGAAACGTATTCAGCAGGTACAGAATAACTCATTTCTGCAAAAAACTCTCGAGCTACGGGTATTTCAACTATTTCCAGATTTGTCTACATCGGAGGGTTGTTGAGGGGTAGTTTTTGCTTCAGAAATTATTTCATCCAATCATATTCAGCAGTTGTAGATTGATTAATTTCTGTGAAAAAACCTTTAGCAACGGGCATTTAAACTATTTCAAGATATTTTCCATTTCGGAGGGTTGTTGAGGGGTAGTTTTCGATTCACAAATATTTCACCCTATGGAAAGTATTCAGCAGGAGAAGAATGAGTCATTTCTGTCAGAAAAACCTCGAGCAAAGGGTATTTCAACTGTTTTAAGTTTTTTCAACGTCGGAAGATTGTTAAGGGGTAGTTTTTGGTTCAAAATTATTCCACTCTATTAAATGTATTCAGCAGATGTGAAAAAAATAATTTTCGTCAAAAAACCTAGAGAATTCGGCATTTCTATTGTTTCAAGATTTTTCTACTTCGGAGGGTTGTTGAGGGGTAGTTTTCGATTCACAGATTATTTAACCCTATTGAACGGATTCAGCAGGTTCAGAATTACTTATTTACATCCTTGAAAAACAGGGCAATTTGAATAAAAACTTGCAAAAGTAGAGAAAATGAGGTGAAATATAGTGATACCCATTACCTAATTAAACATCAATGTGTTCAGCGTAACACGATATGTTGCCACATTTTCGGACCTCACTCAGTGCTGACCATATATTCCCACAAGGAACGGAATACGCACGTACAGAAAATATACATTCTCAGCAGCGCCTTCAAGTGGCAAATCCCCAAACTACAATATACGATGTTTTCTATATTTCTACCAAAGTGAGGACCACATATTTTACGCGATATTTCAACTAACAGTAGTGAATGCACAAAAAGGAACGAAACACTATATCTGTTTCACTTAGAACGATTTTTAGGTTAGTCACTGAACTTGTACAGAGGAGGATCCTCCACACGGAACGGCAGAAACGTTGTGAGGTCCGTATACGGACCTCACTTCGACATGGTCCTCACAACTTCCGTAATTTTTGCACAAGCGGACCTCACTTTATAAGTTGGTTAATATATATATATATATATATATATATATATATATATATATATATATATATATATATATATGTATGTTTATATTTGAAATTGAAAAAAAATATATATATAAGAGCACATATTTTTATTTTTATATGCATCCACTTATCACCAAAATCATGCCTGCTCATTACTCATTACCATTATTCTTTTACTTATTGCTTATTACGTAACATATCGATTATCACTTATTACTTATTATTTATTAGTTATTAGATGTATGTCTATTTTTCCTGTTAGTTTTACCACTCATTCAACTTTTAATATTGTATTGTATTGTAAATTAAAACTGTCTGTCACACACAAGCGATGCTTTCGTGACTTGATACGTTTATTCACGTACTCTTCTACTCACTTTGTATTTACATATTATTTGAAATAAACGTTATTATTATTATTATAGGAGAATACAATTGTTTTCAGGAACTCATTATTTTGCTGTACATTATTGCGTAGTACCCACCTGCAATATTCCATCGTCTTTGTACAAATGTTGATGTATTTGATATTTATATGATCGATATTTATGTTTATTCAAAATTCTTTACCGACTGGTATCCAATTCTGAAGCGATCTCCCTAAGAGATACTGTTTTGTCGATTTCCACTCTCATGAGAACATTTATCTCCATGTCTTCAGGAACAATATTATGCTCAGTACCAACATCAGGCTCTCTTCTGAACTGCTCTTCAAGTCGCTTGAAATAATTTCCAGCCGGACATTGTCGTTCGGGGTATCTTTCAGAGTACAGCTATTGAGCAACAACTGGATTTTGCCCACATTCCCCATACACTAATAGCACATCCACTTCTCCGTTTCTGTTATGAACTGATGGCATTCTTAAATTATTTCTATTATTAATCCGACCAATTCAATAATGTATTCAGTGATTAACTGACAATTACAGATTATCGAAACTTCAAATAGTTATTTGTGTTCGATAGCCACCTTGATAAATTATTGTTATTGAACCGAGAAGATACTTAAACTTGTCCAAACTCCATTATCGTGTTAGCATTGGTTATACAGAAAAAAGTTAAAATGGATGGATACCCCATTGATGGTACTTTCGAATGACGTCATAGTACCATTATGGTACCATTTGGAAAAACGGAGTTTCGATTGAAAAAAGGGTTTTGATTTACTTTTTTGGTACGCATTTCGAACCACGATACTTTTTAAATCTAAATTACGATATTGTAGCATTATTTTGATTATTTGGAATAATTTTAGGGAGTTCATGGCTCTCTAGATCGAAAAATAAAATGGGTGTTCTGATGAATGAAATATCAACTATGAGGTATAATTGGATTCAGAAAATTATGCAGATTTCAAAAATGTTATAATATACATGGTGTTCCATTTGAAAATCGAAAGTTGATGTCATTTCCGGAAAAACCAGGAGTAGGATTCTTTCCCAAATATGTCAAAAAGTGCACTATAGTGAGCACATTCAATGTTCTAAATTTCATAAATATAGCTACAGAAACAAAGAAGAAAAGGGCTTGTACCATGAGTCCGTGTCACACGGTAAGTATAGTGCTCGTAAACCCAAAAACTGACAAATGAATAAACAGTATATTTTCGACATAAAATAACGGAGTTGATGACGTCATATGGGCTATTCCAGGGACGTTTCATGTGGAAATCCATGTATATGTCCCCCGTATATTTCAACACCGATACGGTCATCTTGTTCAACTAAATCAATCATACCATTGATGGGTTTCGATAATCGAGACAACGTTTTTTTCGTACCTAAAACGCCGGTGTAACTTGAATGTGCCTGCTTTGTCATTCCAGCAACTGAACCAATAAACTTCCAGATGACGGACACCTTCGAAGAAATATAAATCATGTTAAAAATATACCTGTTCCTGAAACACATTTTGTTCCTAAACATTTCAGCGCCACCATCTCTCATCTCAAAGTGGGGTGGAACGAAATCGTTTCTCGTTAGAAATAACAAAAACAGAAAGGCCGGCATCAAGGTAGGAGCGATAGTTTAGGTTGTGTCACTCCATAGACGTAAATAAGAATTCTGCGAAATTCAGTTTGGAAATTGTAAGGCATTTTATAAAATCACGATCAAATAATTAACATACCTATCTAGTTCAATAAAATGGTGTTTTGGCCAGGAAAAAAATATAGTAGTTGCTTTCTAATTCGCTCTATATGTTTATTGGGGTGCTGAATTTTAACTTTGCTACTTCCCTCGGATATGGCTTCATAACGAATATCGCGAAAAAAATAAAAAATTTCGTCTTTTTTTCAGTTTTTTGCCAAAAAGTCATAAAACTATAACGCAATTTTCGAGGTAGACTCAATACAAAAATTAAGTAAATCAAATTTAATACAAAAACACCCCTTAAATGTATTTTTTTGTTGAACAGTTTGGCAGCGAGAGTGCGCTGAAAAAAGGCCAAAATGAAAAACCCAGTTTTCTCGTTAGTTTTTCACTTGTTACTCGAAAACTATGCTTGTAACTACAAAAATGCTTAGCTTCTGCTCAAATGACATTTATTTTTCAACAAAATGCACACCATAATCTCCTATTTTGGCCAAACCGTGTAGCCAGTAGAGCGCATTCTAATTTTATGTCATGTTATGCGGAACCTTAGCCCTTCACGAAAAATTCATATTATCACTATATATTCATTGAAAACTGTTTATTTGGTGTTTATAACACGCAATGAAACAGAAGTTATATATGACCTTACATTTTTGTGATCTTTAGAATTTAGTAAAATTTCGAAAGAGGATCTAGTATAAAGAATAAATTTGAAGTGCTCAATGTCGAATTTCTGAGCGTGTTTTGTTACAAACATTAATCGTCAGTATTGTCATACAGTTATACAGGGTGTCCTTGGACTTCCTCTTTTCCTTTCAGGAATGTATAGATGGGGTCAAAATATCACCAGTACTTTATTTAACACTTTTTCCTAAAGGCCTTCGTTACCACGTTACGGGCCCTCAAAGTTACAAAATGAAAAATGTTCTTCTTTGATTACTTTCAAAGTGAAAATGCAAAATAATCTAAATTTTGGTGGTTGACTAAACAAATGAATTCCTTCGATGAGCGTTCATGCAGGAGTCAGTTCATTTGCTACAAACTGAGGAACGGACTACCCCCGATGGTCCACACCCCAAAACTTTGAAATGACCGATATTTTTCAATATTTTTCAATAACCCAAAGTTGCGTATACAATTTTCTGAATAAAAGTACTCGTGTGGAAAGTCGATCGGGGCAACGATTTTTGATAAAAATGCAGTTTTACTTGACGATATCAAACCCGAACGTCCACCATTATTGGGAAATTGAAAATGTTCACAGCAGAAATAATAATGCTAACGTTAATTAACAACATTTTACAACAGGAATAATACAAAAATGCTAAAATAAAGTCGTAAACAAAAAGTACAGTACCTAGTTAAAAGTTTCATTCACAATGCAAATATTTTTTTCAAATGAAATATCAAGTTCTGTAGATTCGTGATGTTTTTGAACTATCAAGTTACTCCACTATGAAATATCGAATTCAGTCCATATTTTGTATGTCCGCGTGGAATAAGCACGTTTCGCGTTGTGTTATCTCATGAAACATTTGAAAGTTTCAAATTCGTATTCACAGTTTAAATGTTTCACTGATGAGTATAATTTCATGGGAGAAAATCTTCAACCCGAATATAAATTGAACTGAAAAAACGCACATCTGAAGAAATAACTAATTAAAAACAAACGAATAAGCTACAAAAACGGCTGCACATGAATAGGTGAAAAATATCCGGAGAATAATTATGATGTTCCATTGCTTCCAGAGATGTTGACAAAAACACCTTGTAGAAGGAAATACAATTAGTTTTGATAAAAAATGACAAACTGGAATGCGATTTTGTTTTGTTGAGTGGTGCGTTGTCATATTGTCAATATTGTATAGTGTATTTTGAAGTGTTTTGATATGCCAAATGGTTTATGGATAAGCGAAGAGAGGATATGACTTCTATTACTAGAGTTTTATTAACTGATGAAACAGGTTTCAGTAGAGATGGAGTAATCAACTCTCATAATCTCCACATATGGGCCGAAGAAAATTGCAAACCAAACACCAACGGAAATTCAACGTGAATGTTTGGGCTGGTATCACAGGAAATCATATTTTATAGGACAATTTGTTCTACATGACCGATTGAATGGAAAACGTTATTTGGAGTTCATTCAGAAAGATTTGAATGGACTTTTTTTTCAGAGAAAACCCTTCAAAAGCAGAGCTTGTTCTAGCAAGGGAGATATGTGGTTTAGTCATGATGCTCTTCTTCATTTTAGTTCGATTGGGCGGGACCATCTGAACCAGATTTTCCCCAATAGATGGATTGGTAGAGGTGGGTCATATTCATGGCCACCGCGGTCTCCGGATTTAAATCCATCCATTTAAATCCAGATTTTCTTCCATGAAATTATACTTATCAGTGGAACTCCTCAACATTTAAGCTGTGAATACAAATTTGAAACTTTCTAATGTCGAGTTTCATGAGATTCAGATAACACAACACGAAACGTCCTTATTCCACACGTACATACAAAATACGGACTGAATTCGATATTTCATAGTGGAGTAGCTTGTAAGTTCAAAAACATCACGAATCTACAAAACTTGATATTTCATTTGAAAAAATATCTGCATTGTAAATTAAACTTTCAACTAGGTACTGTACTTTGTGTTTATTAGGACTTTATTTTAGCATTTTTGTATTATTCCTGTTGTAAAATGTTGTTGTTCAATTTCAAATAATGGTGGACGGTCGGGTTTGATATCGTCGAGTAAAACTGCATTTTTATCAAGAATCGTTGCTCCGATCGCCTATCCATACGAGTTTTATTCAGAAAATTGTCTACGCAACCTTTTATTGTTGAAAATTATTGAAAAATATCTGTCATTTCAAAGTTTTCGGGTGTGGACCATAGGGGATAGTCTGTTCCTGACTTTGTAGCAAAACAACTGTCTCCTGCATGAACGCTCATCGAATGAATTTATTTGTTTAGTCAATCACCATAATTTAGATTATTTTTCATATTCACTTTGAAAGTTATCAAAGAATATCATTTTTCATTTTGTAACTTTGAGGGCCCGTAACTTGGTAACGAAGGCCTTTAGGAAAAAATGTTATATGAAGTACTGGTGATATTTTGACCACACCTATACATTCCCAAGAGGAAAAGATGAAGTCCAGGGACACCCTGTATAAGAATAAGTAGCTATGTTCGATACAAATTGTGCTATTAGTGATCAAGTATTGACAGATGGAACACCGAAGGCATTGTGAAAAAAAAAGAGTTGATGTCATTTATTGAAGCTAGTTTGAGAAGGTCATTTCATTCAAGAGGGTATCCTCAATCGAAGTGCATGATAGATGTAGGAAGCAATATGTGAAACGTTTATTGTTGCTGCCAGTAAGAGGGCTGAGGAGGGTAGATACAGTTAGGGTCGCGAACTTCCTAATCTGCGTTTTTTTGTAATAGCAAGCATAGTTTTTGAGTTACAAGCGAAAAACTAACGAGTAAACTGGATTTTCCACAAAGTAGGAAATGTTGGACATTATTCAGCGCGCTCTAGCGGCCAAACCGTTCAACCAAAAATTCGTTTGAGGGATGCTTTTTGTAGAAACTTTAATGTAGTTTCTTTTGTATGAAATGGTCTACCTTGAAAATTGCGTAGTTTTATGACTTTTTGGCCAAAAACTGATAAATTTGGAGGATATTTCCGATTTTAGAAATCTTTTTAGAAATCTATTTTTTAGAAATCGCTAATAAACTTGCTAGGTTTGGATTCACCCTGTATATCGTGGGTATTTGCAGGAATTATTATACTTTATAGTGGATTTGTTTCGGCCGTATGAGTAATAGATGAATTACGAATAATTTGATACCATACACTGATAGGTTTCGAAGAAAATTGAGTTGAAAAACTTTAAAAAATTTCATTAGATCTATCTGAGAATGAAGCAATTTTTGAGATTAAAATAATGTTCAAATGCATCGAGTAACCTGTGACCAACATATCTGATAAAACTAAATACATTAACAAAAACTAATGTCATCTCTCTTTGCATAAATATTATTAACTTGATTAAAAAATATTGTGCAATAAAATAATTTTTTTCAAGACACATATGATATTGTTTTTCAATCTCCAAATATTTTCATTTCCCGGAAGATCTTTCAAATGTTTTAACGGAATTTGGTTTCAAACCTAATGTGTGCGGTATCAAATTAATCGTAATTAAATGCTCTTTTTCCCTAACCCTCAGATCCATCTTGTTGCCATTTGAAACAAAAATTGTAATAAAAATGAAAAAAATTATTTTATATGCCAGATCCATTTTGACCGAAAACAGTAGGTTTCCTAAAACGTTTGGACTGAAATTATTTCAAAATTATTGAAATGAATATTTTGTTGCGTCCGAATTTTGCAGTTTCAATAATGATACCTGAAGAAGAAATTCAATCTCGTGGCCAATTGTAACGAAATGGAAAGGTTCAATACAAATGTAGGTATAGCGTAAATCTTCTGAAAAAATAAATAGGAAAAAGATATATGTAGTTTTTTTTTTATATAGTTGAATATGAATGGGAGTTTCTAACCAACTGAAAAAATTCCTGTTATCAATTGAACAAATTGTTGGAAGCCTACAAATTATTGTGTCAAAACTCTGATATCTCATTGTTACTTTCATGGTATTGTTTAATCTTCCATAGCACACTATCAAACAAAAATTCCGTCACGAAGGGTTTGCAGGTGTTTTTATAAAACTTCAATCATTTCAGTAGTTTGTGGATTAGAAGTATGATTGTGATATATCGTTCGAAAGGTAATTCTACAAAGAATCGTAATGTAAACAGTTTATAAATATACTTTCTATTATAACTAAAAAATGTGCATGCCGCTCCGGTCATACCAGCAGTGTCATATTTCTTGCTAAATTGTACATTCATGACATCAAACCTATTCACCAAATTTGAAACTTTCATACAAAATAATAACAAAGGTATAGGAGGGTAAATTGGTTTCGGGTCACCCGGTATAGCTTACCACATTCACAAGGAAAGCGGTAAATGCTAATTGTTGAGTCACAGTATGTGGTGACCTTCAGTGACACACATATCTCTCAGACACCTTGGGTTTTTTAAAATTGTTTTGAAATTGTTTTTTTCCGTTAACCAGCTGTCGACCTCTTACGAACAGCAGCCCTCAGAAGTCGAAACTTGTGAGCTAAGGATTAATGAGGTCTTACCTTTTTACGTGCGATTCCTAGCACTTTCTCGGAGCCTCCCGCGAGACTTTTAATTTTATACTTAATAAAACAACTAAAATTGTTCAAAAAGTGAATTATTATTGATGTATTAGTGATATGACCTCATGATACGTCGAAATTGTATGTACCCAGTCCCTAAGTCTGATACACCTCCATTATAATCAACACACTGTTGTCGTAGGCAGCAAAATAATACGTAAACAAGGCTTATCTCGAAAGAATCCCAGCCAGCACTAAATTAGACCATAAACTTTAAAGAACAGTAAAATGTCAGAATTGGATAGAGTTATTGAAATAATTCCATCCTGTTGAATGGCAATCACCAGAACAAAATCTGATTATTTGTCATGGTGTGCTCAGCCTATGCGTACTGAAGCTTCCTTATACCTGACATGAGTCGACTTTTATGAAAATAATGACTTCACTTCAATGCTGAAGGCTGAAGGGCTGGAAAAACACTTGGCTGATGGGCAGGTGTTGTATGATTGAAGTTACTGTTTCACTTCCTGATCGGTTCTTCTTGGTATCTGAAACATAAATGATTGATTAGCTGTGTACTTGCTTTGGTTTACCTGGTCTCATGTGTCACTACGTCCTCCAGGATTCCGGAGATAGGCCATAGAGCTCATCTGCAGGATCCCCGGAATTCATGCTGGCATTACTGTACCGAGGTATTGACCATATTGATTACCGCCCAGAATTTGTTAAGCACCTCTGGGGTAGGTGACTTTCGACAAGTCTCAAGGTTTTGCGAGTTCTTGCGTCCTCAGTGTCTTCAACTAGGGGGCCCCACTGCGGTGTTGTCGTCTGTGGTTGTGTTTTGTCCAGACGTGTTCAGCATTACCCGATTTTGATGTTTTCCCCACTTTTTGTGTTAGGCTATTCTTACTGATAATGGCCTCTTGGTTTCTCCATTCACATGGGACTTTGTAAATACAGTTTTTGATCGATTCTGTTGTGTTTTCTGGTTTCGTCTAGGTGAGGAACCTTCGTAAGCTACTGCCGCATTGAAAGCTACTCTTGGAATTGTATTTGTTCCCGATCCTTCTGATCTTGATGTAGGAAAGGATGAGACTGGGGTATTGTGGTCGTTCTTCGATCGTCTTGGTCCTTTCGAGTTGTTCCTGCACTTCTCCTATCAGTTTCTCGTAGTATCCATTTCTGCGTTGGGTCCTTTTTGATGTAGTTCATTTCCGCATCCAGTGACTTCTGGTTGTTGCAAATACACATTGCTTGAACGTTGGTGGAGAGAGACGTCCAAAATGCAAGTAATCATGACGTTCAAGTATTGTCCGGTGTGAGTTGGTTTTGTGTAAACTGATGTTTGACACTTGCAATTTCTGTAAACTATAAGGCACATATTCGACCTGCCCTGGTGTATTGTTTCCATGTCTAGAGTACAGCTCCTGAAAATATTATAATGCTTCTAGATGATGTTCAGAAAATAGCAATCCGTTTTGTCGGTGATACTTCGACCACAAACTCGCCTACTATTTTCTATTTATTCTATTTATAGATATAGATATATACATACCGTTCTTTTTCTGAGATTTAGTAGTTGCATCGAGAATGACCCATCAATTTGAGTTGACACCCCTTTTACATGGGAGACTTGCCAAATGTCTCATTTTCAGGACCAGTTCTGTCATCGAACGGCAGAGTTTGGGAGTTCGTTGCTTAGGAAAGTTGTTCCAGAAGCATACAACATTCAGAAATGAAAAAAGCCAATTCCTACCCACTTTCCTAGGTTGAAAAATTTAAAAAATATCCTTTTCTTAATTTTTTGTCAACCACCTACAAAACCGCACACTTATAAATACGAATAACCCTATAAACGTAATAGGCAGTCACGCCACTGCTTCAGTGGGTGGAGTTCCACAAGTAAGGTTTCTACGGTCATTTCCGGTCAGAAAACCAAAAAATGCAATTTCGCTTGACAGGTCGGATAGGTTAGAAATAACACGTAAGGTAGTAAGTATAAACAGAAAGATATATTGCAGAGGCTTCTTTTTATCACTTTTTTAAAGACCTACATATTTGTTCTGTTGTTGGTCGGCATGAAGTTATTTTAGGAAAGGTTGAAAAATTAGAAATTTCACGGAGAGTGAGCTCTGTGAATAAAATTTTATTGTATCAATTCCGACACAATGTCGAGAGTTCGAATTTATTCGAAATACGGTGCATTCATTCTTTGTATAGGGAGAGTATAATACTATAATATAATATCGATTATTTTAGTAAATCGCACATTTGCTTGGTCGGTCCATGAGAAGGACTACTTATTCCTGGTAATTCCCATCCCCTGCCGAAATTTTCTTATTAAGAAATGTTCGTTCCTTCTCTCAAAAGACGTTATTTGAAAATTATAATTTGTTTGTAGCCAATTTGTTGTGGAAATGCATTCAATATCACTTCATTGGATCAAATGAACAGTAACCTTTTAAAAATTTGTTTATTCTGGAAAAAATAAATCAATGTACTCAAAGACTTACGTTCAGAGACAAAGGAAGCAGGTACTAATAAGAAAAAGCGATGATTTACTTGTATACACATTGCTTGAAATGGTAGCTTCCAATATGTGATGCGATAAATGGAGTTAGAGATTTACTTATTTTAGAAAGTTGATCCATATTTTGTGTCTGGGATAATTAATTGCCTATGCATGATTTGCAGATTTTTACAAGTTATCCCAAGAAAAAAGTAGGGACTCCTTTAATTCAATTAATTGACATGGACTTTTGGCCGTTGCACTTTCAAAATTTGTTTTTTTTTATTAAACTAATAAAGAGCGAATTTCTTGAACTTTGAATATTGAAAATTAATGAATCGAATTTTAATTTTTTTAATTTTATATTTAGGGGAAGAAGATTTCTTGATTGAGGTATTTACTACTTACCCTATGATGCCATTAGAACATGTATGGTGAGTGATTGCATGGCGAAAGGATGAAGTGCTTAGAAGATGACATTCTTTGTGAAAGATGCACCCTCGAAATTAAAATTGACATATCCATTTTTGGAAAATATTTCTGTATGCCAGGGACTCCTCGCCAAGCCTCTTATGGCTTGCCTCCAGTTGTGTTATTTGCTATCTAGGTTTCTCCATGTGGTGATTGATAGAGTTTCATCAGTAGCGTTACCATAAATGCTGGTGTTCCACATGGATACATTTTAGAACCAACGCTGTTTCTCCTTCACATCAATGATGTGTTGGGAGCTTCCCAATGACGTATTACGGATATAGACTATGCGTTATTCACATTTCGAGCTGCGGTCAATACAGAGACAAATTCTAAGCACAATTTTTGCTGCCGCTTGTTTCGCGGCAATTATTTGCTTATGTCGATTGTGTATAAACAGATAATTCAGCAGAAATTCGGCTTTGCCGAATTTTGGGTTGACTTGCAATTATTCTCCGCGAAACACACGGCAATAAAAATTGAGCTTAGAATGTGACCGCACTCTAGCAGTAATATGTCATTGGAGCTACCTCATGCGCAGTACATAGCTTTGCGGGTGATAGTAATCTTCATACCGCATTTTCTTTCAAAGTTTCGATATCAGACCAATAAACTAGTAGAGAACAATTCTAGAATGAAGATCCAACAATTTGGTAGAATTCAATGCGAATAAAACCTAGGCATGTCTTTTTTCAATAGAGGCTGGTCTCACAGTGGCCAACGTAATTATGGCTGGAGTGTCCAAACCAATGAAATCCTCCACTTCGGTGCTCGGTATTTCCATCAGCAGTACCTTGTCATGGGAAAGCTATGTGAGGTCCATTGCCAAAAACTTGGTTTTCTATTCCGTACCAAGAGCTATTTTACTTCTCGTCATTGGATTATGATATGAAAGGCACAGATCAGACCTGTTCTGAAATACAGTTCCCATACATGGCGTCCAGCCCAGGAACACAGACTGAAACTTTTAGAATATGTACAAAACAGAGTCATTCGTCTCGTTAGTGATGCTGAACTTATGAGCTCACTCACTTCTCTGGAACATCCCAAAAAGGTTGGCCTTGGTTATTTATCCATAGTAGAAAAGGCTATTTGCGAAAACCAATTTTAATTAAATTTGAAGATGAGTTATATGAGGATATCGTCATCGCATTTGCAATGTTTTTTAGGAGTTTATAAGTACTTATCTTCAACATGATTTGAGAAAATTCTTATAATTTTGATCTTTATATTTCAGCACCTATGTGCTAGTTCTGAAATTGATATTGTTACTGCTTCAAAAAAATTATAGAACATAGTTACCGCAGGTATTGACAGTATTCCCACTCTAGTAGTGAAAGACTATATTGGAGCACTATCTGTAGGAACCACTAATGGGAATGTTCAACCTAATTAGTCAACCTGTGCTTTCCCAGAGTTGTGGAAGTCGGCTTGAGTCTGCCCAATTGAAAAAAAAAGGAAACTCGAGCTATATTAGGAACTATAGAGCAATTTCTATTTTTTGCTATTCTTCTAAACTATTCGAGCTATGTATGTACAATGTTATGTACTTTCATGTTCGGGAAGTTATTTCGCCTACTCAACGTGGTTTTGTTGAACAAAGATCATTTATAACAAATCTTGCATGTTTAGATCAATATCTCTGTTCTTATCTGAACAAACAAAAACAAGTTGATGTAATGTACTCAGACTTCCAGAAGGCTTTCGATTAAATAGACAATTATATTCTTCTTAATAAATTAACAAAATTGAGACAACTGGCCATTTTAATGGAATCATATCAAGTTGAATGAAAACAATTTGTAGATTACGAATCCATCAAATCTGCTTTATTCGTAGTTACGTCCGACATGCCACAAGGTTCCAATCTAGTACCTCTTCTGTTTGGCTTGTACGCAATTGACAACAATATAATCGACCGGGCGGCGGAACTTTCGGCCCCAGATTGGGTCAGGTACCTGCTAGGAATTATACATCAAGTAATTTTGCAAGAAATTTTGGCCCCAGACATTTCGCATACCTCATCATCATCATACTAAAAAATTACTCCTCACAAAATGTATTTCCACAAGGAAAATTGGTGCCAAACCTATCTACGTTATCAATTTTCACGCTCTCTAAATGTCCACGTAAAGATTTCAATGTAATATTAGACTTTTAGGGCCGAAAATGGCTGTAATAAAAATATGACCCTTCCATCCCGGGGCCGAAAGTTCCTGTCAACATCTGTTCGCTAACTGGCCGTGGCCGAAATATCCTACGCCCAATCGACCGTGTACAAGAGATGAAAGATCTTGGTATCACATATAATAGTAAATTAACATTCAACACACATATCAAAAATACGGTTGCAGACGCAAATTGTATGTTTGGTTTCATTTACAGAAATAGTGAAAACTTCAAGAATGTTGCAATAATTAAAATGTCAGTATTTGTTCATGCCAGATCCAAGTTAGAATAAGGCTCTTTGATATCGAACCCAATCTATGATTACCATAAAAAGTCAAATGAAAGGGTACAGAGAAAGTTCCTGAAATATTTATGACTAAAAGTCGGTGGACGATATGCTGTAAGAGGCATATCGATCATAACATTTTGTTGTTGCGATTTGAAATGATATCGTTGAAAAAAGAAGAATTATTCTTGTTACAAAATTCTTGTATAAATTTATCAACAACAGTAATGATAGAAGTGTTCTTCTAAACGATGTTAATTTCTTAGTACCTACAATCGAAGGTCGACATAGTTCAAAGTTTTATTGCGAAGCATCACGAACAAATGTTATGTTATAGCTTCAGCAAAATTTGTAAAATTTATGATATTCATTTTGATCCTTTGAACGCTTTTATTTCATGTACTCACAATAATCGTTGTTATTAATATTTTTCAACTTCTTAAGAACGAATCATATGAGCACATTTCTTAAATATGAATAAATTGATATTCGAAAAACTAAAATACACAATTCATATAATTCTACTTCATGAAAAAACATTATTTTCCAAAAATTATCCAATGAATTCCTTTTTCACTGTACAATAAATGCCTGCCATGTGCAATGGACCATGAGTATGTCAAATTATTCAATCAATCGGTGTCAAAATTGATGAACTCTGAATTGGATTTCAGAAAGAAATATTGTGTTATGCTCGATTGTGATAGTTCAGCTTATCAATTACAAAAGAGTCATTTCGCAATCTCTCGTAACAGCAGTAACAATTCAGATCAGCATACCTATACATAGTGTTATTTTAATCGAATTGGAGTTTCAAAGCTATTTGAATATTGTGATGATCGAAATTCATTAGAAATACCTCAACAATAAATAACCGAAGAAACTGACGTTTCTTGAAAGACCGCATGATAAACATACTCCTGTTTAAATTCATACTTCGCTCACGTTTTCTTACAGAGGTGGAATACAAGGACTCGAACGCCAATGGTTGAAACTTAGTTTTATATCACCTGGCTCCACCTGTTCTCCTTCCCAACCACCTGTTCGATTCCACTCCCACGGGGAGTGTTTATGCGTATTGGAAGCACCTGACCGTCTACCTGTACCTTAATTGAGGTGCATTGTTGTATTTTTCAAGATGGTGGCGAAAATTTGTAACATAGAAGGATCCATTTCATGTACAATGAACTATAAGAAGACTAGAGAATACCAAAATGTAAAGTTTTATTGTATTAAGATTTCTTGCAGAAAAAATACAGACGAGAGCATATAGTGATCCTCGTTCTCATATGTACAAAAAATTTGGTGAAATGATAATTTTTTCCAACACAAATTTGAGGGGAGGGGGTTTGAATGTTACCAATCCGAATATTTTTATCCCGTCAGTTGTATGTTGCGATGAATCTGCATGTTTTCAAAAATGTTTGAAAAATTTGACAGAACTTGTTTATACTAATATTACTCGTAAATCAGTATAAAACATGTATTTACTCAACGTGTATTGATCATGGTGGCTATAGATAGAGGTACATTCAAATATCTGTATTTGTATGCGTTTTGTTAAAAAAATTAATTTCGTCAACCAGCTGCCTGAACATGGATACTTCGTGGAAAATTCTTGGAATAGGGTGATATTTTTTTGATTTCTGCAAAATATTGGGACCATCCGAAAACTATGTACGATTCCCAAAATTTGTTTTTATTGACAGATGTTTACTGATTCCTCAGAAAATTTTTAACAAAATTCACCGATACGTAGGGCCGTTAATAGAAATACAATTCGCAATATTTTGAATATCAGATTTGACTTTTTTTTTCCATCATATGTTGGTAATCCTTTTTACCCTAGCTGCTATTGAATTGTCATATGTTTACTTTTTCCTCATGAAAAAATTAGCCAAATCCACAGTGGCTTTGCCCCACATGGATAAACATTGTATTAAAAAAAATCGAATTATTTGATATGGCAATTTTTCATCATGTGAGCAAATGCTTTCCTACCTCTGCTACTGCCTGACTGCCGACTTGATACATTAATTGTTCATCACACACAACCGTTTGGTAAAGCTAAGAATGAAAATTATATTTTCATTTTTAGAAAATCAACCAAATATTGGTGACTGACCAAACAAATTAATTCCTTCGATGAGCATCCATGTATGAGTGATTCGTTTTGCTACAAAGTTAGGATCGGATGGTCCATACCCTAAAACTTTGAAATTTCGAAATAACCGAGATTTTTCAACAAAACAAGGACTATTTTCTGAATAAAAGTACTTATGTGGAAAATCGATCTTGTTTGATGACATCCATCCTTAGATGTCTACCATTCGCAATAATGGGTGAAATCATAATTTTTATAACGTAAACACGTTTAGGTAGCTAACAACACTCAAAGCGTGAATGTCAATCGCAATTCTCAAGAACAAATATAGAAATTCCACTACAAAAACTGCTCAGTACGACCCCCATCTCTCTCAATATATTTTCCAAGTCTGCGAAGACACCATCTCTGGACTATACAGAAAAAATCCAATTGATTTGAATCTGGAGACCGCGGTGGCAATAAATATGATCCACATCTAACAATCCATCCATTGGGGAAAATATGATTCAGTTGGTCCCGCACAATCAAGCTAAAATGAGAAGGAGCGCCATCATGGATAAGCCAAAAATCTCTTCGGGTTTGCAATGGGCCGTAGTGGCCGTGGTAGTCGGCTGGTAGAGCATTCGCCTCTCAAGCAGGTCGTGGGTTCGATTCCCAGCATGGTCACCGGTCTTATGCATGGAATCACACGTTGAAAGGTAAGGGCTGCGTCTTCCCTAGAGGGTTGCGTGCAGGGGTGCAATATGTTGACGGAAATAACAATATTTTTCCAACAAGTTTCAAGAGTCCATTCAAATCGTTCTGAATGAACTCCAAATAACGTTCTCCATTCAATCGGTCATGTAGAACGATTGGTCATATAAAAGGGATTCCTATGATACCAGCCCAAACATACTTATTGAATTCCTGTTGAAGTTTAGTTTGCAATTTGCCATGGGGATTTTCTTCGTCCCATATAGGGTGATTGTGAGAGTTGATAACTCCATCTCTAGTGAAACCAGCTTCACCAGTGGATAAAACTCGATTAGTAAAAGTCATATCCTGTCTGTGTTTATCCATGAAACAATTGTATGTGATATGGGTAGATCATTTGTTCTCTAATTATTATATGAATACCGGACTAGGATGTATGGAACTGTTCTGAAAGATTTGTGATACTCATTGAAGGATCATCATCGGCAGCTTCCAAAATATTTTCCTCCAATACAATGGTAGGTACGCACAAATCTAGGAGCGCCCTCACCGCACCGTTTTGGCAAAACTGTACCTACATGTCGACAAATCGAAAAAAAGTACTAATGAATATGTTCAAATTGATGATCCATTAGACATACCGATCTTCCTTACCGATTGTGAAAATGCTTGGAATACAGACGGCGGGATTCTGCAGCACAGAATGATTGTCCGTAAAATACTCGGTAAACTGTTCGGCTATTTAGAAAAACTTAAAATATTCTCAAGAATATTGGCGAAAATCGGCGAAAATCATACAACAAAACAAAACAACAAAACAAAATCGCATTCCAGTTTCTCATTCTATATTAAGGTGCATTTAGTCAACATCATTTTAAAATTGTACTTAAATAAATGTCAAAAGCGGAAGTATAACAATCTTTACTGACCATTGGTTGCCAAATAAAAATGAATAAGGTACGTCAGTTAACAAATAAATAAAATTGGTGTATATATACAATTCAACAAATAGCAGAAAATAACGTTAACATGACAATGACATGACATTATAATTTATATAATTGACATATTCAAGAGAAATCAAATATATCAGCTGCTGGACACATGTTCCAAGAATAGGAAATATGCATAATTTTTTTAATTTGATTAATACATTTTTTTCTTCGTTACAACATAGTAAAAAATATAAATACGGTTGAAAATCTTGGAATTAATTTTTAAAATAATATATAAAATACCGATTGAATTTGATCTATTTGAACGCATCCATTTTCGCGCGCTGTGGATGACGTCACATGGCGCGATCAGTGTTGTTCTTCTTCAGTGTCGTTCGTTGAGACGTACTCTGATTGCTCTACTTGCTTGAAGTTATTATTTTATAAAAGAGTTAGACAAATGGAGTACAAGTGTTAGAGAGAGATGAACATATGTGAAAGTGATCTCGATCAACCAGAGCAGTCTTCAATGAACACGCCTTTCTATAGTTATGGCCATTGACACTATTGACAGTTGTTGATTAGGTTAGGGATTTGCAGTTTTAATTGCTATTACGATAATGGAAAATGCCAAAAAATCATTTTATAGGTATTGTCTAGTACCGGAATGCCAACACAATTATAAGTACACCAAGTAAAGTATTTTTTTCTGTTCCAAGAGATGCGAAAATACGTAAACTATGGTGTAAGGTTATGAGAAGAGGCGAAGTAGGTATCTCCAATATCACATTTACATTGTTGTTAAGATCATTTCATTGTGAGTTAGTTCATTGTATTTCGATAGTTAACATGAAGCGAATTGATCAGAAGTAAGTTTTGTATGCATAAATGTTTTGTGTATACCTGCCTCACCTAAATTACAAAAGGAAAACATCATTTGATCAGTACAGGTATTGTCGGATTGTGCTTTGACAAAACCACTTTCAGTCATTGCTCTTGATAATTTATAATTGTCACTAGACCAAAATCGCACTATGTAATGGAAAACATTACATAAATTACATTGTATAAATAAAAACAAATTTTCTATGAAAAACGACTAGCTCAGTATGAATATCAACAAAGATAAATTTCATAACGTGCCATGTGACGTCATTCTTCGTTTCGACCAATAGTGATGCGTTTCGCAAATTTAAATTCCGCGCGTTTATTATGCACTTTCTGAATAAAGTTTTATAGAGTTAAATACAAACTAAATGATAAACTAATGGTTTAGGTGTAATTTCAAGACAATAAAGAATATGAGGTAAATAAATCAAGTAAATTTAAATAACTTGCATATTCCCTATTCGTCTATTGAATAGGTCACGCTAATAACCAAATATTGCTTTAGATCTGTTTGAAAACTTTTTAGTGATCCGTGATTTTTAAAACACTGGGGTAATTTATTATAAATGAAGGAACCTGCATAGACAGATGATGTGTTGTAGTTGGTACGATTGCAGTGTGGTTGGTGTAAATTCTGGGCATTTCGAGTGTTATAGCCATGAACTAAAAAAACATATTCTTCGAAGTAAGAGAATTGAACTACATAGAATATTCGAGTAGATAAGGGAACAAAAAAATTAAAAAAATTCGTACCTTTGCTGTATTGTCCACTTGGTATTTTGAAATGATCTTGTTTTCATAAATTTTATTCCTTATATCAAACTTTATATACTTTCAAATTTTTTTTATAACATAAGTTTACTTTCTATATAGTTCATGTGTGTATATGTGTATGTATCTATGCGTGAAAGTGTCTGTATGTGTATATTTGTATATATATGTTTGTTTTTATGAGTCAATATGATGACTATAATGTTACATTTTATATTTAGATTGAATTTAGAAATTTTTATATTTACACATTTTGTCATTTAATTGTTTATTATGTTTTCTTCTCGAAACATCAGACTTATCGAGTTTCCATTTATTAACAGCTAATTATTAATATTCAATTGTATTGTACGATGCGGGTGTGTGAATAAATATTATTATTATTATTATGTATATCATTGCTTTTCAGCGATTTACTTGTTGTATCAAAAATGAGCGACAAGAGTGTGTATACATATTGACTAAAGGGTTAAAATCATGTTGTTTTTAAATATGTTGCGGCAGCTGTCTCTATTAAAGATAAGTCTGAGGATGTCTATGAAAGTCTGAACGAAGTCTACCGCAGCCGTTTAACATTCACTAGCTTCGACGAAACCCGTGTTGATTAAATGTAATCATATTTTTGCTATTCAAAACTGAAACGATAGAATTGATAGATTTTTCGAACGTTTTTGCAACGATGCCCCGATAGTTGGCTAGGTCATTCTTTGGTCCTTTCTTGTGGATGAATACCACTTTTGCAAATTTTAGTAGGTCTGGAAATTTTCTAGAAGTAACAGAATAATTTATTAGTTCATAAGGTGAGGTGTCGATAAGGATTCTGCCCCCCCTGCCAAATTTTGTTAGGATATTCATACATGTGGCATTGAAATCTGGAAATAGTAAAGAGGTCGAAGGATCCCCTTCTGGAGCTAGCCCCCCCCCCGCACGGCAGGCTCTGCGTGCCCCTTATCGCCACCACTGAGCAACAGACTTTTTGCTTTTAAAACTTTTTATATCTTCCAGTACTACATTTTTCATTAGGGGCCTGAAGAAATATGACTCACATGGTGTATTTTTCGTTAAAGTGTAATTTGTACTAGTTTTTGCAGGTACAATTGAAAGGACTCAATTTATGAGAAATGGAGCGTATCCATTACTTTTTTCTTTTTTGCCTTCGTACTGCTGATCGTTGTATTCAAGTTTCTTTGGGAGGTTTTTTGTTCTTTCCTGATTTTGAGTTTACTATTTGTCACATTGATTTAGTTTTATTCTCGGATATATGTATTAAATTCGAAGAGTGGGGTTGTTTTTCATTCTTTATTTGAGAGTTTAACATTTTTTTCTTTTTATTATATTCTTCATTACGTAGAGCGGTAGTTGTTTTACCGACCCAGTTATCATATTTCAAGGTAGATACTTTTCTTTTTAACCCAAGTGAAAATTTAAATTTGTGATCTGATCTTTTTGATTTGGGTTTTACTGTTTTCGAAAAAAATGAAACGTTGAATGCATACATAAGATCGCCCTAAAAACACAGAACACCATCAACAGAGCTAAATTTTGTAAGGTCTATCTGAGTTTAATTCAACAAAAATTTAAATTCTGCGATTTGTACCTGGAAATAGGACCTGCGTGTTATTAACTCACATTTCTGTGTTGGCTCTAGATGTCTATTCCATTTAAGCATTTGTACTGAATGATCTGCAATAACATTGTGATGCAGAGAGATCTAAAGTCAATATTCGTGATCAAATGGTCAATTGATGATTTGGTGAGTAGGTGATCGTTCAAATCTTGAGTTTCATGAGATTCAGATGACAGACCAACACGAAACGTGATTATTCCACAGGCAAATACAAAATATTGACTGAATTCGATATTTCTTAGTGGATTTGTGGTGTTTCCACAGTACTTGATATTTCATTTAAAAAATATCTGCTTTCACAATTCTTCATGGAACTTTCAAATAGGTAGCGTACTTTTTGTTCATTACTTTATTTCAGCATATTTTTATATTACACGTGTTATACATGTTTGTTGAAAAATATCCGTCTTTTCAAAATTTGGGAGTGTGGACCATCGAGGACAGTCCGTTCCTGACTTTCTAGGAAAAACAACTGACTCGAAGTAGAAGGCCCGTAACTTTATAATGAATGATTTTAGGAAAAAAGTTATATGAAGTACCCACTGGTTATATTTTGATCCCACCTATACATTCCCGAAAGGAAAAGAGGAAATCCTGGGGCACCCTGCATATGGGCTAATTCATAGATGTTATTTACTTATTTTAGCATTTGTTGTTTTTATCATAACAGGTCTAGTAGCCAGATTACAAGGATAGATGAAAAAATGTATCCAAACCTGTGTCAAGATTATGGTAAAAATGATAATTTTTATACTTACCCATTATGTTAAACAAGTTTACATAAATCATTCTTACAGGTCTATTCTCTATAAAGTCGTTATTTAACGAGTCGTTGATCAAAGATTGTAGTTCAATTTCCGATTACGTCAATCTAAACGACAATTCAGAAATTTGTTTTCTGTGAACACTGTCGTTACAGCTTCAGTCGTTACCAAATAAATAACGACATCCCTGAATTTTTGAGACGGATAGTAGGTACTCGTAAATTCAGGTTTTGTAATTGAGTAATGGATGAAAACAGAATTTTTAAACCGTCTGAGTCAGTCATTTGATTATTTGATACAAATTTGAATAAACTATAGAAAACGGTAAATATTATGAAATTGTGAAAAAAAGTAGTGGGTATAGTAAAAATAAAATCCGGACAAAAACTAGTGGTTTCCTACAAATGAGTATGAACCAAGTAAACTAAAAATTCTCACCTCCTAACAGACAAACTGAACAGCTCTGTTGGGAATCTTCTATAACAATAGGGGCCAAATGATCAACCAATATTTCTGATACTTCGTGAATACACCTGCTTACAGAAGACTGTGACATGACACACGTTTTTTCTTTTGCCATTGACTTCTGGTAGTTGCCATGGTCAGAGAAATGCAATGCTAAAAAAATACTGTGCAATTGGTTATTGAGTGTCATTTACAATTTTTGTTTTCTTGTATGTTTTCCTGCAGAACATTGCAGTGATCACTCATTTCGTTATAAATATAAAATCTTTCTAAAAATGTTCCTTTTGAGTCTTGAAAGAGTTGCTGATATCCCTCAACTACAAATTATATCTCTGATTCCACTCTTTACGGAATAACGGATACGTGATCCGATTTACCTTAAAGAATCATCATAATACATTCTTCGCAGTTCTTCCAGGATTACAACCAATACGTCCAGCTCGAACTGATCTATTTCTATTTAATTACTATTTAAATTTTGCAAAGGATGAGTGAAAATCATTTTTTTGCTAACACAGCTATTATCGTTGGCAGTTACGACAGCCAAATAGGTGTCGTCTCCTCAGCGATGTTTTGGTAACGATATATCGTTGAATAACGATGAAGAAACAGATAGTGAATATGATTCTGTGATTTTATCGTTATTTAACGGCTTATTGCTAGGTAACGACTGATAACGATATCGTTGAAAGTTAGTGGATAGACCTGTTAATCTTATTTTCATCTTCCATGAGTTGATTTTATTCTATTATTTTTCCGTTTCTTGTTTCCATAAGGACGCCCCTGCCGATGAAATTCCTAATAACTTACTCGTTAGTGAACATGCCTTCGACTATTACCTAACCAATATCTTTGTGTTCTCGTGTATCAAGTTTCCCGACAATTTCACATACCATAACAGTCTGTCAGGTAGAAAAAATACTAAATTCAGGGATGGGCATCACTCACAGCAGGCACAGACTCGCCGCTTCAAATGTGTGTGGGAGATAATAGGCCAATCGTTTTAGCATTTAAAATAAAAAATGGAGAACAAATAGCAAAAGAATGCAAACTTTCACAAATGTTGTATTTTAGGAAGTAATGAAACTATAAACATTTGCTTGGTCGTACAAGGTCGGCAAAAAACGTTTGCAATATTTCCATAATCAATTCAGGTTGCAAACTAATCAACAAGAAATATTTTGTTAAAATAATGCAAAAGAGTTGATTGGAAACGTAGGTAGAAATATCCTAGAAAATATCAAATTTGCCACCATCACAGATTTCAAAATTTTTTTTTCATTCTTTTCAGATTTGACATAGTTCTTATGGAAAAATTGTCAACTGTTAATTTTTCTGAATTCTTGGTATGTTGTAGAATATGACCTCCTGGACAGGGGTGTCCACGGGCCCAACTCAATCATATGGCTAGTTTTCGAGAAACGGGGAGTCGAAGTTGGAAAATGGCCATTTCTTTAAAGTAACATTGCTTTTGAGAAAACATCTTTGATGGTAGAGTTTTGCGCGACAAATATTGTTTACCCCTAAGGCAATAAATAGAGACTGGTTTATAATAAAAAAAAATTTAGATAGGTGGTGAGTCAAACATTTTTCAAAATGAAATTCTTATTCAACCCTATAAAATGAAGATATGATCAACTCAGGTAATACACAGAAATGCCCCTCGTTTGAATATGTCAAAATCGACAAATTCAAGTTTTGTACTGTGCGAGTCAAAAAGTCACTGATTGTTTTTTTTGTGACATGTGGTATATTTTAATTTTATATTTTGCACTCTAGGGATACTTGACTACGAATCATTCAGCATACTACTTCTCCGAAATTGATATACAGGGGGTCCCTCCAGGAACTGCACCGATCAATATACCGGGTGACAACCATATCACTTTCGGGCTGCCATTTCTTATTTTTCTACCTAGTATAACGAAACTTGGCAGAGTTATTATTCGAACTAAATGTAAATTGACTGGTGTAACGACAAATTTCTACAACTTTCGGTTTCCCTGGAAATGACCTTAACTTTCGAAATTTAAATATTGTTTGTTTTTAGGATTTTTTAAATTATTCTACATCCGAATTCATAATATTTTTATTGGTTTTGAAATAAATTATATTTTTATATCAAATTTTAATTTTCAATCTAGAGTGCCATGACCATCCTAAAATGTCTCTATAGACTCTCTATTTACAGAACAATCTGAAAAGAATATCTTTGTTTGTTAGCCCAGAGAAAGTCTGTGAAGTTGTATAATTTAATTTTTTTGTATTAATTCAAAAAAACTTAAATATAACCATATCACTTTCATAACACTATTAAATGCATTATTTCAAGATAAATCCAAAATTGTACACATACTACCATCTTTCAATCCAACTTACTTTTATTTCATTATTAATTTAAATCTCGTTCTAATTTAACTGTCAAACGCTGTCAATAAATGTAACCTCATAGGTACAACAATTCAATTGTTTTCCATGGCAACGGCAACTATGACTTTAATAACTATGCGAGATTCGGCAAAATTTAATTTAATAATTTAATGGAATTCTTCCAGAGATTAAATAAAAGTAAGTTGGGATGAAAAATGGTAGTATGTGTTGTACATTTTTGGATTCGTCTTGAAACAATGCATTTAATAGTGTTATGAAAGTGATATGGTTACATTTAAGTTTTTTGAATTGATACAAAAAAATTAAATTATACAACTTTTCAGCCTTTCTCTAGGCTAACGAATAAAGATAACAATCTTTTAAGATTTTTCTGAGAAAAGAGAGTCGACGTAGATAAATTTCAGGATGGTCATGACACTCTAAATTGAAAATTGATATTTGATTTAAAAATATAATTTGTGTCAAAATCAATTGGAAAATTATGAATTCGGTGTAGAATGATTTAAATAATCCTAAAAACGAACGATATACAGTGTGTCCCATTTAAATTTCGATAGTTATGGTCATTTCCAGATAAACCGGTAGTTGTAGAAAGGACCCCACAAACTCCTTATGGAATTTGGGTCACAAGGGATTTTTTTGAATTTTTGGTATGATGTAGTCCATGTAATTCTCAACCAATGTTACCGTTGCGCCAACCCAAAAAAATGAACAATTTTGCTGCTAGGGGGCCTTGAAATCACCCCTTGCGCAGATTAGACTATTTATTTTTCAACCCGGTAACAATATTTTCACTTTTTTCATTGTTGCTAATGTTGCACAATATTATACTGTTTTATAAAAAAAATGTTTACCCCCTCCCCTTTTCCCCCCAACTCCTATTACGGAACACAAAAAAATATTTATCGAGTGCCTTCAAATGTAACGTCGAATGTTTAAATATGCCTAAATAAGTGAAAAAGCAGTTTTTTATGATTATCCCCCAACCCCCCAAATGACACAAAACGAAAAAATTTCGGTGGATTTTTCTGAATTTTTGATATGATGCAGTTAAAGTTATTTTGAATAGAAATAAATTGGGTGACAAACTTCAAAAATGAATAGTTTTGATGCTAGGGGGCGTTGAAATCATACCTTGCTCAGAATGGACTATTCATTATTTAGGCGGAAAAAATAGCTCTACGTATTTCAGTTTAGATTATGCTGATCAATTCTGTAATTTTTCATTAAATGAAAATCTAAAACCTCCCCCTTACCCCTACCCTTAATTTAAAACACGAAAAATGTATTCCCGACTACTTGTAAATGCTTTATCAAAATAAATGTTCTATTCAGCTCAAATTGAGGAAATCGTGAAGTTGTTTAATATCACCTTTCCCTCCCTTCAGAACAATATTGATGGAGTTTGCTGACTTCTTAGTAGGGCGTAGTTCATGATTTTTGAATATCAATCAATTGGGCGAATATCTTGAGAATAAATAAAAAATACACATCCACAATTTGAATTCGAGGTGGTGCCTGAATTTTTTTTTTTTCGTGTTTTGAAATAGGGGTTGGGGGTAAGGGGGAGGTTTTAGATTTTCAATTTATGAAAGTTTACACAATTGTTTGGCATAAAATAAAACAAAAATACAAAGAGATATTGTTTCCGCCTATAATAATGAATAGACCATTCTGAGCAAGGTATGATTTCAACGCCCCGTAGCTTCAAAACTGTTTATTTTTGGGGTTTGTCACCCGATTTATTTCTATTCAAAATAACTTGAACTGCATCATATCAAAAATTAAGAAAAATCCACCGAACTTTTTTCGTATTGTGTCATTTGGGGGGTGGGGGGATAATCATAAAAAAGTGCTATTTTCCTTATTTAGGCATATTTAAACATTCGACGATACATTTGAAGGGACTCGAGAAATATTTTTTTTGCGTTCCGTAATAGGAGTTGGGGGAAAACGGGAGGGGGTTAGAATTTTTTTTATAAAACAGCACAATATTGTGCAACATTAGCAATAATGAAACAAGTAAAAATATTGTTACCGGGCTCAAAAATAAATAGTCTAATCTGCGCAAGGGGTGATTTCAACGCCCCCTAGCTGCAAAACTGCTAATTTTTTTGGGTTGGCGCAATGGTAACATTGGTTAAGAATTACATGGACTACATCATACCAAAAATTCGAAAAAATCCACTGGGACCCAAATTCCATAAGGCGTTTGCGGGGTCCTTTGTCGTTACATGAGTCAAATGACATTCAGTTCGAATATTAGCTCTGCTAAGTTTTGATTTACAGGGTGAAATAATAAAAAAATGGCAGCCCGAAAGTGATCTCGTTCTCACCCGGTATAGAAAACCATAGGTAGGCCGAATTTGAAAATTGGGGAGTTCACTATTGATGATAAGTGCTATCCGGCTAAAATATTTTGAAGATTGTGGCACTTCCGGTTGTACCGGAAGTGGACCCCAACTTCGTTATTTTAAATATATATTATCAAGGTTTTATATTTTACGCATGATTCTGAACATGTTTCATGTAACCCAAGTCTAACCGATTTCGAAATATTTAAAAATTTTAGTTGAAAATTGCGTTTGCAGAACGAAAAATATATATTTTTTTAATTCTGGGCATGTTCATTTATTTTCGATTGTGTATCGATTTATTCGTAGGAGAGGACCCAGTTCAGTAGAATATCGATATCAATTCGATTAGAGTTATACACGGCGTTCACCAGAGAATGATATAGATCCGGTTGAAAAAATTATTGTAAGTCCATTTTTTCAAATGGAAACCCCCCAATTTTATAGTCTCATTCGATTCGGCATCGAAAATGAAGCTAACTTTGAATGAGAACATCTATACCTACACTAACAGTTTTCGAAATATTGGCGAATTAACATGTCTCAGTTCCAGAAAATCTCGTATTCTTGAGTTTACTTATTCTTAGTTGGCCATGGCGCCCGCAGTTGCGTTGGAAACAATCAACTGCAACGAAAATGTCATTGTAATCAATCATGCCGGGTCGTTTGACTTATTGGAATGAAGATTACTTAAATCTATTATTTATGGCGAATGTAATAGGGTTATCTCAAGAACATGTGAGATATCTGCTATTCGGTATCCGCAGAAGCAAAATCACTCACAAAATACTTTTAAACGAATTATAGAAAACTTCAAAAACTTTGGATCCGTCAAAGCAAGAGTGCAGAGAAACAAGCCAATTGTTGATGATAAAGATATTGAAATTGCCATTTTGGGATATTGTGCTGTATATCCAACAATATCTTTGAGACAAGTTGCAAGAGAATCAGGATTGTCAAAAAACTCAGTACACAGAATACTGCGCAAACATAAATTTCGCCCATATAAGTTCTCCATAGTTCAGCACCTGAAAGAAACAGATTTTCCACGAAGAGTGAGATTTTGTGAATTCGTTTTAACTTGGTCGCAAGGGAACGAATTAGATTTGGATAATATTATATGGACAATTTGGCCCAATTTGGCCCAATTTGGCATTTTAAAACGACGAGGCTTTTTTACAAAAAGTAGCAATTATTTCATTAATCTCAAGCTCGCGCGATGAGTTTATATTAGCTAATGCTAACCCATTCGCCTCTCCTCACCCATTGTACTTCGAAGGTAAGTTTTGAGCATCCTTAAAACGGAAAAACTCCGCTCCGTTAACCAGCTGTCGTCCCCTTACGAACGGCAGCCGTCAGAAGTCGAAACTTGTGCGAGCCAAGGATTTACGAGGTCTTACCTTTTTACGTGCGATTTCTAGCACTTTTTTGGGCAATCAGAAAATTTTCTGCAGTCGCCGACTGGCAGCCAAAGTGATTGAAACAATGTCGCTTTAACCACTCGGCTACCTGGCTACAATGAATATATGAAGCAACGCTCTTAAATTTGAATAAAATAAATGATGACATTCTTTTAGAGCATCCAGAGCAGTTTTTGGAATTGCTTGTTGACCCTGCCCTTCTGCCTCCAGATTTTAAGCTAAGAACCTAATTCCATAACCGATCCGGGCATATCTATTTCGTATACTGCAGATGCTTCAAGTATTTGTGCATCTTCATATTTGTGAAGATATACTGGAATTAAACCTTCGAGTACAATAACATTGCATATGCTATCAAAACGGGATTCAATTTGAGCAATAATATTATCCATAAATGGTATAAATAGTTTGATTCTGTAATATTCTCGTGTACTTGATGATCCGATATTGCTTTTCTCGGTTTTCCGTTTACATATTTAAGGCATAGATATGGTCGCACTAAATTCACTGGCAAGGTTGTTTGCCTGATTATATAGTAATCTAAATTCCGTTTCACTTTTTTTCCTGATATTTTGAAACACTGATTTTATATTATTAACATAAAATAGGACAGTTGATAGATCCTGTTCAACACATCAATACACACAACACACAACAAACATTTACTTAATGTTAAAGTATGAGAAAGTCAATAAGTTGTCACTTCCATGAAGATAATAAAATCGCTTCGATTTAACGAGTAGCTAAACATAGCTTGAAGTATTGGCATCTTGGCATCTTGGAAAAGTAATATTATGGCATCATTAAATGAGTACCTGCTACGTTTACGAAATTATCTTTTTTAATCTTTATGTACCTATAAAGAGTTTGTTTTTTTTTTTTTGTTTTCTCTTAAGATTTTTTTTAATTTATGACCTTTGTTATTCAGTTGGCCTCTCTTGGGGGGAGGGCCTAAAGCCCCTGTAGCCCCTCCCCATAGATCCGCCACTGTGTCACAGTGTTTATCAATTTCGACAAGCAGTATGCTGAATGGTTTGTTGTCAAGTATCCCTAAAGCTCAAAATATTGATTACTCATAAAAGTTGTATTTACAACTGTACATAAAAAAGGGTCTAACTAATTTCTCTCAAATAGAAATTACAATTTTCAAATGTTCCTGAAAAATTATTACCAAGTTTGAAGTTCTGTGAGATGAACTCCTCAATGTGCATTCGGTTTGGTTCGGAACGTTAACATTTTCTTTTTCGGAAAGTAATTTTAGTGTTTCAAAGGAAGCACCACCTTGAACAAGAAGCGTTGACGACGTTCGGCGTAGACAATATCCGGTGTAACCCTTCGGGATTTCCAAATCAAGGTATTTCGCTATGATAGAAGGAACACATCCTATAGTATTTTTACCTACAGGTTACTCAATGCATTTATCATTTCTGTAGGTTAAAAAAACCTACGTTGTTTACATCCTTTTGGTCGTAGTGCAATGTACTTTTTAACTAAGTTCAAGGCTCCTATTTCGCGTTCTTCAACAATGGTGAAACTTTTTGAGGTACAGGTACCTTGATCAGCAAAACGGCTCCTCTGTCTTCAATATCATCAATTGTCATCTTGACCATTTCATCACGTCTTGAGCCTCCAAATACGCCCATTACCAGTACAACTTTTTTTAGCAGAAAAGTACCATCTGGAGCTTTTCTTATGAAAATTAATACTTGTCCACCTTTCAACACCTTTGATTTTTTAGGAATGTATCCTTTTGATTTAACTTTCAGAAAGGCCATCAGTTAACTGAATGCTGCTATATTAATATTTTCTTTAACAATCAATGTTGATTTCAGCTGTGAGTATTTGGTCCACAAAGACTATTTGCTCTATATTTTTCAGACAGAAATAATGTAAAATAAATAAAAAATATTAATACTTTTCATGAGATAAACTCACCAGTTCCTGGAAGTATGCCATTAAGACAGTTTCATTTACGGTATTCACTCTGTTTCCGTCTTTCAATTTGAAAAATGGTCACACTCCTTCTCGTATATCGATTTCACAGGCAGTAAATTTCCTAACGCTTTTTCAGCTTTGAGCGTCACTTTCTGTGAGATCTCCATAATTATTATGAACACAACCGTTTTTACTTTCCTCCACTAACAAGCTTGTCAATGCTTACAAAAATGCAGCGTCATTTTATTGAATAAACAACCCTTAGCAACCTCTTCAATGTTTTCATGGGAATTGCATAAAAGCTCACTTGTGCTCAGTTGCTGACCAGAACGCACTAAATACTATGAGAAGAAATCTTGTACTTATGCACCACGAGTGTTACTAGATCCTAATGCCCATCGAGCAACATTCATCCCTTGGGCCAAAGGCCCTCGGGTGAATGTTACCCTTCGGGCGTTAGGGTGTTCCAAATTAGGTCAGCACGATTGCCAACTTCGTTATAATTGATGCTACGAATTCGGTTAAATGGGCAAACTAGTAGCATTTTTAATGGCCTTCTCGATGCCGAAAACAAAAAAAAATTGAGTCGCGTTTTCAGAATAATTCATAAAATGATTTTTTTTTCAATGAAACACCCTATATTTTTTCACGCCTTTCGATTCGTAATAACATTCTCAACAACAAAGCTCACATCATCTTTCTTTCTAAAGTGGAAAATGAGTGACTTATGTGGAAATATTTATTTCTTTCACTAGTACAAAAAAATTCTTTGTTTTGGCGAATAAAACCTCATGATTGTCCAAACACCCAATTTTGGTGCTTATACGAATGACAATGTTTTGTTGCTAATAGCAAAATAAGACAGTAAAAAGAAAAAATTGCACTGGGATGTGAACTCGTGAAACCCGTGATCATCATGTCGCACCACTCATTTGACACCACTGTGCTATTTGATACAAATTTGAAAAAAATTTGTACAAAACGATAATTTCCATACAAAAGCCATTCCGTTAGCCGCATTTATTTTGTGAATCAAAATATGTCTGCTGTAATGATCACTTTGAAGCCTTTTTTATACAAACAGAAAATACTGGTGGGTCATATGAATGTGGTTGGAAAAAATGTGTTTGATTCCATAAAACCATGAGCAATCAAGTTGCCTTGAAACTTTGTCAAAATACTATTTGTCAAACATTCTCAAGTATATCATGACAATTTCATAAATTATTGTAACTGTCAACTACTGTTTATTTTTAATTAATAATAATTTTTTATTTTTGAAAATTTCGTTTTCCTATCAATAAAAATGTAATATGTTAGAATCCTACTTGGTTTGCCAGAAAAATAGTGTAAGAGCACTCCAACACTACATTATTTCGTTCCTCTATCGTGAATTACCTAATCGGCGTTTTTTTGCTGTGCTTCATGAACAATGAAAAAGTTTTTGAGAATAGGAGAACTAAAAAACGTGTTGTAATAAAAAACGTGTTGTAATATCTGAAGATACAGAAATTGACGTTTTATCATACTCTGAGGTATATCCAAATAATTCCATCAGAGATTTATCTAGAGAAATAGCTGTTCCACTGTCTGGTATTAAACGAATTCTGAAGAAACATAAGATTTCTCCTTATGAGTTAAGACCAGTGCAAACACTAGAACCTGGTGATCCTGAGAGATGATTGGGGTTTTGTCAGTGGTTTATGGATAAATGCAGACAAGATTCAAACTTCTATAGAAATATTATATGGAGGAGGCTAATTTTTCAAATCGTGGGATGTATAACAGAAATAATTTTCATTATTGGAGTAGACATAATCCATTTCTAGTCCATCCCCACAATCCGCAAAGACGATTTAGTATTAATGTTTGGTGTGGTTTATTTAGATGCAGAATTATCGGTTCATTTTTCTACCATGGTTCTTTGAACGGACCCCGTTACATTAATTTATTAACAAGAAAGAGTGTTGGAAAAGTTTTTCGCTGATCTAGATCTGGAGGCTCGTCAGATGATCTATTTTCGGCAGGATGGAGCACCAGCAGATAATGTCAGTGGCGTAAAAAGAATGCTTCGAGGCTGTTTTGAAAACAGATGGATTGCTACAAATGGTCCTGTTAAGTGGCCCCCTCTCATTCGCCAGACATGACACCTCTAGATTTTCATTTTTGGGGATTTCTGAAAAATGAGGTGTTCAAAATAAAACATAATAATGTAGATGAACAGGAAAATTATATTGAAACTATAATTAATAGAATTGATGGCCGAAGTGTGTTGAATGCCACACGTAGTGTCAATGGAAGGGTCCAAATATGTGTTCAACAAGAAGGCGGTGTTTTTGACCACTTACTCGATATTTTATAACGCTTTATCAAATCTGTTTGTTATAAATGTTTCCTATTAATAAAACTGTCTTATTTTCACCTTTACGAAAGAAAGTTAAATGAGGTTTGTTGTTGAGAATGAGATTTGTTGTTGAGAATATTATTACGAATCGGAATGCTTGAAAAAATATAGGGTGTTCCATTGAAAAAAATATCATTTTATGAAATATTCTGAAAACGCGACTGTCAATTTTTTTTTGTTCTCGGCATCGACAAGGCCATTAAAAATGCTACTAGTTTGCTCATTTAACCGATTTCGTAGCGTCAATAATAACGGAGTTGGCAATGGTGCCGACCTAATTTGGAACACTCTGTATAACGCACTTGGTACATAAATAGCTATTTCGGCAGAATTATTGAAAAAGTAAGAATAATTAATTAATTTACTCAGATGCCAAAGTTGGGAAGGGTCGCAAAACTGGGGAACGATAATGGAATATATTTTCTTTGTTTTCGTCATTTTGCGACTCTTTTGCATTTTTTCTCTAGGAAATAACGAGAATTGTTTATAATTTACATTTTTAACAATGTTGCCAACCTTGTAAGAGGGCACAACTTTTTATTGTTTCATTCGTCTTCGTCTTCCCTAGCTCACACAAGTCTCTCGAAGACTTCCGAGGGTTGCTCGTAGGGGTGCAATCGGTTGACGGAAATAACAATTTTAACAATTAAGAAAAAGAATTATTTTGCTATTTTTCTCCATTTTTGTTAAAGTGATTGGCCTATAATATAGAGAGGTAGTTTCAAGGATAAAGACAGGTCTGATGCAGGTTGATTGGAGTAGTCTCGCTGAAGTCTCAGTCGAGGTGGACATTTTACTTGGCTTTGATTGATGATGTGGCTTGTTTAGAGACATGGGGATACAATGAAGGTCTGATGCGTTATACCTACCGACCGTGGGTGGTCATTACCAAACTTCGGATGGGGGAGGAGCGAGAACTGAAAAGTGTATCAAGTAAACCTTTGTCACTATGAGAAATGGAAATTATTTACCCGGCATTTTAACGATTTTTACGGCAGACGCTGTTGTTGATGTTTTGTAATTGAAAGAGAGGTTTCTACTGCAGTCATCAGCGGTAAAAAAACTGTAAAACCGTGGAATTTTGAGAATCATCACCGATTTTAATAAAAATTTGGATTTAAGCTACACTGACCCTCTTCATCAACATCTACCCTATGCCGAACCGGGCTTTTTATTTTTTAGGGGTGTAAACTACCCCTTATTATATTATAAAATCGTTGATTTTAGCATTTAATTGGTTAAAATGAAGTTTAAATTAATTATTTGTAGACTACTTGACATTCTGAAACGAGTTTATACTTAAACAGACAGATGCAACTCCTGTAAATCATCCCCAAGGGGTTGTAATTTTCAAAACTATTATTAAAGATGTTTATTATAATTTGAAAATATTGAAAATTGCGTAATTGAATTTGAATTATTGTTAGAATGAAATATTATTTGCTAAAATGCTTCAACCCTTATAAACCACCCCCTGGGAATATGAATTATTGTAAAAAATCTTTTTAATAGTTTTTTTGTTCATAATTAGAAATAAGTTCAAGCTGCATTTATATTGAATTGAGAATAATACAGTAATGACACAAAAATAATTTTTTCAACCCTTCAACCCTTATTAAAGCAACTCCTTGGTACCGAAAATATTAAACTTGCGGTTATAATTTTTTTGGACACACATTCGCAACAAAATCAACCTCACCGTTACTTGTACTGGGCTGGTCCATAGTATTTTTGAATAAACATGTGTTGCAAGAATCACCCCTAAAAGAAGCGCGATGCATGAATATTATTGCAGAATTTATTTAAACATAACATTAGATTTTTAAAAAATCTGTTGGTTTTTCGACAATGACTCCTTAATTTTTTAAACAAATGATTTTTGAAAATGATATTTTGTAAAGAATTTCAAGTGTTTTAACGTCATATTAATTAAAAATGTTTGCAACCAATGTTTTCGAAAAGGAGTGAGTTCAAAGGGGTTGGGTAAGCCACAATTAGTGCATGCATGCAAACTTTGAACCGCCATATCTCCTTTAATTTTTATGATAAAAAAACATTTTCAGTAAAAAAATCCTAGAACTATTGAAACATTTTTCTTTATGAATACGTTTTGGTTTATTTAAGAAGGATGCACTTTTTTTCAAAATTATAAAAATGTTGTTTTCAATTTAATCAATTATTTTGTCTAAGCTAAGCATTCCAAACCGGTCAAATCACATGGATCATATCAATCATACCTAAATATAGCTAATTGCAAGTGGGGAGACACTAATTTATATTAGGGTTGTAATGACGAGGGTTTAATTGTTACATAAAAAAAACTGGGACTGACTTTATTTTGATCATAAGTCAATCAATTCTTATGCAATATAATTTTATCACAGCTCATTTGGAAGGGTTTTTAATGTACTTAGTATATCTCATTAAGAGTTCAGAAAATAGGCTTTTTTCGTGGGAAGCGAAACCGAACTCGGGAAGTGTGCAAGCACGGAAAAAGCATTTATTGACGAGTAATGAACGATATGTTTCATTATATCTACCTGAAAACCACAGATTGTTAAGAAACATTTATTTTTAATGATGAAGGAACAAAAACAATAATTATTAATTGAAATATTTATGGTATAAAAATATCCAGACATTGCCACAAAACAAGCGTTAATTACCCTGTTAGTAAGGAGATATTCAAACAATTTGCGATTTCTAGAGAACTGCCAACAACATATTATTTAAATTTGACATGTAAATAGGCAGCTATAATGACATCAGCGCACGGAAACATATTTCGTGCGGGCGCTAAATAAGCATGTAAATATGGTGTTTTCAGATATTTATAATGAAAGAAATGTTTCCTGTTTTTTCCCCTAAAATTACACCATATTCGAGTTATTTGAGATCATCCTTCAAAGATCAGCTACAATTTTGTTCAAATTAATTTTTTCGATAAAATCAATTTTTTAAAGTTATTCTTGAAAAACGTTTAAGAAACGTGGTTCTTTTCAATGAGAAATGTATAGTTTCAATCGCTAATAACTGGGAAAGTATCAGTTTTACAAAAAAACTTATGAAACAGTAGTTGCTTATAGACTACAAGCCCATATAACATTTTGGGGGGGTCATTTTATACAGCATGAAACATATTCAGAACGATGTTGCTATATGAAAAAATAACTTTAGGCACTATGCCGTCAATTCTTGGTGGTGCAAATGACTGTAATAATAATCATTTTTCATCTGAAGATGTGCTCTTCTGACAAACTATTCTTGAACGACAGCATTCCTCACGTTGGTAGATTATGAAATAATGATATCTTAGAACCTACAACCGTACAAAAATAATGGGACCGGAAGCCAGGAAAATTTTTCAATTTCCGAAAATTAAAAAAAAACTGGTTTCCGGTCCCATTATTTTTGTACGGCAGTAGGTTCTAGGAGATTACTATTTCATAGTCTACCAACGTGATGAATGCCGTACAAGAATAGTTTGTCGGTAAAGCACATCTATAAATGAAAAATTATTATTATTACAGTCATTTACACCACCAAGAATTGACGGCATAGTGCCTAAAGTAATTTTTTCGTAGCAGCATCGTTCTGAATATGTTTCATGCTGGGTCAAATGACCCCCCCAAAATGTTATACGGGAATGCAGTCTATTACAATTGGTCAGTCTATCGATGTCATTTTGATTGAAAAAATTCCATTCCCTAGATGGGGTTGTTTTCACCCTCAAGGCAAAAGCTTGCTTCGGCGTAGAGTAGATTCTAAAAAAGGTTATAAATACTACCAGAATTCAAATTTTCAAGGAAATTGACCTTGATTCTCGAAATTCCACGTGAAAATGGCTGTTAAGTGGACTATATTCAGGAGGAAAATTGTCACCGGTTAATTTTTCTGAATTTTTTTATATGTAGAATATGATTTCCTGAGCAAAAGTGAATATTTGCCCAAGTCAATCTCATGACAAGGTTTCGAGATACAGGGTGTCAGTTGGAAAGTGGCAATTTCTTCGAAGTAACATTCTGCCGTGCTAAGCAAGAAGGTCGTATCTGAATTTTTGTCAAAACTGAGTTATTGGTATTCGTTGTATCTGCCAGCAACCGCGCGTCTTCTGATGTATCATGCATTGATATAAAAGGATCCGACAATATATGAACCATCCCTGAGAATGATTAATTTCCTAATACAAATGTGGATTTTGGATTGACGTGGCCTTTACTTGATGGAAATTCATAGTATATGACACTAAGGTAAACACGATTAAATTTCCACAGATTTATTGTCTTCGCGACATGTTTCGATACACTGTATCTTTTTCAAGCGAATGTAATACATTAAATTATTCTACCTTGAACATTACTTAAATACCCTTCTTAACAATTGAGGTAATTAGGAGCTACCTATGATAAAAATAAAATTGACAATACAATGTAGGTAGATACCTGGAAATCTCAAAACATATCTACTACTTAATTAGTTGAAAAGGTTCAACAAAGGGGAACTATTAAGGTCCAATTGATCATTTAGTAAACAATTCGAATTTTTCAATTTATTAATTTCCAAGAATTCTAAATAATTAAGTCTAATACCTTTATTTTCAACATGAAGGATTTCAAAGTTTTCATCGAAGTCATGGTCTTCTTCCAAAATATGATTGGCATATGTTGAATGTGTTTTATTATTTACATAATTCATACGGTGCTCACGTACACGGCTTTTGAATGGTCTACCAGTCTGGCCTACATATACTTTGGAACAAGAACCACAATTCAATTTATAAACTCCTGATTTTTTAGATTTTTGTGTTTTATCTTTATTATTTTTAATAAACCTTCCCAACGTGTTATCTGTTCTGAATGCTACTCTTAAATTTTGTTTTTTCAAAAATGACGCTATTTTTTCTGAAACGGGCCCTGAATAAGTTAATGTTCTGTAATTATTGTCAAGGTTCCTCATAGTGGGGTACACTTCTTGGATAGCCTTTCTATGTAATTTTTTAGCAAGAATATTCTCTATTAATTTGACTTGATATCCATTGTTAACTGCTATCTGTTTTATAATATTTAATTCTTTGCAGAAGTTTTCTTCAGAAAGAGGAATATTAACTAATCTATGTATCATACTATGGTATGCTGATATTTTATGTATATATGGATGTATCGAATTATTATGAATGGTGATGTCAGTATGGGAAGGTTTATGAAAAATAGAAAAATGGTGTTTGTTGTTGGTTTTACCTATTGTCAGATCTAAAAAATTTAATGATTTTTCTACTTCTATTTCTATTGTGAATTTAATGTTTGGGTGAATAGTGTTAATATATTTATGAAAGGTGTCTAACTGTCTGTTGGTACCTTTAAAACAAACTATAATGTCATCCACATATCTGTACCAATACAAAAACTGTTGCGAGAGTGGGTGCTTGTGGATTATTCCTTCAAGGTTGTCCATGAAGATATCTGCCAGTAGCGGACTCAGTGGATTTCCCATGATCAAGCCTTCAGATGAAGAATATATTATGATTATGTTAAAAAAACTCTTGATTTTTTAGATTCCGGTAAATTTACAGTACTTAAACGTGACCCCACTTATGTGTACCAACTACAAATCAAAGAATTCTTGAGAAACTCTAAATCAATTTTTAATGAAGCCGAGAAGTTCAGACTAACTCTTATGAATCCACAAACTCCGAAATTATATTCTCTGTTAAAATTGCATAAACAAAACTACCCTGTCCGGCCAGTAGTATCATTCGTAACAGCACCATCAGTTAAGTTATCAAGAAAGTTAATACATTTAATAACAAACTATTCTAAATTTGTACCGAAATTCAGTCTTAAAAATTCTTATGATTTGATAAATAAAATCCAGGATATTTCTGTTCCAGATAACGCGAAATTAATTTCTTTTGACGTTCAAAATCTTTTCCCTAGTATACCTCCTCAAGATACCATAGTCTTGGTTGAAGGTTTACTAGATAGAAATCATGTCAACCCAGTTATTAAACAAGAGATATTAGACCTTTTGTCGATATGTCTTGAACAAAATTACTTTCAGTTTGACAATAAAATATATTCTTCATCTGAAGGCTTGATCATGGGAAATCCACTGAGTCCGCTACTGGCAGATATCTTCATGGACAACCTTGAAGGAATAATCCACAAGCACCCACTCTCGCAACAGTTTTTGTATTGGTACAGATATGTGGATGACATTATAGTTTGTTTTAAAGGTACCAACAGACAGTTAGACACCTTTCATAAATATATTAACACTATTCACCCAAACATTAAATTCATAATAGAAATAGAAGTAGAAAAATCATTAAATTTTTTAGATCTGACAATAGGTAAAACCAACAACAAACACCATTTTTCTATTTTTCATAAACCTTCCCATACTGACATCACCATTCATAATAATTCGATACATCCATATATACATAAAATATCAGCATACCATAGTATGATACATAGATTAGTTAATATTCCTCTTTCTGAAGAAAACTTCTGCAAAGAATTAAATATTATAAAACAGATAGCAGTTAACAATGGATATCAAGTCAAATTAATAGAGAATATTCTTGCTAAAAAATTACATAGAAAGGCTATCCAAGAAGTGTACCCCACTATGAGGAACCTTGACAATAATTACAGAACATTAACTTATTCAGGGCCCGTTTCAGAAAAAATAGCGTCATTTTTGAAAAAACAAAATTTAAGAGTAGCATTCAGAACAGATAACACGTTGGGAAGGTTTATTAAAAATAATAAAGATAAAACACAAAAATCTAAAAAATCAGGAGTTTATAAATTGAATTGTGGTTCTTGTTCCAAAGTATATGTAGGCCAGACTGGTAGACCATTCAAAAGCCGTGTACGTGAGCACCGTATGAATTATGTAAATAATAAAACACATTCAACATATGCCAATCATATTTTGGAAGAAGACCATGACTTCGATGAAAACTTTGAAATCCTTCATGTTGAAAATAAAGGTATTAGACTTAATTATTTAGAATTCTTGGAAATTAATAAATTGAAAAATTCGAATTGTTTACTAAATGATCAATTGGACCTTAATAGTTCCCCTTTGTTGAACCTTTTCAACTAATTAAGTAGTAGATATGTTTTGAGATTTCCAGGTATCTACCTACATTGTATTGTCAATTTTATTTTTATCATAGGTAGCTCCTAATTACCTCAATTGTTAAGAAGGGTATTTAAGTAATGTTCAAGGTAGAATAATTTAATGTATTACATTCGCTTGAAAAAGATACAGTGTATCGAAACATGTCGCGAAGACAATAAATCTGTGGAAATTTAATCGTGTTTACCTTAGTGTCATACAAATGTGGATGACATTGGAAAAATATTTTTAAAAAGTTAATCTCAAAATTATGAGATTGTCAGATACGACTTTCTTGCTAAGCACGGCAGCATTGCTCTTAAGAAAACGTCCTAAAAGAAAATGTTTTGCGCAACAGATAATGATTGGTTTGAGTTATTACTGTCCAGTGCTCCTTGGGTAGGTATGAAAGAAAACACAACTACATTCTATCTGATAGCCAGAGTGCTATAAAAGCTCTGAACTCAATACAGATAAAGTCAAAGCAAGTCTGGGAATGTCGTCAGAGCCTCAATGAACTGTCAAGATGCAACAAGGTTACACTTGTGTGGGTGCCTAGTCATAAAGGCCATAAAAAAGCAGACCAACTTGCAAAGAAAGCATCTGAATCACCATTCACAGGTCCAGAACCAGCGTTTGGAATTAGCAAAACCCGATGCGGAAACCTAATCAATGAGTGGAAGATCAAAACACCAAACATACTGGGACCAAATCGAAGGGCATCGACACAGCACAGCCATGGCTGACACACTCAACCTCAACAGATCCAAGATACGCACGATCACTGGCTTACTAACCCCACACTGCGGCCTTAGGAAACACCTGCAAACCATGGGAATAAATAGAGAAACCGTGGACTGTAGACTCTGTGGTGACGAGGAGAAAACAGCCTCTCACATCATCTTCGAATGCGACGCGCTGCTCAACAAGCGCAACAGAACATTCGTCTAGATCAGCCTAGAAACAGACATGAATCCGAAACACATAGTAAATAGACTACTAAACCTGGTGAAAAACACACGCCTATTTAACTAGGAACCACTGACGACAGAACAGTACAATAGACCCCAGCTGGTCTCAGTGTTAAGGGTATCTCGCTCGTCCGCCTTTATTAACCAACCAACCAAACAACCAGTGCTCCTTTGATTCAATTCGAGCTTTTTCAAATCTGGTTTTGTTGTATTTTTCTTTACCACATTTACTATAAATGATTGTGTAATTGATGAAATAAGCTAAACTATTTGTATATTTCCTGATCATATTCATAGTCCTCAGATTTTTTTCAGATATTCGATTTCCGTTAGTAACCCAGGCTCGTCAGCATAAACCAACCAACCCAGGGAAAAAAACAGTTTTTTACAAAAAAAAAATTATATCGCCACATGACTACTTTGGAAGTATGAAAAAGCGTATACTATCCAAGCAATTATTTGTCGATTGGTATTCAACAGTGCGTCGCTATCTTGCAGTGACTGACCGGTCATTGTTTGTGATATAATTGACAAGTAGAGCGTAGCCAACATAGCGATATTGTGGTAATTAATTTGGTTGTCCTTTACAAAGTAAATCGATGTCAATGGACGTCGGTGGGCAGGAGTACATTGAGTTACACTGCTGGAAGCGGCAGAGAGGTTGATTACGCAAAGAGATTGCTGTTGGTCAGTTAGTGTGAATGTTGATTATTAAAGAAACTGCAATCGGTTATGCAGATACTGTGTATAAATATGTATTCAGCAATTTCGCAACCAGAAAATACATTTCGGAATTTCGTAGAGAATATATCAGGGAAATATTATTTTTCTAACACCTCCTTTGAAAATTTACTTTTCCTTCCTAGTGTTATGGTTGAAAGTAGCACTTTTCCTCCATTAAAATCAAATATAGTTTCACGTAAATACAGGTATTTTTTTTAGTTCGTATTTTCATTGTATTTTATTTTTCAACTACTTAGTACATTATTAAAAATGGATAAATTGGAGACAAAGAGTTGCTTGTGTTGTTGCAATTTATGAAATATTTTATAACAGGAGTACCTGTCATAATTTGATTCGCATTTTGACTTTCTCCATATCTTCATATCCTTCCCCTGCGGTTGTCGAATGCCAACCTCCTTGTGAATTGTCTCTTCCCGTATTTGCTAAGGCAGATATTCACAAACTATGTCAGGTATATTGTTCTGTATTATGCAACTTTAAATATTTGGCTACGTCAAATGGCATTTTTTCCTAGAACCTGTACTGGCCAATATGATTTTTTATAACTTAAAAAGGAAGGACGATGACTCGTTTTCGCTGGTCTCAGAACTGCATACTTTTTGATAATGTCAAGGATGTTGACATTGTCAATGGTATTGTTTGTAACAATTAATTACCGTTGTATTTTTATTTTTGTGTCTGGTAGTACTATTAAAATAATATTACCCTTATCTTGCATATCTTCACCGGTCATATTTCATGATTAGTCACATTGGCGTGCACCACAGATCGAAAGAATAATTATTAAAGCAACCCACAAAAAATAAATAAATAATAACCTATTAATAAGTAAAATCTTACCAATGACAAAAATCTAACCTTCATCATTAAGTACTGGTCATCTGGTGCTTCTACAATAAACTTAATGATATCCTCTTGGCCTCATACCCAATCCCTAATTTCTTTAAATATACTATTAAGGGGTACTTTATTTCTTTTATGCACGACCGGGCGTGAAGTAGCACTTTATCGCTCTGATATGCGGACGTAAATTAGCACTTTAGCGCCCGCGGACTACTTTATGGACCGGCAGGCGATAAAATCTATGAACAGGCGCTAAAATGAATTTCAATCTCATATCGATAGAATCTATATTCCGATGGATCATATGATCAAACCCAAAACTTTATTAACAATAATATAACGAAAACAATGAACATAAATTAATTCAATAAATGAATTATAACTTAATATTGACAATACAGATAGTTACTGATTTCGACTGATTCCTTATTACTAGAAGTCTGAAGAGAATGCATGTTATTTATTATCTGGTGTTTCAGAGTAGTGAGCAATATTTTCAGATTGTCTGCAATGGCTAGTAGAAGGCTCATCATTTTCTACAATTTTCTTAGAAATCTTCAACTTATTTGCAACTGAATTTTCAATATAAACTTCCGCAGCAGTCGTCGACTTCCACCCCGCATGTCTTTCAATGTTGATTATATCCTCGCCTGCATCTGCTAACATACTCGTAGTTGCTGAGGAACGTCTTAAGCAGTGACCGGTATATTCTTTCACATTAGAAATACCTAGCTAAGTGGCTATTCTGAAAGGTATATTTGACCGAATGTATTTTTTCAGATAACCTGTCTCGTATACTTGCCATTCTTATAATATAAAAAAAACCGCTTTCGATCATTCTGATATCGCAGGGAAGAATATTTTCTGTAAATATCCACATTACTTGGCGATTTCTGTTCTTTATCGATTACAGTACATACTCGAGCTATATTCGTTTTGATTTCTCGTATAGTTATGAGTAAGAATGTCTGGAAATCATGAATGTTGTCTGTCCACTGTGACATTTGCCAATTCTTCGCGGCGACTTGCTCCACAAATACCAAAAATCAGTGCTACCTACAATAAATTCTCAGATTAACATACTGAACATTGAGAAAACCTGAAATTGAACTTATTTTTATAATAAGATGCAAATTGTTTGGTGCTTGCCTCAAAAAAAACTCAATTTCTTCTCTGCTTAGAATCTTCGATTTGTTTGGTTCATAACCATCAGATTTTCGTTTAAAAAAAGTATCAATCTTGAGTATCTACTGATATCTATATTATCATGTACATTTAAAGTAGCTTTCAGCATGGAATAATATGACCATATGGTAGAGGTCTTACAATGGTCAGATTTTTCCAGAAAATAGGCAAGAAGTGCACTCTTTGTGTAGTACTTATTTTTCACATTTTTCCCATTGCACCACCTCACGAATTCTTCATACACTTTGTATTGTATTTTCTTGGATTTACTTGGCAATAAACTCAATTTCGCATCCTCAGCTGCTTTACTTATTTCTGGTGGAGTACAATTCACACTTTCTTCGTCGCTTGAATCCATTTCAAAATCAGTGATAAATAATCTGTGATCACAAAAATTGACAGCATATATGGCCACTGGCCTATACAATCTTATTTCAAAAAATTGACTGAGTTGCCATGGTAACATTCATTCCATCACTTCTTGATTTATTATGTTTCCGATATGATATGAATATACATCCTCACGGCATCCTTGATGTATTTTCATCATGTTCTAGATATAAGGAGGTGAAAATAGTGTATTTTTCGATTTGATTTCGAGAGTTCCTACCTTTGACATCTGTTTCGTGGTCACCCACTCATCAGAAAGGATTTATTAAATTATAAGTTTCAACTAGTGACTGTAGATGTCACAAGTAACTTTCCATAAAGAGGTATCTATCTACATGCCAACAAATAAACCGGTTGTGCATAAAATTTTGTATGTATTTCTGGCGTAATTTGCTTTTATGGACCTAGGCTAGTTACTTACACGCTGCGGCCCATAAAAGCCTATTTTACGCCATTCATACATAAATAACTATTATCAGCCGTTATTGAAAATGTAGAAAGGAGCATTGAATATTTTGACCATGATGTTGGTGGTCGAAATAGTTACTTATGTACCAAGGGTATAAATAGATATTTATGCCCTGAGGGCGACGTTTTACGAACCCGAGGGCCTCTGGCCTGGAGATTTGTAAGTCGCCCGAGGGTATACACATCTGTTTATGCCCGCGGTACATACATAACTTTATGACATACTAGTTCGTTATTGCAATCCAATCTCATTACAAATCAGTATTTTATCATAGTAGACACTATCGTTGCTAGGTGAATATTGACAGACGTAAATGTCATAAAATAACAATAATTTTTATATGTGTCAAGGATAGAAGTCAAAATGAACGAAGATTTTGGAATTCCTGACGAAATTATTGAAAAAGCAAAGAAAGCAACTGAAAATCTGTTGCCAAAAAAGTCTAAAGAAGCCTACGACATGGAATACGAAAAATTATTAAATATAAAAATATATCTATTTATGCCCTCGCGGGCCATAAAGTGAACTTTATGCCCGCACGGGCATAGAGTACGACATTAGATAGTTGGTAACTGAGCAGTAAAAACACAATAATAAACTAGTATGACATAAAATAATTTTTAAAGAATGAAAAAGTAAAAGTTAGTTTTTGATAAGTGAAGCGATGAGCTTCAATAAATTACCGACAGCATGACTTTCTCTGCTGGGTACATTGAAAATTGGGTCACATTTCCATTGAATAGAAAGGCCCAAAACGGCATATACATTATCAGAAGTATTACGACAAACATCGGCAATAAACCCACAAATTCACAAAAATATGTCTTGAGAAATTGGAAGGATAATCAAAATAAACTTGAACGCACCACTGGTGAACTTCATCCCTTTCATTCGCCAACTATTTGTAAGTATCTCGGTACTACTGCTATTTGTGAGAAAGAGTTCTGTACTTTAAGTGGAATAAGGAAACAATGTTCTTTGACAATCGAATCTACCTAAAACGGCACTCAGACTGGTAAAAAAATTTTCACAAAATTTTGAAGATGTCGGTTTTGTGCAAAAATATTGAGATTGTGAAGGCAACTATTGTCCAAAAAAATGGGGTATTCAATATTTTGTTGGGCGTTCAAAACATTTGTGCTTAAAATTTTGTGCTAGAAATTTTTGCCAGTCTGAGGGCCGCTTACAAAATAATTACTATGCCGCATTCTAGCTAAAACTTTAATCGGTTTCATTTGAAATTTCGAATATAATGAAAAATTAATCAAACAAATTCACGAATACTCTTGTCAAAATCAACTTGAAAATATTCTGAATACCTCCGTTGCATAATTTGTGGCTTCACTGAATCCCAATAGCTCACACAAGTCGCCGCAAAAATCCATACTGAATGCTTTCTAACTGGAACTTTGATGAATAACTATTTAAGAGTAACTACTCTAAAATATATATTTTAGTGTGCAATTTCATTAGCGCACCTGCTGTCGGTAGAAAGTCAGATTCATTCTATTTCAGTCACGGTGAAATTGAAAAACAAATGTATTTAAATGAATCCGCGCATCATTAATCAACACCCATATTTCAAAAAATTCACTTAGTCTCAACATACAAATTGCATTATATTTTCAATGAAAGCAACTGGCACCTTTCAAACAAAACATTTTTCGAAATGAAATTTAACGACAGGTTAATCTAAAATGTTATTTTTTTTGTTGAGTATCAGGTATACAAATTCTAAGTTGAATACCTATTAAAATCTTGGGGATATGCCAGAATGGAATTTTGTTATTTTTGAATTTTTAACAGGCGGATTATTGTCTCACGACTGGGTAGTTAGGGTTTTATTTGTGAGTCATGTGCATTTCTTTTAGAAAACAGCGGCGTATTTGAAATTTTGATTATGGTGCTGAGACAGGCTATATTCTTCAAATGAACAAAAAATGTTCATTGATATTAGAGAGTTATTGCAACCTCTAATGTGATGATACTTTGATAAAGTTTTCCTTTCAAGATTTACGCACGAGGACAATAGTTTTCCTCAAACCAAAGCACGACGCGGGAGCCGGAGCGGGAAAGGAAAATGGGAAATGTGCGAATTGCTAGAAAAACAGTGCTTGGAGCAAACCAAACAAATTTTGCTGTTTACCTGCATTTCGGAATTCTGATAATCGCACCGATATGCATATTTACATATCCTACTCCCTGCTATAGAATTTAGTCTCGCGCTCATTCAGTTCCCGCTCCCGTCCCGCGATCAATCGTTGGTTTGGGAAAACCTTCGTTCTTCTCCAAGTTGTGCCTCCTAAGCATATTGCAAATGGATGCGCTGTTTGGGAATGAGTGAAACATATGCTGCAGTTGATTCAAAGATAATTTTCTTTGTAAACTGTTCGGCAGCGCATACAAATGATATTAGACCATTGATGTTATGAGATAGTTATGATGAATAGATGAAAAGATTTGAACTTTGACGTTCGTGTCAAAATAAAGTTTAGGTAAAAGCATCTAGAAAGGAGGTTGTTGCAATAACACCATTACTAAACAGATTTACAAATCACAATACAGGATACTTTAATTGAAGTTTCTTGTAATTAAGTAAACTCATTTCAGTTTGCAATATCTCTCTAATACCATTACGAAACAGAATTACAAATCTCAATACAGGATACTTTAATTAAAGTTTCTTGTAATTGAGTAAAATTATTTCAGTTTGCAATAACTCTCCATCACGATGGAATAACTCAGTGCATATCACTTTTTTCCCGGATCCTCTTAATGATATTATAAAGGATGAGGATGAGTTAGTTGGTTGAGAAAGAATAAACGAAAATGGAGTGATTATGGATATCATGATGACGAAGTTTGACGATGACGATGATCTGAAATGTGAAGATGACGCAACTCATATCTGATTGATGCTATAACAGATTATATTTATAATATAATATACGAGTTTCATACATTCGAATAGCAGACAATTGAAAGTATATGTGCTAAGACTCTGAATTATTCAGCTGGGTCCAGTGATTGGAATCCTAACACCAAGGAATAATTATTGAAATATTTGGTGTACCTATCTGAATGAGGTTGAACACAATCGAAACGGAATCGGATCTATTCGATTCTCTTCCAAGCAGAAATGGCGATACCAAGAAAAACATTTCAAAATCTTTTGTAAAAATTATTGAATTTGGCATCTTTAAAGTAATTTTCATTGTCTAGTTCATTTCACTCATACCTCTAGATGAGAAACTATACCAAGAATATTATTTGTGTAATTGATGACTTGTTTATTTTGTGGAAATAAATGATCACTTTATTGAAACGACAGAAACACTCTTTTGTCTTATTTCCACTAGTTTTTAATTTTCACGACCAGTTTCGGGTTTTATTCCATTATCAAGTATACAAACTAACTAATATAATTGAACTCTAAAACCTTGTTTACAGTGCAGCTTTTTTTAGTTCCCCTCCTGTTAACTTTTGAATGGTTCGACGTACGAATTTGAAACAAAAAATCGTTCGAAAGGTTTCACCGATACTACTTTTTGATATAAAAATATGGTGATTGCTCTACAGGGGGCGCTGGGGGGCACATCTACTCAAAATTTTTAAATGGCATGGGGGGTCGAGTGTGACATCGTCGAAAAGAGAACTCAATTTTCTTCACAACCATCTAATTTTTTTTGAATTTCGTTTATTATTTTTGCAATTAAAATGCGAAATATCAAATATAAATGCGGATCTGAAATCTACTCATACCTCGATACATTTGAACGGTTTGTTGTGGAATAATGAAACTAAAAACATTTTGAAGAGTATTACCGATTCTACTTTTTGAGAGGAGGAACATTGCAATTACTCGACAGATGGCGCTGGGGGTACATCAACTCGAAAGGCATAATAATCGAAATTGGGAAAAAATTCTCAACAAAATTCGAAAACATCTAGATAGTTGCAAGAGAATTGAATTTTCTTTTCAACTATGTGACACTTGACCCCCATGCCATTTAAAAATTTTGAGTTGATGTGCCCCCCCCTCCTCCCCCTCCCGTTGCGCCCCTGTCGAGGAATCATAATAATTTTCATTTCAAAAACTAGTATCGGTATCAGTATTGGAGGTTATGGAAATTACCTGGGTTGTCAATATTATGCCTCAGGATATACTAGTCGCAAATTGTTGATATTTTGATGTCATTATAGAGTGTGTCTCATTTAAAATGTATACCCGAATGTACATTTTTGAAATTCAGGTTTGAGCTTTGGCATAGGTTTTGTCCTATAAATATAAGACGTACATTTCGAGGAAACCAGTTTAAATTCGAGTAACAAATCGAGACAACTGTTGCCCCCAAATGGGGCCTATACTCGATATTTTGTGCCGCGCTGAAGATCTCGAAAAAATTATTGTAAATATGTAATTGTTCAGAATGTGAATTTGACCTCCAACATTAAAATCCATTACGAGATTGTCATTTTCAGTTCTTTTCAATATTTTTCTCCCATGTCCGGATACGGTAACAATTGTGGTTTACAATTCAATAGGATGCCATGAAAATAGAAAAAAAATGAATAGAGTATTAGACGCCAAGCAAACAAAAATTATGATTAAATCAATTGTCAATATGATGAAACTTTCAGTCAAATCAAAATGTATCCGTAGCAACGTAATAGAGTGAAAAGAGCCCATGGTATCTGTTTTCAGTGTAATGTTGTTCTGATTAGTCGTGTTCAATCTGATGACCTCAAATGAACTAATTTCATTGGATTTGAGCAAATAATCGGCCCATTTTTCTTTTAACCCGTCAGCCCGAAGCCAAAATGTGTAGTGATTTTATAACGTATGCCCTTCAGTGTTTTGATAGTTAGAAATATAATGATCAATGAACAAGCAAAATTAGCGGTTGCACATGGAACACAATAATAGTTTTAAGTATTATTATTATTATACTTTATTTTCTCAAAGACATGCATAAACACGTATAGAGTCAACAATGCCCTTTTTCTCAACACATTTGGTGACTCTTCGGCATATGGTATATTGGTGACTCTTCGGACCAACGTGACACGTATGCCGATCGGTTTCCGTCTGATTTTCATTCGATGAAATATCGTTTGGTATGCTTGGCATACGCTAAACTATCATTAGAATACGTAATTTCTTTATGCAATCAACAATAATCAACTAGTTTCTAACAAATTCTATACATGTTGATGCATGAATTTGAGAAAAAAAAGTATTAATATGATTATTATTGTTATGTTCCACGGGCAAGCGCTAATTTTGCTTGTTCATTGATCATTATATTTATAACTATCAAAACCCTAAAGAACTATGGGATGCAATTGAAGATCTTCTTCATAATGTCTACAACAGGAGATGTTTTTCAAGCAACATGATGCAACGATCCATAATTCCAGAATAGGGAATATGCATAATTTTTTTTTATTTATTCAATCAATTTTTTACTTCGTTACAACATAGTAAAAAATATAAATACGGTTGAAAGTCTTGGAATTAATTTTTAAAATAATATATAAAATACCGATTGAATTTGACCTATTTGAACGCCTCCATTTTCGCGCGCTGTGGATGACGTCACATGGCTCTATCAGTGTTGTTCTTCTTCAGTGTCGTTCGTTGAGACGTACTCTGATTGCTCTACTTGCTTGAAGTTGACATTTTATAAAAGAGTAAGACAAATGCAGTACAAGTGTTAGAGAGAGAGATGAACATATGTGAAAGTGATCTCGATCGATCAGAGCAGTCTTCAATGAACAAGCCTTTCTATAGTTATGGCCATTTACACTATTGACAGGTATTAATTAGGTTAGGGATTTGCAGTTTTAATCGCTATTACAATAATGGAAAATGCTAAAAAACTATTTTACAGGTGTTGTCTAGTACCGGAATGCCAAAACACAAGTATAAGTACACCAAGTAAAGTATTTTTTGTGTTCCAAGAGATGCGCAAATACGTAAACAATAGTGTAAGGTTATGTTAAGAGGCGAAGTATCTCCACTATCACATTTACATTGTTGTGAAGATCATTTCAATGTGAGTACATTGTATTTCGATAGTTAACATGAAGTGAATTGATCAGAAGTAAGAAGTAAGAAGTAATTTTCTATGAAAGACGACTAGCACGTGCCATGTGACGTTATTCTTCGTTTCAACCAATGGTGATGCGTTTCGCAAATTTGAAATCCGCGCGCTTATTATGCACTTTTTGATTAAAGTTTTATGGAGTTAAATACAAACTAAATGATAAACTAATGGTTTAGGTGTAATTTCAAGACAATAAAGTATATGAGGTAAAAAAATCACGTATATTTAAATCACTTGCATATTCCCTATTGTTCGACAGTCGTCGAATTAATATTTTCCAGTGTACTGGATTTGAAGAAATATTCCATTTGAAACCTGGTCGCCTAGGTCGCCTGATATCACACCATCATATTTTTATATCTGGGGAACAGTGAAAAATTCAGTTTACAAAACATGTCCTAGAAATCTGGAACTTTTTTAGCAGAACTCTAAAACGTACTGTGTATTATACAAATCTCAAATCCGTTGTTATGGCAGACGTTATTTATTATTAGTTGTTGTTTTTAGAATTTATATTCTTTATTATCAGATATATTTAACAGCCTTTTGGGAGTGATTGATATACAGAATAAATAACATTTCTGCGTAGCTCAGTTGGATCTGGTGTTAGGTAAATAAATACTGTTAAATTAACGAACATCAGATTGAGCTATGTTTTTCTTTATAGATTGTTCGGTATCAAATTATATAAAAACTGTCTTGTGTATAGCATTTTCACCATTAAAGGACCCATATTTGTTACACTTTGCGCTAAAATAAAACCTGATTGTTGTGAAATCAGCAATCCAGAATTGAGAAGAGTAGCCAATCATAATCGGTAAAGTATTGATAATTTTTTTCAAATTGAAAAAGGATCAGTTGCGTAAGGCTGCATCGAAATGTTTTAATGAGTAATGACCTAAACTAATTTTTACATTTTTTAAATTTATTTCAACAACCAAAAGTTTGTATTCCTCCTCTTAGAATGTATGTTTATCAAATCAATATATTTTTACCATTTCCATGGCATCCTATTAAATTGCAAACCAAAATTGTTATCGTTTGTATATTAGACCTAATGGAAGATATTGATGATCGAAATCAGATTCTGAACTGTTTTTTTTTTTTAATTTTTTCATATATTCAACACAAAACAATATATAGGAAATGTACGTCTTATACAGGACTAAAATTTATTATGCAAAAGCACAAATTTGGATTTAAAAAAATTACGAAAATATTAAGGTTTCTTCATTTCGAATAAGTATGATCAACTTAGAGTTTTCAATGCAATTAGAAAAACGAGGAGAGCTACTCTGGCCACTGCTGCCAAAGATACACCCACCAGTCTTAAAGAGTTAACGTTTGCGGGGGATTACACTAAGGAATTATTATATTGAAAATAAAATGACTGAAGATAATTTTGTTTGAAAACGGGTTCCTTATAAGGTAGTTTTTACAAATTATAATCTGATTGAAGTTGTTGTCATTTTTCGCTAGGAAAAATCAAGGAATATTTCTTCTCCCAGAGAAATTACTGCGTTAACATTACTGTTGTTTTAATGACATTTTTAAAATCTTGTCTTTATGGTATCGTATCGAATTGTATCGTAATTTGAATTTGCCTATCTGAAGAAATAACGAAACATACTTATTTTTTTTTTCAAAAGGCGTTGACATTTCGCATACTATGTCTGCTTCCGTTATCAAAACTCATTTTTATTATAAGATCTTAGTATCTCAAACTTGCTGGATATACAAATTTTGTCATTTTTGGAGATTATGAGATCTTATAATACAAATAGAGTTTTCAACAACTTTTGATAATCAAGGCAGATATAGTCCCCCAAACGTCAATACTGGTGCAAATTCATTCGATTGGACCAATGCACTTGTATATATTTACTTGAATTAGCATATTATCTTTCATTTTTAGAAGGTTAGGTAACATACAAAAAAAAGCCAATAAATGAATTCCTTTCACAAAATCAAACTTTGAATCAATACTCGAATCAAAATAATCGACATCATTTCACCTTCCGAACTTCCTGAGTTCTCGTTAATATTATTCATTTATGTTGTCACATTGTCAGCAAATGCTTTAAATTCGTGATATTTGCTGATCTTTAAACATGGGCATATTTTATAACGGATATTATAACTTTCGGTTTATTTTACTATACGTAACCAATCACAAATCATTTCTTTCTGGGAAATGACGATAATATCGTTCCCACTATCTGCACCACGGCGCCAGCCTGTGTGTAGGTACACAGGGTGATACCAGTTCCACTGTCTGAGTGAGGATCTCTAAACTGGCAGGACATACAAGAATTGTTGAAAAAAGAGCACAACTGACTTTATAGCAGTTATTCAAAATGCCAAGAAGATAAAATCGACGTGAGAAAACGTTTTATAAACAAACTTTTATTTACAAAATAGTGAACTAAATTTAAAAAAATAATTTGTATTTATGAAAAACAGAGAAATTTAAAAAAAATTCAAGTCGCTGAGAAGTTCTTTGTTTTTCATACAATACACATAATCTTTTATGTTTTATTTGATGAGTTTAAAAATAAAAGATTTACTTACTTTTCATGTAAATGTTTTCATAGGTACATCAGAGATAATATTTGCTATGCCTTGTCATCTAGCTTCTCGTACCCAACCCTAATGGATACATACGTACAGGTCAAACTTTGAAAACTATTCGACTGCCCGATGTTTTTCACAATTTTTCCAAACTATCTTTTCGTGAATTTTTCTTTTGTCGTAATTTTCCACGTCCAAAATCTTCTGAATATTTTCCGATTTACTACTCATTCTCTATCTAGCCTTCAGGTGGAGAGGAGGTTAAAATTGTTTTAAATTATGCAGGGGGGAGGGGGTCATAGCAAGTTAAATAAAAGCTAGTAAAAAACGAAGTGCCTTCAGCTCTTCTTGAAATAAATTCCAAAAATTTAAAATGTCACCGATTTGACTCAAAATTTCTATAAACGACAGCCCATCTATGATAAGCATGAATTATTGCGCAGTTGAGGAAAAAATAACACATCTTTCTCGAAATAAATGAAATTGAAATGTTGAAATAAATGTGTTATATTTTCTTGAATTTGAAATTGGAAAGTGAATGATACTTAATTCATTCTTAACATATAAGTCTCACAAGATGTCCTTATAAACAAAAAATGTGACTTTTTGTGTATTCGCAACCATTCAGTAGGAGTAGAACGGAATTATAATAATATGTTGCCGTTCATTTTCATTATTATTATTATAATCTGAGAGTACGTAGAAAATGAATATTCTCATCTGGTATGCACATCTAAGATTATCAGTCAACCATTATATAATAATAATAATGTTCTCTATTATTTACAATAAAAAAATGTGCATATTTCCCGTCACATGTTTCTATAAATTAAATACTGAAAATAAAAGGAGAAGTTCAATTCATTCAGCAAAAGATAATCTCACTGATGATTTGTTCTTCCACTTAACCCTAACTTGCATCCACTCTCATAATTCGTAGTTCATTAATATACAGTGTGGCTTTGTTTAGCCCCCCCCACCCTCCCTGTTAACTTTTGAACGGTTTGACGAACATACATGGAAAAAAAAACATTTTGGATAACCCATACTACTTTATGGGGTAGGCACATATATTTAAAAATTTCAACTGGCATGGTCAAGTGACACATCGTTGAAAAGAAAATTCAATTATTTTTTCAATAATCAATTTTTTTTTCTGGATTTTGTTAATATTTTTTTAACACATGCTTTCAAAAAATTTTTGAATGGTTTTACCGATACTTCTTTTTGAGAGAAGAAACATTGCAATTTTTCAACAGATGGAGCTGAGGGCACAACTTGAAAATTTCGAAAGGCGAAGTGATCAAAAATCAAAATAATGTAAATGGCTGAAAAGATAATTGAATTCTCATTTCAACAGTGTGTATAATTTTACCGCCCTTGCCATTTGAACTTTTCAAATTGATGTGCCCCACCACCACCTTTGTCTGGCAACCACAATGTCTTTTATTTCAAAAAGAAGTATCGGTGTTCAAAATGGTGTTTGTACGTCAAACCATAACAGGGGGGGTGCTAAAAAAAGCCGCACTTTATAAATACATATTGGTAGTGAATGATAAATTTCATGGTTTACACGTTAATGTATTGATTCTAGCAATAATGTCTTAAATGCCACTTTGAAGCGGCCTAGGATCAACTTTTTCAAATCAAAAGGGATATTATAAGATATTTTTGCAATCTGTTAACTAAATGAGCGCACAAACATTTGTGTTTTGATTGAAGGAGAAGTCAAAGTTCTCTTGAATTTAATGTTGTGGATATCCGTGACGTATTTTATGAAGAAGATATGGAGATACTTGTTTAGTAAGTATTTTATGATACAGACATGGAATATGAAGATTTCTTCTGTTTTCCATTCTCAACCATTTCGTTTCTTTTCATTTATGTGAAATCCTGTGGCGGTTCCTAATTTCGTGAATTTCGCCGAATAGATAAGTTTTGCACTTTCTGGAATTCAGTGTTCGTAGTTTGTGGTTAGATTCTGGTTATATAAGCTGTATGTATAGTCGAATAAGGATAGAACCAATATTTCATATACAATGGGAAGGTTGGATGAGGTTACTCGGTGTTTTTTTAATTTCTAATTGGAATCCAACAAAGCACCCAGGCGCTTTCCTTCATATACTATTTTGATTGTTCCGTTATTAATGGTAGATAATGTTGATATCAAATTTTATTTGGTCATATGTTAGCGAGTGGGTTAATAGATAATGAATTTATGTATTATAATACAAGATTTCTTTTTCTAATAATAGAATCTCCTTTCATGTATTGGAATCCTTCACCTAAGTGCTTGTGTTGTGTGAGGTAACCTAAAGTTGAAAGGAGATTCTTACTATGTCAACATTTTTTCGTATTTGTGGAGAATGGAGGTTATATGTTCAATATATCGTTTCAATAATAAGTTGATTGTAGCGTACATATGATTTTATAGCAATTTTTTATTTTTCAATATCTATAATATTTTTTTACTCTACTGCTAATAAGTTGAAAGTTTTGGATCAAACTAAAAAATCTCTGTGCGTGACTCTTTTTGAATAGTGGCATATGGACAAACTTTTTTACAACAGATCTGGTTTCTTTCTCATCAGTTGTCTTCAGGAAGTTAACTTTATTGTGAAATATCCAAATTGAACATGAGCAGGAATGAAGACTTCTTATATTGAATAGGTTGTTTGCTTCATATATCTTTTTTGTAGAAAATAATCGGACCATCTTGAAAATAATTTCTAGTATAATGTTTTGCATTGTTTGTAAGCTTCCCAAATTATTTTCATAAGTTCCTCCCCATGCTGTGATGCAATACTTGAGAACAGACTCTGCCAGTGATTAATGCAAGGTGAGTATGTTCTCACGTGATAGGATATCTCTTGAACAATACAATTTGTGGATGAGTTGCCTTAGCCTCTTGTTTATACACAAAGCATGTTCATCCCGAGTAAAATTCCCGACAATTCAAAATGTTTGGGGCTTACATTGTAAACAGTTATAAGGGCCCAGTATGGATCCATGGTTAGGTTTCAAGAACAGTTGCTATTGATGTTCACTTTCTGATGTCTCTCACTGATATATTCACGCAATAGTGAAATCGCTCCAACTAACATCGCTGTGTAATGAAGAATAACTAGTAATAAGTTTTGGTTTACGGTATTGAAAGCTTGACTAAAGTCGAACAATACTATTGCCGTACATAAACCTCAATCTTTAGCCATAAATACATCATATACAATATGTAGAAGTGCAATTGTATAGCTGTATCCCTTCCTGACTCCATTAGATTGAGTTATTGGTAATAGTTAGTATTCACTCAGATGTCTCTGTAATTGTATATCCATCGTTTGTTCCAGTATCTGTGATAGAGCTGGAAGAATATTCAGTCCTCTCTGATCCTCATATTCCACTGGATTAGGATTTTTCGGTACAACTCTTAACTACTACTAACTACCACTAACTATTAGTACTGAACAAGAGTATATTATCTGTGTGCCAACCTATTTGCGTTTTTAGGAAAATGAAACACAAATCTTGGGGATTTTTCTGAGTCTGGGCAGTTATATAAATAAATATTTGTGTTTTAAATATCGTCGCCTCAGAGCAACAGTAGGAAATGTAGAAAAACTTCGTTTTGAGAAAAATGCAAGTAAAGATTCTGCGAAAATTATGTTTTGCAATAACTTTTTTATTTTTGGATAAATTTTAATAAAACTTTGGTTGGTAACATAGCTTTTTAAGCTTCATATGATTGCATTAAAAGATAAAAAAATAATAATAAATAATTAGAAAAAAAAAATACTTGTCTTAGTGTTGCATTAAGAGATTTTTAATTTTTCAAAGATATCTTTGTATTTCTGTTAGATGACCTAGTGTAACACTAAACACATGTTTAAATTTTGTTATAATTTTTAACAATGCACAAATAAAAATTATTTTTCTGTTAAGTTTTTATTGAAAAAAAATACAATGTCAACTAAAATAAAAAACAAGTAAAGCAACGAAACTTTTGAGGAGAACTTGAGAAAAAAGTCAATCAGAGTTAATCAGAATCAACGTCAGTGGTGGTACTAGCAGAAGCTGACAATGATCTAAAAAAATGATGATGTTTCTGTGGTATTAAATTATCATTGCACAAACTGATAAGGTCATTTTTTTTATTAATTGATATTGGTGGTGCTCTGTCATAAGCAGGGATTAAAGTTAAATTTCCTCGCTGGGATCTTGTTTTTTTTCTAATGTTAATAATGTCAAACTCTTTCTGTTTGTAAGAGGTCTTGTAAAAATTTTTATTGGGTTCACTTTTTTTTACTTTAAATATTTTAATAGCGTTAAATAAAACCTTTTCCTTTTTTTCATTTATCTTATAGTTGGTGCCCATTATTTTGGTTATTTTTTTCCAATCTACAAAATCTTCAGTTGACATCTCAGTGACTTCGTATGGTTTACCTCGTTTTTTTGCCGATTTTACAATGGTTAATAGTTCCGAAGGAACATAAAGCGGGCCATTTCTAAGAACTCTTGTTCTTTCTTTTTCAATACATGAATGCATTGAATCGCCTTCATTTTCCGTGTGTCCAACGATAAGATATTTATGGGTGATTTCTTCTATATCATAATTTTCCACAGTGTACAAATACATAGCCATCAAATGTTTGTTTTTATTTTGAGCTGAACAATTATCACTGTAGAATACAATTGTTTTTCCTATGCCATACTTCTGTAAGAACCGAAATACACAAGTGGCCATTTCATTAGCTCCTCTTTTGGCCTCTCCTTCATGCCACATGTAGCAAAACCCAGATTTTTCTTTTATGTTAAAAATCGTGAAATTGAAAACGTTAAGTTTACTTTTATAGAAAAATGTTGAAACATTACCATTAGGCAGAGGTGTAACAGCCTGTAAATCATAAGAACATAATATGATATTATTATGTTCATCTTGTAATGCCAAATTTTTATCTTTTGCCTTTTCCAAACGAGACAGAATCTTTTCCTCCTGGTGCTTATCAAAATATTCTTTTTGGGATTCTTTTTCTTCACCACTTAAATTGTTAAACGTTTCGCAGACAGAGCATAAATCTTTTTTTGGTTCAAAAAATCCTAAATTGAACTTTGTATTAAAAATATTTGAATAAATGTGTTGTTTAACGAAAGTTCTACCATTGCTTATACATTCTTCCTTATACAGCCGGTACATAATGCTTAAGTTAAGCGATCCTTCCAAAAACTCTCTTGCTGTGGAACTCCTACAATAATGGGACTCTTTTCTGGGAAAACTATTAATATGTTTTATTACATCTCCAATCAAATTTTCATCAATTTTATTAGATCGGTTTGAATGTGTGCCTCTTTGTTCTTTTTCCAAAAATCCAGATTCATTTAATTTTTTCAAAACAGTATCAATAGAACAGTTAGAAATGTTTAATGTATTTTTGAAGAATAATTTGCAGACCCTAACTTTTTCATTATTAACATTAAAAAAGTATGCGCACGTAAATGTTTTCTTTTTGTACTGCTTTCCAGGTTTGTTTGGCCTTTTTTCAATGTGACGACATAAAAACTCTCTCTGACGAGACTTATCAGCAAGCTTGTAATAGGTGTTAAATAAGTCTTCTCTACATATTTCTGGAACCTTCTCTGAGCATTTAAATAAACATTTTTCACCACAAGCTTCTAGTACAGACTTAGCTTTGTGCAGCTTTCCTAGTCTAGAAACATATTCCTTTCCAGAATTAATTTTTTGTTTTTTTATGTTTCTTTTCCAGGAGTCCATATTTTTTATTCGTTTTCTTGTCTTCCGACGCTTATTGGTTTCTGGTATTTCCTCCACGTTTTCACCATTATCATTTACGGCTTCTTCAATCGCTGTTTCATTACCGACTGTTCCTTCTTCTGCTGTTTCATTAACTTCCTCATTACTATTGATTTCTTCATCTGCTGTTTCATTTACTTCCTCATTATTAGTCTTTTTATTGTTGGGTAAAAAATCTGGATCTAGTACGCTATCGTCAGCTGAAAAATCACTGGAACTTTTCGAAAACCTCCTAGAGGTGCCAATATTTGGGTCATCACTGCTTTTACTTTGTTGAATTTTACAAATGGGCACCGGCTTGAGTTCTGTCAGTACATTGTTTCGCAGTTCTTCTTCAAAGTTTTGTTTTTCCAACCACTGTGAAACCTTTTGATTTGAGGTAGACATTTCAGGGTCAACATCAATAACTAAAACAATATATTATTTTATTAATAAATTATTAATTAAATATCGCTGAAAACAAAATATTTTAACTTTCTCCCTTTGCAACACCGCTCACCTCAATTATTAAAATGATAACCTAAAATACGCGCGAAGCTGCCAAACGTACTCGTAAACGTAAATATAAATTGATTTGACTTACCGTTTTCCTTTTCCTGCTCAATCTGCACATTATTGTCATTTTTCTTTGCTAGAAACACTATATATTGACTTCTAGTGGAGGCGTTACAGCCCTTTTGATTTAAAACTAATGCTTTATGCATTATGTTCTTCTGAAATACACCTTCACAACTCAATAGTTCTAACCAAACTGATCACAAAATACACACTCAAATCTAATAACTACTTCAATTCTGTACTAATTTGTATGAAACAGTAGGACATGTGTATTATGACTTAGTGTTGCATTTTTGTTTCTCATCAATCTGTCAAAAACAAGAAATGCAACGTTAGGTTATCTGTGTTGTCATAGTGTTACACTATAAACATTTGATTAAAGAAAATAATGCTACACGAAGATAAGTAAATTTATGAAGAAACTATTTTATTTTTAACATATCTTACTGTTTCACTTAAAAATATGGTTTATTACGAATAATTTGACACTGATATCTCAATACCCAATTTATTCTTTGATAACCTACTGTTGCTCTGAGGCGACGATATATTTTGATACATAATAATTTATAATTTTCCACAGCTGCTTGGAGAGAATGTTATATAGAAATTAATACCGGTCGAATAAGATAGAAAATAGGTGTAATTCCCCTTTGGAAATAAAAATATGTTTTGGCACAGTTTCAACAGAACTATTTTACATATTCGGCATATCGGTATTGACCATCCTCCCAATCCTCATAATAATCATGTATACGAAGTGAGGCTTAACCATAACCTCAATTAATCTTCTCACCTCTTCTCTATAACCTGCATTTTTATGACGATTTCATCCTTATATTTAGAGATCAAAAAGACGGATTTACTCGAAATATGAAGCATTAACCTCACCCAACCTAACCTAGCCTATTCAAAGTCCTGTTTTGTGGAAAATTTCATCGCTTCTTATTCCATCGCTTCTTATTCCTTCAAAGCCGTTTGCCGACAGCCCTCTTACTTTCTGATAAATCCCGAAAAACAATTTTTATTTTTTCACTTGAAAAAACATTTTTTTTCAATTCCACCCAATATTTTTTGGTAAACAATCGTTTTCTCATTGTTCATAATCTCAAGAAGTCACGTGCCGAGTTTCAAGCTGCTACAATTTTTTCTTCACTTTTTGCTAAAATTTGTCTGTGGTAACTGGACTAATCAACAAACTTGAATGTTTTAAACGATAATATTTATGAAAAAAAATATTAAATTTGTTTTACTGGTGTCATTCATTCATTATCAATGTAAAGAAAAATAAAATAAAAATCACTAAACTTAATTTTTTTCTTCAGTTATCCGGTAAACGCTTCCAGTATTTTTTCGTCTTCGTGCATGGCAAAAGGAATAATTCTGTTAGTCTCGTTGTTTCCAAGATCCCCATGAAGACAGTCAAACGTGAATCATCCTGTAATATCCATAATAAGTTTTTTCCTCCATGTAACCTAGTTACCCGATGAAAAATTGTACTTGATATGCGTAGCAAAATTCCAGATGTGTTTATTTTATCTTTTGTTCCTGTTCACACGGACTCATTACCTCTTTGGTTATATGCGGAATCTGCAACACATCTGTTGCTATTTATAAAACAAACCTTTACAAAAATGTCACGTTTTTGCATAGAATACCGTGTAACTACGTTTCGGTGTACGTATACCGGCTTCCCATCTGGCGAGCATATTCAGAAATCATTGTTGGATTCAAGTCTAGGTGAAGTCCCAATCGTATGGTCATTGGCGTAAATCATGTTTGGAATAATAGAAAGGTGGTTCATGAATTTATAGTTGTCATTTGTTGATTGTTAAAATTCTACGAGCGATGCTGGTCGGGAGAGTCCCAATTTACCTATCTTTCAGTGTGAAATATTGAATAATAAATATCTGCTATTGAAACTCAAGTGTCTACTTACAATAGGAAAAGGAAACAGTGAAATATCGGTAACATGTGACAATCCATGTGACAATTTCATGTGACAATTTCGAAGTAAATCCCGTAATAGAAAATATTTTTGGGTTGTTTTTCTTTGGTTTCAATTGGTAATCATTGAGTTTTTCGTTAAACGGTAAAAGAAATCCCAATAAAAAAATGAACGAAACCCCCGGAAATAAATTCCACCGGAAAAAAATCTCCGGAATAAATACCCCTAGGAAAAAAAACAGGAAAATTCCCGTATTTAAAAATTATGCAAAACTGACCTATAGGTACGTTATCAATTTCCATGCACTCAAATATCTACGTAAGGTTTGTTCATTCTGGTTAGATCATACTAAAAAATTACTCCTCATAAAATTTATTTTTACAAGGAAAAATGTTGCAAAACCTACCTACTTTATAAATTTCCGCGCACTCAAATGTCTACGTAAAGTTAGTTCGTTCTGGTTAGATCATAGTAAATAAATAAACTCAAAAAAAACTCCTAGAGAAAAGCTTTCATTTGAATGCAATGAAAAGAAGAAAATAAATTTTAAAGTGAATTAAATCATCATTTGTTACATTATAAAATTTTAAATGATATAAAAGCTTGTCGCGAGAAGTATCTATGTATTTTTATTGTAAGTTGAATTTTATTAAAAATTAAAAAATTAGGTACCTCAAAATTTATTCTCGCGACAAGCTTTTATATCATTTAAAATTTTATAATGCAACAAAATGATGGGTTCAATTCACTTTAAAATGTATTTTCTTTTTTTTAGTGCATTTAAATAAAAGATTTCTCCAAAAAAATTTTTAAGTTTATTTTATCCTTTATATTTTATTCAAAAAAATCCGAAACTTGATGAGTTGATTGCTTGTTATGTTTACCGCTATGTTAACATCAATATTCGTCTCCTCCAATACCTCAGTAACTAAAATAAGACAAATTTCAAAAACTTGCTGTTGGGCCTTATTACCCGCCTATTAGGGTAATGAAGCCCATAGTAACTTATGCAGAATTTCGTTTATTTATTGTATATATAAATATATACAGATCATTTTTATTAATCAGAAATGATAGATACTTAATGAAACACTTATGAAAAAACAAAAATAAACGTAATTTTCTACAAAAAGTGATAAACTTAACAAAATTCAAACAAGGAAATCTAAATCTAATAAACTGAATTCTAAGAACATTCCCTACCTAAAAATCCTCAACATCTTCAGCCGTCAGTCTTATGCAAGTTTCGTGTAACCAAGTTCCACATTCTAGACAATTTCGCATGTTGCCCGCGGGCCTTATTACGCGATCGTTGGTAGGGCCTTATTACCGGGCGAGCACTTTTTCTTAAACATGCAATTTCCAGAAAAATTAACAATTCTTTAAATTTTTCTCTTAGTGCGAAATATAGTACCAATGTTATGGTAACTGATGGAGCACTATTTGTTTCTTTAAGTAAAATACTTAGGTTGAATTAAAAACGTCTCACCTTCTTGCGAACTTATAATCTGTGCAGCCTAAAACTGCACATTCACCTAGTGTTGTTAATGGCGAAATGAAGTCAACGATCTTTTAATAAAGCTTTACCATTACGACGATGAAACTAACCATGTTGACAGATTTGAAAAAATTTGCCAGTCTTCAAGGAAAATGACATTGGGCCTTAATTACCGCCGGGCCTTTTTCTCCAACACTACCTTATTTGAAGAAAACAGAAATCTTTGGGAGATCGTTTGCTAACGAACAGTCGTTACCGACCAATGATGAATTCTTTACTCCCATAAACACCTACTTCGTAGGCTAATTATGGCAAGTACCTGTCAGAAAACAACTACTTCCCTGGCTAAGACCACGACGGGTATTGAATTAAATCCAACAGCTACTTGTGCAACGTTCCTCAAAGCTGTTCGTTAACTACCTTATTTCTTCTGTAGATTTCCTTGGATATGTTTCTTAGTCTCTTAATGCGTAATTTTTTCCATGACAGGAAAGGGGGCGAGCCACTTGATCGATTTTTTTCCATCAATATTCTACATGTCCGAAACTGTTGAAACATTTTCCGGATTTTGTTTGCGTTCTCTATCTAGCTTGAGGGGACACATTGGATACGAATTTTTTCGATTTCAATTTCGCGAGTTTTCCAATTTTTTTTTGTAATTTTTGAAGTCCAAATCCGCCAATAAAACTTCCGAAATCCTACGCATTCTCTATATAGCTCTCGGGGGGCAGGGGGGACAATTTCTTTGACATGTATTGTCATCGGAACTGAACCTTGTAAAATTTCCATTCCATAGGATAAGAGGAAGTGGTTCCTATTCAGCTTGCAAGATTTTTACCTATATATTTTCAAAATACTCGTAGGTTTTTTTCCTAGGGTTTTTTCCAGTAGGTTTTTGTTCCGTGTTATTTTTCCGGGGCATTTTCATTGCGGTTTTTTTCCGGAGCTATTTTTTCCGGGAATTCTTTTACGTTTCATTTCCTAGATTCAAGTTTTTCATACATTTCGTTTTTGAAAGGACATGGCACCATGTATTCTTAGGTCTTGTCAGATTTTTTTTTTTTTGGTTTTTGGGTAAATCATCATAGAGCTCAAACGACACAACTTTGTTTGTTTAAAAATCGAAAGTTGATGTCACTTAAAAAAAAAAGTTTTTGTGAAACCAGAAGTTGCATGAAGCTAAGTTACTCGCCAAAAATTTAATTTCATGTTATATACAGAACCTCCGAATTTCATTTCATTATCTTCAAAAACATAAAAAGCTATAGGGGCGAGCCACTTCCTCGGAAACCCGATAATACATTTTACATACAAAACAAAATATGTCAAACAGCACCATACACATTATCCAATAAAAACAATCAACCATGCACAGTTGTTGAAAATATTAATGATGCACACTCAAATGGTGAGATAATAATTCAAATTAAAACGTGAAAATATTGTTGCTGTGTAGAAAGAAATGATATTATTTTACAACATTTATTTTCACATATTGCTTCCCTCCCACAAATGTGTTTTTAAGAGTAATTTTGAAAGAATTGAGAGAGAGTGTAGGTACTTTTTATTTCAGATTCTAATTCATTCACTGCACTTAATAACCCTCTGATAAAAATTGAGCTTTGAAGATATCTGTTGTGAAATTGAGGAATATGGAAATCTCGTCTCGTTTCACAATTGCTATGTTTAAAATTATAGTTTACTTTATCTTTATACTAGTCTTGTATACGTCCATTATATATTGCAAATACAAAAATGAGTGCCTGATCCAATAAAAATTATTTTACTGACAGCCACTCTAGTCTGCTCAACTGCAGTTAATAGGAGACATAGGAGTACGTCTATTGCACGAGAGAATTATGCGCATTGTAATTTTTGTAATTTTTAAAAAATACATTTTTGAATTTGATTCAGTGAATAATAATAATAAAATGTCTTTATTTTAATTATCCTCGGCGAAGTCCTGATAAACAGCTCTACTTAACCGAGTACCAGTTACATATAAGTATTTCACAAATAAAGAAAAAATGTCTAAATATACAATTTAACAAGTTTAAAAACTAAAGGAGAGATTCACATAAATGAAATGCATAGAGGACAAACATTAATATTGTACCTATTTATAAGACATTTAAAAGCAGGTATCATAGAACCAGAATATATTCCTTATAAGCTCTCTTAAATCCATGGGATGATTTATTTTTGACAGATAATGGTATAGAGTTGAGTATTTTTGCTGCAGAGTAAGAAAATGGCCTCTTGAACGCAGCAGTTTTATGCCTGGGTATTACAAGAAGATTCCTATTTCTGGTGTTTACGTCATGAACAACCGACCGATATGTAATTTTTTTCTAATATACGAAGGAGTTCCTTTTTTTCTAAAACTTTATGGGCAAAACATGCAAGGTGAAGATTCCTTCTGTCCTGCATATCAAGCCATCCTAGTTCCGCTATATATGGAGTTACATGGTCTCTCATTCTCAAAGAACAAATAAAACGAATACATGAATTTTGAATTCTTTGAATTCTAGCTGATGTTCGTATATCGAGGCACGGTCCATAAACCAAATCGCCATAGTTTGAGTAACTCAAAACTAAGGTTTCACACAACTGTTTCCTCAAATCTTTGTTTAGAATTGTCCTGTTACGGTAAAGATTTCTTAACGACAAATAGCTTTTCTGGACTATTTGTTTAATATGTGTTTTAAACCGTAAATCATCGTCAATAAATAGTCCCAAATTTTTTATTGTTCTACAGGGCTCAATACTTACACCATTGATTACCACTTCATCTGTGGCATCAGCTCGATTGCCCAAATATATCATTTGTGATTTGGTAGGATTCAATTTCAAACCGTGTTTATTAGAATAATTAAATATTTTATCGAGGGTACCATTAATTCTTGTAATGACTATATCAGCATTATATAAAATATACAAAATAGTTTATAGCAGCAATTGAAATGCGAGAGAATAATAGTGTTGTTGTAAATAATTCTTTTTGGTCCATTGGTTGATATATCATGAACATCTATATTAGATAGTTTACTTTAAAAGATATTGATTTTATTACCTAGTCAGTATGTTCTTTGAAAGTAAGGTCTATAATCAACTATAATACCAAGATATTTCAATATTTTAACAAGCTCGATTATATCATTACTAATTTTTATTCTTCAAATATGTTCTTTATGAGAAAATTATTATAACTTCTTCCATTAGCAATGAGCATGAATTTAGTTTTACTGTCATTTCGCTATATAGATTTCCACAGCACCAATCTTGTATTTGATATATCGAATTTTTGAAAGCTTTAACCAAAGCCCTGGGGCTGATGTAGAGAAATACATTGAAGTGTCATCAGCAACCAAATGAATTTTACAATTCTCTGCTGCTTCAACAATATCATCATTGAATATTAGGGACAGTAAAGGCCCAAGAATACTTCCCTGTAGAATCCCATGACCAAAACGGGTGGTTATAGGGTAAATTCTTGCTTATTGTAAACTATACTTTTTCCATTACTATTTGAATCATCACAAAAACTGTGTTTTTTTAAACCTTCCTGTCGACATTGTTGCATTTTTCAGAGATTTATTTTCTCTGAAATTATTATTTCTGGTTAAAACTCGTACGGAACATCTATTTTGTGATACATTGTGAATATTTTCCTTATAGAGTGCGGCTTTTTTTAATCCCCTTTCCCTGTTAACTTTTTAACGGTTTGACATTCGAACATGAAACATAACCCTGCCAAAAATTTATCATGGAGACTGATAAAAAAATATTTAAGATAATTTATGAGATCCAAGTTGGATAGTGAAACCGCAAATCCGTATAGAGCCATATTTGAAATTCATCAGTATTTAAAAGACATTGCAGATACATATTCCTTTAATTTCTAATGTGTTCTTAGACATAACTGTTATCCGTTTCTATCAGCGATTACTGGGATGGATGCTACATGTTTCTATGAGCTCCTGCAGTTTGAAAATAAATTGGAACGTATGAGATTTCATCGCAGTAACTTGTTTACCCCTTAACTACTGTAGTGCGGTCACCGTGACCGCTGCCTATTTGAACATCTCTAGTATTGTATAGTAGTATAGTAGTTGTATAGCCTTGGGCGTCTCTGTACCTTCAAATTGGAGCATTTTAAGAAGGCGGCCAGGGTAGTCGCGTGTTACGCGCTTTTGTTTTTGAATTACATCGAGTTGAAATTTTTTTGCGGTCATAGTGACCTCAGCACAGTATTAATGTAACTTATTCTTGCCGTGTTTGTTACTGAAGAACGTCTGGAAGTACCCATGGAGAAACTTGAAAAAAGAAAAATTTGCAACGCTTGTCCTTCATGACTAAAGAGAAAAACTTTTCACTTGTGTTACACGTGTACCAAGCCTATTTGAGGTGAATATTCAACATATATCTGTATAAACTGCAAGTCTAATTTGTAATTTTTTACATCGTGTGATTTCACAATAAAATAATATGAAAAAACTCAATTAAATAATTTTTTATGGTATATATAGGAGAGAGGTAGTCTTTGCTGACTAGTTAAGATCAAGCTAGGGAACTTGTTGGGTGAGCAGCATGCAGGAAGTATACTCTTATAACACTTTATTCCAATATTTCGACAAGTATTATTGTCATCATCAGTGAAAGCTACAATAATGTTTTAACTATAGTGAAAACAATTGACAAAAGTGGATTCTAAACTACTTACGTGTAGATGAGATTGGTTGCAATAGATGATATAAAAAGACGTGTACAGTAATTGAACATATTAAAAAACAAGTTGTGAGATAATCTTAAAGGTAATCATCACACATTATTACCAACTCAGTTGTGTATAAAATCTAATTCTATTGAAATTTATTAAAATGGATATCATACCGATGTCACACCGGTTGAGAGGCAGGCGTGAAAAAGACAGCAAATTTATTTGAGGTTATGTATACAATGTGAAGTTTGTTTAGGTACGTTCCTGCATGGAACTGTACTGAAATGTGAAATTTGACAGATTAAGCAACTCAGAACGAGAAAAGTGTACATCAAGCTTGGAACAAATAGAATAGACATTGTATCATGAATATGACACATGACTGTTACAAAATTTTTTTTATATATATTTCTAGATAAGTATTCCAAATTGAAGAACGTTTATTAAAATTGGTTTTTTTAGAAAGGAAATTTTGAAATATTATTATTGTATACCTTTTTAGGTGGTCAGTCTTTAATTGAAATTTAAAAGATAAAATGTTTAATAATTATAATATCGATTGAGAGTTAAGCTCTCTGACATTATGTTTCTGCTTGTCCAAATGCAATAAAAATGAATATATTTCACTTGAGTGTTTTATGTCAGTTTTCTTGTTCAAACATAAGGATGACTGTGAGATGAAGGTCATCTCCAGAAAGGTTCTTTTATATTTATTAGATTATTTGGCTAAGATTTTTGCAGCCTCAAAGTTCATGTTGTGACCTTCATTTTGTACATGATTACTAAGTGCACATCTCTCTGGGTGCAATCTACAGTCACTCTTATGTGCACAAATTCTGTCCTTCAACAACCTATTGGTTTGTCCTATATATTCATTCGAGCAATTGGAGCAAGGAATACAATAAACTACATGTGATTGATGAGTTGAAGGAGTTCTGTCCTTCACTTTTGTGAAAAGAGAGTTGATAGTTAAACTAGTTTTGTTTGCAATTTTAATATTATTGAAAGAATTAAAGATTCTAGTGAGTTTTGGAGTCATATTCGTTATATATGGAAGAGATGCATAAAAAGTATTGGCTACATGGTCCGCATTGTCACCAACTGCAACATCCAAAACACCTGTATTGTTAATATTATCTGAGGGAGTCTCCATTGTTGAGCTATATAAATTTTTTTTCAAAAGATAATGAGGATAAGAATTGTTACGAAATAGATTGTACAAAATACCCAAGTTTTTTTTCCCGAGGGTACTATCAGAAATGTTGAGGGCTCGTTGTTTCATTTGTTTGACGAGGTTCACTTTGATAGATTCCTTGTGGTACGACAAGTAATTCATGTATCTACCAGAACTCATGGGTTTCCTGTACCAATCGATGAGAATACTATTGTTCTGTGCACGTATGAGTTTCATGTCCAAGAAAGGAACACTACGTTCAACGTTTTCACATTCCAACGTAAACTGTATGTAGGGGTCATAACTGTTAAATATGTCAACTACATCTGCAATAACCTCCGCAGGTAACGAGAGTATGATGTCATCAACATATTTCTTTATAAAAAATAAATTGAAGGGAAGAACACTAATAACTGTATCTAAAATGTCATCCATTACATAGCAAGCAAGAATGGGACTAATTTTTGCCCCCATTGGGGTACCAAAAGTTTGTTTATATATTTTATTATTGAATGAGAACACTGTATTATCAAAAAGAAATGTTATTAAATCAAAAAAGGTTTGTTTTTGGATCTTACAGATGGGGCCAACGCGATGCCAGTTTTTATCAACTGCTCTAATGCATGCTTCTAAGTATACATTACTAAATAATGAGACAACGTCTAGACTAGCTAGGACATAATTGTCCGGGAGTTGCATTTTGTTAAATCTTTTGGAGACGTCAAAGGAATCCTTTATAAAATAATCATTATCGAAATCATAAGCCCTTGTTAACAACTTGTTTTTTAATATGTTCAATTACTGTACACGTCTTTTTATATCATCTATTGCAACCAATCTCATCTACACGTAAGTAGTTTAGAATCCACTTTTGTCAATTGTTTTCACTATAGTTAAAACATTATTGTAGCTTTCCCTGATGATGACAATAATACTTGTCGAAATATTGGAATAAAGTGTTATAAGAGTATACTTCCTATATATATATATATATATATATATATATATATATATATATATATATATATATATATATATATATATATATATATTCGGTCACCATGACCGCACCACACGCGCACCGTCATTAAACTTGTACCACAGTAGTTGAGGATTAAAAAAAATCATTGATATTCTGCGAGGTCTGCCAGATTGTTCCTGGCACGTTCCATATGGAGAATGAATAAATAATCCAATGGATTTTATAATTTTATATGCACTTATGCACATAAGGAATAATGTAATTTTCAAATTAGAAACAATATGTAAATTACACATTCATTTCTAACAGAAACGAAAAGGAGGTAGGTCGGGAAGATCCGTGCAGCCAGTTAACACTATCTGTTCCTTGTCTGTATTATCACAACTCTCATTTCAGCGTGGTTGTTATTTACTTACTCTGATCCCGCTCTATGAAACGTGGTCTAGGCCGCACCATCTTCCGAGTAGAGGAAGAAGCTCTCCGAGTAGCCGGTTAGAGATTCATTCATTACATACATGTAGACGATGTATGAGGATTACCCCTCATACAACGATTCAGACATTCAGAGCTCACAACTCGTGAAAGAACTATGCAGTTCATTGGAAAAGAAACGAAAACTGTTTATCAGCGAATACATTCGACGTACGAGGGATATAATAAGTAAATAAATTCATTCTCGATTATTCGATTATGATAAAAAAAATTGATCATTTGCAATTGAAGTAATTTTGAAATATATATCATTATTTGTAGGCGTAGATAAAATAACCTAGGGTACATTATGATTCTTCTGATATGTTTTGAAAATCTGGAGTAAAATAATAATAATAATCTATTCGAATATTTCAGCAGTATTCTAGAAAGATTTTCCTGGAATGTTGCATGTCGTTGATCTTGTGTTGATCTTTCTGAAATATTTTTGAAATATTCGGGCATGATATGATAATAACAATCTATTCAAATATTATTAAGAATATTTTGTTTAGAATTTTCCACTTGGTCTCGTAATGTTCCTACTGTTGGATCTCATGAAATCTCAAAGGATTCCCATAAAATTGGATACGGAATTCCAAATACAGATTGGACTATCAAGTCCTGAACACACTTTTTTTATACGATACCGAATGAGATTATAAATTGTGTATTTCCACACATAGGTTCTCAAGACTTTGAATGAGGATAAAACATTATTTTATTTGAAATTGGAATACCTCATCAAATCGTGTATATAGTCTCTTTGCACCACCATTGCCTCAAACAAACTCTTATACTCTGTATCCTTGTTTTTTTATCGACACTTATGAATTCTCAGTGACTTTGAGTTGTATGAAAACTTATAGGAATCGCATATACTTAGATAAGGAATTCCTGATCCAAACCATCACATCGTGATCCCACTTTTTCCACAAGATACCCAATAAAATTGGATACGGAATTTCTGATACAGATCATCGAATACTGAATCCACTTTCTTCATACGATACCAAATAATAATAATAATAATAATAATAATAACTCGTCTTATTCATCAGATGCAGGAACAAATAAAAAAATATATATAATAACAAATAAATAAATATATAAAATGATAATATGAAATTACATTAATACCTAATCTGCAAATATGAAAGGCGGAGTATCAGCAGAATGCTGTTTTTCAACTCAACCCGAAAAGTAACTAAATAATGGTGGATCAGTGATCGTACATAAAAAAGAAAACAACAAAAAATTTAGTTTCAATAATAAATAAATAAATAAATAAATATAGCATGAAAATATGACAATAGTGTTTGGAGCAGTGGTCAGGTGGCAGTGCTAGTTTCAGAAATGAAATGTTATAAAGATCTACCTGGATAGAATGATAATCTTCAATCTCTTCTTGAAATTATTGAGAGTGTAAGATCTAAACTCCCTAGGAAGTGAATTATAATGTTTACATGCATTGTATGAAAAGCAACGTTTGAAAATCGATGTATTATGTTTTGGAATGACTAAAGTAGACTTGTTGCGATTTGAAAATTGGTTGATATGTGAGAAAGTTTTCAATCTTTTGTGGAGATATTCCGGTAAACCAGTTTTCAGAACTTTGTGCACTTGAGTTAGTAAATGCACATATCTCAATTGTTCTAAGCTCAACCAACCAGAAGCACGCATCTTTGCGGATATGTGGTCATATTTCCTTACTCCAAATGAAAACCTCAAGCATGAGTTTTGAATTCGTTGCAAGCGATGGGAATCTGTTTTTACTAAAGCAGGGCCATAGATACTATCACAAAAATATAATTTCGAGAAAATTAGGGACTCGCATAATTTCAGTTTCAGTTTAGTAGACAGGATATCTCTATTTGGATACAATTGCCTCAGAACGCTGTACGATGATTGGCATAAATAACTTGAATGTTTTGTGAATCGTAGATCTGAATCCAACCAAAGTCCGAGGTTTTTGCAAACATTCACGATAGGAAGAACATCTTTATCTATGTTGATATCCAACAGATTTATTGCAGACTCTCTAGCTCTCTTGGGTCCAAATAGCATAACCTTCGATTTTCTTGTATTGAGTTTCAGATTGTGAGCACAAGATATATCAAACAAAGAGTTCAAGTCCTTATTTATGTCGTCTTGAGACTGTGGTAGATCAGAAGGAGTGAATGAAAGATATATTTGTGTATCGTCTGCATAGTGGTGGATTGTACAATTAGTTGTAAAATTATGAAAATCAGATATATACAGGGAGAATAGCAATGGGCCTAAAATTGATCCTTGTGGTACTCCAAAGGTTACGGATGATGCCTCCGATATCTTCCCATCTAAGATAACTCTTTGAGTTCGATTTTCCAGGTAATCATAAATTAGAGAGACTGCACTGTGGGAAAATCCAAAAGAACCGAGTTTTTTACATAATATGTCGTGGTCAAGTGTGTCAAAAGCCTTACCAAAAGCACTAGACAGGTGAGTTTGCCAATGTCCACTGCGCGGAAAATATCATCAGTTATTGCGAGGAGAGCTGTTGTAGTGCTGTGTTGAGAACGAAAGCCTGATTGAACGGAAGTGATGATTCGATGTTGCTCTACAAAGGCATTCATTTGGTCTTTCAGTACCATTTCTAGAGCTTTAGATAGTGAAGGTAAGATGCTTATTGGTCTGAGGTCTGAAAATTCAGAAGGTATATTGCATTTGGCCAAAGGTATCACTAGAGCACGTTTCCAAATAGAAGGAAAAACACCAGTAGAGATAATTGAATTGAAAATGAACGTTATATGATTTTGCAGATGTTCTTCGACTAAGTTTAACATTTTAATGGAGATTTCATCGCTTCCGACTGCGTTACTTTTGATACGAAGCAGATATTTCTTGACCATTCCAACAGATACAGGAACAAATTTAAATTCATTTTCCACACGAACGTCGTATCTCTTAAGTAAGGATAATTGGGGGTTAGTTTTCTCAGGATGGGCGATATTTGTAAAATGATGATTGATGCTGTCAACCTCCTTCAGCTCAATAGGAATTTCGGGACTAGATTTTTTTCGTAGTACTTCAAGGGATCTAAGCGTATTCCAAGTAGACTTTGAATTTTTTTGTGCTAAAATTAAGTCAAGATAAGCTTTTTTCTTCCTACGAATTGCTACCGTAGTATAGTTTCGGAGGTTTTTGTAGCTATCCCAATCTTTGAACGATTTAGTTTTTTTGAATTTGTTCATGGCTTTACCTCTTAAAATGATCATTTGCCTGATATTGTAAGTAAGCCATGGTGCAGGAGGTTTACTCACTCTCTTGGTCACAAGAGGAGCATGAATGTTAAATATATCTAGCATGTTATAGTTAAGAAAGTCGAGCATCTCATTAGTAGAATTCAAAGAATAGATGTGATCCCAATCTACAAGTCTTAAATCTGACTTGAAATCATTTGGTTCAAAATTAGAAAAGTCTCGAAAGGTTACCATCTTGGCTTTATTCTCCAAGGTATATGTGTTGATTTGACAAGACACGGCCATATGGTCAGATATTCCATTGATATCATTTACCTCCACGGATGATACTTGGTTACAGTCGGACACAAAGATAAAATCGATAGAGGTTTGACTGCGATTAGTGATTCGAGTCGGTTTATCGATTAGCTGTTCAAAATTGAATGAGTTCAGCAGGTCTTGAAAAAGCTCACGACGTATATCAGCAGAGAACCAATCAATGTTGAGATCTCCTCCAGCTAGAAAAAAGTCACCCAGAGGAAAAAGATTTGCAACGCTGTCTTCCGATTCATTCATAGATAGTTTAATATTGGCGGAAAAGGGGCGATATAAAACTCCAAAAATAAATGTTTTGGAGTTGGAGGTAGTAGATATCCATTATTGTTCGAGGTTTGAACTAGTTTGGGAAAATAAGACCTTGAATGGTATTCTTTTGTTAATATAAAAGGCTACTCCTCCACCTCTAGTTGTTGTCTGCTCTTATTAAATGGTAAGACTTGATATCGACTGTACTAGAATTGATCTCACTGCTCAGCCACGTTTCAGTCAATCCAAAAATATCAATATTTTCTCGCACTATAAAATCGGAAAGATTGTCAAAACCAGTGAAGATAGATCTTACATTCAAGTGAAAAAAACTAACATCCTTTTTCATATTTTATGGTAAATGGTAAATAGTACAGTGCTGTTAGTTGCGAAGTAGTTAAAGATTGATGATCAGAAATAAGATTAGTAATTGTGAATTTCCGCACATTTCTCATACGTTGACAAGCTTGTGAATGAGCATATAATAACGTTGTGATTGAAAGTGGAATACCTCGTCGTATCTCATAGTTCCCTCAAACAACCACTGCCTGATACAAACTCGTATGACATGTATTCGGGTATGCTTATGAATTACACCTACTTATAAATACTCATACATACTTCCAAAACGTGTATGTGCCAGGGATAACGTACGTGTATGTTACAGACTTTCCACGTAGATCCTTATAAATTCTCATAATTTCTCTATATTTTTTTATGAGATTATATGTGATATTTTTGACAGAGAAACCATTTCGAATGGTATCGCCGATACTGGTTTTTGAAATAAAATACATCGTGGTTGCTCGATATAGAGGGTGGGAGAAACATAAATTTAAAAATTTCAAAAGTTACGGGGGGGGGGGGGGGGGGTTAGGGTTGACCCCAAAATCCTTGACTGACCCTGAATCAACTCATCAATTCATTGATTTGATCTGTAGAAAACATTTTGGATATCTTCGGTTGGTACTTGTCAGACTTCCTTCAAAGAAATGCTTACAACTTTTTATAAGTCCAAATCTTGATAAATACTTAGCATCATTGTTAACGTGGAATACTCCGAACGGTGGAGGATTTGAATTTCTTCGATATTTTTGCAAAATATACCATAAGGACACTTTCGGAGATAGATGATATATGCTGCTTAGCGTGCCAATCCATGAAAGATTTGAATGCAGATTCATAATATTTTTTGACAATTCTTGTAATGAATCTAATGAGTTGAGCCTAGCCATTTATTATATTAGCAGGTGTCAATATCAAATAATCTCCTCTATCACTTCTTAATTACGCATCAGTTTGTACAAAAATCGAAAAGTATTCAAGTCTTCTTGGCTAAGTAGGACCTATATTATTTCCATATTGTTTCAAATAAATGGAATCTCGTATTAAAAATTTAAATATGTTACAAAACGTCACAAATTCCAAATGGAAAAAAAAAATCATCTATTCCCTTGCCCCACTTTTCTGACAGCTATTTCATAATAAACAAACAAACATGAAGTGGAATAATCCACTTAGGAAGGAAAAGAGTGCTGGAGCAGGTTGGAACCCTCGTATAATCTCTTATTATTGAATTTTCTACCTCAATAAAAATTCATAGAGGTCAAATCCGACCAGAAAGACGTTGCGTAGAAGGGGAACAAAGTATAAGGGCATCTAGGTGAAATTGACGTTCGAGTTGTAATACTTCAACCGTTATCAAAAGTTTGTCGAACGTGAGCGATGAACAGACGGTGGCGGGCTGTGGGCCGTATGATGAATGAAGCCGGCCTGTCAGCTGGCGGCGAACTTCACTGCCGTGTATATACGCAGACTGCTTTACCGTCACCGGTGCAATGGTTGGAATGTCTGTGGTTTCTCGTTACTTCGAGATTTTACACTATCTATGATATCGATGATGACAATCGTTACATCGAGTTTGAATTTAGGGCTGTTCCAGAATAGTTCGTGAACTACGCAGAACTAGTGCGAACTAGATCCCAAGAACTGATCTAAGATTGATCAAGAACAGATCACCGTTTGTGAAAACCCGAACACGGTAAAACCAATGAATAAGAAGAGAACAAAAAAAGAACATTCAACACACCAACCTCAAAACAATACACGGTTATTAGGAATTTGATTTTCAAAATCTATCTTTTCATTTTGAACATTTCTCATCTCTACTCCAGGTGCTAAGTAAAATAAATTCTGGAAGTGCAGTTAAACTAATTAGAAATGAACTGTAAAATCGCAAGCAATTTGCTATTCTGGATGGAGAGTTGTCGATAAGTTTAAAAGTTACCAAAGATGTTCCACAAGAATCCATATTGGGACCCTTACTCTTCAGTTTGTATAGTTCCGACTCCAAATTTTCATCAGTAAATGCTCGACACACCATTATGAAGACGACACACGAATACATTTCTCGTTCAGTCATAACAATCTCCATGAAACTGAAACAGATATAAACAATTACCTACGATATTTGACGTCTCGTCTGCTTGTGGACTTAACTTGAATTCGAAGAAAACAGTTGTTATATTATTCGGACCACGAAGGAAGCAAAAACTTGCTGCGCCTTCTTTGATAATAGAAATTTGCAATAATACACTGCCAATAATAACCAGAACCAAAAATCTTGGATACTATTTTGATTCTGACATGAGAGTCATCAGACATGTGCAATCTCTGCCAGACTTCTTACATTACTTTGAGGTAGTCGTATCCTAATAGAGATATCATATCAAGAAAACTCAAAATAAACCTCTGTGAATCTTTAAATATTTTCAAAAAAATCTCATATTGTGGCAGTATTTACGGACTCTGATTCTCACTGCTTGCAACGTATGTAGAATAATATGATAATAATAATGAAAATGGATTAGGCAATCCAAACTTTTGCATTTAACCTCTGCAATAGGTATAATCGTCGACAAGTATCCAATAGAAATCCACGACCATTGGATTATATCTGTTAGGTTCTTGGAAAAGTATTCTAAAAGAACTAAATTCCCAAATCCCAATCTCAACGCCACAGACCGGTTTTGCCTATTGTATAGGTTAAATGCAGAATTCTGGATTACTTAATCCATTTTTATTATTAGTTTAATGGACTTCTGCCAAGTAGTGTCATTGAATATTTTCTTCTGAAAGAATAATATATTCCTACATTTCTGCTATGGTATCCGAAAATACAATCGTATGTCTAGCTTAATGAAGAGCTCTGGATGGGTGAGGTTAGAAACTCTAAGAAACATGCACCTGTTATGTAACATACATAAAATTTTAAATTATCATAAACCCCAGTATCTTTTCGAAAGATTAAAAATGTTTTTCATCATCAACAGATTTGTGATTCGAACACTAAAGTACTTGTAATCAACAAACACCGTTTTGCTTTCTTCACCCGAAGCTTTTCGTATAATACGCCAAAAATGTACAGTTCCTTGCCATTCGTCTCATCGGAGATGCTAAGCTTACTCACTCCTCTGGAACACCGCAGAAAGGTTGGCGTTATCTTTCTGGATTACAAATTTTTGAGGACGATGCATGCTCTTCTGAAATATCGTCATTCGTTCCACTGCAAGCGGTCCCATCGAGACTGACCCATCGAGGTCAGTCTTCATATCCCTTTGTCGTCACTTCGGAGACATGCCAAACCCCTGTTTCCTTCCAACAAATAGAAAATCTTTGGCACTCACTGCCTCGGAAGGTGTTCCCTGACTGTTCCCTGAGGCACACAGTCTGCAAAAATTCAAAGCGAACATCAATTCCTACCTACTTTCCCTCGGCGCTCACGATGTGATTACATCATTTTCCTTCAACAACATATATTGAGAGAAGGAAACAGTTATTGCTATATAATATTGTCGCAGAAAAGAAAGTGCCAGTTTTACTTGTTTGGGAGATGCTAATACTGTTATTGAAGACCTCATGTATCCTGTAACACCAAGTACAAGAAATAATGTTCTTTCAACACATTATAGCCCAAAAAGTCTAATTATAGCAGAACGATATAAGTTTTATACAATGCGGCGTTTTTAGCCCTCCAATGGAAAAATTTTTTTTTCGATAGTATCACCCATACTACTTCTTGAAATTAAATACATTGTGGTTGCCCGATAAAAGGGATGGGGGACACACCAATTTAAAGACTCCCAGCCTCCTCCTGGGTGATCTTCATGTCGACCCTGTTCGACAGGACGACCACCTGCTTTTATCTTTTTTTGGGCTTCTTAACTCCGCTGTAGGAGATCGGGGCCTGCAGGCACTTGGGTTTCCCTCCCCGAGGCCTCGAGGCCCGGCCTCTGTCCCCTCTCAAAAGAGGAGAGATGTGTTGCCTACCCTCTTCGGTTCTCGCGGGTGGTTCTTCCTTGTTCTTTTTGGTCCCTATCTCTGGCGGTGTCTTGCCGCCCGTCCTGACCCTCTTCTTGGCCGGCTTAGGGGTCGTTCGCTTTTCAGGGCATACGAACCCCCCAGCATCTTCCAGGGAGGCTGGCGCAGACGGGAGCCGAAGGAGCTGGTTTTGCTTCGCAAGCCTCCTCGCCTTCCTCACAACTGGTCCTCTCTTACTGAGGTCTGCCTGCTCCCGGGAGGACCGTCCTTGGCCCTGGGCAAGACCCCCCCTAGGGGGAGCACTAGACCCCAGGCCTTGTTCGGCTTCGGTTGCAGTCGTTAGGTCCGTTGCCAAACCCCTCTCCTGCTCCTCTCCTCTCAGACGCGCGGCAGACCCCTGCTGCCTGAGTCTCCTCCTCGCATTCCTCTTCTTTTCCCTTTTTATATTCTTCCTTCTCTCAGAGTCATCAGTAGAGTGTCTAGACTCTCTCTCTGACCCTGAGGCGTTGGAAGGGTGGGAAAAAATTGCTGTCCGAAAAAAATGTAACTTCCACAGAAGCTTGTCAAATGTCTCAAGGAATGGAACTTGCAGACGATGAAGCGAAAATTATATAAATGGATTCGGTAAACAAAGGTGAAAGTCAGTACATATGCATATCTAGGCAGTCAGGTCCTGGTCGGTACAGTAGCCTACCAAAGAAGTGTAAAAGATGTATTCGGTTCTATATGGATGAGGCAAAATGCTCAGTACTGTAACAAAGGTGTTTTGCACACAATAAAATAGGACACACTGTTAATGGAATGTATGAAAAACATATATAAAATATATAAACAAATAAGAACTTATTCTAAATACACAACAGATATGATAATACAATCATCCTCGTTACACAAGATCGATCCAGACCCTCAACAAACAAATTTCGCCTTGAAAAGCGCAGAAAGAGAATAAAATTGAGGTGAAAGAAGAGAAACAGCTTTTCTCCGAAATTGAAATCAACAGCGTCTCAAAGTGGCAAATGAGAAACTGAGCATGAGGATACATTGTGAAATTCAGCCATCAAAGTTGACGTCAGAATGAACGATCGTCGAACGAAGGAGCAGGATTCAGGCAGTAAGCGCCCTGCCGAAACAATAGAAAACTCTTTCATTGTTTTTGTCGTGATTCAGAAGCGCGACTGACAACCCGTTCACACCAGCGCCCCTTTTGTTTTTCTTTCGTTTCCGTCACAGTTTTAACGCTTATTTTTAATATGATAAATTTTGAGCTTTGTACCCCTTTAATTATTCTAGTTTTTTACATTTATCTACCTAATTGTATTTCCTGGTTTCGACGACAATGGATCTCCTCAAGAGGTATCATAAATCACATTTCACGTATCTTGACGTACGTAAAAAATGCAATTTGCCCTTTGTTCGTGCTCCGTTGACTTTGTAACCTGAAACGATGGGGGACAACTGGAGCGAACTTGTGACGAAAACATGACGGGGAAGGTACAAAACAGAATTCGATCATTACTCATGGCGTTTACAATGCCAGCGAATCGAATGAGATCAGACATTCGCATATCATTTTTGAATATGATTACTTCACAGTTAATTTTTTTTAAGCCGTCCCAAAATACGATATGGTTGAATAGCTCTTAGTTCAAGTATTTTTGCGGTGCACACGAACTGCACCATAATCCCATTCGCCCTTCGCCCTTCGTTGCACGCGATTTGCAGATTCAATGTAAATTCTATATTACATACATTGTATTAGTTGCTGTTTCAAATAACAGTATGTAATTTTTGAAATATTTTTCTCCATGTAAGTTTTTTCTCGAGTTGGTAACATCGATATTATGAGGAAATAAAAAATGTTTATTTGTATTTTTACATTTTTTAAATAAAAATACAAACATATATAACCTTATAACTAGAACAAGCCTATTTTGACCGATGTACATTTTCTTTTGCTTATAGACTACATCTTGAGTTTGTACCACTAGGAATTTCTCATGACGATATCATTTTCCTCTATTTCTCCTAAACTTGTTGTATTTTTTCCTCTTCTCATTCTTGATCACTAGGAATTTTTGCGATTTCACCCAATAATTTCTGGAGACGATTCTGCTATATTTCTGAACATTATTCAAAGATACAATTCATGCAGTTCAAGTCTGGCATGATGGTTATATAACATGACCACATATATTTTTGTATTGTATTATTCATATATTTATAAGAATAATAGTTGATATACTACATTCAATAACAATAATAGCTCGGGGATAGCTCGAACGGAGAGCGCCGGTTCACCGATATCTGAAGCCAAGCAACGTTAGGAGAGGCCGGGGTTTGGATGGGTGACCAACGGACCTCTTTTCGATATTCTTCTCAGATCGTGCTAGGAATCGCACGTAAGAAGGTAAGACCTCGTTAATCCTTAGCTCACACAAGTTTCGACTTTTGAGGGCTGCCGTTCGTAAGGGGACGACAGCTGGTTAACGGAAAAAACAATTTCAAAACATTTTTTTTAACAATACATTACTTCAATGTTTGCAGTAGGTATTCAGTAAAAAACTTTGAAAACTACAAACCAACAGTCAGAGTGACCATGTCTGACAAAAGCAGTCAAATAGAAGTTAAATGTACTTCTCATCACTAGATGGACATACAGTAACCTAAATCTAGTGGTTTGATGAGAAAGCCTCTACGCCAGAAGTAATTCATGTAAAAATAGGTGGTAGCTGTACTTGAGCCATTTCGTTCCCAAGTATTCACGAACACTGTTAATTGTATGAGGTATATATTGTAATGTATATAAATCAGGATGTATTTAGCGAAGGGCAATGTATGAAAATATAAAGAGAAAAATTATTGGGTATAACCCGCAAATTGTTGTGCAACCGTAGACACGTGTTTCGAGCTTAAGCTTCCTGTTGTTGTCTTCCTTTGTTTCTATTTTTACATCCAAGTGTTGTACATCTTCGCACTTGATTTTACCGTATTGAAACACGTGTCTTCGGTTGCACAACAATTTGAGGGGTTATACCCAATAACTTTTCTCTGTAATGTATATAAATGTTGTTTTGTATAATTATTAAAAGTTTATTTTTAACTTATTTATTTTTGCATTTTAGGCACATTTGCAATTTTTTAAGTTTTAATTGTTTGACATAAATCACGATTTTGGGAATTGAGCCATGAATTAATTATTTTTTACCTTATGAATTGTCTGTTATTACATATACCGGGTGTCCGCGGAAATTTATTTTTTGTTTTTGAAGATAATGGAATGAAATGTGAAGGATCTGTATAAGACTTAAATCTGCATCTACCTACCTATTTTTAATAAACGACCTTCCTGCAACTGGACGTGTTGATCAATCATTTGTTTTGCTCACTGTGTATAACAGTATATTTCCTTGCGCTAGTAAAAAGCCATTTAAGATCACTTCTATTCGGTACTCGATCGATAGTGGTCAAACTCATAAAATCTCAACAGGAGAACTTGACTTTCTCCACGAACTCATTCGTGATTTTTTGAACTAACTATTATTGTGCATTGTGCAACGCTTATTCACACTCCTTCCAAGGAAGATCAGGGAGATATCCTTCCACGCAACCCCAGGAGACTGGCCAGTCAGGATCCCCCTGATAAGGAATTTACGGAACGAAGGTAAGATTCTTAAAGGGATCTTAAATTCAATTCATTTTGGCTACCGTCCATTTTTCTCTCATACCTACAGCTATAGCTATCGAAGGAAATAAGATATTTTACATTCAAACTTTTACATTTACGTTTTCACCAGAAGTGACATAAACTTTCGATTTTAAAATGAGACAACCGATATAGTTTCACTTCTTTTTGCTCCATTATGATTTACTGTATTACTTGTCACTTTTTGTAATAGAATTTTATTTTTATTTTGAAATTATTTTTTTATTCTAGAGTGCTATGGATAATATCATCAAATCACTTATTTCATTCCTAAAATTTTGAGAATAATACAACATTACTGGTTTTGATTAAAATGTACCTGCTATAAAAAAAATCATTTTTGAATTTCTATTACTAATTTTTTTTCCATTGGCAACATGGTGGCTCATCGGAGTAGGAAAAAAAGAGCATTTGATTACGAATAACTGAACATCACTATGTTTCAAACAAACTCCAGTAAAAAAATTTGAAAGATAACATTTTTTTCAAATTTCTCAAAATGAGGGATCTTGAGAGATCAAATTAATTTTCAAATTAATTTCATTGCATCGAGCAACCTGTAACCAACAAAACTGATGAAACGCAGTCATTAATCCCAAAGGTAATAATATATCTTCTTGCATAAATATGATCTTCAACGTGTTCTTTAAATAATCACACATGTTCAGTCTACTCCACTAATTTAAATATAAGTTAGATAGTAAAAGGATACCCATCAGCAAAGAGGAAACTCATTTAGGCGCTAATTCTAATGTCAAAATCATATCTATTTCACGCGTATTTTGAGTTGAAGTACGCACATTTTATGGAGCATGTTGATATTGTGAAATCGTCGTATTCTGTTAACGCATATAAACAAAGTGACAGATAATTTGGAACCGAATGTCAGAGTGACGTTTTAAAAAACTGGTCGATCGCTAGCCGCTATAAAAACCGCAATACAGTCAACACTGGAGTTGAAGAAGTTACCAACTCATTAATTCGTCTCTGGAAGGATTTGGTGAGTGCTATTTCAACTTCAACCGATATTATTTACATTCGCATTTCGCTTATATTCAACAACACAATAAATTCTTTTTAAGTTTTTTAACGGAATTTTGTTTAAAACGTATAAGTGTGTGCGGTATCAAATTAATCATACTAAAAAAGTATTTTTTCCTAACCTGAAGAGACACCATATTGCCATTTGAAAAAAAATTGTAATTTCAATTTCAAAATTAAATTTTAATTAACACATACATTTTACTCGAAAACAGTAAAGTAGAATTTTTTCCAAAATGTTAGGGATATATTTAGTGATTTGAAAATATCTATAGCACACTAGATTGAAAAAAAAATGTTACAAAAAGTAACAATGATACCTACATGGTTGTATTCAGAATGTCAAGTGGGAACATAAGAGGTAAAAATATACTATATTATTCCATTCATTTATTGAGTAACAAACATACCTTATCCTAATTACATATTGCTACTGGGTGTCCCATTTAAAAATCGAAAGTTTAATTCATTTTCGGTGAAACCGGAAGTTTCATGAACTCAAGTTATTGGTCAACAAACGAAGTTTTGTCTTATGCAGATCCTCTAAATTTCATTCGATTATCTTCCAAAACATAAAAGTTATAGTGGCGAGCCACTTTCCGCGGACACCCGGTATATGTGTTTAACAATATTTTTTACCTTTACGACATATTCGTGAAATTGCATTTAAATTGCAAACTGTGTATTTCTAATGTTTAGTTAATTTTTTACTTTGCAAGCTTTGTTAATAAGAATTTATTTTTTCGACAATAAAGCACATTTCTCTCTCTCTCTCTAGTTAACTCCTTCTGGATAAAACATACTGAAAAATTACCCTTAACATAATGCATGACTTTAATTTCCTTGCGCCCAAGTTGATAGGTAAGGTAAAGCGAAGAGTAATCTTTGAGTATGTTCTAACCAGAACTAACTAACATTACGTACACATTTGGGAGCAAGGAATTTAAACTCATAGATTTTTTGAAGAGTAATTAGGTACTCTCAAGAAAACTTTTATACAGGGTGTTGACATCAAAATAAGAATCTTGATAGAGGTCACTGCGAGCAACTGTTTTCGAGTTATTGAGATTTGAAATAATCGATGCAAGTGATTTTGAATGACAAGATTTTTCAATTCAAAATAAATTCAATTAGAAATTAGTTTTTTCACAATTAACACAAAATTTGATTTTGTCATTGAAAAATCATCCCAGATACCAAACTATACTCGAATATCACAAATATTTTGGCATTTATTCACAAAAAAAAACAAATATAATAATTAAACTTTGACACTCTGTATCTTAGAAACGAATAACTTGCGGACATGTGTTTATGGAAACTTTTTTTTTCTTATTTTGACGTCAGCAACATGCTCTTGAAGTTTCTACACGTACTTAAGAAACACCCTGTATAGTAGGACTGAAACTCTAAGAAAGTCATAAATCATCAACCACTTGAGGTATCAGCAGGCTGTCTATCATTCGATTCTATACAGAGTTGTACCTGTCCTAGCCTTTAAATTTTAGTTGAAATGATATTCGGTTAAAGAGCCGACTATTATTAAAATGCCAAACTGTTTCATGAGATACTTCAATCCGGACCTGCGAATCTTTTAAGGGACACACACTTTCATTGCTTATCTATATTTCGAACACTAGGTGATAATGAGGGTCGTCGGCTAATATTGATTTACGACCTTCTTATAGTTATGGTTCTACTTTACCTAGAATTCAATGGTGTAAGTAATTTATTTTTTGAAATCATATGTTAATAGTTATTAATCGAAAAATAAATAATTTTTTCAAATGAGAAAATCTGTATATTCCTGCATACTTCAATAGAACTTGAAATTAGCATTCGAAAAATGTAGCACACTTGATGTTTTGAAAAGCAGAGCTTTTAGGTTTTTTATGCAAACTTTGAAACGCACAGTTTGAACCAGAAGGCCTTGGACGGACGACGCAACGATAAAACAAAAAGCAAGTGTTCACTAGTAACTATCAAAAATCAAGAAAGCTGTTCACAGCAGTAATTAAAACTCATAGTTTCAATAAAACTTATAACAATTTATGCTATGTTTACTAATCATAAATGAAACTCCAACAATAATAATAAAGAACAAACAATAACAAAATATTTCTTTCAGGAAGGTCGGAAGGTGTTCGAAATGTAAACCAGCTTCTGCACACACGCGGCTCCTTTTCTGAACACTTCTTGTGGAAGTAATTCGTTCAATGGGGGTGCGAGAACCAAAACTTTGCATCACTGCCGCTTCCAATTGTTTATGGAGTTGGTCGGCAATTTGAAAAATAAGATCTTTCAACTTTTGCAAGAGGCAAAAGTCCATAGGCATTAAGTACGGTGAGCTGACCCCTTTTTTTCCTTCCTCGGATGCTGGTCCTTTCACCAGCTACACCTCAGCCTCTTGGGCTTTTTGTATTTTCCGTGTTGGTTTTACAGCACCCACTCCGTAACTCTGGTCCCCTGTACCAGTCTGTACAGGTTCTTAACCGGTTGGCTGTTGTATTCTTCGGGAGTTAGATTGGGTTTCCCAAAAATTGCCTGTCTCTTGCGGTCGCATCTGACAGTATATGTTTGGCTGTTTCTGTCCCTTTACCACATTATCTGCAGGAAAGTTCTCCGTTGTACAGACCCATTTTGTGCAGGTGTTTTATTCATTGGACTGTGACCAGTGAGAAGACCCGTTATTGTTCTAACTTGATTCCTGCTCAGCTTGAGTAGTTCTTGAGTTTTGTGTTTTGACGGTTCTTTAATGTATGTTTTCCCGTGGTGCATGAGGGGGGCTTCGTGCCACCTCTCCTTTTGTTTCCGCTTGACCCAGTCCCGAATGCATCCTCGAATGTCGGATCTATTAATCCCGAGTGCGGGTTCTGGGCCAATATATGGAGTTGATGAGCCCTCTCTAGCTAGCTCATCAGCTTTTTCATTGCCCTCGATACCGGAGTGTCCTGGAACCCACATCAAAGTTAATTTGTTGTGTTCTGTGAGAACACTGAGTTCTTCTCGGCATTCCCATACCAGTCTTGATGTCACTTTCGGTTTCATAAGAGCCTTCAGTGACGCCTGGCTATCTGTGCATATTTTGATCTATGCATTGTGCATTTCCCTTATATTGATTTCTCTCGCGCATTGGAAGATGGCGTACATCTCTGCCTGGAATACAGAGGTGTTTGTTCCTTGTGAGACGCTTATTTGGGAGTTTCTCCCCTCACTGTATATTCCAACACCAGTTCCTTCTCTGGTTTTGGATCCGTCTGTGTACCAGATCCTCTCTCCAGGTTTGCCCCTGATATTGTCGTCTGTCCATTACCTTCGATCTTGCAAGATAGCCTCGAAGTTGATGTTGAAGAAGTATCTAGGAGTCATGTGGTCCGTTGGTTTCCTTTCAAGAATGTTGCCTCCCACTATTTCCTTTATCTTGTTGTGATCCGATCTGTTGCTCGTATTTTGTTGCCTCAGAAGTCCCATTCTTGTCTCTCCCATGATTGCTATGTCAATCGGTGGGAGGTCCAACAGTACTTCCATGGCTAATGTTGGTGTTGTTTTCATAGCTCCCGTTATACTGAGGCATGCAAGTCTTTGTACCTTGCTCAACTCAGCCGTGGCTATTTTTTGTGTTATCTTTGTCCACCATACTAAAGATGCACATGTAATCATGGGTTTCACCACAATGTTGTATATCCAGTACACCATTTTGGGATTTAGCCCCCATGTTTTTCCGTGTGCCCGCTTGACTAACATCAGTGTCATTTCGGCTTTCTTCTTAACTTTTGCCAGCTGTTTATTCCAGGTGAGTTTCGAGTCTAAAATCACCCCGAGATATTTAACTTCCCCTGACAGCTGTATTAGGGTACCTTGTAGGGTCAGAGGTCCTAAGCTCTCTAACTTCCTTCTACGGGTAAAACTTACAATGGTTGATTTGGAGGGGCTAATAGTTAGGCCCTCCTTATCTATCCATGTACTTACCAGATTTAGGGCCGATTGCATTCTTACCCTAACCGTTGTGTTGAATTTGCCTTGGACCGTGATGACTATGCTATCTGCGTACCCAAGTGTTTTGTGCCCACCCCTCTCCAGTGTGAGTAGCAGGTCCTCCACCACCAGGTTCCACAGCAGTGAGGACAGAACACCCCCTTGCGGACCACCCCTGGTGACCTTGGCTGCCAATGTTTCTCCCACCAAAGAGGAGTGGAGTATCTCTCAGCACGCAGTCTATCCACCTGCAGCAGGTCTCATCGATGCCTTTTCCTCTCGATGCCCTTGAGATTGAGTTTAGAGATGTGTTGCTGAATGCTCCCTCGATATCCAGGAATGCACCCAACCTCTTTGTTCTTAATACAGTTTCCACCTTCTCTACGAGTTGGTGTAGTGCTGTTTCTGTAGATTTGCCTGTTGTGTAGGCATATAGGTCCTTGTGTAGGGGTTGGTTTACCAACAACGTATCCCTAATGTGCCTGTCCAACAGTTTTTCCTGTGTCTTAAGGATAAATGACATAAGACTTATTGGCCTCAGTGCTTGCTGAAATCGCATTTTTCTGAGCTCCATTAGCGGCAATTCATCAACAAGTATCTCGAAGACTTCTGAGGGTTGCGAGTGAGGGGCTATTTTATTCACACTACCGATACAAAAAGTACTTGTTTATCATTAATAGTATAGTTCCTTACTAGGAAAGTAACTACTCTGTCATGCATATCAATCATTAATTCAGACATCTTTAATGTAAATCACTTCACTTCAAATATCATCTAGATGGTCTTTGTTATACCTAGTCTTCTCATTATTATTTAATACTGAATAATATACTTGAATTTTTTTAGTATTCATTAGTAAAACCCCACCACAATAGTCCTTTCTTCGACTGTTCGCAACAAAAAACGCTCCAACGCTTCATATACAAATATTATCGATACCTCATTTCCTTTTACGGAGAAAAGCATTTTCACCCTGAGGTTTTCGTTCCCACTATGTCGGCTGTTGACTTATTCATTGAAACCTGAACCGTTTGGGGACCTCCGCTGTCAGACTGTAATGATTTCACTGACCTTTTTACTTACGTTACGATCGATTTATGACACGCACTGACATTTTATCGTCGCCGTGTCCTTATTCTATTCATGAATGACATAATAGCGTTTCTGAATGTAGATGCTTGGGGGACTAGCTTATCAATAATACAAAGTCTGTCAATCGAAATGAAATTGAGAATTGATTTCTTGGAAATGGCAAACATGCCCATATATCCATGTTTCTGGTGTTTATTTATTTATTTATTTATTCAGAAATAAGGGATACAAACAGAATGAAGATTCCAAAAACAGTATCCACGTAATACTTTCACCTACGACCATATAGGTGTATCAACATACACAATGTAACCAATGTTAATAACCATAATTATAGAAATGAAAAGAATTAATTACCTTCTATGTTGATGAGTATACAATATCAATGTTTTTGATATTTCCAGAAATTAATATAATTACTATACTAACAAGTACTATCTAAATTTGTAAGCTCTCAATAATATTGATAATAGAAAAAAATAAAATGTAAATTATGGGCATAATCCTAATTGAACAGTACTAAGAACTTGGTTTTCAAATATTTTTTGAAAGAAACTAGGCTCATATTTTCTGTATCTGTGTCTATATATTGGTTAAAATCTCTTTGAGCTCTTATAAGAGGAGAGTTATACCCCACTGCATTTCGTCTAAAAGGAATATTGAATACTTGATGTTGTCGAAGTGGGCGTGATGGAACGGAAAATTTTATACCGGATAACAGCTTTGGTGAATCGATATAATTTTTAGTAATTTTGAATACTAGATTTATGTCGCTCATTTTCCTGCGACCAGTCCAAATTTATTTCGGATATATTTGTAATTACTATTTGTAATTGGTGTGTTACTTTTAAACGATAGATACCGTAAGAATTTATTTTGAACACTTTCTATGCGACTAATGTGAACTGCATATTGAGGATTCCAACTTGATGATGCAAAACTGAGTTTACTGAGCACATATGACTTGTACAATAATATAATAACTGAACTAATTTTGAAGTGTTTGGTATTTCTTATTATGAAACCAAGCATTCTTCTGGATTCATTCTCTAATTTATCAATATGTGTGTTGAAATTTAGATTACTCGTAAATATAAGGCCTAAATCTTTTATTTCCTCAACTTTCTCTATTGTGTTATTGTTGATAAGGTATAAGTTTAGAATTTTATTCTTATTATTAGTAAACGAAATATTATGGCATTAGGATATATTCAGGAACAAACTATTACACTGACAATACAAAGAAAATCTATTCAGATCGTCTTGGAGCTCATCGCTATCCTTCTGATCCTCAACTCTTTTGAAAAAATTTATGTCATCTGCATATAGCAATACGTTACTATTCAAAAAACATCGTTTTACGTCATTGATATATATGACCCTGAGGTACTCCTGACGTCACTGAAAATTTATTGGAGTAAAAATCATTTATAATTACTACTTGAGTCCTACCCTGTATATATGAAGCTATCCACTCTATGAGACCTGCATGTAAACCGACTTCAGAAAGTTTTTTCAGAAGGATTGAATGATCAATTTTATTGAAGGCCTTGCTGAAGTCGGTATACACTGAATCAACGAACTTTTTCATCTATTGCTTCACTGATATATTCGGTATAGATATTTAAGTTGGTTTCTATAGATATTTTTGGAAAAAGTTGTTATAACAACTCGCATTATACATCATGACGTTTGTATCTTGTGGACTATTCTCTGAGTCTATACAGTAATAAAATAAAATGCAAAAAAAATTTTTTGACAAATTATGTAGTTTATAAGTATTCTGTCCTTTTCTTCAATGAAATATGTTTTCCTATCTTCGGAGATCATTGCAAGAACTAATAGATGAAGAAAGGAATTGGTGATATTGTGAACTTGACAACCTTCCTTCAATATTTTCGGATAGTGTCAGTATTTGAAGAATGTCCAAAAGGACTTCGGGGTTTTATTGCGAACAGATATTTTTAGTCAGAAGGTTAATTCATATTTTATATGTTGACCGCTTCTGAAATACAATTGTGTTTATCCAAAACAAATATTTTCTGAGATTACACTGGCAACAACTTCACAATATTTTGAAATTGCTAGAGAGAAAAAAACCTTTTGGGTGCGACCTTGCCCAGAAGAGCTTTTACCGTCGTAATTCAGGACGCAGGTAATTAATGAGGATATATTGAAAAATTCTTAGCCTACTATAGAACCAAACAAAATTTCAATGTCAAAATATTTTATTACTCAACATATTCTCCTCTTAATTGGATACATTTATTACAGCGAACCTGCAACGTCTCTAGACCTTTCAAAAAAAAAATTTCTCCTTGCTCTGCAAACCAGACCTCCACAGCTTTTATTACCTCCCCGTTGGACGACCTTTAAAACTTTTTTTCAGTTGAGGAAAGAGATGATAGTCTGACGGAGCCAAATCTGGTGAATAAGGGGGGTGTTCTATTAATTCAAACCCTAAATCACGAATTTTTTGCATGGCAACATGAGATTTGTGTGCAGGGGCGTTGTATATTACATTACTAGTGTGAAAAATCACTTTCGCACGAGTAATGTACACTATTTTTCCTACGACCACATAATAATTTTACCAAATAATGTATAAAAATATTATAATTAAAGACGACATAGTAAAATATTTTCTTTATGATATAATACCGACGAGATCAAAATCATATTTAGACATCTTTTATTTTTGATAATAATTAATAATCAAGATACACTCTAATACAATATATTTTCTTGTCATAATATGTGTCCAATACCTCAGTTGGTAAGCAGCGGGACTCGACGTGACTTCTGACGAAGAGTACCCGGGTTCTATCCTCGTCCGCGGAAACTTTTTTCTTTTAAGAAGATGAAAAAAGTTACACTTCTAAAATAGATTGCTTCAAGATTTTGTTGGTAGGATTTTAGTATATATACTGATTTTTAGATAGTATAAGTTGGTAGAGTTTCGGCCTTCTGAATGAAAAAAAAATCTTTTCAAATAGATTTCTTCAAATTTACATATTAAATAAGTAAATCTAAATTGAAATTATATATTTGACAACTTGACTTCGGTAAATCTTAATAGAAATTATGCATTTGACAACTTATCCGCAAGCGTGCGAAATACTTTCCGCATGCGTGCGGAAAGTAACTTTCCGCACGCTTGCGGAAAGTATTTCGCACGCTTGTAGATATGAGACACTTTCCGCGGGACTGTACGGTGCGATATACGTTACTTTCCTATGTGGTCGTAGAAAACATACTTTTAATAGTATCTCATATTAATGATTACTCAGAATAGTGAAAATTATTCAGGATAACGTTTTGAGTTTAACAATGGAGAAAAAGTGAGAGTTTTCAGCGGCTTCTAGCGTCAAAACTAGACAATAGAAAAAGTTATGCCCATTGGACTTTTTGTTTGGAATAATTTGGACTATAACAAATAAAAAATTCAGGTAATTCGACAGGGGGCCACTTTCCGTATTAAAGTGTGCGATATCCTTTGGCAAAAATAAACATTTTATAATTATAACTTAGAATTTTCTATCAGTGTAGCTATATCTAGACTATCGCCTACATACAAAATTCAGCGACCTACTCGTAAAATCACCATCAAAAATGCAACTCTGCTTCCTCAACTAGGTATTTGATTCTTTGTTCTCATGAGGAATGAAACGTTTTTAAAAGTTTCATCAACGGACCAATTTATTTTTTTACTTATTTACCTGTAAAACTACTAACTTTCTAATCTATGATAGTGCTCCACCAGTTAGACTTGGAATATACCAGACTATTCCCGTTCGATAAAATATTCACAGTGTCTTCAGTTGTCTACAATGAAAGCGGAATTATAGGCATACTCACCCTTTGTATCGATACTCCAATGATGTTATTTGCAGGAGATTACTAAAAAAATGAGATATCTTGACAGACAAACGAAATATGAAGAACATTATCAAGCAACTTCTCCGGTTGCATCTGCGACTAAAAAACGCATAGTCCAAAGTCGAAAGAAAAAAGTAGACTTTTTTGCCTGCAGCATATGTGTTGCCTGAAGGTTATTTAGGTTATATTCTCATCTCACTACTTACGGTGTCTGTTTGTTGGTGTTTTATTTTTGTTTGGGTTTTTATTACGTTTCTGTAACAGTAGGTGGTTTGTTCCACTCCGGACGTACACAGATACACGTTAACGATTCGAATACGTCATGTTTTCTGAACAACTGCACAAGTGTTCGTTACAGAGTGGATCAGTTAACTCAAACAAGAATTTATGAATGAAGTTTTCTTCTGTGTGACACAAATAATAAAGTAATGAGAGAAGATAATGATATCGGACTGGTTCACGTTTGCTCGATTCCGTGATTCCCAAAATACAAAACTGTCGATTACTGCTTGCAGGACCATATACTCTATCGCAATGTGATTTATCAAAATCATTAGAGATTCACATAATTTATAGTATGGTAGATAATAGATCTATCTCTGTTTTGCTATAATTATCGCAGCGCATTCTACGAAGCTTTTTTCTCATAGAAGTGTAGAAGTTTGAGCTCTACTTGGGAACTCCGACTACCACCACCACCATCTTCACTTTTTGCTCTCCTCTAGACCATCCATCAACACAACACTGCCCCGTTTCATATAGCACTACAATTGAGCCGACTGTGATGGCCTTCTAAAAACATCGGGGCCCTGATACCAGATCAGAATATTATGGTGGGCTCTGACTGCTGTCTGTTTTCAACTTCCAAGGATACGGTACCTATAGAACCTTTTTCAGAGATCTGCTTTATGTATTCTTCAAGTGATTTTATATCGGCTTGCTCGCGCAATGTACTGTTCGTGACGATAAGGAAGGATACTTTGTTTTGAATCCTCTCCAGTCTCAACATTTGATACGTGGGAAGGCTCCAAAACACTGGATAGGCACAGGTCATTGCTGTCCTGATGACCTGTTAGTAAAGTAGTAATTTGCTCTCAGCTGCCAGCCTTGAGCTTCTTGCTACCACTGGGTAAGTTCTTTTCATTGCAGCTCCTACACGCTACATAGCAAGGCTGTCATGCTTACCGAGCGTTAGCCTTTTGTCCAGCTATACTCTCAGGTGCTGCAGAGAGACAGACTCGTCTATGTGATTTTCCAGATCCCTGAATCCCCCAATTTCACATTAGTGCGTTTCCTTGTGAAATTCATGAGTTCTGTTTTATCTGGATTCAACTTTATTTTTTCTTCGCTTTTGTTCGCACCGCACTTCGTTTTGCATCCTCTACAACCTCAACATTTGATACTATTGGAAGCTCCAAAGGCATAGGCCATCGCTGTTTGTGAAGTAGTATTTTGCTCTCAGCTGCCAGCCTTGAGCTTCTTGCTATCAATGGGTACGTCATTTTTATTGTAGCTCGTGCACGATATATAGCAAGGCTGTTATGCTTACCAAGCCGAGCGTTAGCCTTCTGTCCAGCTGTACTCCCAGGTACTGCACAGAGTCTATCTGATATCCCAGAACCCTGAATCCCCCAGCAACTACAAAAGTGCTCTGACTCGCAAGATTGCTGAGCTGGTGTTGTTCACTTTTACCTTGAAAGTTCTGTTGACTAGATAAGAGTCAGGAAGCTCCACCGTACATTCAGGCATGGCTTGGCCTTAGCATCATCATATCCAGAGGGTATCAGAAGCTTTCTGGATAGCCTAGGTTGAAGCCGTTCCTCATCTCGTGGACAATCCGAGGATGTGGAGTGTCCTTTTTGGAACCTGTACTGCTTCACCGGTATGAGTTTGAGAATCTTTTCCAGGCTCACAAGTCTCTCCAGCAGGATCCTGTCTACGAAATTGGCAACGGCATTCATCAATGAGGAGGTAGCCTTTGGTTTCGGATAGCCTGGTTTGGGGATTGGAATGATTTCTTTCAGCTTAAGGCACTCTGCGTATTTTTGCCATTTTATGATCCCATTTACATTGTGCACCAGCTGCACTAGAGACTTCTTTGGAAGATTTTGCAATAGATCTGCGCCTATCTTATCCATTCCCGGTGCCATTTTTATAGAAAGCTTCTTCATTATTTCTTGAACCTCCTCGGTTGGTTGGTAATCAGCTTCGAGAATGTTATGTTGCTGATATTTGCCCTTCGGGCTGGTCTAAACTCCCTTGCTTCCCTAGAAACTGTCTTTTGCTCCAGCTTGGAGTCGGTACTCGTTTGGAATATTCTCTGGTAATAATCCGCGAAAATTTCTGCCTTCCATAAGTCAACCATAACCAGTGTCTGGCCATTTCCCATCGCTGGGATGTCATTGACGGTTGGACATCCGCCACAAGGAATTGTCGATCACTTTGAGCGTTTTGAGCTACAATTTCCAGACTTTATATTTATGAGAGTTGATATGCTCATTTATCTGAGCTGCTAGAAGTTGCATATTTTCCCTATGAATGGCTACGCGTTATTTGCAACTTTTTTCGCCCTTTGTGGTTGAGCCTGGAAGAAGCCTGGAAGAAGTTCTCGATCCTTTCTCACTTTCCCTCTTCTTAGTAGTAGCATCTCTTGTTTCTTGTATGTTTTCAAATAGACTTCGAGTCTCGGTATCCACTTTGTCTGTCGATATCTGTTGCTTTATTGTCGTCTTTACGTTCATGATTGTCCTGCACTCTTTTGAGTTAGTGGTGGTGTATTCGTAGACAACTCTTTTCCCACATTGGCCAATGTAATTATGTCAGACGTATCCATACCAATGAAGTCTTCCATTTCGGTGCTCAGTAATATCATCAGCAATTCGTTATTACAGCTTGGCAAATCTATCTGTGCCTCTGAATATTGGGTGCGCAGTAGAACAGCCGATGTCCTTTCTTGTCCTTCCCGATTAAAGTTGGTAGCGGATCTTTACCCTCTCTGTTTATCATTCGCACATCTCAGAGGCACAGGTAGATTTACCAAGCTGTACTTACCCTGATATAATAGCTTTTTTAAATTTTTCAAATTTAAATTTTTCACTGATAATATCGAATAAGTTATTGGTCATCCTTTTGAATCAATGTTTAGTTTGTTGGACTGTAAATTCAAAAATCTATTGAATGTTTGAGTTGTTGATGTAGATGTTAAATATTTTGATATTTACGTATTTTACGGCGGATGTATATTTTGGAATGTGGGTACATGTATTTATAGAAATGGATTTTAATCATTTAAATAGTATAAAATTTATCATACAGAGTTAGTCAAATGTATGGACCCGCGCATTTTTCTCAGTTAACATGAAGGTTATCAAAAAAAAAGTGTGAGTAAAACTTGAAGGGTATTTCACTCTGCACCTTTCAATGAATTCAAATATTTTGTAGATGTGCCATTGGTGGAGTAGTGACGTCATCGGCATTTTTTTTTAAATGAAACCATATGTCATGTTTAGTATCGATAGTAAGCTTGTTTTTTTCTCATTTGAGTGGTACTGATATAAATCCAATTCTCTCGATAGGTACAGTGTGTTTCGTATTTTTGTGCCCACCTCTGTAATTCACTTACCTATTGCTTAATTTGCTCAAAAGATCCCCGCACAAACCTTATCGAAACTGGCCCTCTGTCGAATTGGCTGTAACTTTGAGAAAACAAAGTTCCCGGCATCCCGAACAAAAGTCTCCACGGGCACAAAAAGATCCTATGAGTAGTTTCGGAGGTATGGGACCTACAAGTCCAAGACTATTAATGATGTTGCACCTGTAAGTAGACTTAGCTGGGAGTCAAAATAACCGTGAACTTGAGCTAAGACTGTTGGAAAATAGTATTTTTGAATCCTACCGTTTAAAAGCAAGTGATGGAAATGTCGGAAAATCGAGGAAAACCTGAAAAAACGTGGAAAACTCGCTTAAAATCTACATTTTTCGCTGTCGAGATGTAAACAGTCTAGATTTTTTCAAAAAAATATTTTATTTTCAGAACTTCAAACCTCTCGCTTAATGATAAAGTGTGGGAGAATCGGAAAATCCAAGAAAATACAGAAAAGCTTGGAAAACGTATTTATTCAAGAGGAAGAAAATACCTGTACACACGTTGTGCCAGACTCGGATGCAGGTTGCTAACCCGAGACAATACGTTTGATAACTGTATTTGAATTTTTTTGTTTATCAATAAGATGAGAAAAAAATTCGCGCGAGCAATAGTTACATACTTATACAAAAGAAATGGCATTTCCTACTACGCAAAATCTTTCTATAGACGCTATAATATGTCCATACGAATAGATCACCTTGTAATAGAATTGTCAGTTAGACAGACGAAACTTCATAACTGTCATCCGTGTATATCTTTTACTACTAGATTTTAAGCAAGTTTTCCACGATTTTTCAGATTTTCTCCGATTTTTCGACATTTCCATCACTTACTTTTGAACGGTAGGATTCAAAAATACAATTTTCCAACAGCCTTAGCTCAAGTTGACGTTTATTTTGACTCCCAGCTAAGTCTACTTACAGGTGCAACATCATTAAAAGTCTTGGACTTGTAGGTACCATACCTCCGAAACTACTCATAGGATCTTATTGTGCCCGTGGGGACTTTTGTTCGGGATGCCGAGAACTTTGTTTTCCCAAAGTTACAGCCAATTCGACAGAGGACCAGATTCCCATAAGGTGTGTGCGGGGTTCTTTGTCTCAATCATGGAATGTAGCCAGGCGATATGGCAATTTGATTCAGACAGGGGCTTACGTAAATTTTTATAAAAAAAAATATATGTGCTACATTGACAGTTGTTTCATTGAGAAAATATACTTATATACTTACGATGTTTACAATTAACATTCGCCTAATAAAGTGAGTAATGGTTATTGGATATTTTTAAAATTTACCTCAATGGCTCAGCCATTCGAGACATTACATTTCTTATCTCAGATCACGGGTTCAAATAAAATATTTGTTTCTAGTAAATAAGTAAATGAAATAGCGGCTCTACATAAGTTGTCCTTCTTTTCAATAAAAAAATAGTAATATTTTGAACTATCGAAACAAATGACCACTTCTGTTTCTTTCTCTTGCCTTCTATTCAGGAAAAATTCAGGATAGGGCACTTCAATTATTCTGGAACAAAATTTCTAATGACATTTTCATATAGAAAAGTAACTTGAGATGTTCTTCGAAAAATAAGCATCTGAGAAACGTATACATACGTACGCCACTGTCTGAATCAAATTGCCTTATCGCTCATAATACGAGAGAATCAGAATAATTTTGGTTATGCTAAAATGAGAAAAAAACAAGCTACCTAGCGATACCAAACATGACATATGGTTCCTTTAAAAAAAAAATTCGATGACGTCACTTCTTCACCAATGATACATATAAAAAATATTTGAATACATGAAAAGGTGCAGAGTTGAATACTCTCCAATTTTTAATCGAATTTTTTTTTTGAAAACCCTCATATTAACTGAGAAAAATGTGGGTCCATACATTTGACTAACTCTGTATGAAGAAAAAAAACAATACATTTTTGTGGGTGCACTTATTTATGTGCTCCATCTCACTAACAAGTGAAAACTTCAGTGAGACATTGTATGTGCTTATTTTGCTATTTGCTATAAGTTTTTGATGATCTGATATTTATATATATATATATATATATATATATATATATATATATATATATATATATATATATATATATATATATATATATATATATATATATATATATATATATATATATATATATATATATATATATATATATATTTGCAAATAAATTATATTCTATTATATTCTATTATAGCTTTCATAAAAAGAGACAAGTACCAAAAGTGCATTTCGAAACCTTGGGTTTATGTTTCATGCAAAGAGCTAATTCACTTTCCGTCAATTAATATAATGATTAATGGGGAACAGATCCGACCTGTCCTGGAATACTATTCCGATATATGGAGAGCTGTCCCTAAAAACACACTGAAACTTTCATTTTCTGTCTGATAAATAGCCATCCAACTCTTCGGTGATGCTTCGCTTACAAGCTCGCTCAATTCTCTGGAACACCGCAAAAGGATTGGCGATCTCTTTCATGGACGATACTCTTATGAAATATCATGAATCATTCCATCGTTAGTGGTCCATCAAGTCAGTCTATACATTCTTGTACCGTCAATTCGGAGACAAGACGAACGAACATCTCCTTTCCAGGGATCGCTCGTCCAACCAACACCAAAGCTTTGGAACTCACAGCTTCGTGAGATTGTCTCTTAGTTATACAGCTTGCACTTATTCAAGAGGAATATCAATTTCTACCGGCTTTTACGGTGTTCTCCAAACATTTGAAAATTTCTTTTTTTGTGGGAATAAAAACATAAAAAAAACAACAAATTCATGCTGGCCAAGGTTGAACTTCTCTCAACCCCTAATCAAAAAATATTCCAAATAAGGTGGAGTGGGGTATATGTGATAATGGGGCAATTGCGATAGTACGTTTGAAACTCGCTATTTGTATGAATATGCTTGTGCCACCTATTAGCCGGAGCCCAAAATATGCTAGTCTAGTGAGCCACCACTAGAAGCCGTCGAAATCCGAACTTGTATTTCATTTGAGAAAAGATAAGCAAAGAGTGCTTTTCACTTCAACACAGATTTTATATACGATGCAGAAAAACACAAAGTCATCTCCACAAACAGATTTTATTATACATTTACCACGTTGGTGACATATAATATTATTTTTTCGGTATGTCGAAATATTAATCTAATTTTTATATACTTAGCAGTTCATAGTTGTTTGGAAAAACTTATGGTATAATGTTATTAAAATAAAAAACGCAACATTGACCTCAAAATGTTGCTATAACACATTTAGAGTAGATCACATTTGCTCCACTTCAAAACATATATCTGTATAAATCTATTCAATTCAATACGCCAACGTCACATGGCAAAAAATGGAAAGAAAGCATTACGTAGATGGAAAAAATATTCTACCGATTCCGAGATCCGAGAGAAACAAAGTTCGTTCCTAAACATGGCAATAAATAAAGTTTTTAGTTTTCATAATACGCCGTTTCTAAACTTATCTCCGTGTCGTTTACTAATATTGGCTTCCCGATTTACGATCACTTTCCTACGGCTCAATCTATCTCCACCTTTTCGCCCGGAAAATGGGAAAGTGCCGCGTGTAGCGGGAACGGTGAATGTTTTCGAACCTCCGATATTCCTTTACACTCCGACGATGAAGGTATATAAAAAACCTCAGATAAGAGAAACATAATACAAGGGAAATGCATACGTAATTTGATTTCCTTTCCAGATCTTTACGACAATAGCGACGCGCTAGCGTGAAAGGAAACTGGGTAGAATTGATCAGGTACAACGCAGAAGAGACATGAAAGGAGTTATTGAAAGTATGCAGTATATTTACTTCGATAAAAAAACCATAGCCATCGTCGATTCCAAACGAGTTAGGCACATTGTTTTATTTCAGTTACACTATTGATATGAATAAAATCGACTAAGTCGAAATACCCTTTCTCTTCATATATTTTCACCAACATCTGACAGAAAACAACTACTAATCTGGCAAATAGCAAGACGGACATTGAACATCTGACAGATATTGATATGAACGAAATCGAATAAGTCGAAGTACACTTTCTCTCCAAATATTTCCACCAAGTGGAAAAAATGAGAACATCTGACAGAAAATTGCGCTTCAAATTCCAAACCAGAAAAGAGGGAACTGGGTAACACAAAAAATAAAAAGTAAAGAACAAATTGAATTAACGGACAATAAAGACAAAGATGATGTTTTCAATAATTATTTTGTGAATTAGGGAAAGAAATGGCATCAAAAATAAAAATAGTTAATGATAATCCCACACAAAACAGAATATTACTTCACTCAAATTATTCAATAGTAATTTACGTAACAAGTCCGGAAAATACTGTTTTTTGGACGAGTAGACCAAATTCTAAGACGAGCGTCAGCGAGTCCTGGAAGTCTGCGAGTCCAAAAAAACTGATGTTTACGGACGTGTTGCGTACACTATTTTTTCGGAAATCATGTAGAATAACAAATCAATGAGACGCATTTAGTCTAAGAGACTAGAGGTCTAGACTGAAGAGCAGAGAGGTCGACTTTCACCAATCTGTTAACCGGATGAAACGATTCCAAATTTGAATATTTCAAACATTTCAGTTCTTATTCGTATTATATATTGAAATTCGAACAGAAGATAGGTACCAACAGAAACACTCGAATTCTTATTTATATTAATATTTGTATTAAAATTCCCGGTCTAGTCCGGGAAGTACGTACTTCCCGGACTAGGCCGGAAGTGCTACTTTCCCAAAGAAAAAGTGTCCGGGAAGTGAATACTTCCCGGAAAAATATTTTCCTTATTCTCTGATGGAAAGCCACGTGGTCTATTCAGAGATTCTGGTAATTTCATATCATTCGACTGCATTGCCTTGACTTGAAAAAAATTCAAGCAGTTGGACGATTCGAAATCACAATATGAAATTCTTAAGGGTATAGGTAAAATTCTCCTCGTATTGCAGTCAATTTAACGATATTTTTTAAATCAATCAATCAATCAATCCAGCTTATTTCCTTTAAATGGCTTGTGACAAATTTGTTTAGGAATTGTCAAGAAATACTTAATGCTAGGGAACGATAATAAAGTCACCATGAAAAATAAAAATATACCAAAGAAATACAAGGAATGAAATATAGTTGGTTCTGTGAATTTACCTTTAATCATATAAAAACTCGTGAAGTATGTATAAAAGCTATTTATGATACAAGTTCGTAAAGTAGGACTTTTTTGTATGAGCGTAAAGTTTGTTGAATGAGACGCAGCCGAGTTCAACAAACACGCGAGTAAAAAAAAGCCTTATACGAAAGTGTTTCATACAAAGTTTTTTCTTCGACAGTTATTATTGCCAAATTGTAGCAATTATATCATTAATTTGAACGTTTCATGATATGAATTGTCGTCGTATTATCAAATAAAGACTTCAGAGTTATATTTGAAGCAAAATACTATATTTTTCAAAAAGGCATAAATGTATGAACAGTGTGTAAAAAATTACTTTACGCACAGTTGATGATTTTACGCACAGTTGATGATTTTACACACAGGTGATTTTTTTACGCACTTGTGCGAAAAAGTACTACTTTACGCACTGTCAGCAGTGCGTAAAAGCATAGTTTACGCACTGTCATCATTTACCAAGCAGAAAAGACTTCAGACTTCTTTTGAATGTTAAAAGGCCAATTTTGGATTTTATTTCTTCCGGTAGACGATTGAATATTCTTGTCCCAATGAAATTTGGAGAATTTTGACTGATATTATATTTAGCTATTTTTGTGTGAATAAAATGTTTCCGACGAGTATAGATTTTGTGGATTATACCGTTGAGTGTGAAGTAGTTTCTGTTGATGAAAATGTACATTGACAATTCATAAATGAATAGGCTGATAAGAGTTTAAATTTGATGACAGAAAAAGTGTTCTGCGTTAGCTGCGTTTTGGAATTTAAAAAATGTACCTTAAAATGGCTTTCTGTTTAATGAAAACATCGTTGCTCATTGATGAGTTGCCCCACAAACAAATACCGTAACGCAATCTGGCTCCAACTTGGGCATGATATATACGTATCAGTTGATTTGAATCTAATAAAGTGTTTAGGTTTCGCAGTGTGTGTTCCAGCTCAAATACTCGTCCATGCAGATTCCGAGAAATTTCACATTGCAGCAGGTGCTTACATTGCTATCATTAACACTTAGTTGGAGTGCATCAACTTTATTTTGTTAATTGTGAAAACGTATCACCTGTGTTTTTCCGGCATTAAGAAATAGATCCTGTGTATAGAAATATCTGGTGGCTGAAGAAAAGATTTCTTCACATTTACGAGATAATGAATATGTTTCTTTAATTGATACCACAAAGCTAATATCATCTGCATAGGCGGTTAATAATGGATATAATATTTCTATATCAATATTGTTAATATACAAAAGAAACAAAACTGGTCCCAGGACGGATCCCTATGGCACTCCCATCTGAATCAGTTTCATTTCAGATGTTTAGGAAGACAGTGCATCACCGTTATCCAATTCAAGAGATACACATTGATATCGATCATTAAGAAACGAAGAAACCCAAGTCAGTGACTTTCATCTAAGACCATATATCTTCAAATCATTTAGAAGTTTAGAGTGATTGACACAGTCGAAAGCCCTGCTCAAGTCACACAAGATCGCAGCAGGGCACTCGCCTGTGTTAATGAAATGCATCAGATTATTTAAAAAAAATGAGGATGGCAGTTTGTGTTGATTTTCCATAGCGAAAACCGTGCTGCATAGGTATCATAATATTATGCAAATCAATGAAATTCATTAGGCGTTCTAAAAATGCGTACTCGAAGATTTTTGAGAAACTTGGGGGTACGGTTACTGGCTTGAAATTATCAATTGTGAATATTTTGTTGTTTGTCGTTTGTCAGCTAAAGGTGTAATACTACCTTTTGGGGTTTTAGAAAGTACTTCGAAAACAAACCTATCATTGGTCGGTTCATATCCCAGGGTATTCAAATAGAAATGCTTACACACGTGAATATTTTTCCCAAGAGGTTGTACTTATACACATTATTTCTGCTATGGTCCACTTAATATACCTTCTGTAGTAGTTCTTCTTTTGATTTCCAGACGTTCGCAAGAATGCAATACAAATGCTCTCCCTTCAGCATGTGAAAGGTTCCAAAATTGTTCATTAATTTCTTGTCTTCGATCATCCTCAAAAATAGATGCTCATTTGAATTTACATTTACTGCCATCACATGCTGGACGAACAGTATGTTGTCCTTTAGCAATCTTCGCCTTATTTTTTTCCCTTGTTGCCAAACTGTATTTCACTGAAATAAAAATAACAAATTATAGTTATTTTTAAAATCTTAGTTGCAGTTTTAGTTTGATTAACGTTTTCTTCCAATTTAGAACTGACAGACAGATGATCAGTTTGTTGATGGTCAACATCATCATTCCCAGGTAAAATAGAATCCTGCATGTCTACCACTCCCACTCCCACTCCCCAGCACTCGTTCGTACTCGAAAGCTCACCCCCCCTATCCACCACCCCCGCTCGTTAAAGCGGTTCCTCATCCTGGTGACTGGCGATCAGCAGAATAAAATCTAACCGTTTGATATGGAGTGCCCATCCAATTCTCGGCTTCAAGCTCCCTTATATAGGGGTATGTATGATAAAGTAATGCACAAAATTCATTAAACGTACAACGATCACTTTTGAAAAAAATGCAAAATCACTTCAAATTGTTTTTTTTATTCCGCATCTTTTGACATAAGATACAAAAATAACACGTCAAAGTTGTCAAAGTTATGACGTCATCAACAAATTTTTTTAATGGGAAGCTAAGATTTTTATTACATTATGTGATAGAGCTTGTGTTCTTACACAAGGGAAAAATAGTTGTAGTAGGCCTCACATAAGAAAAAAAACGAGAAAATGAATAAAAAACGAAATAAACGTAAGTTTCATAATAACTTTTCAATTAACTAAACAGTTCATTAAACCAACTTTGACGTGTTGTTTTTGTAACTTATGTCAAAAGATGCGGAATAAAAAAAACAGTTTGATGTGTTTTTGCATTTTTTTCAAAAGTAATCGTTGTACGTTTTATGAATTTTGTGCATTACTTTATCATAATACTGTATATGCATGTCGTCCTGAAAAGAAAATTTATATGAAAAATGGCTGGTATAATTTTTACAATAACTATTTCCTCAGTGAGTTCACAGTGAGAACTGAGTTCAACATCCATTCGAAAACTGTGTTTTCAAAAAAACACCCGTTTGTTTTTGTAGATGTCACATTGATTGAATACATTCACCATCCAAACAGAAAATGTAGAGGTTCAAGGTTATTCTCGAAATCACTTTGTTTAAGAAAGTTATAATTGTGAACTCATTTTATATCAAATGAAGTAGGGTCCATCGGGAATTGTTTGTGTTGCAGCAAACATGTCTACCGGTATATTATCTATTTCACAACTGGTAACGAGTGTGTGATATGTCTTCGTTTCAGCAGGTACCTGAAATTGGAAAGCTCAACTGAAAATTGTCGCTTTTATATTCATACACTCTTTAAAGTGTTTTTTTCACTAGGATCATTATATGAGTTTCAGATTCTAATATAAAATTAGTAAGCTAAACTTACCTCAGGATATTGTTGTTGTTAAAATTGTTATTTCCGTCAACCGATTGCAACCCTACGCGCAATCCTCGGAAGTCTTCGAGAGACTTGTGTGAGCTAGGGAAGACGCAGCCCTTACCTTTTAACGTGTGATGCCATGCACGAGACCGATGACCATGCGAGGCTTTGAACCCTCGTCCCTTCGCTCCAAAGGCGAACGTTCTACCAGCACGGCCACCACGGCCCATAATACGTGATAAAATCCGAATTTTATCCACCAAATTCGTTATGACCAAATTCTTGATGTGGAGCAATAACTACTGGATATAGGTTTGATGAACTACCCTCAAAGTATGTACTGCATTCATTATTTCCAAGAAATAGTCCATCCTCTGTTACCATCGGTAAATCAAAGAGATGATCAGTTGGGTCATAGATATTTTTAGCTCTCTCTAATATTAATTGTGTTTTTAGACATGTTCTCAATTTCAAATTTCAAAACCCATTCTGGACACCACCACCACACAATCGACTCGAACCAATAACACAGACTAAGAGAGAATATTATTATAATATAGAACTCATCAAGCCCTTCAGGTTTCAACGTGCATAAAAAATGTTATTCGCGTTTAGTCAAAACGCAGTAACTTATGCGTGTTTAGGAAGAACGCCCCAACTGACGTCGAAATAGTTTATCCTAAGCAACGTAATAAAGATATTGTATTTTTGCTAAGCGTGGGTCGATATTTTTGTTAGATACGGCAATATTGTGACTCTATTGTGACTATCTGGTGGTATATACGGCATTTTTGCGTGACAGGATAGTTAAACAAATTCATTTTGAGCTGACCAATACCGATATCTCATTTTTAATTTTTTTTGCACATACGGCGTTTCCGCTAAACAGGGCAGTATTCATCTATGGTTAAATCACAGTTTGTTTAGCCTAAACTTTCAAAAGAGTAAATTCATAATTTTCAGCCTGAATAGCATATAGATATTCCTAGAAAAATTCATCCAAACATACATGAAATTACTTGTGAAAGTCTGAATTGTGGCTGCCCACTAATAGTGAAAACCGACAAAATTAAATGTTTAGGTATACTGTCGACCAATTTCTGAGATGGGATGAACCTGCTACCTACATTGCAAAAAAACTTAGGCAACTAATGCATACATTTTACTTATTACGAGACATTCTGAACCGTGAAAATATGCTATCAATTTATAATTCATTAGCCAGAATCTCTTTTGAGATACTGTATTACAATTTGGGGGGGACTTGGCAATATTGCCAAAAAAAATTCACAAATTACACAGAACACTCTCATTAAAATATGCGTATGAAGAAAAACTGACTCTTTTCAACTATACTTTACTTTATGAACAAGCTGATATTTTCAATATAAAAAACTATTTATTCATCATTCCCTACTTTACATGCACTCAAAAATAGAACTAAAAATTAATACTAACAAACAACACCAAACTCGATCTATCACAAACCTATCCATAGACATACCACTGTGTTCGAAAAGCCATGCGCAAAAATTCATTTTTCTACGACCATTAAGAAAAATGAACATTTCAATTGCATCTTCGATTAAGAAACCTACCACGTTGTAACACCGATTTTCATTTCCCACGGGCTAGCTGTATCGAAATATTTCATTTCCTACGACTTTCATGAACTACTAGACTGTCATTATAGGTAGGTATTAACGAATTTTATGAACATAAATAATATCGAATCAAGTTTGTTTACATCTGTCTAATAATTTGACATTTCACATCAGTAGATAATTACAAAATTCGATTGAAAAAATTAAGTTATTAAAAATGATTAGCGATAGTGAGGATGATTTAACAATCAAATTAATAAATTTATATCATGCCTATCTTCTGACAAAGGTATGATTTTCTTTTCATAAAACCACAATAATTTCAATAAAAAGATTGATTACAATCAGATTCCATATTTTTGAATAGTTGACAGATACTTTCTATATAGCAGTTGATTTGGGCAAATTATTATGTGCTCTAGTAACGACGAGTGTTGATTCAGATGACACATGGACTTTGGATGGTGGGAGCGAGGGTTCAAATCCACGCAGCCACTTTTTTTTTTCATTTTATGAAATCGATTAGTGTTTGATTTTTTCTGCATAAAGTTTTTTTTTTTTACTTCCAAGTTGTCAATATCTTAAAATTTTTAATGTTATTTGTTTCACGACGTAGGTAGGTACGTGTACGAAAAGAAAAAATAGATGTTTCATTCAACGGGTGAAGAAAGAAAAAATTATCTAAACCATGTAAAAATGTACTCGCTACGCTCGTACTACAAAATTTCATATACCTACTCGTTGGAAATGTATGTCATTTCATGCTCATTGTAAAATATACTATTTCTTTATTGGCCCGAAATTGTATAACTTACTGCCAATTGGAGTAAAACATATCAAACGTAAGTTCATTTTCAAGAGAAAAATAATAAAATTCATCAAAGCAAACAATATCATTTTGGAAATAATAGTCACCTTTTGATCCAGTAAATTGAGCTCACACACTAATTTAATTTAATCTTCACCTAGCATTGAAAAACTATGCTGTCCTTTGATTGATGGTGGAAAATATAATACAAGCACATCGGTGCTTAGATGATTTCCTATCAATTCGAGGAAATATATTAGTTCAATTTTTATTATTTATATTTGTATTTTTTCTTCTCATGAGATAATATTGAAATTTATATGTGAACACTGGAGCATCTGAACAAATTTGATTTGATTTGATTGACCTATTGTAATCAAACAAGGAATTTTACTTCATTCGGCTGGGGATGACCACCTGCTGACATGTTTCAAGGTTCTTGCTCTTCGTCAGCGCAAGGGTTGGTCGGACAACATTATAGTCGTCTTGTCTCTTCCAACGAATTATAATCAATTGTCTAACTAGTATAATAATAATAATAATAGTCGTCTTCAGAGCGGGAATTAACGCAGTGGTTAAGCACCCGCCTGGTAACCGAGAGGTTCCAGGTTCGGTTCCCAGCCGGAGCGGGCTTTTTTCATTTTCAGATGTGAAAGTCTGAATGATTGAAGCTCGTGTCGGCTGGGAATAATCCTCCACGATTCAATGTTGCGTTAATACTAAACAAAGCTCCTCCTAAGGTGGCGTATGGAGTTAGTTACAAGGCCTATCCCGAACACGGCTAATGACCATATCAGTTGATGCAAAAACACTAAAGAAAAAAAATTATCGTCTTTATTATAGTCAAGTAAAAGTCTACATGCAAGCGGTCTTGGTGACATAGATTCAACACATTGACCATAAAGGGCGAAGTTCATTTTTGATCGTGTACTAGACATAACCAAAGACTACAGAAGAATCTATAGGTTCTTCTGTAGTCTTTGACACAACCCAAAAAACAGAGATGTGTTTATAATAATTGATTAAGTATTACGCAAGAATTATTTGAATTAGTAACAGTCAAATGAAGCAGCGACGTACAATGAGTCAGTCGCTACTTCCAGATCCGTATCTGAATCAGTTGAAATCGAAAACATATGTGAAGATCAAAATCAATGACATAAAATAAAAGGATTACTGGAACATTAGTAAGATCAACAAATAAAAAAATACATTTTCCATAGATTTCTAAAATGAATATTTTGAGAAGGAACAATTGCAACAAGAATATAATACTTTAAGCAAATGAAAAAAGGTTTGATATTAGGAAGTTATCTATCAATTTCAAGAACACTTTTCACCCACCTTTCTGCAGATTGTCTTCGAATCTACCAGCATTCAATGAAATATCAATATGAGATGACTTTGAAATATACTTATATATTTTATCTATTTCATTTACAATTCATAGAAACCTACACAGATATATGTATATACAGTGTCCTCCAAAATGTTGGAACCATTTTTTGAGAAACATTTTTATCAATAGTTTTTCAGAAAATGTCATTCTTCATAAAAGTTGGTATGCATTAAAATATATCAAATACGCGAACATCGGTGGCGTGTGGCATAGCGGGAATCGTCCGACATTCTAAATTCATATAGAGTAGAGTGACATTAGGTATTATGCAAAATATAAAAAAATGTTACTGAAAGAAGTTGTTTGCAATTGACTGATATTCCCAGTTATCCAGTTCAGTCTACCAATTACCAATTAATTTTTTTTTAAAGATCCTGTCTTTATTTCATTATCTTTCCATGTTTTTTTTTTTGACTCACATTCGAAATTTTGTTAAATCAGGTAATTGCTTTGACAGATAATTTATGCTGCTAATTCAGTAACTTACTAATCAAAAATTATTGTGAATAATTGCGATTAAAAATTGAGGCCAACTCATTCAGTAGTTATTAAAATCAGTAATTGGTAGACTGAACAGGAATACCGGAAATAGAATATCGGCCGTTTTCCGCTTAGCCGCACGCCACTGGTGAAAACCGATATAGGCGTATTCAGTCTAATTGAATGCACCAACTTTTATGAGCAATAACATTTTCTGACGAACTATTAATAAAAAAGTATTCCATATGGTTCCAAGATTTTGGCGGACAGTGTCTAAGATACTAGTGACCGGAAGAAAGTACGCAACATATGGGAAATTCATTCATTGATAAATTTTGACGAATATCCATACGTGCAATCGATTCTGCACCAAAGGAAACTCCATAAGACGTTCTACAGTGCCGTTCCTGTTTGGCGGGAAATAAAAAAAAAACAAAAGTAATATCTCAAAACACACTTGTTTGAAAAAATATCGAAAAATGTTTCTAGGGTAAGTTGTTCAGAATGACATTTTATAGCTTTGAAAAATATTTGAGATGAAAAAATATATAAATCGATTGTTTGCCTCAAAAATATTTTTATTTGGAAAAAAACATTTCTGATGAAGAAACTTATTAGTAAAGCCAACTCGTATATTTTAAATAATGTTTTGTGAAGATTCACAAGCTATTTCTATTTAATTTGGAATCTGTGAATTTGCAATGTGTTCAGTTGCTTCATGAGAGGTATCTGCAATATCTTTAGGACATTATATTTCCGATAATGTTTAATAATAATGAATAACCATATGTCTACATAATTTTAATTTGAATGTTTCATTGGATAAAAAATTAATTGTTTTTTGGCAAATTGTTGGAATCATACATACTTTCAATATTATCGTTATTACAACAGATTTCCTCATCATCGAAGAGCCCATGCAACAATTGACTAATAATTCTGCTTTGTCATTGAGAGTTGTCGATCGATTTCGTGGTGTTATTATTAATTATTCAAGTATTTCTATAATTTTTCTTGTAGAATTTTTTTTTTTCATTGCAACAGTTATTTTACATTTTGTTGTGCTTTAACAATAATTGGAGATTCCCCAAGGAAAGCTAAGTTTACAAGAAAAAATTAAGCTCGTCTTAATATATGGCGAGCATTTTCCTAGTTGCAAAGAATAAGCAGATACCTTACAGCGTGTCTCACGGTCGATGGTAGGTTAGACGTTTATGGTAAACGCAAAGCAGGATTTCCCTGAAAATTTCATATCTCACATTCTGTTACCTGATCTATCGATCTAAAATATTTTCAGCTTTGCGGCGTTGCCACGTCTATAAAAAAAACTAGCAACTTTATTTTTTTAAATAGAACACCCCGTATATTAACTCATTTTTTGAATCGCTCCTTCATTATAATACTTTTTTGGTAATAATGTCCTATACCTATTTCTATCTGTTTTCGAAATAAAAAATAATTTGTGTTAAATATGGTCCAAAACATAGCCCTAATTGAACTTTAGTACATCAGTACTCTCAATTCATGAAAAGTTGATATTTTGATTATAGGTTGGACAAATTTGAAGTATTTACTTAACACTAAGAAATCGACTCCATATCATACAGGGCGTGCTGAAATTACTGTTATTTCCATAATGCATAAAAGTGGTCAAAAGTTCATTTTTTCAAATGAAACCCCCTGTATATTACTCAATAAATTGAAAGATGATGAGAAATGCTTCAAGATGATATATCATGTCCCTATACCTAAATCATCAACTTTTCTTAATAAAGCCGTTTTTGTGGAAAAATAGTTATTTATTTTATGATACCTACAAGTGGCATTTTTTTTTGTGAGTGGGGAATATTGCGAAACGAACGTCAGCGAGTGGTGCAAATCCATGTATCATACACATTTTTGTGTACAACAGTTACAGCAAGTAATAAAAAAAAAACAAAAAAATTAATGAGGTCCATGGGATTCGAACACACGATCTTGCCTCTGAATATTGGGTGCGCAGTAGAACAGCCGATGTCCTTTCTTGTCCTTCCCGATTAAAGTTGGTAGCGGATCTTTACCCTCTCTGTTTATCATTCGCACATCTCAGAGGCACAGGTAGATTTACCAAGCTGTACTTACCCTGATATAATAGCTTTTTTAAATTTTTCAAATTTAAATTTTTCACTGATAATATCGAATAAGTTATTGGTCATCCTTTTGAATCAATGTTTAGTTTGTTGGACTGTAAATTCAAAAATCTATTGAATGTTTGAGTTGTTGATGTAGATGTTAAATATTTTGATATTTACGTATTTTACGGCGGATGTATATTTTGGAATGTGGGTACATGTATTTATAGAAATGGATTTTAATCATTTAAATAGTATAAAATTTATCATACAGAGTTAGTCAAATGTATGGACCCGCGCATTTTTCTCAGTTAACATGAAGGTTATCAAAAAAAAAGTGTGAATAAAACTTGAAGGGTATTTCACTCTGCACCTTTCAATGAATTCAAATATTTTGTAGATGTGCCATTGGTGGAGAAGTGACGTCATCGGCATTTTTTTTTAAATGAAACCATATGTCATGTTTAGTATCGATAGTAAGCTTGTTTTTTTCTCATTTGAGTGGTACTGATATAAATCCAATTCTCTCGATAGGTACAGTGTGTTTCGTATTTTTGTGCCCACCTCTGTAATTCACTTACCTATTGCTTAATTTGCTCAAAAGATCCCCGCACAAACCTTATCGAAACTGGCCCTCTGTCGAATTGGCTGTAACTTTGAGAAAACAAAGTTCTCGGCATCCCGAACAAAAGTCTCCACGGGCACAAAAAGATCCTATGAGTAGTTTCGGAGGTATGGGACCTACAAGTCCAAGACTATTAATGATGTTGCACCTGTAAGTAGACTTAGCTGGGAGTCAAAATAACCGTGAACTTGAGCTAAGACTGTTGGAAAATAGTATTTTTGAATCCTACCGTTTAAAAGCAAGTGATGGAAATGTCAGAAAATCGAGGAAAACCTGAAAAAACGTGGAAAACTCGCTTAAAATCTACATTTTTCGCTGTCGAGATGTAAACAGTCTAGATTTTTTCAAAAAAATATTTTATTTTCAGAACTTCAAACCTCTCGCTTAATGATAAAGTGTGGGAGAATCGGAAAATCCAAGAAAATACAGAAAAGCTTGGAAAACGTATTTATTCAAGAGGAAGAAAATACCTGTACACACGTTGTGCCAGACTCGGATGCAGGTTGCTAACCCGAGACAATACGTTTGATAACTGTATTTGAATTTTTTTGTTTATCAATAAGATGAGAAAAAAATTCGCGCGAGCAATAGTTACATACTTATACAAAAGAAATGGCATTTCCTACTACGCAAAATCTTTCTATAGACGCTATAATATGTCCATACGAATAGATCACCTTGTAATAGAATTGTCAGTTAGACAGACGAAACTTCATAACTGTCATCCGTGTATATCTTTTACTACTAGATTTTAAGCAAGTTTTCCACGATTTTTCAGATTTTCTCCGATTTTTCGACATTTCCATCACTTACTTTTGAACGGCAGGATTCAAAAATACAATTTTCCAACAGCCTTAGCTCAAGTTGACGTTTATTTTGACTCCCAGCTAAGTCTACTTACAGGTGCAACATCATTAAAAGTCTTGGACTTGTAGGTACCATACCTCCGAAACTACTCATAGGATCTTATTGTGCCCGTGGGGACTTTTGTTCGGGATGCCGAGAACTTTGTTTTCCCAAAGTTACAGCCAATTCGACAGAGGACCAGATTCCCATAAGGTGTGTGCGGGGTTCTTTGTCTCAATCATGGAATGTAGCCAGGCGATATGGCAATTTGATTCAGACAGGGGCTTACGTAAATTTTTATAAAAAAAAATGTATGTGCTACATTGACAGTTGTTTCATTGAGAAAATATACTTACGATGTTTACAATTAACATTCGCCTAATAATGTGAGTAATGGTTATTGGATATTTTTAAAATTTACCTCAATGGCTCAGCCATTCGAGACATTACATTTCTTATCTTAGATCACGGGTTCAAATAAAATATTTGTTTTTAGTAAATAAGTAAATGAAATAGCGGCTCTACATAAGTTGTCCTTCTTTTCAATAAAAAAATAGTAATATTTTGAACTATCGAAACAAATGACCACTTCTGTTTCTTTCTCTTGCCTTCTATTCAGGAAAAATTCAGGATAGGGCACTTCAATTATTCTGGAACAAAATTTCTAATGACATTTTCATATAGAAAAGTAACTTGAGATGTTTTTCGAAAAATAAGCATCTGAGAAACGTATACATACGTACACCACTGTCTGAATCAAATTGCCTTATCGCTCATAATACGAGAGAATCAGAATAATTTTGGTTATGCTAAAATGAGAAAAAAACAAGCTACCTAGCGATACCAAACATGACATATGGTTCCTTTAAAAAAAAAATTCGATGACGTCACTTCTTCACCAATGACACATATAAAAAATATTTGAATACATGAAAAGGTGCAGAGTTGAATACTCTCCAATTTTTAATCGAATTTTTTTTTTGAAAACCCTCATATTAACTGAGAAAAATGTGGGTCCATACATTTGACTAACTCTGTATGAAAAAAAAAAAACAATACATTTTTGTGGGTGTACTTATTTATGTGCTCCATCTCACTAACAAGTGAAAACTTCAGTGAGACATTGTATGTGCTTATTTTGCTATTTGCTATAAGTTTTTGATGATCTGATATTTATATATATATATATATATATATATATATATATTTTTTGCAAATAAATTATATTCTATTATATTCTATTATAGCTTTCATAAAAAGAGACAAGTACCAAAAGTGCATTTCGAAACCTTGGGTTTATGTTTCATGCAAAGAGCTAATTCACTTTCCGTCAATTAATATAATGATTAATGGGGAACAGATCCGACCTGTCCTGGAATACTATTCCGATATATGGAGAGCTGTCCCTAAAAACACACTGAAACTTTCATTTTCTGTCTGATAAATAGCCATCCAACTCTTCGGTGATGCTTCGCTTACAAGCTCGCTCAATTCTCTGGAACACCGCAAAAGGATTGGCGATCTCTTTCATGGACGATACTCTTATGAAATATCATGAATCATTCCATCGTTAGTGGTCCATCAAGTCAGTCTATACATTCTTGTACCGTCAATTTGGAGACAAGACGAACGAACATCTCCTTTCCAGGGATCGCTCGTCCAACCAACACCAAAGCTTTGGAACTCACAGCTTCGTGAGATTGTCTCTTAGTTATACAGCTTGCACTTATTCAAGAGGAATATCAATTTCTACCGGCTTTTACGGTGTTCTCCAAACATTTGAAAATTTCTTTTTTTGTGGGAATAAAAACATAAAAAAAACAACAAATTCATGCTGGCCAAGGTTGAACTTCTCTCAACCCCTAATCAAAAAATATTCCAAATAAGGTGGAGTGGGGTATATGTGATAATGGGGCAATTGCGATAGTACGTTTGAAACTCGCTATTTGTATGAATATGCTTGTGCCACCTATTAGCCGGAGCCCAAAATATGCTAGTCTAGTGAGCCACCACTAGAAGCCGTCGAAATCCGAACTTGTATTTCATTTGAGAAAAGATAAGCAAAGAGTGCTTTTCACTTCAACACAGATTTTATATACGATGCAGAAAAACACAAAGTCATCTCCACAAACAGATTTTATTATACATTTACCACGTTGGTGACATAATATATTATTTTTTCGGTATGTCGAAATATTAATCTAATTTTTATATACTTAGCAGTTCATAGTTGTTTGGAAAAACATATGGTATAATGTTATTAAAATAAAAAACGCAACATTGACCTCAAAATGTTGCTATAACACATTTAGAGTAGATCACATTTGCTCCACTTCAAAACATATATCTGTATAAATCTATTCAATTCAATACGCCAACGTCACATGGCAAAAAATGGAAAGAAAGCATTACGTAGATGGAAAAAATATTCTACCGATTCCGAGATCCGAGAGAAACAAAGTTCGTTCCTAAACATGGCAATAAATAAAGTTTTTAGTTTTCATAATACGCCGTTTCTAAACTTATCTCCGTGTCGTTTACTAATATTGGCTTCCCGATTTACGATCACTTTCCTACGGCTCAATCTATCTCCACCTTTTCGCCCGGAAAATGGGAAAGTGCCGCGTGTAGCGGGAACGGTGAATATTTTCGAACCTCCGATATTCCTTTACACTCCGACGATGAAGGTATATAAAAAACCTCAGATAAGAGAAACATAATACAAGGGAAATGCATACGTAATTTGATTTCCTTTCCAGATCTTTACGACAATAGCGACGCGCTAGCGTGAAAGGAAACTGGGTAGAATTGATCAGGTACAACGCAGAAGAGACATGAAAGGAGTTATTGAAAGTATGCAGTATATTTACTTCGATAAAAAAGCCATAGCCATCGTCGATTCCAAACGAGTTAGGCACATTGTTTTATTTCAGTTACACTATTGATATGAATAAAATCGACTAAGTCGAAATACCCTTTCTCTTCATATATTTTCACCAACATCTGACAGAAAACAACTACTAATCTGGCAAATAGCAAGACGGACATTGAACATCTGACGGATATTGATATGAACGAAATCGAATAAGTCGAAGTACACTTTCTCTCCAAATATTTCCACCAAGTGGAAAAAATGAGAACATCTGACAGAAAATTGCGCTTCAAATTCCAAACCAGAAAAGAGGGAACTGGGTAACACAAAAAATAAAAAGTAAAGAACAAATTGAATTAACGGACAATAAAGACAAAGATGATGTTTTCAATAATTATTTTGTGAATTAGGGAAAGAAATGGCATCAAAAATAAAAATAGTTAATGATAATCCCACACAAAACAGAATATTACTTCACTCAAATTATTCAATAGTAATTTACGTAACAAGTCCGGAAAATACTGTTTTTTGGACGAGTAGACCAAATTCTAAGACGAGCGTTAGCGAGTCCTGGAAGTCTGCGAGTCCAAAAAAACTGATGTTTTCGGACGTGTTGCGTACACTATTTTTTCGGAAATCATGTAGAATAACAAATCAATGAGACGCATTTAGTCTAAGAGACTAGAGGTCTAGACTGAAGAGAAGAGAGGTCGACTTTCACCAATCTGTTAACCGGATGAAACGATTCCAAATTTGAATATTTCAAACATTTCAGTTCTTATTCGTATTATATATTGAAATTCGAACAGAAGATAGGTACCAACAGAAACACTCGAATTCTTATTTATATTAATATTTATATTAAAATTCCCGGTCTAGTCCGGGAAGTACGTACTTCCCGGACTAGGCCGGAAGTGCTACTTTCCCAAAGAAAGAGTGTCCGGGAAGTGAATACTTCCCGGAAAAATATTTTCCTTATTCTCTGATGGAAAGCCACGTGGTCTATTCAGAGATTCTGGTAATTTCATATCATTCGACTGCATTGCCTTGACTTGAAAAAAATTCAAGCAGTTGGACGATTCGAAATCACAATATGAAATTCTTAAGGGTATAGGTAAAATTCTCCTCGTATTGCAGTCAATTTAACGATATTTTTTAAATCAATCAATCAATCAATCCAGCTTATTTCCTTTAAATGGCTTGTGACAAATTTGTTTAGGAATTGTCAAGAAATACTTAATGCTAGGGAACGATAATAAAGTCACCATGAAAAATAAAAATATACCAAAGAAATACAAGGAATGAAATATAGTTGGTTCTGTGAATTTACCTTTAATCATATAAAAACTCGTGAAGTATGTATAAAAGCTATTTATGATACAAGTTCGTAAAGTAGGACTTTTTTGTATGAGCGTAAAGTTTGTTGAATGAGACGCAGCCGAGTTCAACAAACACGCGAGTAAAAAAAAGCCTTATACGAAAGTGTTTCATACAAAGTTTTTTCTTCGACAGTTATTATTGCCAAATTGTAGCAATTATATCATTAATTTGAACGTTTCATGATATGAATTGTCGTCGTATTATCAAATGAAGACTTCAGAGTTATATTTGAAGCAAAATACTATATTTTTCAAAAAGGCATAAATGTATGAACAGTGTGTAAAAAATTACTTTACGCACAGTTGATGATTTTACGCACAGTTGATGATTTTACACACAGGTGATTTTTTTACGCACTTGTGCGAAAAAGTACTACTTTACGCACTGTCAGCAGTGCGTAAAAGCATAGTTTACGCACTGTCATCATTTACCAAGCAGAAAAGACTTCAGACTTCTTTTGAATGTTAAAAGGCCAATTTTGGATTTTATTTCTTCCGGTAGACGATTGAATATTCTTGTCCCAATGAAATTTGGAGAATTTTGACTGATATTATATTTAGCTATTTTTGTGTGAATAAAATGTTTCCGACGAGTATAGATTTTGTGGATTATACCGTTGAGTGTGAAGTAGTTTCTGTTGATGAAAATGTACATTGACAATTCATAAATGAATAGGCTGATAAGAGTTTAAATTTGATGACAGAAAAAGTGTTCTGCGTTAGCTGCGTTTTGGAATTTAAAAAATGCACCTTAAAATGGCTTTCTGTTTAATGAAAACATCGTTGCTCATTGATGAGTTGCCCCACAAACAAATACCGTAACGCAATCTGGCTCCAACTTGGGCATGATATATACGTATCAGTTGATTTGAATCTAATAAAGTGTTTAGGTTTTTGAACACATTAATTATTGAGCTCAGTTTAGAAACTAACTGTTAGCAGTGTGTGTTCCAGCTCAAATACTCGTCCATGCAGATTCCGAGAAATTTCACATTGCAGCAGGTGCTTACATTGCTATCATTAACACTTAGTTGGAGTGCATCAACTTTATTTTGTTAATTGTGAAAACGTATCACCTGTGTTTTTCCGGCATTAAGAAATAGATCCTGTGTATAGAAATATCTGGTGGCTGAAGAAAAGATTTCTTCACATTTACGAGATAATGAATATGTTTCTTTAGTTGATACCACAAAGCTAATATCATCTGCATAGGCGGTTAATAATGGTTATGATATTTCTATATCAATATTGTTAATATACAAAAGAAACAAAACTGGTCCCAGTACGGATCCCTATGGCACTCCCATCTGAATCAGTTTCATTTCAGATGTTTAGGAAGACAGTGCATCACCGTTATCGAATTCAAGAGATACACATTGATATCGATCATTAAGAAACGAAGAAACCCAAGTCAGTGACTTTCATCTAAGACCATATATCTTCAAATCATTTAGAAGTTTAGAGTGATTGACACAGTCGAAAGCCCTGCTCAAGTCACACAAGATCGCAGCAGGGCACTCGCCTGTGTTAATGAAATGCATCAGATTATTTAAAAAAAATGAGGATGGCAGTTTGTGTTGATTTTCCATAGCGAAAACCGTGCTGCATAGGTATCATAATATTATGCAAATCAATGAAATTCATTAGGCGTTCTAAAAATGCGTACTCGAAGATTTTTGAGAAACTTGGGGGTACGGTTACTGGCTTGAAATTATCAATTGTGAATATTTTGTTGTTTGTCGTTTGTCAGCTAAAGGTGTAATACTACCTTTTGGGGTTTTAGAAAGTACTTCGAAAACAAACCTATCATTGGTCGGTTCATATCCCAGGGTATTTAAATAGAAATGCTTACACACGTGAATATTTTTCCCAAGAGGTTGTACTTATAAACATTATTTCTGCTATGGTGTCCACTTAATATACCTTCTGTAGTAGTTCTTCTTTTGATTTCCAGACGTTCGCAATGATGCAATACAAATGCTCTCCCTTCAGCATGTGAAAGGTTCCAAAATTGTTCATTAATTTCTTGTCTTCGATCATCCTCAAAAATAGATGCTCATTTGAATTTATATTTACTGCCATCACATGCTGGACGAACAGTATGTTGTCCTTTAGCAATCTTCGCCTTATTTTTTTTCCTTATTTCACTGAAATAAAAATAAAAAATTATAGTTATTTTTAAAATCTTAGTTGCAGTTTTAGTTTGATTAACGTTTTCTTCCAATTTAGAACTGACAGACAAAGAGCTTGTGTGAAGATCAGTTTGTTGATGGTCAACATCATCATTCCCAGGTAAAATAGAATCATGCATGTCGTCCTGGAAAGAAAATTTATATGAAAAATGGCTGGTATAATTTTCACAATAACTATTTCCACAGTGAGTTCACAGTGAGAACTGAATTCAACATCTTTTCGAAAACAGTATTTTCAAAAAAACACCCGTTTGATTTTGTTTTTGTAGATGTCACATTGATTGAATACATTCACCATCCAAACAGAAAATGTAGAGGTTCAAGGTTATTCTCGAAAGCAATTTGTTTAAGAAAGTTATAATTGCGAACTAATTTTATATCAAATGAAGTAGGGTCCATCGGGAATTGTTTGTGTTGCAGGAAACATGTCTACCGGTATATTATCTATTTCACAACTGGTAACGAGTGTCTGATGTCTTCGTTTCAGCAGGTACCTGAAATTGGAAAGCTCAACTGAAAATTTTCGCTTTTATATTCATACACTCTTTAAAGTGTTTTTTTCACTAGGATCATTATATGATTTTCAGAATCTAATATGAAATTAGTAAGCTAAACTTACCTCAGGATATTGTTGTTGTTAAAATTGTTATTTCCGTCAACCGATTGCACCCCTACGCGCAATCCTCGGAAGTCTTCGAGAGACTTGTGTGAGCTAGGGAAGACGCAGCCCTTACCTTTTAACGTGTGATGCCATGCACGAGACCGATGACCATGCGAGGCTTTGAACCCTCGTCCCTTCGCTCCAAAGGCGAACGTTCCACCAGCACGGACACCACGGCCCATAATACGTGATAAAATCCGAATTATGTCCACCAAATTCATTATGACCAAATTCTTGATGTGGAGCAATAACTCCTGGATATAGGTTTGATGAACTACCCTCAAAGTATGTACTGCATTCATTATTTCCAAGAAATACTCCATCCTATGTTACCATCGGTAAATCAAAGAGATGATCAGTTGGGTCATAGATATTTTTAGCTCTCTCTAATATTAATTGTGTTTTTAGACATGTTCTCTATTTCAAATTTCGAAACCCCTTCTGGACACCACCACCACACAATCGACTCGAACCAATAACACAGACTAAGAGAGAATAATATTATAATATAGAACTCATCAAGCCCTTCAGGTTTCAACATGCATAAAAAATGTTATTCGCGTTTAGTCAAAACGCAGTAACTTATGCGTGTTTAGGAAGAACGCCCCAACTGACGTCGAAATAGTGCGTTTATCCTAAGCAACGTAATAAGGTTGTATTTTTGCTAAGCGTGGGTCGATTTTTTTGTTATATACGGAAATATTGTGACTCTATTGTGACTATCTGGTGGTATATACGGCATTTTTGCGTGACAGGATAGTTAAACAAATTCATTTTGAGCTGAACAATACCTATACCTCATTTTTATTTTTTTTGCACATACGGCGTTTCCGCTAAGCAGGGCAGTATTCATCTATGGTTAAATCACAGTTTGCTTAGCCTAAACTTTCAAAAGAGTAAATTCATAATTTTCAGCCTGAATAGCATATAGATATTCCTAGAAAAATTCATCCAAACATACATGAAATTACTTGTGAAAGTCTGAATTGTGGCTGCCCACTAATAGTGAAAACCGACAAAATGAAATGTTTAGGTATACTGTCGACCAATTTCTGAGATGGGATGAACATGCTACCTACATTGCAAAAAAACTTAGGCAACTAATGCATACATTTTACTTATTACGAGACATTCTGAAACGTGAAAATATGCTATCAATTTATAATTCATTAGCCAGAATCTCTTTTGAGATACTGTATTACAATTTGGGGGGGACTTGGCAATATTGCACAAAAAAATTCACAACACTCTCATTAAAATATGGATGAAGAAAAACTGACTCTTTTCAACTATACTTTACTTTATGAACAAGCTGATATTTTCAATATAAAAAACTATTTATTCATCTTTCCCTACATTACATGCACTCAAAAATAGAACTAAAAATCAATTCTAACAAACAACACCAAACTCGATCTATCACAAACCTATCCATAGACATACCACTGTGTTCGAAAAGCCATGCGCAAAAATTCATTTTTCTACGACCATTAAGAAAAATGAACATTTCAATTGCATCTTCGATTAAGAAACCTACCACGTTGTAACACCGATTTTCATTTCCCACGGGCTAGCTGTATCGAAATATTTCATTTCCTACGACTTTCATGAACTACTAGACTGTCATTATAGGTAGGTATTAACGAATTTTATGAACATAAATAATATCGAATCAAGTTTGTTTACGTCTGTCTAATAATTTGGCATTTCACATCAGTAGATAATTACAAAATTCGGTTGAAAAAATTAAGTTATTAAAAATGATTAGCGATAGTGAGGATGATTTAACAATCAAATTAATAAATTTATATCATGCCTTTCTTCTGACAAAGGTATGATTTTCTTTTCACATATCCACAATAATTTCAATAAAAAGATTGATTACAATCAGATTCCATATTTTTGAATAGTTGACAGATACTTTCTATATAGCAGTTGATTTGGACAAATTATTATGTACTCTAGTAACGACGAGTGTTGATTCAAATGACACATGGACTTTGGATGGTGGGAGCGAGGGTTAAAATCTACGCAGCCACTTTTTTTTTCATTTTATGAAATCGATTAGTGTTTGATTTTTTCTGCATAAAGTTTTTTTTCATTTCCAAGTTGTCAAAATTTGAAAAATTTTAATAACATTTGTTTCACGACGTAGGTAGGTACTTACGTGTACGAAAAGAAAAAATAGATGTTTCATTCAACGGGTGAAGAAAGAAAAAATTATCTAAACCATATAAAAATGATGGCAGGAGAGTTTATGATAAAAAGGATTATTAAAAATATTACAGATTTGTTAATGATTCAGATGGTCCTAGAAAAAGTATAGTGTACAATGAGCATGAAATGACCCATTTCCCACTCGTAGGTATATACCTACTCGTGGGAAATGTATGTCATTTCATGCTCATTGTACAATATACTATTTCTTTATTATCCCGAAATTGTATAACTAACTGCCAATTGAAGTAAAACATATCAAACGTAAGTTCATTTTTAAGAGAGAAATAATAAAACTCATCAAAGCAAACAATATCATTTTGGAAGTAATAGTCACCTTTTGATCCAGTAAATTGAGCTCACATACTAATTTAATTTAATCTTCACCTAGCATTGAAAAAGTATGCTGTCCTTTGATTGATGCTGGAAAACATAATACAAGCACATCAGTGCTTAGATGATTTCCTATCAATTCAAGGATACATATTAGTTCAATTTTCATTATTTATATTTGTATTTTTTCTTCTCATTAGATAATATTGAAATTTATATGTGAACATTGGAGCATCTCAACAAATTTGATTTGATTTGATTGACCTATTGTAATCAAACAAGGAATTTTACTTCATTCGGCTGGGGATGACCACCTGCTGACATGTTTCAAGGTTCTTGCTCTTCGTCAGCGCAAGGGTTGGTCGGACATTATAGTCGTCTTGTCTCTTCCAACGAATTATAATCAATTGTCTAACTAGTATAATAATAATAATAATAATAATAGTCGTCTTCAGAGCGGGGATTTACGCAGTGGTTAAGCACCCGCCTGGTAACCGAGAGGTTCCAGGTTCGGTTCCCAGCCGGGGCGGGCTTTTTTCATTTTCAGATGTGAAAGTCTGAATGATTGAAGCTCGTGTCGGCTGGGAATAATCCTCCACGATTCACTGTTGCGTTAATACTAAACAGTGCTCCTCCTAAGGTGGCGTATGGAGTTAGTTACAAGGCCTATCCCGGCTAATGACCATAGCAGTTGATGCTAAAACACCAAAGAAAAAAAAAATTATCGTCTTTATTATAGTCAAGTAAAAGTCTACATGCAAGCGGTCTTGGTGACATAGATTCAACACATTGACCATAAAGGGCGAAGTTCATTTTTGATCGTGTACTAGACATAACCAAAGACTACAGAAGAATCTATAGGTTCTTCTGTAGTCTTTGACACAACCCAAAAAACAGAGATGTGTTTATAATAATTGATTAAGTATTACGCAAGAATTATTTGAATTAGTATCAGTCAAATGAAGCAGCGACGTACAATGAGTCAGTCGCTACTTCCAGATCCGTATCTGAATCAGTTGAAATCGAAAACATATGTGAAGATCAAAATCAATGACATAAAATAAAAGGATTACTGGAACATTAGTAAGATCAACAAATAAAAAAATACATTTTCCATAGATTTCTAAAATGAATATTTTGAGAAGGAACAATTGCAACAAGAATATAATACTTTAAGCAAATGAAAAAAGGATTGATATTAGGAAGTTATCTATCAATTTCAAGAACACTTTTCACCCACCTTTCTGCAGATTGTCTTCGAATCTACCAGCATTCAATGAAATATCAATATGAGATGACTTTGAAATATACTTATATATTTTATCTATTTCATTTACAATTCATAGAAACCTACACAGATATATGTATATACAGTGTCCTCCAAAATGTTGGAACCATTTTTGAGAAACATTTTTATCATTAGTTTTTCAGAAAATGTCATTCTTCATAAAAGTTGGTATGCATTAAAATATATCAAATACGCGAACATCGGTGGCGTGTGGCTTAGCGGGAATCGTCCGACATTCTAAATTCATATAGAGTAGAGTGACATTAGGTACTATGCAAAATATAAAAAAATGTTACTGAAAGAAGTTGTTTGCAATTGACTGATATTCCCAGTTATCCAGTTCAGTCTACCAATTACCAATTAATTTTTTTTTAAAGATCCTGTCTTTATTTCATTATCTTTCCATGTTTTTTTTTTGACTCACATTCGAAATTTTGTTAAATCAGGTAATTGCTTTGACAGATAATTTATGCTGCTTATTCAGTAACTTACTAATCAAAAATTATTGTGAATAATTGCGATTAAAAATTGAGGCCAACTCATTCAGTAGTTATTAAAATCAGTAATTGGTAGACTGAACAGGAATACCGGAAATAGAATATCGGCCGTTTTCAGCTTAGCCGCACGCCACTGGTGAAAACCGATATAGGCGTATTCAGTCTAATTGAATGCACCAACTTTTATGAGCAATAACATTTTCTGACGAACTATTAATAAAAAAGTATTCCATATGGTTCCAAGATTTTGGCGGACACTGTCTATTCTAGTGACCGGAAGAAAGTACGCAACATATGGGAAATTCATTCATTGATAAATTTTGACGAATATCCATACGTGCAATCGATTCTGCACCAAAGGAAACCCTATAAGACGTTCTACAGTGCCGTTCCTGTTTGGCGGGAAATAAAAAAAAAAACAAAAGTAATATCTCAAAACACACTTGTTTGAAAAAATATCGAAAAATGTTTCTAGGGTAAGTTGTTCAGAATGACATTTTATAGCTTTGAAAAATATTTGAGATGAAAAAATATATAAATCGATTGTTTGCCTCAAAAATATTTTTATTTGGAAAAAAACATTTCTGATGAAGAAACTTATTAGTAAAGCCAACTCGTATATTTTAAATAATGTTTTGTGAAGATTCACAAGCTATTTCTATTTAATTTGGAATCTGTGAATTTGCAATGTGTTCAGTTGCTCCATAAGAGGTATCTGCAATATCATTAGGACATTATATTTCCGATAATGTTTAATAATAATAAATAACCATATGTCTACATAATTTTAATTTGAATGTTTCATTGGATAAAAAATTAATTGTTTTTTGGCAAATTGTTGGAATCATACATACTTTCAATATTATCGTTATTACAACAGATTTCCACATCATCGAAGAGCCCATGCAACAATTGACTAATAATTCTGCTTTGTCATTGAGAGTTGTCGACCGATTTCGTGGTGTTATTATTAATTATTCAGGTATTTCTATATTTTTTATTGTAGATTTTTTTTTTCATTGCAACAGTTATTTTACATTTTGTTGTGCTTTAACAATAATTGGAGATTTCCCAAGGAAAGCTAAGTTTACAAGAAAAAATTAAGCTCGTCTTAATATATGGCGAGCATTTTCCTAGTTGCAAAGAATAAGCAGATACCTTACAGCGTGTCTCACGGTCGATGGTAGGTTAGACGTTTATGGTAAACGCAAAGCAGGATTTCCCTGAAAATTTCATATCTTACATTTTGTTACCTGATCTATCGATCTAAAATATTTTCAGCTTTGCGGCGTTGCCACGTCTATCAAAAAAAACCAGCAACTTTATTTTTTTAAATAGAACACCCCGTATATTAACTCATATTTTGAATCGCTCTTTCATTATAATACTTTTTTGGTAATAATGTCCTATACCTATCTCTATCTGTTTTCGAAATAAAAAATAATTTGTGTTAAATATGGTCCAAAACATAGCCCTAATTGAACTTTAGTACATCAGTACTGTCAATTCATGAAAAGTTGATATTTTGATTATAGGTTGGACAAATTCGAAGTATTTACTTAACATCAAGAAATCGACTCCACATCATACAGGGCGTGCTGAAATTACTGTTATTTCCATAATGCATAAAAGTGGTCAAAAGTTCATTTTTTCAAATGAAACCCCCTGTATATTACTAAATAAATTGAAAGATGATGAAAAATGCTTCAAGATGATATATCATGTCCCTATACCTAAATCATCAACTTTTCTTAATAAAGCCGTTTTTGTGGAAAAATAGTTATTTATGATACCTACAAGTGGCATTTTTTTTGTGAGTGGGGAATATTGCGAAACGAACGTCAGCGAGTGGTGCAAATCCATGTATCATACACATTTTTGTGTACAACAGTTACAGCAAGTAATAAAAAAAAAACAAAAAAATTAATGAGGTCCATGGGATTCGAACACACGATCTTTGGATTACAAGGCAGATGCTTCAACTACATACACCAGCGCACATGTTTATTTAAATGTTATTATTGGTTATTCATAAAGGACTTTCTACAGTTGAATTGAATAGTAGGTACTTCGTCAGTTACTTCACAGGGAATAAATATTACCAATTGCACAAACTGCCAAATACATGTGTGAACTTTTCTAAATAATTCTTTCTAAGTAGATGTTCTGATTGTTTCTATTAAAGAGATTTTTAATGACAGTTCGGACAGTTGTATAAAATATTTAAAGAATTTGATTTTAGGTGGCCGTGGAAGTATCAAGCTCATGACAGCTTGATGACTTTTATAAGTAATTAACTAATGGTTATTGACGGTGTTCTAAAAAATCGCCAAAAATTAATGCTATTGACTATTCAAACGAAGTTCTTATGAAATCATTTATTATACACGGGCAGTGTGATCAAATCATTGCCAGAACTTGCAGAAAATTCAACCAAATGTATCCTGAATTAACACCTATGAACGAGAGGAAGTTTGTAAGATTACAAAATAATTTCCTTAACTATGGCTCAAAGTTAAAAGCGCCTTCAACATTACCAAAACCTGTTACTTTAAATGAGGAAAATACTGTTAACGTCTTGGCATATTTTCATGCATATCCAGAAGCTTCCGTTCGCAGTGCAGAAAAAGATTTGGGTGTATCACATGCTTCAGTACAACGAATTTTGGAAAATCACGAAATGCATCCGTATAAATTTACCAAAGTTCAAGCTCTCAAAGTAGAAGACTTTGAACGCAGAGTGCATTTTTGCGAATCCCTTCTAATACATATACAGGAAGATCGGAAATTTTTGTCAAAAATAATTTGGAGCGACGAATCAAAATTTACGAGGGATGGCATTTTTAATAGAAGGAATAAACATTTTTGGGCTGATCATAATCCTCATGTGACAAAAGAAATGGGTTTTCAAGAAAAATTTTCCCTGAATGTGTTTTGTATTTTGAAGAAAAATAAAATTAGCTTTTTTATTTATGAAGATACACTGAATGCAGAGAGATATCTTCATATTTTAAGGACGACTGTTACCGATTTCCTTGAAAACTTGCCTTTAGAGGAATATAGGAATTCGTGGTTTCAACTGGACGGAGCGCCAGCTCATTGCACTCAGGAAGTTTCCAGGAAACTTCACCAAATGTTTGACGATCGTTGGTTTAGGCGTTTAGGGCCGTGGGATTGGCCACCGAGATCACCCGATCTCACGCCACTTGACTTTTTTTATGGGGTGTTTTAAAAGAAAGGGTGTACAGTACTCCAGTGCCTACCAAAGAAGAACTGCGACGGCGAATAGTGCGGTGTATTGAAGATCTAGATCCTCATGAAATTGAAAAAGCAACGACAAGTCGCTTACAAAAGAATATTTTAAAATGTTTAGAATGTAATGGACAACATTTCCAGCATTTATTGTAAAAATGTGATATTTTGTTTACAATTTTGTTAATTTTAATCCTACTAATTCTGTTTTTTTCTGTATTTTCACATGTTATATCCAAGAAAATCGTACTTTTTACCTAGAAATGCCTGGTTTTTGGACAGTTGTTCCCTGAAAACTTTCAGCCATAGTTAAGAAAATTATTTTGTAAACTTACATACTTCCTTTCGTTCATTGGTGTTAATTCAGGATACATTTGGTTGAAATTTCTGCAAGTTCTGGCAATGATTTGATCACACTGTCCGTGTATAATAAATAATTTCATAAGAACTCTGTTTGAATAATCGATATTTGCATTCACTCTGGAAGATAATTTGAAACACCATCGATAACTATTCGTAAATTACTTATAAAAGTTACCAAACTGTTATAAGCTTGACAAATCCACTGTTACCTAAAACCAAATTCTTAAATAGCAATTTTATTAAGAAAAGTTGATGATTTAGGTATAGGGACATGATATATCATCTTGAAGCATTTTTCATCATCTTTCAATTTATCGAGTAATATACAGGGGGTTTCATTTGAAAAAATGTTCTTTTGACCACTTTTGTGCATTATGGAAATAACAGTAATTTTAGCACGCCCTGTATGATATGGAGTCGATTTCTTGGTGTTAAGTAAATACTTCGAATATGTCCAACCTATAATCAAAATATCAACTTTTCATGAATTGAGAGTACTGATGTACTAAAGTTCAATTAGGGCTATGTTTTGGACCATATTAAACACAAATTATTTTTTATTTCGAAAACAGATATAGGACATTATTAACAAAAAAATATTATAATGAAAGAGCAATTCAAAAAATGAGTTAATATACGGGGTGTTCAATTTAAAAAAATAAAGTTGTAAGTTTTTTTTGATAGACGTGGCAACGCCGCAGCTGAAAATATTTTAGATCGATAGATCAGGTAACAAAATGTAAGATGTGAAATTTTCAGGGAAATCCTGCTTTGCGTTTACCATAAACGTCTAACCTACCATCGACCGTGAGACACGCTGTATTTAATGCTATATATCTAACCGATGCCACAAATGTGTGGTTGGCTTCCTGTTGTTGACTTCCTTTGTTTCTATTTTTACATCCAGTGTTGAACATATTTGCACTTGATTTTACCGTACTGATGAGAGCTTAAGCTCGAAACACGTGTCTACGGTTGCACAACATTTTGAGGGTTAAACACAATAACTTTTCTACTTATATTTTCATATATTGCCCCTCGCTAAATCCATCCTTATTTCCAAATAATAATATCTATATGGATCTACTGTGTTGCGTATTTCAAACAAATTTAAAGCTACAGGCAGTGTTTGAATTGTTACAAAATTCTACAAAGCTCGTCACAAAAAATCCACAGATGGTACTATAGGAGAGGTAGGAACAAATAGGTATATCTGAAAAATCAGTAAGAATAATTTTGAAGGATAATGAATTTCGTTTATAAAAACCAAAATTCATCCAAACCTTACTCGATGAATATTTCGATGCCCGTCAGTTCCAAGGACTGTAGATATTGGGCTTATGAGAACCCAAATTGGATGAGTAAATTTTCCTTACTTTTTTAGGGGCAACCTTAATTTATGAAATTATTTAGAGTTTTTAAATAACGATTTTGCGATGTTCTACAGGATTACTGCTGCAAAGAATAAATTAAATTTTATTCTTACAAGACATAATATACTTTTGAAGTCAGAGGAAAGCTTAACAAACACTTTCCTCATAAATGGAAAAGACGATATTCAGAAAACCCATGGCCTGCAAGATCCCCAGATGGGACGCCATTCGATTTCTTTCTATATATAGGTTCATAAACATCTCCCATTTCATAATATCTACCATTTAGAAGAAATAATACGACAATGTATTGATAACATTACACCACAAATGATGCGAAACGTGTCCAGATAAATGAAATCTCGAACGAATGCATGTATTGAACATCAGGAAAGACATGTCGATTAATGGATAATTATAACGTTTCGAGTATGTGTCGAATTGTTTGGTGTATGGTTATTTCAGCTCCTAATTTTATTATCAAGTATTTGAAAACAACATGTTGAAAATTTCATTAAAAAATTTCTTGTTATGCCAAGAATTAAATAAATATTTTATTCTTCTGAAAAATTCGAATTAAAATTATGTAGATACTTGGTCCTTCCATAATGATAAAGAGTATCTAATATTACTGTTGGCTGTACCAATGAGCTCAATTGTGAGAAATATATTTTCCAAATTAAATTTTTTTCTAGGCAAAAGCTGATTTTTATTCATGATTTTTTCCAAACATGTACAGTGCATCCCATTTTGGGTGAGACAGCCAGGTTTATCGCTTGTTATTTAAGATAGAGCCTTGCGGTTTTTACGTTCCGGTCCTTTTTTTTTGTGAAACTCAAGTTGGCCTAATCAGATTTTGCATAACTGTTTCCGTTTATGAGTTACAGGGCGATTTTGGAAATTGATACTTTTCGGACCCCTTCTTTATCTCCGAAGTTATTAGAAATAATGCTGAGCTAAAAACTACATCTGATACAGAATTCTGCGTAGAATCCAGTGGCGTACTTATTTTTTTTTCGGGGTATGGTTTTGAAGATACGACGCAAACCTATATTTTTTTCAATGGAACACCCTGTATTTTATTACTTCGTTGAATTCGCTATTTTTTCCATTCAAAATTATGTATAACACTATATAGGTAGGATGTTCAGAAATGCTAAAAAACACTAAAACATCACATAATGATAATTTTTCGTTAGTAAGCCATGGATTTTCCAAGTTTCAATAAGAGGATTATTACTTTTGATTATTAACATTAGTAGGTCATGGATGATACGAACATCCTTGTTGTTATTATGGCTACTATGCATTTGGAAGCATTGTTTTATCAAATAGGCAATGAAGAGAAAAAAAAAACAAATCTGATCTAGCTGTCATCGGTACGAATTATTATTGTGTTTCATCGTGTTTGGGTTTGAAGGAATATTGAGTATTGTAGAAATAATTGTTTGTGAATTTGTTGATTGAGAACAGATAATGGCTGGAAGAGATTTGGTTTTTCAAAACAATGAAAAATATGACATTATACATTGCTTGAATCAATCCAATGAAAACGTTGGCGAAGCCTTTGAACTTTATTTGAACAGGTATGACGTCGAGAATTTTACCACAAGACATTTCCTTACATCGTGATTTAAAAACTTTCAGATATCCTGAGAGGCATCAACCTAGTCGAGCAACTATATTCAGACTAATGTGTAATTTACTGAATTATGGTGCATATTCTAAACCTCGACCCAAGGTATATAATAAAGAGAATCAAGAAGTAGATGAAATAAATGTGTTAGCTAACGTTCATGCCTATCATCAGACTTCTTGTGCAAAATTAGATAATGATACTGCTATTTCCAGATCACGGGTACACAGAATTTTAAAAAAGTATAAGTTAAAACCCTACAAAGTCAATATTGTCCAACACTTATATTCTGGTGATGCAGCAAGACGTGTGAATTTCTGCAATTGGTTTTTGAACCATGCTCGGAGAGACGTTGATTTCGCAAAAAAAGTTATTTGGTCAAACGAATCACATTTAAGCAGTGCTGGTATATTTAACAGGCAAAATACAAGGCATTGGTATGATGAAAACCAGCACTTGATTTTTGAACGACAACAACAGGGTAGATTTGGTTTTAATGTGGCATGTTTCATATTGGGGACAAAAATCATATACTGCATTTTTGAAGGATCTCTTGCCGCAACTAGGTACTTGACAATTTTAGAAGACGTGTTACCGGAACTACTGGAAGATGTTCCCCTCGCCTTTCTTCACTACATACATTTCCAACAGGACGGCGCCCCTGCCCATAATTCAAGATTGATCGGGCGGTTTTTAGAAAATAATTTTCAGGGTTGTTGGATTGGAACTCATGGACCTCCAAGGTCACCTGATCTGTCTATATTAGACTTTTTCTTGTGGGGCTATTTGAAAAATAAAATATACAGTAACAGACACAACAGTCCCGAAGAACTTCGTGCATCAACAGCGGCAGCTTTCCGAAATTTACAAAACCGCCCTTTTATAATATTAAATGCACTCAGGCGAATTGAAAAAGTTTGTCAATTATGTATTAGGGAAAATGGACAGCAATTTGAACAGTTTAATCAGTAAAATATTATGTAATGTTGAAAATTTTTATTAATGATAAATATTTTATTGGGTATTTCTTTTGTATCTAATTTGTATTATGAATTGTTATATTATTTATTTTTTGCTATTAGGTAGGTACCTACGTTTTGTTTTTCGTGTTAGTGTATTATCTTTATTTGCTTACTCTCCTATAAAAAAAACACAAATGAAAATTATTCAGTTAATTCTTCTTTTATATGGGAAATCCATTGCCCACTAACAAAACATTATCATTAAGTGATGTTTTAGTGTTTTATAGCATTTCTGAACATCCTACCTATATAGTGTTATACATAATTTTGAAGGGAAAAAATAGCGAATTCAACGAAGTAATAAAATACAGGGTGTTCCATTGAAAAAAATATAGGTTTGCGTCGTATCTTCAAAACCATACCCCGAAAAAAAATAAGTACGCCACTGGATTCTACGTAGAATTCTGTATCAGATGTAGGTTTTAGCTCAGCATTATTTCTAATAACTTCGAATATAAAGAAGGGGTCCGAAAAGTATCAATTTCCAAAATCGCCCTGTATCTCATAAACGGAAACAGTTATGCAAAATCTGATTAGGCCAACTTGAGTTTCACAAAAAAAAAGGAAAGGAACGTGAAAACCGCAAGGCTATATCTTAAATAACAAGCGAGAAACCTGGCTGTCTCACCCAAAATGGGATGCACTGTACAGTACTTTGAAATATCGTTCAGCACATCTTTTCCGAATGATAAACACGGAAAGACGAAGGCACGTATAACGTCTTTTGGGGTTTCTTTAGATGCAAAAGCGATTGCACGTAACGATATTTGTCAAAATTTATTAATAAAAAAATTCTCATATGATGCGCAGTTCCAGCCGGTCACTGTAGATATACCTATATGTATCTTATTCATACACTTATTTTTAAATCTCATTTGATTACATTTGAATTATATCTAATCATGGGTGAATAAATTATTATTATTATCACTATAAGTATTTATTGTTAGAAACTTCATATACCAACTATAGATGGTTTCCATGCATGAACGTATGACAGCAAAGTATATCATGTCACTTTGTGAACTTCATTTCCATTTCCTCCGTTCATGTGACGCCCTCTTTCCCGAAGTTCTACATCCTGTGGCGGCGATAAATCAGATATCTCGTTCGTTCTTATTATTTTTCACCCCTCAAATTATAATATTTAGTGTATCTATCGATTGTAAATTATAATTTTAGAGGGAGATCTTGTATCGAAAAAACTCAAATACCCTTTTCGAAATGACTGGTAATGTTTGCAATCGTAAAAATAAATTATCCCGTGTCCCTTTTTTTGATGTTTGTTCGCCCTGGTTTCCTCTAATATGGGTATGTTAATTAATTCTTCATGTATATGCAGGAATCGGGATCGGGTTTCGAGATAGGGAACTCAATGGGACATTTTTTGTCTAACGGTTTTATTATGTTTGTTACGTAAAGGACGGAACGATTATTGTTATGAACATGTTCTCTTGTTTTTCTATTGGAATGTGTAAGGCGACCTTTCATGAGTTTATCAGTTAGATATACGTTTTTTGTTTCAGCACAATTTTCAGGGTTTCAGTCAACCAAGGATGGTCTATCAAAAGTTATCCTCCACCTACAACATTCAAAGCGTCTCTCATTTTGTTGGCGCGCGGCCTGCGGGGAAGAGAGAAAGTATAGACTACAAGCCCATATAACGATTTGGGGGGGTCATTTGACCCAGGATGAAACATATTCAGAACGATGCTGCTATATGAAAGAATAACTTTAGGCACTATGCCGTCAATTCCTGGTGGTGCAAATGATTGTAGTAATAATAATAATCATTTTTCATCTGAAGATGTGCCTTTCCGACAAAATATTCTTGTACGGCATTCCTCACGTTGGTAGATTATGAAATAATAATCTCAATTTCCGAAAAAAAAAAACCTGGATTCCGGTCCCATTATTTTTGTACGGAAGTAGGTTCTAGGAGATCAAAATCTCATAATCTACCAATGTGAGGAATGCCGTACAAGAATATTTTGTCGGAAGAGCACATCTTCGGATGAAAAATTATCATTATTATTATTACAGTCCTTTGCATCACCAAGAATTGAGAGCATAGTGCCTAAAGTTATTTTTTCATATAGCAGCATCGTTCTGAATATGTTTCATCCTGGGTCAAATGACCTCCCCAAATTGTTATATGGGCTTGTGTAGTCTAGTAGCGATAGACTGTGACCTTCCCACATCCGACAGGAGCGCACGCATTAGATGAAAATAGGGTTCTATCACAAGAAAAAATATGATGAATTTGAAATAATGATGAAAATATCAACGAAAGTGATCGAATGTACATCCGATGGGAACTCGTGAGATAGAAAAACTCGTAAGACATACCTGATGTCATGCAATACTTTATTGACTGAGATAGTATCGATCCTTAGAAAATTAGGTTTACAAAGTTTGCAAAATGAAAAAAAAATTGACTTTCAAGACTTTCGCTTTCAATGACTGGAAAGCTGAAGACAGTAGACCGAAAAAAAAAGAATAAAAAAGTATTAACTACAAAATTTATATATTCAATGAATACATGGGCTGAACTTTGGTTTTCTGGAAATCTGATATGGATAAAACAATTCAACGTATCGATCGTGAACCCTCAGCCAATTGTAATGGTACCATTTTTTTTCGCGGAAATGCCCTTTTGCCAAGTTGACCTCTTCAGATTACTGGAAATCTGATATGAAAAATTCAGATGAACGTCTCGATTGAAGACCCTCAATCTATTCTAATGGTACTATTTTTGTTTTGCAGAAATACGCCGTTGCCAAGTTTTGGTAAGTTGAGATAACTGGAAATCTGATTTGGAAAAAACAATTAAACGTCTCGATTCAATCTCAATCTCAATCTGTTCTTATAATACTATTTCTGTTTTGCGGAAATGCACCATTGCCAGAAAACCAAAGAAAAAAAATCAGTATAGCTGAGTGGATACCATACTATTCAATTAGATGAATTGTGCTATGAAATTTGAACCTTGCAGAAATGCGCTAATGTTGCCAAGTCGTGTGCGCTGGAAATCATTGAGAAAATATTTAAGGAAATTTCTCTCAAATAATATCATTATAAATATTCATGCCTAATAATTTTTATGAAAATACTTTTGGATATCTGATGACGCATGGTCCAAATACCTTTTTCATTTCATTTAGGTTATCTCACTTCAATTTCAAATGATATACTTTAGAAATTCTTGAAATAAACAAATAATGCGAAGCAACAAAGTTCTGGATTCTCAGTCACAAATTATCATACTACTTACAGCTCGCAGGCTATAAATGGTCAGTAGTTTGATATCAACTTCATTTCCATGGCAACAAAACTTACAACGTGTCTCTTTCTGCTGGTAGTTTATAAACTGCGTGCGTAGCGAGAATCTGCTGTGATTTCACCTTTTCATACTACTCAGTGATCAAATTACCAGCAACTTGGATAACTATGTTAGTTCGGTTAGGTTAGGTTGTGTCCCTGTTTTAGAAATTCGGTCCATAACAGACAACGTGGGTATTCAGAAGAAAGAAGGCGTGTCTCTTTCTTCAGGTAATTTATAACAGCGCATTTCCTCAATACGAAAATGACGCCATTAGAATTGGCTGAAAATCTATATCAATACTCTCAATTGAAAGTTTCTATAAAGCTTCTGTGAATGATATCCCGCATTCTATAACTTGGCAACGGCGCATTTCCGCAAAGTGAAAATGTCATAGCAGGAACTACCTGATTGAAAAGAACAATGTCCACTTCGATCCATCTTCATATCAGATTTCCAGTAATCCGAAGTTACCAACTTGGCAACAAAGCATTTTTGCAAAACAAAAATGACAATGAGCACCGTCCTGGTAGAGCAGGACACCTTATTTATATCTTAAAAATGGTACTATTAGAATCGCCTGATGGCACAAAATGGCGACGTTCAATTTTTTTCCCATATCAGATTTCCAGTAATCCCAATTGATTAGAACTTGGCAACGGCTCATTTCCGCTGAACAAAAATGAAACCATTACAATTGGCTGAGGGCCCATAATCGTGATGTTCAATAATTTTTTTCATAACAGATTTCCAGTACACCAAATTTTCACCGACTTTGGAAGACATTCAGTTGAAAATTTCATCACCAACTTTTTCAACCAAGCCGCTTTTTCTGTGACATCAGCTGGAAATCTAAAGATAATTCCAAATTTTGATAGACATTTCTTGGACTTTTTGGCAAGCTTTTTTCTAAATGCATCATCCGAAGATCTAATGAAGTAGTAAATGTTTCGTGACGTGTTTATTTCATTATATCCACATGTGAAGGTTTGAATACACGTATTGATTTCATTTCATTCGACGGAAACAGATTGATTGATACCCACTGTAACGCCTATGGTACTTACGGATAGAATCTGATATTCGGGTTCGAACACATGGATTGTTTGCTAACCCAACAAGATTGCACCACATGAGTCTCTGTCTATCATAATGCCACTATATAACACAGATGAGTTCGAAAAACACTATTTCAACAATAATCTCACGAAAAAGCAATTACAGAATATGGCAGAACTGTCAGAAGTTTACTTTGTGGAAAAAAAATAAATATTGAAATTCAACAGCGTTGACAAACGACCAGACACAACAAATTCTCACTACCATTTGAAGACGCAAGTAATGATTTTTTTTGATAGTTTGGATATTGAAACTTGTAAGTAATTCAGGTTCAAATTGCATGATAATATCACCATCACCCTCCTTCATTCTTCGATTGTTATCGAATGGAATACGCATAGTGACACAATTTTGACTATGATAAAGACTTAGCACCTATGAGATGTGACAATGCCCAACTCAATATCTCGACTACAGATTGTGACCATCCGCGACTTCAGACCAGGATGTAAACAGCTGGGTCTAGTACAATACCTTTTAGGTCCATGGTCAAAACATCGACAAAATAAGCAGAGACCAAAACTCATCTTTCAAGTAAAGATTTCGTAATTCCATACCAAAAATATTTGCTATATTTGGAAGAAAGAGGGTACGGTTGTTACGGGTTTATTTTGCACTAGGAAACATCAGAAATTCTCTGTCATTGATATAAACCTTCTACTCTGTACGCCACTGTTTCAAAATGACAACTTCATCGTTGTCATGTACAGCTCTTTTCGAATGATAGTACTTACTTTTGCCCTACTAGCTCGAGCTGACATGTACTGGCCTCAAGCTAATGACAGTTATCAGTTGTTCTATTTTGCAGTATGACAGCGTTATTTTGTAAACATACTTCGGTTAGTCTAATGTTTTGTGTTTAGAGCACAAAACCCATTTCTCCTCTGTCTCTATTCTGTGGCATTGAAATACTTTACTTTCGAATACTTGACCCAAGGATCAGCTCCGAGTAGCTCGAGGTAGTTCCTGCACTGACCTCACAGACCACGAACGAACAAGGAAGCGCCTTGTCTGATAGTGACAGTTTTTGACTATGACGTCGGAGACATTTTGAGTGACGATTTCCGGTTTATTATTTCAATTGATCGGTGACATTAACCTATTCGAATTTTCCTAAATCAAATTAAAGTTTGATCATCGTTGATGGATCTTGGAAAAACTCAAATCTGGAGATTTCCTCATATTGTTTGCGATATTTGACGCTGTATATTCTGGAGTAGTTCTCTTGGTCGGTTTATCCGGATTTTGAGGTTATGTCATATCTTCATCGGTAAAACTGCTAGAACAAGAACTAGCCATCAGACAGTAATCAGACCATCAAAGCTGTTATCAGAAACCTCCCACTTAATAGAGGGTGCTCTGTACTGCTACTGCTCCGTTGTTACTGCTCCGCTACTATTCCGCTGCAACAGGGTTGTTTTTCCACGGTTCCACTACTGTGATTGTTCTGCTCAACTGTGGTTGTTCCACTTTTCATCTGCTGTTCAGTATTTCTTCTCTGTCCGACCCCTATGATTGAGATTCCCCGTTGCTGGTATTCTTCCCAACTGAACACGTACTTCGATTGATTGTACTGATGATTGACTGTACACACCGGTACTCACCAAAGTACTGGTAAACTACACCTACAATCGGTGAACTGGCCTGATTGAGAAAATCTACTTAGTATCAGATAAGTTTAGATTAAGACTTTGTCCCTAAGGCATAGGTATTCATAATTGTTAGCTCTCATCGCGACGTCACAGGCATAGCCCTCACTGGAGGTTTAATGTTGATATACTAAAACGATACACTACTCTCAATCATAGCGTACACTTAAAATCATCTTGGTACCTGGGTAGTGCCATATTTACATTCATTTCATTTGGTATTGTGTGCCGAATTGTGCACATGCAGTGTGTGTAACATCAATAAATATATTTTATTAGCAAGGGACATGACTATTTCTTTTATTCTGGTCCAAGTTATCCAAGCGTAAGGGAAGACAAAACCTCTACATATTCATATATTATTTCTATACCGTTTAAAGGTATCTATTGTTTAATATTTCAGTAATATTAGTGCAGTCGGTTGTCCCATTCCATCAGGGTGGTTTCGGATATTTCACTGGCGATAAATCCGTGGCGCTCCGGAAAAATTAAACCCCATGTTTCAATCTTATCGAAATCAATTTTCATTGTCGAATCCACGCATACTGAGCTATTGTGTATATTAGAGACGTGAAACATCATTGCACATTCACTGCACCCCTTTCCTAAATTTCGCCCCTAACACGGTGTCTCAGAAACCATTCGAGAGGTTCCAATTCTCAAAGATGTCTAATGGAGATCGAGGAAATATGGTTTCAAAAATTGATACGGACGATGGCAATTACATTATCAAGGTGGATGGATAATGCTATAGTGATGATGTCACAAACGTGGTGAATCCTAATCAGCTCGTCAAACGTTGTCCACAAGTTGAAAAAATTAACAATTTCCACGTTCACATGTATTTGGTGTGTATAAATTATATATGGAGTAGCACTGATCGAATGGACGTGGAATTAGCTCAATAAGTATTTGCAGAAAAAATTGGTATTGGTCCATACTATCTTGGCTAGTTGATGCTGCATTACAGAGTGCATGAACCCTTCACAAGTTTTCCAGGAGGTGAGCTACCAATCTAAATTTTCACCGAGGGCCACTACATATCCTGATATAAGTCCTGGTAGACTAGCAACTGGCAGAAATAATCTTTCGCCAAACCGAACTAAATTACCACGACAATAATAAATGTAGGTAATTTTTTCAAAATACCTTCAAAACGTTAACACAACACAACACAAACGTTAACACAATAGCCTGCACGTGCTCGCGAAGTTTGGTAATCTTTTACACGGCTGGCTGTCGGCCGAAGTACGGGTAGTTCTGAGTAGAACCTTTCTGCTCTCCGCTGTCAGCTCTATCTCGTGAGTACTCCGGACCTTCTAATGAACTTCTGGAAGATTATTCTTACGAGGTTTCCCTGTGGGATGAGATCTTCTGCACTGCAGTGTCCGAAGATGTCCAACTTTGTGCAAGCCAGGGCTTTGTATTCGAACACTATGTGGGAGTTTCCCAAACTAGCTTGTATGAAAACCTGCATGATTGCAGGGCCTCAATTGCCGCCTGACTGTCAAAGAGAATGACTTTGGGTTGGTTTCTAGGGCCCCTCTTCAGAACCTCTCTCGTGCAAACAGAAATAGCCATTAACTTGGCTTGGAATATTGAGGCTTGGTCATTCCCTGTCTTTTCCAGTCCCAACTCCATTGCTTTTCGTATAGCCATCCGTGTACCAGATTCGCACTTCCACCAAAGATTTGGCGAGCTCTGTTTGCTCTAGGTTTTCCTTCTTGGTGAAAGCGACAATCGTGATTTTTTGTGGGTTGACTTTAAGGTTCTCCCTCATACCCTACGTCTGTACGTATGTGAGGACTGACTGCATCAGATCCTACAAACCCCCATAAACTTTCCAGTAACCATTATGACGATATCTTCAGCAGAGCCCTGGGCATATATTCCTCTCTGGTTCAGGTCTGTAAGGAGGTAATCTACCACTAGATTCCACAATAGTAATCCCCCCTGAGAGCATCCTCTCGTTGCTCTTACCTCCATTGTGTTTCCGAATAGGTTGGCCTGTATTATCGTGCACCCAAGGATGGCTGATATGTACTGGTTCAGGGCTGGAGCAACGTTTTTTTTCCCTGAGGGATGATGTGATAAAAGCGAGATAGATTTCCCAATCCTTCCGACTAGGCTATGATGCACCGTCTGACAGGATTTTCCAGGTTGATAGGCGTGTTGGTACTCCGAGAAAATTGGATTATCTGTATCATCATCTCGGACATTCCTGTCAACTGGTTTTTCACAACAAGCCGTTACAGTACATGGGTGTTAGGAAAATTTAGTTTAGTTATAAAATATTATTTATAGTTTTTTTTAGGCAATGGAACAAAAGGTAGAAAATGCTGAAAATAAAAAACAATCAAAAACATGCATTAGTCTGTCACATGTTCGAAGTGATTTCTATAACTTTCAAAACTATACTGCCCCTGTTCATAACAACCTGGGTGTATACTGCCGTCCGAAGACTAGTTGTCCTATCTTCTGTTTATGCATTTTGAGGTATTAAAGTTTTAGTGCTGACGCAAATATTTTTGTTGTTTTTATTTTTTTTCTTCTTGAAGTAGGGGCGAAATGTAAATGGGAATGAAGTCAATATCGTCTTTGTTGCGACCGCTTATTGCTTCATGCCAAATTGTTGCGTACGGATACGACTTTTTCTCCTTTCCCATGGGAACGAAACTTTCGTTAAATGCGATAATCCTTGGAGTGAAAATAATTTCTTTAAACATGCGTGGAAGCATGATGACCTGCAAAAAAATTAGTTATAATTTGGACCAAGCAGCATTTATGTTATACTTTTTGTAAATCCGCAGATACAATAAGATTTTCATGACTAGAAATGCCTTCAGCTTCCTTTCGGTACTTCGCAGCTTTCACATTCTGAATTGTTGGTGTTCTCTTCAAGATTGTGGTGGGTCGCATCTTTGAGTATGTTGAAAGCCTCGCATTCCCAACATTCCTCGTGTCCGAGTTTCGTGAAGGAAATGTTAAGATTTGCGACTTCCTTCCGATATAATTCGTAAGAAAAGTCGCTATGTGGGTAGTTTTCCTGGAAATTCTGGAAACATCGCTAGGCGGATACAGCCGATTTGGCGCATGTTCTCTACGATAGTGGGATATAGTGGGTCCAAATGAGTTGATGTGACCTACGATACATTTTCTGTCTATTTCTTTAGCGGCCATTGTTCGCTTCTGAGTTCTCCCATCTTTCATGTTTCATGTTTCTGTTTCCGCAATTTCTATCGCACAATTAACAACACTTTGTAAAATTTTGATGATAAATGCCTCAGTGCCATCCTTATTCAAATAAACGTCTTGCTTTTCTTGTTGAGATGTAACAAGAATTCCATCCTGTTTTTTAGGCACAGCAGAATTAATTAAATTCGCAGTAATCACATTCGGTGGAATGAGTATTATATTTGATATGATAATAATTTTTTCAGTACTGCATGAGTCTCGTAAGGTTTCTGTTTCATTTTTAACTATGTCACAGTTCATATTCAAATTTAAGAAAACCTGATCTACAATATCCGACAATACAACATTATGAATATATGCTTCTGTCGTATCACTCGCATCTGCATGACACTGTATCGATGGCGAATTACACATTCGTCGACGCTTTGGTAATGTCATATGTTTGACAGTCTTAGATTTTTCATACACCTCTGCTTTGTAATCATAATCACTGTCTTCCTTTTTTTGTTGTCTCTTTGGTCGTTTCTTACTCTTGAAAGAGTCAACTTTATCTCTAAATTCCTTATTCAAGGCCAGTGAAAGTAACTTTTTACTGCGGCTGCTCGCGATGCTAACAATTTCAGCTGTAAATAACGCATAGTACGTATTTGTACTTATGTAAAAGAATACAATCAAACTTACCCCTTGTATTAAACTGCACAATCAAGCGTGAAGCACGCTGCACCCGATCACTTTTTTAGAGGTTAATTTATTCTGGCGCGAAGAACAACACATTCATGACATTATCTCAACCTTTCCGTTACTTGCTTAAAATAATTACCCTAAGTGTAGCAGATAGGATATTAAACTAGCACCGCTGCAAATTTCCAACAATGTTTACATTTTGCTAAGGTTATTTGTCCTAAGTTAAAACATATTTTAAGATAGGACAAACTGTCTAAGTATATTACACAACGGACTATTCAATGTAGGAAAGCATGATATATTTTCACATAGGACAAGAGTTTTAATGTTATACTGGGTTTACTAATGTAGATAGGACTTTGTTATTATGTATATAGCTAGAAAATACAAAGAGCTTTCCAAACAGTACTAATACCAAAAAATGCAAATTTTGCAATTAGGACAACTACTCTTAGGAAGGCAGTATATTCCTCGGAGAATATCGGAGACTGATTTTTCTCATGTGACAATTTTTGCCTACCTCTCTTTTTGATGCCTTCGTAAATTTCATTTGAGATAGGACCACATAAAAAAGTTCAGTGGGGTGACATCTGGCGACTCTGTTGCCTATTTTACCTCGACGTGATTATGGTGAAAATAGATAATGCTTTATCTGTTCGAAATCAGAAAGACTGCCATGTTTCAAAAAGAAATGACAACACATTTAAAAAAAAAGTTTTTACCTATGTAAAAAGTTGTCTCAGTCAGTAAGAAGATATGAAAAATTGGAATCAGTCATTAAATGGCTTTCAGTAAACTATTCAAAATCTGTTTGAGGTAAGTTACAGTATTTTCTTTAAACAATAGGAAAGTTACAGGGCCGCGAGTATCTGACTACCGGTATATGTCACTTCAAAACCCGAGAACACTATAGGTATACAAAAAAATTATTGTTCTTTGTATTATTTGATCCTAATGAGCGTTGAAAATATAACTAGTCTTTTAATTCAACAAACATTTTTATGTTTAATAATAACAGATTTGCTTATAGACTGGGAGATGGTGACAGATTTCAGGTGACGATTTTCTCGTTTAGGCCTTTGAGACCAGTGAAAGATATGAAAATTCTGACCAAAATAATGAAAAATTTGAGCGGTCGCCGCGTGGCCTTCATATAAAAAATTCAATTCCGGCACTTAACCTCACTTCGACATCCGCAAACCTTATGCCACTTTTTTATGGGACATTCATGACGGAAACTTCCATTACTTCAAATGGCAGCAACAAGAAAATCGTTTGAAATTAAAAAAAAAATCACAAGTTTACGTCATTATTGGTACCCTTTGACCACGTGCATCCCTTATGCCTATAATGTTTTCTCTGCTATTGTTTGGTTGTTGGTGTACATGTCAGCGGCAATAAAATCGTCCCAAAACACATACATTTTTTTATGAAAATCGAATTTTTTATATGACAGCCACGCGGCGACCGCTCAAATTTTTCATCATTCTTTTCATTATTTTCATATCTTTCACTGGTTTCAGAGGCATACACGAAAAAATCGTAACCTGAAATCTGTCACCATCTCCCAGTCTATTGTGGTGGATACTTAAATCGGAGAAACCTCTATATTTATTAAAAAAATATATATATTTCAAGAAGTTCATCATATACTTCGTATCAATGATTGTAGTAAAATACCTCTATATTTCTGTCACACACATCTTCATTTTGAAACAGAAATTCATGACTCCCGTACAGAAACCAATTCCATGTACCATGTCTCTCTCACGAAATACGACCAGATACGAGGTCAATCACACCCATTTGACTCTGAATGTTTTAATCATCATCAAGGAGTTGGTATGTGCCATTTAGAACCCCCGCCTTCTTTAATTGATGTGTGTGCGACTCTCATACATCTGCTTGATTGTTTTTTGAATACTATTTAAATTGAATGTTGCTTACTTTTAATAAATAAACGTTATGAAGATTTACGAGGTACACTACCGAGCAGTTAGTCATTCCTACAGAGTGGATATTAATATTGCTCTAGTGTGTGAGAAAGGCTTGGATAATTTGAATAATGGGTATAAGAATAGGGGATGCACGAGTCCGAGTGGTCTAGGTCAATTTTCAGACAGCATTTTGTACTAGTTCGATCCACTGATAGGTATGTACCAAACATTTTTATGGAGTGTATCCTATCAGCTCCGCTCGGTGCAAACATGAATAATTATTCAAATCATAGCTCATATTCTTAAACAACCTTATTTTGAAAATAAAATTGTAGTGTTAGAAATAACTCACAATTATTATGGAGAACATTAAAATCTTCAATAAACACAAAACCTACCAATCAAGTAAGAGCTATTTTCAAAAATAATATTGAGATGTATGAAAATATAGAAAATGTATTTTATACTGTACTGAGCAGATTGTCTGCAACTTAATGAATGGTGCATTTGTTATAAGCGAAGTTTCGTATTTTGAAAATCGAATGGTAAACCCATGTAATCACCTTGATAATTTCAAGAAACCTTGAAGATCTCAAAATTATAATTTTTGAGCAGTAGTACAGATTTTCAGAAGAAGAAATAAACTTAAAATAATACAAAATTACATTCGATGTTATTGGTTACCATCTCTTACATTGTATTCATGCCCCTTTGCAGTTCGGACAATTAACAGAAGTTGAGCAACTTCTAGTCATCTGCTTAAAGATTGAAAAAATTGACGTTCAATGATTTTTTTCTGAATCTTTGATATTCTTTGACGAGGTGGTACGAACAGGTGCGAATTTCATTAAACAATCAGATTGAGGTAAACCCCTCAATAATTGACACCTTTAGAACAAAAAATTCAGATTTTTTTACAGTTCAAAAAAATTTCTAATTTTTTTCTGTTCATTCCAGATGATGCCTTAACTTGTCCTTTTGCAATTCTAATAATAGAGATAGGTGGGAATCCTGAAATTATATTTAAAAAAATTAATATATTGGTCGTTTTTTGTACCAGTTATTGACAAAACAAGTTTCGAGGTTACCCGGTAATTGACAACCAGTGTTTGACAGTATAGAAATATATTCATTTCAATACTAATACATAAATGAAAATATGAATTCAACCTGAGTAGTGTAAAAAGTAAATAACCTAAAATTTTCCTAAGTGGGCAAGAATATAATGATAAAGTAAGCCGGAATTGAGATCTGGTCATAAAAAATTCAGAGAATATATTCGCGATCTCGAAAACGTCCATGGGTTTTGGAAATCGATATTTCACCCTGATGTCTTCAATCACAAAGATTTCAGGTGATGGTTATTTGCCCATCACCTCCGACATTTCCACCAGAGACACAACACTATCATCTAATAAGTATAAAACATTATTTTCAGGATTGGTATACTTTCATCGACATAATTTCGATCTCATTTTCTTTATATAGTACTCTCTGAACAACACAAACATATTGAGTTGCTTTTCTTTTTCCTCCAAAGAATGCGTCAATAAGACATAGTCTTCATCGGACACATTCTTCATTCCGCAATATTTTTTTCCACAGTTATAGTCACATCATCCAAACTGTCGCCACTATCAGTCCACTCTTCTTCATCCGAACGTTCTGAGGCATTTTTTTCAGTATCTCATCTTTCATTTCCAACCGGTTCTTCTGCTCTAACTATTATTTCAAGAATATTTTCTTGTGTTAGATATTTCCATATTTTAAAAAGAGACGTGTCTTCAAGTGTTCCATCCCATTTGTCTTCAATTTTTTAAATATATCTTTATTATTACCTATTCTGTCAATAGGCCATTGGTTCTTATTATTTTTGAATATTTTCTAGATTCGGTTTGTAATTCAGTTTGTTATTATTTTTTGGGGCTATGTCTGAAAAGTATTCAACCCAATTATTGACATGTTTTTGTCCAGTTATTGACATACTCTCGATAACTGGACATTGTACTTTTCAGAAAATTGAAATCATAATTATATTCAGAACCATCTTTCCACGGAGATCTACAAGCAACGGACTTCTCAAAAAACATTGTTGTTCTAGTATTTGAGACTTATGTCAATGACTGGTTCAACATGATTTTTCGTTTATCAGTAATTGACATTTGCGGTCTTCAGGAAAAAACATTTATTGGTTAAGTCAGATTTGATATTTTTCCCCATCAGAGCATACTGATTGGGTAGAAATATAGAAAATGGATAGATCATATGAAATAAAGATAATATTGAATATTTTTTCATATCCTTACCTTAAGGTGCCCGCTAGTGTTGAAGATGAACGGTTGCGATCCGATGTACTTCAGTTCATTGTTAACAAGCTGCCGTAAAGTTTGAATTTACCGGTTAAAGGCCTATTGAAAAATATTTTTATACGTGATCCGGTGGGGACAAATATATTTTTCCGAATTTGTTTTCGCGCTAGTGAACTTTAAATTATTCAAAAATTTTATTCACTTCATCGTTTCAGGTAAGTAAAAACATTCATGTTTTGTTGCATAACATTAAAATTCCGCATATTTCAAAATGTGTTTGGTCTGTGATGTGCGACATCTCTCCTCTCACAACGAGTATAGATGGCTCACATATTTTTGAGGTGAGATGGCTAATTAAATTTTTTTTTTTCGAGTATGCCTACAATATACAAACGCACTGGAAGTTGTTCCAGGGCTAGTTGGACCGAGCAACAATTAATCGCAGCCTTGAAGCCGTTAATAAAAATATAATGGGAGTGAATGATGCTGCTCGAAACTTTGGGGTACCGGCAATCACTCTACGAAGAAGAAATTTGAGAAAAAATGTAAAGAAAGGTCCTCTTGGACCCTCCTCCACATTAGGCGAAGCTGCTGAGGCAAAATTGGCCCAACATACACAAAACTTCCAATAAAACGGTTTTGCTCCTACTCGAACTGACGTGCGAAGTATGACTTTCAAATTGGAGGAACAGCTGGGCATTAAACATCGTTTAACTTTCAATAATGAATCACGATTACTTGGTTTTCTATGGCTTAAGTTATTTCTGCAGATAAACCCGAGGCTGTCAGTTTGTACCTCAAAATCTGACGACTGGATAAATTACCTACGTTGCTTCAAATGGTTTCACGAGTCTTGCTCCAAGTTTGTTAACTCCTGCCATGACTGTGGTGTTGTATGTAGGTAAAACAAGGTGACATTTTGGCCAAAATATCTTTTGCTTTCAGTTGGGCCATCTATCCTCGAGTTACCCTATTATCGTAAAATGGAAATATCACGCCGCTGAGCAGTGATGTCAGATCACACAATTATTCTCGTTTTATTTTATATATTCAATCATTAATTCATATTCTGGCTAAATAATATCTAGAGAGATATGACTTTTGACAAAAATGCCGTTGAATAATGTTCTTGAAATATCAACTCCCATGTTGCCATGTTTTGTAGTACAAGCCTGGATAAAGAAAGAAATATAAACTCAAAGATTTTTATTTTTATAAATGCTTGGCAACATGCATTTGTTTGGACTCGCAACAAGTATTTAAGGAATTTAGGAATCCCTAATCCCTTTCTGCACCCTCGAATATATTTACCAGATTGCAATTGAAGATTTTGTTTGTGTATGATTCATTTCAACGGATTTGTAGGTTGATCAGTGCAGTGTTTCAATTATTTGTGTAAAATAAGGGGATTGTTATTTTTGGATATTTAAGTTTTGAGTGGTGTAGAAAAACATTAATTCCGTTAAGTGAAATGTGTGATCAATGTAATCGTGGTAGGTAAGTAGATATTTCTTGTTTCTCAATTATATGGAGAAATAGTTATTTGAAAATCAGAAATCTGCATAAGTGCGGGTAATGTTTGATTCCAGTGGCCGGAGATACATTTCTTGTTTCTCAATTATAATGGTGAAATAGTTATTTGAAAATCAACAAACTGCAATGAGTGCGAGTAATGTTTGATGGCAGAGGCTGAAGGTTGAGGTCTTCAATAACGAGCACTGGCAAACAGAGTGTTGTGATATGACTAAGTGAAGCTGTCACCAGTGTGAGTTTTCACAGCTCACAGAGTTTTTACTTTCCTACTTAGGGCTTAGGCAGGTAAAGAGTGTTTTGTGAGTAATTTTTTGAGATACATAGCTGGTAAGTATTTAACTTGTATATTGTTGCAGGTTCAGGGTCAGCTGCATATCACAAAAAGAAATTCTTGCTATTTTGTTGTGTATGTCGGAGATCTTCACGAAATATTCATAGAAGAAGAAGAGGACGAAATTTTATGGAAAGAAGAGATGGTTCCAACTGTGGAAAGGTTTTATGAGGATTGTGTTTTGGAAGACATAATACGACAACGTTCCTTGCGAAATGAGAAATGCTATGATCCACCATGGATAGAAGAAGCAATTGCATCGGGAAATAGAGAAGAAATGTTTTTTTTTTCATTTGTTTCATTATTGCCCACCTCTTTGAATATTCTGTTACCCTACCACTACTTTTTATTCATAATTTTTTCAAATTTTTGAGGCACATAAAAGTGATCAGCAAGTATAATGAGTCCAAAGATGTCCGTCGTGGTAATATCAGCGGAAACGGCAATAGTTGACTATAGTTTCGGTTAAATAGTACATGAGACTATTTATGTTGCAGAATATAATTTCCAAACAAATATTGGAGTATTGAGTTATTTTGGAACTTATTTTTTTAACTGCGGCTCTGTTTTAATATATACATTTTTTAAATTATTTTTCATTCAGCGTTTGATGTTGTATCACATATGTATAACGATTTCATTATGTTCCAAATCATCTCAATTTTTTTCAATATATTCTCGAGATATTTTATCCGTAAGGACTATCCAAGTCGGGCCTGTTTCAGAAGCTGTTATACATTTGGAGGGCACGCTGGTATCATTTACCCAAATATCCGTTCCCTACATCCGTAGGGTGAGTGATTATTTGGTCCGAGATTCATGTGCCCTGAGCAGACGAAGTGAACCAAATATGAAGGCCTTCTGCATTCATACGGCAAGGATTTTTATCGTATAAAGGCAAGCCGGTATAATTTTCAGATTCGAGAGCAAGGTGTCCATCATTAAACCAAGGACACCTATTATCAGAACCACCATTTTAACAGAATGCTTTGGGTGAAGCCTGCAGAGTTCAAAGAGTTATTGATTTTTATTCCATTTTTTACTCTTCTCTTCCGACTATATTCATTTCGACAGAAGCTAAAATCTATGACGAAAATGGCTTTACTATGATTATTATTATAATTATCTATTATTATCTTTGACTCACAGTATATGTGTACCCATATATTGATCGAGGTTCAACACTAGACTACTTTTTTCTTTAAGTCTTTATGAAACTGTAATAGTCAAGAATTTATTTCAGACCATTTTAAAATCTCAACCAATATGCAAATTTCCTATCTCCTCGAAAGTTTCGTTTCTGCTAATAATTCAATCATACTGTGAATTATTCTGATGATTTATCTGTTAATGATTGTGTAACTGCGGATTTTTACCTACACAAATTTTATTCAGATCTATTCTACCATTATGATTATTAGGTAAAAATTTCATTATACCTATATGAAATTGAAGAGACTCATTCCTTTTATTATTGGGTATAATTTTTTTTCAGAATACCTCTAACACTCAATTTTTTTTTCAATTTTACAATTTTCTACTGGGAAATCACTGTCCCCTCTATCAATCCATCAAAATATGCTTTAATATCGGAAGAAATACAATTCTCGTTCACAAAGCTTAAGGATATAACCTATACAGGGTGTTTCTTAAGTACGTGTAGAAACTTTAGGAGCATGTTGCTGACGTCTAAATATAAAAAAAAATTCCCATAAATACATGTCCGCAAGTTATCCGTTTCTAAGATACAGAGTGTCGAAGTTTAATTTTTATTTTTGTTTTTTGTGAATAAATTCCAAAATATTTGTGATATTCGAGTAAAGTTTGGTATCTGGGTTGATTTTTCAATGAAACAATCAAATATGCTAATTCTGAAAAAACTGATTTCAAATTGAATTTATTTTGAATTTAAAAATCTTGTCATTCAAAATCACTTGCATCGATTATTTCATATCTCCATAATTCGAAAACAGTTGCTCGCAGTGACCTCTACCAAGAATATATTTCATACACAAACTAAATAATGAATATTCCCAGATACCAAACCTTACCTATATATCAAAATTATTTTGAAATTTACAAAAAATAAAAATAAGGATTCAACTTTGACACTCTGTATCTCAGATACGAATAACTTGCGGATATAAGTTTATGGGAACTTTTCTTCTTATTTTGATGTCAGCAACACGCTCCTGAATTTTCTACACGTACTTAAGAAACACCCTGTATATAACTACAAAAGGTAATTTGAAATATTTAAATGTAAGACATTTTAATACAGCAACGTCCGGGTCAATTCATCATTAAAAATAAATTAATAAGTTTATGTGGATATGTATAAAAACGATCTATGAATTCAATAAAACCCTTCCATACTATAGTGACTCTTACTTCAGAATCTGATTAATGAATTAACGAACAAAAGAATATATTAAGCTGCCCCTCATATGCACCAATACACGCCTATGATGCGACAAAATTTATAAAAGAATTTATGAAAAGCATTTCTCGCCGCTCAATGCGAATATTCATCAACATCTTTCATTCTACTCTATTCATAGTGCTGTGCTTGTTCATTGCCATCACCCAAATTCCAGTTCATTCATAATTTTGAAGATAACGAATTCTACTGTGGCGCAATCTATTCGCAAATTGCTGAACTGACTCAGTGAGTGATAAGATACAATTTCTCATAAATTTGCTAGATTTTGAAATATTGCCGCCTAATTCCGAGTGCTGCTCGCATTTCTCAAAAATACAGTGTAAAAAATTGGTCTATGTTAGGTTTTGAACGATTTCAATAGGCCTTCTTGTTGACACATTACAAAAACGTGAATTTTACCGGTTTGTTGACTTCCGCACAAAAAAATTACGAATTTTTTGAAAAAAAATCATTTCGAAAGTCTCAACAAGTACTCCATTATGTTCCAAATATATTTACCAAATTTGAGTTATTTACCTGTCACCGATTCGCCGTCCGAGCAGTAGCCAGCATGCATGCCATTGAACGGCACCTTAAGAATATCTACAACGGGCAAAATTTTAATGAAATTATGCACCTCCACATGCTCTAATGGAATGGCGTCTTATAATGGCACAAGATGTGATGAAAAGTTGCCACATACATCAAGGAAAATAAGTATTTGCTGAACATATACTTTAGATTAAAACTGTTTTTATTTTAGAAGAATGAATTTGAATGTGTCGATGACTGGCTAGGTGTCGAAGACTGGGTGGTTTACATTAATCACTTTCTATCTGTTTATCTGTTATTTCTATATCCATTGTGGTTTTTGTCATTAGTATAATTTTGCACGAAGTAATGAAGTAATCCATTCTTCAAGAAGGTCTCAAGAATTTTGCCTAGAACCGGGATAATAGAAATGGGACGATAATTATCTCATTTCTTGAACACTATAGACTCATTATACCTCATCTCCTTGGTTTATTGAATTGTTGAGTATATCAAACAATTATTGATTATCTTTTATTTTTTCAAATAAGTCATTCAATTTTTCTTATATAAAAATGAGGTCAAGTCCCTTCGTTAACGGATTCAATAAATATATATTTCTGCAAATACTCTGCTCCTAATTTCTTCCCTTTTCATTTTCGAATAAATCCTAATTCGTTAATGAAATAAACAATTCAAAACAAAAAGATGAAACAAAAGGTCTTTTACAAACGGAATGTAAATACAATAATTCAGCTAGCAAAGGAACCGAGGACGAAAACAACTTTAAAATTAATTGATAGGCCGCCGTTCCATTATTAAATTTGGTAATTCATTAAATTATGGCAATGAAAACTTTGTTCGGAATGGGTTTTTAAGAAATTCATAATGAGCGGTGTCGCTAACTTCCCTTCAAAGAAATAAAAATGGCCAAGTCGAAAGGCCGTTTTACCATTCAGTTATGGAAATAAGATCATAAAAAGGGAATTATAAACACTGTAAAAATATTCGCCGACTTATTTGCATATGCTTTTCTTTCAAAAATGGTCTAGAATAAAGCGGGCCTAGGTTATTCGTGCATTACTTTATTTTGCATAATGAGTGAGTATTACGAACAAAGTTTCATCACTTTATTTTCAACTATCTTTTTAAATTTATGCCTCGTTTATACCACTGAAAATTAAGTTCCCCTTTTTATTTCCGTAGTCGTCTCAAGGAGCATTACGTTATAGCGAGAATTAAAAAGGTGTAAAACTTAATAAGATGATAAACTCTTCACTGATTAAAAAATCTCTCGGTGAGTTTTCACCGTAGAAATACGACTGAAGAATTTTCAGGTTTTTTTAAGGATGATCGAAAGAGAAAAGAAGTAAATGTACGGGTTTTGAAAGGAAGCTGCTTTGTTTCTGTGTTTTAGTGCTGCAGATAAATGAAATAATTATGCCTTTCAAAGCATTCTACTTCGGAAACAGGTTGGCAAATCTAGCTATGAATGTCGAGAAACGTATGATATACGCGAATTTAGAGAGAGAAAGTATTCGGACGATAAAGATGGTAGTATAATTGTAGATTCAGTAAACGACAGATAAAATAGAACTGACCAGTTCAGCAACTCATACTTGTTCCGGACTGTACAGAGCTCTTCTGCTACCGTGCATCGATAGGCGTGGCGATCTCACATTCAGAGCTAGATTTGCCAAGCTCATACTCATACTAATTCCCAAGACGTCTCATTGTAAAAATCATAGTTTGTGATAGCAATAGTGATATAGCACTTGAATATAATAATGCTCATTCTTTTTATTTCATTCCTGCTTCAGAGTATGATAAAATTGATATTGTGAACAATCTGAGAAACACGAAATATGTTGGAGATGATGTCATAAGCACAAACATTTCGAAAACATGTATACGTTTCATAGTTGGACCTCTCTCTCACCTGCCTGATTAATTGTTCGTAAGAAGAAAGAATTTTTCCAGAATGCCTTAAGGTTTGTAACATTGTTCCAATTTATAAGACTGGGAATAAAACGGACCTAGAGAATTTTAGACCAATTTCACTTTCCAGTCCATTTGCCAAGGTCTATAAAAAATATGTTTCAGATTCAGTTGTAAAATTTTTCATTAAATGGAATTTATTTAACACAAATCAGTTTGGTTTTCGTAAGGGAATGTCTATACGAGCCAAGCTGTCACGAAGTTTCTTAACAGTTTGTACAAAAATTTTGATGAAGGAAAAAAGGCTTTGGGAATTTTTGCAAATCTGCTTGATTCATGAAATTCTGATCAAAAATTTGGTGATTAGCCTATGAATGGTGTATGAGTTATTTAAAGAACAGAAATCACTATATAGAGGTGAATATTTTTTGTGCTAATTCCCCCTCATCATATGAAATATAAATCTCATTCTATGATGAGAAATCAGTCCTATTTTCTGATGAAACAAATATTAATATTTTTCTTTTTCTAGGAGTTGGAGAAAATCTTTTACAACGATTTAAGGAATCTCAGGCTCAAGACTTCAGACCTACTGTGAGACTCAACTGATTCACAGGGCTACTCACTAAAACCTCCACCTCTAGGCCCGTCAGGTAGTTGCCCCCGATGACACTCAGGGCTATTGTCCCATTGTATTATGCCTATGTAGTGCACTGTCACAATATCCAATCTAGTAATTTCGTACATTGTATGAGTTCATACAAGTCCTTTACTGGGTGCGATCTGTATAGTTCTGGATCGCCAGATGGCTGCCTGTCTTTTGCGGTCTAGTGCCTGGCAATAGCACAGTATGTGTGTCACTGTCTCTGGATCCCTACCGCATAGTCTGCAGGTAAGGTCTCCATTGTACAGTCCCATTTTGTTAAGGTGCTCCTTCATTGGTGCATGACCGGTCAGGAGTCCCGTAACGGTTCTCAACTGGCTCCTGTTCATCGCTAACCGTTATTTTATGGCACGGTCCTATAATGTATTCTTTTCCGTGTTTGTTTCCTGAGAGGCTTTCCCAGTAATTTTTGTGACTGTATCCAATCCAGTCTCTCACAGACGCTCCTACTGCACACTCAAGTACCCATAGTGTCTGCCCTTGGTTTGGGGGATTTTCCGAACCTCCTCTTGCTAGTTCGTCTGCTTTTTATTGCCTGTAATTCCCCGCTGTCCTAGGACCCATTTCAGTTTGACTTGATTCCGGTCTGCCAGCACTCCTAGTTCTTCTTTGCAGTCCCATACCAGTTTGGATGTCACTTCCTTGTGGCACAAGGCCTTAAGTTCCACTTGGCTGTCTGACAGGATGTCGATGTGCGCGTTCAACGTTTGTCCTGTTGTTCTCCCTCGCGCATTGGAGAATGGCGTACACCTCTGCCTGAAAAACAGAGGTGTGTTTGCCCAGTGAGTAGCTAATTCCTGGAGAACACTTCCACCCCACCCATCTCACCCCATTCCCAGTCTTGGATCCACCTGTGTACCAGATTTCCCCTGTAGAGTGTTCCTGAGGTGAGAGCCGTCCCACTCAGTTCTGTCTGGTATCAGCACCCTGCATTGGTTGTTAAAGCAGTATCGTTTTGGAATGTGGTCCGTTTTCGTTCCCAGCACGTCTCGGATCACAATTCTAACGATGCTCATGTGTCCCATTCCAACATTCAAGTTGTGTGTGTTCTGCAGTGTCGGTGATTCCGAGACAGGCAAGAGTTTGTACCTTGCTTAGTCTTGTTATAGCTCCTCTCTGTCGTGTCTTAGTCCACCACACCAAAGAGGCGTATGTGATGGAAGGCACGACCACCGAGCTAAATAACCAGTGCAGCATATGTGGCATCACCAGTGAGGTAACCGCTTTTTTGTTGTTTTTCTATATGCTGGTTCCACGTCAGCTTGGAGTCAAGAATCACTCCAATCTATTTGACTTCCCCTTTTATCTGTATATTTTCTCCTCGAAGTCGTATAGGTCCTAGGCCCTCTGTTTTTCGTCTTCGGGTGAATGCTACTATGGTTGCCTTGTTAGGGTTGACATTCAGCCCCTCTAGGTCCGTCCATCTCGTGACCAGGTTAAGAGCCTCGTGACAGGTTAAGAGCATATCCAAGGGTTCTATGTCCTGCATCGTTTAGTGTTACCAACAGCGAGTCCGCGATCAGTTTCCACAGAAGTGGAGATAACACACCACCGTGCGGGCATCCTCTGGTCACACTGGCTACTATGGTTTCCTCTAATACTGTAATGTGTATCAACCGATTCCTTAGCATTGAGTCTATGCAGGCAACACATGGTTCCTCGACGTCCCTGTATCTGAGAGCTCTGGTGACTGAGTTTATCGAAGTATTTTCGAAAGCCTCCTCTATATCTAGAAAGGCCGCTAACAATACCTCTTCATTTTCCAGCGTATTTTCCACCCTCGTTACTTCTTGGTGAAGTGCTGTCTCCGTTGAAAAGCCAGTCCTGTAGGCGTATTTGTTCACGGTGCAGTGGTCTCTCCACCAGTACACCGCCTCTGATATGTCTGTTCACTAGCTTCTCCAAAGTCTTGAGTACAAATGGCATAAGACTGATTGATCTTAGGGACTTTGCCAAGTCCTGTCCTGCTTTTCCAGGTTTTGATATAAAGGTAACCTCCAAGGTTTTGGTAAGTACCCGGGGGCAGACGGCCTCTGAGTGAGTCCGATTTGCAGTGCTTCGCATCATTGCAGGATAGATTCCGTTTGGTCCTGGTGATTTAAAGTGTTCGAATGAGCCTATTGCCTTTATCGTAGGTATATGAATCTTAGTTTTTGATAAGACATCAGTACCATCTTATGATGAAACAAACATGAAACTCATTCTATGATCAGAAATCAGTACGATCTTATAATGAAACAAGTATGAAACCCGTTCCATCTACTATCCTTCCAGAAATCATCTCCTAACTCATGCAAATAACACCTTGTCTCAAATCTGTACCAGATGATACTAAGATAATTATGGAACGTAGAAGTTTTGTTGGGCCATGAAAGAACTCTAATAAGCTTGTATATAATATTCAAAAAGAAACTCTGTATCTTATGGTGTTATTTCAATCTATATATCGAGCGTTCGCTCGGTAGTGTTCGATAGCTAGTACAGATCATTGTCCTGAAACTTTGGTACAAAAGTATATCTGTAGACAAAAAGAAAATGCATGTTTAATATATTTAAAATGTGGCCTGAAAACTGAAGACATGTTTTTCCAAGACAAATATGACGGGTCAAAGACAGGGTGCACGTAGAAGGTGGTAGGTAGTAAGGGCAGGATACTTCGGTCTAGTCCAGGATGACTAGATGAGTGCTTGTACTACTGGGACTGAGACTAGACACATCTCTCGGTCCATCGAACTTGGTATTCACAACCAAAAGGATCATATCCCCCAGATTGCCAATACGTTCAGATGACTGTAATTATAGTAGCCCCGTAATTACCCCACAGAAATATTCGTAATTTCTAAATAACAATAAAATTTGATTATTACTCTCCTCTCTCGGAGATCGACTTCTGCCTAAAACAATTGAAAATATGAAGCGATGAACTTCAACAAATGGCCGCCAGCATAGCTTTCTCTGCTGTGACCTTGGAAATTTATAATCAACTTTTCTTCGATACAAAAAACGACCAAAACGTCAAACACACTATCAATATTAGTGTGACGAACATCGGCAATTGATTTTTATATGTATTTATTTTTTTATTTATTATTAGATGGCGAGGCAGGCCAGCGGCTGAAATGCATGTAGTTCTGTATAGAACCTTCCTGCACCCCGCTATCAGGTCTATCTCGTGAGTACTCCGGATCTCTTAATGAACTCCTGGAGATTCTTAACAAGGTTTTCCTGCGGGATGATATATCTGCACCGCAGTGTCCATCCATCCTCATGCGAGCCAAAGCATCGCATTCGAACATTATGCGGGAGGCTGTTTCGTCCTCCTCATCACAAACTCTACATTGTGTGGACTCTCGATGTATCCCCAACAGTTGCAGGTGTTTTCTCAGGTGGCAGTGGCCTGTCATCAGTCCTACCACCTTCCTGAGAGAGTCTCGGCTTAGTTCAAGAAGGTTGCCCCATTTTTCATGTATAAGTATTAAATATTTCAAATCGTTTTCGAAACAGTTGAGGATTTCGTATGCTTCTTACGAAACAGTTGCAATTTAAAATTTTCTCTATTTTATTCCCTTTTCGGCTAAATATTCCTTAATATTACAAATCTTTAATTTTTGGAATCAATGTGAAATTTTACGTATATAGTGCGAGTTTTCAAGTAGATATGACGATTCTGCTTTTTTGTGATTTTTAGAGGTCTCCCTTGCAACTATTCTGATGTAATTTTTTTTTTCTCTGATCAACTTGAATATGCTAATTCGGCTATTCTGAATCGATTGACGTACGCAGAATTTCTCCATCTCTAATCGTTCTCGATTTGAATGGTTCAGGGTACTTTTTTAGCCAAAAATTCGTTTTTTCATATTTTCGTCTGCTGTTTCATAAAAATCCTTCATTTTTATTTATGTATACCAAATTTCGATACAACTAAAGATTTCGTGTTCAAATTTGAATTTTCGCCGCTTTAATTCCTTTTTCGGCTAAATCTGATGCCTAAAATAAATAAATAAATAAATGAACATTACAAATCATAAATTTTTGGTATCAGGTGAAATTTTCGTATATAGAGTGAGTTTTCAAATGGATCTGACGATTTTAAATGTTTTGTTATTATGTGGTCAATTTTTTTTCCTCCGAACCACTTGAGTATGGTCTTTCCCAGGTAGTACATCATATCGGCTGAATCTTGGTTCCATATTGGGCCAATATAAATATATTGTAAATGGAAAATCAATATTGGTCCAATGTGGGTGAATATTCAAAAAACAATATTATATTAATAATATTGGTGGAATATTGGTTGAACTAGTTTTGAATGTAGATTATCACACGAAATATTGGGTCAATATTGGTTGAATAGTTTCTACCAATATCGATAATACAGTATTGGTTATATATTGTTTTCCACATCTAGAATAAATATTGCAATCCAAATATTCCAGTCATATCGATTATAGGGGAAAAAACTATATTGTATTTCCAAGTTTGTTAGAATATTGGTTGAATATCATTTTCACTTTATTTGACAAATTGTAATAACTCATATTGGGTCAATATTGGTTGAATGACATTAACCAATATCGATAAAAAATATTGTCTTCACATCGTTTATAACATCTAGAATAAATATCGCAATCCCAATATTCCCCTAATATCGATTCTAGGAATAAAAACTAGATTGTATCTCCAAGTGTGATTACACATTGATTGAATAGCATTTCGCCTTTATTCAACAAATCTTATTAATTAATATTGGGTCAATATTGGTTCAATAATATTTATCGATATCGTTTAAACAATATTGTCTTCATATTGTTTCCTACATCTAGATTGAGATGAAATTTGAATATTGGCCGAATATTCAATGAAACATATTGAACCTATATCATGATCAAACCTGGATAAAAATCCGCTAGGTGGTGCTACATATAGAACGTCTTCTAAAACCTACGAAAGTATATTAAATACTTTCCATAACTTGTTTTCAAGACAGCTCACTCAGTGGTTATGGCGATCAAAAGGCAGACTCCCTCATCAACTAAAAGACATCTAATAATTCACCAAGGTATATTGACATCCACCAATATATCCAAACGATATAGTACCAATATCGATGAATATTGTACCAATATCGATAAATATTTTTAGGCCACTATTGCTTCAAGAATATTTCACCAAAACTATTTCTGAAATATTCGACCAATATGGCAAAATGTTCACATTTTACTTCTCGACAATATAACTTTTGAATATTTTGCCAATATTGTCAGAATATCAGCGATATTGTACCAATATCGCCAAACATTTTGAGGCCAATATTAGTTCAAGAATATTTCGCCAATATTATTCAAATAATATTGGACCAATATCGCCGAATGTTCACATTTTTTTTCTCGCCAATATTGCATTTCAAATATTTCGCCAATATATTCACAATATTGTACCAATATTTTACCAATAAAGATGTGTTACTTGGGTTTGACCATTCAAAATCGATGGGCGTCCCCAGAATTTCTCTATCTCTAACCGTTCTCGATTTTTAGTCATTTAAGTGTTTATTTAGATTCATCTGTCACCTGAATGGTTGTTCGTATAAAATTTTATTCGTCTTGTTTTTCTCCTGGTAATTCTCTCTATCAATTTTCAATTGATAAAAATGTTTTATTCGCTCATTATAAAACTCAACTATTCGGTATAAATGCAGAAAAATTATTTCGTCCACCTAGCTTGTAGTAAACAAAACGCTGAGCAATGAATGGTGTGATTTAAAATTGCTTGAAATTGATTTTTCCGTTAACCAGCTTACGAATGGCAGCCCTCAGAAGTCGAAACTGTGCGAGCCAAGGATTGAGGAGGTCTTACATTTTTACGAGTGATTCCTAACACTTTATCGGGCCATCAGAAAAATTCTGCAGTCGCTAGGGTTTGAACGTTCCACTTGGCTACCTGAAGTTGTATTATTCTCAAAATTTTATGCCACTTCCAATGAAACCAATTAATTGTTGCATGAAGTTGAGTTACTTGTCAGGAGATGCAGTTTTATGTCTTATACAGATCTTTCAAATTTTATTCCAGTATCTTCGAAAACAAAAAAGTTGTAGGGGCGAGCCACTTTCTGCAGACACCAGGTATTCACTTGAAGAACCTACTGTTAGCGAAACATTAAATAAAGTTTGTGATGATCGAATCGATTTCTGTTAATTAGTTTGTATAATTACTATGGATCTTCATCAAGTAACGGCCGAGCCAATCGGTAATTTATTCTAATTGCTTGATATATGTTTTTTATGAAGCTCTCATTGTGTCTCGTATCTTCCCCGTAAATTTTGTGTTTTTTCATCTTCTTGATGATGAGCCAATAATATGATACTTTGTGTTGAATGGGATAGTTCATGATCGCTAGTTGCTGATGAAGTCAAAGACAAATTCATCGTCATCTTTCAAATTTTTCTGGAAAATAAACATTGAGTTAGCTATGAGTAATATCTTCTGTCATTCTGTTGTATTATATACTCTCCAAATAATAAGAATGCTGTCAAACCAAGCTCAAGCATATAAATATACAGGGTGTCAATTTGAAAACTTCCCACCCTTAATATCTTCCTTCCAGTAAACAATATGAGTAATCGAAAAAACAGGTCAATTTTATTGTCAAGGGGGACACTTTCAAGGACTATTTGTAGCCCTCGTGGTTCAACCCCCTAGGAGGGGTAGATGTTACCCTTAGAATTTTAAATGGGAAGGGGGGTCAAGTGGCACATCATTTTGATGGGCGTTCAATTCTTGTTCCAATGGTACTCTGACTTATTATTTTTTGATGAGCATTTTCCGAAAAATTGCGTTCTAAACTAACAGAAGTAATTATTAGAACGCCTATACTGAGATGCATGGTTTGGCCAGAACTGGTTAGAATATTAGGTGGTACCGTTCCAACCCTTTATTAGGGGTAACATTAGCCATTAGCTCCAAACACTTTACATAAAAAAGTAGTCTAATAATAAAGCGTAGATGGTAGTAAAGTTGTGTTTATTAAATGCTGAATTTTTAAGTGTCATCGCAGAAATTGTACAGATAGCCTTCCTTTTTTGCTACTTCTGCTGTAAAAAGTTTCTGTTTTCCGGCAAAAAATTGGTTAGCAAATTTGAACTATGTGGTAGTATTGTGAATACCGTTGTACCTGTTGGGCTGTTTAGGAATTACTTTAATAAGTGTATAAAAGTGTAAAAATGGTTTACATTCTTCAAGACAGAATTGAAATGATTGTAATTTATGGCGAAGTTGGAAAGTGCGCACGAAGGGCGGCATGTCTTTTTAACGAAAGACATCCAAATTGTAATGTAAGTCACCGGTATGTGCTTGATTTGGTGAATAAGTTTTTCGAAACTGGTTCAGTGACAAATAAAAAAAGAAATAACCCCAGAGTACTAAATGAAGCAGCTCAAATTGAAGTTTTGGGAACATTTGCTGCAGAGCCCACGAGCTCCTTACGATCAGTATCAGAACAGACGGGAATGTCACGCGAGACTATAAGAAAAGCATTGAAAATGCATAAATTTCATCCATATAAAATGCAGATTCTTCAAGAGCTCCACGAGGATGATTATGATAGAAGAATAGAGTTTTGTGAAATCATGTCTCATCGAGTCAATACCATCCCTAATCTTCTGTTAAACATCTGTTTCAGCGATGAGTGTTCATTTTTTCTGAATGGCAATGTTAATAGACAAAATTGTCGCTATTGGAGTGACGAAAACCCACATATTTTTCGGGAAGGGCATACACAACACCCACAAAAAGTTAATGTTTGGGCTGGTATTCTTGGAAATGCAATTCTTGGTCCATTATTTCTGGAAGAAAACTTGACTGGCAATCTGTACCTTGATATGCTTGATCGATCCTCTTATAACTCACGAGCTAGAAACTCAAATTGATGCAGAAGGTAATGAACTTTTGCAGGAGGATCTGTTACATTTTCAGCAGGACGGTGCTCCACCTCATTATTTTCTTCCAGTCCGACAGTGGTTAAACGAGAGATTTCCGGGTAGATGGATTGGCAGAAGGGGAGCAGTTGAATGGCCTCCGAGATCACCAGATTTAACACCCTTAGATTTCTTTCTTTGGGGGCATCTTAAATCCGTTGTTTATAAAACACAACCTTCTGATATTGACGAACTTAAAAGACGAATTACAGCAGCATGCCGGTCAATTCCTAGTGAAGTTTTCCGTAATGTTAGAGGGGAGTTCGAAAACAGACTGTATTACTGTTTAGAGCAAAATGGACAACATTTCGAACAGCTAATAAGATAAGCGTAAGTAGATTTTATGTTGGAAATGTCTTTCTCGCAAATTAAATTTTATTGTGTAGAAGGAAAATAACCACCAAATAAAAAATCCCATGCGTAATAAATGTATTCCTGTCATTCAAGGGTTGGAGCGGTGCCACCTACTCGTCTAACCATTTTTATTAAAGGGAGTCAATACAATAATGCATCTCAGTATAGGCGTTCTAATAATTACTTCTGTTAGTTTAGAACGCAATTTTTCGGAAAATGCTCATCACAAAATAATAAGTCAGGGTACCATTGGAACAAGAATTGAACGCCCATCAAAATGATGTGCCACTTGACCCCCCTTCCCATTTAAAATTCTAAGGGTAACATCTACCCCTCCTAGGGGGTTGAACCACGAGGGCTACAAATAGTCCGTGAAAGTGTCCCCCTTGACAATAAAATTGACCTGTTTTTTCGATTACTCATATTGTTTACTGGAAGGAAGATATTAAGGGTGGGAAGTTTTCAAATTGACACCCTGTATAAAACCACAGTAAAACATATGAACAATAAAACATAATAAAATAGAAACGAAACATAAAAAAAAGCTAAATATTATCTGAAAGATGCGATTTAGTACCTTCCTGTTCATAAAAGAGAACATAGGCATCTCCGCTCACGATGGATCTGGATGGAATTGGGGTCACTTGTGAGTCATTATATTCGTGCCACGTGCCCGCATAAGGATGTCTATAGTAGGCTGTGTAGTGTCAGCTGTAGGTAGTCCCACTATGATTAGACAATGCATATAGACCATAGCGACAGGGAGCTAATTTTTCATCAGCATAATTACTCATGTCCAATCCCTCTAAAGGAAAATCAATGGTGACATTCAGTTTCCCTCGGAATCTTTCTGTTGAAGAAAATCGTTTCAAATGGATTATTGAAATTTATGTATTGACAGGGATTTTGAACACTTCCTTCTCTCTTTGCACTTCGCACATGTCGGCTTTTTGTCAGCATCTAGAGTTTCTCCCCTTTTGAATAAATCCAAACATTGTGATAGTCTTAGTTGACCTGTTATTCGTGGTATTGAGAGGGAAAGATCTCAGAAAGGATTGAAGGACACTGAACAATGACCACAATAAGTACATTTTAATGTAGATTTTAACTGGTCAACGAAGTAATCCACAATTTTGGAATTGTCTGTCCTTGAGTATCTTGACCATGACTCTTGGGCCTTCTCACTATTACTTAATTTCTCGTCTATCTCTCTCATTGTGGGTTTCGGCTCCTCCGTTGCTCTATTGACGTCTTCATATAGACCCTCTAACAGGAATCGTAAGAAATCTTGAGCATCTTCCTGGGCATAACCGATAAAACGAGGAGCGAATCTTTGGAATTGACTTTTCAATGCGACTGTATCAACAACTCTATCTGACGAATCTTCTGACCAAAGTTCCTTAATCACCTCGGCAAATAATTGAAACAAAACCATGATATTATGAAAAAGATAGGAAAGCACATTTTACATTCAAGTAAATATTTTTATCAAGAACTTTTTCGAATTTAAATTTTCTGAATAATATTCGGATCTAATATACTTTCTAGGAAAGCTCTGAATCAATGGGCATATCATGCGCAGTCGTCAGAGGTTGAGGTTAACATTATGCAATGCGTGAAAAATTAACTAGTTACACATTGTGCATTGTGTCCACATTTTTACATCACCCGGTTGAATAAAAGTACCTACTTTGTGACCAGTCTCGTACATGAATCAATTGGCAGTAACTCGATCCCGTTTCTACTGTTCCGTACTAAAGGTAGAATGAAAGAAGCAATTTGCGAGGAGAAGGTTTTAAAAAGACATAAAAAGAAAGTCAAGTGCTGCAGATGGAAATAATGGAATGTCTTAATGATACCTTCCACCCTCCTCCTCACGTTTTAATACCAAATTGCAGCGGGATTTTAAAATTGTAGATATATACATGACTGCTATAATATCAAGATTGTGCGTATTGCATGGCAGACAAAAAATTCTCTCACCCTAGAGAGTTTATTCAATATTGTTAATATATCTACACCTTCATTTAATGCTATAAATTGCTGAAAGAAAGCTTTCATTTCCATTTAGCACGCTTCCCAGGGAACTGAATGAATTTAATGGTCTTATAACTCCTATGGGGTTACCCTTGGAAAAAAATTATTATTTTTTATTGACATCATTTAATGAAAAGTCCTTACTTTCACCAAGTTTCAAATTGATAATAGTAACTTCAGATAAATTCAATCCAAAAGTGAAGGATGAAACTTGGCATCATATTATACCGGGTGTAACAGGATCATGGTACACCCCCCCTATATTCGTTAGTTTTGAAGGTAATAGATTGAAATTTGGAATATGATTTTTTTTTCACTTCCGGTTTCGCCGGAATTGATACCAACTTTCGATTTTTAAATAGAACACCCAGTATATTATTACATTCCTGAAATAATAATAATTTTCTTAATCCAATGATACCACATAAGTGACACTTTATACGTCAAAATTTTTTATAATTTAATTTTTAGTTTTCCATTTAAGTGTGCCATGTTGGTTCCGATTTTATTCCGGTAATTGACCCGTCTATTACTAGAAAAATTGAAATCCCGTCAAAAATACTAAATTGCGTTTTTTATGAGCAAATAAAGTTCATCGTAATCGGTTTTGGAGTAAAACTCAATTTTTTCAAATGGGACCATATTGGTACCGTGGTACCATTTATTAGTACTATTAATAAGGAATTTATCCATACCTGTTAATAAAATGTGCGATCAATACAATCAAAATTAGAACTAAAAGAAAATAAGAAAATACAATTATTTTGTTTTTCTTTAATACTAAGAAGTTACTAAGGTGGCTTTGAAATACAAAAAATTAACACAAAACATTACAACAATTGTTCGAAATGCTGTCCATTAACGTCAATGCACTTCTGAACTCGCTTAGCTGTTTCTTGCAGAACGTTTGCTAATTGCTGGGCCGTTATACTATTAATTGCGCGTCTTACTCGCAACTCCAGGTCTTCGCGGGTTGTAACAGCGGTTGCATAGACAATGTTTTTTAAATGGCCCTAAACAAAGAAATCAAGAGGTGTCAAATCAGGTGACCTTGGAGGCCATGGCTCAGGACCATTCGTCGAAATTACGTTTTCTTCGAATGCATGTTCAAGGTAATCACTTACTGTTCTAGAATTATGGGGAGGAGCTCCATCTTATCGGAAATACATTCCCTGTCGTAAATGGACAGGTAATTCCGTTGAACTGTCCTTAATTTCATTTTGCAGGAATCCTAAGTATCTAGCTCCATTCAACGACCGAGTATTCCGAGTACTCCAAGCCAAACATTGAAACCGAACAGCACTTGAAAGTTACCCTCCCGCAATTTTGATTTTCTTGTGACCAATACCTTGTATTTTGTCGGTTAAATAATCTCTTATTTGTAAACCTAGACTCGTCCGAAAATAAAATCCTTCCCAAAAAAGCTTTGTTTGGCTGCACATTATTCTGCGAAATGCAATTGCAATATTCCATCCTACGTTCATAATCATTTTCGTACAGGTGCTGGTGCAATTGATATTTAAAAGATTTGTAATTATGTTTGTGCAAGTTTCGGCTTACCGTTTGGTGACTAATTTCCAATTCAAACCCAATTTGCCTTAAAAAAAAACAGTCTTATCAACTTCTATTCGAACTAAAACATTAATTTCCATTCCTTCGTCAATGATAACGTTTTCCTCGGGATCATGGTTAGGCTCTCTTCGGAATTGATTTTCAAAACGATTAAAATAATTTCTCGCTGGACATTGTATATCAGGATATCGGTCGGCATAAAGGTTTCTAGTCTGAACGGCATTTTTCCTACATTCTCCATAAATAATTAACACGTCCACTTTTTCATCTCTTGTAAAAATGTACGGCATTTTGAACAAAAATAACAACAAATGTAAAGACTTTTCCAATAGGTATACACCGATTAACCAACAAATATTTATTTGACAATCTGAAGAAATAATTTCATTGTTATCAAAGCCACCTTAGTAACTTCTTAGTATTAAAGTAGAAAAAAATAATTGTATTTTCTTATTTTCTTTTAGCTGTAATTTTGATTGTATTACCAGGTATGGATAAATTCCTTATTAGTAGTACTGATAAATGGTACCACGGTACCAATATGGTTCCATTTGAAAAAAATGATTTTTACCCCAAAAACGATTACGATGAACTTTATTTGCTCATAAAAACGCAATTTAGTATTTTTGACGTGATTACGATTTTTCTAGTATTAGACGGGTCAATTGGAATAAATCGGAACCATCATGGCACACTTAAATGTAAAACTAAAAATTGAATTATAAAAAAATTCGACGTTTTAAATGCCACTTATGTGGTATCATAGGATTCAGAAAATTATGCAGTTTTCAGAAATGTAATAATATACAGGGTGTTCTATTTAAAAATCGAAAGTTGGTATCACTTCCGGAAAAAAAAATCATTCATAAGTTAAATAGTGCCGCTTATCATGTATATGAGATGTCCCAAATTGCAATCTATTACCTTCAAAACTAACGGAGATACCATGATCCTGTTACACCCGGTATAGTTACCAATACAAATTATATGGTTACCGAAAATTCGTTATGGATTACAAGAGATTTTAACTGAAAGTTGAAAAAATATTTATGGGGTTTTCTCGGAAAGTAAGAGGGCTATGAGAAAACAACTTTGATAGAATAAAAGGCAACAAAACTCTCGACACAATAGTTTTAGGATATATTGAGTAGGCCAGGTTATGTTAGGTTGGGCGAGTTTGATGATCCATATATTTCTAGCAAATCCATATTTTTGAGCTCTGAAAATGGCGCGAATCGTTATAGTTGAGTTACAACTGTGCCAATAATTTTTCTATCTAGAGGTTACTTGGGATTGGCAGCAATATGATGTTTGAGAAAAAATAGTTGTGTTCGTTCCTAAATTAATAATTTAATTCAATTCATCCTCAATGCTAAAAAAGCGTTTCTTTTCTAGCAAAAACATATCACCCCCCAAATCTACGAACTCGTGAAAAAAGTTGAACATCGCTCAGACCCGTCGATTTTTATTTCAAGGGGTGACACTTGGTAATGGTAATGGTAATGGTAATGGGTGGGGACGCAAGCGTCAGTGACTAGGCCCCAGTGGACCCTTTTCGCAATCCCCGGCATCTTCACTCATCCCATGTCGGATACCTGCTCGAACCTCTTCGACCTTCTTATGAAAGTCGAAATGTCCTTCCATTGCAACGAGTGCAATTCTTCCTCCTTAATAGTGGCAGGTCCGAAGACGTTTTGTCTCAGCCTGCCATAAATACCACATTCGCACAGGAAGTGGAAGGAGTCCTCCTCCTCCCCACATTCCGTGCATAGTGGGTCTGTCTCAACTCTGATGAGAGCCAGGTGCCTCCTGAGGCCGCAGTGGCCGGTTAGAACTCCCACCAACAGTCGGAGTTCTTTGCGGCTTAGCTTCAGAATCGTGGCTGTCCTTGCCATGTCGGGCCCCGATATCATCTGCTTTGACTATCCTTCTCCAATCTTTTCCTAATGTATCAACGGCCCATTCATTCAGTGCCGTTGTTACTTGTCTCCTTGTTATGCCGAATGCGGGTTCGGGCCCGTAGTAGGGTTGTCCGGCTCCTTGCTTGGCTAGCTGGGATAACACTTTCTCCAAGTACCTACATCATCATGGTATTGTCAACCCGCTCATCCCCAACACCCCCTACTTCAGAATTTTCAGTGGGACTTCCATAGTTGTGATACATCATTTTGAAGGGAATTCAATCCCAAATACATCGGTGTACTGAAATTGAGTATCAATAAGGGGTTGTTGAAGTTTTAATGGAAAATAAGTTTTATCAATATAGTTTTATTTTTCATCACCTAAAATGTTATTATCGTAAGAAAAGTTCAAAATGTGAACCATTCAGTTCCATACAGAAGTATAAGCGATTTTCGAAATGTCTTCGCACATTGCTCTATATTTCTGGAGACACTGCTCGACACTACACAATAATTCTCCTTCGTGGATCATCAAGCGAAGTTGGCTGTGTAATACAACCTCTGGATTTTAAATGACCCCATAAAAAAGTCTAATGGTGATAAATCAGGAGATCTAGCCGGCCATTCTATTGGTCCTTGCCTTCCAATCCATCTCCCTGTGAAATTGTCATCTAAAAATTCACGTACAGGTGCAACAAAATGTGGAAAAGCTCTATCTTGTTGAGAGGTGACCTGACCTTTAAGTACCTTATCATCGTCTTCGAGTAACTGGGTGATTCTGGGGTTCACGGTTTCATCAAGAAGTTCTAGATACGTTTGTCCGTTGAGGTTACATCAATAAAATATGGACCTACAATATGGTCCCCCCGACCCAAACATTCAATTTCTGGGGAGTTTGTGAATGAGTTTCCATGTACCAATGGGGATTTACGTCACTCCAGTATCTGCAGTTGTGCCTGTTCACATGTACATTTAAATAAAAAGAAGATTCGTTAGAAGAGCACACATTGTAGAGGTAATTATTATCACCAATCAATAATTGACTTATGATTTCACGAAACTCTGTTCGTCTGTCAGGATCATCTTTATTTAATTCATGTACATTCTGCATTTTATAAGGATGGAATTTTGCTTCTTTTAGAAACCTCAGATATAGTCTCAAGTTGTCTTAAATATTGAATGATGTCCATTACTGCATGTCCTACAACTGCAACAGCGACCCCTTCATTTCTCATTGGCTTCTCTCGTTCATGTTTTTTATTCAGCACTGATTCCGACTCCATGAACTTATTCATCAATTGAAGCACGTACTGATATGATGTGGTTTTTTCTGCATGAATTTCATTCGAGCCGTAGCTCTATCACATCGTCCCTTTTCAAAATACGCAGCTGCAAAGGATATTATCTCTTGTATGGTATAAACTATTTTCGAAAGGTTTCAAATTGTTGAATGAAGTGACTCGAATACATCAAATACCAAGGCGTGTAGGGCGAGTGCAATGCTAATGGACTGTATTTAAAAAAAATTAGAGAGAAACGAGCATGACAAGGATCGCTTACCTCGAATACAATGTAGCTATGAACGGTGCTGGAGCTGGCTCCTCCGGACGGCCGTCCTGGGCTGTTCTTCTTGGAAAGATAGTGACTATGCAAAGACAACGGCAAGGTACTGTGCGTAATCGCCGAATATCTCGAACAATTCTTGTCGTGACAAAGTATCTGACATTGCACCTATTTTTCTTCGATGTTGTCAATTTGACATTATTCGGTCGCACTGCCTTCTCGAATCTTCGAGTTTGATATGTGCGACCCTCGTACATGCTACATCGCGATAAAATCCATAATTGGAATAAATTTTCATGAACATAACTTTTGAAATTAATATTTGAATTCAACTACAGTGTAGTATTGAGAAAAACGAAATGAACTTTATAGTGTGAACTAAACATACCGCTCACCTAAAATGGTAACATTTTATTTATAACATAATCAACAAAGAAAATAAATAACAGAATATATATACTAATCTTCACAGGGTAGCGGACATATTTTACTTACAGGTCTTTTGAAAGTACCCCTCGATGTAATAACTGTCACAACTCGAGTGATACCATCGGAGCCCGGATGTACGGCAGTTACTCTTCCAAGTGGCCACTTTAGAGGAGAAGACGACTCATCCTTGAGTAATACCATTGTGTTAACCTTTACTGGCGTGGAGGGATCTGTCCATTTTGCTCTCTGCAAGAGGGTGTGTAAATATTCTCTATGCCACCGATACCAGAACGAGTCGTGTAAATGCACAAGGAGTTTCCACCTTTGGAGGTGAGATATCTTTATGTGACTCGAATCAGGATCTGGGAGAGCGTTCAGGGGTTCGAGAGTTAGAAAGTGTCCCGGAGTCAGGGCTTGCAAATCGTTCGGGTCGGTGCTTAAGGGACACAGAGGCCTAGAGTTTAGAACGGCCTCGATCTGTGTTAAAACTGTATATAGTTCCTCAAAAGTGAGAATTTGGTCTCCAATGACGCGTGCTAAATGAGTTTTAATAGATTTCACGCCAGCTTCCCATAGTCCCCCAAAATTAGGGGCTTTTGGGCAATTGAAATGAAATTGAAGTTTTTCTTCTATTGAAACATTTTCCATCAATGAGGATACGTAATTAGAAGCACCTACAAAATTCGACCCTTGGTCGCAATAAAGGTGATTACAGCGGCCGCGACGGGCTATGAAACGTCGAAAAGCCGCGAGAAATGCTTCAGTAGTGAGGTCCGATACTAATTCTATATGAACCGCTTTTGTTGACATGCAAACAAAAATGCAAATATAGGATTTATGTGTTTTGGCACCACGCATTTTCTTTAAAGTTATTGTGAAAGGACCGGCCACATCGATACCTGTATGGGAAAATGGTTTGACTTGTGATATCTTTGGGATTGGTAAATCTCCCATAATAGGTTGAGGGGACGAGGGATTAACTCGAAAACATTTATAACACTTCGATATGACTCTCCGTATGGAACGCTTTGGAGACAATATCCAATATCGTTGAAGTAGTAGATGTTGGAGAGATTGGAGACCGGGATGCAGAAATTTTTTATGCGTATCTTCAATTATTAAATATGTAAGGCGATGTGAACTTGGTAACAAAATGGGGTGTTTCTGTTCATATGAAAGATTGGAGTGAACGAGTCTACCGCCCACCCTCAGAATCCCCTGCGGATCAAGAAAAGGGGTGAGTTTTCTAAACTGCTTGGATAGCGGTTTATTAGATTTTAAAAAGGAGATTTCTTTCTCGAAGCAATTCAATTGAGAACATTTGATGAGGCTCAATAAGGAATTTTCTAATTCGGTTATGTCTAATACTCCGGATTTAATAGTTTGTGATTTTTTACAATTACAGAAAAATCTCAAAATATATCCAAGTATCCGCTGTATTTTTGAAATGGAACCGAACTTATTAAGGAGGTTTAAGATTGGATTAATTTCTACTGAAGAATTCAAGGCGATATTACGCTTTTCTTCATCCGTACTGGGAGTTTCTAAGTGAGGGTATTGTGGCCATTCGTCAGCGGAAAGATGAAGCCAAGGCGGACCCGCCCACCATAGGGAACATTTGATCAACTCCGCGGGAGACAAGCCCCTAGAAGCTGGATCAGCTGAATTGTCTGCCGATTTGACATACTTCCAATGACACGGTGCCACTTTTTCCTGAATTATAGTAACCCTATTTGAGACAAATGTTGCCCATCTATGGGGAGACGATTTTATCCAGGCTAATGCCACACTAGAATCAGACCACGTGTATAAATTTGATATTATAATTTTTGAGGATAGAGATTCCTTGACAAAATTAATTAAATCTGAGAGGAGTAAGGCAGCACAAAGCTCTAATCTAGGGATAGATATCCTTTTGAGAGGGGACGCTCTAGACTTAGCACAAACGAGAGCAATATTGGAGTTATCGAAAGAATCAATAAATTTGAGGTATGTGACAGCTGCGTAACCTCGTTCTGAGGCATCACAGAAACCGTGAAGCTCACAGTTATAGCAATTTTCTAATAATATTATGCGGGGAACTTGGAGCTTCGTTAACATCTTGAACTCTGACGAAAATTGTACCCATATTTCCGTGATATCCGCGGGAGGTAATTTATCCCAATCCATGCCCAGTGCCCACAGTTTTTGTATGAGCACTTTGAGATAAAGAGTTAAGGGTGTAAGGAACCCGAGAGGATCATAGATTCTTGCGAGATGGGACAAGGTACAAGGTTTTTCAAATGAAGAAACTTTATAGGAGAATGTATCTTGAGATGGATTCCACTGCAAACCTAATATTTTTATGGTAGATTCGCAATCGAAATCCATTGATAAAGGATCATATTGTAATGTATCAGTGGAAAGACGAGAAAGAACCTCTGATTTATTGCTTGCCCATTTTCGGAGTTCGAAACCTGCTTTTTTCAGAATGGAAATTAACTGTGCTTGCACCAGTAAGGCCTCTTCTATTGAGGGAAAGCTAGAAACTATATCATCTACATAGACATCAGACTCGAGAATGGATGAAGGTAAAGGTAATTCCGACTTATATTCTTTGGTAAGCTGTAATAAACATCTGATAGCATGGTAGGGAGAACAAGAAACTCCGAAAGTAACAGTCTTCAGTCGAAAATCTTGAACTGTCTCGTTTTTTGAGAAACGCCATAAAATTCTTTGAAAATCTTGGTGTTCTTCTGCTACCAGAATTTGTGTGAACATAGATTTAATGTCTGAAGTGAATGCCATAGAATATAAGCGAAACCTCAATAAAATTGCACCTATATCGCGTTGCAATTTTGGACCTCTTAGAAGCGTATCGTTCAGAGAAATTCCGTTATTACATTTTGTAGAGGCATCGAAGACAACGCGAATTTTTGTTGTACAACTATCGGGCCTCAGAATACATAAATGGGGTATATAATAGGAGGGTGCTTCTAACTCTGATGGGGGCACTGGTTCCATATATTTAGAGGTAATATAACCTTGAATAAAAGATTTATACTGTTCATACAATGTGGGATTGAGGATCAAACGTCTTTCTTGAGTAAAAAATCTACGCAGTGCTATATCTCGAGAGCCTTCGAAATTGGGAGAATATTTGAAAGGCAGAAACACCTTGAAACGCCCTGATTCAGATCTTGAAAATGTGCTTTCGAAGTGTTTCTCTGCTATTACCTCTTCAGGCGACATAGCCGAAACGCCGGGAATCTGTTCCAGCTCCCAAAAGCGCCTGACCGAATCACATAAAGACATATCTGTTGAAACTAATAGAGAATTTTTGACAAGGGAGTGTTCCGTAGATCCCGCGACATTTCCCATAAGTACCCAACCCAATGAAGTATTAATGGCTGCAGGTTGACTTTCTGAGCCAGAAATGAAGTCACCAGTCAGTACTGAAGCAAAGATCTCTGCACCTAGCAATATATCCACCGGCTGAGATATGTTGAACATGGGATCTGCTAAATTCAAATTCGAAAATTTATTATATTGTTCAACAGAAATATTTGTATTGGGTATGTCTGCACATATTTTTGGCAAAATTATCAGCTTCACTGAATAAACGGGTTGAGAGGCATTGGTGGGTTTTATTTTTGAGGAAACTGCGAGTGATGTTTGAGAAGTAATTTGACCAATGCCTGAAATTGAAAAATTGACCTCTGAAAAGGCGAGTCCTAATCGTTTCGCACACTTTCTCGACATGAAATTGGATTGACTTCCATTGTCTAACACAGCGCGGACCTTTTGAAAGGAACCTTTGCTATCTAGTACCTCGACCATAGCTGTACACAATAAAATATTATCTTTGCCAGAGGAGAACAAATTTATTGACGGGGCAGAGCTACCACTGCTTTCTGCAACAGCAGTAGGATTCATATTATTTATATTCCTCACATGATTTTCACAATTTGAGGTGTTGGGTACGGGCGAACTATGTTTCTCAAAATGTAACAAAGTATTATGTTTATAGGAACATTTCCTACAAACAGCGCTAGAAGAACATTTTGAGGCGGAGTGTTTCGAACCAAGGCAATTGGTACACCATCTCTTTTCTTTTACCAGAGCAAATCTCTCCTCGGCCGATTTCGCGAGAAAATTAGGACAAGAATATATCATGTGATCCCCGTTACAGAACTGACATATGGTTTTGTTAGAATTGACTAGTAAAGACGAGCTGACTTTTTTTTTGGAGTAAAATTATTATGTACTTGAGAATGACTACTAGATTTTGAAGTCTTCTTGTTATGGTCAGAATTCGAAAATGAAACAGTGTCCATCGCTTCACACTGTTTTTGCACGAACTCTACCAGAGTTTTGTAATATTCATTCTTTACCAACTTGGAACCATGTTCAAGTTCAAAGCGTGTAGCTGAGTTAGAATCTAATCTATCAAATAACATTGTGAATAAAATGAAGTCCTAAGCCTTTACATCATATCCCAAATTCTCGAGCATATTTATGTTGTCATTAAACGTATCTAAGAGAGCATGCAATTCTTGAGAGTCATCTGTATTATTCAATTTTTTTGTTTGCTCAATAGCGTGCCAATGAGAGCTGGCAATCAACCTTTTCACGTCGAAACGCTTTTTCAAACTATTATAGGCCACCATATAATTCTGACCGGTGAGAGGGGTTCTTTTTACGAGCGCCAATGCAGAATTTTTCAATGAGCTTATGAGGTAATTGAACTTGTCAATATTTGATAAAGTGTCATTGTCATGAATTAGTGAATCGTACATATCAATGAACGTTTGCCACTTACGCAGATCACCCCCAAATTTAGGCAATTCTATTTTTGGCAAGCGTACATTTTGCATTTTTGATGATGAAGCAGTTTGAGTGGAGCTTAGATTCAGAGTGGTATCCCTTTGATCTTCAAATAACTGAGCATAAATGGCCTGTACATTAAATAAATCATTTTCAAATTGTATAAGAATGGTATTATGAGTTTCAATATCACCACCATCTTGAAGGGCTACAATACCTAGTATATTGCCGTGTGTGCTTTGAAAATTTTCATTTATCGCATCTATGTGTCGAAAACGGCACTTGAAGTTATTATGGGACGAATTATCAGTAAGCGATTTATCCGCTATCTTTTTAAGTTCCTCCAACCTGATGAGTTCAGTCATTCTTTGAGCTAAATAGAGTTTGAGCTTTTTGCTTTCAGACATATTGACTATTTTTGGCGAAATCCTATGAATAATTTATAGCGATCGCGTCTTCTAAATTGGCCAATCGGGAGAGAGAATACCTGTACTGACTTGTAACTTATAATAATAGCAACAAGAGTGGGTACTTTCAATATCAAAGAGCTTTAATATGGAGTAATATGATTACTTTACCGGTTTTGAATTCAAATATGGCCTATAGAAAATACTGACAAAATTTTGCTTAGTATGACATGCGAAATAAACACATTTTGAGATCCGACTCGTATGGAGCATATGTAGGGCGAGTGCAATGCTAATGGACTGTATTTAAAAAAAATTAGAGAGAAACGAGCATGACAAGGATCGCTTACCTCGAATACAATGTAGCTTTGAACGGTGCTGGAGCTGGCTCCTCCGGACGGCCGTCCTGGGCTGTTCTTCTTGGAAAGATAGTGACTATGCAAAGACAACGGCAAGGTACTGTGCGTAATCGCCAAATATCTCGAACAATTCTTGTCGTGACAAAGTATCTGACATTGCACCTATTTTTCTTCGATGTTGTCAATTTGACATTATTCGGTCGCACTGCCTTCTCGAATCTTCGAGTTTGATATGTGCGACCCTGGTACATGCTACATCGCGATAAAATCCATAATTGGAATAAATTTTCATGAACATAACTTTTGAAATTAATATTTGAATTCAACTACAGTGTAGTATTGAGAAAAACGAAATGAACTTTATAGTGTGAACTAAACAAGGCGTAAACAAGGATATGCGCATACAAAAACACATGTCGACATTTCTTTTCCATAAAAACGTTTGTCTCACCTTCTAAACGATTATTTCTGACAGCATATTATGAAAAATAGAAATATCTTGATGGAACTTAGTTTTCATTTTAACAACACTTGATCGATCCTCAATTTCAATAAACCGATGTATTTGGGATTGAATTCCCTTCAAAATGATGTATCGCAAGTATAGCAGTACCATTGAATATTCTGAAGCAAGGGGTGCTGGTGCTGAGGGGGTTGACAACACAATGATGATGTATCTGGTGAAAGTGTTCCCCCTTGACATTTAAATCGACGAGTCTGAGCGATTTTCAATTTTTTTCACGAGTTCAGAGATTAGGGGGTGACAAGTTTTAGCTGGGACACACTGTATGTAACGATTGTCGAATTCTCAAATGGAAAGAGCTACGTTTTTAGCACTGTGGATGATTCAACTCGAATTCGAAACATAGGCTGGAATAGAACTTACATTTGGAAAGAAATAATAATATTGGATCACCAAACTCATCAGATGTGCCAGTAATGTAAGCATACAGATTTTTAACTCAAGGTATTTCACCTCGATAAATCAAATGATGGTCCAAAATAAATATGAATTATAATCTACAGTACGTTCGCTTGAGAAAATATAATTTCTAACTTGTAATATTTTTCCATTCCACCGTCTTGAGAGTTGAATAGAATATTTGCATCGGAATCGTTTGACATTTGAACAACACTCTGGTGTGCAAGTTTTGCACAAGGCAGTGTAAGATAGTCCGCTCATTCGACAAGAATAAGATTTGTCCCCACAGCTCTTTTGACTTCGACAGAAAATCATTTCTGGGTTATCCTCCTTGTTAAAAGAATCTCACTTTCGGTCCACCCGCACTCTTCTGGTTTCAAAGAATCAGTTATTGGATAGCCATGTTGAACCTGAAAATGTATTCTGTAAAAGTGTTCAAAAATGTTTTCGAGCATAGTAATGCTCATCTTCAGTTGAAATGAACAGGAGTTAAAATGGCATGGTGAACGTTGAATAATGAAAAACTCAAAAATTTTCAATTAGGTTGATACATTTATGATGCAAAATATGGCCAACATCATAATATTAAGGGGAAATGGTGGGAGACCACTCTCTTGGTGGAACCACCATAAGAAAACATTGAATTGGTACAAAAGTATTATTAATAATTTAACTTTCAGACGCCAATCAGGTCGTTATGTTTTGATAAGTTTTTTGCCAAAGCTGCGTTGACAATACCCTCTTCCCTCTGGGCTCAAATACATATTGTGTAGACGACTTTGAGTTTTACTTAGCTTCTTTACACTGAAACTCCACATTGAATATGGACTACTTCCTTTAAATTTCTTTAAGTGTTTGGTTTAGTTTTTTGATAATTTCTCCACCCTCTATCACCTGATAGTATACTCTCCCACTCTTAGCCTTGAAAGACTTTCTTCCCCATCTTGACGAGATTGTGTCGTCACAATCTGTAAAACATGCTACAAATTTCCAAACAATGAAATTCTATCATCAACAATATTTTTTGTGCACAGTGTTCAAATAATCTTTACTTTGAGGTATCACATGATAGGAGCTGCAACCCCGCTTAGGAGGCGTCTGCCACGAAGGTTCGTAATTCTCAACTACTTAAGGTGTACTTAGGTCCCGGAACTTCTTTTCCCGCACAAGCTCTGCTCTTGAGTGTTTTTTCGAATACCTGGGACATTCGTAGAAAAACAAAAAAAAAACGATACAAATTTGTGACCTAATTCCCAACAAACTGTTCAGTTACCTATAATATATAACAATATTTTTCGTATCTCTAATTCCTGCATATGGAGTATTCTTCAGGAAAATAGTACTAGAATATTCTGGTTCAGTTCGGATACAAAATATCTCAAATAGGCTTTCACATAAAAACAAGGCCCATTACTCTAGATAACTGAGCTGCTAGTATTGTAGCGCTGCAAATCACAAACTAGATGTCGGATTTGTCTAAATCTCTGATGATGCAGTTATTTTATATATAAAAAAAATCAGTCAATTTCTTCTCTTCCTTCGGAACGTAGTCCTTTGTCTTCGATGATGTCGCCCGTCATACTGAACTGAATAAAGGTCAACAATTTCACAATCCAACCCAATTTATTGTTGATATTTATTCATCTTGTAGCAAACACACATGCTTTATAAAAGATACGGAGTAGCAGACATCATTCTGTATGAAAAACAATTTTACCCACCTGCGCTTACACTTATCAATTGACGTCATTGAAAAAGTTTATTATATTTCCGCTTCCATTTCGTACATCAGTTCTGCCACATGTGATTAATTACACATGTGATTCTCCTCTCTTGACTAATTAATTAGAGAACCGGGTGTCACAAAAAACACATTTGAAAACTAAGAAGGTTAAGCAACTCGTTTTGGATACACTGGAATAGGTACAAGTAAAATCAGAAATTGTTTATCCTCATTTATTAGCAAAACTGATTATTCAAATATTATCAGTTTCAGAAAACTACAAATTTATATTTTTTGTGATATACAGTGTTCTTCAATTGATTATCATTTACTCGTATAAGGCACACATCTGACTTGTCCTGAAATACTGTTCCCGTATAAGGAGTTCAGCCTCTAAAAACATACCGGAACTTTTGATTTTGCCTTAAAAAAAGGGAATTCGTCTGGTCGGTGATGCTGCGCTTACGAGCACGCTTACTCCTCTGGAACAACGCAGGAAGGTTGACGATCTTCCCCTGTTTTATAGATATACTGAAATATTATCTATCGTTCCATTGTTAGCGGTACCTTCGAGACTGAGTATTCACATCCATTTGTCGTCACTGCCTCGGAAGGAGTTCCCTGGGGCATACAGCCTGCAGAAATCCGACTTGCTCGTTAATTTTTGCTTTGAAGAACATGAAATCGGAATCGGGTGGCATCGGACGGGGTCACGTAATATTAGCTTGATGTCAAAACTTTTTTTCATCAAAATAATCGCTTAAAATAGGCTCATTTGTTGGAATTTTAAAAATAAATTCAATTGATTAGATGGTCGTATTTCAATTTTACATATTTCACTCAAAGGACCCCGCACAAATGAAATGGGAAATGGATCCCTGTTGAATTAGCTGAAATTTGAATATGTTGTAGTTATACCCTTCTGATCAAAAGTCTCCATCAAAATAAAAAATGGACAGTTATTTATGTTTCGGAAGTCAAAAGTTGCAACTTGTGCAAATCTCCCCAAAGCTAATCTTTTGACGATTCTTTACTCGCATTATTTTGAATAATATGGCTTTCAGAAGAAAATGCCGCCAAATTTGAAATCGCCATACGCAGACGAGAGCGGTTGAATAGACTATCCAAAGTAAGAGGTGCAAATTATTTTTCGGTCACGTGAGAGATCTGCACTAGTCGCAACTTTTGACCTTCGATACCTAAAAAACTGTCAATTTTTAGGTCTCGGGTCCATGAAGACTTTTGATCAGAGGGGTATAAACTACAACATATCCAAATTTCAGCCAATTCGACAGGGATCCATTTCTCATTTGATTTGTGCGGGTTCCTTTGACCGTTCTAATGCAACTTTATATTGAAAACATTTTCGAACAAAACTGTTACCCTCAGCTTTAACATGCTTCTGATTTTTGATGACTGACTATCGATGAAAACATGTTTTTCTTTAAGAAAATGAGGAAACCTGTTCAAATTTCTATTGTGTCTGATGCAAAGTTGAAGTATCGTTAAGCGTTTATTATGAAAATTTTCTTTAATCTGACAAAGTTCCCAGTATGATTTATGGTCAAAAAAGGAGACACATTAATCAAAATTTGAGATTATATTTAAGTCGAAATAGTCATAGAGGAAAAGAAATGAAATTTTAGGAATTTGACGATTTTCTGAAATTTGCTGTAGTAATTCCAATTCATAGGGGGTAAACTAGACGAAACATCCAATTTTCAACCTATTTCATTAATATCAACTTTGTCAAAGGGAATAGAGAAGCTTGTAAAAACAGAATAATTAAATTATTCGAAAAGCACATTATACCCACTGAGTAGTTCACAGTTTGGTATTTAAAGATCTAAAAGTACAAATGATGCCCTCTTTGACTTTCTGGAAGAATTATATATGTGTTGCTAAATAGAGATAAAGTGACTGCAGCGGTCTTATGTGAGTTTTCTAAGGCCTTTGATTGTGTTGATCACTGATTGATGTTGGAAAAATTATTCTCTTATGGTTTCAAAGGAACAACCCTCAAGTGTTTCCAGTATTATCTCTCAGTCAGAAGTCGAATGGTAAAGTTACCGAATGAAAATTCTAAACTCTCGAAAATAACCTGTCGAGTTCCACAAAGATTAGATCCTGGCCCCAGCTTGTTCCTTCTCAATGTGAATGACCTATATATCGACATATTGTAAAGTTCACAATGTATGCAGACGATACAACTATACTTTGGCACGGAAAAATATAATTGAATCTGATTTAGAGAAAGTTGAATCATGGTGCGATTCCAATCATTTATGTTTAAATGTGAATAAAAAAAAGCTGGTTTCATTCAGATATGCTTCCGGAAACCTAAGCCTTCGCACAATTTTGGGGTCTGTCAGCCAACTAATTTCCATTCAAAATAGCCAGAACTACATCATATTGAAAATTTAGAACAATTTACCGAAACTCTCTTGTCATGTGCCCCTCGAGGGAAAGGAAGATAATCATAAAAAAGTGCTATTTTTCGAATTCGAGAGTATTTGAAGATCTGACGCAACGATGCATTTGGAAGTACTCAAGGAATGAGTTTTTTTGAGTTTTATTACAGTAACTGAAGGAAGATGGGGTGGGGTTGAGATTTTTTTATGAAATATCAATACTATGTAACATTAGCAACAATGAAACAAGTGAAAATATTGTTACCGGGTTCAAAAATAAATAGTCTTTGCTGAGCATGGGATGATTTCAAAGGCCACTGGCAGCTAAACTATTGATTTTTTGGGGTTGGCGCAATGGTAACATTGGTTGAGAATTACATTTACTACATCATATCAAAAATTTAAAAAATCCATCAGAAGGCAAATTTGAAGTAGGTATATTGCGGGGTCCTTAAGAATGGACAATGCGCGACGAACTGATAAAATTTGCGGTCGCGGAGATGAAATGAAATGACCGGTTGGCGGTAACAAAATTGCAATAAATCAACAGACGGGTACCAAAGCGTAAAATGTGAATGAGTTGTAGTGATGCCTCAATGCAAAACGCGTACTTGGGTCTTGGGTTTTCTACCTGTTTACTATTGCGGACGGGGCAAACAAACATTTCTAAGAAGTTATTTATGATATTGTTTCTTTCAAAATTATTTCAAATATAAAAGAACTATGCACGGATTACACGAATTTTTTATTATTGGTAAATAAACTTTTAACTGTAATCTACTCTGTACCTGATAAAAAAATCTACTTGGTGAAGTCTATTCTCTTCCATTTTCTGATGGAAATGTTGATAAAACTGGTTGTAATTTTTTTTTCATATACAAAATACAATAACGATGATTATTGCAAAATATAGTCGGTGTAATGGCATTTTTGGTGAAACAGGATAAGTGGGTTCAGATATTGTAGTAGATAAATTATCAAAGCAAATATAAATATGATTATTTATTGAGTATTAACAAAAATATATACATGTATATACAGTGGGTTTCACTTCTCATGGAAACACCCTCGTATCTTCCGTAATTTTTGACGTAGTACCATGAAATTTTCAGGATCGATATACAGTGTGTCTCACTTCTCATGGAAACACCCCCGTATCTTCCGTAATAATTGAGGTTAGATGATGAAACTCTCAAGACTGATGGATATGCTCAAAATGCACCTACCACCTGAATGGGGTTGGCCTACGTGATATACACTGCCCGCCAATCGCGATGGAACAACACATTTTTATGTTAAAACATACTAGGGGGCAAAATAGGCTGAAAATTCCTGCAGATTTGTGATCAGGACCACCAACTCACTACAGATACACTTTTTCTCTGAAAAAATTTCAGTCCTGAAAAATCCGAAGTTGTCTCACTTCTCATGGAAACACCCCTGTATTTTCCGTAATTTTATACGTAGAAACCTGAAATTTGCAGGATCGATGGATACACTAAAAATGAACTCACTGCACAAAACGGGTCATCCTACATAATGTGCACTGCACGCCAGCATCGATGGAAAACGGGTGTTTCCTTCGCTGCTGGCGTGCAGTGTATATTACGTAGATTGACCATTCCCGTGCAGTGAGTTCATTTCCAGTGTATCTATCGATCCTGGAAATTTCATGGTTCTACGTAAAAAATTACGGAAGATACGGGGGTGTTTCCATGAGAAGTGAGACAAATTCGGATTTTTCAGGACTGAAATTTTTTCAGGAAAAATGTGTCTCTGTAGTAAGTTGGTGGTCCTGATCACGAATCTGTAGGAATTTTGATCCTATTCTGCCCCTAGTATGTTTTACCGTAAAAATGGGTTGTTCCATCGCGAGTGGCGGGCAGTGCATATCACTTAGGCCAACCCCATTCAGGTGGTAGGTGCATTTTGAGCATTTCCATCTATCCTGAGAGTTTCATCATTTTACCTCTATTGTTACGGAAGATACGGGGGTGTTTCCATGAGAAGTGAGACACACTGTATAGAAATAGACTCACTGCAAGAAAGGGGTCATCCTACGTGATATACACTGCACGCCAGCAGCGATGGAACCACCCATTCTTCCGAAAAGTTATATAAAGAGGCAAAATTGGCCCAAACTTCTTTCGGATTCGTGTTTAGGTTCCCCAAATCACTACTAATACCTGTCTTCTGAAAAATTTCAAGTCCTGAAAAATTCTAATTTGTTTCACTTCATGGAAACGCTTCCGTATCTTCCGTAATTTTCGACGTAGAACCATAGAACCATGAAATTTTCAGTTGTAATTCAGGGATCCTGAACACGAATCTGAAGGAATTTCAGAATAATTTTGCCTCCTATTTTGCCTTCCATCGCTGCCGGCGTGCAGTGTATATCACGTAGGACCCTGCAGTGAGTTCAGTGCAGTGAGTTCATTACTAGTGCATCTATCGATCCTGAAAATTTCATGGTTCTACATCAAAAATTACGAAGATACGAAGGTGTTTCCATGAGAAGTGAAACACACTGTATTCATCAAAAATTAACAAAATTGCATAGAATGGGTTATTTCTAGTGATATACGCAATACGCCAGTAGCGATAGAATCACTGATATTTCCGAAAAATCATTGTGAGACGTACAACAGGTCGAAAATTTATACGGTCGCAATCAGAACAACCATTTCATTACTAATATAATATTTTCCTGAAAAAAATTCAGTTCGAAAAAATATAAATTTGTGAAATATGCAGATTCGATAGATATAGGTATGTATAAAAAATTAACAAAATTAACTGAAATTAGTTATTTCAAGTGGTATACACTATACGCTAGCAGCGATGGAACTAGCAAATCGCAATAAGAGGCAACATAGAATAAACATGTCTTCAGATTCATCATTTGACCAACCCTTTTACCAATTCACTTTATCTCTAAAAAATCAGTTCTGATAAATTCATATTTATCACCTCTGTAACAATCAAATATTTTGACGTACAATGGGTTATATATTGTGTATATATTTTGTTAATTTTACACTGATACGCCAAAAAATATTATTAATAATTTTTTTCAGGTGCAAAGTGAGTAAATAGTAAATTAGTTGTTCTAATTACGAATCCTAATAGACCTATTTTATTACTTTCCATTATAATTTTTGGAAAATGTTGGTGGTGTCATCGCTGCTGGCGTGTAATATATTTCACTATTTCTGTATCATTTTGTTAATTTCTCATGCATCTATTGGATATGCAAATTTCAAAATTCTAAGACAAAAATTACGGAAGTTACCGGGGCGTTTCCATGAGAAGTGCGATACAATCAATTAAATGTTTTTAAATGACTACTTAATGGAATTATAATTTTTCGTAAATGTCGGTGGTGTCATCGCTGCTGGCGTGTAATATATTTCTCTATTTCTTCATCATTTTGTTAATTTCTCATGCATCTATTGGATATGCAAATTTCAAAATTCTAAGACAAAAATTACGGAAGTTACCGGGGCGTTTCCATGAGAAGTGCGATACAATCAATAAAATGTTTTTAATTGACTACTTAATGGAAATATGTTTATTGGTTTCAATTTCTTTTTTCCTTTCGTTTTCTATCCTCGTTGTTTCGAAAACATCAGCAGGGTCTTTAATTTCCATTCCGTGGTTTGTTCTACTACCCACTAGTTCTGGAATCATGCAACTCACGTAGAAATATATGAGTTTGTCCTTCATTTTATTTTTCCAGAACTCATCGCATACGTCTATGATCTGATACTTGACACCTCTACTCGTCCAAACACATATTATGCAGTATTTGTTCTATCCATTTTTTTCTATATATCTAAATAACGTTTTCAGCAGGTTTAGAACGCTTATTTGTAAATAAAAACCGTCGTTTGGAAAACCGTTGCTGCTTTCATACCCGTAGAATTCGAACAAAATTCGAAAGGTGTTACCGGAGAGTATCAGTTAAATGATAAAATTTCTCTCCAGATATTTCCACCAAGTGGAAATTATAAACGACTGCACAAATCAGCCGAATCAGCTGACATATTGTAACGAAACTTCAAAAACATTTACTTATTCTTACTTTCCTATTATTATTTCGTTTACGACGTAGGGTCGATGTTCGCAGTCTTGTTCTGTTTCCTCGACGGTAATTCGCATTCTCAAGTTTTCTTCGCGCAGGCCTGATAGGTAACTCACCACTAACAAAACAAACTGATATGCTGATGAATGTTCGTATTCGTGTAAAGAGCTAAGCGTTCTGCTTGGCATTAATCTGGAAATAAATGATTGCAGCGACGTCTACACTTTAGGAAAATCGGACAACTGCCCAATAAAAATAGAGTTTGTTTCAAACCTCAAAAAAAAGGAAGTTTTGAAAAACTGTGGTAAGCTGAAAGGAAGAAACATTTTCATTGCTCATGATCTCACACCTGTACAGAGAAGTGAGAACAAAATACTTAGGAAATACCTGTTTCTTGCCAAGCAAGAATCAACGGAATGTTTCATAAGAGGGAGTAAACTTTTTGTAAACGGAGTACCATATGGAATTGAAGATCTAGAGAGATATCCCAAAAGCGCACCTCACACCCCAACAGTGGAGGCCTTAGAGAAGGCCCAATCGGAAGTACGGACAGGCCTGGGTACCCCAAGGATTCCTACAGCGAAGAGACCGCCGGTGCATAAACCACTTCAAGACAAACCGAGAACTCGATCGGTTAATAAGAATTAGCTGAATAGATAAAAGGATCTCCAACCCAAGCCTCAACGACAGAAACACTGAAGAATTCATAAGAGAAATCAATAAGGTGTACTTTCAACTAATAGAATTAATATATATATATATATATATATATATATATATATATATATATATATGTAGGACTCTCAAAACATTTCATCCATTCAACTCCTCAATATTTTTAGACAAATTTCATAATATTACATTCATACAACTCTAATCGTCCACTATGTTAGTTGGTCCTTTATATTGTTTGATCGTCTGTTACATTAGTTAGTACTTAAGAAGCATTTTCGAATCATTTTATCTATACATCTTCCTAATCTAGCGATATTTTAAACTAATTTTATACATATTTTCTGGTACTATAAAAAAAAAAAAAATGGACCCATACATTAGAGAATATCAAAACGAACTAATCACTACGAAAGTAATCCAGGATATCCATAGCTTCAAACTCCTAACAACACAAAATCAGTTCAAAATATTCCATATGAATATTCGTAGCGTGACAAAAAATATCGGTCCGTTATCTGTATTACTCGATGAACTATCTGTCGAGTTCGAAATTATAATTCTAACGGAAACTCACCAACTCCAGGACCCTAACCTATTTCACATTCAAGGATATGACATAGTCTACAATCAGGTATCACTTAATAATAATGATGGAATACTTCTATTCGTAAAACACCATTTGAAATATGATTACAGAAATGTTTCAATAGGTGATGTCAATGCAATGAATATTTCAATCTCAACGGAATGCCAAAAAATTAATATAACAGCAATCTACCGTTCCCCAAGTACCTGTCCTAGAGTTTTTAATAGAGAACTCTCAAATTATTTAAACACGTTTCGACATGCAGATGTTAATATAATTACAGGAGACATTAACATAAACCTCTTAGTAGATGCAGATTTTGTTGAGGAATATAAGAATATACTGAGTTATTTTGGATATACTTCTTTCATAAACGAGTATACAAGACTACCGAGTCGAACATGCCTAGACCACTACTTCGTAAATGCCAATAAAAGGTCCGAAGAATTGAAACTGAAATCGTACATTTTTCGATATAATATTACAGACCATAATCCCATTGCACTCATGTTCCAAAAGTTTGATAAAAACACACTCAAACAACCAGACAATAAATTCAAACTGTACACAAACTATCAAGCAATGAGATCTGACTTGAAAAAAGAAAATTGGTATGACATTTATCAAGGAATTGATGTAGATGACATAGCAACTAAAATAATAAATAAAATAAAATACCATTCAGAAAAGCATACGAAAAAAGTTGAAATTAAAGATAAAATAAAATATAAACAGAAATGGATGACACCCGGATTACAGAAATCAATTAATGAAAAAAATAAACTATACAGAATCACTTTGAAATATCCAGCAAATGAACAAATCAAAGAGAGATACAAATATTACAAAAACAAACTCGATAAACTGACAAAACAAGCTAAGAGAGATTACTACTCTATTCAAATCGAAAAAAATAAAAGCTCTTCTAAAGCCATGTGGGAGACCGTTAATAGCTTATGTGGAAAAACAAAACCAAATACAAAAATCGAGGTTATTGAGAAAACAGATGGTACCAACATAACAAAAAAAGAAGATATTGCTGATGCATTCAATGAACACTTCAGCAACATAGGGAAAACGTATGCGGTAAAAATTCCTAATATTGGAAATTATGAAAACATAGAATTTTTGGAAAACACCATGTATTTGCATCAAACAAATGAAAATGAAGTAATCTCAGTCATTAAAAAATTAAAACGGAAAAAATCTCCAGGTTTTGATAACATCAGGGCAGAGACGTTATTTGAAATAGCCGAGGAAATAGCAAAGCCGCTAACTTTCTTAGTGAACAAATGTTTTGATACAGGGTGCTTCCCAAAAATATTAAAAAGCGGTATCATTAAATCACTCCATAAAAGCGGAAATAAGTCGAATATAGATAATTATAGGCCTATAACCCTTATATCGAATATATCCAAGATCATTGAGAGATTACTGAAAACAAGGCTCAGTAATTTCCTTAAAAAATTTAATATTTTATCAGATCGTCAATATGGCTTTAGAGAGGGTAGATCTACAGAGGATGCTATATACAGAATGACCTCTATCATATATGAATCCATAGATAAAAAGATTCCTATAATGAGCATTTTCCTAGACCTCTCTAAAGCCTTTGACACTGTGTGTCATAAAAACCTTCTCGGAAAACTCCAAAAATATGGGATTAGAGGAAAAACATACGAAATTCTGAAAAGCTACTTGTCTGATAGGGAACAGAGAGTGGAGTTTGAAGGAACTTACAGTACAACAAGAACAGTCACCTTTGGAGTACCCCAAGGAACCGTCCTTGGCCCACTACTATTCATCATATATATGAATAGTATGCTTTTTCTTAATACTGCCGGTGAAATTATCAGTTTTGCCGACGATACCACCATATTATATACTGCGCCAACGTGGCAAAAACTGAAAGAAAAAATTGAATTTGATTTTCCAAAGATATCAAACTGGTTACAAATAAATAAACTAACACTAAACTACAGAAAAACAAACTACTTACCCTTTACATCATATACAAATGGTCTGCCCAACTTAGGACCTTTAAATGCCAGATTGAACTCCCAAATTCCCGAAGCTGAAAAAACTAAATATCTTGGTATAACGGTTGATCGTCATATGAGATGGGATCTTCAGACAAAAGAAATTGTCAGAAAGCTTAGGGGATTTTTATCGAAATTTGAACATCTCAGAGATTTCCTGAACATTAAACATTTAAAAACTCTTTATTTTTCCCTAATAGAGTCTATACTATCCTATGGGATATTAGGTTGGGGTGGTGTTAGAGACTGTTTCCTAAATGAAGTACACGTAATACAAAAATGGATGTTGAAAATAATATATAATAAAAATGTAACATTTCCTACGAATTCTTTATACAACGAATCCTAAATAAAAGATGTGAGACAGATTTTCTGTCAAAAAATAATTCTTTTCATGAAACTGGGAAAAATTTAACTCACTCCACATACACACCCCTATAATACTCGGATGATTGATGGAATTCTACTCCCACGTAGCGAAAAAACTATCGGTCAACGAAATACCAATTATTTAGCACCCAGAATCTATGCTTTATTACCACATGACTTGAAACATATAGAAAACTACCACAGGTTCAAAAAAGAACTGAAAAAATGGATCATCAAAGATAGATTCATATTTACGGAAATTTACGAAAACCAAAGATATATCACATAACCAGTTGAATAATTCATGATGTATATATCTATATGTATGTGGTAGATGTATTTATTTCGAAACTATGTAATAGTATCAGAAAACTATCCCGATTGTGACCTACCCTCTAATATATATGTAATTTCAATGCTAAAACTACAAACTCAATTTATGATGTAATGAATTACCTGTGTCAAACTAACCAAACTATCCCGATTGTGACTTACCCTCTAACATATATGTAATCACAATGAAAAGACTACAAACTCAATTTATGATATAATGAATTACCTGAATGTGTCTAACTAACCAATTTTTTTACCGAATGTACCCATTCAATGTTTTAAATTTAGAAATCACAAACTTAAGTAGTTAATACTACTTCTGTGACCCACCTGTTTATTCACAAGCACTATATTATGAATTTATATTATATGTATTACTATGATGATGATGAATAAACATATATTATTATTATTATTATTATTATTATTATTATTATTATTATTATTATTATTATTATTATTCCCAATAAATTCCAATGCGTATAATACACGGCGTAAGAGGGGATAAAATTGTTTTCGCAGGGGTTTACACCGAATTCCAAATCACCGCAACCTGCTGTTTGGAAACACGATTCATTAACGAATAACAGTTTATTTTAGTTTTTCTACTTTTGATGGTCACATATCCAATACCATATTCACAATCATCGTTCCAGCCGAGAAATCGATATTTGGGAAGAATTTCTCATTTTTTTTTGGAGCGACTGTACTATATTCATATAAATGATAACATCCATCAACCGTACTATTATTTTCATTCATAAGTCGTTCCCATTAATTGAAATAAAGCAGGCACTGACGAGGAGGGGCTTCACCAGAGGGCGCCACGAAACGAGCTGAATTTGAGTGGTTTTCTTAAAAGGTAGGGCTCTGGCTCGTACTTTCGTTTGGGAAAACGACATAATATTTCGAGCAACAAAAAATATCTTCATTTAGATGAAGTTCCAAACTGTGCTTGTTAACAAATTTAATATCGATAATTCATTCCTGAGATGGTGAAAAAATATCCAGAAAATCACCATAAAAATTACCGAAATAGTAATATTTGGTCTATATTTTCTGACTTCTCATTTGAGCATTTTGATTTCAGGAGAACTAATAAGCATCGTTTCAACCTTTGTCTATGAGCTGTCCTTTACAAAAATTTACTACCATTTTTAGTTCTCTCAAACGAAAGTGACAGCGAAGATTCTGCAGTACAAACTCAATTTTGCTCCTTGTCTACTCTCAATACGAAATACAACTTTTTCATTAAAATTTATAAACAACCTTCTCTTTAATTAAATATTCTCAGTTTGTCTCCCATCTTCATCTTGGCCTTTTGATTCCCATATAAATTTATCATCATCTGTATATTTCAACTGCACATGTTTTTCGTCAGTAATTGTACTAATCAATAAAATACAAGTGGAAATGCTGAAGACGAACTGAATGATTATTTCTGCTTTGACAATGTATTCCAGTTGAATTTAATATTCTCTCTGTGTTGGTATTGTTTTCTAACACATTTTTATTTTCTTTCAGGTAAATTTGCATTGGGGAAGAAGCATCCACCAACATCAGCTTGTTAGCGACCTCATCCATCATCTCGGATTGAATCAGGCGGGGTAAAACGACAAACGAACGTCTCGATCCCAACATTTAATTCAATGCCTTATAGGCCGAGCTGCTTTTGGCTGGGACTGACATCTCCAATGCATCAAACTGTGTAGATATATACAGCACGCGGAGACAGACCTGGGAGCCATTTAAAAAGTTGAGTTAATGAAGGAGTTGCTAAATGAAGATAAATGATTCTGATATTGGATTAGCAGCGAGTATTTACGTGAAGAACTGAGAAACGATGATACTGGTTGTGATGTCTCTTAATAAGACAGTTTCAAGACTAATGTCGCTTCAGTATACCTATTACGTTGAATAATTGATGGGTTCCTGTGCAACCGGAGGAAAATTCGCGCTGAAAGACACGAAGATGAGAATACAAAATGTATAAACCGGGTGTCAACGAATCTATTAGACAAGTCATAAATTCTAGAATATTACGTGTATCAATTCAGTAAAGGTAGGTAAATGGTATGTGAAGAGGAGAGTTTTCGGATATTTTTCACTTTCTGGGCACTTTTGGCTTGATTTTTAAATGGAACACCCTGTTTTTTCTGACATTTTTTGATTTCTGAAACAATTCTGAATCGGAATGTGGCATTTTTGAAAGATTTTACGCCTACTTCATTATTTTAGAGTCACTTTCAATATTGCATCTAGATGGCCATGATCGCACGTAAATCTACTAATCTTAGGATTTCAGGTGATGTCACAAAATTACAATCGCAAAGTTTTAGTGACTGGTATGATAGGTAGGAATAAGACAAGTTGACAAAATTACATTTTCGTGTCTAACTATAATTTTCAAAATGGCGATACATTTTTGACAAGCTCTTTCCCATAAAATGATTTTTTGACGATACTTACTAATAGGATATACCAATTTATTGCGATTATATTAATAATAAGGCCATAAATCAAATATTACCAAGGAAATTGGTGGATATCACTTTATTTACTTTTGTCAAGTGTGCCATGCCCAAGTAACATTGACGCTCTTATTCCGATCATCAAGATCGCTTCAAAACTACACAATAAAATTTCAAATAAAATCAAGTGATCTTCAAGACAGCCCTGACACCATCATAAAGCAGCTTCTAGCCAAAAAAGGCACATCCTAAAAAGGCATTCAAGACTAAATTTTAAAAGTGTATTAAAACCATCAAGTTTGAATTCTATATTCTCAAAGAGTTCTTCAAGGCAACTTTAAATACATAAACTAAAACTAATTATCTAACATTTTGCTCTCAAGATGTATTTACATCGGACTAAATTTACTTAAAAATAATTAATTAATCCTAAAAGAGATTTTTTTTGTTTACTAACACTCGACAACTTTTAAGTCTGTATAATGGCCGGCAGAGTGGTGATATTTTAAACCGCAAACGTATACTAAGCTTATCATAAAATAATATTCACCAACGAATGACACTTTTCTGATAAAATGTGATAAAATACTTCAACATAACTCGAGCGCCACTAATTTAATGTAATTTTCTCTTATTTAAAAAATATTAGAAAAATATCATCAAATTTTATTTTACATCTAAGCATCTAAATGCATTTTTCAATTAAATGGCATATTTCAAGACACCGTTCTTCAGTTTTTTAAGATCTAAGACGCAATTATTTGAATAATATTTTTTTCGTTTACTACTGAAAATATCCAAAATGGCGGAGTCTTTATTGCAGTTAAACATGGCGTGATCTAGATTAAAACTAACTGATCATTTATTAAATGTTTTAAATCTCACAAGATTTAAAACAGCGTTTTATTTAACACTTTAAATCCAATAACTCTCGCATGAGTCAGTTTACGTTATCTTTTGAAACACATATGCTTTAATATGTTCAAACTCGTGACCTTATAGATATAAAGTGGTCTTGCGCACGAATGGAATCCTAACCTCACAAATTTTGCAGAGTGAAGCGTGTAGTGCATTTTCATCTTTATTCGTCGAATTTCATTAAAAAAAAAGGTAAGTATTGCATATTACTGTTATTCCGTTATTCAATTTCACCTGTTGATTCAAAATTTTATTTCACATGTAAACATGCGGACTGCACTGGTTTACTAAAATAGCTTCTTGACAAGATGGCGTTCAATCTGAATGTGGAGGGGATATAATTAGTTTTAATGAAGTCGTCCAAAGACCAAAAGGTATTTCTTTTAACTAAATTGACTAAATTAAAACCTTTAAACCTTTTAATACTCTTAATGAACTCATTAAAAGGTTAAAATTATGTTTTTGGATTTCAAAGACCAAAAGGTATTTTTTTTAAACTAAATTTACTAAATTAAAACCTTTAAACTTTTTAATACTCTCAATGAAGTCCATAAAAGGTTAAAATTATGTTTTTGGATTTGATGTGGTATTATATTGAATGTATAGTCTTAGAATAAAATAGTTTTACTAATGGGTTTTAAAGAATACATCAAAGGTACTGCATAAGACTGCATTAAAACTATTTTTCCCAGAACGGATTGTTTTAAAACCAACTTGCTATTTAATTCTGAATAATAGCAGATAAGTTTTAAAATAGCCAATGTTAAGTGTAAAATAAAACCAGTATAGGCTCAATAGGACATTAAGAGCAAAAAGCATTTTGATTTTGATTTTGATTTTGATTTAAAGAGTGCATTAAATTCTTTGTTTAAAAATAAGTGGTCTTTAAGAACTTTTAGTTTATCTTAAGGTTACTTTAAATCCGATGTCGATTTATTGAACATATTAAAGCATTTTTAAAACCTGAATAAATAGAAACTGTCTTAAAATTGTTACTTGGGTGGATAATATTCATATTATTTTGTAGTTATTTGTATTGAGAGTCTTCTTCGGAAAACACAACACTCATTTAGGTAATGACGAGTCTTATAAGCTTCATGAGCAGACAGTGAAAAATTTTTCATTCTCGTTAAGTTTCAGTTTAATTTTTCTTCAAAATAATGTACAGGTACTCAAAGTGAAAAATCATTTAACCGAAATTTAATCAACTTTATTCTATTTTCCGATGAATCACGATTTACAAATAACTATAGGAGCACCCGTTCATAATTCCTGAGAAGTTCTTGATTACTTAATAGAACATTTTAATAACCAAGATATTGCAATCATTGGTCAGTATAGTGGCCTGCCCGCTCACTGGATCTCACTGCGCTCAATTTCTTCATTCAGGGATATGTTATAGAAATGGTCTACTATGCAACAACGCTCCTACTCTTAGAAGGAATAATTCTAAGGGCATTTAGAAGTATAACGCCTTGAATGTTTCGAAACGCGTTGAGAGAAACAATTAAACGAGCTGAAATGTGTCTCCAACAAAGAGGAATGATCTTTGAAAATTTACCACAGTGAAATTTTTAAGAAATTATGAGGTTGCAATTTCAAATAATTTGAGTGCATCGCTGAAATTATTTGTTAATTTTGTTAAATTTGTTAATCCAAACGCAAATGAATAATTATCCTTAGATTCGTGAAAAAATATTTTTTTCAGAAAGTGCTCACAAAAGTAAATAATCATCATCTTCGTTATTATCAATGACACTTGACAAAAGTATTATCAAGTATTTTCCTCAGTAATATTCAATTTATGTTCTTATTTTCAATACAATCTAAAATGAATTAGTATTGATAGATTCGTCAAAAACTTCTTTTTTCGGAAAGTGCTTGTTTGTTTGTTTATTGTTTATTTAGCTATAACACTAATTTACATGTCGATTTACAATTTTTGTCAATTTACAATTAATAAAACACAGATATGAATTTCTAGATATAACACATTACAACAATAATATCAGTCAACCAAGACAGCAACGAGACAAATAGTTTGTCAACTGACCATTATCACTGCTGGGAGTAGCATTGATTCATCAAGTATCTCTTTAACTTAGTTTTGAATATATTTACTGAAACAGCACATCTAATGTCATTTGGTAATTCATTATAATATATGAGGCCTTTAAAGTATACCGAGTTTTGCGTTGCACTTTTAGAAACAGAACTAACATAGAAGTTGTTTCTATTTCTAGTTGGGTAGCTATGCACATTGTAATTAAGATTTTGTTGTAAGTAAGGAGGTGAAAAGCCTGTTTTCATTTTATGCACAAATGTCATGGCATTATATAATAGTATATTCTGTAACAAGATTAGAATGAAAATTCGATGCGAGTGGAAAGTTCCGAGCGCGAGCCGAAGGCGAGCTTGAGGAACCACGAGCATTATGAATTTTAATTCTAACCGAGTAGCAGACTATATTTTCTCCACGATCAAAGATAGGAAACGTGACAGCAATAATTTTGACACTTACTCAAATTTTGCCACTATGATGATAATCAACTGCGTCAAGGCTAATGTTATTATTGCTAACCAGTGTGAGAATATTATTCTATCACAAGAGAGAGAATGTAATAGTTATTTATGTATCAAGTTAGTAAAGTGATACTTTTTTTTGCGAGTAGAAAATGTTGACGCACGACGCCGTAGGCGGAGTGCGGCAATTCGTACGAGTAAAAAAAACACTCACTCACTCACGAATTTCTTACAATATTTTTTCTACAACTGTCAAAAAAAGAAAACCAACTTATGTTTTTATCCTATTCATTACCTACTTTTCATCCTCATTCAATTTATTTCAAATAAACAACACAAAAAAAAATAAACCACAGAAATACAAAAAGACAGAATCAATTTTTCCGTTCCAGGGTTCATTTCGAAAAATTGATGTTGAAAACACAATTAATTGCATTATTGCCAATGGAAATTCTTGACTCACTCGAATTATCTTGTTTATTTGATGATGTAATTGTATTTTTACTCATTGTTTCTTTAGTACTTGATGGTGTAGATGAATTTCCAGTTAGAATTTTTGCGGCACAATCCAGTTTTGTTTGCATGGATCCATCGACATATCCTTCCGCAACCGCACTAGACTTCCATCCCCCGTGTTTTTTCAGTTGTAATAAATCACCACCTGAATTTGCCAAAAGATGTTCGACGAAATGCATGTCCAGTGAGCATTCAGGGTTGGGTAAATGCAGGTAATTTGCAATGAGTGATGGAATTTTTGAGAAGCTGTTTATTTCCACAACCTGACTTGTGCATTTACCTTTTCTAAATTGCAAAAAAAATTATTGGTGAAGATGTTTTTTGGTCTATAGCTTCTATACTTTCTATAAATATCCAACAAATTTAGATTATTTATGGATGTTTTTCCGATAACTGCATATCGACGTTCAACATGAGTTTTTGTGTCAGGAATTGTAACAATCAAAACATCATTTGATTCTTTTATTTGCTCAGTTTTCATATCATACAATTCTTCGCGTCGGCATGCTCCCGCTATACCAAATATTAATGCAACCTAGAATATTTCATCAGTCTTAAAAAAAACATAAGTATATTATATTCAAAATTTACCTTCTGCATGAGATATATCTCATCACAAGCATCAAGAAAGAACTTATTCTCTTCTCTTGTAAAAGTAAGAGATTTTTTTGGCTTATAGCCAACAGATTGTTTTTTCAAATATGCAATCAATTTCGCATATTTGCTTATGTCAATATTATTATGTATTAATATCGTGGACTTCAGTTTCGAACAACTTGACCATAGAGATGAACATTTCATTTTCTTGGATTTATCTTCGAAATAGGCGAGCAATACTCTCTCTGTAAAGCTTCCAATCCCTTTTTTTTGACGCCATGTTAAGAAAGACTCATATTCTTTCAAATACGTCTCCTTCGATTTTTCTGGTAGCAAATTCATTACTGCTGCTTTCGCGCTATCTACTATCTCCTCTGGTGTGGTGTTTAACTCATCATCGCTTTCCATTTTCGTAGGTACTTGATTCGTAATGTCGAAAGATTGTTAGAGATGCAATTTACTAATTTGAAATAAGTACTGTCACATTGACACATTCAGGATTTCGTTGTTATTCGAATCAGTTTGTCAGTGTTGTTGCCTAGACAACCGTTAAAAAAAGTGTAATACTGAAATCGTAATTTGATATCAATATATTCATATACTTTAGGAACTCAAAACTACACAAAAAAGTGCACTTTTTTTGACAGTTGTACAAAAATACATTTAAATTGCATGGGGGCAGAGGTGTTGCAGAATATTTCTTCAATCTCAAGAGAGAGAATTCCAGCATTCTGTAATCAAATTTGATTTCAGAATTGGCAAATTCTGTGATGATCGTGGAGAAAAGACATTCCTTGACTAACCACAGTGATGTTAGTTGCATGTCCAGGATGGTAGTATACTTAGAGCAGGACAGTATTATTCTCATTGCCCTATTTTTCATTTTTTGCAATCTGGAGATTTCGTTTTGATTCAACAAGAACAGTACTGTAGAACAGTAGTTGAAGTGTGGCAGAATTATAGTGTTGGAGATTACTTCTTTAGTCCATTTTGATAATCCATAAGAACACCTAAATAGGTAATGATATAGTTTGCATGGTCTTTGAATTTTAACTGCCGGTCAATGATTACACCTAGATATTTGAATTTTTCTACCATATTTATTTTATTCTTACCTATTTGTATAGTGTAGTTTTTGTCGATAAATTGTGAGTGAATAGGACTATTTCCAATAACTATATATTTAGTTTTGTTTGAGTTCACCATCAGTAGGCTACTAGAGCACCATTTATTTATATTTTTCGAAGTGTCATTGACAGTTTCAATTAGCGATTCAGTGTCTTTCGATGAGAAGTATATAAGTGTGTCATCAGCAAATATATGAATAATACAATGACCTCTGACAACGACAATACTATTTATATAAATAAAAAAAAAATTTGGCCCAATATACTTCCTTGTGGTACGCCTCTATTACAATTTGTGAGAAAATTTGAAAACATATAGAAACAAAAATGTAATTTTGCAAACATGTCTTATTTAGATCCATCTTAATAGTCACTAAAACTTTGCCATTGTAATTTTGTGACATCACCTGAAGTTCTTACGTTAGTTTACGTGCGATCATGGCCTCTAGAGGCAATATTAGAAGTGACTCTAAAATAATGAAGTAAGAATTGTCTCAGAAAACAAAAAATGTCAGAAAATACAGGGTGTTCCATTTAAAAATTCAAAACCGAAGCCAAAAAATATGCGTGTACTTTCTTTTTCACATACAGTTTACCTATATCAAATCTCATTTTGATACACCTAATATTCTAGAACTTATGATATTAATGAATGTAAATCTTTTATTGATAAAGATAAAATTATTCAACATATAAAGTAAACACTTTTCAAAATAAATAAATATCCACATATCAAATAAATAGGTGAAAAACAAATGTATGCTTGAAAACCAAATACCACGAATTTGAGTCATCAGCTTGTAGATAGTAAATAATAATAATAATGATGATAATAAATTTATTTACCGTATGGTAGGGTTCTTTGTAAAAGAGCGAGGATAAACTCCTTGCATTGAATGTATTTCCTTCTTTCAACTTGAATGTCTGCAGATGAATAGGAAACATTGTTTAATTTATAGTCCAAGCGCCAGAGCCAAAATTTACTAAAGCTGGTTTTTCGTTAATTAGTTTTAGTCGATGTGTACACAAACATTCTCTGGTCAGTCAGGCGAATCTTAGAACATGTGACTCAGGTGCGATATTTACTAAAGCTGAAAATTGTTATATATTTTCTATAACATAACATAACATAAGTTATGTAGGTCACTCAAATATCAGAACAGAGCTAGACAGTCACACCGAGTAGATGTATGAAAATTAAATAGACTGCAACTTGTTAATGACCTCGAAATTTTGTTTAATGGTGTATAATTATCTATTGAACATTAATAAATTTGTCAGTCATGAGTTGAGTAGAACGACGCCCGTCAGTCAGATGAAACAGGTATATCGCGCACACTAATTGAGTTTCAGACTGCATATTTGTCTATTTCACAGTTTTCTATTGTTTTTTCAACCATCAGAAAACATCATTTGATATTATAATATTTATATAAAAATTTATTATTTCATTCTATACGTTTCATGTGATATCATGTGAAAGTTTGAAAAATCGCTTGATTGAGGAAAACTTTTCTGATATGCACAATATGTACAGAACATAACTATAAAAAAATGGTCTCGTTCAATCGATTTCACTCTCACACTTTCATCATCGAATAAATCCAGCTCTGATATACTTCTTAACATGTTTTCGGTAACTGACTTATCAATTGACTAATATTATTGACATACCAGAATTTTCTTGTAAAGGTTGGATCACGATGTCGTTTATCAGCTGGGGTAACTGATCGCCTTTGAATCAATCAAATTTATAAGAAGTATCAGTTATTCTTCACGCGCGATCTATTGGTGACAATCTCGTCGTTATTTTGCAATGCGTATTACGCCAAATGTTGGTGATATAATGCCTCTTAAAAATTGCTTCATTAATTCAGGCTCACTAGGCGTCATACTTGATCTACAGATATTTTTAAGTTTGAATTGCAATGTATGATTAACTTCGTTGGAACTCTTGTAGGTTTTTGAAATTACAATTGATCATGCCTCATTCTCAGATTTTTTTTTATCCAAACAGAGTAAAAATTGAATTTTTTTTCAATTACTGCACTCTTGTTTTTCTCAGTATTTAAGAGAGATCAGTGGAGGTATTTTGCAAGTCCAAGCTGATGTGTTTGAGTATTTGCAACATTTTTTTGCCATTTCTATAGAAATCTGGGTTGTACCCAGTGAAGGTATGCAAACCTGACAGTGCATTTCACAGAGGTTGGACCAATTCTTCAGCTAATTTTGATCATCTATCATCCTAGCTCCAACTTCCATCCAAATCTTTGACGAACTAAGTAAATTTCTCATGTTTCTTAACATTATAACCAAGATATCTGTTTCTGAAAACCTTATTAGAATGTTCGAGTCAGTTGCAATGTTGCAAACAAGGAAAATCATTTTAGTACCTGCCTCCTCATGTATTGTGCTGCTAATATCTTCTAAAACAGCTTTCTAGATTTTTCTGTCAATTACCTTATACTGAAAACATTTATGAAAATTTATTTGCACTTTTTTGATGCCTAAGTATGGCGCTAATTCATTAGTAGCCCAATGATCAATAATGAGCTTTATACGAAAGCTTCTTCAAATTTCAAATTGCAAAGTTCTTTCGAAAAATATGTGGTTCGTTTCTGCTCAGACCTGGAGATATCAAAGTCTCGTTTGTCCAACGTATTGCAAATAAGAATTTCAATTCCTAATTATTTTGAATACGGTGAATAATTAATGTAAATTTCTAAGCGTGTGTATTTTTCAAAATTGCATCCCATGAAAATTTGTAAAATGAAATAATAAATTGTTTATCAACGTTATTTATATGTAAATTATTACAATAATCAATAATTATAATGCCAAATGATGTTTTCTGATGGTTGAAAAAACAATAAAAAACTTAGAAATAGAACGATATGAAGTATGAAACTCAAACGGTGCGAGCGGAATACTTTACCTGTTCATCTGACTGACGGGCGAGGTTCTACTGAACACATGACCGACAATTTTTTTAATGTTTGATATAGATAGTCATGTACCCTATGATCAATTTTTGATGTTATTAAACAATTTGCACTTCACTAATTTTTCATTCATTTATTGGGACTGACTGACCACCTCTGTTCTGATGCATATGAGTGACTGACCTACACAACTTTTAGTGATATGCATCATAGAAGATATATAACAATTTTAAGCTTTAGTAAACATATTTTTTTACGTCGGTAAATGCTATAGCTTTGATATCGCACCTGAGTCACCTGTTCTATGGTTCGCTTGACTAACCAGAACATGTTTGCGTACAAATCGACTATAACTAATTAACGAAAAATCAGCTGTAGTAAATTCAGAGAAAACTCTCGGCTCTGGCTCATCGTCTGTTAGTTGTAATAAATATTGGTGAATTCGATATTATGACTATATCCACAATTTCATAAAATTGAGGTGTATCTGCTTCATTGCCACAACAAACAATAAGAGACAAACTTGCACTCACTGGCCACTTGCCCCTATAATATGTACAACCACAGAGCACATAAAGTGTTGTGCAGGCTTTCGTCGCCAGGTGTACTAAAAATGTCATGGATACTAAATTTGAAGTTTCGATCAGAGCTGTCCGAAAGCACTGTGCTTAGTGCTCGTGAAAGTGCTTAAAGCATTTTAGTGCTCGTAAGCACTGCGCTCCCGAGCACTTTTTGGATTCAGTGCTTCAAACATTTCACGATAAGGCTTAGTGCTTAGTAATAACTAAAATATGAAACGCGGTCCGCAGCACCACTACCCCCAAGAACAACTGATTGCATCCTTATATTATGTACATTCTAGGTTCGAGGGCTCAGTCTTGACATTAATGTAGTAAAAGATTTTTATAGCGTTCGCAGTGAATTTAGTGCAAACTTAGGTAAGTTCTAGTAAATTAAAATTCATGGTTGCAATTGCAAACGATGATATTCCATTTAGGAATATTTAGAACAGTTGTAGACTGGACCAGACAAGTCGTCAAAGTCACTTTACATCGAAAATATGCCTAACCCAGTTACGGTAATTAGCAATTCTGAAATAACAAAGGATATCAACGACATTAAGCCGGCATGTAGAAGGGGGTCAATAATTAGGGTTAGTAAGAATGTACCAAATCCAAGTACGGTGATTAACGCACAATAAATTCAATCTCCGCAGGCGGAATCTCCAGTCATCTGAGATTATTCATGATGTAAAAGCCTATAAAGAAGCTAGTCACTCGCGCCAGCGAAATGTTATGAAGAAATTCCAAAAAACGACAGCCTTCAACCTGAGTTAAAATTGTGACACTGAAAACTTCGGCCGCGAAAGCCTTTAACCATTTAGTCTGAAGTTGTGCCAATTCCCAACCAGAAGATTCTGCAGTCGCAAAGGCTTTATAGAGAATGTGATACTCAGACATGGAGTTTCGCTGGATTAGGATTCTAATAAAGGAAGAAACGATGAACATTTTAGGCATGAAGAAAACTCGTCCAACAGCTCTACCTCTCCAATCAGACGGAATGGTCGAACGGCATATTGGGACTATCTGACGATGTTCGTCGCTGAGAGATTGGGGTGAGTTGGTGACACTAGTTCTCCTAATCTTATCTCATTATCAGTCCGGATATACCTCATCGATGTTAAACACTGGGCGAGCGAGGCAGTAAACTCTCACACGATATGCTGTTTGGATTGCCACTCAGACAAGCGGAGGACATTTCTCCCAGAATACCTCGAAAAATTGCGTGAAAGTGCAGTCAGTGTTGCATTGTTATTATGGGTCTTTCTATTGAAATAAAACAACAGCAAGTATTGACTCATTTCCATCAATTGCCGACCAAAAAAATCTCTAATTTCGATACCAAATCAATGTCCATTTATTCAATAAGTATTCCAATCCTTTCAGAGTTCACCTACCAAATTTGAGTTTTCCAAGTGAAACCGTTACCAAATGCAATATGAACTTGGAATACACGAAATTGAACGTCCACCTTAACGGTCTCGCCTTTTTGAGAAGTTCTTAGTAATCGCGAGCATTTTATGAAAAAAAGTGGTTAGTGCTAGAGACTCCAGAGCACTTTTCAAGAGTGCTTAGTACTCGAAGCACTTTTTGTCAGTGCTCGGCACAGCTCTGGTTTCGATACTGAATTCCTTCTATAATGACAAAGGGCGGGAAATTTCAATGAAAGTTAAGTAATTTCAGTTATTCTGAAATTTGTTGGCAAATATGTGATGATGTTTCGTGCAATTTGAAACAAACCAATGAAGATGACGTCACTTCAAGGCAGTTTGATCAAACTGTTGGACCATGAGCAACGGGCATTACTCACAGTCCAAAAAAGCACATATTGGCATATTTGTGGAGGATTTCAATTAAGAATACTAGGCTACTAATGGAATAAAACATTACTTAGTTTAATAGAATTGGACAAAAAATCCCAATCCTGCGCGACAAAATGTGCGCACAACGCCATACGCTATATTGCAAATGTTATTCCTACGCCTGACGTGTAAGAATGTAGCTACCCTATTCAGAACAAATTTTCACTCATTCAACTCTATTGTAAAGTACGGTTTACAAAAGTGAGGATTTACAATATGTTGAATTTCGAATGATTTTCATCACTTTATCTAGATTTAAAAGATATTCTAAGTAGATGAAAACGTTTACGTTACGTTTACGTTTACGTTTACGTTTCCATAGAGCGAAAATGAATCCTGGTCATATTTCTAAGAGTATTTTTACTCTAAAAATCAACTATGAAATTCAAATAAACTCTTTAATCGAGGTAAGTACCTATGTGTGCGACGCCCGGCAACTTTCTTATTCGTCCCAAATACAGCAGTTTTTTGTATCAGTAAAACAAATATGAATCCATCGTTCCAGTGACTTCTTCATAATCCATAACGAATGTCGTCGATGTATTTTCCGATATTTCATTTTCGAGGTGCTAGAAACTGACGACCTTAATTACCCCTCATCAAGAAGCAATAATTTAAACATAAACTAAACGAATTTTAACGTGTGGAGTTTCATGGAAGTTCGAGATAATATTTTCCTTTTTCTCGGTTAACCTCACCGCTGAAACTTTCCAAGTACAGTCGGAAGATATATTTCTGAGCAATGCGGTATAATGACATGCTGTAATTGCCTCTAATTACTTGTAAAATTACCTTGTGGCATAAAAGATGTTGCCTCGAATGCTCGGAAGTTTTTCCGAGGGTTGAGGAAATGAAGCGAAACCCTTTTCTCCGACGCCTGGAAATTCCGGAATCCGACTTTGAAAAAGTAAATACCCGATGTGTATTATTGTTTCATTAGGGAGAACCGTAAGAAATATGGTGAGCTGCTAATTAATTTAAGAAAGTTTAGGCAATTTACGTTGAAATAATATCTGTTTGCGATATTTAATATCCCGGGCGTTTGGAAGGAACGGATTGCTCGGCTAATTTCTGGAATTGGTTCCACATGTTTTTATTCCGAGAGGCGCTGAAGCGTTTGCTTTTTCATAATTTTCAGAAGCAATTAACTGAAAGTTATAAGTTTTTATACTCATTTATTAGGTGAGTTTGATGTATTAATTTCATTAGTTTTATAATGATTCAAAATACTATATTAAAAACACACTTTTAGTCCAGTTCTGATGGACGCCAAAAAATATAAGAGCGGGAAAAAAAATTAACAATACGAGACCTACTGAAAGAGGGACAAAATATTGTTCGAATGACGGGAAAAATAAATTGGAGTCGACAAAATGGATAAAGGTGGAACGAGGTGAACTTTTAGGGGTTGAAAGCGATTTTTCACAGTTTTTTGAAAATTGCAACGAAAGTTGACCTCCTATCGAAAAAAGTTAAATGGCAAAGTTGCTGATAATGAAAAGTTCTATCCAGAAAAATCGAAAAAATCGATTTTTCAGTTTTAAATTTTTTTCTCGCGCAAACATTATTTTTTTACGAAATTTGGTGGATATTAATTTTTTTGTAACGAATTACAGATTTTTCCTTTTTTTAACACAAATTCCGAGAAAACGACCTCAGTTTCAACTGAAAAAGTTTTAACGGTAAATGAAGTTCGTCTTTTCAAGCTCGTCAGCCACCATTTTTTCCGCTGAAGCGTCTACTTTTAGATTATGTAGTAAAAGAGTAGCACTACATTGGAAACGCGAAAAATTCTATTTTTAAAATTTTTGTTCTAAACTCATATTTATTTATTGATATAACAGTTGAAATTTTTCGAGAATACTAATTTCATGTCACCTCAATATAGATACAAAGAATGAACAAGGATATAAATTAGGATTTAATTATGATAGAAAGGCGAAAGGAGGTGAACATTTGGCGGTAAAAATGGTTCCTCTCGGTTTGCAGCGAAAATTAACCTCCTACAGAAAAAAGTTGGGAAAAAACTTGTTGGGATTGAAAAGATCTACAACGTTTGTATTAAACATTTTTCCACATATCTTCAAATTTTCCGGTAAAGTCGGAAAAATCGTTTTAATTTAGTTTTAATTTTTTTCTTGTGTATAAATTGTATGTCTCAAAATTTAGTGGAAACCTAGCTTTTCATGTTCAAAATTAGACGTTTTGTGTTCAGCGAAATATTTATTTTTTTCGAACCTCTTTGAAGTACCTACTCGGAGAGGAGACGGCCCCTATAGTAGCTACTTCCCTGAAATGAAATCTTTTAAGGTGCGTTTGGTTGATGAGAATCGGATCCAAAAGAAGCAAATCTCGGTTGTACCACAGAGTTAATCCAGCAAAAAGTAATTAACTAACGATATTTTACCAAAAGTATGAGATCTGTCACCTGTAACATCCGATTTTCGTTATTGCAGAGGAATGAAAATCCAAAATTATGTAGCACAACCTCAATGAAGAATATCCTAATGTAATTGAAAACCAGAAACTACGTTCGACATTGACTACAATCAAATTTGAGGTTATGTGGAAGAATGTATGATACAAAAGGAGCACATCTTTTTATTGCCAACAACTTTTTTCTTTAACTTTATTTTATATGTGGTTAATTTTCGCTGCAATTCGTGAGAAACCATTTTCACCCCCAAAAGTTCTCATCTATCCTCTATTCTTCCATCTTCTATCATAATCGAGTTCTCGTTTTTTCTTTGTACCCATTAAGGTAACACGAAAGGTTTCAACTGTTAATTTCAATAATTTTAATGAATAGAGCAAAAATTTAATGATAGAATGTACAGAGCTTTGTCCTGCTGGAAGCGCTTCCGGAATGACTTTTGTACAGAGAGCTCTGTCCTACTAGCAGGACATTATTCCGCTCATAAAGTTAACCTGCATGCAGGACGTAACGTTCTACCAGCTGTACATTCAGCAAAATGTGAATAAAATATAACTCCCACAATTCGAAGACCTGCTGGCAGGACTCACTTTTATCTCAAATTGTGCTGCCAGAAGTACCTCCATCGCCTCAAAGGGAAAGATATTTTTAGTTATGTAATTGAAATAATTTGATATGAATTCAAATACCTTTATTAATACAAATGAATTTGTATTCTATTTGAAGTAGCAAGATAAAATAAGAAAAATTTAATTTTTGAATTTCAAACTAGAGGAGCAAACGAAATCAAACGTTACAAAAATACATTTTCAGTCCTTTAGGCTGGGATACCATGCTGAATATGGTAGGTGAAACAATTTATTTCTGTTGTTGGGGAACACATGACAGCACGTACGCCACAAGCACTGCACCTATAACTGGACTTTTGTTGTAAATGTCTTATTCGACTACAAATAATACACTTTCTCTGCACTCTTTGACGAACATCTTCACTGCATAGAGCGATAAGTGTGTGTACTCCCGGTAACCAATCTTGCCTAGGAGGTATATTCTCCTGTTCATGCAGAACTGAAGGATTTTCTGATATAGTCTCTGCCTATTGATTATTTATCAGTTGCAAAGCTAGAGATTCAGTAAAATCTCGACACATGCCAGATTTTTCGATTTAAATACCTTTTTATTACTCCGAAACACCTGGCGGTATTCCAGTCTTCGCCAAATTGCGATATACTCCACGAATGGTCATTTTTTCTATCAAAAGCCGTTGCCGGCGTGTAAATACGCGTGCCTGGCTTCATAATTTCAGAGTAACTGACTGACAAGTTCGAGCACGCGTAACTTTGGAACTAATAAAGATAGCGCCCTCGGACAAAAATGCGCTTATAGAGCATTTCATTGGCTTCTGAAATGAGTACAAATTGTCCTTCAGGTAGGTTTCATAGTCCTAATATTAAGCGATTTCTAGCGTACTCAAATGAGTTATTTCCTACTGCCGGCAGGATACGTTGTATCATTAAAAAATTGATATTTGAAAATCTTTTTTATTTTTTTCGCGTTTTCTGGAATTTTTTAACATATTAGTTCTACTCTTTTATTGAATAATCTAAAAGTAGATGTTTCAACGGAAAAAGACGAATTCTACCGGTGAAACTTTACAGTTGAAATGAGGTCGTTTATTCAGAATTTGTCGAAAAAAGAGGAAAAATGTGAATTTTGATCCAAAAAATTACAGCTCACTTTGATACATGATAAGTTGTATTTTCGTAAAATTTCGTGAAAAATAAATTATTTTTGATTGAGAAAAAATTAAAAACTGAAAAATCTTCCGATTTTCCCGGGAAATTGGAGATTATGTGGAAAAATGTTCAATACAAAAGTTGTGGATCAACCCACAACAGTTCATCTCGTTCCACTCTTCTCCATTTTGTCGATTCAAATTTATTATTCTCGTCATTCGAACAAAATTTTGCTCCTCTTCCAGTAGGTCTCATGATGTTAATTTTTTTTCATCTCAAAAATGCATCAGCACTGTTCTATTCATCAAAAGTGCAATGAAAACAAAAACTGAATTCGATTTTTATTTTCTTTTGTATTTTCTTAATTATTGTTCCTTTTCCTCTTACTTTTATTTCCTCACTCAACCTTTCCCAGATAGTTATTGTATCTTACGTGTAGTGTGGCTTTTTACTGTCATTCTCATATTCATTTTCCACTCCTATTTTTATGATTTCTTTTGTTCATCTGTTGTAATTTGTTTCACTTCTTCACTTGTCTCATTCCTTTATTTATTTGTAAACAGTTTTTTGGGTTTATCTATTACTTCAGCTTTTTTATGTTCACATTATGAATTTTTTAAGGCTCGAATCGTTAGTATTCGAAATTGCAATTCATGCAATACTGTAATTGCTCCATAGTTATTCCAGTCTTGTACTTTGTCTTGTACATGGATAACAATCGATATTTTCTCAGTTGCTCTCTTACACATTTCAATAAATCGAATGTTATTTATTCTCTCCTGGGACCCTATTCTCAAACTGTGACATATTTTGTCGCATGCGAGATATGCTCTTTGTCGAACGAAATCTGAATATTCTTATTCTCAAATGTCGCATTCGCAAATTTTTGATAGACAAATTGTAGAATGGTCAAAGGTAGTCGACAATTCATGTCGAATGCGAGAATTTCATAAGATGCGAAATTTATAGGTTGGGTCCTATGGTTGCGTCAAATAGTTTATAGTTAATGTCAAAACATTCTTTGATACTTTTTCAGAGATTTTTGTAGCGAGAGAATGGCATCTTCAGTAATAGCTATAGAAAATTTAGAAAATCAGGAAATTTATCAGCGGCCTCGAGAGAGACGAGTAATATACAGGAGTGCTTTAACATTCACATCTGAGAAAAATATATTAAAACCTTCAGATTAACTAAAGAATTCTCCGATAAAAGAGGCTCATTTATTTTCTTTTTCTTGCATTAAATTTTTTAAAGTTCGCTTATGGTTTTGGCTGCAATAATTTTTTTTGGCTTCACTTTCCATGTTTTTACTTCATCTATTCTACTTCCAAAAGCAAATGTCATTTTATCTGTTATTATTATTATTAAAGTTTCACAAGAAAAGGGGCATAGAACACGATCTAACATCAAAAATTCGGTGTTGCCAGTTCATGTTATTCGACAAAATTCATCTCATGCGACATATATGTCGAACCCATTTGAGAATACCGCATGCTCATATTGTGCGACAATTTCCATCGACATATGTCGAACGCGACAAATCTCAGTCGACATTCGAGAATAGGCCGCCTGGAGCTTCTCCACTGAATATCTCTACTAAATTATTAATATTTTCTAATTCTGGTTTTTGACACTGTGTCATTGGGTTCTGTGTTTGATTGTTTGACTGTTTGTGTGTTTATTGTTTGATTGGATCTGTGTTTGTGTGTTTGAATATTCGATTGTCCTGTCTGGTTGTTTGTTTGTCTGTTTGTTTCTCCGCATATCTGTTTGTCTGTTTGTCTATCTGTCTTTGTATGTCTGTTTGATCATTCTTATGTTTCATTGGATCTGTGATCGTTTGTTTGTATAAATGAATCGTTGATTGTTTGTGTGGTTGACTGTTTGTGTGTTTTTTATTTGTTATTCTTACTGTATCTTTGTTTGTCTGTTTGTTTAGCTGTCTGTCTATTCTTCCGCACATTTGTTCGTCTGTCTGTCCGTTCGTCCGTCCGTCCGTCAGCCAGTCAGTTCTTCTTTCCGTCCATCCGTCTGCATGTTTGTATGTCTCTTTGTATTTCAGATATGATCAGATAAAGAGAAACATAATCTCATCATGATGATCAATTGCATTAACAAACAAAAAACTAAAAATAGTAAAATAATTTCTCCTCGCTTTATACAGATTTATATCCCGATACAGATTCCTAATAACATACAGATTGCTCTGAAAATTTATAGTTGTGAATTTTTGATTGCTGTGAAAATAATTGTAGGATTTGAAATGAAAAACAATAGATATATGATACATCAATAGCTCATCTGAGTCAGTAAAAGTTTCATTGCACTGCAAATGATTTGAGCTGTTCTTCTCAGTCCGTATTCAAAACGTATTAATTAATTTTCTTCATTTGTGAATGTATTCTGATTTGTGCCCTAGAAGTTCTCCGAAGAGTAAGCCTAACAGAAAATCACTAATTCTCTGGATAATACCACGATGGCTTCAATTGAGAGTATGTGTAATGTTCCTCGAAGAGGATTATGATGGATTATATTAGTTAGGGCAATCTGTGCTACAATCCTTTACACCGCCACCTTTTCAGATCTATGATGTGATTTCACAAAATCGTTCAGAGTTGTCTATCAGCCCTGTCTTGGTAATGGTAATGGGTGGGGGACGCAAGCGTCAGCGACTAGGCCCCAGAGGGCCCTTTTCGCATTCCCCGGCATCTTCACTCATCCCATGTCGGATACCTGCTCGAACCTCTTCGACCTTCTTATGAAAGTCGAAATGTCCTTCCATTGCAACGAGTGCAATTCTTCCTCCTTAATAGTGGCAGCTCCGAAGACGTTTTGTCTGAGCCTGCCATAAATACCACATTCGCACAGGAAGTGGAAGGAGTCCTCCTCTTCCCCACATTCCGTGCATAGTGGGTCTGCCTCAACTCTGATGAGAGCCAGGTGCCTCCTGAGGCCGCAGTGGCCGGTAAGAACTCCCACCAACAGTCGGAGTTCTTTGCGGCTTAGCTTCAGTATCTTGGTCATCCTTGCCATGTAGGGCCCCGATATCATCTGCTTTGACTGCCTGCATCCGTCTATCCTTCTCCACTCTTTTCCTAATGTATCAACGGCCCACTCATTCAGTGCCGTTGTTACTTGTCTCCTTGTTATGCCGAGTGCGAGTTCGGGCCCGTAGTAGGGTTGTCCGGCTCCTTGCTTGGCTAGCTGGTCGCCTGCTCGTTGCCTTCAATCCCTGCATGGCCCGGGACCCTCATCAGCGTTATTTCCTTTTCAGTCGCAAGACTCTCTAGGGCATCTCTGCACTCCTGAACCAGTACTGATCTGGTTCTGGTTGCATTCAGAGCTCTGATGGCGGCCTGGCTATCCGAGCAGACATATACATGTCTCTCTGGGCCGGACCTCACCTCTTCCATTCTGGTTGCCTCCAGGATGGCATACACCTCTGCTTGGAAAACTGTTGTCAGAGAACCTAGCGCATATGCTCTTTTCTCTCCGTTTTCTTGGTAAACTCCTGCTCCGGCTTGCCCTGTCCTACGAGACTGTTTCACGAGCCTCCATAGAATAGTTTTTAAAATTACCATGTATCCGGTAGTTCTTGGTTTTTCTTCTCCCAGCGAGCGTTAGAAATCTTAGTATGTGTACTGATGTTTCCTCTTCTTCCTGACATAATCTGCATAGCATTGATCGAGGGGGCACCATTGCAAGTGCTGCTGCTTGACTTGAACTGGATAACTACCTGCGTACAATCAGTGCCAGGGTATGTCAAATAATATTGATTCAATCAGTATCTGATACAGTCAATCGTGTACTGAGATATTTGTTACTATTTGCCTTGATATGAGGATGTCATTAACAATACAATTAGCAATTTAATTTTTGATTATAGTTGTGAAAACGTAATTGGAAACTGTTTATGAAATAATTGAAATTATACAAATGTTTTCAACACGTTTGTTCATTAGATACAAATAAAAATTTGGCACCATTTTATAAAATACTTCAATCTCCGAACTAGTTTTATTTTATAGGAAAAATGTCTTGTAAGTTGGCTAGTTTAACACTTCAGCAGAATTAGGAAAAGTTCGGAGAAAATTAGCAAATGTGACTGACGTGCAAATATACTTACAAAAATGTGGTTATATGTATGGCAGGAGGAGATCTGAAAATAAATTAGAAAATTTGTACCGACATATTGTTAGACAAAATATCCTCTAGAAAATTTTTTACTTCATGTTTCTGTGATGGAGTGTATAGTCATACATTTTTTCATCCTAAACTAAAATCTATTTTTACTATGTCAAGGTACCTATAAATTCATTTAGCATAAATTTTTTTCATTACATGATTACCGACAGCCTTCTTATGCTCAAATAAAAAACTCAATTTTATGAAACATTTGTAGTGTTTTTCATGTTGTCGTAAAGATGCTGTGCTATGATATAGTTATCAAGTGGTTACTTAAACAACAATTTATTTTCAAAAGCGGAATTGTTTAAAAATCAACTTAATTATAACAACTGTTAAATGACATCTCAGAAGGTTATTTTCAAATAAGTTCGTAAGAAAATATGTTTCATAAGTTTTCTATAAAACCTCAAAATTCTGCTGCTTAGAAGTTTTGAAGATGAAATAATAAAACAACTGTTGTCGAAAACAATATGGTTGCATTGCATTGCAGCTTTGATATAATAAATTATTATTATTTAGAAAGTGTTCATAAAAGACATGAAATTAAATAGTGTCGGAACATTCAAATTATACAACAACTTTGCTACTGGGGATAAGTCAGTAGAAAAGTTGTTATTTCTTGACAGATATATTCCTCATATCTCATCTGAAACGATTATTGGAGACAAAGACATTTCGTCATCGTCGATATTATTTGTATCATTATTGATCATGCATGTCAGTCCTAGTTTTTTGGGAGAGATTCCTTCAAAAAGGGAAGGAATCAATAGAAATCACATCAGGTAGTTCGGTCTTGTTGCTCAATTCACTTATTTCTGCTAACAAGTTACAATTACATCGCAATTATCGAAAGCAAGTTATCACAATTTTCAAAACTAAGTACATCGCAAATATAGTTATTAACGTTAGTTACATGGCCGATATGTAGCAAATAACGGATGAGGTTGAATATTGTAATCCGAGGCGCAGCCAAGGATTATAACAACCGAATCCGTTATTTACGTATCGGCCGTGTGTCGTTCAATACTTTTCGTAATCCCGCTGAAAGATTATATTTTGATTCCGAGGAAACAACAAACCACGTACCTGGTAATTCTACAGAAAAATCCCAACATTGTGTTGTCATGGAACAGCCTAACATTTTTAACGAAATGTAAAACATTGCGTTCCTTTTATAATTTCCATTTGAAATTATATCATAATTAAACAGATTTCACATCTGATTGAGATAGTTCATTCCGAACATCTCATTTAGATAATTTGTTCCGATTCTAGTTTGTTCCGATGTACCTTATTGGTCTGTGATGTGAAATGCAACATTACTACATTGGTAACACTGCAAATAGAAGGAGAGAGGGTACTGAAAGAGTACCTCGATATCAAATTTCACAAAGCAAATGAAAGGTTGTTAAGGCAATAGATTTTTTCTTTGGCTAGGCCTTTCCATCTAAACGTGGCTAGTGAGTGATATAGAATAGATCGAACCTAGAGTTCGGAAAATCATGAGTGAGTCTGGCTTCTACAAATTGTAATGAAATGAAATGAAAGCACGAATTCCGTACTCCTAGCTACCAGACCTGTCCTTGTACAGATCACCAACCAGGTTCAGAAGCAGTGCCTGTTCACACTTCTAGCAGGTTATTTCCTGAGCGTTCCAGGTAAACTTGTGAAAAAACTGGTATCACTTGTATCACTGAAAATCATAAAGCAGGAACAGAAACAGGTCTAATTGATATTTGAAGTCCAAAAATAATAGAATTAATCGAAATCATCAAAACATGTGAATCATCAGTTTTAGAGGTTATGTTATACACTAGTTAAATTTTTACATTTTCGGACCGACTAGTCAAAAGACGATACGAAACGATATTCAAATGTTAATAAGATATCGAGATTACATTAAATTATTTAAGATTGAAAATTTTGAAAATATTTATGAGTGACGCTCATGTGGCCATCTTTGTTTCACCAGAGAGGTGAACCAAGTCGCCAAAATGAATTTAATACATTTAAAGAAAAATCTGCCAAAGAGAAAGTCGATATGTAGGTAGATCGATTCGATCAAATAATCGAATTCAAATTAATCGTTATAAAATATACGACCTTTCATTTCTTCGTTGTGGAAAATCAATACACTTCCCAAAGGGAAACTCAAAACACCCAAACGCCTTGAATGCTCGCTTCAGAAAGAGCCGATGAAGGGCATCCAATAAGGATATCCCTTCCCTCTCGCTCTTTCTATTTGCATTGTTACCAATGTAGTAATGTTGCATTTCACATCACAGAACAATAAGGTACATCGGAACAAACTATAATCGGGACAAACTATCTGAATGAGATGTTCGGAATGAACTATCTCAATCACATGTGAAATCTATTTAATTATGGTATAATTTCAGATGGAAATTATAAAAGGAACGCTGTTTTACATTTCGTTACACCCTCATTTGACTCCGGTAAAAAAAATTATTCGAATTTTTTTTTTTTTAATAAAGAAATTAAATCTGTAAATTTTAGCATTTACATGGCTGAAATTTTCTATAACAAAACAGGTATATTGCTAATTACCAATATCCAGGAACTAAAACTTGTAAGTTATAGCACTTACAGAGCTGAAGCTTTCAACTCCCTGTATTTCACAGTTCTGAAGTGAAGATACAAAAATGGTCCAGCTACTGACCATTCCCCAAGGCAAAACCCGGCGCAGTCGAAGCACTCCCAGACAATCTGGCAAAGATGCCCTCATTGCTGCAGGATGTTGATTGCGGCGCCGGTGAGTGAACATCTTCAACCACTCGCCTCCAGATTACCTGAGACAACCACCACCAACCAGAATTCAACCACAAGGAACCATCACCAACTATACCCATGGTGAAACAAAAAAAAATTAACTATAAAAAAATTAACTCCAGTTGTCACCTCAACTGGGGTGAACTATAGCTACTGAAATAGTGAAAACACTGTTTCACTAATTCGCTGATTTCCTAAATTTCAAAATGTGTGTCATTGAGATCTTCATATCTCAAATGTATCGAAATATATATTTGTTTAATTTTCACATATCGTTTTTCGCCTGTATTTAGTTATGAAAATTCGGATTTCAGAAGTGTTCACTCACAGACATTCTACGTCACTGACACAATCCGACAACGTTGGAATCGTGGAGGCATTTGTCGATTGACTATTGTCAAGTCAGTAATGTTATTTAATGTACGATCTGTCAGAGCTCTTATTGTTGATGAAAAAGGCTGCTGATATTATATTTACTATAGATTCTTGAATAACCGTTCACCCATATGGGACATTCAGCACTTGATACAAATAGAATCCTACCTTTTCAGCTGCATATAAACCACAACATCATCATAATAGCCTGATCAAGCAGCCTTTTAAAGGATATTCATGCCATCAGAATTAATTCCGAATAAACAGAACTTTAAATTGTGAAAGGCTTTCGCGGCCATCGTCACTTACATAGTGGTTCTTCGGGTGGTAAGGCCGACGTGTTTTCAGAGAAGAACCCGACGTTTCGCCAACACGAGTGGTTAGCATTTTCAAGAGTTATTTTAAAAATTTTCGCTTTCTGTAGTCGCTGTCAAATGCTTGACATTTGTTATACGTTGTCTCAATAAATACCTGTGATTTGACGTTCTTACATCTGATTGGTCCATAGCGTTAGCAGACATCATAGAATCGTTCGTACCGTTATTTTGTGGGTAGGGAGCTAATTGAGAATTTTTGAGAACTGGAAGCCAAACCTTGTTCATTTGTAGTCCTTCTTTGGTTCTGTTGAAGTTGCTGTGGTGTTTCTGGATTTCAGTTGCTTCCCGGAAGAGTCTTGGGTGATACGCAGATGTTGAAGAGATGACTTGGGTTTCTTCAAATTTCACTCTATGGTTATCGTTGTTGAGAGTATGTTCTGCGACAGCGGATTTCTGTGTGTTTTAACGGAGCGTTTCGTGGTTCCGATATAAACGCTGCCACAGGAACATGGAATGCGATAAACCCCAGAAGAGCATAGTACGTCTCGTTTGTCCTTCGCTGATCTAAAGTGGTCTTTCAGTTTCTTTGAAGGTTTTTAAACGGTTTTAATCTCATATTTTCTTAGAATACGGCCGATACGATCTGTAACTCAGGGAACATATGGTAAGAATGCTTTTCTTTTTTCGGTGTTGGTTTGACTACTACTTGGTTCACTGGATGGACAGTCATTTGGTCTACTATTGATTCTTCCGTCTCTGATTTCTCTTCTATTTTTCATACACCTCTCAATATCACTTTCTTTGTATCCATTAGAAAGAAGAGCGTTTTTTAGATGTTTCAGTTCAGCTTCCAGGTATTCAGGTTCGCAAATTCTTCTAGCTCGATCAACTAATGTCTTGATTACACCTTGTTTTTGGCACGGATGATGGTTTGAGGTATTGTGGAGATATCGATCAAACACGAATATCAAATGAAGACATAATAGCCAACATTGAAACTGCTATGAGAACCTTTCCCGAAGAACAGGCAGAAGAAATTCGCACAGAATGTACACAAATACTACGTAAGGCTAAACCACCCAAGAGTAATTTGTCGAAAACCGAAGTGCAGGCCATCAGGAAATTGAACAGAGATGAGAAAATTCTGATTCTACCGGCTGACAAAGGTAATGCAACCGTTGTCTTAAACAAAGAGGACTATTTGAATAAGATATATGTTTTACTGGAACCTTTGATATACAAAGAACTGAAACGGGACCCAACACAAGCAACCGTCCAAATTGTAAATCGCTCTATCAAATCTTCTTCATTGGATGACAACACCAAAAAACGACTGTGTAGAAGTGAGGCTCTCATTCCTAGGCTGTATGGTCTACCAAAAATTCACAAAACCAACGTGCCGCTCCGACCAATAGTCAACACCATTGGATCACCAACCTATGAACTTGCGAAATATTTGTCCACACTACTACAGCCACACATTGGTAATACATCTTCCTATGTAAGAGATTCCACACATTTCATCGAAAAGAACAAAGAGATTACCATTGATCCAAATGACGTTCTAGTCAGCTTTGATGTAGTATCCCTGTTCACAAAGGTCCCGTTAGATGAAGCCATGAGGGAAATTGAACTACTTTTCCCAAGTGATATATCCAATCTCTTCAAAATATGCTTAACATCATCATATTTCATTTTCAATAACAAAATATATGAGCAATTAGATGGTGTTTCAATGGGAAGCCCACTTAGCCCAGTTATTTCTTCATGGAAAAACTAGAAGAAAAGGCAATTGAAACTGCAAATTTAAAACCCAAGGTATGGTTACGATATGTAGACGATACGTTTATAATTTGGAGCCATGGACCAGAAAAACTCAATGAATTCCTTAACCATATCAATGACATACACCCGAATATTCAATTTACCATGGAAATTGAAAATGAGAAGAAACTGGCATTCTTAGACGTCCTCATTTCTCGAAAAGAAAGACGTCTGGGGCATACGGTATATAGAAAACCAACACACACTGATCGATATCTCCACAATACCTCAAACCATCATCCGTGCCAAAAACAAGGTGTAATCAAGACATTAGTTAATCGAGCTAGAAGAATTTGCGAACCTGAATACCTGGAAGCTGAACTGAAACATCTAAAAAACGCTCTTCTTTCTAATGGATACAAAGAAAGAGATATTGAGAGGTGTATGAAAAATAGAAGAGAAATCAGAGACGGAAGAATCAATAGTAGACCAAATGACTGTCCATCCAGTGAACCAAGTAGTAGTCAAACCAACACCGAAAAAAGAAAAGCATTCTTACCATATGTTCCCAGAGTTACAGATCGTATCGGCCGTATTCTAAGAAAATATGAGATTAAAACCGTTTATAAACCTTCAAAGAAACTGAAAGACCACTTTAGATCAGCGAAGGACAAACGAGACGTACTATGCTCTTCTGGGGTTTATCGCATTCCATGTTCCTGTGGCAGCGTTTATATCGGAACCACGAAACGCTGCGTTAAAACAAGAATCAAAGAGCACAAGGCTTGCTGTCGGTTAGGGCACACACAGAAATCCGCTGTCGCAGAACATACTCTCAACAACGATAACCATAGAGTGAAATTTGAAGAAACCCAAGTCATCTCTTCAACATCTGCGTATTACCCAAGACTCTTCCGGGAAGCAATTGAAATCCAGAAACACCACAGCAACTTCAACAGAACCGAAGGACTACAATTGAACAAGGTTTGGCTTCCAGTTCTCAAAAATTCTCAATTAGCTCCCTACCCACAAAATAACGGTACGAACGATTCTATGATGTCTGCTAACGCTATGGACCAATCAGATGTAAGAACGTCAAATCACAGGTATTTATTGAGACAACGTATAACAAATGTCAAGCATTTGACAGCGACTACAGAAAGCGAAAATTTTTAAAATAACTCTTGAAAATGCTAACCACTCGTGTTGGCGAAACGTCGAGTTCTTCTCTGAAAACACGTCGACCTTACTACCCGAAGAACCACCATGTAAACAGAACTTTCTTCAACGTTTTCATACCTTTCATCTCCACTCTCGAATAGTTTGGATTGCGAGATAAAAATGCGTGAATCATTATATAATTTACGGATGGCAAATTTCCACTGCTAGTTTTAAAAAAGTTTTTCTCCATTTTCACAAGTTGTAAAATTGATCTTCCAATAACAATTTCATGAAAAGATCAACATAAATAATGTCAGCAAATGTCAGCGGTTCCATTGTCAGATTCATATCAGTACCATCAACTTAGGTCAACAAAAAGTACTAGAATCTAGTGAAGATATTCTACGTCACAAGAGCATACATATTCTAATTTTTCCTATGTTTCAAAGGCTCTAATTTTTTTATAACTGAATGTTGAGTTGAATTTTTCACAAGGTGGGGAGCTAATGCAAAATGGTTTAAAAAAATAACATTCATTTCGATTTTGGAGTTTAAGGAAAATAGAGAATTACAAGACAAAAGTTCGGGATACTATCATCCTTGGCACTGTGAACAAGTCCTCAGATGCAACAGATCAGTGGAGCTCAGGAAAAACACAGTAGCCTTACCCAGCCTTGCTATGCTCACCCGTAGGCGCACCGCTAGCCCAAATAAGACCCCCCAATGCTCTCCCTTCCAAAGATCCCGCTAGTAAACCAGCTGTCGCATCTAAGCTGAGCTCACACCCCACCAAAGTGAGTCCCTAAAACAAAAATTTTTAAAGCTAATCATCCTTTTTTTAGGGCAAGAAAAGGGTAAAAAACTTCCAGAATAACTCCTTCATTGGAGTATCTATTGCGGGATATGAAGTAAAATTTAGGATAAGGGATTTAATCACAATTATTCAGGCAAAGTACTGCATAATTTATGTAATTTGGCAACTCCGGTAAAAATATGAATGAATAAAATAAAAATTATTTTATCATTTTTTTTTTTTATTTGCAAAGGATAAACGAAAAGTTGAATATAAGTGAAAACGCTAAATGCTAAATGATAGCTTCCCAGTTAAACCAAAATTCATCATCAAGATTACCAGAACACTGCATGTGAGAGGATGGATCTAGGATGATGTATGAACCAATAAGAATTTAAAAAGAAAATAACTTAAAAAAAAAATTTCCATTTAAAGAAAGTTAAACCTATAACATTTTTTAAATGTTTTATTATAATTTGGCAACAATACTGAATCGAGAATTGATCATTGAGAAAAGACAGTGAATACACTTCTGGGGCTAGTTGCAAAAATGCAAGCATAAGGATTGCAATGTTGCAAGGGACACGGTAATTGCAGATTGCTACACCCTAAAAATAATCTCCTTGTCAAGGAAAGAGATCTGTAGCTAAAGACAACTGATTAAACTATTGAAAACCCATTTCGTTCCGAACACTCGAATTCCTATTGCACACTGCACTCGGAAACCAATCAGAAGGTAATCCCAGAGGAATGGTCCGTCATTACAATACTACTATAAAAATTTCCTCGCCAAGGAAACCAAACCAAAGGTTAGCGGACCTGTAATCATGGGCACATGATTAGACGGCAGAGAACCGATTTGGTTCTGAGCAATCGAATTCCAATTGCTAGAAACTAATCAGGAAAAAATCACAGTAAAGGTCAGCGGACCTGTAATCAAGGGCATCTGATTAGACGGCAAAGAACCCATTTGGTTCTGAGCAATTGAATTCTATCGAATTGTTGGAAACAAATCAGAAAAAAAATACACTAAAGATCAGCGGACCGATAGCATCCATAATAATTCTCAGAGATGTTAACAGTCTGTAAAAAAGAGATGAGAGAAACAAGTGATTATACGCATGTGATTAGACGGCATAGAACCCATTTGGTTCTGAGCAATTGAATTCCCATTACAGGAAACTAATCAGGAAAAATCCCACTGTAGCTCTCGGAATAATTCTCAGAAATGTTAACACTGTAAGAAAAAGATAGGGATAGAGATTAGTAATCAACGATATCTGATTACTCTGATTAGACGGCATAGAACCCATTTGGTTCTGATCAATTGAATTCCCATTACAGGAAACTAACCAGAGGATACTCTCTGCAGTATTAAATCTATGAGTCAGTAATTTTCCAACTCCAGGGTAAGATAATGAAATGTACTCACTCTCAAAACATCAAGGTGAAAAATAAAAATGTTTACACATTAAAAATATCAATGATCAATCAAGGCAATACATACAAGATTCGAATTGACTTTTATGAATATATCAAGAAAAATTCTGATTACGACAATAACTTACAAAGTTCAATTCATACAGGGAGATTCAGTAGTGTGCCAAAGAATATGGTAGTGTCATGAGTAGCATAGTGAAAACTAGCTACAATGAACATTAGATGGTTACTGTCGTAGGGAGAAATTGAGACAATTCTCCAGTAAGAAAGATCCGAAGGAAAACAGAAGGAAAACCATACCTTTCACTAGAAACCATACCTTTCACTGGTTGGGTAGGATACTTCTACTAGAGCTTTAGGAAAATCCAAGGACATCCAACATATATGCCCTATGCAACGCAAGCAGATGGTTGTTGGACGCCAGCAATATTATAAACAACGTTAGTTTTTTGTGTTCGCGAGTTCGCTTTAACAATGACCATGGATGAAATTGAAGAAATTGGGGAACAAAATCAAATTTCTTTAGAAATATTGGGAGAATCATGTGCAGCGAGTGTTGATTTACTGCTGAAAATAACTCAAGAGCGAAATCAAAAAGAATATGAGAATTTTGAAGAGTGGCGTAAAAGCAAGAATGTAAATAGTTATTTGTATGCTTAGGCCGCGAAATACCTTTCTCCTACGAGCGTGAGGAAAAGTAACTTTTCCGCACGATTTTTCATTTTGAAAGTTCTACTTTTCCGCACGATTTTTACTTTTTCGCACGATTTTTACTTTTACGCAAGATTTTCTCTTTAAAGCACACTATTTTAATTCAAGATTAGTATATTGTACAATGAGCATGAAATGACATACATTTCCCAAGAGTAGGTATATGAAAAATTGTAGTACGAGCGTATTATTTTTTTCATAACAGATTCTATCAAAAACACTCATGTCGTCATTGAATATACAAATATTGAAAAATATAACGAAAATTGAAGAGTAAGTACTCTCATCGATTTCAAAACAAAAACAAAAAAAAAGTAACTTTTCCAGGATTCGAACCACCTACCCCATTAACCATTAACCAGCGTAGAACGGCTGCTCCCTTACTTTGCTAACTTTCAGAAATTAATTTAATTGCTATAATACCATATCAAATCCTGGCAAATTTTAAATATCACTATTTATCTTGATAATGTCTTAATTACTTTATATTTTGAAATTAATTTTATGAAAATTACGGAATATCGGAAAGTTATTATCAAACAGTCGTTAATAGACTAGATTCGATCTCATATTATAAATCTCGCGGAAAGATAAAATCATGCGGAAATAGTATATTACATTACTAGTGCGCAAAGTGACATTTTTCGCACGAGTGGGAAATATTGTGGCACGAGGCGTAAGCCGGGTGCGGCAATCACACGAGTGTGAAAAATCACTTTGGCACGAGTAATGTACACTATTTTTCCTACGACCACAATAATTTCACCAAATAATGTATAAAAATATTATAATTAAAGACGACATAGTAAAATATTTTCTTTGATATAATAACGACGAGATCAAAATCATAATTAGATATCTTTTATTTTTGATAATAATTACTAATCAAGAAATACTCTAATACAATATATTTTCTTGTCATAATATGTGTCCAATACCTCAGTTGGTAAGCAGCGGGACTCGACGTGACTTCTGACGAAGAGTACCCGAGTTCGATCCTCGTCTGCGGAAACTTTTTTTAAGAAGATGAAAAAAATTACACTTCTCAAATAGATTGCTTCAAGATTTTGTTGGTAGGATTTTAGATAGTAATATATACTGATTTTTAGATAGTATCAGATGGTAGAGTTTCGGCCTTCTGAATGAAAAAAAAAATCTTTTCAAATAGATTTCTTAAAATTTACTTATTAAATAAGTAAATCTAAATTGAAATTATATATTTGACAACTTGACTTCGGTAAATCTTAATAGGAATTATGCATTTGACAACTTATCCGCAAGCGTGCGAAATACTTTCCGCATGCGTGAGGAAAGTAACTTTCCGCACGCTTGCGGAAAGTATTTCGCACGCTTGTGGATATGAGCCACTTTCCGCGGGACTGTACGGTGCGATATACGTTACTTTCCTATGTGGTCGTAGGAAAAGTTACTTTTTCGCACTAGTGCTGAGAAGTTACTTTTCCGCACTAGTACTGAAAAGTTACTTTTCCGCACGATTTTTATATTGTTGAAAATGAGGATATTTAGGACTAACTAAATGATCTATGTAACTATTCTGTCATATGTGTCATTTTGTAGCATTATTATAAAATCTTGTTTAATAAAAACCTTTTTTTTCATAAATAAGATGGACAAAAATACTCGTAGGAAAAACGTTGTACCTAACTCTTGCGGAAAACGTCTTTTCCGCCCTTGACGGCTTGCCCGAACTCCGCTCCGCGTCGTTCGTTGCAACTGCCGTCGCGTGCGGAAAAGTACTACTTTCCGCACTTGTAAGGTAAATAACTATATTGGCTTGTTTGATGCAGAAATCAAATGTTGTAAAAAGTTCAACTTTATGGAGCATTTATTCCATGCTGAAGTGTATGCTGAACAAACGAGACATTACCGACATCAAGCAGTTTTCAAAATTAGTACCATTTCTGAAAAAAAAAGCAGTAGGTTATCGAGCAAAAAAGTCTAAAGTTTTTACGCGTGAGCAAATTGATACATTCCTAAAAGAAGCTAATGATGAAAAATACTTATTGATAAAGGTGTCAAGAGATGTCATTTACAATTGTTTTATTTATTGTACTGATTCTTGTAGGTAGTTTTGATAATGGGAATATCTGGTGCCTTGCGACGAGATGAGTTAGTAAAAATGGCTATTGAAGATATTCAGGAAGGGAATGCTGTATTAATAGTAACCGTTCCTGATACCAAGAATGATAAGAAGCGTGTTTTCACTGTTACTTATATTGATTTCATAAAAAATTATCGTAAATATGCAGCTCTTCAACCAAAACATATTGTTAATAATCGTCTTATATTCTTGAGATACATAAAAGGAGAGTGCACCGCACAAGTTGTTGGAGTGCATACCATTGGGAAAATGCCTAGTATGATTGCTAAGTATCTCAGATTACCAAATCCTGAAACATACACGGGTCACTGTTTTCGGAGAAGTTCTGCCACGCTGCTTGCCAATACTGGGGCTGATATGTCAATTCTTAAACGTCACGGATGGATTGAAGTCCACAACAGTAGCGGAAGGATATGTATCGAAAATAAGGAGCAAATTTCCAACTCAATTTCTGGCGATATGGTATCTGGTTTGAATGTAGGCATTAACCATTATTCAGAAACATACTAGATGTAGTTGCTTCAACTTCTGGAGTAAATATAAGTAATAATACAAACTATACAATTAATGTAAATATTCATCCTAAATAATATAACTTATTTATTTGTTGGTGTTCAATAAAAAATAATCCTTGTCTTTGTAGTATTTTAGAAATGTCAAATTTGGAAGTGATATTCAAATTTGGAAGGTACGTTTGGTTTAGCGGCCGTTGCTATGGGTAACGGCCGCGAAATTAAATTTCGCGGACTGTGATGAGAACGCGAAATACTGATTTCGCGTGCGATTGCACAAAAAAATATTTGAACAAGTGATTTCTTAACCGCCACCGGCCGTTAAATAATCTTAACGAACGGAGGCTGAATACCGTCATCTGAATACCGTCAAATCATAATAGAGAGTTGAAGTGCTGCCATGAACGTAAACGTTAACGTACAAACTGACATCAACGCATGCGCATTCGTTAGCTATTCACGTTAACGTTGAAAATAGGTTTACGGGCATACGTAACCTAACGCTCTCACACGGATACCTTAAAAATCAATGCACGTTAACCGAAGAATATACGAATCACACCGATGAGTTGAGAATGGGCGAATTTTTACTCTAAAGCCATAAAATCAAAAAGTGACAAAGCAATATTTACAATTTTACATCAATCATCTTTTCTTCAATGTATTTTTGATGATCTTTCTCGGTATTTCGCTTTATTTAAAACAATGAACATTTCGAAAAGCCAATTCTGGAAGAATTTTATTTGCATTTGGCAAGGAAGGTATATGGTCAAAATCCCTATTAAGATCCGCAAAGTAGAGTTCATCTTCCAGTTGTTCATAGAAAACAGGATGAAAGCGAAATAAACACAAATTAACATGTTAGGGTTAACGGTTGACATGCGTTCAACTTCAACTCAATTTCATAACAACCCGTAAACGTTATATTTCGTACGTTAACGTCTACGTGAAGGTTCACGTACTGTAATCACTTCAACTCTCTAATAACTATATGGGATTACGAAAAACGGAGAACGAAATATATTTCACGTGATCGACCTTATAAATCGACCCGGTGAAACTGTGAATCAACTGCGAAGATAATTTTCCAATCCCAAAAGGCCATTGTTGGACGCAAATTTATTCGTTTCAATTATAATTTTTGGCTCTTAAAAGCTTCTTGTATGCTATGTCATTAGATAATGGGAAGTCTGGAGGGAGCTGCAGTACAAACCACAACATCATAACATAATTTGAATCTACTTTAGAGCACATTTACGTCAAAAATGTTCGAATGGGGCACCGCTTCCACTAATCATAAACAAATCTCCTGAAACGATAGTCTCTTGGGGGTGGGTCATGGCTGCTGTGATCCGAGTTGCAGCCTGTTGGAATGCAGCCAATGAGATGGCTACTTTGTCTGCTGGAAAGTGGCGAGATAATTAATGTTCAATTCGAGACGCATTTTCCGTTTTGTTTTCGATACGAACTCTGACTTCATGCAGTAAATAGTTAGATAGATATCCTTTGTTAGTTCTTTTGAAGAAAATACCTTTTCAGGTGTAGAACATGTCATCATTATAAATAGACCGGTGCTGATGCATTTTTGAGATAAATTTTGTTTTTAACAGCATGGGACCTACTGGAAGAGGACCAAAATATTGTTCGAATGACGGGAAAAATAAATTGGAGTCGAAATAATAGAGAAAAAATGGAACGTGGAGAACTTTTAGGGATAGAAAGCGATATTTCACGGTTTTTCGAAAATTGCAACTAAAGTTTACATTCTATCGAAAAAGTTTTTCAGTTAATTTTTTCTCGCTTAAAAATCAATTTTTTTCCACGAAATTTGGTGGAAATATAATATGTTATGTTTCAAACAAGCTGTAATTTTTTTGTTGCGGAATACAGATTTTTTCTTTTTTTTTCGCCAAATTCCGAAAAAACGACCTCATTTTCTACTGAAAAGTTTCACCGATAGAGTTCGTCTTTTAGCTCGCCAGCCGCCAGTTTTTTCGTTGAAGCGTCTTCTTTCAGATTATGTAAAAAAAGAGTAGCACTACTGTGGAATTTTTTCCAGAAAGCGCAAAAGAATGAAAAAACAGATGTTCAAAAATAAATTATTCAAATTTTTGTTCTATACTCATATTCATTTATTCAAATTTTTTAAATTACCATTTCAAACTTTTCGAGAATAATAATTTCATGTTACCTCAATAGGTACAAAGAATAAACAAGGACATAAATGAGGATTTGATTATGATAGAAGGGCGAAAGTAGCTGAACTTTTGGAGTTGAAAATGGTTTCTAACGATTTGCAGCGAAATTTAACCTCCTCTGAAAAAATGTTGAAGAAAAATTTCATTGGCAATAAAAAGATCTACAATTTTTGTATTCAATATTTTTCCACATAACCTCAAATTTAAAAAAAATCAGTTTTTCACCATTTCGACGGTTAATTTGAAGTAATGTCGATAAGTGATTGGTATAAAAAATTGAATTTCATTTTATTATCCACAAGTTATTAATCGCACATTTTCCGCTGAAAAGTCACGTTTCGCCACAAATCGCAGAAAAAACGTTTTTAAACCCTAAACTGAAATTAGTGTGAAGTTATTCACACATCCTCATCCACAAATGATGACGTAGAGAACCTTGTCAGTGATGCTTCGCACATAATCGCATACAGTGTTGTCAAACTTCTGTCTTTTCCGGTGAATTCTTCTTGCCTTCAAATATAACAAGTCTCTAGATATTTGAGATAGAAGATGAAGTGAAAGAAGTTCCATGATTCAACTGTTTGTTCAGACCCGATCTCATGAAAAGTACTGGATGAAACGTAAGATGTGATGAACTTTATGGATTTCCTGATGTTTTGACATTGTTTTGAAAAACGCCAGCAGTTCCTCAGGAGGAAGGGCGTGAAGTTGAGTGACACTTCAGTCGGTATGAATGTGAAATTCCTTTGACAGTAAAATCACGGTGTAATCCATATTGAAAATCATACAGAGTTGATCAGTATGATAAAGTAAATGATGTGATGATTACAAAAATTTCAGCCAAGCCGTTTTCCAGGAGCTAGATTAAACATTTTGAATAATTTCAGATGTTTCATGAGAACCACGGCGTGTTCCTTCTTGAAACTCATATTGATCAGTTTGGAAAAAGCAATGGATTATTAAGATAAAAAATTTGTGCCAAGCCGTAGACCGGGAGCTAGCATGAACAAATTAGATATTTTTTATTTTTTCTCTATAACGACGGCGTGTTCCTTCTCAAACCTGATTCACATGGAAAAAGAAATGATATGATGATTGCAAAAATTTGTGCCAAGCCGTAGACCGGGAGCTAGCATGAACAAATTAGATATTTTTTTATTTTTTCTCGATAACGACGGCGTGTTCCTTCTCAAAACTAATTCGGGGTTACTCAGTATGGAAAATGAAATGATATGATGATTATAAAAGTTTGTGCCAAGCCGTAGACCGGAAGCTAGTATGAACAAATTAGATATTTTTTATTTTTTCTCGATAACGACGGCGTGTTTTTTCTCAAAACTAATTCAAGGTTACTCAGTATGGAAAAAGAAATGATATGATGATTGCAAAAATTTGTGACAAGCCGTAGACCTGGAGCTAGCTTGAACAAATTAGATATTTTTTCTATTTTCTCGATAACGACGGCGTGTTCCTCATCAAAACTAATTCGGGGTTACTCAGTATAGAAAAAGAAATTATATTATGATTGCAAAAATTTGTGCCAAGCCGTAGACCGGAAGCTAGCATGAACAAATTAGATATTTTTATTTTTTTCTCCATAACGACGGCGTGTTCCTTCTCAAAACTAATTCGGGGTTACTTAGTATGGAAAAAGAAATGATATGATGATTGCAAAAATTTGTGCCATTTCATAACGAGTGCCAAACAAATTAAACAGATTTAAATTAATTTTAAAAGTTTATGAAGAGACACAGAATCAAATAAAATTCCCAGACAACTGTATCAAAAGTAATAATGTGGAATAATGTGGTCAATACGTGGACGGCTCTCCAGTGTTCTTTGAAACTAGTTTTCAGGTGGTCATTACGTCCCGCGTACGTAAGTAATTCAAAGTCTCTGGAATTAGCCAGGAGAGTAGTTGTTTTCTTTTGGATATCTGCTAACATCTTTAGACAAAAAGAGGTTTTTAATGATTGAAACTGATTTACTATATCAAAAAATGTAGGAAGTCGAGACAGTGTTTTCCTAATTTCGTCATAAATGTCAAAAAGTCCCACTTACTCATCACCGGTAAGGAATTCATGCATTTTTGCAAAGCTCCGAATACTCATTACTCCATAAAGTGGAAACTTTAAAATGATTCTTTCCTTTAAAATATCTAACAGATCTTTTTCAAATACCATTCACCTTCCTTTCCTGGTACCATTTTCCAAAGTTTTCATATGCTGAATAATTTTTTGCTTTTGGCTGAGCAGGCATCAATTACAACACCAGTTATTCTTGTAGACTTTTCTGAATCGTTTGGTATATTTGAACCAGAATAGACTTTTTCATCTATACACCAATCAACAAGCTTTCACAGATATGCCCCAACTTCCCAGTGATTTATGAGACGAATATAAGACTTCTTTACTTTTTTGAAGATGAGCGTAGGTTCATAAAACCAAATGTGGTATCATAAGCGACTGCAGGATATATCATAGTCACTATTTTTATTCGATTAGGATAACTAACCAATTAGTTTTCTATTTTGAAAAAGGAAATATTGTCACTTGAGAACTGAAAAAAGTTTTATTCTGAATTAGAAAAAAAAAAAACATTGAAAAATTCAGGTTACTTTAGGTAATATTTAACAAAATAGAATTACTTTCAACGTGGTTCTGTCAAATTCTGAAAAATTGTTTCAGTTGAGATCGTTTTCTTTTTCAATTTACAGGGTGTTTCATAATAAATGCGCAGGACTTCAGGATGTGATAGCTCGTCCAAAAATATGAAAAAAAGTGTCTATTAACTTACCCTCTAAAATGCACCATTTTCGAGATACAGGGTGTTGAAATTAAAAAAAAAATAATCGTTTTTTGCGAATAACTCTGGAACCGTTCATCGCACAGAAAACAGATTTTATAGGCATTCTCTACTCATAATAAGCTATGTTTTGTGTGGATTTTTTAATTTTTCAAATTCATAATTGGTGAAAATTTTAAAGGGGTAGTTGGTGTTTTTTTCTCCAACTTCTACGCCACTGGCAAAAGTATGATTTTGAGCTATTTACTTGAACCGCCAATGTTTTCTACACAAAAAATGAGCTCTTGGTCATAAGCTCTAAAGTTGACCGTTTTCAAGAAAAATCAACTTTCATGTTGAAAAGCATGGTAAATTTTTTTAAATAATTTTTTTCCTAATTATACAAAATTTATTTAAACGTTAAAACTAGTAACAAAACCAAACGTTGACTTCTTGATTGCAAAATAAAAAAAAACAATAACAATCATACTCAGTTGAATTGTTGGAAATGTCCGCCGTTAGCTTCACTGCACGCAGTAATTTTTCGAGGAAAAAACATTATTTAAACAACATGAAAGTTGATTTTTCTTGAAAATGGTACACTTTAGAGCTTATGACCGAAAATACCTTTTTTGTGTAGAAAACATTGGCGGTTCATATAGGAGGCTCAAAACTGTACTTTTTCCAGTGGCGTAGAAGTTGGAGAAAAAAACACACACTACCCCTTCAAAATGTTCACCAATTATGAATTTTAAAAAATAAAAAATCCGCACAAAATATAGCTTATTATGAGTAGAAAATGCCTACGAAATTTGTTATCTGTGCGATAAACGGTTCCAGAGATATTCGCAAAAAACGATTATTTTTTTTAAATTTCAACACCCTGTATCTCGAAAATGGTGCATTTTAGAGGGTAAGTTAATAAAAATTTTTTTTCATATTTTTGGACGAGCTATCACATCCTGTAGTCCTGTGCATTTATTATGAAACACCCTGTATAAGAAAATCTTCTACAACTCTAAATACGAACTCTTGAAGACCACGCCAGAAGCACTACTTGCGAATATTACAAAAAGACCTCGTATAGATCTCAACGAAAGCAGTTGACGAGAATTTCTTGAAGAAATCGCCTAAAGGCTATATATGATTTCCCACAGAACTAGTCAGAGGTACTGCCTGCGATGATCACACCTATCTTTCATGCAAGCTCACGGAAACCTCGTCATAAGCAGTAAATGAGAATTTCCCAAAGTACCCGCCTCAAGTCAAGATTGTGCAAAGATTTTTCCACAAGATTTCGTAGAGAACTCAACAGAGTGTATTGTTAGAGAATTTCCACGTGGGATATCGCTAAGACCTCGATGAGAATATCCAGGCGACGGACATTTGGAGGTGGAATAGCGTTCTCGATAACCTCTCAGAGAAGTTACAAAAGGTCTAAAAAGATGTATCCGAGATATCTTCAGGGCCTCTTTGTGTTGCTGATATTGGTAAAAATTATTCGAATAATATTGACCCAATATTAAATTTATCTATCAATCCACTTTCACAATATCATCCCACCAATATTATCAATATAATATTGATTTTTCAATATTCAACCCTATTGGATCAATATACATTTTACTTTCACGTTATATAAATATTGGCCCAATATGAAACCATGATTCAGCCAATATGAAGTGCTACCTGGGAACAGATAATGTGTTATTAACAAAATGAAAAACATGAGGGGCCCCGAGTGCGCTCCTTGTGGCACCCCTAATGTGATGTTACTCACTTCGGAGGTATAGCCTTGAAATCGGACCGCACATCAGAGATTAATTATGAGCCAACATGAGGTGCTACCTGGAAACAGATAATATATCATTAACATAAATTAAAAACCTTGAAATCGGACCGCACCTTAGATATTAATTATGAGCCAATATCAAGTACTACCTGGGAACAGATAATATGTTATCAACGTAAATCAAAAACATGACGGGCCTCAAGTGCGATCCTTGTGGCACTCCTGCTGTGCTGTTTTTTACTTCGGAGATGTAGCCTTGAAATTGAACCGCACGTCAGAGAATAATTTCGAGCCAATATGAGGTGCTACCTGGGAACAGATGATAAATAATTAACGTAAATTAGGAACATGACGGGCACCAAGTGCGATCCTTGTGGCACTCCTGCTGTGCTGTTTTTTAATTAGGGAATGTAGCCTTGAAATCGAACCGCACGTCAGATTATTTATAAGCCAATATGAGGTGCTACCTGGGAACAGATAATGTTATTAACGTAAATTGAAACAGATGAGGTACCCCAAGTGCGATCCTTGTGGCACCTCTGATGTGGTGTTTCTTACTTCGGAGGTGTAGCCTTGAAATCGGACTGCACGTCAGAAATTAATTATGAGCCAATATGAGGTGCTACCTGGAAACAGATAATATGTTAATAACGTAAATTAAAAACATGAGGAGCCTCAAGTGCGATTCTTGTGATACTCCTGATGTGATCCTTTCCACTTCGGAGGTGTTGCCTTGAAATTGGACCGCACGTCTGACATTAAATATGACAATCGGAACTTAAAATTGTATTTTAAAATGCTATAATCTCACGTTTCAGATTGAACCCTCTCTTCCCTATCCTAATTAAAGTTAATGTCCGACACATCCATATACAGGGCGGGGAACGGCAGACGGCGGTTTATGCCCCGCCTCGAAATAATTCAAGATCCGGCACTGATATGTTATTCCAGTAAGGAGCTAATATTCCTTCTCATAGCTTTATACAGGGTGATTGCTATGTTGATCCTTTTTTTTAACTGTGTATGGAACTCGTTGAAATAAACCACTTTATAAATAATTTTTTCCAAAAACATGAAAAATAAAACAGTTGCTATATTACAAAACGTGTCCAATACGGTCCTGATTAACTTAAACAAGGTGTTCAAAACTGTCACAAACTAAACTCTTCATGAACCTACACAAAAAAGTCAGACGCATTTAGGTCTGGCAACTTTGGTGGCCATTCAACTGGTCCATTTCGACTGATCCACCTCTGGCTTATTTTTCAGTTTTCTGAAAAAAATTATTTGAAAAAGCTACTTATTTTAGCGACTTCTATACAAAGTATGAAAATTACGAATCACCCTGTATACCTTTAGGAAAATAGGAACTCTCGGTGTTGTTCCAGTGCGATTGGAACCTCCGTTAGCAACTGATTTGAAATTTAAATGCTCCACCAGTTGACGGACAATCTTCTGGTCTGCTCTCGCAGCGACATAACAAACATTTTGCCACCTTAATTGCGTTTTGAAAGAAAAACAACTCCCACGAGGGTGCTGTAGAACTGATTTGCTTAATGCTTTGTCATGTGTAACGAAAGTATAATACTTCAATTTAGTTGGCTGTCGTCGGCATGCATTTTTCCAGCCACTACCTTTCAACGAGACGTCCGTTAAATAAAATGCTGCGGCGAAACAATTTTGCAGCACGTCTACAGAAAAAAAAATGTCATTTTTCTATTCGCTTTTTCTTATAAACTCGGCTAAAGTTATTAATACGAACTAACTGGTTATGTCAAAGCCAAACATTGGCATCGTTAAGAAATGCTCTCCCGAGATGGAATACTAATAAGGCAAAAGCAGAGCACCAAGTCCGTACTTTTGATTGATATGGACAGAGAATGATAATAAGCTGGAATTAAAGAAGTAGATGCCTGTTATATCGAGAACGGGAAGGAGCGCCGGTTGAAGAATCTATTTAGGCCGAGTGAAATATCATCGGTATAATGAATGCAAATGGAATACAATGTCATACAAATTACTGATTACGCTGATCATTGAGTGATGCTGGATTGGCAGACTGGATTAAATATATTATTATAATCTATTCGTGGAATGTAATAATAGTTTGTTGCAGGAAAGTAGTTTATTGTAGACAATAAGCATGTTTTTATGATGGTGACTATAATATTTTGAACTCTGAGTTGTATAAATTAGCTATTCATTCAATAATTTATGACATAGTTGTCACTCTTGACCTCGTTGGATAACAAACACATTGAGTAATTTTAAAACATCGTTTCGTCAGGGTTCAGTCGAGTTTGATTATATATAATTCAAATGAAATAAAGAAATGGAAATGTGATTTATGATAAGGGGAGAAAACTCATGTACAGGTATGAGCCGTGGTGGTGGTGGTCGGCTGGTAGACAGTTCGCGTCCAAGCGTAGGGTGTGGTTTCGAATCCCAGCTTAGTCACCAGTCTTGTGCATGGCATCACACGTTGAAAGTTAAGGGTTGCTTTCCCTACCTCGCAAAAGTCCCTCGAAGACTTCTGATTGTTTCGCCTAGGTGTGCAACAGGTTGACGGGACTAACAATTTTAACAACAATACGTTTAACAACATGTTTTGTTAGTGACAAATTTCAAACAAAAGATCCTTTCAGAGAACACTACTTTACAGTATGATGAACATATGTGTACAATGTCGAGCCCTGTAGAATTGAATAATAATGATAGTTCGATGGAATAATATTACTCAATCGTTGCGTCAAATTTGATGAATAGCATAATTTTTTTTTATTTATTCATTCACGGGAAGAAATATCCATTTACAATACAATATAAAACACTAAGAAAAATATGTAAAAACATTTAAAAAATTATAACTATCTATATCTAACAGTTTAATACATTAACTAGACAAAAACAAAACAAATCAAAATGAAATGAGCAATGAAAGTTATAGAACTTGAGCTACATAGTAGCTCTCTTCATTTGCCAAAGCGAAGATGAAAAAATATCTATAGCCCTTGAGTGAACATTTGCCTGTCGCAGTAATCTAATCATCCCTATGTTTGTACCATAATTCGATCGATGTGCAACCAAGGAAAATGTGCTATATTCACGTAGTGCCCTAAGAGGTACATATATCTTCACTTCTTCTAATAATTCAGGAGCATCTATCAGACCGTTCAAAATCTTATAAATAAACAAGGTGTCAAACCCTTGCCTTCTGTGGATCAGAGGACTCAAATTCATTACTGACAGCATGTTGGTATAAGAGTAAGGAATGTTCAGCCTAAAAGAGCAATACATGAAAAATCTGCATTGAACTCTTTCACATTTTTCGATGTGGACTTGGGCATAAGGGCTCCACATAATCGAAGCATATTGAAGATGAGATCTAACCAATGAAAGGAATAAGATTTTCACTTTACTCATATGAAGAAAATCTCTAGACTGTCTCTTTATGAAACCCAACTGCTTGAGTGCTCTATTACAGATGTACTCAATATGCGAAGAAAATGAGAGGTAAGATTGGAAGATGACTCCAAGATCTTTGATCAAGGTAACTTTCTCAATGATAGTGTTATCAAAAATATAGTTGAAGGTACTGTATTTGTAGGTATACTCAGTTGGTTAGTGAGTTGTTTGGTGTGTACTTATACATTCTTATCTCTGGTATCATTAGAGAAATGACTAATAATGAATCAGATTTAGAAGATATATCTTGTACACCGCCAGACAGTTATAAAAATACAATAAATTTTAAAACACATTGTTTGCCACGTCACTCAAATACGAATGACACGAATATTTCCGAAGTTGATTCGTCAGTCACATATGTATGACAGTCCGTAACTATTGACAGCCATACTGCATTGAAAAGTATCTCACAAAGGGCCACTGCTTGAGAGTGTCTAACTTTTATTGTTGTGCTCATTGCAAATAGTAAATAGTGTGTATTCATCATTTTGGTTATATTTGAATAATAATTTCTTTTGTTTTTAAGTCATTTATATATGAATGACGTGGCCCAAATGCAAATTTTTTGAGGATTTCTGCTTAGTTAGCCATGTTATATATATAGCGAGACTGAAATAGATTCAATATAATGTTTTTTTTTTTAATGTGTTATACTAAATTGCGAATAAAAAAGTCCACGAAGAAGCTAGAAAGCACGGAAAAATGGTAAACACTTTCTGCAACACTTGTTCAAATAAACCTTAGTTGTGCTTGGAGTGTTTCAATACTACACACAAACAATATTTATGTTTTGCATTTATTTAGTTACAATTCAGTGTGAGTTTACTGATGATGAAATTTAATAAACATTTCAGTTTCCAGAGTGGTTTGAAATCACATTTTTCATTTATCTGTAATATCCGTACGTATGCAAGTTAGGCCAAACCAAGTATACATATACAGTGTGACACACTTAAGATGAAGACACCCCTGTATTTTAGTCATTTTTGAAAGCAGAGATTTGATTTTCGGTACAGCCGTAGACCTTCACGGGCCGCACTTTTCGCAATACTCAGCCCGAGTGACAGCCTTAAACCCAGCCTACTGCGATCCCGCGAAAAGGGCACATTCTCGATATTTTGCGTCGCGTTGGAGATACCGCAAAAAGTTATTCGAAAAAGTTGCTAAGAAATCGATTTTGACCCTACATACCAAATTTCAACGCAGAATTCGAATTTTGAATTTTTTTTGTGATTTTCATATTAAAGTCCGATTTTCAATTAATGGTTCTGAATAAGAAGCTACGAAAACAATAAATTCGTCATAATGTAGGAATAAGAATGAAAAACCTAATATTCATTATAAAAAAAATCAAATTTTGTTTATTAGTTGTTACTAAAAAGCAACAGAGACGATAAAATCGGTCAAAATTAAATGACAATTAATGAAAAACTATTTATTGAACCGAATTCGAACAGGAAATGAAATAAACACTACTATTGGAAGTCAGTTCTAAATATTGTCTCTCTCAACTGGCCCGCCCTCAATTCTGATACATTTTTCAATTCTTTTTCTATTATTATTGGCTACTCTCCTAAGTTCTGGAATACTCATTTCATGGCAGGCTTGCCTTATTCTCTCACAAAGTTCTTGCCTATTTCGTGGCCTAGACTTGTAAACCTTATTCTTGACGGTTCCCCAGAAGTAAAAATCCATTTGTGTTATGTCAGGAGAGCGAGGAGGCCATTGTTCATATGGGCTATTTCTACCAATCCAACGTAATGGAAAATGTTCGTTTAACCACTCTCGAGCCATCCAAGAATTATGAACGGAAGCTCCGTCTAGCTGAACGTACATCTCTTGTCGCACTTTGAGGGGAAGATTTTCAATGATTTCCCATAATTCATTATAAAAAAAATTCAATAGTCGTTCAGCGTTAATGGTATTATTGAATAAAAACGGTCCAATTATTCTGTCGCCTAAAATACCACACCATATATTAACTTTTTGAGAGCATTGGTCCTTACAGTTTATAACCCAGTGTGGATTATTGGTAGACCAGTATCTGCAATTTTGAGCAGATACTATTCCATTGGTAGTGAACATAGCCTCATCAGTGAACAAAATTTTTCTTAGGAAATCTCTATCATTTAAAAAATTTCCTTGGGCCCAATAGCAGTAATCTAATCGTTTATATTCGTCACCTTCTTTCAATGTGTGCAAAAACTTTGGTTTAAAAGGTTTGATTTTATGACGAACGAGACATCTTCTGATTTTCTCTCTACTCAAATTTAATAGCTCAGACCTTGTACGCAAACTAATTTTGGGATTGGCACGAACTGAAGCTAAGATATTATCATCATCATGGTACCTTCGATTTCGATGTGGGTTGTCATTAGCTGGACGATACTTTAATACACTTCCGGTTTGAGTAAAAAGTTTATTGACGGAGGCTGCTGTTCCAAGTCGAATACGATTTCGTTGCGGATGTCTTCTGTTGAATTCATGAGCAACTTGTCTGCTACTTCGAGCACCATCACCAAATAACCTTATTATTTAAATTTTTTCTCGTAAATTAAGACGTTCAATGGGCATTTTGTTACTGTTTTTGAAGCATTCACTTTCAAACTGACATTTGTTATAACTAGTTCATTTGTTTTCATGACGCTCTAGCCCAAATTGAAAACTGTTGGAACACAAAATATGAGACTTCTTTGAAACATTGAGAATGCCGATTTTCCATCCAAAATTAGGCAAATGGTATTATTCGCAACCAATCATATTCAACAGAAAATTGAAAAAATCCTCAACATTAGAGACAGGCTAGTAAAGAAGACTAAATTCGATTAACTTACATTTGATAAAATAATAATTTTCAATTTTATTTATTTCAATACGTTAATTTCATTGATTTTGACTATTTTATCATTTCTGTAGCTTCTTATTCAGAATCATTAATTGAAAATCGGACTTTAATATGAAAATTACAAAAAAATCAAAATTCGAATTTTTCATTGAAATTTGGTATGATGTAGGGTCAAAATCGATTTCTAAGCAACTTTTTCGAATAACTTTTTTCGGTATCTCCAACGCGACGCAAAATATCGAGAATTTGCCCTTTTCGCGGGATCGCAGTAGGCTGGGTTTAAGGCTGTCACTCGGGCTGAGTATTGCGAAAAGTGCGGCCCATGAAGGTATACGTCTGTACCGAAAATCAAATCTCTGCTTTCAAAAATGACTAAAATACAGGGGTGTCTTCATCTTAAATGTGTCACACTGTATATTCCCTGTGGGCCACACTCTCAACCACTCTCAACCATCCATTTGAAACATTCCCGTCATTTATATAGAAATGCCATGGCCTCTCACCTCCCACTATACGTCATACATGTATGAATGACAAATCAATTCTGGAAACAATACCGTCATTCATATATGGATAACGCGACATTTTAGCAAAGAACACAATTGAGAATATGGCTTGTTGAGAACTGTTACATAATACTTAACGGCAGTTAATGTGTTGAATAAATATCAGAGGAAAAAGAAAACCTATGAGCAAGACTCATAGAAAATGAGACATGCCTCTTTGCACACTAGATAATTTGATTTGGAGGTAATGAGAGAAACGCGAGAGTCGTTGTATACGTGCCACGAGTCTATGTACGGATGTCCACAAATAGCCATCTGCCGAAAAAAAAACGATTTAAACGGATGACGAGAATTTTAGGGAATTTCTGGATCGATACAGATTTCATGCGTACTTCCGTCTTTCTTTGCAATTTTAGCGAATAGGTTTCTCATCACCATCCAGAGATTCCTCACTAGTGAATTAATCCAAACAATCTGACAGTCTCAGTTTGTTTTTTCTTAGCGGAATGGGTACGGAAATGTCCCAAATTGTTGAATAATATAATATTGTGTTACAAAATACTTTCTGATAAGTGACTCTTAATTTTTCGTTATCAAAACTTACTGAAAACTCTATTTTACTTTTTGAATAATATCAACAGAACGTCACTCATTATTCAAAATATGAACGAAGCTTTTTCTTAAGAAGATTGAAATTATACTGAACCTTTTTGAAATGGAATTTGAATAGAAAAATATCAAAGGCACATTCAAAAACGAAATAATTCACAGATTGACGCTGAAATTATGCTAATCGAGAATTAACGAGCAGAGCATAAAAACATTGCGGTGAGTTGGAGCGTGTTAATTTCGATATTAGGACGAGGTGATGACGGATATTAAAAGCGAATTATTTTGTACCTCGATATTCCACCATATTGCAGTACGGGAAAACAGGTTGAGAATTTTCCGCGATGGCGTTGCGCTGAAGAGTGTTTAATTGGTTTTTCATTGATTGCTCATTTTCATACAGTTTTTATCATTTTGACATAAATCGAGGGATATTTGTTCAATTTATGAGGGCGTCTCACTGACAAAGCAGAGAATATATGGTAATTTACAATATGTTTCAAATACCTATACCCATCACCAACATTTTGCAATCAATGCGAAATTAGTTATCCTAGTTATGCATGATACAAGTTCGAAAAGTGAGACTTTTTTGTATGAGCGTGAAATTTGTTCAACAAAACACGCGAGTACATAAAACTCTTTACAAAAATGCATCATACAAAGTTATTTTTTACGACAGTTATATTGACAAATTGTAGTAACCATTGTTTCATCCTATGAAGTTTTCAATTTTTGTCGTATTATCAATTGATGACTTTCGAGTAAAATCTGAAGCAAAATACTGTCTTTTTGAAAAATGTATCATCATTGCTTTATGCACAGTTGATGATTTTACGTCAAGTTGATTTTTTACGCACTCGTGAACAGTTAGTACGTAAAACCATTGTAGATTGTAGGGGGGCGTACAGGCTGTGCAGCCTCACAAGCACTTCGACCTATAAGTTCTTTTGTGCGTGACCCTTGGTCTATTCGAGGCCCGGGATTCCGAGACTTCTTGTGAAGTTTATCAGGTTCCTGGGAGCTAAGTTCCTGATGTCGGAGGGCGTTAAAAAGGCCCCTTCCAGGAACTTAAGCCTCTTGCAGAAAAGCGCTGGGCATTCGCAAAGCAAATGTTCTGCAGTTTCTGCGAAGTTCTCGCAGTAGCGGCGACTATCACTCTCTGATTTACCCATCTTTTTGAGGTAGTACCCCAGAGGGCAGTGTCCAGTGAGGAGTCCCGTTACCATCTTCAAGTCTTTCTTGTCTAATTCGAGAAGCTGTTTATCTTTCTTTGGCGATAGGCACACTAGTCTTTTCGCTTGTCTTTGTCCTGGCACTTTATTCCAGTGAGATTTCATTTCATCGGTTTCCCAGCGTCGGAACTCCTCTTTCTAGTTGGCTTTGGAGAGTCCAGAGAAGGGTTCTGGGCCGGGAAATTGTGTGTTGGCCCCTTCTTTGGCAAGGCAATCTGCTTATCAGGGTGACCTGATTGTTCGTTGCCAGTTGTCTCAGGGATTTTTTACAGTCCCAAGTCAGCTTAGACTCACAGGTGCTTTTAGTGCTGCTTGGCTATCTGTTAGTATATAGATTTCTGCCCTTCGAGTGCCTCTTTCAAGGAATTCCTGGGCACATAATTCTATAGCATGTACTTCGGCTTGGAGGATGGTTGGGGTGTTATCAAGGGGTTTTGAGAGCCTAAAATTTGGTCCTGTTACGCCTACTCCAACCCTTTCATCCATCTTAGATCCATCTGTGTACCACACTGATACATCCCTTCCCAGTTGAGGTCCGTTCTCTGTGCATATTTGGTGGCTGTTTATGACCGTTTCAAACTGCATTTCGAAGTCGTACCTAACTGGCATGAAATCTGTCGGTTTAGACATGGCTTCTAGGGGAATTTGTTCCAATATCTTCAGTTGTCCATTCAGATTTCCCGCTTTTAAGTTTTTTGTCTGACTCAGTCTGAAGGCACTGTTTGCTGCTTCTTTCATTACTCATAGGTGCAATGGCGGAAGGTTTAGCTTTACCTCTAAGGCTGCAGTGGGACACGTAAATATTGCCCCTGTTATTCCCAGACAAGCTAGCCGCTGCACTTTCTGCAGCTTGACTTGTGCTGAAATTTGTTGAATTTTCGGCCACCATACCAGTGAGGCGTAGGTGACCATAGGTTTGATGATCGTTTGGTATGACTAATAAATCATTTTTGGTTTCAGACCCCATGTCTTACCAAAGACTCTGTGGCATGTCCAGCTTGCCGCTGTAGCCCTGGAAAGAATGTGGTTGATTTGGCTGTTCCAAGTCAGTTTTTGGTGTATTATAACTCCCAAATATTTCACCTCTTTAGAAAATGTTAGCTGGGTTCCATTCAGAGTTAAGGCTTTAAGTTCGTACTTTCGCCTCTTGGTGAATAGAACCAGCACTGTTTTGCTAGGATTGACGTTCAGTCCTTCCTTTGCGCACCAGCTACTGATTGTGTTTAGGGCTAATTGCATGTGGTCGGAGATTACTCCGTCATGTTTGCCCCTAATGGTGACGACTAGGTCATTGTCATAACCTTGAGTCGTGGAATCAGATTCGTGTAGCTTTACTAGCAGGTCGTCGACAACCAGTGACCACAGCAAAGGCGATAGAACTCCCCCTTGTGGGAAACCTCTTTCTGCTGTCATCTTGACATCTTGACTGTCTCTCCCCCTAGGGTCGCCACAATGATTCTGCTTCTCAGCATTGATTGTGTCCATCTGATCAGTGAGGCATTGATATTCCTTCCCACGTAAAACCATAGTTTACGCACTGTCGTAGAAAAACTTGTTTGTCGTCTTTTGTCAAAATTAATACAAAATCATCATTTACTCGTCAGATTCAAATGCATTTTCCACAATATGATTGGCAACCATATACGATACACAAAATTTCACTTTAAAAAAATATTGTCGTTTGTCGGCAACATTTTTCAGATCTGCACTGAAGTGAAGTGGTCGTGGTATTCGAGCGTTTGCCCGGGTTCGATCCCAGAGCCTATCACGGAGCTGAAGTGGTTCGAAATACACTTTTATGCAAGCTGTAGGTCCAGGATCTCCCTTGCTCGCACAAGCTCTGCTTTTGAGGGGTTGTCTCAGAAAAACTGGGAGTTTCGTAAAAAATAGCTTGAACCAGTCGTAACCAAACAACGGAACGTGAATTGATTTGGACAGGGAACAGATAGCTTCAGTACAGTCTCTGTATTTCCAACACGATAGAGCACCACCGCATTGCGCAAGATTTTGTGAACTATTTTTCGATAAGACCATGCGAAGAATATGAATAGGACAAAACGGGCCCATTATATGGCCACCGCGTTCACCCGACCTCGCTCTTCTTGATTATTCTATATGGGGTTTCGTCAAGGATAAAGTGTTCAGTTCCACTTTTGAAATGTGGAAGAGTTGAAAGATTCCATAAGACGCCATATGCATGGCTATGCTTCCCCGAATTCTTCAAAATATACCATTCAGATATCAAAAATGTGTTTGAAGGGTATTGGGCGCCAATTTATGAATAAGACGCCGGCAGTGATGACAAAAAAATATGTAAGAAACCAATTGTTGTTCTTTGTTATTTCCATAGTTTTTTATCCTTATTTTAAATAGTTTCAAGGTCACTGTATAATTGAAAGTTAAAAATCACCGTTTGCCTCCAAAGGTAAGAGCAAAATCAGTAATATATAAGTTTTGGACTATTTATTGTTTGGACCTTGATAATGGACAGAAATGGAGAAACAAATACCAGGTAAAATACACATCTGAACTCAGTAAGATAAGGACTACTTAAATTAAACAAAAAAATACACGTCGGTTTTCGAAACAATGGAGTTAAGAGTGGACCTCCAAGAACGAAACGTTTAGAGAGATTCAAAGCATTGTAAATTATTGCAAATTTGAAACGGAGAAGAACACTTTCTCATATTCCGAAAAATGGAGGCGTTAGCTACAAAAGAAAACGAGCCATTTCCGTTTTCCCTGTATATTTTGAAAACGGTTCGTGATATTTCCGATTGGGAAACGTGGTTCCATTGTTCACTGAAATTCGCAACAATTGTCTAATTCAAACATTTTTGGATCATTGAACGTTTTTGAGATGCCAAATGGTAGGTATGATATAAAAAATGCAGCTTAATATAGTGATTGCTTTAGAGTCGTTGAAATATGCACATTGTCTGAGTTGGCAAGTGATCCAAATGTGGTTTACTTATAAGAAACTGTGGAGTTACAGTACCTATATTCCCAAATCTTCAACAACAGTCTCTTCCCTGAAATTTTTTTCTGGTTCAGAAAAGACAATGAACTTGAACCCAAGTAGCACACCTATATTGGTAAAATATTGTGAACATATTGGCGAAATATTTTAAATGCAATATTGGCGAGAAAAAAATGTGATCATTCGGCGATATTGGATCAATATTACTTGAATAATATTGGCAAAATATTCTTGAACTAGTATTTGCCTCAAAATATTTGGTGATATTCGTAAAATATCGCTTACGATATTCTGACAATATTGGCACAATATTCAAAAGTTATATTGTCGAGAAGTAAAATGTGAACATTTTGCGATATTGGTCGAATATTGTTTAAATATTTTAGAAATAGTTTTGGTGAAATATTCTTGAAGCAATAATGGCCTCAAAATATTTATCGATATTGATACAATATCATTTGGATATATTTTGGTGGATGTCAATTTACCTTGGTAAATTATTAAATGTCTCTTAGTTTATGAAGGTGACACCAGAGTCTGCCTTTGATCGTCATAACCACTGAGTGAGCTGTCTTGAAAACAAGTTATGGGAAGTATTTAATATAATTTCGTAGATTTTAGAAGACGTTCTATATGTAGAGCCACCTAGCGGATTTTTATCCAGGTTTGATCATTATATGATTTCAATATGTTTCATTGAATATTCGGCCAATATTCAAATTTCATCTCAATCTAGAAGTAGGAAACAATATGAAGACAATATTGTTTTACCGATATCGATAAATATTATTGAACCAATATTGACCCAATACTAATTAATAAGATTTGTTGAATATTGGCGAAATGATATTCAACCAATGTGTAATCACACTTAAAGATACAATATAGCTTTTATTCCTAGAATCGATATGAGGGGAATATTAGGATTGCAATATTTAATCTAGATGTTTAAAACGATGTGAAGATAATATTGTTTTATCGATATTGGTATTATTGGTAAATACCATTCAACCAATATTGACTCAATATGAGTTATCACGATTTGTCAAATAAAATGGAAATGATATTTAACCAATATGCTATCAAACTTGGAAATGCAATATAGTTTTTTCCCCTATATAATCGATATGACTGGAATATTTGGATTGCAATATTTATTCTAGATGTGGAAAACAATTGTGTCGGAGGTTAGTTTGGATTGGGATCAGTAATGTTGAGGAAAAAAAACTATTGTTTTCTTGCCGACGTTTCGAATTTAATTAAATTCATCCTCAGGGCTCTGTAACAATGGTTTCTCATGAAATGATTTTTTTTTTAAATATATATCTCTCCATGATGTATTAGGTACTCTGAATTACGATTATTTTAAAAATGTTTGGAAAGTACCCACCAAAAGTAGTTATTTCCGTGTTAAAATCCTTAAAATTAAAAAACATAGCTAGACGTATTAGGTACAAAACGAAAACCACGGCACAATAAATAATACATATATATTCCTTTGCCGAAACAAACTGAACACTGAGTTAAAAATCAAGATTTGGAAGAATTTAAAAGTAAAAGGGGGGGAAAAAAGTCTAAAAAATATAGAACTATGATAGGTTTTGCATATTGATAAGAGAATGGTGGTACTTATAATAATAATAATGATAATACTTTATCTCGGCATTTGACGAATCAAATTAAAAAAAGCAGTATTTAGTCCATCTATATCTCTTCTGGTATTTACGCTGTCATGTTTGAGAACTTGTATCATTTCACTTATGAGTCTTTTGGAGAGATATGGTTGAACATCTAGAATAACTGGGTTTGTGAAATCAAAATTATGATTATTTTCTCTAGCATGTTCGACTAGAGCGGTAGGGTTTATAATACGTATTAAGTTTTTTTGTGTCTCTCTCATGTTCAGACTTTCGTTATCAATATGCAAAACCTATCATAGTTCTATATTTTTTATCCTTTTTTTCCCCTTTTTACTTTCAAATTCTTCCTAATCTTGATTTTTAACTCAGTGTTCAGTTTGTTTCGGCAAAGGAATATATATGTATTATTTATTGTGCCGTGGTTTTCGTTTTGTATCTAATACGTCTAGCTATGTTTTTTAATTTTAAGGATTTTAACACGGAAATAACTACTTCTGGTGAGTACTTTCCAAACATTTTTAAAATAATCGTAATTCAGAGTACTTAATACATCATGGCAAGATATATATTTAAAAAAAATCATTTCATGAGAAACCATTGTTACCAGAGCCCTGAGGATGAATTTAATTGAATTCGAAACGTCGGCAAGAAAACAATAGTTTTTTTCCTTAACATTACTGATCCCAATCCCAACAGACCTCCGACATAACTATTTATTGGATCACTAACTTATTAGATTTTGAAGACTACAATTGGGAAAACAATATATAACCAATATTGTATTATCGATATTGGTAGAAATTATTCAACCAATATTGACCCAATATTTCATATGATAATATACATTCAAAACTAGTTCAATCAATATTCCACCAATATTATTAATATAATATTGTTTTTTGAATATTCACCCATATTAGACCAATATTGATTTTTCATTTGCAATATATCTATATTGGCCCAATATGGAACCAAGATTCAGCCGATATGATGTGCTACCTGGGAATATATATTGTCGGCATCTCTTTTGTTACACTCCATCGATGGACACCGTCCATATCATCCTGTATTCGACACAGTCTTTTAGGTTTCGATCTCTCTATACAATTTCAGGTCGTCTGCGAATAACATACACTCAGAGTACTCTATCTCTTATGTTAGGTCATTGAGAAAAATAATAAAATTTATTTTTCACTTGTCCATTACTGCTTTATAATACCTTGGCAACGGTTGCCATTATCAATCTTAACGCCCGCTAAATGTTTTTTCTGTAGTTCAATAAATTAATTACGCAGAAAAGTTTTATTAATATTTTTACAAAAAAAAGGGACTATTTTTTTTTTGAAGTTTGAAGTTCTGTGAGTTGACCGATGATGAACTCCTCAATGTGCATTCGGTTTCATTCGGAACGTTAACATTTTCTTTTTCGGAAACGGAATGGGCTATCATTGTAGCAATTTTGTTCTTCGAGGAGATACTTTCTTCAATATAGCTCTCCGCTACCGAACTACTCTTCCATTTTCCATGTAATTTTAGTGTTTCAAAGGAAGCACCACTTTGAACAAGAAGAGTTGATGACGTTCGGCGTAGACAATGTCCGGTGTAACCATACGGGGTTTCCAAATTAAGGTATTTCGCTGTGATAGAAGGAACACTTCCTAAAGTAATTTTACCTACAGGTAACTCAATGAATTTATTATTTCTGTAAGTTAAAAAAACCTACGCCGTTTACATCCTTTTGGTAGTATAGTGCAATGTACTTTTTAACTAAGTTCAAGGCTCCTATTTCGCTTTCATCAACAATGGTGAAACTTTTTGAGGTGCAGTTCTTGGTTTCTGGTACCTTGATTAGTAAAACGGCTCCTCTGTCTTAAATGTCATCAATTGTCATCTTAACCATTTCATCACGTCATAAGCTTTCAAATGCGCCCATTAACAGAACAACTTTATGTAGCAGAAAAGTATCATCTGGAGTTTTTCTTATGAAAGGTAATACTTGTCCACCTTCCGACACCTTTGATTTTTTAGGAATGTATCCTTTCGATTTGACTTTCAGAATAAAGGACATCAGTTGACTGAATGCTGATATATTAATGTTTTCTTAAACAATCAATGTTGATTTCATCTGTGAGTATTTGGTCCATGACTATATGCACTATATTTTTCAGACTGAAATAATGTAAAATAAATAAAAAATATTAATATTTTTCATGAGATAAACTCACCATTTCCTGGAAGTATGCCAGTTTCATTTACGGTATTCACTCTGTTTTCATCTCTCCATTCCAAAAAATGGTCATACTCCTTCTCGTATAAGTATTTGGATTTCAAAGGCAGTAAATTTCCTAACGCTTTTTCAGCTTTCGGCGTCACATTCTGTGGGATCTCCATAATTATTATAAACGGTTTTTAATTTCCTCCACTAACAAGTTTGACAGTTCTTACAAAAATGCAGCGTCATTTTATTAAATAAACAACCCTTAGCAACCTCTTCAATGTTTCCATGGCAATTGCATAGAAGCTCACTTGTGCTCAGTTGCCGACCAGAACGCAGTAAATACTATGAGAAGTAATTCATGAATCAAACAACATCGTTTAATATAATTTTTTTCGTGGAAAATTAAATCTTGTATGCACCACGAGCGTTACTAGATTCTAACGCCCATCGGGCAACATTCATCCTTCGGGCCAGAGGCCCTCGGGTGAATATTAAGTTAGGATCTATATAACGCACTTGGTACGTAAATAGCTATAATGGGCCCAGGTTTCGATCCTCGTGGGACTCCAGAATATACACGAAATTTCCCTGTATAATTACTTCCATACTACACACTGAAGTATCCGTTATTCAAATACGAGGCCAATAATTTGAGTTCCTGGGTGTCAGCGCCATCTCTACAAAACTTTTACATACTCAGATTAACTTTATCAAATAATGCTTTGTGAAAATCATGTGAAACTAAGAACATTGAGAAAGTGGTGCCCGTCACGGAGACATGCACATATCAGTTAGAAAGTGAAATTTAATTTTGACACCTTACATTGATTTGAAAAACAATAAACTATTGCAGGTGCTAATTGAAAACTGTTTATAGTTTTAAAAAATCAACCACAGTCTTATAGCGTCTATCTCTGTCCCCTCAGTGATTATTGAAGAAGTATCAACACTGTAGAGTAGTTGGATATGTCTGTTTTTCATGAACGTTGCTTTTCTGAATCATCATCAATTATAGTTCCATCCTTAGCAGTTTAATCGAAAATGATGAAACGAATTGAGGCTTCTCAGAAATGTGTCGTCACCACGAAGATCTCTTCTTTACAACGCATGGTCTTCCAACAGTGGAACTTTTGAATTCGTTGACTATGGAGGTTATTTTCCGATGATTACAAACTCCATTAATTCAAGAAAAAATACATTTTTTTCTTTGTTCTCTGAACATTACAGGATACTTTTTTTGGTGGAAATCAGAATGTAAAGAAAATTGTTGGTAAAACGCTGTTTTTCATTGCTCCAACGTAGTTGAATGACGCTATATTCTCAAGAGATACATTATCCATACTGGACAATTATGAAACGAAATGTTTTCATCCGAGATTTAGTATTTCACTCTCAAACGTCAAACCTTGAGATTGCCCGTAAATACATGAGCCAAACACTAAACATTCCCATAAACCTGTGTTTAATACTCGGCTTCAAAGACTCACTTTAATGAGCCAATCATATAAAGAAACGTATCCAAATGTGAATACACATAATAAACTAATCAAATGTACATACGTTCGTGTACAACCGGTGTACCGTGCGAATTTGACATTCAAACTATTGTTTATGGCGGTGGATGGAGTTCTCTTTGAGAAGCCACTTCATTACTTAAGATCAAACAGTTGAAGTGCGTCATTAACTATTTTTCGAGTACTAACATGTTGTGTGGATGTACTGTTTGTAATTTGCGATTGAGGTATTTTACGAGGGTTTGTGGTGATATTGTCGAAAGTTTCGATAGTTGAAGATGATGATGTTTTTGTGTTGTTTTTCTCTTTGATTTTTTTTACAAGGATAAAAGAAAGCAGACAAAAATTGAAGTGTATTATTGTAATTGAATCCTGATCTGATTGTTTTTCAAAGGAAAATACTGTCACTACTTGACGGAAGCAGAGCTGTGTCGGGTAAATTTTACTCGAGAAGTGGGTACCGAGCACTTCCAATAACTAAAGAATGAGTACATAGTACCAAGTACTTTATTCATTGTACTTGCTATCTGTGCTCTTAGTATAAGTACTCGAATTTCAAGAGAACTTTCACATCAAATTGTTACGAAGGCATAGAAGCGCCCCGAGCAATTCTTTTTTGGAATCCCGACTTTAATCTCGGACCCCTGTCTTCAATCTCATATACCCGATTTTAATCTCGAGATTCGACTGTGCTCTCATATTCTAGAATTTTTACCAAGGAATCTCTTCATGAAGCTATAGACACCAAATGAAACGTTTTTTTCTCGGTCACTATTGTTTAAAAGGATCAGGTATATTGATTTTATTGAAAATATGAACAGGATGTTCATAAAATCAGATGTGGAATCATCTACAACTGAAAGACAAATTTCAGTCGATATTTTCTATCGTTCAAGATAACCTCTTGGAAGGTATTCATGTTGAAAAGGGAAACATTCTCAATTGAAAATTGAAACCAACATGACTACTCTGGAAAGAATTACGATAAAAATTAAGCAATTTTTTGTATAATAACTAACAAAAAACAACTACTTTCCTAGCTAAATCCACGCTAGACATTAAACTACATCTAATATATATTGTATTATAATAATAACAGTAACCCTCCACCCGCACAGGCTATATGCATTTGGGTACACACTCTTCGAGTATTTATGAGGAAGTATTGTTATTGTATCTTGAAAGAATAAATTTTATTAATTTTTTTTGTCATATCTAATAGAAATCAACTACTTCCTTAGCTAGGGCCACGATGGACTTCGAACTACATCTGATAGATATTGTGAAAAGAACCTGTCTTGCAAATTTGCACTTTCAGATTTTTTCCTTCAATTTGTATATATTTCACAATATCTATCAGATGTAGTTCAATGTCCAGTGTGGCTTTTGCCGGGAAAGTAGTTGTTTTCTGTTAGAAATTACAATGAAAACAGCTTAATTTTTATTGTAGGTTTCTTACATTTCCAGAGGAGTGTTATTTTGTTTCAATTTTCAGTTCAGAATGCTTCTCTTTTCGATAATGTATCTATTATTACATGGGACAAATAATGTTGAATTTGGTGGATCTATTTAATATATCTGTTTGTACTTCAGATATTCATTCTTTGCTCCATTTCTAAACCATTTCATCACATGTACACTCATTATTGAATGGCCCTGAGGATAAAATTATTAAAATTCGAAACATCGCTCCGGTAGAAAATATTAGTCCCAACAAAGTATCTGGACTATTCTCTCCCAGAATGAGATGCGAAGCCAGATATATACATGGTGATTTAGAATGAGACCAACAAACTCCGTGTGCTTATTCTTTAAATAAACATAAAATGATTTTTGTTGTTGTTTGTTCAAAATTTGTTCTTTTCGTCAACCGGCTGCACCCTTATGAGCAACCCATAAGTCTCCGGAAAACTTGTGAGGTAGGAGACCAGGCCCTCAACTTTTAACGTGTGATGCCCTTATGGTTGACAAGCAAACTTTCGACCATCACTACCACCATAAACAGATGTTTTGATTCGCTTTTCGACTGAAATTCAGAAATTAAAGTCGGACCCACGACCTTAATCTCGAGGGTCTGACTTTAATCTCGGACCCCCGACTTAATCTCGTACCCCCGACTTAATCTCGTACCCCCGACTTAATCTCGTACCCCCGACTTAATCTCGTACCCCCGACTTTTATCTCGGGGGTCCGACTTTAATCACGAGGTCGGGGGTCCGAGATTAAAGTGAGACTCCTGAGATTAAAGTCGGAGGTCCGAGATTAAAGTTGGGGGTCCTAGGTTAAAGTCTTTCACTCACAAATTTTTGTTTTTTGAATTAACAATTAAAAATTTCGCAAATGTCATAAATGAATTTTTCTAAAATTTTTGAGCTTATGGAGACATTTTTGTGATATCTAATTTTTTGTGATATGGGTTGTTCTAAGTTAAGTACACCATGAGCAACCGGTATATGGGAAATTATAATATGAGAACACAAATTTTGTGAATTATTTTCAATTACATTGTATGTAATTCAGTAAAAATGTTTCATACAAATTCAAAAATATCCAAAAACGAAAGTAGGTATATCACAGCCTACTCTGTAATATAAAAAAACTGTATTTGCATCAATCACAATGTAGTTACTTCAATTGATTCTGGTAAGTTTTTTGTACGAATGAAACTCCCCGTTTTCTTGTTGTTCCTCTGAACCTATGTCCAAGTAAATAAACGAGCACCCTGAATCAATTTCGTACTCATGAAATTTACCCCCAGACCTCCGATTTAGTGCCCTAACCCAAGTCACTTTCGTTTCACTGACATTCTATCACATAAATTGTTTTCTATTATTGATAATAGATTCTGATTCTCAGATCAATAAGTAAACATAGATCGGCCCGATGCTACGTAAACATCATATTCACTGAACCGAAGATAATTCTTGCGGAAACTGTTTTGTTTCGGGTTTTTGACATTCGAACCAAAACACAACACCTCTAGCACAGTGCCGTGCTTTTATAAGGGGGTCAAAATTACTTATGCAAATGCAGTACCTGTGAGCTGCAACAAGTTATGTCACGGTTTTGTCTTAAAATTCCTAGAGTCAATAAAAAGCCGGGGGTTGGCAGCAAATAACTTTTTATCAAAATTTGGGGATTCAAGATAGCGGATTAGTTTTGTGATATTCTTTCCTTAGTTGGATTCTAGGAGTTTTCAGCTATCAAAAATAAAGCATTATTTATGGTCTAAAGTAATTATTTCGAGAGATTTAACAAGTTCCTTGACTATATTTCAAGTTTGGTGTCTGGGGGTTTATGTTGTGTAGATCAAGTTTCAACGAATCAATACGAATATTTTAATAAATATGGACAAGTTGCATAAAGCTTTCTGTTAACGTAGGTAACCTAACTGGTGAGCTTAGACATGCGATGCCATAGTAATCATCAAATCAAATATTTATTTGTCTGTTAAATTCTTTATGCAACTGGCCCTATGAGTTAAGAAACCTTCTCCAACATCTATAAATAAATTGTTCATTCTGTTGAGTATTATCCTTCCTAAATTTTAGACCAGTTCATTTATATGGCAAGTACCTGTCAGATAACAACTACTCTCCTGGCTAAGACCACGACGGGGATTGAATTGAATCGAACAGATACTTGTGCAACGTTCCTCAAAGCACCAGAGAACGCAAGTGCAAGTGTTTTGTGTTGATGAAGTGTTGTTAAAATATTCCTGTGTGTTTTCGTGGTTTTTGTCCTGCTTAAACAACTTAAAGTTACATTTGGAATATTTTTAAAAATAGTGCAGTGGTTTAGTGAGACACAATGTCGAAATACTGCTTTATTTCAAAACAAATGATAGTAAACAAACATTCCACAGGCGTTCCAGTGGCGTCAAATGCACGATACAAATCATGCAATCAAACGTATTCGTCAAATATAATATTGGAGGACAATGAAACTCATTCAAAATTACAGATAAGAAAAGCATATGGCAAAATGGTGAATGCTTCAATGTTTGTTATAAATATCTGTAAGCATGGGGAAAAAACATTGAAGATTATGACAGGAAAATTGACTTTATTTTCCAATAACAGAAGGACAATTAATGATATACCAAAGGACTTGCTTAAAAGTTTTGGAAATCATTTCTTTGAAGAAGAGCCTTTATCAAACCATAGTTATGCATTGGCAAAGGCAATACTTAATTTTTTTTTCAAATTCCGAATATACCATGAATTGTCAATAAGCGGAACTGACAAAGTAGAAAGGGTAATGTCTCTTTTGACAAAGACAGTTTTCTAATGAACAGTCGTTACCGACCGATGATGAACCCTTTACTCCCATAAACACCTACTACGTAGGCTTATTATGGCAAGTACCTATCAGAAAACAACTACTCCCCTGGCTGAGACCACGACGGGTATTGAATTAAATCTAACAGCTACTTGTGCAACGTTCCTCAAAGCATCAGAGGACGCAATTGCAAGTGCGTTTAATTCAATACCCGTCGTGGTCTTAGCCAGGGGAGTAGTTGTTTTCTGACAGGTACTTGCCATAATAAGCCTACATAGTATGTGTTTATGGGAGTAAAGGGTTCATCATCGGTCGGTAACGACTGTTCATTAATATCAACATTAACACAGGAAATAAAATATTTATTGAATGAAATATATGCTTATACCTCACGTTATTATAACAAATTGGCAAATATCACTATTATTTATCTAATTTCAAGCCTAACATACAATATTACAAATGTATAAATATGTGTCAAAGTGTATGTGAAAGAATGATTCTCAAGAAAGCTCAGTACATGAGGATTTCAACACTTGGTATTTATTGATTTTTAAATAGAACTGTCTTTGTCAAAAGAGACCTGACCCTTTCTACTTTGTCAGTTCCGCTTATTCAAGATATAATCAGATTTTGAAAAAAATTTGAAGTACTTATTACCTCTACCAAGGCAATACTATGGTTTGATAAAGGCTCTTCCTCAAAGAAATGATTTCCAAAAAGGACATGGCACTGGATACAGGTATTCCTGGGGCTCGACAGATTTTTTTTTAATTTTTGGATATTTTTGGTCAAAAGAAACAACTTTCTTCATTAGACTTTTTTCTAGCTCTACAGGGTGAGCTAAAAAATTGGGTTGAATCTCTTATGTGAATTATGGAAAATATTGTCTGTAAGTAGTTTTTTCTTCATTTTTGGGTATAAAATGCTGTGAAAAATATCAATTGACTTTTAATGTTGTGCATATTTACAGGATGAGGCATCAGAATAGGCGATTTTTCTAAAAACTGTTTATTACCTTCTCGTCCCAGTGTGGACTTTTCATTGAATTTCTCGAAGCCAAAAATTGTCCCAAAGTTGCTCGTGTTAGCATTTTTGTTTTTAACTTGTTTACACCCATATACAGTGTATTTCACTTGTCATGGAGACACCCTCGTATCTTCCGTAATTTTTGACGTAGAACCATAAAATTTTCAGAATCGATAGATGCACTAGGAATGAACTCACTGCACAAAAAGGGTCATCCAACATGATATACACTGCACGCCAGTAGCGATGGAAAAATGGGCAGTTCCATCGCTGCTGACGTGCAGTGTACAACACGTAGGATCTCCGCTTTTGTGAAGTGAGTTAATTTCTAGTGTATCTATCGATCCCGGTAATTTCATGATTCTACTTCGAAAATTACGGAAGATAGGGGAGCGTTTCCATGAGAAGTGAAACAAATTAGAATTTTTGAAGATTGAAAATTTTTCAGTAGATAGGTGTAATAGTAGTGATTTGGGGATCCTGAACACGAATCCAAAAGAATTTTGGGTCAATTTTGTCCCCTAATATAACTTTCCGGTAAAATGGATGGTTCCATCGCTGATGGCGTGCAGTATATATCACATAGAATGACCCCTTGTTTGCAGTGAGTTCATTATCAGTGTATCTATCGATTCTGAATTTCATGGTTCTACTTCAAAAATTACTGAAGATACGAGGATGTTTCCTTAAGAAGTGAAACATACCGTATATGGGTACAAACATGTGAAAAACAAAAATGCTAACACGAGCAACCTCAGGAGAACTTTTGGCGTAGAGAAATTAAATAAAAAGTGCACTCTTGGGCGAGCAGTTAATAAACAGGTTTTGTAAAAATCGCGTATTCTGCCTCATCCTGTATGTATGAACACCATTCAAAGTCAATTAATATATTTCACAGCATATTTCACCCAAAAATCAAGATAAATCAACTAACAGACAGTATTTTCCACAATTGACATTAGATATTCAACCCAATTTTTAGCTCACCCTGTAGGGCCAGAAAAAAAGTCTAATGAAGAAAGTTGCTTTTTTTGACCACTATAATGATATATCCAAAAATAAAACAAATCTGTCGAGCCCCAGGAATACATGTATCCAGTGCCATGTCCTTTAAAGCAACTCCTTTGGTATATCATTAATTGTCCTCACTGTTAGAATTTTAACAATGTCAATATTATTGGAAAATAAATTCAATTTTCCTTTCATAAGCCTCAATGTTTTTCCCCCTGCTCACAGATATTTATAACAAACATTGAGGAATTCATCACTTTGCTTTTCACTTTTTTGCTTTTCGTATCTGTAATTTTGAATGAGTTTCTTTGTCCTCCAATATTATATTTGACGAATACGTTTGATTGAATGATTTGCATCGTGCATTCGACGCCACTGGAACCTCACCTGTGGAATGTTTGTTTACTATCATTTGTTTTGCAAACAAAGCAGTATTTCGACATTGTGACTCAATAAACCACTGCACTATTTTGAAAAATAGTCCAAATGTAACTTTAAGTTGTTTAAGCAGGACAAAAACCACGAAAACACACAGGAAAATTTCTAACAACACTTCATCAACACAAAACGACAAGGTACAATGTCCGCCACGGCCGGTGTCACAAGCGGTGTTGCCAAGAGTAAAATAATTCTAGTAACCGCTCGAAGTGCCTAAAATTTCATCAGTTCAAAACGACATATATCTACCTTTTTGGTAGGTAATTTTTTCACAACTTTCTGGACATAAACATTTCTCTAGAATTTTTAGAATAATACATCTGAATATAAAATATGATTGATTATGCATTTATTGGTAGGTTCCTACCAAAATCATATTTTTTTACCAATTTGACAACAGGGCGTCAATGTTTGAAAACATTAGGGATGAGAGGTGTACGTAAATAAACAAAGTTGTCTTCGGTTCAGTGAATATGATGTTTACGTAGCATCGGGCCTATCTATGTTTACTTATTGATCTGAGTTCTGATTACTCAAGGCCCGTCAATCAATGGTACTGTGAAAATAACAAAAAATACACTTTTTTTATTGGTGCCCCATTTTAACTATTTAAAGCACGCCTCGGCGTGTTCAAATCGAACTTTCAAAGACGCGCGTTTTTTAAAGTTACCATGGTAACATCAACAACTCGAGAAACGTGAAGTCTAGATGACAGCTTTTGATTATTGATCTGACAGCAGTAGAGTCCCTGTATGCAATTTGACATTAGATCGTATATTAGAGTCGGGACACTCTTTGACAGGACATCAAAATAAACTCGTTTCAGGTTATGTCTACCTTGTGAGGCCGAATGAGCACAAGGGCGTATCGTCAGGGAGGGAATATGTGAAAACATGTTTTGAGAAACACGTAACCCGAGTTACTGTAACGGTATCTTTCAAAATCGAATAATTGTCAACTGAAGCTTCCGAAACGATATACATAATAAATTCATACCGTGATGTATTCGTTACATAATTGAAGAGCAATTTCAATGATTTATCAATTTCCTGGGATCCAGTTCTATTACAAACATGGAAGTCGGCGCTCAATAGAGCCGCTTGGAATATAACATCAAAATCGAGAATTTGTCAGGTGAATTGAAATGATAGTTAAAGAAAGCTGGGTTTATAGATTGAGTCGCAGCCGCAGTCGTTGCAGTACGAAGATAAATGTGCCGTTGCTCATGCATACCTTTATAGTTCCGCTGCCGTTGCAGTTGCTGTTGTCGCTGCCGCCGGTAGTTAACCAACATTTATCTCGGACGGCAGCTGCAGCAGAAAATGACATGAAACTCAAAATTTCCGTGTCAAAAATGAATGAAAGGTCACATAATTAAGGTTATGTATTTGTCTATATAGTTTGAGAGCATGAATAAATTTTACTAAGAAATTTCAGAATATGAGGAAAATATAGATGTTGATGTAGGCATATTCCTTAACCTACTAGAAGGATTTCCACATCTATATAATCTGAAGGACAAGAATTATAAAAATATGTTCATGAAGGAAAACAGTTGGCGCTCAATGAACAAAAAATAAAACTATAAATGGGTCATAATTTTGCTTGCGGCTACGGCAACGGCAGCGGAAGCGGCTGCGACACAATCTATATATCCTGCTTAATATCTATTGAATTGGTAAAACTTTTGAGCAGAAGAGTTTCCTGCAATCGAGAAAAACTCGACTGAATATATACAAGGTTATTCAGAGTTTAAATAATATTTTTCATAAACAGGTTCACTTCAATACAAAATATTTCGAGTGGTATGTTGCAAAGAAGTTGAAAACTAATGCTATTTCTGTTTCGAAAACGATTGAAGAGAGTGAATCACTTGGTACTAGATCATTTCAAAATTTTCTGTGCATGGAGGAAGATGTATTTTCCAATGTTTTAAAAGAAAACAACGAGTTATAGTTAAAATCGGTTCGGTATGAAGTTTTCATACAAGAAAAAAATCTTTTAAATATTTTTTTGGAACAAATGGTTGAACGAGTTCAAATCAGAAATGAAATTTCGCAAACAAAGTTGAATTTTTACGGAAAATTTGACTTGAATTCAGATCAACTTCCAAATAAAAATAGAATCCGTAATGGAAAAAGGTGGCGACCTGAGACTGTCAGTTATCAGATTCACATGTGGTACTTCTGGCTATGAAACCTTATTAAAACTGAACTATGTGTTACTTAGTATAAAAACGTTGAATCGTAAAATAAGTCACATTCAATTTTCTCCAGTCCAGGCTATTGCATGAAATAAATACTTCATTATTTTTTCTTTGGTGCTTGGCATCGACTGCTATGGTCATTAGCCATGTGTTCTAAACGCTTATTAGAAATTATAAACATATGTTCATCCATTGGATTCAATACCGTTAATGTCAAAAGAAACGAATGTTCTGAATTATCCAGCCTCCAGCTACTCAATTTTTATAGCATTTATGTACTCAATTTTTATAGTTTTTTATTGTCTTCAGCTCCTCAATTTTATCATTTTCGGCCTTCAGCCTATCGTATTTTAAAAAAAAAAATAGAGTAATTCGTTATCATTTCTGCATATTTATTTTGCCTTCCCAATTTATAGTTTATCTTTCTCTTTGGTTCTGTCTTTTGCAGCCTAGCACCCTCCCACCTGTCAACTCATGTCCTATTTGGTTAAATATTCACTTAATTTGAATAATATATTAATCAATCATTTGTTGAACATTATTCACACCCTAAATGAGTCAGCAAAAAGTGACATCTTTCAGTAATTTTGAATAAAAACATAGAATTTGCATTGTCAAAAATTTGGGGTTATAAGGAAAATAAATGAAATTTCAAATGAATTTGATTTGTTATTGCATACAGATAATGGTTTTCAGTTTGATACTGCAAATCAGACAAAATGTAGTTATGAGTGCCTCATTTATTTTCCACGAAAGTTCTCGATGAAATTCTAAAATTCTGCGTAATGAAACAATAACGCCTATTGTGAATATAAAAATGAATTCGACCAAGGTTGCCAGTAATACATCCATCCATTTACAAATGATGTCGTCCCAAAACTGTGGGGTATAGGATAAATAAATAATACGATCATCGTCGTTGGAATATCTCTATCATTACTAGTTCGAAAGTAAAAAATCATTGGTTTTAATATTCTACGATCGAAATCATCTCACGTCGAAATCTTCAAATCTCATGTACTAATGGCTCTGTTGAAAAATCCCCCTGTGCAGATATTCTGCTTGCGTGTTTTGATCAATAAGATTTTTCTCACCCTGTTTACGAAACGCCTCTGTTGACAGAGAAGGAAATATATTTTGTACTGTCAATACTCTCGTTCGACCGTTGTCACATCAACGGTATAGATATATCTTCCGTTCTTGTTTGACTGATAGAATTCGCCATTTAAAAAATATTTGGTTTTACCATAATTTTTGATATATAACATAAAACGCATTATTTCGATGTCCTGTCAAAGAGTGACCCGACTCTACTATACGATCTAATGTCAAATTGCATACAGGGACTCTAGACAGCAGTAACTTGTAACGTCAAATAAACAACTTGTTCATTTATATCTGTTACCATTTGCTTTTCCATTCATTTGATGTACTTGTCAATTTCTTTTCTTTGCGCTTCATTAAATTTTTGCCGTATTAACATTCAAAGAATCGAATTCATTTTTAGGTACTACAGTGACAACAATTAATCGTTGATGACAAATTGCAAATTTATTTCTGTTTTTCTCATTTCCATGTCAACGAAGGGAATACAAAATATGTGTGCTGTAATGATAACTTTGAAGCCGTTTTTGTACAGAACAGTTGAGGGTCATATGAATGTGGTTGGAAAAAATGTGTTTGATTCGATAAAACATAATCATTATGAGCAAGCAAGTTGCCTTGAAACTTTGTTGAAATACTATTTGTCAAATATTCTCAAGTATATCATGACAATATAATAAATTATTGTAACTGTCAAGTACTGTTCGAATATTTTTCGAAATGCCGTTTTCCCAAAATGTGATATGTTAGAATCCTACTTGGTTTGCCAGAAAAATAGTGTAAGAGCACTCCAACACTACAACAATTCATTCCCCGATCGTGAATTACCTAATCGGCGTATTTTTGCTGTGCGTCATCGTCGATTCAGGAACAATGAAAAAGTTTTTGAGAAGAGGAGAACTAAAAAGCGTTTTGTAATATCTGAAGATGCAGAAATTGACGTTTTATCCTAATTTCAGGTATATCCAAATAATTCCATCAGAGATTTATCTAGAGAAATAGCTGTTTCACTGTCTGGATTTCAACGAATTCTTAAAAAACATAAGATTTCTCCTTATAAGTTAAGACAGTGCAACACTATAGAACCTGGTGATCCTGAGAGACGATTGGGGTTTTGTCGGTGGTTTATGAATAAATGCAGACAAGATCCAAACTTCTATAGAAATATTATATGGAGCGATGAGGCTAATTTTTCAAATCGTTGGAGGTATAATAGAAATAATTTTCATTATTGGAGTAGACATAATCCATTTCCAGTCCATCCCCACAATCCGCAAAGGCGATTTAGTATTAATGTTTGTTGTTGTTTATTAAGAGGCAGAATTATCGGTCCATTTTTCTACCATGGTTCTTCGAACGGACCCCGTTACATTAATTTATTAACAAGAGTGTTGGAAGAGTTTTTCGATGATCTCGATCTGGAGGCTCGTCAGATGATCTATTTTCAGCAGGATGGAGCACCAGCACATAATGTCAGTGGCGTAAAAAGAATGCTGCGAGGCTGTTTTGGAAGCAGTTGGATTGCTACAAATGGTCCTGTGAAGTGGCCCCCTCGTTCACCAGACATGACACCTCTAGATTTTTATTTTTGGAGATTTCTGAAATATGAGGTGTACAAAATAAAACATAATGTAGATCAACTGAAAAATTATATTGAAACTATAATTAATAGAATTGATGGCTGAACTGTATTGAATGCCACACGTAGTGTCAATAGAAGGGCCCAAATATGTGTTCAACAAGAAGGCGATGTTTTTGAACATTTAATTGATATTTTATAGCGCTTCATCAAATGCGTTTGTTATAAATGTTTCCTATTAATAAAACTTATTCTTATTTTCACCTTTACGAAAAAAAGTCAAATGAGATTTGTTGTTGAGAATGTTATTACGAATCGAAATGCATGAAAAAATATAGGGTGTTCCATCGAAAAAAATAACATTTTATGAAATATTCTGAAAACGCGAATGTAATTTTTTTTTGTGTTTTCTGCATCGAGAAGACCATTAAAAATGCTACTAGTTTGCCCATTCAACCGAGTTCGTAGCATCAATAATAACGGAGTTGGCAATGCTGCCAACTTAATGTGGAACACCCTGTATAATATACATGGTGATTCAGACTCATGGCGATTTCAAAAACGGTAAGACTTACAGAAATGGTACAATTAGAGAACATTACTTCAATTAATATGAACCCTGTTTCCACTGAACGATATTTGAAAATTCAACCTATATTTTTTTGTATACCTTTTGCAATTTTATTTTCTATACATGAACGTTTTTAAATTATTTTTCGTATATGTCAGTGGTACTAGTTAGTTCTCCTTCTGTTTCTTCATAAATTAAAAAATCATTTCGAATTGACGATATTCACCTAACTGCTCAGTGAATTATATAAAGACTGAAGAACACGATGTGTTATTGCCTTGTTTCATTCCATCTTGAAGAGTGCTCCTAGCAATACCAAATTTTCTTGAAACCTTCCTAATACTATTATCTAAATATGACAATACTAATACTTTTCTCATTAGATATGTCCTGTAATGCGGCTTGCATTTGTTCAAAAATATGCAATAAATAAAATTCGTTGAATGCGGGAGGATAGTGACGGCTGGTCGGTATTTCCCGCCTTGTGTACTTGCTGGCATTACCTCATATAACCTTCTGCTTCACAGTGTATTTCCTATAAATCACAAAAAATTCCCAACAAAATTTAATGATGAATATTGCATGAAACTCATATAAGAAACACGAATATATTAACTGTGACAAAATATTCCTCTAAAAATGTCTTCCGGCTACTTCAACAAATGTCAAATATTGTTGAGCAATGTAATAAACCTATCTGAGTCGCTTATCCTGGCAAAATTTCGAGCACACATTTTAACATGGTGTAACAGATGGCGCAGCGTGTTTTTGCCTTAAAATATTAGTTTACAGTAGGAAATATTTGTGAGCCGGTATTACCATGATGGACTGTATTGCCCACCTTTACCCAAATACGTTTTCTGAATACTTATTCACCTTCTTCGATTGAGACCAAGTCATGAACTAATTGTATTGTAATTCATATATTTGCTCGATTTTTCTGGAAGGAGATTCAAAGTAAAATTTTTCGCATATTCTGCTACATCAGGAGGTATGTTAGATTTCACTATCACCATTGTTTATATAGAATATAGTTAGTCAATCTTATGGGATTATAATTGGATCAAAATGGATGCGACATGTAGATGGCGATAGTGAGCTCGCATCCAAGTCATGTCGTAACTTCAGTGATCTGGCCTCTAAGTCATGTCGTAACTTGATTGAAACAATGGGACAGCATTAAAATCAGGGTTTATTGAAGGAACCTGCATTAAAATGACGTCAAATATTCATGTTTTGTAACTAATCACGCTAGATGACACTCGCGTTTGCGTCCAACGCCAATTACACAGGCATTGACTAACTATCTTACTTCTATATAAACAATGCTATCACTATTATCCATGAATACTTTTTTCGCTCTAAAGCGGCAAGGCTGTCAATAAATTACACTCCTCGAAAAACATCAACTGTCATGCGGTAGTCGAGAAAAGTTATAAAGTTATAATAATAGTCCATTTTGTAAAGGAGAACATTCTCAACTGAAAATAGAACCATAACATGACTCCTCTGGAAATGGAAAAGAACTTTCCCGGCAAAAGACACGCTGGACATTGAACTACATCTGATAGATATTGTGAAAAGACTCTATTTAACTTGAAACAAAAAATGTGAAAGTAAAAATTTCCATTTTCATACATGGAGTTGAAATGAGAACAAGATATTTTTTGTAATATCTAACAGAAAACAACTACTTCCCCGGCAAAAACCACTGGATATTGAACTACATCTGATATTGTGAAAGAACCTAAGTTGAAAGAAAAAATCTGAAAGTGAAAATTTACATTTTCATTCAGATAGTTGATTATTTCTTATGCCCAGTTTCCATTCGAGATTCATATCTATAAATGAGATAGGGAAGAATGTTAATCAGAAAATCGCTCATTTAATTTTTGCGTGAAATGTATCTCTTTCGCTAGGCCTCCAATACATTTTGGTGGACAAACATCTATTTCACTCTTCTCAGATCCTCAGGGAGGTCGGAAGAAGTGGAAATCATACTCTTCAGAAGCAATTTCACACAGGAATGATGGAATTGTTGGAATATTTCTTGTGCGGTGACACTTTGAAAATATTTTTCTGATATAAAACCTGTCATGGGTATGCAATGTTGATTTTGTTTAAAATATGAACAGGATGTTCATAAAGTAGGTTTTGGAATCATCTGCGACTGAGAGACAAACTTCAGTTGCTATTTTCCATCGTACAAGATAACCTCTTTCGAAAGGGATTCATTTGTTGTAAAGAGAAACATTCTCAATAATTCAAAGTTGAAACAAAACATGACTCCTCTAGAAATGAAAAAATCCTACGATAAATTGAAGTTACTTTTTTGTATTATCTAACAGAAAACAAATGCTTCCCTTGCAAAAGCCACGCTGGACATTGACTAGATCTGATAGATATTGTGAAAAGACCCTATATAACTTGAAAAAAAAAATCTGGAATTGAAAATTTGTATTTTCATTCAGAGAGATGTAGTTCATCAATATCCAGCGTGGATTTTGCCTGGGAAGTAATTGTTTTTTGTTAGATATTACCAAAAAGTACACAGAGAAAAATATTTCTTTGAATTTAACAATTACTGTTAAATTCAAAGAAATCTGAATTTTGAATAGGTCCAACAAACAAGCTTGGTTGATTTAAAGTTTCCGTTCTTTTGGGTTTTCAAAGAATTCATTATTTTGTTTTCATAAAATTTCTTCAAAATGTTATATTTTATTATTTGAAACAAAGAATATATTTGTTTCGATAAAAAATGTTTTTTTCAATTTATGAACAGGTATGGAATCTTCAACCCCCCTTGATAATTGAAACGCCCTTTCACTTGGAGAATTATATATATATATATATATATATATATATATATATATATATATCAAGATAATCAGGTTAGGATTAATATTTCTTACCTCTGAAACTAGAGATCAGATGACCCAAATTCCATTCTTCTGAAATTTCCATGACACACAAACTACTAACCAGAACCAGTAAGAAAAAACATTAAAAATCCACCTGTGAATACCGCGAACAAATGCGTTGTGCCGTTGGGTTTAGGCGGTTGTCTGACGATCGTACCACGTGACACTTGACTTCTCGACCTTCGACCAGTCTTCTGTTACTGAGGCACAGATTAGGATAGGTATATTGGGTGGTAGGAATGAAAGATGGCATATACTTTTGTCTCTCTCATACGCAAACAAAATCAATATCTCTTTTTCAAGAAATGTTAGTGAAAGAAGTTTTCTCAAGATTTATTTATTCGACATTCGACCCAATATGCCCTGCTCTGCATTTTTTATTATAAGCGTCCTTGATTCTATTCGAATTGGGTAAAAGAACAGAAAGAAGCGGTGAGCGGAGCGGGCTCCACACATTCGGATACCTATTAGGCAAATAGGACGTACCTAGGTATATTTGTCTGTATTCTTGGCAATTTATGTGGGTATTGGATTATTTGATGCGGGAAGTACAAATATATTCATATACAGTTGCAAGTCGTAATTGAAAAGTGAAGACTTTCCAATGGTTGCTTGTGAGAATATTTGCATGGTACCTACCTAATGTAGTTTTGTTAGACCTTTTTTCGACACACTAGAAGTATTCAGAACTGCTACTATAACTGATCGTATGTAGATCAGACAGGCATTTGCTTGTTTTGCAAATATTTCTTTATGCCTTTGATTTGTTTGTGATAGCAAACACGAATAGATATCAATATTTTGGGTCAAAAATTATTATATTTCATTTCTGCTGTCGTTCAAATCAAACAATTCTATTTTTCATTTCAAATATGCATTTGTTAGTGGCAAAAGACAGATATACATACTCTGTTGAATTAATATTTTTCAAATCCAAATTGAAGATTTGTTCGTGACAAATCAATCAGTTGGTCAAATTTGAATCTCAATCTCAATTTCAACCATGTGATAAATAAAGGACCCCGCAAACTCCTTATGGAATTTGGGTCCCTATGGATTATTTTGAATTTTTGGTATGATGTAGTCCAAGTAATTCTTAACCAATGTTACCATTGCGCCAACCGAAAAAAATGAGCAGTTTTGCAGCTAGGGGGCGTTGAAATCACCCCTTGCGCAGATTAGACTATTCATTTTTGAGCCCGGTAACAATATTTGCACTTGTTTCATTATTGCTAATGTTGCACAATATTGTGCTGTTTTATAAAAAAAATTCTTACCCCTCCCCTTTTTCCCCCAACTCCTATTACGGAACGCAAAAAAAATATTTCTCGAGTTCCTTCAAATGTATCGTCGAATGTTTAAATATGCCTTAATAAGGAAAATAGCAGTTTTTTATGATTATCCCCCCACCCCCCACCCCCCAAATGACACAAAACGAAAAAAGTTCGGTGGATTTTTCTGAATTTTTGATATGATGCAGTTCAAGTTATTTTGAATAGAAATAAATCGGGTGACAAACCCCAAAAATGAATAGTTTTGATGCTAGGGGGCGTAGAAATCACACCTTGCTCAGAATAGACTATTCTTTATTATAGGCGGAAACAATATCTCTACGTATTTTTGTTTTATTTTATGCCGAACAATTGTGTAAACTTTCATAAATTGAAAATCTAAAACCTCTCCCTTACTCCCACCCCTATTTGAAAACACGAAAAAAAATAATTCAGGCACCACCTCAAATTCAAATTGTGGATGTCTAATTTTTATTTATTTTCAAGATATTCGCCCAATTGATTGATATTCAAAAATCATGAACTACGCCCTACTAAGAAGTCAGCAAACTCCATCAATATTTTTCTGAAGGGAGGGAAAAGTGATATTAAACAACTGTACGATTTCCTCAATTTGAGCTGATTAAAACATTTATTTTGATAAAGCATTTAAAAGTAGTCGGGAATACATTTTTTCGTGTTTTAAATTAAGGGTAGGGGGTAAGGGGGAGGTTTTAGATTTTCATTTCATGAAAAATTACAGAATTTATCAGCATAATCTAAACTAAAATACGTAGAGCTATTATTTCCGCCTATAATAATGAATAGTCCATTCTGAGCAAGGTATAATTTCAACGCCCCCTAGCATCAAAACTATTCATTTTTGAAGTTTGTCACCCAATTTATTTCTATTCAAAATTACTTGAACTGCATCATATCAAAAATTCAGAAAAATCCACCAAAATTTTTTCGTTTTGTGTCATTTGGGGGGTGGGGGAATAATCATAAAAAACTGCTATTTCCCTTATTTAGGCATATTTAAACATTCGACGATACATTTGAAATATTTTTTTTGCGTTCCGTAATAGGAGTTGGGGGGAAAAGGGGAGGGGGTAAGAATTTTTTTATAAAACAGTACAATATTGTGCAACATAAGCAACAATGAAAAAAGTGAAAATATTGTTACCGGGTTCAAAAATAAATAGTCTAATCTGCGCAAGGGGTGATTTCAACGCCCCCTAGCAGTAAAACTGTTCATTTTTTTGGGTTGGCGCAATGGTAACATTGGTTGAGAATTACATGGACAACATCATACCAAAAATTCAAAAAAATCCACTGGGACCCAAATTCCATAAGGAGTTTGCGGGGTCCTTTGTCCAAACAAATATTTATTTGAATCAAATGACATTTATTGCTTGTAAATAAATAGTTTTTCAACAAAGGCAGTTGTTTCGGAATAACATTTGTTTCTTACTAATAACAATTATTTCTTGCTAAGAAACAAAAGTCAAACACATGAGATTGTTTTTCGCAGAGAAACGTTTTTCTCTGTGTAACTTCAATTTATCGTAGGTTTTTTCTGTTTCCAGAGGAGTCAAGTTTTGGTTAAAATTTGAATATCTCTTTACAACATGAATCCCTTCATTTACGATGGAAAATAGCGACTGAAGTTTGTCTTCCAGTCGCGGATGATTCCACAACTGACTTCATGAACATCCTGTTTATATTTTCAATTAAATCAACATGCCATACCCGTGAAAGGTTTTTATGTCAGAAACATATTTCCAAAGTGTCACCGCACAAGAAACATTACAACATTACAGTGTGAAATTGCTTCTGAAAAGTATGATTTCCAATTCTTCCGACCTCCCTGATGATCTTAGAAGAGTGGGATAGGGTTTTTTCGACCAAAATGTATTGGAAGCCTAATGAGATGCATTTCACGCATCAATGAAATGAGCGATTTTCTGAGAGATGATACTTCCCTGTCACTTATAGATGTGAATCTCCAATGGAAACTGGACATAAGAAATAATCAACTACCTGAATGAAAATGCAAATTTTTACATTCAGATTTTTTCTACCAAGTTATATAGGGTCTTTTCACAATATCTATCAGATGTAGTTCAATGTCCAGCCTGGCTTTTGTCGGGGAAGTAGTTGTTTTCTGTCAGATATTATAAAAAAGTATATTTGATTTGATTTGAAGTTTGTCTTTCAGACGCAGATGATTCCACAACTGACTTAATGAACATCCTGTTCATATTTTCAATAAAATCAATAGGCCATTACTGTGACATACTTTCACCCTCATCTATTTTTACTAACAAGAACTGACACTAGCTCTGGCCATTCTGAACGTATTTAGTTTTAGGCTGTATTCATTGTTAATAATCAGAAATTGGTCACATAGTCATTGTATACATATTTCCTTGCCAAATCGTCGAAGAGCGTATAAGCACTAGAAAAACCACAAAAACACCCGAAGCCAAACAGAAAATAAAATCACCTTTATCAAACGCCATTCCAGCCCTTCCGATGAGTATGTTTGTATCAGAATAAAGCATAAAGCCGTGCGTCCCAAGAGAACAAACGTGTAAGATTACATCTTGATTCTATGAATAGGTAAATTCGCGCCAACCGCCACCGCCACGGCCACCGAGAAGGTGGTATATAACCTGCCTACCCGTGGGACTGCGGAGCCGTATAAAAACCAAATAAACCAACCATATGGGAGGACATATCACACAGATAACACATGTGCTCGCCGGGGAGCATACATGAAATATGAGACCAGGTTAAGAAAGATATCGACGAAGACCCAGGTGACCTTAAATAGAGTATCTGTTCGGGTTACGGTTTCATCTCGACTGTAAAGAGATTTATTGCGCCATCGGCGGTTTTGATTTCCCTGTCAACCCATCAAAAGTGTTATTAACTTGCTCTTCTCGAAGCTTCATTTGTCGACGTTTGTTTCGTATTGGCTTTTTCACGTGAGTGTATCTTGTAAAAAGGAAAATGGGAAATGAATTTGAATGTCATTTTATAGAAAAAAGATTGATTCTTTGATTGATTGTACGTCATTTGAAAATACAAGAACGATCTTTAATGAAAACGTTTGATAAGAACTCTTGGAATAGATTTTTTCATTATGGTGGCATCTATGAGGTTATTCTTTTATCAGAAGTGGATATCTATGAAATGATGTTGCCATAATTATGTTGGATGCAAGTAGTTGTTTTCAATGAATACAAAAAGTTGGTTTCGTAATTTCTGTTCTGTCCTTCTAAAAATTTATTTTTTTAAATTTAGCCAATATAATTAATTATATTGGCCTGACTTCTAGATGCCTGAAAAGTAGAATTTCCTCACATAAAAGTGATTGTAGACTTCATCCTGAAAGATGTGCTCTTGCTGATCATGTAAACAAATTTGACCATCGAATAAATTATAATTCAACAAAAATATTAGCTAAAGAGACACATATAAAAACTGTATGAATAAAAGAACTGATATATATCATTTGAGTGAGATTTATTCCTTCTTACTGTCGTTAGACCACACTCTCCCTATGAACAATGATATTTCCATAAGTACTCATATGGAAATGTAATTTTTTCCTAACTTACAAAACAACAGTCGTATATATCAATTTTCAACAGTTGGTATAAGATTACAGTTGGTAACATTGACTTGAAAATTACAGATTTATTTTCTATTGACACCTGATCTATATCCCTTAGACACAATCAACAAGTCTTTTGTTTTTCGACTAAAATTCTGAAATTTTCTGTTTATTTATATCGTAAATCCCTTTTTTCATATATTATTTACAATTTTAAACTGTAATATCACTATTAACGAATTAAGAACATGTCAACCAACCTCACTATAGTTGTAAGTAAAACTGAATAACATCAAAATGTAAAATTGACATGAATAATTCTTTGTAGTTCCCTGAAGATGTAAATAAAATTTACGAAAGCTTGGAATAAACTATATAAAAGAGTACACTTTTTACTTTGCTGCAATCCCCAATATTAACTGGTTTTATTTCTAACTAGTCAGCAACGACTATCCTTTCTATATCAAAGTTTCTCTATATTTTCCAACATTGTTCTGAATTTCACAAGGTCTGTACTAATTTCCGGCTAGTAGTTGTCTTTTTTTTGAACGTGGCCTCCGAGCGTGGAGTGTAGAATCAATATGTTTATGAGTTAGTCCAAACCTGTATTCAACATTGAACCATGGTGGTTAACTTTATACAGGGTGGATCGATAGTGTATGGAAGTGTATGGAAGTAGTACTTCGTAGTAGTCATTCGTGAAACAATCCAGAAAAATAAACTCACTGCGTATGCAGTATCAAGACGTGAGATTATTTCTATAAACAGTAAAGTATCCACGGCTTCGTGGATGGGAATTTTCACATCTAGTTGACCAGTTCCTCTCTTCAAACGAACACCTGGATACGCAGGTATACTCACATCAGAACATTCGGACATACTGAAGTATTCGAAACTTTTTGGATCCATCTTGTTCGATTTATACAGCAAATATCCCTCGTACTCTGTTCGAATGGATCTCGATTCCAACAAAACAACTTCCATCCACTACAGTAGTTAAGTATATCTTGAATTTGTTTCTCAAATCGTGTAAAACTTTTTCAATGACATCTTTCGATTTTGACATCAACAAACCATCGTCCACAAACATTAACAAGTAAATCTTGTTTCCATGGATTTCTCCCAGATAGACACACGGATCTGCATTAAGTGCAGTTCACAAACAAACTTTTAACGTTTCGTATTCTGATTGGTGATGTGGAATCAAACTGTCGCAAGAAGCAGAATATTCTCAGTTTTTTTGGGCTGTAAAATGCGATGTGTTTACATGTCAGTGAAAATATGGTGAAAAACCTAACCTCTTTTATTATGCATCTGTGGTACCCATATATACAACATATTATTATAATAAATCAGGATGGATTGATCAAGGGGCAATATATAAAAATATAAATAGAAAAGTTATTGGGTATAGCCCTCAAATTATAATATCTAGTTATTATTATTTTTGTTATAATTATTCTTTATTTCATGACAAAATCAAAGTTATGTTTTTTATTGTGGGTGACATTTTGATTCTAGACCAAGAGCCAGGCAATGTATAGACTTGTTGCTTCAAATACCCCCAAAGGAAAAAATCCAGTGGGGTCTGGTCTATAGCTACTTTGCATCAAGTATTAAACATAATTCTCTCAGCATATTTGTATATATTTGAAAATATCCAGTTAGAACCATTATTAAACAGAAAAAATTTTTTCAGCAGATAGGTGTATTACAAATCAACTGGTTTTTTTTACATTTTATTTAATTTAAATTAGCCGAAAAATTGTGAGGTTAAGAAAATGCGAAAAAAATCAAAGCTGTTCAAACTGATTCAAATTTGGTTGGTGAGTAGAAAGCCAAAAAATAAACAACTTTTTCTTATTTTTTTTCGAAATTCAGACCATTCCAGAATGACAATATTGACATTTGCTGGAGGGCACACATTCTATTTAGTTTTCATTGTTTACTGGTAAACAACGGTCAGTTGTAAGACTTTAATAATTAGTTCTTAAATGTATTGATAAGCCATCGTTTTGTAGTGTTGTTGAATGTGAAGTGCTTGGAGAAAGGGATAGGGTATCTTTTTTTCGATTTCCGGCAGTTTTAACGAAGCATGGTGACTATATAAATTATCTATTTGCACAACGCCGTGATGCTTGATTAATGCTTTTAAACGGGTCCTCCTCAGTAAATCACAACTTAAAACTTGGCGTGTGTGTTCTCGACATTTTATCAAAGGTTAGTGTATATCAGTAATTTTTTGTAAATAAATGAGTTTCAAAAATAATTTTAGGAAAGTGGCTTAAGGGAAAACAGGCATCCTGACAGGATTCCTATCCAAAATATGGGATACGCCACAAGTGGGAAACCAGATGAGTCTGCAGGTTCTTGTTCTCGACATTTTATAGAAAGTTAGTGTATATCAGTTAATTTTGTACCGGCACTTGATTTTTCATTGTACCAGCACTTGATGTCACCACTAGGACAAATAATAAGTACTTCGAGGAATATTTGTTACAATTTTATCAAAATAACAGCAGAAAAATAAACTTTTAAACTAAACACACAAGGTTAAACGTCAACTAATCGATATGTGTGCCCTCCAGCAAATATGGTAATAAAATGTAGCGCGAGAACAGAGAACATTGGACGTGGTGTTGTGTGTACTGAAAATATGGTCAGGAGGTTATATTTTCCAACATATCAAAAATTCAGAAAAATTAACCGATGACAATTGTTCCATAAGGCTGCTGCCTGGTCTTTTGAATTAAAATTTACATAATTTCAAGGTGATTTAACATTGTGTCAATGTAGTTTCACATAGTAGAAGTGTAAAAATAATGGGTGATTTAACATCCTGATATTACAATGTATAGGAGGTTAGTATATGGATAGGTTGCATATACATTTTAATAGTCCTTATTATCCGTTGTGGATCATGGAAAGATACATGAAGAATACTGAATAGTTATTAGTTCTCTTGGATGAATACCCCATTTGTTATAGAAATTTCCACAGTATCCGGTATAAAAGAAAACATCTCCAATACTGGAACATTGCGTCATTGAATCACTTTGTTTACGTAATTTTATATGACGAATAATGTAGAGAATTACATGAAATATATGATTACAGTATCGATGGTGTGATGAAATTACGATATGATATGTTTCATCTAGGTTGATGACCCAATTATTTATTTGTGAAGAGTCACTTTACTAGTGGCAGAAACCTTCTTTTAAATCCGTCCCTGCTTCTTGGTCCCTCGAAGGGCAGTAAGCACCGTAGCTAATGGCGCCGAAAGAGACCGCGAGAGAAGAAACAATGTTTCCAATTAATGGCGAACGACACGGAAAGGAGGAGCTCGTAAAACGCGAGTACGCTCTTCATTTTTTCACCGACGAGGAGAATCTGCCGTCGAGCAGCGTTTAATTTTCGACGAAATTGAAAAATATTAAGAGAGCTATTTTAATTAAAACACTAACCGCTGATGGTTATAGGTACAACTTTAGAAGTTTTCCAATTGCACGGCAATTACGCTCTCGAGTGGAATTGGAGTTGTGGCGATGTTCTTCGAGAAGAGCAGAACTTATGAAATTTCCACATGGACTTGTGAGACCAACATCGTTTCACGGGATTGTTTTCGACTGCAATCACTTTCCAGTACACCTCCTTATATGTTTTGCAATTTTATACAGATTCGAAAACAATTACATAGAGAAATGACGTGCTCATCGGTTAAGGCATTAGGGAAAAGAGAAAGAGGTATATTTGTGTCACTCCCACCGACTGCTTTGCTTGGCTATTGGATGTTATTTTATTTAGTGTTATTCCAGTAAGGTAGGAATCTACCAATGCAGTGGAATTTACGAAATTGTTGCCTTTTGAGAAATACCTTTATGACATTTTTTATACCAAATGATTTCTTGTGGTCACAATTTCATTTCAGTTCTAGGCAGTTCAATCCAAATGGTTGTTAGATAGATAGATAGATAGAAAATTCATTGTTCTTTAGTATAAAATACATGAACAAGTAGATGACAAGTGACGAAGCTTACTTTCTAATACAATGAGATAAAGATAATTATAAACTAAAGAATGAATTATAGTATGTATCTAGCAGTGAAGATTAGGCTTGCGTGATACTATCCGACAAGGGATAGGTACTACTCGTTTACAATAAAATATTCTTTATTTTATTATATATTAGATATAACAGTTGTGTTTCAGCATCATTAATTATTATTGATTCGATATCAGTTAGAGATTGATATGTTTCAGAAAAGGAACGTCTTATTCCTTCATACATTGGACATCCAAAGAATAAATATTGTAGGGATTCTAAAACTAGGCAGATGCAAATTGTACATATTTCATTGGTTTTTATTGTACATGCATTGTTATTGATATACATATACTTATAGTATTTTAATATTAGTAGTGCGGATCTGTGAGATGAAGCGTTTAATATGTAAAGGAATCGGGAGATCTAACTGATTTTGGCTTTGAAAGGGATGTTTGTCTTGAAGTGGGTGTTTATACATTATGCAATATGTACTTAATAATATTTCATTCCAATCCTCTATTTGAATGGATTGTTTATATTCTTTTAAAGCAATGTTGATTGTATCCGCATCAAAACTATGTATATTAATTTATGGTGCTCCGATTTTAGTCAAAATATCATTCATTTGACTGATCCAATTATATTTTGGGGCAGATTTATTTCGTTGGTATAGTAGATGCGTTCATTTCAGAGCTATCTTAGGTAATCTATTCAAGGGTAATTTTTTGATTTTTAACAAATATTCTAGAGCATGTTTTATAATAAAATACCCGATTTTTACTAATTTTATTTCTGCTCAAAAATGTAACTGGGAGTACTTTTCTGTAAATAGAAAAGATTTTTCCAGAAGTGATTTTATTGATCCTCCTCGTTAATGTAGCGAAGTCCCCATATTCCGCTGGCGTATGTGAAGGTTGGAATAATTATGCTATAATATAAGGCCTTGTGAAGATTTAATCAAATTCTGAGTTGCGTTTTGCGTCAATTTTGCATTCTTTGTCCGTAATTTACAATTTTCTGAAAATGTGCCGCTGAACGAGAATATTGTCGCGACTAGGGCTACTAGTTATACTGAGCCGTATAAGGGGTTGTTTCCCTTATACTAAATGCGACTTGGGGTGTAGCTACAGATGGTAGCTATTGAAACTCAAGGGGTAGCAAAGGAATATAAACATTTATTATAGAACAACAGGGATACTGGGAAAAGTTATATACACATTATAAAGTAAGGGACATTCAATAATATAATAGGCAACAAATAAAACTCTTACCTAAAACTATCACTAAACCAATACTTACAGCTAAGGCCAAAAGGGCCTAGCCTATAAGGCTAGCTAAGCGCTAGGGCTCTCTCCTCTACAGGAGTCTATTACTAACTATCTCCCCTGATGCAAATCACCTTATATTTATATATGGATAGAAATGTTTTATTTTTATTTGGTGTGCACTGTCACGGTCATACAATTTGCTAGTCATCAAACCCGCAATTGTTAATGACCTGCGGTCATGACCTAATCAATTAATAACAAGAAACAATAGATCAGTGCTCCAAAACGATTCCAATGGCATTGCTCGATATCACGACATATGCCCACCTTCTAAAAAAGCTGGACCCCAGCTTTAAAATACAAACACGAACCTACGAAAACTTTATACAAAGCAAGTGCCCTATTCTAATAATACACAAATCTACTACTGAAATGATTACAAATAATATATTTTTGTGGGTCCTATTACGTGGTACACACACCGCGACGGGATCTGGTGTTGAATATTTTTTCTATATGCCTATTGTTTCCGATATTTTACCCTGTATTATTGAAATGTTAATGTCAATTTGACGAGATATTAAAAATCGAGTTGAAAAACGTCACAATTTTGGTCATCAATTTTCTCAAGTTTTTTATTGAACCAGCCAAATATTTACCTCTTGAGAGACACTCTGGAGGTATAGACTTGCGGTCAGCTACATTGGTCCTTCGATTCCAAATAAGAAATTAATAGTGTCGACAATATGAGTGACACCGGGAAGACGTCAACTGGTATTAATCAGATTGAAACTGCCCCAAGAAGAAGCAGTAGACTCCAAGCCAAAACATTGGACCATTTATCATATCACGGTCCAGACCTAAACGATGCAGATGAAAAGTTTAGTTCGAGACATTCCTCAAACAGTGCAGACAGAAAAGCCACCAGTCACTGTAATGTGAATAGTGGAGACAAATACTCTTTTATCAGAATGTCCGGGGAATCAAAAGCCAAGTCGAATCACCCTGAGTCAAGAATATCGAAAGAAACAAAATCAGTTGCAAGCAAGAAAAGTATTGCCGAGCGAAAGAAGTTGGAGATAGAGTTAGAAGCCGAAAGACAAATAACAGAAATTAAAGAAAAATTGATCATGAAAAAGTTACAGTTGGACAAAATGAAAATAACGGAAGAATTATGTACTGCGGAAGACTTTGATGAAGATATTTCCAGAATTACTGGATGTTCTTCACGAACCAGTCGTAAGAATGAAATGATCAATGACTGGATGAATAAGTTCGTACCGACTAAAGAAGATATTTGTGAAATACCTGACATTCATCCAGATAGAAACCAGGAAACGGCAGAAACTTCCCGTTCAAAAAACCAGATGAATATTCCTGAAATGTTCTTCACCAGAAGACAGACTTACGACAGAAACTTACCCTTTTTTGATGGAAATCCATCTGAATGGCTCGTTTTTATTAATGAATATCATGAAACCACTGAAATATGCAGATTCTCAGATAGTGAAAATCTTCTTAGACTAAGAAAATGCTTGAAAGGTGAAGCCAGAGAATCAGTGAAAATGCTACTGATATCAAATAAAAATATATCTGAAATCATAGACACACTTACAAATTTATATGGAAGACCTGAATTCATCATCAAATATTTAATTGATCAAGTCAGATCGACGCCCTGTCCTAGAGATAATAGACCTGAGACGATAGTAAAATATGCCACATCTGTAAATAATTTAGTTGCCGCCGTGAAACACCTGGACAATGATGTTTATATAAAAAATCCGATTCTTTTGGAAGAATTTGTATCCAACCTCACTATGAATTTGAAACATCAATGGTCTATGCAAGCTATCAAATTGAAACAAGTGACCCTGCTAGACTTTTCCATCTGGTTGAAAGACATCGGTAAAGCGGCTAGTCTTCTTTATAGTCCTATGGTGAAACAAGAACGAATCCAACAAAGAAAATCCGAAACCGTTTTGACCTCAGACGAGAGAAAAAGACAATCGAAACCCAGAAGTTGTGTTTGTTGTTCAGAATCAAATCACTGTATAACTAGTTGCCAAAAGTTCAAAAATATGAACACAAACGATCGTTGGAATGTTGTCACCACAAACAAATTGTGTATATCCTGTTTGAAACCGTATCATCGTGTGAATGAATGTTTTATTAAAAAGACATGTTCAGTTAACGGATGCTTGTTGAAACATCATAATTTGCTTCACAAGACTGATCAGTTTCGAAGTAGAAATGATAGTGCTGAACCACCAGACAACAATGCGAACGTTCAGCAGGAGTTGGTACACATTCACAAAATTCGAACTGATGATATTGTTTTACGAACTGTTCCTGTTATCCTAGAAGGTCCGAGTGGAAAGGTTTCAATTCATGCCTTGTTAGACGAAGGTTCAACAGTTACACCTCTTGAGGAAAATATTGCCAAAGAAATAGGACTGGAAGGTGAGACCGAGCCTTTGATTATGCAATGGACAAATGATCAGATTCAAAGGGACAGCAATTCCAGAATAGTCCAGTTCAAGATCAGTGGAGATTTCTGTAATTCGAAAACTTTCTTTGTCAATGGTGTAAGAACAGTTGAAAATTTGAATTTGCCCCTACAATCGCTGAATATGGAAAATATTATTCAAAATTGGCCCAATCTTCAAAATGTTCCTGTAAAATCTTTCGAAAATGTCAGACCAAAGTTATTGATAGGGACTGACAATTACGACTTGACTATGCCAAGAAATTTTATTGAGCCTTCAAGATATGGCCCCAGAGCAACATTAACTAAGTTGGGATGGGTGATAAATGGACAAATTGTTAGAGGAAGAATCCAGCCTGCATATAGTTTCCATATATGTGAAAAGAATTTCAATGACGACATACTAGACAATATGGTAAAGGAGGCATTCAAACTAGATATTAGTGGACTTGCTAGTTTCGACAACAATTTCACTTCACAAGATCAAATTTGTCTTGATTGGATGGAGAAAACTACCAGGAGAATTGGTAATCGCTTCGAGACAGGACTCTTATGGAAGAATGAAAACTTACCGGTTCCAGAGAGTAAGACAATGGCCTTGAATCGTTTGAGATGCCAGGAACGAAAAATGGACAAAGACAAGGAATTTGGTAATGCGTATTGTCAAAAGATTGAAGAGTACCTTGCAAAAGGATATCTGAGACGATTTTCTGGAGAAGAATGTACTGAGAACCACAACACATGGTATTTGCCCCACTTTGCAGTTACGAATGTTAATAAACCAGGCAAATTACGGTTTGTTCTCGATGCTGCTGCAAAGTCGAATGGCCTGAGTTTGAATGACATGCTGTACCCAGGGCCAGACCTTTTGTCTTCATTATTGGGTGTTATTTGGACATTTCGACAGAGAAAAATTGCATTTTGTGGAGATATACGAGAAATGTTCCATCAAGTTGTTATCAGGAACGAAGATAGATCATCCCAACGAATTTTATGGAGAGGTTATGAAAGAAATGGCGATCCCGAAGTCTTTGAAATGCAGGTCATGATTTTTGGTGCTACCTGCTCGCCCTGTTTGGCTCAGTTTGTCAAAAATAAAAATGCAGCTGAATTTCAAGATGAATATCCCAGAGCCTACAATGCTATAATTAATAAACATTACGTAGACGACTATTTGGATAGCTGTGATAATGAGGAGGAACCAATGCGACTAATCGAAGAGGTGATATATGTTCACAGAAAGGGAGGATTCGAGATCTGTAACTGGCTGTCGAATTCAAAGAAAATTATCCAATCGTTACCAGAAAAATTACGACTTCCCAAAATGAAAGACTTCAATAATGATTCACAGCTACCTGTAGAACGAATATTGGGAGTTCAGTGGGATTCGGAACGAGTTGAATTCACATTCAAGCTGAACATTCAGAATGTTCCTAATAATATTCTGCAATTTGAAGAGGTACCTACTAAAGGGCAGATACTCTGACTAGTTATGAGCATATTTGACCCACTCGGATTCATAAATCATCTTATCATCAAAGGACGAATAATATTACAAGATTTATGGAGACAGAAGGTTGGATGGGATCAGAAAATTCCTGAAACAATTTTCAAAAAATGGTGCAATGAAAACAAACCACTGGAGGTGAAAGATGTTGTAGTAATTGTGGATGAACAGGTACCTAGGAATGTTTGGCTCAAGGGACTTGTTACAGCAGTCTTTCCTGGGAAAGACGGCCGAATTCGAGTTGCGGACGTGAAAACTAAAAATGGTGTATTTCGAAGACCAGTATCGAAGTTATGTGTCTTAGAAGTCCAGAAACCGAATGAAGAAGATTAAAATCTCCTTCGCTGGGGAGAATGTTGAATATTTTTTCTATTTGCCTATTGTTTCCGATATTTTACCCTGTATTATTGAAATGTTAATGTCAATTTGACGAGAGATTAAAAATCGAGTTGAAAAACGTCACAATTTTGATCATCAATTTTCTCAAGTTTTTTATTGAACCAGCCAAATATTTACCTCTTGAGAGACACTCTGGAGGTGTAGACTTGCGGTCAGCTACATCTGGTCCTGTTGATACCATAAGTTTCTTCAGCTCTGGCATTTCTACAGTATTCCGTATCCGGTAACACAGCTCGAAAGGACCGGGACTACATCTTTTGGCACCCTGGGTACTGGCTGTCGACAAACATTCATCGGTGGGACTGGCAGCTACGGTAGGCGTTACCAGCGCTACCACATTCTGGGGCTGCAAGTATTCGGAATGACATCCTTCGAGGCAGTTTCAAGAATATCAACGGCAAATGTCTGGTGTCTCTTCTGGGCACCACTGGTTCAGGAAGCTGAGTCGGCTTGGAAGTTTTCGACCTGGATAAACTTCTAGAATCCTTGACAAACTCACGTTTCTCCATCCTCCATTTATGTCTTCAGGAGGAAGCATCTGGATTACTCAGTTCGTCCAGTGCTCCACTCTATTGTACAGCCACTCTATCCTGATTTGCTGCCGATCTTTGATACCATTTTACCTGCGTTCCCTGGGTCAGTTTGGTTGCTTTCATTCTTGATTCTTTCTTGGATCCTCGCCGGACTCACGTTCAGCATCCTCATTCCACTTCTTGGGAAGGAAACATCTGGATTACTCAGTTCGTCCAGTGTTCCAACCCTTTTTAAACCATATTGAATATCGCAGCTTCTCGCTTCTCGCTTCGCTTCTCGCAGCTTCTAAGCCATGTTGGGTGTCCAAATTCTATTCTCGAAATGCCTGGGTATTCGGTTGTCCTGATCTCTTCTCTCCAGGATTGTGTGTGTACCATAACCGAGAAACGAAACAAGATACAAATAAGTACATAATTATATCAAAAACAATAAAAAAATAAACGATTACAACTATTACTATTTCCCTTTTTTTTTCTCAATTATATTTATTACGTTTAGTTTTTTTCCTATGAGTAATAGAAAAATTCAACAGGTTAATCCTTAATCATTCTACTCAAAACAAATTTACATATAAATAATCATTATTTTGCATTAAATAATAATAATAATAATAATAATAATAATAATAATAATAATAATAATAATAATAATAATAATAATAATAATAATAATAATAATAATAATAATAATAATAATAATAATAATAATAATAATAATAATAATAATAATAATAATAATAATAATAATAATAATAATAATAATAATAATAATAATAATAATAATATAGGCAGGGAAGTCAACCAACACCTGAGGCCCTGGTGAGTTGCGACACCACCTACCCGAGCAAAGGATGCAAAATCGGACCGGCAGCTCATGCGCATCCGGGAGGGAAAAGGCATCTTTCCCTCCGGTGTCGGCCGTGGGTTTACTGGGTTAACCCCCCAGTAAACCCTTTTACTCGGTTCCAAATAATCGGGGAAGAGGCCCCCACAACCGACCCCCTCGGTCAAAGGCAAGGTGGTGGGGCCAACAACGATGATTTGCCAAATGACGACAACCGCAATGACAACGGACACTTTGAGTGGACGGATAGATTAAGGGATGGACTTCTGTATTGCTATGAGAGCAGTGAGCCCGCCCGGAGAGGATACATGGCAAGGATGCATGCTCTTTGGTGTGAGACACACCCAGAGCATGCCGCCGTTTCCGCCCAAAATCTCAGGGATTATGTATCCTATCTCCGGGCTCGAGGCTATGTTAGAGCTCCTCCTCAGCCGGTTAACGAAGTGGCAGATATGCCACGTGTCGGTCTGGCTGCAGAGGAGGCTCGCATCATACCACCAATGGAGGACATCAGAACCCGCAGGGCGCTTCACAATATGAAGCCCTTGAAGCCGCAAGAACTGGCACGGGTGGATGCGGAGATTGGCGATGTTCTTCCAGAAGAGGCCAACATCTGGCAGATCAATTCTGTCGTGTACGACGCCGCTCGTGCAATATCCCAGACGGAGAGGAGGGACACCACTGCTCTTGTTGGGAGGCATGAGCGACGCGTTCACAAGATGGAAGCTAAGATCAAGTCGGCGAGACAACACGCGTCTCGTATCCAGTGTGTGGTGGACTACATGTCGGCCAATAGGCCTTTCACGCCGGCAGTGCGGCGAATTGCTGCAAGGCTAAGACGAGTTCACCACACATTGAATCAAGGCGTGCTGTTTACCATAAAACAGCACTGTCTTGATAGGATACGAATGCTAGTGGCTGCAAAGAAGTCACTAGTGAGGCGGGCGAGAAGTATCGCGGAAAACATAAAGTTCCGCGATAAACCTTCCCGCTTATTCCAAGAGCCTCCACGTGTTGTCGATAACCCGCCGGCTGCTGATCGGGTAGAAACCTTCTGGAAGAACATCTATGAGTTTCCGCAACCACTCAATGTAGACACTCCAGCCCTAGCGCAGTTCGAAGCTTACTGCAGGACGCTTCGGCAGCCTGAGCACAATGATCTGCGCAATCCGATAACCACGGAAAAAGTTCGAGGGGCCCTCAAAGGCTCAAAGAACTTTGCTGCTCCAGGCCCTGATGGGTTGAATAATTATTGGTGGAAAAAGTTTCCAACAACCCACCGCCATCTGGCAAGAGTTTTTAACTCATGGCTAGATGGGGAGCAGCAGATTCCGGAGTGGTTTGTCGAGGGGCGAACCGTGCTCATCCCCAAGAACGGAGATTTGTCTGATCCAAAGAATTACAGGCCGATAACATGCTTGAATGCGTACTATAAGTTGTTTACGCGCATCTTATACACGCGCATTCTCTCCGCAGTTGATCCGGTGTATGAACGGATATATGAGCAAAGAGGGTCAAAGAAAGGAGTCGCCGGCTGCAAGGAGAACCTGCTCATCGATAGATGTATCACGCAGGACTCCGTGCAGTATAAGCGTAACCTTTCGATGGCCTGGATTGATTACCGCAAGGCATTTGATACAACATCGCATGAGTTAATCATGCATTTGCTCAGATGTCTTGAGGTACCCAATCAAATAGTGGGATGCATTGGACAACTGATGCCACTCTGGAGGACTCGCTTCACCATAAGATCTGGTAGAGACATAGTCCAAACAGAGCAGGTCATCATTAGAAGAGGCGTGTTTCAGGGAGACTCCCTCAGCCCTCTTCTCTTCTGCATCTCACTATTGCCATTGTCCGTTGTACTCAGGAATACCCGTGGGTACAACTGCGGCACCCCCAGCAACCGGAGGCATAAAGTCACCCATCTGTTTTACATGGATGACCTCAAATTATATGCCTCTGGAGAAAGGGACCTACATCAGTCCCTTAGGGTGGTGGAAGAGTACACGCATGCTATCGGAATGGAATTTGGGATTGACAAATGTGCCACGGTTCATCTCAAAAGAGGACGATGCGAGGAATACGGAGAGGATGTCCAGCTCGTAGACGGAAGCATCCTACATCATCTGGATGCCGGAGAGACGTATACTTACCTAGGGGTGGAGCAACGCCACTCCCAAGAGGTATTCACAGTTAAGAACTCTCTCCGCGGCAAGTATCAGCATAAACTCCGACAGATCTGGTCATCAGAACTGTCGGGGAAGAACAAAGTTGCTGCAACCAATATGCTTGCCGTTCCGATCCTTCTCTACTCTTTCGGAGTAATGAAGTGGACTAAGGAAGAGCTGCGACAACTCGACGTAAAAACTCGCAAAGTGATGCATCTCAATAGGTGCTTGCATCCTAAATCGTCCGTTCCACGGTTATACTTTCCCAGACAACGGGGAGGCCGTAGACTTTTGAGTTTGGAGTGTATGCATAACAGAATGGTTCTGGATGGGGCCTGTAAAGTCATCAGGAGTTCAGATCCCCTTCTCTGCATGGTCCGCGACCATGAAAAAGCAGGGATTGGAGCATTTCTTTTTAAGGCAGCAACCCGTGCGGCCGATGAACTCGGTCTCGTATTCGACACTGAACGGGCTAACCCAAACTCTGTCACCGAGTTGGGACCCGTTCAGCAAAAAGCTCACATCAAAGCTGCGGAGACAGAGGTCCTGCTACAGCTATATATGGATAAGCCAAGTCTTCTTTCACAACATCGAAGACCTTGGCTTATCCAAAAGCTTGACCTTTGCCTTCCTCAGGTCGAGTGAGCTAAAGTCGGAGACCGAGGGATTTATAATGGCCTGCCAGGATGGTGTCTTCAACACCCTCGTCTACCGTATTCGCGTGATGGGTATAGACGTCCCTGACACCCGATGCAGGGTATGTCGTGGGGCACCTGAGACCGTAATGCATATGCTATCAGCATGCCCATCTTATGCGGTCTCAGCCTATATCCACAGGCATAACGCGGCGCTACGAGTGTTATACTACCATCTACGACACTCGTACGGTATAGACGAGACACCGGTGTTGCCTTATGTTCCGGGGGATATTGAGTCCGTGGTGGAGAATGAGAGGTGCCGGATCTATTGGAACTACTCATTCCCCACCCTCAGGCAAATACAAGCCAATAAGCCTGATGTTGTCCTCCTCGACCACCAAAGTAGAACGATATTCGTCATGGAGTTTTCCGCTCCAGGCGAAATGAATATCGTTCGAAAAGAGGAGGAAAAACGGACTAAATATCGAGATCTTCTCTTTGAACTCCGCAGGTTATATCCGGACCATTCTGTCAAAATGGTGGTTCTGATCATAGGAGTCCTTGGTGGAATGATGGACACACTGCTCTCCAACTTGAAGATAATACCTGCTTGCCGTAATATGGCAGAAATCTTAGCAGCGCGAATGCAGAAGGCCGTCATCCTTGGTTCGCTCCGTCTACTCAGGGCACATGATTCTCGGACCCAATAGTCACTCACCCTACGGACGTAGGGAGTGGTTATTGGGGTTAACGACACCAGCGCGCCCTCCGGATGTATCGGAGCACCGGAGACAGGGCCTGACTGGTACATTCCCAACGGGAAAAAAATAAAATAATAAATGTATTCAATAAGTGGTAATTTTGCAATACATAATAGTACTAAGTAGATCTACAGTTGATAACCTATTACTTATTGAAAAAGACCATGTTCAGTGCCACAACCCAACGAAAGATTGGATTGTGACCCTGTTCTTCCACATGGCCTTGAGGGATACTAAAAACTAAACTAACCCATTTACTAGAAAATAAAAAGAAGTATAATCTGATTTTTAAACAAATCAAATTGTTAATTATATTCTATATATTGAAGTCAATAGTTATACTGTCTTCCAGTAACATATGTTTAACTTTTTTTTTGAACAGAGCTGCATCAAAACATTTCAATTCTCTAGGTATGATATTCATTACTTTACAGATGACATAGGAGAATGACCTTTTAAATAGAGATGTCCTGTGTTTCGGAATAATCAGGTGATCTTTATGGCGTATGTTGATGCTATGTACGTCTGCGCGAAGTTTTAGTTTTCGGTATAAATATATAGGAGTGTTAAGCTTGAGTACATTATGAAATAAGCAGCTACTATGTAGAAATCGTCGTTTTTTAATGCTCAAGCATTTTAGCTCGGTGAGTTTTTGTGAGACATGTGACCTTCTGTTCATATTGTAAACAAATCTGAGGCAAAAATTCTGAATTTTTTGTAGTCGATCCTCATTGTGCTTGGGTAAACATGGACCGTAAACAACATCTGCAAAGTTGAGGTGGGATAATACAAGTGCTTCACATAGGATAATTTTTGTTTTCATGTTTAGGATATTTCTGTTAGCAAAAATGAGTTTGAGGCTACCGAATGCTCTTTTTATAATGCTGTTTACATGCATATCAAATCTCAAGTCGGTATTAAGTAGAAGTCCAAGATTTTTAGCCGTTGTAGTCGTGGGTATAATATTATTATGTACCTGTATCTTTAATTTATGATTGCACCGATCTCTTAAGATTTTAGGACCGAATAGCATAACTTGTGACTTACTCGGATTGAGAGTGAGGCAGTATTTAGTGGATATATCCGAAAGAGCTTTCAAGTCAGAACTGATGATTTCGTTTGCTAGTTCAATGTTAGATTCATCGAAAGACATATAGATCTGTGTGTCATCTGCATAAAAATGACTATTGCAGTGACTCAAGCAATCTCTGAATGATGATGTATATATAGTAAATAATAGCGGTCCTAGGATAGATCCCTGAGGAACGCCGCAATTAATGCTAAGCTCGTTAGACTTTTCATGTTTGTACTTAACTATTTGTGACCGACTCATCAGGTAACTTTCAATCAGTAATAATGCATTTTTTTCAAAGCCTATATTATGAAGATTAGCTATTAAAATTCGATGATTTATTTTATCAAAGGCTTTAGAATAGTCCAGAAGTACGAGTGTAGTAAGGTGATTTTTATCAGTGGCAGCGATAATGTCATCCACTACAGTTAGCAAAGCTGTTGTACAGCTATGTTTTTGACGGAATCCTGATTGGTTATCGGGTTTCGTATACTTTCGAAAGGAAGCATAAAATACTTATAGGGCGAAGCTGTGATAGCTCCGACGGAGTTTTGATTTTCGGTAGATGTATCACGTACGATGTTTTCCACTGCTGAGGGAAAGTTCCTTTTGAGATCGAGAAGTTCATGATATGAGTGATATAGGGAATTATGTGGGGGCAGCAGTGTAGCAAGATGTTGAGGCTGATGTCATCTACTCCAACTGCATTCGATCTCATAGATAGAAGCGCTTGATATACAGTATTTTCATCGACATTGTTGAAATCGAAATGGGTAACGTTTAATTGGCGGGAATTTTCTAGTTGATCAATCAGTTCAGATTTGAGGAAAGATCTGCATTATATTTTTTGGAATGAATATTGAGATTATTTAGTTCGCGGTAAAGATGTTTGGTGTTTTTATTTTGGTTGAGTGAGTAATTGAGATAGGCCCTTTTTTCGTTGCGGATTGAAGTATTAGTAAAATTTCTCAACTGTTTATAATAGTCCCAATGTGACTTGTTTCTGCTTTTTTTGTATTTTTGAAGAGCTCTATCCCTAAGTTTCATGAGTAGTTTGACATTATTAGTTATCCAGGGATTGTATTGTTTATTTCGATGGAAAGTTATTTTGGTTACAGGGGCATGGGTGTCGAATAGCTCAGTTAAGGTTTTATTGAAGAGATATAATTTGTGTTCCAAGTTGTCTGTATTATGAATATTATAGAAAGGAGCTCTCTGGAGATTTAAGTTGAAGGCTTCAATATCCATTTTATTGAGTCTTCTAATATAACGCGAATCTGTATGTGCTGCTATCTTATAATTAAGTTTCAAAGAGACTGGGCCATGATCTGAATTTAAATTGGTGTTTGTGAGAACACAGCAAGAATCAACATCAACAGATTCAGAGCATATGAAGAGATCTAGAAGAGTTGATGAATTGCGAGCGGTTCTAGTAGAAGTGTCAACAACTTGAATTAGTCCGAAAGAATTCAATACATTGGTAATCAAACGTGAGGCTGGTGACTGAATACGCGTTAGGTCAATGTTGAAATCTCCTGAGCAGATCAGTTGATCATGTGTGGCAAATATATGCCCTATGCTGTCCTCAAATGCATTGATAAACTCGTTTACATTTACTTTTGGTGGTCTATAAATTACCCCAATCGCGGTAGATGTATCGTTTAAATTGATACCCACCCAGAGTTGTTCAGTATCAGGAATTGTAATAATGTCATTAATTTTCCCCGCGAATAAGTTGGATTTCACGTACATTGCAACACCTCCGCCTCTGTCAGGACGGTCACTCCCGAATAAATTGTAGTGGTTAAGAAAAATTAGCTCATCTGAAACATTGTTACTCAACCAGGTTTCAGTTAAACATATATCAGGATCTTTATCACTTAAACATGCTTTAAGCTCTCCCAGATGAGGAACAAGTGATCTGATGTTTAACTGAAAAATAGTTAGATTTCTACTCATTTTGTGCAAATTGTATTTCAGCAATGACTATCAGAATCTTATAGGACAAAATTATTATCGATTAAACAGATTTACTCATTTGGAGAGAAAAAAAAAGAAAAAAAAATTGTGGAATATAAGGTATAAAGCTAATTAATGATAAAGATACAGGTATTATCGCTTCATTACTTTCTGCTGGGATCTGGTTGCTCTTTCACTTTTGTCGCTTGATACAGAATCAGATCTTATGAGTTTCTTCTTTCCCCTTTCCTGACTTTGACAGGGCTGGGAGCTATACAGGAGTGACAGAGCCTTGGCTTCGTCCAGAAGAGTAGAGTCCTTGGGAGTTTCGGGCGCACTGTATGATCTGAGATTTCCTGGAATGATCACTTCATTGTCATCAAATTCTTTCAATTGGTTAACTGTGTAAATATCCCCGTTAATATGCAATGTATTTCCTTTTATTTGGGCATTAAATTGTTTCGCTCTTGCCTCGTTCCGATGTTTCAACAAAATTTTTCTATCTTCTCTATCCTCCATGCAATGGTCTTGCGCAGTATATATACCTTTACCCTTGAGTTTATAGGAATTGCGGAGAACTATGTCTTTTGTTAGGAATCGTGTAAACTCAATTTTTATGGGGGTGTTGGTTTCGCACTCCTCAACTGGTATATATTACTAATATCGTTCTCAGTTAGTTCTATCTCGAGTAGTTTATTAAGTTGTTGAACTGTGTATGATAACAGATTGGTTGATGGTACGACTTCGAGGCCAAAGACAAGTATATTGTGTTTTCTCAGGAGTTTATCAAAATGTCTGCAAGTATTTTCTAATTTCTCTGTTCTCTCCTCCAATTTAACGATTTTAACTGACTGTTCTTCCAATTTTTGTAATAACATTTAGTTTTCATCTCTAATTTCTTGCTTTATCTCATCTTTATTTTTGTTTCCCACTTCCTCGATTCTTTTCAAAATTGTTTCTAGGAATTCAGCATTCATAATTTCCCAGCAGAAAATGTATTTATTATACAGTTCGATATGTTGAAAATTTCAAGGCAATCACCGGTAGCAATATCTGGTTAGACGGATTAACGTTTTTGTTGGTTCTTACTTCTTACTGGCAAAAACGGTCAGTTTACAGCAATTGGAATGTGGAATCCAATGATACGTTCACCGAATTAAACTGGCGATTCAAATATTTTATAATGCACAAATAACTTTTTGGGATATGGCTAAAACATTCAGATGGTACTGCCACTCACCTATATGCGAGCAAAATTTCACTGTTTCAGCACTGGTAGTTTCAAAGTAATTCACAGTTTTGTAAGAGATCGCTTTATGCGTGACTTCACGTATTCACAGACGATATCTAATTAATAGTTTTCAGAGTTTTTTTCGAATAACCAACAAGTTTTTCGAATTCAAAGCGAAGGAAGCCGTTTTATTTCTTACGACAAAATCAGCTGAATATTATATTGAATTTGAGGACATGAAACGTTAAATTGCAAAAGTATTCGACTACGGATGGATAATTGTTAAACAAATTAGGTGTTTTCATAACATGAGTGTTTGTTATGATTCATTTCATTATTTTCTATTGCCAACTACGATATACTTTCGAATATTCATGCTTCTTGTAAATGAGAAATTGAATTCACATGATTCAGAAAAAATATCATTTGAGGTTATCGGGATGGCCAAATTACAATTTATCAATTTGTGAATGTTAGATATCAGTTCACGCCTCCTGATCACCATCTTGAGGGTAACACTGGTATGCCATCAATTTGGTTAGGACAGTCATACAAATCTTCAATCACATTATATCACAAATTTCAAATTGGTAATTTAAACCTCTTACTCACCTTTATGACAACATAATTTTCATCTCTTCAATGTTCTGTTTTGCAGTTCAAGTACATACTTTAAATTTCGTATTCACACTCCTTACAATTCCTCATGACTCATTCATACAAAAACGTTTCTTCGTGCAACTGTTTCTCTCATACATCGACATTTCATATTATCACAATTCACCTATTTTCTCGGCAACACATTGAGAAAAAACAACATCATTCACCAATGATTCTCTTGGAAACCCATCAAGAGCATGTATATCACTATATGCCATTTACCAAAAAATCTCAAAACTCTTGGCAACACTTCAAGAGTAAGATACTGCAGATTGACGCTCAATCCCTCTTTGAGGATTTCCTCCCACGTCACTACTGCAAACTCCTTCACAACAGCCTCTTCCGGCCGTCATTCAATTCTTCTATAACTCCGTTATAGACATAGGTAACCTATTACCCTATAAATATTCTCATATCACGATATTCCATTAAAAAGTCGATCATACACCAATTGCACCAGATATTTCGAAGTCGTTATGAGCATAATTCCAAGAGCACGCAAAGCAGAACATATTTTTCAAAAAAAAATCAAAAACATCAAAATATGTCATTTACAAGTGAAGCAATTCAAAATTCTATTTAAAAATTCTTGTCAAAAAACATTCTTCACATTAAGTGTGTTTCAAAAATACCTTCATACCTTTCATATAACTACTGTCAATCAAAACCATAATGCACAACAATTGAGGCAAACTCCTCGTCCTCAAAACTTTCAAGGTAGACTCAAAAAAAATCCAGGCAAATATGCAACTTCCATATTTTATTCTTACTCAACATGTCTAAACATGCCCTTTCATTTGGGCATTCATCAACATTTTTCTCCACAGTTTTCTCAATACAACTCGCATTTTTACACAGTGACATATATTTCTCATGAAGGTATTTTTGATATCAATATTCGCACATTTATTCATACTTTCGACATTCAAACAATCATCTCGCCTATCTTTTTTTGCATTCTTTCATTCACATTATTTAGTTTTCTTATACTTGCAATATTTTTCATATTCATCGTGTACCTCTTGGTCCTTGTTGTTATCGACGGTTCCTACTAAATAAAAAAAATCATTTTCTATTATTAACAATAAAATAATTATTTCCAGCGGTTATAGTAGGTACATTTCCCTCTTTGCACTAAAGATGAACAGTGTCCATTTGCGTCCTTCTCTGGGTTGTATGTGCAAGGTCTCGTACAACACACTGAACTTTGTCTAAAACCATAACTAAACCAGCACTTAGAGCTAAGGCCAAAAGGGCCTAGCCTATAAGGCTAGCTAAGCGCTAGGGCTCTCTCCTCTACAGGAGTCTATTACTATCTCCCCTGATACAAATCACCTTATATATATATATATATATATATATATATATATATATATATATATATATATAAATGTTTTATTTTTATTTGGTGTGCACTGTCATTTGCTAGTCATCAAACCCGCAATTGTTAATGACCTGCGGTCATGACCTAATCAATTAATAACAAGAAACAATAGATCAGTGCTCCAAAACGATTCCAATGGCATTGCTCGATATCACGACATAATCACTCCTAAGTAATTGAAGTTTATGTCCAATATTTGGGATTTTTCTGAATATTACTACTTTGGTTTTATTTACATTAACTTCCAATTTATTAACATTGCAATAGCTTTCTAAAATTTTCATTGGCCTGTTCAGCTAAATTTCCGAGTCTTCTAGAATAACGAGATCATCATCGTATCCCAGCATAGAAAGTTCAGTGTTTTGATCTAGAGATAGACCTCTAGCTCCATGTTCTTTGAAGTAGTTTTCTATGTCTGCCATACATAAACCAAATAATAGTGAACTTAGCGAATCACCTTGAAGAATGCCTTTAGTGACTTTAATTTTTTTTTAAGTACAACCATTTTGATCCACTGTTAGTGTTGCTGAAGAGTACATAGTTTTTAAAATTCTTACCATCTTTCCACCAGAGAAAAGTTTTTGCAAAAGTATCTCAGAATTGATGTTATCAAAAGCTTTTTTGAAGTCGACAAAAAGTGCAAAGACTTTTCTCCCGGGTAGCCGCAGATGATTGCTAATTACAAAGTAAAGATATTATCCTCTGTGCCTCTTTGTTTACGAAAGCCAGCTTGACATTCTGGTAGCGCTTCAATGGATTCGATGAACGTTTGTAATCTCTGATTTACTAGCTGCGTGAATAATTTAGTTTTGTGATTTAGTAAGGCGATACCTCGGTAATTTAGTGGATCACTTTTGGTACCTTTTTTATGAAAATGAATCATGTTAATATTTGTCCAATTACATGGTAAAAGTTCTTCCATATATATTTTATTAAATAATTCCTTCAGGTTCATGATCTAGTCTATAGGCAAATTTTTATAAAACTCATTTGATATTTCATCATCTCCTACCGCCTCCAAGAGTTTGTTCTGTAACACAAATTTTTTTGCAGTTTTGGATACATCCACATTTCTCCAACTTTAAAATAATATTTCTAATTGTCATACGTGTTAGGGCCTATTTTCGTAAGACACAATGAATACATTTATTGATTCCTCAATTGAATGGAACCAGAAAGAATATATTTTTCACAAACTAAATGATAAATATTCCCAGATACCAAACTTTATCCAAATATCAAAATTATTTTGAAATTATTCACAAAAAATAAGAATTCAACTTTGACACTCTGTATCTCAGAAACGAATAACTTGCGGACGCATGTTTATAGGAACTTTTCTTCTTATTCTGATGTCAGCAACACGCTCCTAAATTTTTTACACGTACTTAAGAAACACCCTGTACACCTTGCAGTAACGGAAGACCCCACAACATCGGTTGGAAACATTGCAAAAGCTACTGGAACGCCAAAATCTACAGAAAATTTAATTTTAGGAAAAAAAAATCATCCGTACTAATTGTGATTCTGCCAAGGACTAAGGCCGGGCTACGACATAAGGCGAAGGGTATTCCGTGATTTGTACACCAGAAAATGTCAAGAAGATGAAATTTTGTTATTAAAATATTATGGTCTGATGAAAGTATGGTACCAACAACAGAGTCTTCAACAAACAAAATACGCATTTTTGGAACAATGAAAACCATCGTTTGTACAAAATGTCAAGACACCAACACCGTTTTTGTTTCAGCATGTGGGTGGGAATTTTAGGATTACGGATAATTGTTCCTTTTTGCATCCATGGATAGCAATTACTTCCGAGCGGAATCGAAATTTACTTCAGGGTGGCTCGGAAGAATGGTTTGATAATAACTTACCGCTAACAGAAGTCGATTTCTTTTAGTTCCAACAAAATGGGTCACCCTATCTTAATCAGAGAATCGCTTATGCATTTATATTTCAAACATATTTACTTACAAATGGATAGGTGAGAACCGAGCGGTTTCCTGGCCTCCACGATCACCGGATCTGACTTTCATCTTTAGTGGTATATCAAACACAATCTCCCTTGCTCGCACAAGCTCTGCTTTTGAGGGGTTTTCTCCGAAAACCTGGGAGTTTCGTAAAAACAAATTTTACATTTTTTTACTATGTGTATCAACGTATCAACGTCATTTTCAAACGGAACAAGAAATGCGTCAACTGGTTTAATAAGCAATTCAAACCGTTACATCACATATACTTAACAATGTTTTGGGTTCCACAATTTAAGGATGTTACCTGTGCTTAGAAAATGATGGTGGTTTGTTCGAACATCTTTTGTGATTAAGACTGTCGGTACTTCTATTAATAATTTTAATTTGTTAAAATTACATTCCATAATAGTTATTCAAATTACAAGGAATGTAAAGACGTGTTAACATTCGAGGTGAGCGAGTACGAGCCGAGGCAAAGCCGAGGCTTGTCGCTTGCCGAGGATGTTAACAGTCAATACATTAAGTGTTACTTATTACGTTTTTCCCGCTGCTTGTTGACATTTCTCAAAATTTGTCAGAATTGAAGTTTGTTTTCTTACCCTTCCTTCATGATTATTCGTTCCGCTATTTCATTCTAAGTTGCTTGTGCGTGTAACTAAGTTACCGAATAAACAGACAACAGTAATATTCAAGTATCATAACCTAAAAATTGATATAAATGAAGCTGAAGGTTTACGTGTTAAAGTAAAAGTCATTATTACCCTAGGCATCTGAATGACACTATTTACATTCCGTTGTCACGATGTATCAGTAAACGAATGATATGAGTTGAAACATTTTATGGGAAATTTTGTGTTTTATTGACTTTAAATAATGATTTTCTCAGATGAATATTTTTCAAGCATTCACAGGCGTAATCCGAGCTAGGAATCGCACGTAAAAAGGTAAGACCTCGTTTATCCTTAGCTCGCACAAGTTTCAACTTCTGAGGGCTGCCGTTCGTAAGGGGACGACAGCTGGTTAACGAAAAAAAAACTACTACTACTAGTGATATATGACGTATGTAACAATACAAAATGTCTTGAATTGTGTGATAAAAGTAACAAGGAAGTATTCAATAAAATAGTTGATGAAGGTTCATCCGAAAGGAAACGTCGTTGTGGAAATCTGTAAATGTATTTTTAATTTTTTTTTGCCTTTTAAAATAATGTCAGAAATAAATAGAAAACAGCATCGAAAATATTGCTTCATTCAGAATATCTCGAAATCTGGAAAAGAAATCCCACTTTTGCAAACCCCATATGAAAGGACTATGGATTGTGCAACTCTTCTCTAAATTAATTTAAATTTGGTTTTCGAGTGTTTCTAGAACAATTCGTTATGTTTTCGTTGAATATACCAGGTTCGTAACACTACCTTCTCCTCTAGGTTACTCTGTACCAGATTGCACCATCACCATTTTGATTGTCCCTCTGTAACCTTTTTGGGTGATCGTGACCTCGGTATTCTGCTAACCTCTCCATGTAAATGAGCTTAGGTTTGCTCCTTGAGGTGAGCTGGGTGCAGTGTAACAATTAGTTGATATTCTGTTTGACATCGTAGGGGCCTGTCCAATTTATCTGTATCTTGGGGCATATTCCTTTCTTTCTCTGAGGTTGGTAGAACCAAATGACATTACCTGGTTCGAATATTGTCCTTGGAGTGTTCCTGTCAATACTCTTTTTATTTTGTTGTTAAAAATTTGAAGGTTATCTCTGCAGGTTACTAAACTTTGTCGACGTATTTTGTAGAAAATTTGTTATAGAAATTTCTGGATTGCATTACAAATGTTTCATCAGATGTTTACTGCGTCATTTCTTCTCGACTTCTAATTTGAGTTGAATGATATAAGTACCATTTCCTGCACCATTCTTGCACATCTCACTGTAATTTACCCAATAGAATCGTTCTCGAATTCGAGTCAGTGGCCTCTTGATTCCTATGTGTCCTCCAGCGTGATTACGATGAAGTTGTTCGATCACAATTTCAATATATGCCATCGGCAGGACCAGTTGGTACACTACAGTTGCTTCTTGTAGGTTCTCTCATTTGCCATGCAATAGGCACAGATATATAGAGAATAACTATTTGTAGGGCCTGCAGCGATGTAAAAGGAAACTTTTAAGTTTTTTCAAGCTTTCGGAATCTTTTATTCCATCATCAGGGAGACTTCAATTGGAAATATCATATAAGATTGTAAATTCAAAATTATGAGTACTTACATCTTACTTGAGTACCTATGCTTAAATATATTTTTTTTAACATAGAGAGATGCATAGAAAAGTACTATTAAGTTTATTAAAAATAATGTTTTGTGTTTCATTAAGTGGTGAGTTAAAACATTTTATGGGAAATTTTGTTTTTTATTGACTTCAAATTATGATTTTCTCAGATGGATATTTTTCAAGCATTCACAGGCGAAATCGGAGGTTTTATCTGAATTACTTTGAAGTTATTTCTACAATAAGCTAAAAATACATTTAAAGCAGCTTCAAGTGATATATGACGTATGTTACAATACAAAATGTCTTGAATTGTGTGATAAAAGTAACAAGGAAGTATTTAATAGAAGAGTTGATGAAGGTTCCCTTGAAAGGAAACGTCGTAGTGGAAATCTGTAAATGTATTTTCAACCATTTTTGTCTTTTAAAATAATGACAGAAATAAATAGAAACCAGCATCGAAAATACTGCTTCATTCAGAATATCTCGAAATCTGGAAAATAAGCCCACTTTTGCAAACCGCATATAATAAAAGGACTATGGATTGTGCAACTCTTCCCTAATTTAACCGGCATTGTAACTGCAACTGTTATTATTCCATGCAAGGCCTGGTCAGCCAGTGATTTCATCATTACGTTTATATTTCTTAATATTTTTTTTAACGTTAACTGGATTTTTGGACCATCGTAGAGTGAGAAGAAGAATATGATTCTAACAACATGTCAAATACCTATTATATTTTATCAATTCTACGTGAAATACAAGAACTTCTCTCATTCTCTGTATTTTCCTTTTTTTTGCAGTTACTATTCTTACAATCTCTTGATTAATTGCGCAAGTCTCTATGCACTCTCACGTAAAATTCCGTTTGCCACATTTATGGGATCCCTAAGATATTCCTCAATGTTCAACTGTTAATGTTACCGTGATCCTCTGATCAATCCGGAGAATTTTATTGTCCATGAAAAGTAACTTTTGTCTGCTTCCCAACCACGTTTCTGCTAAAATTTCCCCTCTGATGACAATCGTCACGCTACCTTGATTTCCTCGGACGAATAACGGTGTGCTACCCTCCTACGGCCACCCTTTTGAATTTTCTTGTATGAGAAACAAACAACAATGATGGGTGGGATAGTATTCCCAGCACGTAAAATATTATTTTATTTTTTTCTCTAGGAGAAAGGTCACTTTCCGTGTAACGTAGTGTCTATTATTCACTATTGCAATGGACCTTGTGATTTTATTGCCTCTGTTGTTTTGATAGCCCTAAGTATGCTAGCAGGAGGAGTTAAGAAGTATACCGAAGTTTTTGAGCCTAGTTTGTTATGGTGATCGATGTTTTTTCGGATATGAACGGTGAGTGGTTCACGTTGCTTAATGTCCCCGAACAAAGGTATTGACACATTTAGTGCAGTCATATAGTCGTGGACTTATTTCGATAAGAATAAAAGGCAATATACCCCGCGTGGTATAATATTATTTCGTTTCCGGGTTCTAAATAAGTATACGTATAAGTAATACGTACAGCTTTATTCGTTCAATTTAACTTGTCACTTCAATTTCACTCATAAGTACAATCGCTAAAGTTGTGGAGAAAGTTATCAATAACCGCCTTGTGACGTTCTTAGAAAAGAACAACTTTATCTAAACAATTTGGTTTTAGATCCCAAAAATCCCAAATGGAAATGTGTAATGGGTGTCTTTCTACTCTTTCTAGACCTAGCTAAGTCATTTGATACCGTCGATCATGAAAAATTGATGGGCGTTATGGAGGATTTAGGGGTCAGAGGGATCGTATACAAAATGTTCAAATCCTACCTTAACTACCGGACACAGTGCATTAAAATAGAAAATGAGACAAGCGAATCTCGTAAGGTAATAACTGGCGTACCTCTGGGCACTGTTTTGGGACCGTGCAGTTCTCTTTTAAATGTACCTTGAAGGAATATTTTCCCTGAATGTAAATGCAAATATATCGTCATTTGCAGATGATACAGTAATGTTGCTCACAGATACTACTTGGAACGGGGTTAAGAAAAAGGCCGAACAAAATCTGAAAAAAATTAAAAACTTGTTTAGTGATATGGAACTTACATTGAATTTAGAGAAAACAAAATGTATTACATTGTCTTGCAATAAGTCAAGCTCACCAAATATAGATCAACTAGCATTAAAAGAAAATAATTCAACTGATTTCGTCGAATGTGTGAAGTCCATAACGTACCTCTGAATTCAAGTTGACACCTAAAATGGAACAAATTAGTCAAAAAATTAAGATCAATATTGTTTACCTTTAAATATTGAAAAACCTATCTCAAGACCAATGAACTCAAAATTATTTACCACTCACTAGTAGAATCCCATATTCAGTATGGGGAGGAGTTGGGGAGGAGTTGGGGAGGAGTTGGGGAGGAGCTTACGATAGTCATCTAGAACAACTTCGAGTGATCCAAAAATACTTTTTGAAAATTATTTTCAATAAAAATCGCACTTATTCCACAAAAAAAACTTTTGAAGAGATTCCTGTCCTCGAATCAAAAAAACTATACAGGGTGTTCCAAATTAAGTCGGCACCATTTTCCAACTTCGTTATTATCGATGCTACGAATTCGGTTAAATGGGCAAACTACTTAGTAGCATTTTTAATGGCCTTCTCGATACCGAAAACAAAAATAATTGACAGTCGAGTTTTCAGAAAATTTCATAAAATGATATTTTTTTCAATGAAGCACCCTATATTTTTTCATGCATTTCGATTTGTAATAACATTCTCAACAACAAAGCTCAGTTGACTTTTTTTCGTAAAATGAGAGACTTATGTGGAAATATTTATTTCTTTCACTAGTACAAAAAAATTTCTTTGTTTTGGCGAATAAAACCTCATGAATGTCCAAACACCCAATTTTCGTGCTTATACGAATGACAATATTTTGTTACTAATAGCAAAATAAGACAGTAAAAAGAAAAAAATTGCGCTGGGATGTGAACTCGTGAAACCCGTGATTATCATGTCGCACCACTTAATTGACACCAGTGAGGTATTTGGTATTAATGTACAAAACGATAATTTCCATCTTAAAGCCATTCCGCTAGCCGCATTTATTTTGTGAATCAAAATATGTCTGTTGTAATGAAATTAGAACAACAACAAATTATGTTGGAAATTATTCCCTACGTTCCTGACTAATTCACAAAACTTTAGCATCAATTCTATTATCAGTTTAGGTTGCAAACTAATTTTTTTAGTGTAAAATAGACGAAACAGATATGTTACTGAGGTGAGGTGAGAAGTTTCGGCAAGACAGATGACACAAAGAGAAACATTTTATTCGGCAGAGTGATCAACGAATGTATGAGTAAATAATTCATTCAATGGTCTTAGAATTGGGGAACGATAAAGGATGATATTTTCTTTGTTTTCATCAATTTGCGACTATTTTGCATTTTTTCTCAACAAAACAGAATGGTTTATAATATACATTTTTAACAATGTTGCCGACATTTTACGAAGGGGCAAAATTTTATAGTTTCATTACACACTAAAATAAAACTTTTGTGAGAGTTTGCATTGTTTTGCTATTTTTCCCGTTTTAATTGCTATAATGATTGGCCTCATGGTGTTTAGGACATTATTACTATCATTATTATATATTTTTCCCTCCGTTTTCGACTTTGCTCACCTGACCTAAGGAAAGCAAAGGTCAGCTTTGTTTGTGACGCATCCCAGATAATACTTGATACAAAGAAAAGCTATAACGTTGATATGCTAACTTTCCATATCGCTAAACATTAGAATTTGTCCAATACTCGGTTGATTTAAAAGCAAGGCAAGCAAGTTTTTTATGTTAGCCAGTCTGTTCAAACCGATACAAAGCGATGCGTAACGATAATATCCCACGGCGACATGGTAAACGGTCCTGTTGGAGTACGCGGATTTCGGACCCCAGACACATGTAACTTAACGCGAACGCGACTCTAATACCCGTAAAGGGCCGTGTCGTTGCTCGAACACGGCTCCTGACATTAATTACCTATATCCGTATTGAGGAGCGTCCGACGGAATCTGTCAATTAGACAGCATTAATCGGGATCGCTCCGATGCCGGGCCGGAACGGCGATTTCGACCTCTTGTGTTCCTTGTTGAACGAAGTGCAAACTTTTATGGTCTTCTACGTTGTAGTACCTACAAACAGAACGTCTTCATTAGAATTGGTTAAGTTGTTACTCGATGAAAAATACTCAATAAAAATATCGATGAAGAAATAAAAGTTGGCCATTTTTATGGAGCGCAGTTAGTTTAAAAAATAGTTTTTCTAACAAAATATATAATATTCGTTCAGGATCATATATTTATTACTTTCCCGGTTGTACCGGGAGTGGACCCCAACTCCGTATTTCAATGGTATTCCCTGTCTATCATCAAAGTTTCAGATTTTACGCATAATTCTGAACATGTTTCATGTTTAATGTGCTATATAACCAACCGTTTTTGAAATATTTTTAATTTTAAGTGTAAAATTGCTTTTCCATACCGATTTCCTTTTTTTATTTCTGGACATGACCATTTATTTTTTATTGTGTATCGATTTATCCATAGGAGAGGTCCCAATTCAGCAGAATTTTGATGTCAATTCGATTAGAGTAATGGTGGATTTATGCAGCAGTCATAAGTCATAAGTTTTAAGTCATAAGAAAGAATATTCGTCAGTGATTGGTTGGAATTTACGGACCAACCAATCATTGACGAATATTCTTCCTTATGACTTAAAACTTATGACTTATGACTGCTGCATAAATCCACCATAATACAGGGCATTCGCCAGGAAATTATATAGATGCGGTTGAAAAAATTAGTGCAAGTCCATTTCTTCCAATGGAAACTCCACCAAATTCATATCCTCATTCGATTCGGCTTCGAAAATGAAGCTAACTTTGAATATGGTACTATTGCTACACTGAACAGTTTTTGAAATATTGGCGAATTAACTATCTCAGTTGCAGAAAATCACGTATTCTTGAGTTTACTTATTCTTAGTTGACCATGGTGCCCGCGGCTGCGTTGGAAACAATCAACTGCCATTGAAATGTCATTATAATTGATCATGCCAGATGGTATGAATTATTCGAATGAAGATTACTCAAATCTGTTGATTATATATGGCGAATGTAGTAGGGTTATCTCAAGAACTCGTGTTTTGTTATTCGATATCCGCAGAAGCAGAAACCCACACAAAATACTGTTAAACGAATCATTGACTTGGGTATAGGACATTATAGATGAAAAATGTTCAGAATTATAGGTAAAATCTAAGACATTGTAATATGTTGGGCTCCACTTCCGGTAGAACTAGAAGTGCTACATTCTTTTAGTCAGATAGCCCTTATCAACAATAGTGAACTTCCAAATTTTCAAATTCGGCCCGCCTATAGTTTTCTATATATTATTTTCTTTCAGAATTCATTCACAATTAAAGTTATCGTCAATACATATTAGCAATGAGAGCAATATACAGGGTTGGGTACCAAAAACGAAACAGATCGAATATCTTCAAAACACATGAGTTGTGAAAAAAATTAAAAAACACGTCGATTTTTAATCCGTGGGGGACATCTTCCTATCATAACCTCAACAGTCATACCCCTCCCCCCAACCCTTGGTCAATATCACCCAAACAATTTGAATAGGGAAAGTAATGAGTGTGACACATCATTCAAAATATAATTTCATAAGGAATACAGTCATGTCAATTTTCGCTACATAACTTTTTATTTTGGCGTCCTCTTGCGGGAAAAACAACTGTTCCGTATTCCAAATTTTTACACTTCATTTGCAAGCTAATTTGACATAAATTCGTTGACAATGCATTATGGAATTTTTCTAAGGAAAAAAACAAAATGGCGGCTCCAAAATGAAGGACAAGATTTGCAATTATCGTCCGATTCGATTCAAAATTGAAATGTGGTGGTTTTCAGAGTTGAAAATTATGATTTATTTGTCAATGCAGAAAAACAAGAGGGTGGCTTCTAGATGGAGGACAAAATTTGCAATTATGGTCCGATTTGAATCAAAATTTGTATGTGGGGATTTTCAGGTTAAAAAATTATGATTTTTTTGTCGATGCAAAAAACAAGATGGCGGGCGAAATGGTTCGATTCGACCCGGCACCTAAAACGAATTCTTCAAAATACATATGTCGTGGAAAAAAATGCAAAAAAACGTTGATTTCAAATCCAAGGGGACATCTTCATATCAAAGCCTCAATTGTCATACCACTCTCCCCACCCCTTAGTAACTCATACAATTTGGATCTGGAAAATACTAAGTGTGATACAGCATTTAAAGAGTAATTCCATAAGGAATTCAGACATGAGTGTTTGCTACCTATCTTTTCATTTTGGCTCCCTATTGCGGAAAAAACAACTGTTTCATATTCCAACTTATGTAATTTGATTTGCAAGCTAATGTGAACAATTCACCACAACATAACAATAATTGAAAAAATTAACATTGTACGAACTTACAAATTGTAAAATCTTGCATAAATTTCGAGAATACCTTATACTGTATTGGCAGTTCATGGCAAACACTGCTGTGAATTAATGTAGTTTGGAATAGGTAATTGGTTTCGAATTAATGCAAGGTTTTCCAATTTTTTGAGTTTAGGCTATGTCCAATTTTTTTTTTCAAAGCTTTTATTCAACTTGCCCTTTTAGTATGTATGTGTGTGTGGGACAAATCTTGCAGATGAATTTTGACCCACTTCTAGTTGTCCGATCAATTCGAATTTTGGTAGGTGTTAATTACGATGACAATGTATTATGGAATTTTTGTTGAAAAAAAAAACAACGAAATGGCATTGACAAAAAAATCATAATTTCTGACTCTGAGAATCCCCTATACTAATTTTGATTCTAGTCGGACCATAATTACAAATTTCATCCACCATCTTGGAGCCACCATCTTGTTTTTTCGCATTGACAACAAATCCTAATTTCCGACCCTGAAAACCACCACATGTCAATTTTGAATCGAATCGGACAATAATTGCTAATCTTGTCCACCATTTTGAAGCCGCCATTTTGTTTTTTCCTTCAGAAAAATTCAAAAATGCATTGTCACCGAGTTTATATCAAATAAGCTCGCAAATGAACCATCATAATTTGGAATACTGAACAGTTCTTTTTCCCGCAAGAGGGCGCCAAAATAAGAAGATAGGTAGCAAAAATTGACATTGCTGAATTCCTTATGAAATTACCTCTTTAATGATGTATCACACTTACTACTTACCCTATTCAAATTGTTTGGGCGATGGTGACCAAGGGGTGGGTAGATAGGTATGACAGTTGAGATTATGATAGGAAAATGTCCCCATTGGATTAAAGTTCGACGTGTTTTTGCATTTTCTTCAAAACACATGCGTTTTGAATATATTCGATCTGTTTCGTTTTTGGTGCACCACCCTGTATTTATTAGTAGTTACCAATATATTTATTAAAATGAGCCTTTGATTTAAACTACTAGGTGGCGCTAACATCACGTATCTTATTTCTTCGCAACATGACAACGATGTTGGAAATAATAATGACAAATGTCCGAGTTTGCCAAACAAGCTTTTGCACTGCAAATATAGTTTCCATCAGATTACATGGTTCCATATGGGTAATTCCAATATACTCCATGAATTATTCCTTGTATACTAATTAAATGTTCTTCATTATTCCAGATTTAATGTCAATTTCTACAAGTTTGTTTAGGTGTTTTCAAAGTTATATTCAAGTAGTGCCAATTAGCATACATATGCTGTAGAATATGTATTATTTGATATCCATTCAAGTATTTGAAAGGAAACATGCAATTGCAATTTTTGTTGGAAATTAAATTTGGTTGAATATGCATGTTCTTGCTATAATTCATCACATTGACCATGAAGAATGAACAATTTCATCAAAACACTTGAATAATTAATGTCTTTCATTTTGATTATTTTCTAATCAAATTATGAACGCACAAATGTTTTATTATTGTACTAATTTTCATAATGACATGTTCCATGACATGTATTATATGAAAATAATCTCAAAGCAATAGCAAAGTGAAAATTGCAATAATATTTTGGGTATTCCATTTAAAATATCAAAGTTGTTGTAACTTTTCGATAGAAGCGGCAACGCCGCAGCGCTGAATATATTTTAGATCGACAGAGCAGAACTGATTATCCAAAAAAACAAATTTTCAAAATAATCATACCTCTCTTCTTCTTCTTTCAAGTTTGAGACACCCTTTATACTCCTTGCATTGCGTGTCTCAGCAATAATGGTACACAGCCACACGAGTCTGAGTAACAATGATGAAGCTATCCATGTACTGAAGAATAAAACAAGAATTGATATCCCTGGGATAGTGATTTTTGGAGATCAAACCATTATGCAGAAACAATATTACGCATCCATTAAGGCTAAACTCGTCGAGCTCACAAACAATGGTGAAGTAAATAAAACAATTAAATTAAATGGTATACCAACCATAGTAGACAAAACATCTAGAGAAAAAAACTGATAATCCCACATGATATACCTTTTAACTCCGATATCATCTATATGAACATCCAGATTCTATTTGCGAATCATAACCAACTGATACATGATATAGTACCTCACCAACCCTCAATCATTCTGTTGAGTGAATCTCGTACAACTGCAGACATCTTAGATTTTGAAATTGACCTCAATGGTTATAAAGTAGTTAGATGTGATTCATCCAGCAGACACACAGGAGGAATGGTGATTTATGTACGTAATGATTATAATTTTAAAATTCATAAGAAACTGGTGGTTGACAAGGTCTATTGGTGTTTAGTGTTGAAAATTAAGGTTCATGGTCAACATTATTTCGTAGGTTGTTTATATCGTAGTTTTATGAAACACTTTGAAAACTGTTCTGAAATTTTTTTCTCTGAACGCACTAAATGTGGTGACTTCAATTTAAATTTCCTGGATACCAACAATAGATTTGTGAATCAATTTAAAAATTTCCTTACTACTGCAGGGATTGAGCAATTAGTTAATGAGCACACTAGAATTACGAATACAAGTAGTACACTGATTGATTATATTTTGAGTAATAAAAGCGATATCATTCATAAAGTTCATGATGTTCCAAAAATTACAGATCATGCTATATTAACAATATCAATTAAGTCTGTGCCTACACCTAATACGATTAGTAAATCATACAGAAATTTCAACCAAAACAGCCCTGATTTGTTGAATGAACAACTGATTTCTTCTGAATGGAATTTGAACACCAATAATGTTGATTTGATATACTCTAACATTATATACAATGTAAAAACACAGGTAGAATTGATATCCCCGTTAAAATCTTACACAACTCGCGAAAATCAACTTCCTTGGTATGACTTTGAGGTGATATCTTTAAGAAAACATAGGGACACTGCCTATAAAGAATTCAGAAGATGCGTAACAGAATATGAAAAATCGGTTAGCTGGGCCTTATACAAAAAATATAGAAACGAAATGGTGAACTTGTTGAAAACTAAAAAAGTCGAATATTATGAAAGGAAAATTGATAATTGTTCACATGATGCAAAACAAATGTGGAGAACATTAAAAACTTTGTTGAAACCTTCCCATAATAATATATCAAACGAAGTAATTTTTCATGACCAACAGACACTTATCAGAGCAAATAATGATGTAGATATAGCTGAGCAGTTCAATTCGTTTTTTGTTGAAAGTATATTAGATATCAAAGCAACTATACCACAATCAGTAGATTGGTCTTCACACAGTCTTCCAGTCGTTACTAGTTCCATATCTGAATTCAAATTAGTCACCTTGAAAGATTTGAGGATTATGATTAACAACCTTGATAATAGATGTAATTCAGACTTCATGAATAATAGAGTATTGAAAAGTATTTTTGAAGTTGTTGGTCATGTAATCCTCAACCTGGTCAATAGTTCACTAACAACAGCTTGTTTTCCACAAGAGCTCAAAGCTAGTATAGTTATCCCTATACCTAAAATCAATAACACAAATGAAGCTGTTAATTTTAGACCTATTAATAATCTTCCTTCAATTGAAAAAGTTATTGAACTGGCAGTATACGATCAAATACGTGAATACATTGAGAAAAATAAACTCTTCATGGATTTACAGTCAGGATTTAGAAATAAGCATTCTTGTGAAACAGCTCTGCAGCTCACAGTTTCAAAATGGAAAAAAATTGTCGATGACGATAAATACATAGTTGCCATTTTCTTAGACTTCAAAAGGGCCTTCGAAACAATTGATATTCCAATTTTGCTCTCTAAATTAGAGTATTACGGTATAACAGGGAAGGTACTTGATTGGTTCAAGAGTTACTTGTCAGATCGTTCTCAACGAACCAAAGTTAACGGTACACTTTCTGGTGTAAGATATGTTAATACAGGTGTTCCACAAGGGAGTGTACTAGGACCTCTTCTTTTTATACTCTATTTGAATGACATACAATACATTGAAGACTGTGAGTTTCTGAATTTGTTTGCCGTCAACCTAAAATGCTGCTATTCTATAAGATTCATGTCAAATCACTGCAGCCCTAGTATACTCTTAACATTGTACCATGCTAATTTCCATTCACACCTCCGATATAGTATACTCAACTGGGGTATGAGTGCTTCTGTCCAAAGGATATTTCTCCTCCAGAAATACGCTGTTAGAATAATTGCCAAGCTATGATACCGAGACTCATGTAGAGATGCTTTCAAACAGCTGAAAATTCTTACAGTTGCCAGCACTTATATATTAGAGGCTAGTGCATACGTTTACAAAAATAAATCCATTTTTCATTCCCATCGTCCATCACATAACCACAATACTCGTTCTAGTGATCTAATCCTAACAAACGCTCATAGAACTTCCTTGTATGAAAAAAGCGTAGATGGTGTAAATTATACAATATGTTTCCAATAACTCTTAAGAATTCTCAAAATATTCATGTATTCAAAAGTCTGCTGAAAAAAATGTTACTTCAAAGGACTTGTTACTTGTTCAAGAATTCACTAATCGACTAATCGACTAACATGAGATCTTCAGCTTCAGCAGATTTGGTTGTACTGTTTACTCCTAAGTGTTGTGTTCTGAATCACCGAATACTCTGGTGCTACATTTTTTTTTTGTATGTTTTTATATATTTTTTGACTGTCTTGTAACGAGAAATTGTGTGTTGTTTGCTGTCTTTTCTTTTGACATTTTCTTTGTTTATTGGACATTGATTTTTTAATTGTACTTTTCAACCAAAGGAATAAAAATATTATTATTATTATTATGATACTCTGTTGGCTGTAAGCGATAAACAATTATCTCAAGCTGTTATGAAAGTCAATCATATTTTGAATACAATATCTGTTTTTCTCAACATAAATAAACTCAAGCTTAATTGTTCTAAAACTAAAGCTATGATTATCTCCACACAAAATAAAATCAATCGAACGGACATCCATTCAGTTAGAATTAAAATTTATGATGAGCACATTGAGATCGTTAAAAAAATCAAATACCTCGGTTATATGATCGATAACACATTAAACTTCAAGGATCATTTTCAATACATCCATAGTAAAATAGCTAAATTATTTTTCTTTACTCGTGTCAGTAGCCATCTTAGCTTCCAAACGTGTGTAAGGGTCTATAACACAATAATCCAACCCCACTTCATCTACTGTGCCAGCCTGTTATCATTACTCGATGGTAATAGTATTGAATCTTTGCAGAAGTTGCAAAATAGAGGAATGCGAATTATTTTGAAGTGCAACAGATTTACTCCCATCACAATTATGCATCAAGTTTTGGATTGGCTCTCAGTTAAAGATAGAATTTTCTATTCCTCGATATTTTCATTTTCAAAATTTTATGTGGCGAAGCACCTGCTTACTTTGATCAGTTTATTACGTTCACCAATGAAATTCATGACTATCCTACGCGAGGGAGTACCAATCTTTATGTTTCTCGTACACGGTATTCTCAATCTATGAACTCCATTTTCCATCGAGGTTTACTGGAATTTAATAAGCTTCCATTAGAAATTAAGCAGTCTTGTTCGGTGAAAAAATTCAAGGAGGTTTTGATTGAGTATCTGAAATCAAAATAACAAATAAGGACAGCTCAAACAGTGTACCACTTGATATTATTATCACCTATTTACTTGAATAATCACATATAATATCAATTTGTTTTTATTCATAAATATATATATATATATATACCTATATTATTTATTTATTACATTTTTAATTATTGTTCCCAACAAACAGTCTTGTTTATTACATTTCACTTGTTCGTAATTTGTAATTGTTCGTAGTTCTGTTTAATTAGGACTTGTAACTTTTTTATGTATATTAGGATTCCTATTTCAATAAACAATTTCAATTATTATACAGTGTGTCCCACTTTGAGCAGCCACACTCTCATATTTCATACAGAAAAAAAATTTGGAAAAATTTTATTTTTCAAATTATAGTACTCAGGAATATCTACCTTTATGTTGATGAGACATTCGTATATCCATTTTCCACGGCTAACTATGACCAATTGAAAAGTGAAAAAGTTGGGAAAACATATTAGGGATTTTTTTACCGCAAAATTAACATAATAAATTATTTTTTCTACGACAACCTCGATAAATGTTCATTTTATAACCGTAACTTCAATCATAAACAAGCACATTTTCTACAGAATTTCATATTTGCATCGGTTGCTAGGCAAGTTGCTGAGCAACAAATGCGAAATGGATTATTTCGTTTTAGGTTTAGGTTCACTCTAAAATCAAGACGACTACGGCTTGTCAAATTATGACGTCCAGCGACAAATTGATGAAACGTCAGCAGATCGTTTTTGTCAAAGTTTTAGTAGGTAACGAGTAATTTCATAGTTGTTTTCTATAAAAACTATTGATTAAAATGGAAACTGATAGTGATATCGACTTAGATTTGACACCTCCGATCATAATAGAAGCAGCGAAGGTAACAACACTGAATTTATTACCGGAAACGTCGAATGTATCAGCGCGCTTATAACCTTTGTTTGGAATGGAAGGTACATCAAAAGACATAATCGTTTTCCGAGAATGTTTTAATGGCTTATTTTGGCGACTTATCCAAAAAATTTAAAAGTTCCACTTTGTGGTCACACTTCTCAATACTGAGAACGACTCTCAGTATCTACAATGATATAGATAATGCCAAATATTTGAAACTGAAAGCATTCTCAAGCGGCAGTCTATATTCAATAATTGCACATTCAACTTCAATTAGATACATACATACATTTATAGGTTTCTATTTCTTTGTACCTATTAGAAATAGCAATGAAGAAAATATTTACATATTTCTCCAATTTATATTTTAATTCTGATAGAAAGTCCATTAGCGGCGAATTTGGAGTAATGAAATATCATCAGTTTATTTCTTTCAAAGTTTTTGCAATGTATGCATGTATTTATTAAACGTGAACGATATGTTGTCATAGAAAAAGTATAGTATTCAACTCGCAACAAAATGGCCAATTTGCACTAGTATGAATTGCAGCACTTGTCTTCGGCTCGTGCTGCAAATTTCATACTCGTGCAAAATGGGCATCATTTTGTGTTCATTGCATAATATACTATTTTAACTGAACAACCCAGCATTCGAATTCTGTACCGAAATATTTGTTCCCTGATAATTGAAATCTTCAAAAAATTAGAATTCAATGGGACTTTTTCGCCTCACATGATGTTCATATTTCGACTTAACAGGAATTTTCCTTTTGTGTGGAGCAGGAAATGAAAAATGTGAAAATGATTTGATATAGATCAGAGTGTTTCAAATGGTAACCTTCAACAACTTGTAGGAAAAAAACTGTCCATTTTTCAATGTTGGATCCATAAACACTATTGATCAGCTTTACTTGAACTTCATTATATCAAAAATTTAGCAAATCAATTACAGGAAGAGTTATGGAAAATCTCATTTCCGTAATTTTTGTCATCACCTAGTATTTGTCTCATACTGTATATCAATTTCGTTTAAGAAGTATGTTGAATGGTTCGTAGTCAACTATACCTAAAGCTCAAAATATAAAAGAAAATTGTCACTTCTTGACTCACCTTGCACAAAATGTTGAATTTATCAATTTTGATATATTCAAACGATGAGCATATCAGTATGTTACTTGGTTTAGCCACATCTTCACTTCATAGGGTTAATTAGGAATTTCATTTTGAATACTGCTGGAGTCACCCTGAACCCAACAATATTTTTTATTAAAAAGCAGTCTATGGCAAGCAATATTCGTTCCGCAAAACATGTTTATTTAAGGTTTGCTGAAAGCAATACAACTTTAAAGAAGTGGCCACTTACCAACTTTGACACCATGTATCTCGAAAACTAGCCATAGGATTGAGTTATGCCCATATACACTTTTGATCAGCTTGAACTACCTCTTATCAAAAATTCATCTAGTTTCACCAAGACCCATTTTCCATAAGAATGGTACGGGGTTCATTCAGAATTGGAAAAAAATTGTTCAAAAAGTGACATCATCTATGGTTGTATTCATATTGTTATATGGAGACAAAAGAGACTACTGGGTAGTCCATTTGAAAGTCGAAAGCTCATGTCAATTCTGCTGAAACCGGAAGTTATAAGAATGTCAAAAAACGCAGTTTTATGTCATACTAAAATCCTTGAAATTTCATTACATTTTATTTTTAAAGAAAATAGTTATAGGGTGGAGTTATACCTTCTGCAGACACCCGGTATATCCCACTTATCAGGTTAATAACTGTTCTCAATTCAGAAGAAGAGTTCTTCACTTCATCATTCCGTATTCCGAATATCCTCATCAGAAAGCGTGTTGCAGTTTCTTTCAAGACCATATTTTAATTCAACGCGAATCTACTTTGTACCCGTCCGAAAGAATTTCAAGTCATCCGACCGAATCCGCAAAACACAGCCATTCGTCTTGTGAAGTGAGCTACTGTAGGTGCATCCATACGGGACACATAATGTTCTCGCTTCCTGCGTGTGAATCATGTGGACAATGCGGCCATTTCCCGCCGTGTGCCAACCAGGACGACGGATCTAGGACCAAGGACAGCAAACGTACACCCTTCTGGTGTCTGAGTCACCCTCTTCCGTCGAAATGTCGCATGTGCTCTTTTTATTGTTCATTTACAAAAGGTATAGTGGGTGGACCCCTTTTGTGCGTCATTAATCAGTGACGATTGACAGCGAGGGTACCGCCTCATGCCTACTTTGAGATTCTGAAAGAAGGTAGCCAGAGGGGTGAATCGTAGTTATTCTCATGGTTCATTAGGTAACAAGGAAGAAATTCAATGTCCCCATCTCATTGTCCACTAGAAATTGTCGATACTGTGCAAAAAGGAAATTCATTGAGACTGTAGACTTGGAAGTACAAGTAACTTATTCCTAACCCACGATAATAATGGCCCACAGCACACAATTTAACCATATATCTATTTACTACAAATATTGATAATACGCCATAAGACGCAATGTAATCAAATTGAAGCCAAAAATATATATCTTACCTATTCTCAAACGGGCGCTGGAAAACTATTGCGCATGCCGAATTCTGAATCACGAGAAATGTCAAACATTTTTAAGGTTATGCTTCTTTTGACATTTTCAACCATCCCGTATTGAAAATGTGCTAAAATTTTTCTATAATATGGATAAATGAAGAATGAGAATTATGCAAGACGGTCAATTAAACTTCGTGTCATTAGAAAAACGATTCATTGATCCATTTGTAACTCTATTAATAAAATGTCTGTTTGTTACCTGCTACCAGAGTTTCGTCAATCAATTTTCTGCCAAAAGCGGATAAAAACTCATTAAACTTGAAGAAATAATCTTGGGTATGTGACGGACAATTGTTTGAAAAGGTAAATCTCGTTCCACATCGGCCTCATAACCGCCGAGAAAAATAGTTTGCTGGTAGTGATGTATTTATTGCCTCCTGAACACAAACTCGAAGTAAAACGCGGCGATCTTAAATTCTTTGAGGCATGAATCTAGAAATTTATAAAAAGTGTAATATTCTCAGGAATAAACCTATATAATTAGCACAATGTACACTTTCTCTCTGTAAACTTCTCCATATTATGAGGTTATGTTGGAATTTGCCGAATTAGCACCACATAAGATATGCTTCTCATATCTTCGATAATTGTTGCTGCCGAACCATGCATGCTAGAAAGAGATGAAAAAACAAAATCGTGTCTTTGAATAGGAATCTTTGGCGCAAGCGCATTATTTCAGCAGCGTCCAATTCGAAGTCGATGCTCATTTTTTTGGCATCACATAGGCTGTCCTTATTATCCATATTCGTAGTTAATAAATATATGAATTCAACAAGTTCATTCAGTCTGCGATTACTTTACAAATCTGCTTACAACACCTATAACTGAAAATAATATTAAAGCGCTAGATTGTAAGGAAAACATTGAAGAATTGTAGAAAAAAGTACAATTGGAATTGAAAATTGAATTTTTTTTACCTACCCAAACAGCTAAGACTTCTTTGGAGGTAGGTCTCTGTCACAGAAAAGTTGCCAATTTATTACCACAAAATATCTCGCAATTTCGTCAGAGCACGGTACTGTAATATAGTATCATGTGTTTTATGTATTTTTTCACATTATTCATCATATAAAATTACGCAAACAAACGTATTCCAGCAATGGTGATGTCTTTTTTCTGCTGAATATTGTGGAAAGGGCCCCCGCACAAAAACATATGGGAAATTGGCTCTTGGTCAAATTGGCTGATATTTTATTATGTTATAGTAGGATGGGTCTTTAGAAAAATGTGTGAGTAGAAATTTTAATATATGCAGTATTACGATATACCAGGTGACAACGATATCACTTTCGGGCTGCCATTTTTTTATTTTTTCATCTAGTATAACGAAACTTGGAAGAGTTATTATTCGAACTAAATGTCAATTGACAAATTTCTACAACTTGCGGTTTCCTTGGAAATTACCCTAACTTTCGAAATTTAAATGGGACACCCTGTATATTGTTTATTCTTAGGATTCTTTAAATCATTCTACATCCAAATTCAAAATTTTTTAATTGATTTTAACATAAATTCTATTTTTAAATCAAATTTAAATTTTCATTCTAGAATGCCATGAGCACCCTAAAATTTCTCTACTTAGACTCTCTATTTACAGAAAAATCTAAAAAGAACATCCTTGTTTGTTAGCCCAGAGAAAGGCTGTGAAGTTGTATAATTTAAATTGTTTGTATTAATTCAGAAAACTTAAATGTAACCATATCACTTTCATAACACTATTAAATGCATTATTTCAAGACTAATCCAAAAATGTATAACACATGGTAGTATGTGTTATACATTTTTGGATTCGTCTTGAAATAATACATTTAATAGTGTTATGAATGTGATATGGTTACATTTAAGTTTTTTGAATTAATGCAAAAAAATTAAATTATACAACTTTTCTGCCTTTCTCTAGGTTAACGAACAGAGATAATAATCTTTTTAGATTTTTCTGAGAATAGAGAGTCTGGATTGAAAATTGATATTAGATTTAAAAATATAATTTATGTCAAAATCAATTGGAAAATTATAAATTCGGGTGTAGATTGACTTAAAAAATCCTAAGAACAAACGATAAACAGGGTGTCCCATTTAAATTTCGAAAGAAAATGTGATTTCCAAGGAAACCGGTAGTTGTAGAAATTTGTCGATACATTAGTCAAATGTTCGAACATTAACTCTGCCAAGTTTCGTTTTACAGGGTGAAATAATAAAAAAATGGCAGCCCGAAAGTGATCTAGTTGTCATCCGGTATGTGTCTGTTGAATTCGTTAATTATAATACGTTCTTGAGTTTGCATGTATTGATGCAATCTTGTTGAGTGTGGTTTGCGTTGTTTATAGTATCAAACAATTGAAGAGTCCAGTGGAATAACGATGAGATTTCACTTTTTTTTTTTGAAAGTTGAGAAAAACGAAATCTAATGTGGGAGTCTCATCGTGTTTCCACTATGATGCCTTCTTTCAACCGCAGTTTTTTATGAAACCTCATTGTTTGTCCCCTGTAAGGTTTGGTATGTTGATACTTCATGCTACAAGCTAACAGATGCCGCTAAAATGTCGATTTTGGAAAAAATGGAATCCCATCGTTTTTCCACTCGACCCTTCAATTGTTTTGAAAAAGATTTGTAATAGAATTTAATTTATCGAAACGTTACCTAAAGTTTTGTTCAATCGAATACCCCGAATCGGGTATAACTTTTGATATCTGGTACAAACAATTTTTATGGATGATGCTAAAAATCTGTCAGATTCTGCAAGAGTGAGATTACTTCATGGGAAAATATATACAAAATATCATGATCAGTATGTTATATTCATATTACCTAAGGAAATGAAAGACATAGACTTCGTTCGAAATTGTAGTTCTTATGCAGAAAACGCTAAATCGCAATTGGCCAAAATCCGAATACCCCTGGCAGAGAATCCATATAGATTTTGCTGGTCCAGTTGATGGTTTCTATTATATGCTGATTATAGATTCGTATTCGAAATGGCCGGAAGTATTTCCAACGAAGATAATTACTTCTCAATTCGCAGTACAAAAATTGAATGAGGTTTGTTCACGTTTTGGATATCCCCAAACCTTGGTTACGGATAATAGAACCCAATTCACAAGTGGAGTCTTCTAAAATTATTATGTTTCATGGCATACAACACATTCGTACAGCCTCTTATTGGCCCCAATCTAATGGTCAAGCTGAACGCTTTGTGGATACTTCCAAGAGGACATTGAAAAAATTCAAGAGGGAAGGATATTCAGATGAAACTCATATTCAACAATTCTTAGTTGCCTACAGGTCAACACCAGCTCGAACGGTACCTGAAAATAAATTACCAGCTGAGGTATTACTGGGAAGAAAAATACGGACTATATTTGATCTGTTGTCAGCTTCTTCTGTACGAAATCCAGTGCACCAAACTGAAACTCATGCATTCAGTGAGAGTATTGAACCGGAAGAATTGGTATTTGTCAAAATTTTCCGAAATAATCGTTATAGTTGGATTCCTGGTAAGATCACTGAATGAATTGGAAAAGTGATGTTTAATGTTTTTCTGAATCGAGAACGCCAAAATTTAGTAAGCATACATGTGAATCAGATGAGAAAGAGATACGGAGAAGGAGATATTACGATCGATTCAATTCCTTTCAACATATTGATGGAAACTTTTGACATGGAAGCAAGTCCTGTTTCACAGGCAACTGATAATTCGCTCATTTCAAACACTAAAGAAATATTCTCATCAAACACTAAATGCGAACCCAATCATACCGAATCATACTGTTTGTGAACCAACTCACTCTGATGTTCTGAGTCATGCTCGGCCAACAAGAAGTTGTAGACGTCCAAGTTACCTTGAAGAGAATACAACATTAAAGAAGAAGGGAAGAATTGTTAGGAATCATAGTTTGTATCATTCATGGTTCCTTCATGTGATGTTTGATGACAGATTCTGTGATGTTATTATATAATTTGATGAAATAAAGATATTCAATCATAACAGTTGACAAAACTTTCATATATAATAGTCAGCATACTCAAAATAGTGTAAGTAAAATTATGACAATATTGAACAACTGAGTTCATGAGAAAGTTGCCTGATTTTAAATTCAATCAACAGGAGTGATAAATTAGTTTTTTGTGTTAAAAAACGACCAGTCAATTGTTTTCAGTATAGGGGTATACCTAATTCAGAATTTAAAAAATTCATATTCCAAACAGAGAGTGTCATCAAGAAACAAAACACGTTTTCATCAGCTAGGATAGACTAAAACTATAATGTCTAGCCAAATTATTACTTGTTGGCTCTGGAATAGTTCTAGAATAAAAATAAAAATGACTTTTTTCACTGTTCCCCGTATACAACCTAATGTACTTTCATTAACAAGATTATACTCGTCTTATTTCGACTAACAAAGTACTTTTCTTTGTCACTCCTACCGAAGTATGCCGTTTTTACGAACTTTGGCCGCCTATATCTCGGAAATGACACATACAAAATCATTTAAATTCAAACATTCCCCTAAAGACACATCCCTCTATAACATTATGAAATTTCAGCAATTTGACAGAGAGCCAATTTCCCATTTGTTTTAGTTTCCATAACAAATGGGGTATTTTTCACAGAGAACTAGGTATTAACTGTTACTTATTCTTCAGCTTTCTATAATACACAACGGATAATCAGGAGGGCTATCACATTTATATTACAACACAGAATAAGTGAAGTAAAACAAAAATGAGCAAAAGGATATATTCACCTAGTGAATTCCTTTTTTTATTTTGAAGTACATGGTATTGCAAAAAATTATCAAAACACATGATTTCTTCCCAGAACAACTGAAATTCGATATTATCCACAGTTCTTCAACACTTTTTATCGAAAATAACTGTAATTTGATCAATGTTATGTTTCTAATAGACCTTCTAGGGTACTCAAAGAACATATTGTTATATTCATACTTCGTTTTTCAAATTCAAATTTCAAGTTTCCCTATCGGGCCTATCTTATCGAAATTGAAACTATCCATTTGTCTACCATCCTCGAATGTTTCATTTACAAGTTATGGTTTCTTCAATAGAACGGAGCTCTTAAATATTTGAAAAAAACAGTTATAACTTAGGTATTATTACAGAGAGTATGTATAATATTTCAATATTTGGTTCTTCTAAATGATTACACATACATAATAATTGTGGAGAAGGAAAGGTGGTTTAATATGAAGAAATAATGACCCTTTGGTAAATGGGGCAAAATTTTAAAGTATGATTTTTTTGCTAGACATTACTTATAGCTATAAATAAGCCTTGTGAAATCGACAGGATTTCAAAATCGCACCACATGCAATACAGCGACAAATAATATTGAACATCATATTTTCAAATATTACTTCATTTATTTTACTCGTGCAAGTATTTTATTGGAATATAACCAAGTTTCTTCAAAAAAAGAAATGACTCACTTCATTGTCTGTCGGAACATGAGAACCTCACAAATACTCATTAGAATCCACCAACGCAGCACAAGGCAAATTTTCTTGCCCAATTTTTTGTAAAATTTACGTGAACTCAAAAAGATGTTTTAGTTACTAATTGGTCACAAGGCACGGTGGTTTGCTTTATTGTGCACCAACTTGTTTCAAAAGTAAGAAAAGAATATCATTACCTAATAAAATAAACCCTTGACTAGGATATTAATTTAATGAGGGCTGTCAAACGGTTCCTTGTAACACTAGTATTCAAGATGAAATCAATTGATTGTTACATCACTTATTTAAGATGAAAGATTTTAAACATGAACCTACCCTTGAAGTGGAAATTGGCCAAACTGGAAATGTTAATGAATTTAGATTTAATGCAACAAGGGCTTCAGTTTTACTGACGTCGAACTTTACATAATATTAGGTTACATTGTCAACAATGACTGCAGTCAGCAAGGGAAAAAGGTACCGATAATACATCTATAATGGTTTACACCAAGTAACCATGATTTCAATTTGGTGCTCAAGTACTAATCCTTGAAAAAAAATAGTATTGATTTTAAAATTATTAGTTTAACCATTTGGCTGCTTGCTTTAAATTGAATGATTGGATCTGACCTGTTGCTGCTTGGAAGTTCATGGTAGATATACTTATGTCTACCCTTGGAGTAGCTGATACTTTCCCAAAAATGAGGGGTCCCTTCCTTTAGTGCATTTTCACAAAAGCTCCCGGAATAAAAATTTCATACGGGACGTTGGCCCATTTGGCAGCACCTCATTATATCTTCCAAAATTTCAAAAAAACATCTCGGAAATCAAAATGGCGTCATGAAATCATTTCTTCATGACCGCCTGGCATCCCTAACTCAATATTTGTTGTCGTTATACCCAATATTGGCCTTCAGATCTTCCACTATGGAATGGCCAGCATTCACGTACGCCTCAGTTCAATGGCAAACGCAAAATGACAGATCTCTGTTAAAATTCATAGCTTCAAGGCTTTCATATTTTGTTTCTATTTAAAAAACGTCACGTCGTCAAACGTCCTTTTCGCAGTTTACCAGTCAATCGAAATGTATCGATGGAATGACAAGAACAGAGACACTCACAACTCACATTAGCGCAGCTGATGTGGTTAGAGTACGTTCAGAATCAGTTGACCGCACTTGGACTATATAATCCACTGTCTGACTTACTTATACACACCAGGCCACTCAGCCTACCCATTGTAAACCGTGGTGTTGACAGTTGTCAAAACGCGATAACCTCCACATGAAATGCTTACTCTTGATGTAAACAAGAATTCAAAGTTACGTTTTGAAAAGGACAAAATGAAATATGCAGCAGCTGTAATAAGCAATTTACATGAATAACAGTCTATAGTTGTAAGCAAAAATATACAGTAGCAACCATTCCTCAGTCGTGCTACAGAAAATATCATAAGAAATATCTGTGGCATTCAGTTATTGTTATTACTATACCAGAATTATCAAAAAGGAAATTTATAGTGTTACAGTCAGGAAATTTCACTTGTTTACCATATACCATATTTCCTCAATGAAAATGTTTCAAGAATTGAATATTTCACTACAGATGTTGGAATGATACCTTTTACTAATCATGTAGCGAATAATTACGATATGAAAATACAGCTATTTGTCTTGTACTTTTGCATGACAAATTATTACAATATACAAAACGGAAATTTTCAAATTTTTACCTATTTTCGCATGACCAATATTGTAAAAATGAAAACCTAGCGGTAGTACAAAGTTGATATAAAGCGATTACTTTGGTCTACCCACAAGCACCTAAGAAGTTCATAGAACAAATTTGCATGCATATTTTTCATGGACGGCTTGAAGAATACTGAAATGCAGCAAACCCTTCAACTAGGACGATTTCAAACCATTAGCACAGCACTAATATCATCATTGGAGTTCCAGGCGGCAAAAAAGGCATTGAGAAATACAAGAACCAAGTTACGTGAAGTTAAATTTAGCAAAGATTCTTCCAAACTCGAGACGCTATTGAATAAAATATCAGATTCCTCATCAGCATTAAGCAACCAAGTACCTTCCCCAGCAAACAAATAGAGGAGCTGGTACATCTTCAGGAAAACCGGTTACCTACTACAGAGAAGCTGCAAGAAGAGATCAACATCCAGAATAAGTACAAGAAAAGCAATTTTATTCTCTTCATGCTTCGGAAGAGAACAACTAGGTCATTTCATCAGAGACTTCAGAACGTCGTTCATTGCAGAACGAAGATCTTGGATACCTGAGAGAAGACCCTCTCCCAAAATACCGATCTTGACATTGAAGAGAAACGGACAAAATCTGCTAGCCCAAGACTAATCAGAAGATCAAAGACAGCATGACTATAGATACAGGGGCTTCGAAATCATTCGTTTGACCAGACCTCTAGCAAAAATTTGTGAAGCCGATAGGACATGATACGGTTTTATTGTCGACTACGGGAGAAACCGTAGCATTCATTGAGGAAACGCTCGTACACATTCAGATAGATCCTATTACTATGGAACTTTCTATGCTGGTTAAGGAAATGATGGAAGTATGTGTTTGGGGCCTGGATATTATGGAGAAGAATGACTTCATCCTGTTTATTAGAGACAATATTTTGTGGATTGGTAATAAAGAAGTTTTTGTAAGCAATAATAGAGAGAAAATCCAGACGAAGAAGATCTATCTCGAGAAAGACATCCAGTTTCCGAACAACTCTGATACCATCAATTTGGCCTGACTGAATGGGGAGCCAGGAATTATTAAAAACAGAGAACTCAATATTCTCATCGACAAGCATTGCTAGAAAATACTGCAAGCTTTCACCGTAAGAGTCAAGCACCAAAAACGTTGATTTATGGACTATAGAAACATTGATAATCAGTCCGAAGCTGTCTGAACAATGGAGTAAAACCTGATAGACATGAAGTATTCTGTGCAGTTCGGTGCAGTTGCCAAATAATAGTGGACTCAATGGAATCCTCAATGAATTTGTCATGGCCTCTAGCATCGCAAATGGGAGAGCCCAGATGGAGCAAATGAAGAGTATCAACTGGTCCTGCACACATTAAAAATGTGATCAACCAACTTCATTGCAATCGTGCAAGGGGACACTTTGTAATCAAGAGGACACTGGCTCAAATTCGAGAACGATTCTGATGGGTAAATTGCCGTCGAAATGTGGAAGAATGGTGCAGGAGATTATATGTTCTTCAAATCATACTGGTAAAAGTCAAGGAAAAATTACGGAGTATCCACCTGATGCGCCATTTGTAATGCTATCCAGAAATATAGAGGATGAAGTTGTTCCAGAAAACCGACCACCAACGGGCACAACGCCACCAAATTAGCAACAAAATGAAAAAGCGAATCGACCGGAACACTCCAGTGACTAAACTCGAGCCAGTTAAATGACGTTTGGCTTTACCAATCTCTACGAAAGAATGAAGTATGCCTCAAGCTACAGAGGAATTGGACAAGCCCCTACGTCGTCATAAAGAAGATCAACGAATTAGCATACTATATATCAAACTTCGACTATTCTTATTGTATTCTATGATTTTCTTGATGGCTCGACAACTACATTTTCCTATATATTATGTCGCGCAATTGTGAGATTTAGTTCAGTTGAGCAGTAGTTCAGTAACTGAAATTTCGTGATTATTAAATACTTGAAATACTTCACAAGTATAATAATACGAATAATTCGAACAAGTTCGAAGGTTTTGCCGGAGAGTACAAAGTAATGTGAATAAAATCGACAAATTCGAAGTACCCTATCTACAAATATTTCCACGAAGTGGAAAATATGAGTCAAAATTCTGACAGAAAACCACTACTTCCCTGGCTTATGCCACGACGGATATTGAACAACATCTGACAGATATTTGTGCAACGTTCTTCCAAGAAGACTCAATTGCAAGTGCTTATTGTAGACAAACAAAAGATTACTTGGTTTGGCTGGGGATGACCACCTGCAGACATGTTTCTAGTATAATATAGTTGTACAGTGTTGCCAAGTGTCAAGTTCATTCGAGCAAATAAAAGCAGTTGTACAGTAGCGTATCACTTATTTAGAATCCACAAACGTAAGTTTATATAAAATAATGTTCTCCAAAAATTTGCTGGATATTATTTATAAATATTGTGGGAAATGTTTGTCATTTTGGATTTAATAACTCAAAATGTAGTAAATAAAATTCATTCGGTGTTGATAAATTCCACAAAGTCCGGAACAATAAATTACACATTTCTTAAGAATGTTGTTTTCACTGGAATTATCCAATTCCAATTTCTCCAACGCATGACATCATTTTGAATGAAAAAATGACGTTAATGAATTGCCCTGCGATTCAATCGTGTAAATATTTTCAACAACCTGAGGATGTAACACTAATAATTAATGGTATAATTTGTTTTGATACCGATTAACCTTGTCCGCAGAATTTATTATAAGATTTCCTCACTTTGTTGATCCCCGTTGAGTGATTTATTTTGAAAAAGGATAACAAGGTATTTATAAAGGTGCCGATAGATGAAAATGGCAGCAACAGTTGGGTTTCACGGTTTTATGTTTCCATCCGCCATATCGTTTCTAAATACAGTTCTGGAAGATTATAGTGTCATTTCGGACTTTGATAAAGGCGATATATGGCCACAGGAAACAAAAACTCTATGTAACTTTATTCTGACGAAAATAACGTATTCTGAGGCAGGTTAGTAAAAAAGTAATTTTTTTGTTGTTATTTTTTCCGTCAACCTGTTTGCACCCCTACGCGCAACCCTCAGAAGTATTCGGGAGACTTGTGCGAGCTTGGGAAGAATCATGACACTAATAACAATGAGGCTTTTATTGTCGGAAATGTTATTGTTACATCTGTTTTTTCTTATATATTTCAAATAATAAAAATATTTGTGAAACCAGTGCTAAAAATCTTTACATGAATTCTTCAACACCTCCCACTGTTTATTTATTCAAATTTGATTTATTTATGACTAACTTGTTAATACGATTTTTCGTAAAATTGACTAGCTGGTACTGGAAAACATCAACAAATATGACCAAGATCATTTCAGAATCAATATGGACATGGAAAATGAATGTGTTTCAGTTCCAAGCTTGAATATTTCGCATACAGATTGAAAAAAATATAACTTCCCTAGCTTGACATAGTCTCTCCAAATTCAAATCATTTAATTCCATTATTTTCCTTGAAATGACAAAAATTGGTTTTGTATAGGAATAGTCATAAAAATAAAGTAAAAGGACGGAACAGTTCGAAGAATGAAAAACTAAATACTATGTACAATTAAATTCACAAACACTTTTAAATCACTACTCAGTTCAGGCAAAATATTCATTTAGTGTACAAAAACATTGAAAAAATAATTAAGAATGGATTACACAATGCACTCTTCCGCTTAAACCTATACAATAGATGTATTCGTCGGCAAGTCTACAACAGAAAACAACTACAGCCCCTACAACCGTTTAATTATATCTCTTAAACATTTATTCAATAAAAACAATTTCAAGGTCTTGAAGAAAATTTGCAGAGATCAGGCACAATCTAAATAGGTAAGAGAGTTTGGGTCAGGGAGGCCCTGATACCCCTGAAGTACTCAAAGATTATCCGAGAGGATAGCTTGAACGGAGAACGCCGGGTCACCGATATCTGAAGGCGAGGTCAGATTGTGAGAGTGCGTTGCGTTGTGCCCACATCTCATCACACACACACACATTTCGTTGCACCCACATTTCGTTTCGCCCACATTTCGTTATGCCCACATTGCGTTGTACCCACATCTTCCGAACATAGCCGAATCAAGCGCTGTTGCCAAATGCTGACATGTAATTCTCTAAAAAAACAATTGTGGGCCTAATGAGACATTTTGTTTCACCCACATTCAATGAAGTTGCGTTTTGCCCAAATTTCATTAGGCCCTCATCTCATTACACCCACATTGCGTTGTACCCAAATTTCGTTACGCCAACATGTCTCTGAAAAAATAATTGTGGGCCTAACGAGACACATTTAATGAAATTGCGTTTTGCCCAAATTTCGTTAGGCCCACATTTCGTTAGGCCCACATTTCGTTAGGACCACATCTCATTACACCCACATCGCCTTGTACTCAAATTTCGTTACGCCCACATGTCGACGTCTCTGAATAACTGTCATCTGTCCATTGGCATACATGGGATATGTTCCGTAAATCAATTTGGTTATAAGGTTATATTCTTTCGGCTGCTTTGTCACCGACTCACTTTCGCGACGGTGAGGAAGGAATATCATTTGAGATTCTTATGCCACTCGTAGAAAACCTCTAACACCTACCAGCGAACTGTTAGGCAAGCCAGCAATTTCATTGAATGTCTCTAATTAGGCCCACAATAAATTTTTAAGATAATTGCATGTCAGCATTTGGCAACAGCGCTTGATTCAGCTATGTTCAGAAGCTGTGGGCATCACGAAATGTGAGCGAAACGAAATGTGGGCGAAACGAAATGTGGGTGCAACGAAATGTGGGATAATGGAATGTGGACACAATGACATGCTCCCTGATTGTGATAGGAATCGCACGTAAATTGGTAAGACCTCATTAATCCTTGGCTCGTACAAGTTTCGACTTTTGAGGGCTGCCGGTCGTAAGGGGACGACAGCTGGTTAACGGAAAAAATAATTTTGAAGAATTTCTTTGTTGACTCAGTGAAACAATGGATCAATGATACTAAGCCAGTTGGGCAACATCACCGAGACATAGAAACAAAATCAATTTTCCTTCATCCATTCTACAAAACTGAATTTCTTGGTGTTCGTAGGTTCATTGCATATATAAGAACTTCAGCGGCATAGATGAATTGTCTCGTTGACTGTAGCTCAACATATCTGTAATTATTTGTAATAGATGTAGACCTAACAATCCTTTCCGGTAGTGGTTGGTTTGTGCTTCGATATAATTGGACTGTAGATGATCCTGCGTGTTTCAAATCGAGTACCAGAAATTGACAGCCAAGTCGCACATTATAACTTTTAATAAACATTCAATCTGGTTACATCAGCAAAAAGGACCAACTGTCCACAAGACAGGAAGGAAATCATCAATCAGTGTCGATGACACAAAATGATGATACGTATTTGTATAAATACCTTACAGGAAAGCTCAGCTCTTGCAGGACAATGTACATTTAACTTGTCAAGTTTGACAACGGAAGATACCAAATTCAGCTTTACCGCTTTTTGGAGATATATTTGCGTGGATCTTGAAACATTAACTCCACAAACTCTATTTATGGATTCAGGAACATATAATATGCTTTTCTGTTGCAATTTATAAACGTTTTCTCATCAAATACAGTGCAGTTTTTTAAACGTAAAAAGGAAGCGTCAGAATATTTGCATTCTATTCAACAAGACTTGACACCCGCACACTTGATTCCGCTATACAAAGCCCAGGCATGCAGTTGAGCAGGATTGGCTTCAAACAATTTTATAGGACCTTTTCCAACAATATCATCACACTACTTTTCAGACTGGGTGAATTTATCATTTCTGGAGGGTTAATTTCCCTCCTTTCTCAAACATGCCATTGTTATTCATGTTCACAAAAAAAATAATAAGCTATCAATGTTAAACTACAGAGGAACCAATTGCATTGCTATCTGCGTTCCTAAAATTGTTCGAACAATTCTATTTCAGCAGATGTATCCTTTAGTAAACCTTTATAACTTACTCTCAAAGAGTCAGTATGAAATCCAAGCTACCACTCTCTCCCTTGTCAATCATGTTTCATCCAAAATTGGTAATGTTAAAAAACCGATTAGTATTCTTTTTAATTTGTCACGTGCATTGACACCATCAATCAACAAATTCTCCTCGATGAGCTTTATTACTTTGGTAAACATCTGTGAAGGTTGAGGTTATGCTTGAATCGGGAACATATTATTCTCAAAATCGCAACAGCACAATAGGTGTCCCGTATAAAGTAGTGTACTGGGTTCACTCTCTTTATTTTATTTGTAAATATCAACTCTAATAGTATTCAACCAAACTGTACTATGCAATTTGCTGATAACACGTCCTTCATATTTGGTTCTGCTTTATGTGAAGAAATATCTGATCAGAAAGGATACGCTGTCGCAAATAAGCAAAACTATTGCTCCAGAAACGGTCTCGTGCTATAATAATACTCCCTCATAAACACTCCAAGAGTGTACCCAATGGCAGCCTGTTCGGATAGGGAGCGGCTATTATTATTATTATTCGTTGCGCTACGGGGCGACCAACTCATTTTCTGGTGGCGTATTCACTTTTCAGCTACAGGAAAACCCGGAAAACCTACAGTACCACCCCGGGTGGTCAGCTGCACACTTTAAGCAAACTCAATACGTGGGGATTGGCATCTAGGCAACTCACTCACTTGCTTCACAACGAGGAATGAGGTCGTCTATCGATACCGATGTACCTGATAAATATTCCCTCATACGTCCAATGCATCGAACCGCTGAGCTACCGGCCACCAACATTAAAACGATTACAGGTCGACAAGCATAAAAATGCCTCTGAGATGCGCAAACGATAGAAAGCGTGAGTAGATGTGCGACAAAGATCGACTACTGTTTGCGGCTGGTTATCATCGGAATGTACAATCGGGAGAGAAATTTTTCTGCAACACGTAGGAACGTAGGTTCTTATCTGAATTTTTATTAATTCCTAATGAACTGTTCGAATAATATAATTATCTGTGATCACTGTGATCACCGTTTATGAAAATTGCATAATTTTCCCGAAGCCATAAGTGTAAATAAAGTACGACTAGAAAAAGAATGCATCGCCACACAATATCAGAAATAGGTAAATAAATATAATAAAGAACACGAGGAACATACTTACAGAAGTTGACTAACAATATCACATGACCTCTGACCATTGCCAAATCAGCATTGTCCATGGTAACTTTTGATTTTTTGTTTCTCTTTTTATTTGGAGTTGAGAATTGTTCCATTTCACCTTTTTCAATTTTATTCATTTCTGAATTAATTTTCCTAATGCTTCTACCGCAAACTCCCGTTGCGGCAGCAACTCGTTCTTGAACCTTCACAAGAGGAATACTGGTTTCACCTATCAATGCTTCTGCCTGCATAAATTTGATGACATTACTGACAATTTCCCTACTTTGTCCACTCAGAATCTTATTTCTCACTTTACTCTTTGAAGGCATTTTCAAACACAACAAACTACACTATAACCTATCTAATAATATTTCAAAACTATACACAACACAAGGATTTCAAATTCAACACACAATCAGAATAACGCCACAATAATTTTATTCCATTGACTGTACACTCACGACGTTAACTGCTCGAATAATGCAGAGCGAGTGAGCTCCTGCCCCACTCCAGTGTGTCTACTGCGCAACCAATTTTCGGAGGCATCCTTAGGCTTGTCGACCAGTACCATTGTTTTCTCCCTTAGAGAAATACATTTCAGTAATATTGGTAAGAGCAAATACCTAATTGATTGCACAGAAAAGACTTAAGGTTGAACATTGACTCAGTAATTGTGAGTCTGTGGAGTGACCATATCTAATGATATCCCTATAAACATTTTATTATGCTGTTACTATGCTTTTGTTCACTCAAGTAGCAATTATTGCTTAGTTTGCTATCTGGGGTAGATTGAATGATGTGTTAATTCTCCAAAGAAAGATATTGAGGAACAAGTGTTTGAAAATAATGGGGATCCTTGTAAGTAGTTAATAATTGAATTGAGAATTTTAACTGTGATATCCATGTATATTTTAGATTGTGTTACTCACCTCAATGAGTAAATGCAATTAATACGAGGAGTTCCACAAGGTTCAATATTATGACCACTCCTCTTTCTCATTTACATTAATGATTTACCATATTCCATGTATTCATCTAATATCAAAACTACAATGCATGCAGATACCGCGACTTTGACTAGAACCCTGGATCATTACAAAGCCCCTTATTATGTTCTAACGAAAGTTTTAGATAAGGCAAGAAATTGGTTAATTGCCACTGAGCTGATATTGAACGAACAGAAAACCGAATCACTAAACTTTCAAATTATAGAAACATGGATCAAGCAGAACGCACAGCTGTAAAATTTTATGGGTGAACAAATCGACTGAATTCTAACCTGGATAGACCTCATTAACTACTTAGGTAACAGGCTAAGTAAATCAATATATGCCATCAGAATAATTAAAAAATCTGTCAACAGAACACAGCAATTACCGCATATCATATACTGCTGCATTCGGTTTTTAGATATGGAAGAATCAGTGAAATGAATTTTGATCCACTTTATGACATCTACGATTTTTTTTTCAAATTGTTCAAAAGAATAAATATGCTCTTAGAGAAGAGAACAATTCATCTTTGTTTTACGTGTATGTATTCTATGTTATAAAATTTTAATAGTGTTCATGTGTATAATGTGAACTTTAATTGATGTAATTATTTCTTGCAACACATTTTATCTTCAACTTTAGCTTTGTCCTTACCTACTCATTCATGAAATATGACGAGTCTATAAACTTTTGTTTCTGAAGACCAATAAATATTATTATTATTATAACATGAAGTGATATTGCCACACGTTCCAGGCTACACTCTAACACTAAATAATAGATTTATAAGTAGTTCATCTTTATCTAACGGACATCATATCATAAATAAAGATAAATAATAATCTTTCAATTTTGATAAAAGAAAAATTGTATTCTCAATAACTTCAAAAATAGTGAAAAAATAACTTCTCTTCACAAATGCCTTTTATTCAACAGAAGAATAATTACAAACTGACCTTACTACTTTGGCACCCTGAATGTTTGTGTTTGTGTTTACTATTTAGTACTAATCTATTTTCTTGCTTTCATTGGCCACGTTTATACTGTACGCGAATTTGGTATTCTAACCCAATGACATATTACGGCTAGACTTCGTTATTTACATTTCGTGCTGCGGTTAAATTCTAAGCTCAATTTTTATTGCCGCTTCTTTCGCGGAAAATACTTGCCAGTCAACACAAAAGTCGGCAAAGCTGAGTTTCTGCTAAATGATCTGCTTGTATACAATGTATATAAACAGATAATTGCCGCGAAACAAGCGGCAATAAAAATTGTACTCAGAATGTGACTCTGTCTTGACCGCAGCTCGAAATGTAAACAAAGGAGTGTAACGGTAATATGTTATTGTTCTGACCAAGTTGATCATACCAGATTCAGACCAAGGCAATAAGTTACTGCCTATTTACACCACGTTTAATCAGTAAACAGTTTGGCTCTTATTTGGTATGTTTGGTAATCATTTAGACACCATCCCACTCTACTAAAGGATTTTTCATGTCGAAAACGTCAATGCCAATATTCTTCTTTCTCCTTTCTCTATACACACAATGCCAATCATTTAGGCGGTAAATTGAAACATTCGAGGTCAAAAAATGGAATTTTAGTACATTGGCTAGAAAGGATTCAAATCAAATTTTGCATCTTGGTGGAAAGTCAAAACCAAAGATATTGACACCGTCTTGGTCATCAAATTTTTTTGGTCTGGTACTCAATAATGTTCCGTACCAAACCAAGGTGGTAACGTGACCAAGTGTACTTGTAGAAAATGTAGAAAATGGACTAATGCAATTATAAAGAACGTAATATAGGAATGTTTTAATGAAATTTCAGTATACTTTCTTTGACAATAGTATTGACTTATTAAAAATTGTATGTCATGACAAGAACAAAAAAATCTCTCCGGTCAGCAGGATACGTATAGGGATATTCCATAATCAAAATCTCCATGTCGACAGGATAACTATAGGGATATTCCCATTTTCAACAGTACTGTATACACCAAGATGACCAACAGCATTCGGTTAAAATAAAGTCATTAGTCAGCTTACCAAGAGACGGTATAAACGTGAACATTATATAATTGAATTTTAAGACTTGATTTTGTATTTTTAGTATTTGACGATTTCCATGATTGTAAGTCTCAGGAAATGAAGTATATATTGTAATCTGAAACATATTCTTGAAAAATTGAAAAGTTATTTCGGACAACTAGAACTGAAACTGGCATAGAGACGTTTCTCATTTATTTTCGAAATTTTACGTTGATTTCTATGCAAAATGAAAAATTATCACACTACTCAACCAAATCTCAATCAAATCTAGAATTAAAAGACATTTCTTCCTATATTCACGAAGCCACACTCCAAATCTTCACTTCATCAACCATTCAGAATACACTCAAACTAACTCTGCCCCTAAAATAAACATCAAAAACTTCAATAAACACATTCGCTCCCGTTCAATATTATCTAGTTTCCTATCTTCGGCAATATCGAGAAATTAAAACTGGAACAAAAGTAACGAACGTAGTTTCAGCTTGTTGACATTTCTATTAGGAGCTTGTCTCCTTCAGACCACCCATCAATTAGTGCTCTCGACTGAATCGTTCCCGAACAAATCACCAAAGTTCACACAGACACTAGTTCTAGCCATTGAGAAATAGTCGGTGGTAATTTTACGAGAGTCGAATGTCAAATGCGATTGAAAACGATAGGTCTGAGAAGCGTTTTTTTATTTTTGCTGGAACACGCATGGGTTACGAGAATGGATTGGATTTGGAGGTATAAAAACAGGTGTATTATCTCATACATGGTGTATTTCGCCCCCAGTAGGATATTCCGGATAACAACAAAATGAGTCTGTCATAGAATGGTGTTTGGTAACAATAGTATATTGTATATCTAATAGAGTAATATGTAAAGGACCCCGCAAACATCTTATGGGATTTGGGTCCCGGTGGATTTTTTTGAATTTTTGGTATGATGTAGTCCATGTTATTCTCAACTGATGTTACCATTGCGCCAACTCAAAAAAATTAACAGTTTTGCTGCTAGGGGGTGTGGAAATCACCCCTAGCGCAGATTAGACTATTTATTTTTGAATCCGGTAACAATATGTTCACTTGTTTCATTGTTGCTAAAGTTGCACAATATTGTGCTGTTTTATAAAAAAAATGTTACCCCCCTCCTTCTACCCCCCAACTCCTATTACGTAACGAAAAAGAAAATATTTCTTGGGTGCTTTTAAATGTATCGTCGAACATTTAAATATGCCTTAATAAGGGAAATAGCAGTTTTGTATGATTATCCCCCCTCCCCCCGAAAGGCACAAAATGAAAAAATTTCGGTGGATTTTTCTGAATTTTTAATATGATGTAGTTCAAGTTATTTTGAATCGAAAATAATTGGGTGACAAACCCCGAAAATGAATAGTTTTGATGCTAGAGGGCGTTGAAATCTCATTTTGCTCAGAATAGACTATTTATTATTATAGGCTGAAACAATTTCTCTATGTATTGTAGTTTAGATTATGCTGAACAATTGTGTGATTTCTTATAAAAAAAAATCTGAAACCTCCCCCTTACCCCCAACCCCTATTTTAAAACACAAAAAAAATTATTCTTGACTACTTGTAAATGCTTTATCAAAATAAATGTTTTATCAAAATAAATGTTTTAATCAGTTCAAATAATGAAGGAAATCGTACAGTTGTTTAATTTAATCTCTCCCCTCTTCCTTTGAATCCACCAATATTTTTTTGAATGGAGGAAAAGGTTGGGGGTAAGGGGGAGGTTTCAGATTTTTTTTTATAAGAAATCACACAATTGTTCAGCATAATCTAAACTACAATACGTAGAGAAATTGTTTCAGCCTATATTAATAAATAGTCTATTCTGAGCAAAATGAGATTTCAACGCCCCCTAGCATCAAAACTGTTCATTTTCGGGGTTTGTCACCCAATTATTTTCGATTCAAAATAACTTGAACTACATCATATTAAAAATTCAGAAAAATCCACCGAAATTTTTTCATTTTGTGTCTTTCTGGGGGAGGGGGGATAATCATACAAAACTGCTATTTCCCTTATTAAGGCATATTTAAACGTTCGACGATACATTTAAAAGCACCCAAGAAATATTTTCTTTTTCGTTACGTAATAGGAGTTGGCGGAAGAAGGAGGGGGGTAACATTTTTTTTATAAAACAACTCAATATTGTGCAACGTTAGCAACAATGAAACAAGTGAACATATTGTTACCGGATTCAAAAATAAATAGTCTAATCTGCGTTAGGGGTGATTTCAACGCCCCCTAGCAGCAAAACTGTTCATTTTTTTGAGATGGCGCAATGGTAACATTGGTTGAGAATAACATGGACTACATCATACCAAACATTCAAAATAATCCACCGGGACCCAAATCCCATAAGGTGTTTGCGGGGTCCTTTACCTTTCTGTAAATATCCTCCATCATCCATATCCAATCATTCTCAAAGCAATGAATGTTGACACCTAATTTAACTACTTTATTTAATGCAGAGTTCTAAAAAAAGAATTTTATGTGCAATATGTTAAATCATGTCGGCCGATGGTACATTGATCAAACCCATTCAAGGTTCTAACCGTATTTCTGAATCATTCTTCGGTGCATGGAAAAGTAAGAACACCTTTATCCATTACAAACTTGGTAGAGCTGTACCCTTTGTGAAGTCTTTCAAACCATCATTGTTTCAAGGAGCAATCATGTTCCAGTGACTGTTAAACGGTCAACAACAATCCTTTGTGAAAATACTTATTATTTTTTCCTGACAAAATTTCTTAAAGAAAAAGTCATTTCCTTACTGTAAGGAAATTATATTTCCTCACTGCGAGAAATAGTATATTGTGTATCTAGTAGTAAAAGCAATACATTCTCGGACGACAATGTATATTGCATTGAAGTCTGGGAATGTGCTTTTACTACGAGGTACACATACTATTTTTTCTGAAATCGCAATCAGCATTATCAAAAACTATTCTACATATTGTTTGCGTGAATTCAATGTCCAAACTGTCCAAAATGTAAACAAGCCGGCAAAAAATTTCCCGTATCGTTTTCGATAAGGGAGAGTACTTTCCCGTACCGTTTAGGTCTGAAAACGGCCCGGGAAAGTTCGTTGCTTAGCATCGGACTAAAATACTACATTAGTGTATTTTGAGGCCTGAAGTTGCTACGAGAAAGTGGGCATTCTTGAACGATTTCAGAAAAATGATATTTCCTTACAGTTCTTAGTGTTCTACATAAATGATTGAAAACATTGTTTATAAGGAATTAATTTATATTTTGAAAACATCAAAACATTGCAGAATACATTTTAAGATTAATTTGTTATATTTGCAGTTATTTGACAGTTAGAACAATTATTGAACATTGGAGGAACATTATTAGAACAATGAGAAACATTTTGGACAACATGGTTGGTATATTTTGTTGAATATTTTGTACTGTGAAAATTTTATTTGCCACCTCAATCTCATTGTTAAGCGATTCTTCGATATATCCTTCAGCAACGTTTGATGACTTCCATCCGCCATGCCTCTTTAAACTAGTTATGTCGGCACCAGAGTCAACCAATATTGTAGCAGAAGACCAACGAAAGCAGTGAACAGTATATTCTGTCGGATTTACCAAGTTCATATAAGTAGCAACTATTTTAGGCATTTTTTTAAATAGATGAATTTCTATCACTTGTCTACCCTTTCTGCTTTGATATTTAAAAAAAAAATCGGTCACTGTTCACATTTTTTGGTCTTAGCGAAACATACTTTCGATAAACATTCAAGTAAATCTGATTAAATACAAATGATCTTGGTTTGTTGGTCTCCTCCGCATCAGGTATGCTAATTAAGAGCTTAGATTCTTAGGTCTTCTATATCGTGTAGATTCATTCGGACTAATTCATCCATTCTACAGGCCCCAGAAATACCAAATATTAAAGCAACCTGAAAAATGAATAAATGTGTTATAAAAATAGAAATTACAACTTTGTAAATTACCTTTATGCACTGGCGGGCGGAAAACACACTTTACCGCCCGGTTTTACAGGCGAAAAGTGATACTTTAGCGCCCGCGGGCCCATTATGGCCCGCAAGCCGTGAAGTTGGTAATGATTTTAAATTGCCCCTATTAACACGTCAATTCAAGACCAACCACGAAATAATAAATTCAGTTCAATGAAGAAATACTCATTTAACAACATTTAATCATAATTTATATTGTCAGAGCCATGCGCCTGGATATTAAAATTTTATATTTATAATGTTGATGGTACAGTTACCTATACAGGGTGATTCACGACGAATTGTACATAGTCCAACCATAAGTACTATGGACCAATGCCATTTCATATCTGGTATTGAAAAATGCCTTGTTTCGTTTTTGACGGATATACAGGGCGATATTTGAAAATATGTGAATTAATAAACGTTAAATATCTCTAAAAGTAAAAAACTCAGGCATATGAAATTTTCCACACTGAAAATTCTTCCTGAGCTCAATAAAATAGTTTTTGAAAAAAAAATTATTTCAGGTCCGGACTTAGTTTTTTTTAGATTTTCATTGGTTTTTAAAAAACAACACCCTGTAAGCAACATCAGGCAAATTTTATTTTACTCACTTTGAAGCTTAAGGACCATATTAAGCAACAGTTGAAGAAAATTGAACGCGGAAGTTTTTGTTTTCTGCAGAAAAAAATTGCACTTTCAAAAATACTATAATTTTAATGGATTCACATTCCGCTTATGACTGATGCGGCACTACATCGATAACACATCATAATTTTTCAACAGAAATTATGAGGAAAGTTCATAATACAAGAGATAAAGTATTATTCAACCAACCGTTAAAATTCCAGGGTCGTATTTATTTTTTTTATGTTTTTATTGATCCAGTATAAACAACACCCTGAAAAGCGGGTTGAATAGATTTTCTTTCTGTCACGTCAATGCGGATGGTATGATAGAAAAAACTTTTTTTTTAAACAGTGCAAATGTATTTTTTTCTACCATGGCTAATACAGCACTACATTGAAAAAAACATTTATTTAAAATAAAATCGTTCGGAAAGTATTACTTACTCGATTTAATGATTGATATTACAGGTCCTAACTTATTTAACGTTCTAATTGGTTTTGTAAAAACAATACCCTGTCACCTTGGAGGCTGGCTAATACTAAGTACTTGAGCAAAATTAATCAAAGAAGATCAACGTGAAATGTTTAAAAACTTATTGATTTCTATTTGGCAAGTAAAACAAAACCTTTCGTATCCAATAAACATGGCAACCGACTCCGTTTTATTTTTCTACGGGACACTTTTTAAAGTTTGCTGCTGACCGTCACCATAAGAAATACATGAACAACTATTATTATGAAAAATGGAATGTAGAGTGCAATTACAGACATACAAATACTGAAATCAGTTTTCTAGAAAATGTAATTCATTTGACTCAACGATAACAATAACATATTAAATAAAACTACCTAAAAATGACCTAAGCTGATTTAGTTTTAATTAAACACGAAAGTTTTTGTTTTCTACAAAAGAAATGGAATATTTTGAAAAGGATAAGTTTAAAGGATACTCATTCTGCTTATAACTGATGCGGCACTACATCGATAGCACATTATCATGTTTCATCAAAAACTTTAACGAAAGTTCATATTACTCAAGATAAAGTATTTTCAATCAACCGTTGAAATTCCAGGCCGTATTTTTTTTCAAGTTTTTATTGATCCTGTAAAAATAACACCCAGTAAATGGAGTTGAACACATTTTCTTACTGTCACGTCAAATATGATGATGATACTAACTGAAATAAATAGACACCATTTGCCATAGAAGAAACTATTACTTTTGAAAACAGTTCAAATGCAAGTAGGCTTTTAATTCGCTTTGAAAAACAAATAAAGCAACGGGTGACAGAAGCTCGGGTATCCATTTTGACAGTTTGAGTTGGTCATTCAGCACGATGCCTCATCAGTTTACTTACGCAGAATACGCAGATATCATTTTTGTATACGGATGTTGTAATGGAAATGCCAGAGCAGCAGTCAGGGAGTACCGGAGAAGATTCCCACATAGAAGAGTACCGAACCACCAAACGTTTAACAACGTTTTTACGCACCTGCGAGAAACGGGAAAATTTCCTTCTGGTACTGCAGAACGTGGTGAGCGACTGACTGAAGACCAAAAAGAGCATATTTTAGAAATGGTTAATCAAAATGATAAGATAAGTACCCGGCGAATATCCAGCATTTTGCACATTTCCCAGTCCACAGTTTTCAGGACGTTGAAGAAAGATCTCCTCCATCCCTATCACCCCCAACTGGTGCAGAGACTGCATCCGGGAGATAATCTTCCACGTTTGCGATTATGCAGGTGGATCTCTGCAAATAGAAGATACATTTATCCAGATATTGTTTTGCGATGAAGCCCAGTTCACGAAAGACGGCATAAACAATTCCAGAAATAATCACAACTGGAGACATGAAAATCCACATGTTATAAAGCAAACTAGATCTCAAGTTAGATTCTCTGTCAACGTTTGGGCAGGTATCATCGGTAATAAATTAGTGGGTCCTTATTTTTTGAACGATAGATTGAGTGGGCAGGAGTACCTTGATTTTCTGGAGAATGTTCTCCCTGTTCTTCTGGAAGATGAGGAAGTCAATGTGGGAGATATGAGATTTCAACACGATGGAGCAGGACCTCATTCAACCAGGGCAGTTAATCAGTTTCTCAATCAAAATTTTCCCAATAGATGGATGGGACGTGGTGGGCCGATTCCCTGGCTGGCGAGATCATCTGACCTTACCCCACTAGATTATTATTTGTGGGGCGTTTTGAAAAGCATAGTATATGAGGTAGAGATTACAACAAGAGAACAGCTACGTGAGAGAATAATTGAAGCATTTCTCTTCACAAGAAGGCATCCAGATCAGATAAGAAAAGCCGTAAGGAATATCTTGAAAAGAGAAAGGAAGTGCCGGGAGGCGAATGGATGGCATTTTGAAAATAAACTTAAATCCGATTAGGTCTCTTTTAAGTAGTGTTTATTTGTTATTGTTATCGTTGAGTCAACTAAATAAAATTTTCTAGAAAACTGAATTTGTTATTTGTATGTCTGTAATTGCACTTACTCTCCGTTCCATTTTTCACAATAACGGTTGTTGAAGTTGACTAAAACATTTTCATGTATTTCTTACGGTGATGGTTAGCAGCAAACTTTAAAAATTGTCCCGTAGAAAAATAAAAGTGAGTTTAGCTCCATCTTTTACATTTGATCGGCTGCCATCTTTATTGGATACAACATCCAAGGTTTTGTTTTACTTGCAGGATAGAAATCAATTAGTTTTTGAATATTTTACGTTAATTTTCTTTAGTTAATTTTGCTCAGGCATTTAGTATTAGCCACCCTCCAAGGTGACAGGGTATTGTTTTTACAAAACCAATTAGAACTTTAAATAAGTTATAACCTGTAATATCAATCTTTAAATCGAGTAAGTAATACTTTCCGAACGATTTTATTTTAAATAAATGATTTTTTCAATGTAGTGCTGTATTAGCCATGGTAGAAAAAAGTACATTTGCAATGTTTAAAAAAAAAGTTTTTTCTATCGTACTATCCGCATTGACGTGACAGAAAGAAAATCTATTCAACCCGCTTTTCAGGGTGTTGTTTATACTGGATCAATAAAAACATAAAAAAAAAAAAATACGACCCTGGAATTTTAACGGTTGGTTGAATAATACTTTATCTCTTGTATTATGAACTTTCCTCATAATTTCTGTTGAAAAATTATGATGTGTTATCGATGTAGTGCCGCATCAGTCATAAGCGGAATGTGAATCCATTAAAATTGTAGTATTTTTGAATGTGCAATTTTTTTCTGCAGAAAACAGAAACTTCCGCTTTCAATTTTTTTCAACTGTTGCTCAGTATGGTCCTTAAGCTTCAAAGTGAGAAAAATAAAATTTGCCTGATGTTGCTTACAGGGTGTTGTTTTTAAAAAACCAATGAAAATCTAAAAAAAAACTAAGTCCGGACCTGAAATAATTTTTTTTTCAAAAACTATTTTATTGAGCTCAGGAAGCATTTTCAGTGTGGAAAATTTCATATGCTTGAGTTTTTTACTTTTAGAGATATTTAACGTTTAATAATTCACATATTTTCAAATATCGCCCTGTATATCCGTCAAAAACGAAACAAGGCATTTTTCAATACCATATATGAAATGGCATTGGTCCATAGTACTTATGGTTGGACTATGTACAATTCGTCGTGAATCACCCTGTATAAGAGATGTGATATTCACTCTTTACTTGAATATAATTATTCCTTATCGAAAGCTGCATTACAAACATCATCATCGCTATAACAAGAAGGTATTCATCGAGAATACTTTCAGTTTGAATATAAATTTGGATACTAATTTGCAGTATATCGATGAAGCACTTGTACTTTACTAGTTTTACTAGCAACTATTTCAAAATATACCTATACAGGGTGTTTCAAATTCGATCCTCAAGACTGGGATCTCGGAAACTATGAGAGATACGAAGATGGTCCAATTGGGCAAAAGTTGCGCATTTACATGACTAACAATACGCCGCTGAGAAAGTTCTAAAATTCCAAGTACATCCGGAGATATCCGTAAAAAACAGAAATTTCGAAAAACGATTTTTATTTTTTTCTGGCTTTATTTTTTGAAGGATTCGATAATAAATTACCCTTCCACGTTGCCACTTCTTCCCTGTTACATAATGGTGTTTTCAGATTTGCTATCCGATGTTTCGTCTTTCGGTCACCATCATCAACTTTATATTTTCTTCCGGGCACTACATTGGATTTTTTCTGTTTTGAATAGAACCAGATTTTACCTTTTCAATGATGTATAAGTTATCATTCTTCTTCGAAATATTGGAGATATTGAAACAATTTTATTCTTATCATAATAGGCTTCGACTTTGATGTTTCTATATTTGACTTTCAAATTGTTACACTTAATGACATTTTGTTATTGTACAAGTTATTGAATTTTTGGCAAAAAATGGCTTTCACGAATGAAGAAAAAAGAGATATGATACAAATTTATTACAAATACAATAGAACCAGTGTTAGGACATCGGAAATATATTTGAACTTGAATCCCGAAAGACGACAACCACATTGAACTATGTTCAAATTATTAGATTAAAATCTTACCGAGTTTGTGTCATTTGAAAAGCCAATGAAAAAATACGGAGACAGAATCAAAAATCAAAATTTGATAAATGAGGTGTGTATGAGGTAAATTAGACATTGTGTCGTTTTCAATGAAAATAGAACTTTGAACAAATAACAATAATGAACTAAAATGTAAAGACAAAAGTAAATAACAGCAGATGCTCAAAATGCTGGCCTTGTTCATGATAACAAAACTGTGCCCTTCTTCAAATATTATTCACTGCACGATTAATTTCCCTCCTCCTCAATCTTCCGAACTCTCTGTGTTGAAGGTCCTCAAGATTTTGATATTTCCTCTGACCATAAACTCTATTTTTCAGTGTACCCCATATGAATGTATCCATAACATTTGAGTCGGGAGACCTTGCTGGCTACCTCACTGGCCCATTATTCCCTATCCATTTATTACCAAACCTTTCAGTCAGGTAATTAGATACTCATCTGGTAGTGTGCGGTGGAGCACCATCATGTTGAAACCAGATGTTGTTATAGTTAGCCAAAGGTAGATCATCCAAATAGTCTTCGAAAATCGACATTAAAAACTGGTGATAGGTTTCTCCATTCAGAATTCTGTCAAATGAATGAGGACCCAAAATTCTATCTTTGTAAATTCCTGCCCACACGTTAATACTGAATCGCACTTGAGGTCGAATTTCTCGGAACTACCTGGGATTGTTTATGCTCCAAATGTGTTCGTTATTTCGGTTGAATATCCCACAATTCGTAAAAGTGCTTTCATCTGTCCAAATTACATTTTCCTAGAAAACAGGAAAATCAGGTCTTTCGGGATCACCCGGATGCAATTTTTGAGATATGTGTATGGTAAAATTTTAAACCGCTTTTTTTGAGATGTCTCCAAGCACTCGTACCTATAACAAATATTCATATCGGAGAAAAGTTGACTTGTAGATTTCCCTGCGTTCATGTTTACCTGCAAATTATTAATTTTTGTTGAAAAGGACACGATGTCTAATTTACCTCATACATACCTCATTTATCAAATTTTCTTTAGTTTCCTGGTCCATTCTGTCTTATTTGTTCCTCGGCTTTTCAAATAAACCAAACTCGGTGAGATTTTGATCCAATAACTTGAACATTGTTCGATGTGGTTGTGGTCGGGATACAGGTTTAAATACATTTCCGATGTCCTAACACTGTTTCTATCGTATTGTATTAAATTTGTATCATATCTCTCTTTTCTTCATTTGTGAAAGCTATTTTTCGCCAGAAATTCAATGACTTGTACAATAACAAAATGTCATTGAGTGTAACAAATTGAGAGTCAAATTTAGAAACATCAAAGTCAAAGCCTACTATGATAAGAATTTATTTTTGTCAATATCTCCAACTTTTCGAGAAAGAATGATAACTTATGATACATCATTGAAATGGTAAAATATGGTTATATTCAAAACAGAAATAATCCAATGTAGCGCCCATGAGCAAAAATATAGTTGAAGGTGGTGGCCAGAAAACGAAACGTCAGAAATCTGAAAACACCATTATGTAGCAGGGAAAAAGTGGCAATGTGGAAGTGCCATTTATTTTCGAATCCTTAGAAAAATAACGCCAAAAAAAAAATAAAAACCATTTTCCGAAATTTCTGTTTTTTCCAGGTATCTCCGGATATACTCGGAATTTCAGAACTTTCTCAACGGCTTATTATTAGTCAAGTAAATGCGCAACATTTCCCCAATTTAATCATCTTCGTATATCTCATAGTTTCCGAGATCCCAATTTGAAACACCCTGTATAGTCCAAAGACGGCAATGCCCCTGATTCAGTGTAATTATTCCATATCAACTGATATATCTATGATTTTTGCATCTTTCACCCTACACTGAAAAAAATATTTAATGACACTTATCACAGGAATAATCCGCAGTTTTTGAATAATTCCCCAGTTTTTGAATGTTTAAAAGGAGGAAGCTATAAGTCACACTTCTCCAGATACCATAGTCTGTTGGAGAAAAAATCTAAAAGTGACCTATCGTTGTTAAAAGAATGTTCTTTTTCTAACATTGATGACGTAAAAATATCATGAGGCATTCATACACCGAAAAAAGTGTTTTGTGAAATTACAGTTAAAATCATTGGTTATTTGTGACCCTAGATTTTTACTGTAATTGAATACCCTTGTAGTTGGATCATTTTCACAATTTTATTTCACAACACGTGTGCATAATTAGTGGGTACATTCACAAAAATATGGTGAAAGTTACATAATAATAATAATCGCCTTTATTTCTTCAAAATGGAACATTTACAAAAACATAATATACATTTTTTACTATCAGAAGAAAAGGGCGGAGTTCAATCTAAGAGAGTAGAGTACTCCCTTAGGCTGCTCTTCCACTCAACCCTGAAACATACCCTGCTATGAAATAAATGTATTTAGTGTTCATGTATGGAACATTGTCTAAATTATGAATGTGAGGATCGCGATCACCTTTTCTATCCATGAAAATATATTATTGTTCATTGAAAAGATGGTTTTTTATCTTCATTTTTCAATTCGTTATTGTTAGTTTTTTTATGTCCAGTGGAAGGGAATTATATGTTTCGCATATTTGAAAAGAAAATGAACGCTTGAAGTATTTCGTTCTGAATTTTGGTGGTGTTAAAGTACCTCTATACATTATGTTTAGATTATGGACATCCGTGCGGAATGTTAACTTACGATAAAGATAACTTGGTTTTTTAGTTAATATAAGTTTATGAAATAGGCAAGCAGCATGTAACAATCTTCGTCTATCCATATTAAGCCAATTTGCTTCAACCAGTTTATGAGATATTCTTTCACGTCTACGAATACCATATACATATCTTAAACAAGAATTTTGGATTTTTTGATTTGAATTTTTGATTTTTTGTACTATTGCGTGAGATTGGGGCCATATAGTGAGTCAGCAAAATTAAATATCGATAATATAATCGACTCACACAATAATAATTTGATAGGAGTCAGAACATGCCTAGCACCGTACATAGTCTTCAGTGCTAAGTATGCTCTTTGCACAAGTTTATTCACATGCATTTCAAACCTTAATTCAGTATCTAATATAACTCCCGGATTCTTTTGTTTGATTCACTACTGTTAATACCTCATTATTTATAGTAATGTCTATTTCATCACGTACTCTATTATTTCTTGAGTCAAATATCATTACATTTAATTTACTTGTGTTGATCTGGAGACAATGAGATAAGGCTGTTTCAATGAAGTTATTCAGTTTTTCATTTATCAACGCATTTGCTGATTCAGCATTAATTGATTCAAAACTGTAATAAATTTGCGTATCATCTGCAGTGTTTAACTGATTTCAGAATGGTAGAGGTATACAAGTTAAACAGAAGTGGGCCAAGAATTGAACCTTGTGGTATACCTGATCTGATGTTTAAAGTTGTAGAGTAAGTATTGTCAATACAAACTTTTTTTTCCGACCCAATAGATAATTCTCAAATAACTTTATTGCATGTTCCGATAAGCCCATATAATGTAGAATAGCCAATAAGAAGGAGCGATTTATTGTGTCGAAAGCACGACTTAAATCTAGGAGTACCAGCAGTACACAAACCTTGATCTCTTGCCCTAATGATTTCATCCACTTATACAGAAGAGCAGTGGTGCAGCTATACTTTTACGGAATCCAGATTGAATTTTAGGAAGTAATGAATACTTCTCGAGATGTTCTTTCAACTGATATTCTATAGCTCTTTCTAGTAATTTAGATAGAGTAGGAAGTATACTTATCGCTCGTAAGTCTTTGAGTTCGTTTGGTTCTGCTTTTTTAGGAAGTACTCGCACCACTGCTACTTTCCAGACCTGTGGAATGACTTCATTTGTTAAGCAAAAATTGGTTATTGATATAAGGTACAATATGTGGGCAGCACATTTTAATAAGATTCAGATTTAGTTCATCACAACCTTTGGCATTAGTCTTAATGTTGCAGATTGCTTCATACACGAATAATTCATTCATTTCTGAAAATTGAAAGGGATCTTCATTGACAGCTATTTTTGTAAAAGTTCAAAAGTTCATTTGGAGGTTCTGCAAAAGAAACTGAGTTAACAACATAGTCATTAATTTCATTTACACTTTTCATATTACCTGGTACTTAGTTCATATGATTTCTTCGCTACAAAATTATTTGCCATTAGTATTTTCCAGAACTGTTTGATGTGTAAAATAAGATTTTTTTTCATTTATTATGGCTTTGTTTACATAATTTCTCAGGTCCCTGTAGTATTTTAGATGAACTTCAGATCTCGTTTTTTATATCTTTTTAAAGCCTTATCTCTAAGCGACATCATTTCTCGAAGAGTTTCAGTTAACCAAGGGCTGTTGGGTTTTGTTACTCTCGACGTAACAATTGGAGCGTGCCTATAAAAAAGGTTCATGTGAAATTACAATACTCTTTTAGTTGTACTGTGATTTTTACATTGTCATTTCACAAGTTTCAATTAATTTCGCAAAGTAGAAATACAAATTATATTAATTTTACAAGTTTTTGGAGTCTGCTCAAGCCGAAGCGTTCATTGTAATTTTACAATGAACTTGTTAATCTTTCAATTTTCTTGCGAAACTTTACAACCAGAAAGGTAATCAATAACAGTGAAAATCTATGGCCACAAAATATAACCCATGATTTTAACTGTAATTTCACAAAACACTTTTTTCTGTGTATCGAAACCGTTTCTTGGCAAACCCCTATCATTTCCGAGGTGAAAGCAAAAAAAATCTCAAATCAAAAATATTTAGGGTTCCACCTCCGGATTTTTGATAAACAATTTTGTTCTAGTTTGTCATGCAAAACCTAATTGGACTGGATTATTTCTTTTTCTTTTTCAGGGTTAAGGGTAAGTGCACACTGTAGTGAACTTTCCTTTTTGACTTCATTCTGATATAATTTTCACTTATGTTTTCGTTAACTTGTCATCGTCTCTATTACATATATGTTTGATAACTAGCAAATGGAATAGATTTACTTTTTTTTCAACACTCACTCACATCTCAGTTTTCTTTGCGCTGGCACATGTTTGTGTGACATCGCAGATCAAAGACTTCATTTAGGGTGCACACGGACGTCTCAACGTTTAGCGACCGTGTGGTCCACGTGCAAGCAGCTTCTCCGATTCTGAGACTCCTTTGTTGTGGAGATGTAAAGTTGTTTACACTCTGCCTTCCTCACAGTTTTATTACTTTCCAAGTATTGAACAAGGTAGAAGACATATGTGAATGTAAAATATCAATATAAGTTTATGGTGTTTTCTGTTAATGAACGAAAACTACAAAAGTTTGACGCTACAAATAGGTACGAACTAAATGACTATGAATTTGATGGTGTTTTGAGAGAACTTCGTCTTGTTTACATACAAAGAGAAACTTATTCAGTATCAATATATTTTATATTGCGGTACACATTTCGTTTACAATATTTCAAGTAATGCAAATAATTAATAAATAGTTAATAGATGATAATAGACTGAATAGAATAGACTGAATTGGACTTTACTTCGGCTTTGGTGAATATAATCTATGATAGATATAATAATAATATCCCGAAAGGAAAATATTCTCAATTGAAAATTGAAACAAAAGAAGCAATTTTTTGTTATATCTAACAGAGAACAACTATTTCCCCGGCTAAAGCCACGCTGGACAGTGAACTACATATGATAAATATTGTGAAAAGATCCCATACAGTACAGGCTAAATAGGATAAGACCCAAAAAAAATTGGGCCCTTTTGATTTTCTAGATTCTGGGAAGTTTTGGGGTACCGAATAAGTCTAGCAACTCTTCATAAAAGTACGGGCACGGATTTTCGAAATTTTGGGACTTGAAACTCAAAAATATTTTGAATCGTGAATAACTCGAAAACCATGAGGAATTCGAAAAAACTGCCATGACAAAAAATGTAAAGCACAAAGAAAAGGTCTCCAGTCATTTTTTCGTTGGAGCCACTATTTCTGAGTAATTCTCTCTCAAAGCCGAAAGCCGGAGCACCCGCTCGCGAATTCCCGCCAGTGCGAATTCAAGCAAATTTACATCCCAAGCGCAAATTAAAATTGCTCTAACTCGTTGAAAACTACTCCGTTTTCAAAGAATCAAAATGCATAATGATGGGTAAGTTATCTATTTTGAACTCCGGTGAGGTAGCATAATTTTCGACTTAGGAAATTTTCGAAAATCTTGCGAGATGAAGAGGTATATTGGCCACACAAGCACTTGAAGTTTCAATGAATATATTCCATCACTCGCAATATAAACAAGCAAATCCAACGAGAGATTTGTCGTTCGTATTATTATCAATATTTTCATGTATATAACATACATGAGTTACTTCTTGGTTTCAAATGAACTAACTTTCAAAAAACGCGATCATGAACACGATCTTCGTTCTCGATTGATTATTATTTCGATATTCACAGACTTTTTAATAGTTTCTCTTATCCAAAGATGAGGGTATTCATTTTGAAACGTAGAATATCAGCTTCAAGTTCATTCTTAGTTCATTCTTAGTATGATGTATCCTCATTATGAAGATTTTGAAAATGCATAGAAAGGTCAAAATGTCCCATCTTTCCGTAAATATTTCTTTAATTATCCAAGAGTAAGTTTCTTCGAAAAATTCATGTTGTATTTGTGAAAACACGTTACAAAGAATCGATTGCGGGTCGTTACATTGTATTCAATTACTTGGTTTAAGAATACGAAAGCTTTCTTTTCGTCTATTTCCCGCGAAGAATTCGGCAACCACAGCCATTATCACCGATAACCACGCACGTGTGCAGACCACAGAACTCATAATTATATCATAATATATAATTATGAGTTCTGTGGTGCAGACGACGTGTTTTGTTTAGTAAACATTTGTCAAGTGCGTACTGCTTTCTGTAGTCTTCACGGTGTTTTTCACATAAAAAAATTGGATTGTTCACTGGGGCCAGTGCAAAAATTGTGGATCATAAATCTAATTGAATCAAAATATTTTCCTAGGTTAGGACAAAAGAGAAACCTCTCTTGTACTGAATTTTGAGCTCTAAATTTTTTGTGCCGGCATTTTGTATTGAAATCCTCATAGTTTTATCCGCAATTCAAAGTGTTTTTGAGTACATGAGCCCATTCTACGATGAAAATTTTGAGGTTAGGAAAAATTTTTAAAGACTAATTTGCAGAGAATTTTGTGCTCTACATTTTGTGCTTTGGGACTTTTTTTCGAATTCGTCGTAGTTTTCGAGTTATTCGCGATTCAAACTATTATTGAGTATTTAAACCAGTTTTAAGGTGAAAATTTTGAGGTTAGGAAAAAATACCTGGGTTACTTTTTTGTAGAGAATTTTGTGATTTACATTTTTTGCTCAGGCCATTTTTTTAAAATTCATCATAGTTTTCGAGTTATTCGCGATTCAAAATATTTTTTAGTTTCAAGTCCCAAAATTTCGAAAATCCGTGCCCGTACTTTTATGAAGAGTTGCTAGACTTATTCGGTTACCCAAAACCTAGAATCTAAAAAATCAAAAGGGCCCAATTTAATTTGAGGTTTTAGCTCAACATCTCCTAATATACCTATCGATATAACTTGAGAGAAAATAAATTAACATGCTATAGGTACCCATGAGAGGTTTTATTAAAAAAAAAATTTTTAAAGTGTCACCGCACAAAAAGTAGTCGAACTGTTTGGCCAGACATGATCTTTCCAAAGTATAAAAGTAATTACAGAAGTTTTAAAACTTCAGTGGAATGAAGAGTAAGTACGTTTGAATGTTATGAAGTCTGGTTTTGCAACCGTTTTTTTCCGAACGGAAGATGATGAAAACCAGGATTCAATGAATTTTTGCATTGCGCGGAAAAAATTCTGCAAAACTTTGTTGACAATCAGCTGTTTACATCTTCTGATAAATTTGCAACCATTCGCAAAGCGGAACTCAGTAACCAATATGTGGTCAAGGAATATTCCAGAAACATGCTCTATCAATGACGAAACATGTAATGGTTCTTTCTGTGGGTAATGATGATTAAGCTAAGATTAAGCTAAGACCCCATCATCCACGTCAAGCACCAAACTTAAGGGATAGAGCAAGGGGGTGAATTCGGCGATTGGCTTTTGGTTTTGCTGATCTAAAGCTGAATGTGGGCACTACCTAATTTTGAATTTTTAATACAGAACAAAACAGTAAACAAACTACTCGAAGATACGGCAAAGGCAATTTCATTCAGCTTTAGAGTACGACAAGAGAAAAAAAATCAGATAATAAAATCTTTTCAAATTTATTCAAATAATAAGTATAAATGAACAGTAGAAAGCTGTTCTATGCAAAATGGTATTTACAGGGTGATCCAGCTGAAGGCTGGGAGAAAAACTGTATACAATATAAACATAAGCTGAAGTGCATAACTGATATAGATGGAAAGATATATTATGCAACGGTTTAAGTAACCCTAACAACAATAATGTGGCTTTGCAAAGGGTAGAGGTCACCAGCTGATTTTTGGAGTGCCGAGTTCGTCGATCAACCGGGGTTGAAGTTCCAGGTCCCACCTCTGACAAGTTCTACCTTCTGAATAGTATGTCGAAACTCTCTACGGCAGGTTCTTCGTTTGAAGGGCCCTCTAGGCGGTATTAAGCTGATTCCTGAAGGTGATTAAGCTTGTGATCTGAGTAGGTGTGCTGAACAACTACCAACTTCAATTTTCACGCACAGAAAGAAAAAGTGACCTAAATATAATGAAAAAAGGAATTACTACAATGTATTTGTATAATAATTTTCAACCGATGCCCTATGTGATCACTGTAAGGTTCAGTTGGTGATATTTTGATGAAGAGATGTATAGGTATATGTTCACGAAAGACATTGCCTAAGGACCATTTTCGTTGATACAATCACCCTGAACATCGACTGTCGATCCAGGCACCAATGTATTTTATACATTAACCAATCAATGTTATGTCTTATTCCAATTATCAAAACATGTATTTTATTATTTTAAAAAGTTTTTTGTTCAATACATGGGTTTCAATAATGAGTCTATCACTTAGAGTTCATTGTTCAATCACAAGAGTGTATTGACATTAATGTATTTTGTTCATTGACCAATCAATAAGAGTACATCTTTTAATCATCAATTAACATCAATTCCATGTTTTCGAGCGAATTATCATAATGCCCGATGATATTCATTACTGGCTGCTTAAAATTATCCCTGTTCGTTAAAATACAGGGAATTTCATAACTAGGGTGCAACAAACTGAGAATTCCTCTTGGAAAAGTAATCAGTAAAAGTCGGCTAAGTATGAACAAAAACACAAAAACATAAAACATTTGCTTGAATCAGAAATATATTTTAAAAAATGCAATTTTTGTATAAAATGTTTTATTTTCGTATTAGGTATTACCAATAATAATAATAAAAATCTTTAATCAACATTGCTTGGTTGAATTTCTCCCAGATATTCTGACAAAATATGTATTTTTGAATTGGAATATTGAGATTTCATTTTGTAAAAAAATATCAATGAATGACCATAGCTTAATTACAAATTAAAGAGATACATTATTTTTAAACAAATATCGACTGCTCTTATGATGTTGAAAAATTTGTACCTAATGCCGTCAAAATACGTGTGAATTTCTGTTATTTTCCAATGGCGAAAATGAATGGCTGAATAGACTCCTTGGATTGAAATTTGAAATTTATCCAGTCCTCCACTTCTTGAACGGTTTTCCCGACGAACAAAAAATACAGCTGAGAGCCACGTATTGTGAATTTTGTTGTTTGGGATTTTCCACTTTTGTAATTTTTTATTACTTCATTAGTAGGCACGAAAAATCCGTGGAGGCCCACAAAACTGCTGCATCTCGTCCATCTGAAAAACAATAATTAAAATGTGTTAGTAGTATAGTGCCTAGTGCTTAGTGCAGAGGGCTAAGTGGCCTAGGGGTTAAAGGGTCAGTCTCTCAATCACTTCTGGCTGCCGGTCGCAGGTTCGAATCGTAGCAACTGCAGAATTTTTCTAATGGCTCGAGAAAGTGCTAGGAATAGCACGTGAACAGGTAAGAAGACCTCGTCAGTCTTTGGCAAGCACAAGTTCCGACTTTTGAGAGCTGTCGTTCGTTAGGGAACGACAGCTGATTAAGTTTTTTCAGCAGTCTCGGAAAAATATGAAAGAGGTGACATTCGAAGGAAATTTCCTCCTCTGTTTGAATCTTTTTTTTTTGGAATTCAAAAATCTTAAATAGTTTTGGGTATAATTGCAAAAAACAAAACCACCTTTTTTATTGTTGTTTATAAATTTTGCAATTTAAAAAAAAATCTCTTTCCGGTACACCGGGAAGCGATAGCGTGTGCTTCGTTGAGCTTTGTCCCACTGCAGATATGTTTGAAAATAGTTGTTGTGGGTTCGGATTGTGGGGATGAATTCAACAGACATCAAAAAACGTTGAAAACCCCACATGCCAAAATATTGAAATGTATTAAAATATTCTAGAAATGCGAAGAGATTTACAGGTCTATTCTCTAAAAAGTCGTTATTTAACGAGTCGTTGATTAACGATTGTAGTTCAATTTACGATTACGTCAATCTTAACGACAATTCGGAAATTCGTATTCTGTAAACAATGTCGTTACGTCTTCAATCGTTACCGAATGAGTAACGACCAACCTGAATTTTTGAGACGGGTAGTACATATAAATTCATGTTCTGTGTTCGAATGATGGATGAAAACAATATGTTGAAACTGCCTGATTCAGTAATTTGACTATTTTAAGGAAACTTGAATCAATTATGGAAATTGGTAAATATTACGGAACTGTAAAAAAAAGTTGCGAAACTATCATAAAGGCAACAATTTTCCGTATATTTCTATAAATTGAAAAACAAATAAGTGGTTTCGTACAAATAAGTATGAACCAAGTAAACCAGAAATTCTCAAAGAAACTTGGCACCTCCTAACAGCCTAACTCTGTTGGGAATTTTATATAAATGAAGGGGCCAAATAAGCAACCAATATTTCTGATACCTCGTGAATACACCTGCTGGCTGCGGAAGACTGGGACATGACACACGATTTATCTTTTGTCATAGACTTCTGGTAATTGCCATGTGCAAAAAAATGCAATGCTAAAAGACTACTGTTTTTGAATGAAAATTTACTATTTTTTGTTTACTTGTATAACTGAAGGTATCCTCGTATTCCTGAAGGACATTGCAGAGTGATCGTTCATTTCGTTAAATAACTCCCACGGCAGTTCTTTATTTAATTTAAAATCTTTCCGAGATTTTCTTCAGGAGTCTCGAGAGGGTTGCTGATATTCCTCAGCTATCTATTGAATCTCCGATTCAACTCTCTACGGAACAACAGATACGTGATCCGATTTACCTTCAAAAATCATCATAACACCTTCTTCACAGTTCTTCTAGGATTACAACCAATACGTCCCGCTCGAACTGATCCATTTCCATTGGATTACTATTTAAATTTTGCAAAGGACGAGTGAGAATAATCTTTTTGCTGAACACGTCTATTATCGTTGTCAGTTATGACAGCCAAATAGGTGTCGTCTGCTCAGCGATGTTTTGGCTTTGATATATCGTTAAATAACGATGAAGAAACAGATAGTGAATACGATTATGTGATTTTATCGTTATTCAACGGCTAATCGCTTGGTTACGACTGCTAACGATATCGTTGAAAGATAGTGAATAGACCTGTTAAAATTGTAGAATTGTCATTGCTTTTGGCCATTTTATAACTCACCGGGTGGAGTAGTTATGTTAGGTATAGAAATTCTGATTCAATAAGCGGAATTATAAGCTATAAAACTCGGAACTTACCAGAAGATACACAAATATCTCACACTCTCAAAACTCTACTATAAGACTATAAAGCTGTTGTTGATTTTAAATGTCGATGGACTCAATTGCGTAGTACAGCTCCTGTACCAAATGTATAACTGTAACTAAAATTGGAGGGAAATTCGTTCGACCTTTTTGCGTCGTTTTGGGATGATCGAGTGGGGTGGGATGATGTAGTTGAATCTCAGAATTCTCAGCATTTACACAATGCTCTCGGACATTGACAGCGTGACCAAAGGTATAGAGGGTGATGTTGAAAATAATTAATCGATGATAAAATCAAGGAATTGGTGTATCAGATCATGTTCTGAACGTTGACAAAATGATTCCACTGTACTGAGGCTTTGCCCATTGAACATTGGAGCATGCCTTAATATATTGTTACAAGGAAGTGTGATAATTAATGGTACATAGTATTAATTACATCATGTTCCTTGGAGTAATGTATTTGTTTTATTGTTATAAGGCATATTTTCATTATGGGAATGATATTAACATACCATTAATCACGAAATTACGTTATTGTAATGAACATGTTAACCTTGTTATAATGAATTCGTAGATTATTCAATCACAAAAATTGACTGATTTTAATTATGTTTGGTCATTGCCTCTAGGAAAAATACATTGTGACAATGATTTTGCAGTCAATCATCAGTAGTCATTGATATCAGTTCCAATATTTCTTTCTGTGCGGGTAGGCAAGACTACATTACATGCAAAACAATCGAATGTATAAGCCACGGGTATTGTTGTTAAAACAATTGTTAAAATTGTTTTTTCCGTTAACCAGCTGTCGTCCCCTTACGAACGGCAGCCCTCAAAAGTCGAAACTTGTGCGAGCCAAGGATTAACGAGGTCTTACCTTTTTACGTGCGATTCCTAGCACTTTATCGGGCCATCAGAAAGAATTCTGCAGTCGCCATGGTTTGAACCACCGCCGACCGGCAGCCAGTGACTAAAACACTGTAGCTTTAACCACTCGGCTACCTGGCCTGAATACATTAAATGGTTAAATAAGGTACCTTTTGTAAACCTCAAAGGTTACTTAAACTCAACAATAAATTAAATATCATTGACCACACAAACGGGGGTCCAGTATTGCTACTGTATTACCGATTATTACTGAAAGAAAAAGATCGTTTGAACTTTTAATTTTTATATTTTGTTACCACATACTGATAGGTGAAAATAAAAAAGGTATAATTTTAATTTTCAGTCACAAAATCTGGTGATACCGGTAAGTGATTAGGACAGTAGAGAAATATTAGTAGAAAGAAATAATATCGGAGACAAAGTAGAACGAAGAAAAAAGAAAGAAATGGTATGCAAAACCGATCAGAAAAAAAAATGGTTAAGCTGTCTCGACGACAACAAAACGAAAAAAAAAATACTATCTGAGAAATGTGGAAAAGAGTGAGTTCCATACAATCTGTTGGGCTGTAAGTAAATAAAATTATAAAGAGATCTATTTGATAAAACTGAAATTTAGCATAAATAAAGTTTTTACGAAAATATAATTTCGTTACACTGGAAATCAGACAGGCATGTATACTCTTGTGATGGTAACTAGTGAATCAAATTACGAGAAAACTTCCAAAAGTTACTGATCACCGGCAAGATTAAAAAAACACACAGACCCATCTGGAATCCAACATTCCTGGAGAAATTTTCAATGTCACACTACTTCTTTCAAATAGCGTAAATTATTACTGACTATACAATCAACCACAGATAATATCGGAACAGACTCACCACCTTTCAAACGTCTCAGCAATCAAAAAATTCAAAAACTTCCTCGTCCTGAGTTATCGAGACACCGTACCACAAGAAAAAGAAAGACCAAAATCCACGTCGCCCTCTCGAACGCCAATTCGTGTTTTTTGTCGAAATTCCTATTCTGTCGCGCAAGGTTAGTTTGTTCAGGCGACTGATCAACACTACGACATATACGAGGGTGTCTCCAAAAGTAGTGTAGGTGGCTTTTGCGCTAATCACTCAAATTTATAACGAAGTACAAAGTACTCGTTACAAACATTCCACACAAAGGCTTGGATATGATCTTGCATCATTCCTGGAACCAGATATGTCCGCCCTCACAGATGTTTCATTGATACAATTCAAATTTCACATTCCAGGAATGTTCTCGAAATATATAGGTAAATTCACCAATTTTTACTTCAGAAACGTTAATGAAACATTGCTATGTTTTCAAATGTATTATTGTAGATCAATATCCCATTGAACCATCTCATATACCGGGTGTAACAGGATCATGGTACACTCCCCGTATCTCCGTTAGTTTTAAAGGTAATAGATTGAATTTTGGGAATTCCCATATACATGATAAGCGGCACTTTTCAACCTATACATGATTATTTTTTTCACCAACTTTCGATTTTTAAATAGAACACCATGTATATTATTAAATTTCTGAAATCTGCAAAATTTTCTGAATCCAATGATACCACATAAGTGACATTTCAAACGTCGAAATTTTTTATAATTTAATTTTTAGTTTTCCATTTAAGTGTTCCATGATGGTTCCGATTTATTCCAATTGGCCTGTCTAACACTAGAAAAATCGAAATCTCGTCAAAAATACTAAATTGCGTTTTTTATGAGCAAATAAAGTTCATCGTAATCGTTTTTGGGGTAAAAATCAGTTTTTTTTCAATTTGAACCATATTGGTACCGTGGTACCATTTATTAGTACTATTAATAAGGAATTTATCCATACCTGGTATAAAATGTGCGATCAATACAATCAAAATTACAGCTAAAAGAAAATAAGAAAATACATTTATTTTGTTCTACTTCAATACTAAGAAGTTCCTAAGGTGGCTTTGAAAACAATGAAATTATTTCTTCAGATTGTCAAATAAATATTTTTTTCGTCGACCTCTGCAAAAAATGACATTTTACGTACTAATTTCCGGACGAAATATCGACTATTTTTGAAGGCAAGTACTTTTCGTCCGCAAACACTTTTCGTCCGCAAACTCTTTTCGTCCGCTGTGGTCACTATGATACGGCACGGTACGACAGCGGCAATTGAGTCATTTTCGTAAATCCACGTTTTAATTAATACATAGGCGCCTGTGACAATAACTGTCATTTGCTGTTGTCAAATTAATTATTTACGAAATCCGCTAGATTAGACGTGTGAATTTAGACCGTGGTGTGAATATTAGTGTTCATAATAATCAAGAATTGATCGAGTCTGCAGTTCGAAGAGTTGGACGTAGCTGAGGCCAGCAAACATGCGAGTACTTACTTTCATAAAGGTATGTAGAGGTCGACGAAAAAATGTAATATGCACCTCGGCGAAAAACTGTCTGTCTCGCCTGCTTGCTATCCTCGGCTGCGCCTCGGCTATCAATTTGCAGGCTCGACTGTAATAGACAGTTTTTCGTCCTTGGTACATAAATAACTATTCGGTTAATCGGTGTTTTTATTGTATACCTATTAGAAAAGTCTTTACATTTGTTGTTATTTTTGTTCAAAATGCCGCACATTTATACAAGGGATGTATGAAGGAGGGAAGGAATGTAGGAAAAATGCCGTTGCGGCTAGAAACCTTTATGCCGACCGATATCCTGATAGACAATGTCCAGCGAGAAATTATTTTAATCGTCTTGAAAATCAATACCGAAGATAGCCTAATCATGATCCCGATGAAAACGTTTTCATTGACGAAGGAACGGAAATTAATGTTTTAGCTCGAATAGAAGTTGATAAGACTGTTTCTTTGAGGAAAATTGGGTTTGAATTGGAAATTAGTCACCAAACGGTAAGCCGAATCTTGCACAAACTTAATTATAAATCTTTTAAATATCAATTGCACCAGCACCTATACGAAAATGATTATGAATGTAGGATGGAATATTGCAATTGGAACTTGCAGAATAATGTGCAGCCTAACAATACTTTTTTGGGAAGGATTTTATTTTCGGACGAGTCTAGGTTTACAAATATGGGATTATTTAACCTACAAAATACAAGGTATTGGTCACAAGAAAATCAAAATTTATTGCGGGAGGGTAACTTTCAAGTGCGGTTCGGTTTCAATGTTTGGCTTGGAATACGCGGTCGTAGAATCATAGGTCCAATAATATTTGGAGGACCCTTGAATGGAGTTAGATACTTAAGATTTCTCCAAAATGAAATTGAGGACAGTTTAACTGAATTACCTGTCCATTTACGACAGGGAATGTAGTTCCAGCAAGATGGAGCTCCTCCACATAATTCAAGAACAGTAAGTGATTACCTTGAACAGGCATTCGAAGAAAACGTAATTTCGACGAATGGTCCAGTGCGATGTCCTCCAAGGTGACCTGATTTGACACCTCTTGATTTCTTTGTTTGGGGCCATTTAAAAAACATTGCATATTCAACCGCCGTTACAACCAATGACATATTACCGTTAGACTCCGTTATTTTCATTTCCAGCTGCGGTCAACACAGAGTCACACTCTAAACACAACTTTTACTGCCGCTTATTTCGCGCAATTACCTGCTTATATAATCAGATAATTCAGCAGAAACTCAGCTTTGCCGACTGTTGGGTTGACTGGCAACTATTTTCTACGAAATTGGCGGCAATAAAAATTGTGATTAGATTGTGACCGCAGCTCGAAATGTGAATAACGAAGTCTATTCGTAATATGTCATTGGTTACAACCCGCGAAGACGGAGTTGCGAGTAAGACGTGCAATTAATAGTATAACGGCCCAGCAATTAGCAAACGTTCTTCAAGAAACAGCTAAGCGAGTTCAGAAGTGCATTGACGTTAATGGACAGCATTTCGAACAATTGTTGTGATGTTTTGTGTTAATTTTTTGTATTTTAAAGCCGCCGTAGTAACTTCTAAGTATTAAAGTAGAACAAAATGATTGTATTTTCTTATTTTCTTTCAGCTGTAACTTTGATTGTATTGATCGCATATTTTATTATCAGGTATGGATAAATTCCTTATTTATAGTACTAATAAATGATACCACGATACCAATATGGTTCTATTTGAAAAAATTGAGTTTTACCCCAAAAACGATTACGATGAACTTTATTTCCTCATAAAAAACGCAATTTAGTATTTTTGACGGGATTTCGATTTTTCTAGTATTAGACGGGTCAATTGGAATGAATCGGAACCATCATGGCACATTTGAATGGAAAACTAAAAATTAAATTATAAAAAATTTCGACGTTTGAAATGTCACTTATGTGGTATCATTGGATTCAGAAAATTATGCAAATTTCAGAAATGTAATAATATACAGGGTGCTCCATCCAAAAATCGAAAGGTATCACTTCCGGCGAAACCGCAATTGAAAAAAAAACATAGGTCAAAAAGTGCCGCTTATTATGTATATAGGATATTCCAAATTTCAATCTATTACTTTCAAAACTAACGAAGATACGGAGGGTGTACCATGATCCTGTTACACCCGGTAAGTTTCAAAATGTCAGTTTCTCTAAGTTATTGAAATATTTCAACTAAGTGGTTATAAAACGAATGATAAATGTTCCAAGTGTTTGGATGTTCCAAGTGCATGGCATCACACGATAAAAGGTAAGGGATGCGTCTTCCCTAGCTCACACAAGTCTCTCGAAGACTTCCGAGGGTTGCGCGTAGGGGTGCAATCGGTTGACGGAAATAACAATTTTATTAACAATCCCAAAGAAACATTTCATTAATGTTTCAAAATGTATCTTTCAAATATTTCAATATTCCTATGAAACATTTCATTCGCGTTTCAAATGTTCTCCGATTTTAATTTCCAACACTACATAAGTTGTGTAAATGAATGAATGTCTAATGTCAATTGTGGAAAATACTGCCTCCAAGTTGATTTTTCTTGATTTTTGAGAATAATATGCTGTGAAAAAGATCAATTGACTATGAATGGTGTGCATACTTACAGGAACTTTTCACCTAAGCGTGAACCTTTCATTGAATATCTCGAAGCCAGAAGTTCTGCCGAGGTTGCTCGTGTTAGCATTTTTGTATTTTACATGTTTGCACCCACATACAGTGTGTTTCACTACTCATAGAAACACCCTCGTAACTTCCGTAATTTTTTACGTAGAACCATGAAATTCAGGATCGATAGATACACCACAAATGAACTCACTTCACAGAAGGAGTCATCCTACTTGTTATACACTGCACGCCAGCAGCGAAGGAACTTCCCAATTATCCATCGCTGCTGGCGTGCAGTGTATATCACGTAGGATGGTAATTATTGATTCTGAAAATTTCATGGTTCTACGTCAAAAATTACGGAAGATACGAGGTTATTTTCATGAGAAGTGAAACGCACTGTATATGGGTGCAAACATGTAAAAACAAAAATGCTAACACGAGTAACCTCGGGAGTACTATTGTCTTCGAAAAATTCAATGAAGAGTCCACACCTTGGCGAGAAGTTGATAAACAGGTTTTAGAAAAATCGCGTATTCGGCCTCATCCTGTAAGTATGCACACCACTCAAAGTCAATTGATATTTTTCCCAGCGCATTATATCCAAATATCAAGAAAAATCAACTTACAGACAGTATTTTCCAGAATTGACACTAAGACATTGAACCCAATTTTTTAGCTCACCCTGTTGGGCCAGAAAAAAACTATAATGGAGAAAGTTGCTTTTTCGACCTGTAGAATAAATATATTAATAAATAAAATAGTATCCAGTGCCATGTCCTTTCTAGGTTTTCATCATAATAGGTGAGGACACGAAAAAAATATTACCACTCCGAATATGCTTTAAAATACACAACGCAATTATAAATGAACCCAGAAAAGGCTTTTGGAATCAAATTTCAATTACAGCCGTTTCCATTCTTTTATGAAAATCAGCAAATTACAAAGCTACTAATTTTGGCGCTCTTTGTGACGTACTCTCCCGAACCCAATCAGCCAAAGGGCGTATTCTAATCGGGTTGATTGTGACGTGAAACGGCAATGCTATTGGTTGCTCGGGATTCTCGGAAGAGTATACGTCACAACAATTTGCAATGGAGCGAAAAGGAGCCATTTGAATTTTGTCGACATTAACTTTTTTTTTAGATTGAAAAATTACCAAAAAAAAACTACGAACATTGCCATTAGAGTTTTCGCAAGCTGCAGAATCAATTAAAAATATTTTTAAAATTTCGTGCTCTCGCCTATTTTGTTGACTTTGTTGAACCAATGCCAACAACCATCTTTCTGTTGTATGTTCTGCAAAACGTTTCCTAGTTTTACCTAGTTTTACCTGAAATTAGACCAGTAGATATATGTATACTGAAATGAAACCTACCCTTTAACAATACCAAAAATTTGAAATTTTGAATGGGATGGTTGCCATTCCTTCCAGTGACTGGTGTTTCAGCTAATTTCATCAGCAAATATTTCAGCTAATCTTGCTCTTACTAAACTTCCGCATTTCAAACCCATCACAGTAATATAATAAAGTTTCCTGAAAAACTTTAAACAAAATAAATTAAATTGAACAAATCAGAATAGTATTATTATACTCTCCAATTGTTTTCTTGATTCCTCAGAATGTTATAAAGTGTGGTCATATATTAATTTCTGAAATTTGCTGAACGGTTTTACCATCAGTCATGACAAGGATCCCAAAATTCTGATATTTCTGATTGCCACGACTCCGTCCACGGCGTTCACCATGTCAAAGATTTTATTGAGCTTATTTATGTATTCTCATTTCAGACTGACTATTCACCAGTTTATCTATTTCTTAGATATACACACACCCACCAGACTGCCCCGTGCTCTGCGTGTCTGTGAATTATTCGCATGCATTTCGCAGCAGGCAGTATGAAACGCTCAGAGATGCAACTAAGAAGTCTTCAATGCCTTTTGTTTTTCGGGTACAACTATTTCGCCGATAGTGGCGATATTTTAATTTTTTTTTCAAGGGAAATTTAAATTATTTAACACTCTATGAAACAGCAGAAATAAAAGTTATCTAATATTTATTTAATTGGCCTCAGGACCAGCAGTTATCAATATTGATCTACATAATTATATTTGTATATATTTCTTTCATCTCTAATTGTTTGAATGAAAATATATTAGAAATTTGTCAAAATAAAGCCATTGAATTACAATTTATAAATAGATAAATGAATGAAATTTTCTCATCTGATCACACATATCATTATTTGAAATTTACTTACTTACTTACTTACTTTACTTACTTTTGAAGAATTATTTTATAATCGACGACATATTAGAAAGTTTCAGAAATATTAAATTGTTTTGAAATATTCCTGGAACCAAGCAAAAAAGTAAGTTTAAAAAATGTTTCAATCTATGAAATGTATCAAAATAACGTTCCACATATTCTCTAATAAAGTAATTTTAAAATATTTCAGTTATTACATATGAAGCAGTTTTTGGATTGTTTCAAAAGCTATAAATTAAAGATATCTGAAAATATTCCAGAAATAAGACTACTTTGGAATGTTTCAATAATTCATGGTTGAGATGATCTTGGAATAATTCGAAAAATATCAATTCGAAAATTTTAAATCTTTCAAAAATGTTTCAATAATTTTTCAATATTGCTGAAATGATTTAAAATTACGTTTCACATATTATAAATTTAATTTATTTCTGAGTTCTAGTTCGAACATTCCTAAAATATTTCAAAGTATAGTGATTTCGAAATGTTTCACGAACATTTCATGTTTGCTCGGGTATTGTATGATCAACTGCGGCTTTGTAAAATTAATGTTGAACATTTTTAACATCGCATTTATCAAACGGATTTCATTGCAGGAACAATGTTTTCACGTCTGTTAGGTACCGTTTTTTTTGTAGCTCATTTATTATTTCCCAACTTGTTTTAGACCTATTATCAGTGACTATGACAATATCATAGTATTGCCTCTACGCATGTTTAGATTTTTCCTTTATTCCCCATTGAGATATTCACTAATTTTCTTATACTGCATGTCATGACGAATAAGAATATTAAATAAGCAAACACTTCTTTCCAATGCATTAATACATGGAGACAGCAAGAACTCGTTCTCATGGAAAATTGGTCCCAGTGAAATTCGATGAATCTTTGATATGATGTAGTTAAAAAAATTCATCGAATTTTACCAGGACCCATTCTCCATAAAAGTGGTTCGGGGTTCTTTCTTATGTTTTGTTTGCTTTTTATTAAATTAATTTTTGGACAGCAAAGCTCAAAGTAAGAGGAAATGATTTCGGGTGAAAGCACTTTGAGTCACATTTGGGCAATTTTGAATGTACAGAGTTTCCCAATTTTCTGTATGCAGTAAGTCTAGAAAACAATCCACATTATGTTTAAAATAAATTACGGATGTATTGCTTTTTTTTGTTTTACGTTTGAATAATTAATTTCAATAGTAAGAAATATTGAGTAGTGGTCAGAGATCTGTCAACGCAACACTATTTATTCCAGTACACCGCCTTGACAATAAATTATCACAGATTATTCAAAAACATGAGAGTCCGAAGAGACCGAGTGGCTATTGCCTAATATGGTAATAAGTTTGAGAAAAAATCTGAAGAATTATTTTCTAGTTTATCTTACTCTCGTGTGGTATTCGATAGATAATTTTTTGATGCCCCAATCACAGACACATTCTCTTACACCGTTTTCGATTAATTCTTCACTTTCCTTGCTGACATGATGATATACATTAAATTGAATTTTCAGTTGTCTCACAATGAAACAAAATACCACAATTAATTTCTGTGACAATTTTCTAGGTACGAACTTCCCATTAAAATAATACACCAATCAATAGAGCATAAAAAGAGTGATTTTTTGAAAAAAGTTCTAGTAGTAGTATAATGTTATGTTTTTGACTCGTAACTGTCATTATTTATTTGTTATAAACATTTAAATGCAATAAAACGGTTCCATTTATTGTTTTGCTTGTAAACTGAAAACTGTTACAGCAATCTGTTTTTTTCAGAAGAAGAATTGTAGAGAATTGAAATACGAATCATTAATAAAGGAGAAAACCCGAAAAAACTTTGCAATTTTTTTGAAAATTCCTAACTTTGCCATTTTTCAAGAAGTAGGGTTGGCCCTTCTCATTAAAATATTGACTCATTAGTAATTCATGTGTGCACAAAACATGCTCTGTTGGATCATTAGTTTTGACACAATTACAATTTGAATTTTTTTGCATCTCGCAGTGTCTGGATGGTTTAGTGATTTCAATTTCTCAAACAGCTTTTGAAAGTAGAAGTATAGTACTAGAAAATGTATATTCCCCTTTTGCGCAACAATGCTGCGAAATGGGTAAAAAATGCTTACAAACATTACTGAAAACGGCGTACGCGGTCGAGTAGAAGGAGATACTGGGAGATGAGGGAAAGCGTATTATCACGTATCCCTTTCATAAGAAGCGTTCCCCTTATCTCCCGGTCTCTCCTACCACTCTACCGCTTAAGCGGGCTCGGCCGTTTTCAGTCATGTTTGCAAGCATTTTTCACACATTTTACAGCGGACGACGCCCATTTCAGCTCAAAAATTGAAAATACCAAATAAGATGAATTTTAATGAGCTTGGATAAATGTCTATTTCCGCCCACAGCGATAAACTAATTGAAGGGTTATTTACGCCCAGGAAAAATGTTGTAAAATCTACCTACGTTATCAATTTTCACGCACTTAAATGTTAGGTTACTTCGTTCTGGTTAGATCATACTAAACTACTCAACACTAATTTCGTCGCACTCCAAAATTTTGACCATATTAAAATCTGAATAACTTTTTTCTGCATTGAACAATTTGAATTCTGTAAACACTGTTCGCTAGCCCAGTCCTTCAGCTATAATCTCGTACTTCTTCAAAACATAAGGTTTTCCGCATAAAATCGCTACAGGGTATTATCTGAAACTGTGCAAAATTTCTGAATTTTCAAAAGGATCCCAAATGAAAAAATTTTTTTTTCAAATTTGACAGCAGTGGCATGAAGATGACCTCATTACCTCAAAATATTTTTCGAATTGTCTTATTATCTCTTTTGTATACAGGGTGACGTTAACCGAGTTTCAAAATCTCCGGCTCATTTTGAAGCTGAATCTTTAGATGAAGAGATAAGAAGTTCAGAATAGACTCAAGATGAAGATTGAAGATCAAGGGTTTCCTCAAAGGTGACCTAAATCTGAAACAACCTCAAAATCCTGTTGGGAATGGGAGGAGTGAATTGGTGATTCTGAGAGGAGAGAGTATGAACGGTGAGAGGTATAGAGATTATGTATGAGAGAAATCGTGGTCCCTTACGCCGCAAATATCGGCAACAACTTTCTTCTCGTTGATGACAATACGAGATCGCGTAGGGCTCACATTGTCAACGAGTTTTTGAGGGATCACGGTATTGAGTGAATGAACTGGCCGTCTTTCTCTCCGGATATGAATCCGATGGAACATGTCTGGAGTCGCATGAAATTGAAAGAAAGGGAAGGGCGAATGGAAAATTTGGATGACTTGGTGAATGCGGTACAGAAAGAATGGACAGCTGTACCACAGGAGTTCATTGATAGTCTGATAGACAGCATGCCGGAAAGGGTCAATGAAGTAATTGCCAAAAGGGGAGGGCCCACTAAATACTGAATATCATAAATATTTTTCAATTCTAATGTTATCCAAGTTATTTTCTCTTTGTTGTTGTTCAATAAAAACTCAATAAAATTTGTTATCTTGTTCTTGCTCACTAACACGATTATTGCTTCACGATTGAGAAAAAAACCGCTATTGTGGAATGAACCTCAGCAGGTCAGGCTTGTCAGTCACTGAATTTGATTTTTGTTACCTTGGTTACGGGCCATGCATTTCAGGCGAACAATGGGTTGATTTAATTATTTTTTTCTCAAAATCCTGCCGTTACAATTGGGTTTTTTCAAGTACAATTCTTGACTACTGACAGCAAGAAAGATCTGGACGTATTCAGAATGGATGATCATTCCGAAAACAAGTTGATTTTCATTTAATTCTCCTCCCAATCGGATTATGAGGGTGTTTCAGATTTAGGTCACCTTTGAGGAATCTCTTCATCTTAAATCTTCATCTTGAGTCTATTCTGATCTTCTTATCTCTTCATCTAAAGTTTCAGCTTCAAAATGAGCCGGAGATTTCGAAAATCGGTAGACGAGGAAAAAAGTTATGACTGCAAAACCAAAAAGTTAATTTTTTGAGATCACCCTGTAAACAAAAGAGATAATAAGACAATTCGAAAAATATCTTGAGGTAATGAGTTCATCTTCATGCCACTGCTGTCAAATTTGAAAAGAAAAATTTTCCTTCATTTGGGATCCTTTTGAAAATTCAGAAATTTTGCAGTTTCAGATAATTCCCTGATGTAGCGATTTTATGCGGAAAACCTTATGTTTTGAAGAAGTACGAGATTATAGCTGAAGGACTGGGCTAGCGAACAGTATTTACATAAATAAGTTATTCAGATTTTAATAGGGTCAAAATTTTGGGGTGCGACGAAATTAGTGTTGAGTAGTTTAGAAAATTGCTCCTCACAAAATGTATTTTTACAAGGAAAAATGGTGCAAAACTACGTTATCAATTTCCACGCACTTAAATGTCTACGTTAGGTTAGTTCGTTCTAGTTAGATCATACTAGAAAATAACTCCTCTTGAAATGTATTTTCCATGGAACAATGGTGCAAAACCTACCTACGTTATCAATTTCCACGCGCTTAAATGTGTACGTAAGGTTAGTCCCATTTCGGCCCGGAGGCCGAGATGGGTAAATTTGAAACAGGTACATTTTGTGTTTGGGGCCGAATTGGGCTGTTTTTATGCACGATACTTGCCTCCTCGGGCCGAAATGGGCGACGGCCTTTGCAGCATTGTAGCGCACATTGAGAATATACGTTTTGTGGTACTGTATACTTATACTTTTAGAATCTGTTTGAGAAATTGAAATCGGATTGTCAGCATTAGAGCATCCAGGCACGCTGCAATATAGTGCAAAAAAAATTCAAATTGCAATTATGCCAAAACTAATGACCCGACAGCGCCTGTTTCGTGCTCACATAAAATACGCATGATTTGATAATTTCATGAGAATGGCCATCGTTAAACATCTCATTTTGTTCGTATTTCAAGTCTCTACATTTTTTTTCATCGGAGCAACCAGATTGCTTCAGTAGTTTTCATTTTATCAGCAAAACACTACAAAAAACACTTTTTTTATATTTAAATGTTTATAACAAATTAGTAAATGACAGTTGCGAGTCGAACACAACAGAATATCATTATAAACTGTCGTTCGTGTGATGACACAGTTGCTTTCCTACTAGCATTTTTGTTACGAAAAAATTATTTATTGATTGGCCTATAATGATGTGAATGGCCTGAACGTACTTGAATGTTTTAAATTGATGGTTTATTGGTTGCAAGATATGTCAAAAACTAATCAATACTAGTTCATGCGCCGCGTTTTACTCATAATCATGTAAGGATTTATTGCGTTATCAATTTGCGAGATTTGATATGATAATAGTAGTTGTTACATAAATTATATAAAAAAAAACGTAACACTTCTTTGGTCCAGATACCCTGTTGTAACAATAAACCACCTCTTCAAGGAAATACTCCTAAGATCGTGAAACCCCAAAAATCACCTTGCATTCGAATCAACTCGACATTATTGGTTGCGTAGGTGTGCCGCCCACCTGAGGCAGGTGAAATTGCAGGTGCTCGTACGTAGATTGGTCGAACCGGCGGCATTTTCATGCGCGCTTCCTTACCTGCCGAGGCAGGTGCGCAATGGAGCGTACAACTCCTCCTCGTATCGACCTGCCAGGTGAAAATACGTTCTCATTGGCTGCGTTGATTCGCGGTGGAACGTAGAATGTTATCAACTGAATTCAAACATTTCGGTTTCACTTGAATTTCATACCTCGATTTTGTTTATGGATGGAAGTATGGAATGTTAATGGTAAATAGGGTAAATCCCCAATAATTGAAACTTTGAGGCCACAAACTCATGAGAGAACGTTATAATGTAAATGAATGTATGTGGCCCATATTCAGAGAAGTAGAATTAACGCAGAAACTTGTCTTGCTAACGAAAGTCAAAGTCATTTAACTTCATTTCAGTTTACATCATCAAACGAATAGAAATTGTTATAAAATATCTTACCTTTATTAAAGATTCGTACAACTCTGAAAGTGATTGGCACACAATATGCTTATTAGCACTTCTCAAACAAATATAATTGGGTAATCTAAAGACAGTTCATTCGGACACAAAATCGCATTTGAAATGTGAGGTTATTCGCACAGATGAAAAAATCTTCATTCAAAAATATACATACCTACCCTTGAATAGAATAGTATTCTGAATAAATTTTTTTAATTATAATTGATAAATATACCCCCATTTCAAACTGATTGAGATGTTTGCGTGTTCGACTCCATACACACCACACATCAAAAATGACACCATATTAAGGGTCTTTATCCCTGAAAAAATGGGAGTCAGAAACGATTTTTTTTTTCTGAGAGGTGAAGGGTTGTATGATTGTACAGAGATAAAAATAACGAAACAAATTTTTCTGAGTTTTAAATGAATGAAAAGGATATTTTCCCCTATTATTGGGCATTTTCGTTCAGTTCCACCATCAAAACGAACGAATATTTTGGTGTTGTTTCATTACAGTCTCGAAGTCTATCATTTACTTAGTTAAACGATTTTCTTATTTTTCTCCTAAATATTTAAATTTTTGTGACTAATTTCACAAAAATGTGTTGTTTTCGCGAAATGGGTTTCCTTGCTTTATTCCATTTGAAATGAGAAATCTCCAGCTTTATCAAAGTCAAGTAATAAAGGTTTGGTTCAGCCGTCGACCAGTGAAATCTAATTATTACTCACAATTCTGGATTCAGAAATAGAACTGAATTTCTTTCAAATGACACGCCCCTTAGGTTGCTCCTCCCGCACGACTGGTATGACATCTGGCACAGGGTCGGATCTGGAATGGGAAAAAATAAAACTCAATCGGGTCTATCGAAACTATGGAATATTATAACTTTTACAATTAATAGCTTTTTTCAACAACATGTGTTCATCACTTGAGGGACAATACTCCATAACGTTTTTATATTAGGAAAAACTAAGAGGCGGCTCCAGAATGTTGTACGAGTTTCGTGATTTCTGATACAATTCCATTCAAAATTGGTATATAGAAGCTTTTGGGTTTGGGAAGACATAATTTTTCTAAAATTATTCAACGTAGTGGCTCCAAAATATCGGACAAAATTTCTGATTCTTGGTCTGATTCTATTTTGAGTTGGTATAGGTATAGGGATTTTTGTGGTCGGATAACATGATTTTTTTGTCAAAGTTTGATAATTCGAAATGACAGCTACAAAATGGTGAACGAATAATTTTGGTCCGAGTCCGTTCAAAATTAGAATGTAGGGGTTCTTTGGATCGGTGATTTTGACTATTTTTGTCAGAATCATAAAATTCAAGATGACGAGATTTGAGATCAGATTCTATTTAAAATTTGTATCTAGGAGTTTTTGGATTAGGAGATGAGTTTTTCAAAACTAAATAATTCAATATGACATATTTTACGAATGATCTAAAGAAAATAACCGTTTTCAGTGGCATATTTTTACGCATATTCCTGAATAACTTGTTGTGACTCCCATATCGGAATTCGTTCTACATTGGTTTCCGATACAACGGTTTATTTGGGCGGCGCGGCGTTTTTGATGTTCTTTTGAAGTTGAAAAGCTACAGCGGAGTCTTCTTGAACGTTCCAATGGGACAGCGCGGCAAGATAACCAAATGAAACATATACTTGATACCAGGTAATTGTTACGGCTTTGTTTATTTATTTGGCGGCATTTATATCGAGTATAGTAAATATTCGAATTTATTCACTCCATTTTTTTATTTCCATTTATGCTTCTATGTTGGAGAAGAATCACAATTATTTTTATCAAATTCAAGGACAACTTGCGATTGAGTTATAGATATATACGAGAATTGATTTCAATATAAAAAGAATACACAGAGACGTTTGTGTCTGGAAATCAGTAATGCTTCCAAAGCTGAAAGCATTTTATGTAAATTGCATTCTACCTGAAATATCGGACGGACATCTTCCTAGAGTAATGAGAATTAGGGATGTATGATTCTTGTTGTTGAAGGTAGAGGAAGAAATGTAAAAAAATTAAGAATTAGCTAATTTGTTTTAAAATTCAGGAATATTAGAATAAAACATCTAGCTAAAACATTGTTTAATTTATTTTTAACAGTTGTATTAATTCACATCAATTGGATTGAATGTTTCACGTATGATAGTCTTATATTGTTTCACCCTTTATATGGAATAAGACATGTATTTAGAAAAGAGTTTTCACTTGTAATCTCCCAAGTGCTTGAATTATTGCCGGAAATTTTTCTTTGAAAATTCATGTACGAGATGAATTTACGGCAATTAATTCAAGCACGAGGGAGATTCGGTAAGAAAATTTCACACCGAGAAATGAAAATCATCCAACAATTCATAAGAAATAACTAACGATGGTTTCACCTGAACTATTTATAACCACTGAAATATTGATATGTAAAATACTTAACAAAATTTTCATCAATAAATGTGTTTAAATTTGGAACAAAAAAAAATAAAAAAGTAATGTTCTTATCGTGGATTGAACCATCGACCTAGCGACTCATAGGCCGCAACACTACTGCTGAGCTACGGGACTTGTGATAAAAACTTGTGACAAATGGAAATATGATTTCAGAATCATATGGAAATATGATTTCAGAATTGACAATTTCTGCAATAATCGTGGAAAAAATATGTATTTTCAGACACATACCAAATATCTAGTTAATACATAATTATCTCCTTTCATATGAAAACTAGACCTCCATTTGTACATTAAAGCAAAATATCAACTTGTCACATGTCAAATGTTTGACAGAAAAATTTCCACTTATTAATTTCGCCCAGGGTACCCAGGAGGATAAAAATTTCAGGGTTGCCATGGTATCAATTTTTTGATTGGCTACAAAAGTGAGGTGTGAAATTTTCAAAAAAAATCGATTCATTTTTCTCATATTTATCTAAGGTGGCTATTAAATGTCATGACATTATGAAAATTTGACAATTAGTGCACTATTAATAATACCGTTGTGCGTTCCTTAACGAAAGTAACTCAAAAATAATTGAAGTGGAGGGAAATAACTATTCAAACGAAGTTCTGATGAAATTGTATATTCTTTGTGGAAAATGTGAGGGAATTATAGCAAGAACGTGCAGAAAATTCAATGAAATGTACCCTTCGCGACTCGGGTAATTTTCAAAAAATTCATGTACTCGAAAAATTTCCGGCAATAATTCAAGCACTAGGGAAAGTAATTGAGACTCTCGTAAATAAAATGCTTTTGAAATTCCTGATGGAAAATAAAAGGCTTTCAGATTGCCAGCATGGTTTTTTAAAGAATAAGAGTACCGACACAGCACTGTGTGAGTTTGTTGATGATATTACTAAGGCTTTAGACAAGAAAAAAGTTGCGTTAGGATTGTTTATTGATTTCTCCAAGGCCTTTGATTGCGTGAATCATGAAGTTCTCCTAAACAAATTGCAGAGATATGGCATTAGGGGCCTTGCGCTTCAGTGGTTTGATTCTTATCTTGGAAATAGATACCAACAGGTCAAATGCAATGGCTTTGTCTCTGATTCGATTCCAGTTAGGGTTGGAGTACCACAAGGATCCATATTGGGGCCCACTCTGTTTCTCATTTATATCAATGATTTACTAGAACAGATGAGTCATGCTACTACTCGACTCGTAGCTTATGCTGACGATACTAATTTTCTTTTTGTGTCCGATAACATTGGTGATGTTTTAACCCAAGCAGATCAAGTGTATCAGAATGTGATTGAATGGGTTGAGAAAAATTGTCTGTGTCTCAATAATGAAAAATCATTATTGATTACTTTCAGAACTGGCCATTCTCAGGTTGTAACTCCCAATACTATTGCTCTGAACAACGCTGATATTTGTTGCTCTGACACAACAAAACTTTTAGGTCTCACCCTCCACTGTAACTTGAAATGGGATACACATATCAATAATTTGGCCTCGAAACTTGCTAAAACCTGCTATGCACTCTGTATATCATCCCAACAATGTAGCAAGAATATTGTCAAACATTTATATTTTGGATGTTTTCACTCAAACCTGAAGTATGGTATAATGCACTGGGGGAACTACACGGATGCTCATAGAATTTTCTTGTTATAAAAAAGGGCAGTCCGTATCGTGTCAAAAATCGGACCACTAGAATCATCAAGAGCCTCTCAATTCTTACAATGACATCGATTTATATTTATGATGTTGTTTGCTTTGTTTTCAAAAATAAATCATATTTTGAATCTGAAATAGTAGAACATACCTATGAAACTCGTATGAAAAACAGATTGCTTCCATCGAAGCATTCTTCCATCCTATATCAAAGGGGTATCTTTTATAATGGTTGCAAACTATTTAATACCCTTCCTAAATGTATACAGAACTCGAGAAATATTCACTTGTTTAAGAGGGACAGTTATTATTGAAAAAAACCTACTATTAGCTGGATGAATTTTATGGTGATTTCTGATCATTCCTATCTGTTTTTAAATCTCTGTTTTTATTTATACATTTATATGTCGTGTTCTTTTTTCTTTTTTTGCCAAATTGGTTAGTCTTTTGGAATTATCCACCTTCTGACATTGTCGCATTAGTGTATTGTATAGTCATGTTACTGTATTATATTATTTTGTGACTGTTAATAAATGAAATGAAATGAAATGAAAAGAGATTACAAGTGAAAATTGCTATTATCTCGGAATTCTGGCTATTTAGGTATAGGAACATGATATATCAATTCGAAGGGAATTTAGTAATCTTTCAGGACATTTCCTAATATACAGGATGTTCCATTTAAAAAAACGCACTTTTAACCCTTTTCGTATCTAGCAGTAAGATTATGAATTTTGAACGACCCTGTATAACGCAGAACAAACTTCTCTATATAGAATCAATGTACATGATCTTGATGAACTAAACACAAAATTGCAACTTCCTAAGAATCCAAATACTGCAGAAATAAACATTCAATTCGAGCTATGTTTTGGATAAAAAATATGGAAAATAACCAATATCTCAAAAACCGTTAGAGATAGGTATAGGGGAGTATGAGGCAGAAATAATCAGAGAGAAATGACAAGTTAAAAAATGTGGTAATATACAGGGTGACTCATTTGAAATAACAAAGATGCTGCTACTTTCTGGTATAAGCGGCAACACTGCATTACTGAAAATATTTTAGATCGATAGACCAAGAGCAACTGCTTGAGAAACCAAATTTTCAGAATGATCCTATGTCCCGTTCTCCGTAAACGTCTAAGGTACCATCGACCGTGACCCACCCTGTATATTGTCTATTACTATACGCAAATATAGTCACAGTGTCACAAAGATGTTCACTGCAAGAGTAGTATGGGTAGAGTAGATGAGATGACTGAACTCTCCTTTTTATTCACTAAGTTTTTACTCAAAAATCACATTTGTTGATATTGGGGAAGAAACAGGGGCCACCCAGGAATAGTGCTTTTTGATTTAATTCAACATAAGTCACGGGACAGGAAAGACGTTCTATAATGTGCGATAAACTGCATCGTGTTTTATTTTGGAAGATTAATATAGAGAAGGTTATTTCGACGTTGTTAAAATTTGAGCCTTTTCACATTTACATTAAATTATCTGAAAAACTTCCACTTCATTAATGTTCAAAATTTTGCCAGTCACATTATGTGAAGAAAAGGTACTATATACTTGAGTAAACAATCATATCTATTTATAAATATCCGTTGCTCGAATTGACAATCAACAATTTACTTTCAGCATAAGAAACATAAAAAAAATTAATAGATGTTCGTTCATTTCAATAGAGAAATCTGAAAAATTCAAAACTTCACAAACAAGAACGTGAGTCATAAAATTGTTATGAATTCTTCACATAAAATAAACAAGTTGATGAAAAATATGTCGTTTACATAAAAACTCTCTGAAGTATACAAGTTTCAGGTGAATTTGTAAAGATGTCAGCAAGTCGGGCTATAAATTTTTTTATATCCCTTCAACTCAGGAGACTAAATACAATTTTATGACTTTTAAATGTCGCGAGCTACGAAATTCCTACAAAGAAGATATTCATAAGGAACGGCTTACTAAACGCTGCACTCACTAAATGTAAAATACGGAGAGAAAATATGAAAACACGCTCGTTTCAGGAACATGACTGGATCGTTATATTGTTGGTTCGATGAAATGATGATGACGGCGTTTCTTGTATTTGTTTCAATATCTCTACATGTATTTTCTGTCTCTGTTTGAATTTGGACAGAAGACAATATTTGCAAAGAACAATATCGATTTATATTTCAGGCAGAGACAGTTATGTGCAAGAGCTTTTCAGGGGATTTTTGTATAATAATAATAATAAACTGTACTTACAAAAGTCGTAAAATATGATATACAATGAAATATAAATTGGTGGCTCTCTCCTATAACTTTTTTGTTTTTGAAGATAATGGAATGAGATTTGGCGGATCTGTATAAGAAATAAAACTGCGTCTTTGACGAATAACTCAAGTTGATGCAACTCTCGGTTTTACCGGAAGTGACTAAAACTTTCGATTTTTAAATGGGACACCCAGTATAATGAATTTTATTTTTTAATCTAGAGTGCTATGGATACGTTCAAATCACTAATTACAGCCCTAAAATTTTGGGGAATATACAACTTCACTATTTTCGTTCTAAATGTATGTGCTATGTAAAATTTAATTTTGAAATTGAAATTACTAATTTTCATCAAATGGCAACATGGTGGCTCGTCGGGTTAGGAAAAAAGGTCATTTTATTACGATTCATTTGATACCGCACACTTATAGGTTTTGAACAAAATTCCATCAAAAAACTTAAAAAAAACTTCGTTTGATGTTTCATAAAATGAAGCATCTCTGGGTAGTAAAATAAGTTTTAAATGCATCGAGTATCTTTTGACAAACAGAACTCAAAACAAAATCATTAGGGAGATCGACTCATTTTACTCCGATTCTGCGAATGTAAATTAGGTATTTATTGTGTGATTATTTAAATAAAATATTCATGATAATATTTATGCAAGAAGATAATAATTGTGTTATTAGCTTTTGGATTATTGATTTTGTTTTATAGGTTGTGTTGGTTACAGGTTGTTCGATTCATTCAAATCTAATTTTGATCTGGTATTTCTAATATTATCTTCTAAAGTTTCTCTACGGAAGTTTGTTTGAAATATAATAATGTGTAGTATCAAATTAATCGTAATCGAATGTTCTTTTTCCTAATCCGACGAGCCACCATGGAACCATCTGAAAACAGATAGTAATGAAAAATTCAAAATGAAATTTTGCGTAGCAGATACATTTTGATCAAAAACAGTGAAGTTGTATCATTCTCAAAATTTTAGGAGTTGATTTTGATTTGAAGAAATCCATAACATAGAATAAAAAATAAACTTGGAAATTAAAATGAAATTCGGTTACAAAAACTGACAAGTATCACATGGCTGTATTTAGTAATTTAAAAGGAGAAAAAGTAAGTTAAAATATACAGGGTTTCCCATTTGAAAGTTTATGTCACTTCTGGTGAAACCGGAAGTTGCATGAAGCTGAGTTACTCGTCAAAAGATGCGGTTTTGAAACTTATATAGATCCTCCAAATTTCATTCCATTATCTTCAAAAACAAAAAGTTATAGGGACGAGCCACTTTCCGCGGACACCCGGTGGATATAAGAACATATAAAAAGTAATAATTTGGTACATCGCAAGAAAATCTGTTCCCACAAAGTCATAGACTGTCTGTGGTGACAATACCGTGCATTTTTTATTACAAAATTTCAAAAGTTTCATGTGATAACACCTAAATAACCTTTTTTGTTTATTTATATATATTCGTTGTATATTACTCATTACATTCTATCAAACTATGTGTATACATCCTTTTTGTGTCTATAATTTGAGATGGTTATTATCGATAGATGTTCTGAGGAACTTGAAACGATACAAAATGCTTCTCAATGTACTACGAGGATATATTGAAAAATTCTTAGCCTACTATAGAACCAAACAAAATTTCAATGTCAAAATATTTTATTACTCAACATATTCTCCTCTTAATTGGATATATCCATTACAGCGAACCTGCAACGTCTCTAGACCTTTCAAAAAAATGATTCATCTTGCTCTGCAAACCAGACCTCCACAGCTTTTATTACCTCCTCGTTGGAAGAAAATGTACGACCTTTTAAACTTTTTTTCAGTTGAGGAAAGAGATGATAGTCGGACGGAGCCAAATCTGGTGAATAAGGGGGGTGTTCTAGTAATTCAAACCCTAAATCGCAAATTTTTTGCATGGCAACATGATATTTGTGTGCAGGGGCGTTTTCCTACAAAAACAAAACAACTTGGATAGCTTTCCGCGTCTTTTCTCTTCATTTTTTTCCCGTAGAGTGGTCGGTAATGTCGAATAGTAATCTCCAGTTATTGTTCTACCCTTATCCAAATAATCAGTCATGATTACTCCATGGCAATCCCAAAAAACTGAAGCAAGAACTTTTCCAGCAGATTTTTGGACACGAAACTTCTTAGGTCTTGGAAAACCGGAGTGTCGCCATTCTATCGATTGTTGCTTTGTTTCTGGATCGTAGAAATGTACCCAAGTCTCATCCATAGTAACAATTCGGATTAAGAAGTCTACATCGTTTTCAAATCAAGCACAGATCGAAAGCGATGCTACTACCCTTGCACGCTTTTGGTCAACATTCAAACATTTGGGGATCCATTTTGCAGCAATTTTTCTCATGTCCAAATTGACGTGAACTATGTGATGAACGCGTTCGTATGAAATATTCAGTGCTTCAGATATCCGTTTTAGCTCAATTCGACGGTCTGTTGAAATCATGTCATGAACTGCATCGATATTTTCGGGGACTGACCTTCCCGATCGGTCATCATCTTCAATGGAAAATTTACCTCTTTTGAAGCTTGCAGTCCTATTTCTCACGGTCGCATACGAAGGACATTGATCACCAAGGGTATTAAGCATATCTTCGTAAATCTGCTTAACTCTTAACCCTTTTAAATACAGGTACTTGATGATGGCTCGATACTCCAATCTTTCGATTTTCACAATTTCGGTGTATATTTTTTTTCTTTTAATTTATTGCGTAACTCTGGTTTACTTTTTTGACGTCAAACTTTACACTGACACTTCTAATAAGTTATTGTTCGTTGCTATGGTAACGCAATATTTTGTTTATGCAGGGAACTGGTCTGGGCTAACTAGATATCAATACATCCTCGTACAAAGCTTCAGAATGTGCGCGTCCCATTTGAGAAATTTATCAATTTATCCATTCCCAGATAACACATGAACACACAATGGACGTGCAAAAGATGTCCACAATGGACATAACTAATATCCATTGGACGTCCGTTAATGTCCAGAGGGATATCCCATGGATATCCATTTTCCATGAAATTGGAAGTTCAATGGATGTCCAGATTTGTACTAAGAATGGACTGATGGACCTAAATTGGACCCATCATAGGGTAACTTGAATTGTTATGGACATGAACTGGATATGTGAACTGGATATCTTATGGATGTGAACTGGATATCTCATGGATGTGAACTGGATATCTTATGGATGTGAAATGGATATCTCATGGACAGGAAATGGATGTTATGGTTATGAACTGGATATGTCTGGGACATAAATAAATAAAGGTAAAAAATGTATTCTCTTAAAAAAAATTTACTTAAAGAAGTGTTTTCCAAGTTCCAGTTTGTGCGTTTTTCTTTGGCTCTTCTATGCTAGTTTTTTATTACAATATCCGTTACTTTTTGATTTTCTGAAGGGTTGGTCCATTCAAATGCACCTGAATAAATCAACACTTACGTTACGAAAACAAAACCAGCATAGTATATTATGGAGATATTTACAATGGAAGGTTAGCTTGAATTATTCATGATTTTTTTTATGTAGGATCAATGTAGAATCGAAAATGTTATGATGGACATATTTTCCAGAAAGGATAATGAACTGATTTGAAATATCCACAAATGTGAACATATTTCAGCATTTTGTTTTTTATTTTGAGGAACAGAGATACAAGTAGAAATTGATAATTCAATGAATAATTACTTGTCAGCAATTTGGCCATCTTCAAACTTCCAAATACACTCTTCTTTCTACCTCCATGTTAGCCTGAACAGTGAAGCGAAGAAATTTGATAATCTGCCCTATGCTGTATCACTTCCATTATGTTTAGTGTAGTGTAAACATAACGGAAGTTAGTATTCCAGAAGAATTCTACTAACTCTGATACATTGTCAACCACTTTCAAACATAACGGAAGTGATACAGCATAGCACTGATTGTCACATTTGGACATCTAATAAAGTCATACAGTTCCCACCCAGCTTAAAAAAAATTCATCAACCTAAAAACCAGAAATAATGATATTTTCTATTAATCTATTTTAATAAAAATGTACAGTTTTTTAACTATTGGCATTACTCACAGCTGCTTTGATATGTTTGTCGTTCTATAAGTACATATCCACAAGAATTAGGTGTGCATCTATATTTATGGAGAAGAAGAAATATACACATATTGATTCCTTATTGTTTTTCAGTTATTGTGGGACGTGTTTTTCAGTTGTTGTGGTACGTATTATTCAGTTGTTGTGGAAGATTCAGTTTCCAAATTTCATCAAAAATTTTCTTCAATATATTCCCCAACATGATTTGTTGCATCACCTGAAAAACAATCAATAATAAGTTGAGTATTTAAAAAAACTGCAAAAATATTTTTATTTTATGAGTTGAACATTCGCATTTTTGTACACTGGACAACAAAAACAGGACAGTTAATCTGAAACATTGACGTCATGCAGACGAAGCGAGTGTTTCAAATCAAAGCTGAACCAGAGGAAGTTTCGATGAAGAGTCAGTTGTTTGTGAAAGCAAATTCAAGTCGCCACTTTGAATAGATATGGTCGCATTGAATTCCTTTTCCTTCTCAAACAATTTCATTTTGGATACAAACAATAATCAGTTATAGAACCTTTCAATTTCCCCCAGTAATTTACATTTGCATTTGAGATATTGATATTTTAGCGAGACTTACCTAATAAAAACTGTGCATCCATATCAAACACTAGACAACATAAATCTCATAACTGTTCCCGAATCCCGATCAATTGAAAATTACCGTGTTTATCTCATAACTGTTCTCGAATCCCGATCAATTGAAAATTACCGTGTTTCTTTCCCTTTTGCATTTCGACTTGCAACTGGAGTCCTTCTTCTTCTTCTTTCTTAATTTTTGTCCGTGAGCTTCCTATCGGCGCTATCTGGACATGCCACGCTGCGAGAAATCCGTTCCTATTCGGCCTCTAACCGGCGTAGACAGCGCAGCTCTATCGGGGGGATGCATTTGTCTTGCTCGAGGCAATACTGCATCCCATATTAATTTACACTTTTTAATTTTTTACAAACACTGTAATCTTGGGTCGATGCACGTCCTCAGACGGCGGACATTACACACATTTACCTGACTTCCAACACAAGGCCGACGTCTGACCTCAACCACTGCCGGAAGTCGAATCTGCAACTGGATTCATTCGTCAATGCTCGTTTTGCCGATTTCTCTCGTATTGCCAACTGAGACAGGGACATTGCTACCAACATGCGAAAACATATAACCATAGAAACTTTCATTCGTTTAAGCTGTAACTGCATATAATGATCAGAATAGAATAACACACTCTAACGGTAATTATTGATGATCATTTATATTTCAGACATTTTTTAATTATATTTTTCATGAAAGCAACAATCAGTAGGTATAAAATGATAAATTCCAGATTTGATTCTCTACTTTGAAATTGACTTATTATATATATTATCAGATGCATATATGAAAAAACTGATAATTAATTCAGTATATCTCACGATCGTTATCAACTTGTTGTAACGTTACACTTTTCAGAAGCTCAGTGTTCGGTCGATGGATGTCCATTGGACGTCCAATAGACACCTTTTTTTTCAACTAGATTTGTAGTCAGTTTTGACGGTTAATAGATGTCCACTGGATGTCCACAAACGGATATCCATTGTACTAGTAGAAAATTGATATTCAGTGGATGTCCATTTAATGTCCATGTCCATATGGACCAATATTGGACATAAAACGGATATCCTGTGTTTACTGGGTTGTAATGCCTAGATGTTTATACCATCTCATGATAATAGAAATGACAGCCAATCCAAGATGACGGATGTTGTTTTTATATTGAAACGGTAAAACCTCTGGAAGTAATCGTCGGAACTCAAATTTTTTTCACTCATAAGAAAGCTCAAATTCTGCCACATATTTGAGAATTCCTACATATATTCGTTATTTGCGGTCGTTAATCGATAAAACATTATTAATTTTTTCGTTCGTTCGTTATAATTAACACAAAAAGAGAAACACTCCAAACTTGAAATTTGGATTCTCTACTTCAAAAGATATACAGAACCGCAGAGAAACAGACGTCTTGAATTCTGTTCACGTACAACTCACCATTCGATTGGACTATTATTCCGGTTCAACTTCCTTGTTTCAAATGTATATGTATTTGATTATTATTTTTGTTTCATTTTGAAACAAATTTGTATAATATGCCCCTATGATAATTCTCAATCGTTTTCGCATTATTACGATTTTTGTAAAGAAATTACACTGAATCTTTCTAATTTCAAGTTCATATAAATGACAAACATCGAAGTAAAATTTCGAATGTTAGTAGAAATACAGTCTGGTCAAAAATGTCTTGTCAATCGGATGTTTTGGAAACTCTGAATGTGATTCATACATGGAACAACCGTCAGAAACCGCAAATATAAGATACATTATGAGCTTTAATTTGAGAGAAAAAAATGTAATCCACACATACTTTCAGACATCCGCCATATTGGGTCAGCCTGAATTTCTTTGAGATGGCATCAATCATGTTTTTTGTAATCCTAAGGTATCCATATAAAAACCAGTTCCTCAAAATAACACCAAAATTTTGGCTTGTCAATAGACAGTTCTCAAAAATTCAATGAACAAAAACCATGTATTATTAATTAACGGCTGCAAATGCCGAAAACCGACAAAAAACCTCAAATATGGGGTACAACATAAGCTTTCTTTTGAGAAACAAAAATTTGAATTCGGAAAATTAGTTCAAGAGATATGAACGTTGCAATAAAGTCAACATCTGCCATCTTGGATTAGCCGCCTATTCTACACTCACCAGCAAAAAAAAACAGCCACTTAAAAATGGCTCCAAATTTAAAGTTGGCTTCCTCGTGAACCGATCATTTGATTTTGATGTTTTTTTATTTGTAGATTGAGTCCTCAGTAACGATGTTATGTCAGAATTTTTTTTTTCAGATTTGAATTTGAGCATATACGGGGTGCAAAAATGAGACAAAGTTTCTTTTCCGAAATTTCAAACACCCTGTGGAGTGCAACAGCTATAGCAGCTGCTGTCAACTAAAATCACATTGAACTCTGATCATTTCTGAACATTTTATTACTTTTTTTAATCACGACATTATCTCTGTTTTTACCGGAGATACACTGTTTTAAAGCGAACGGCTCGGAAAAAGTGTTCGCAGGCAAACATTTCTACGTGTAAATAATCAAGGCGGTATAAGCGGAAACATTAACATTAAGAGCTTATTAACGGTTTTGAAATCAAAAAATGCCTTTATCTGTGACGGATGTTGCTCGTATTGTGGCCTTAATTGAGGATGGCCGAAGTCAACGTTATGTGTCCGATACCCTTGGTATACCTCGAACAACAGTCCAGGATGCCTGTAATCGGTATATGGTATCGAAGATATTCTCCTAAACGCTGTTGTGCCCTACTCTTATTTTGTCGGAGACGGCTTCGTATTAATGCAAGATAATGCGCGACCGCACGTGACACGAATAGTTAACGAATATTTGGACTAAGTGGGTATTGAACGAATAGTTTGGCCATCTTGCAGTCCTGATCTCAATCCAATTGAGCATCTCTGGGACCAACTTCAAAGGAGCATTCTTCGCCGACCTGCTTTACCAGACACCCTTCATAATCTGCGAATTGCAGTTCAGGAAGAATTTGATGCCATTCCACAAGAATTTCTTACAAACCATATTGATTCGATGCAACATCGACTGAATGAAGTCATTTTGGCGCGGAGAGGCCACACTAGATATTATCCCCTTGAAATGTGTTTATTGTTTTTAAAATTTTTATTTTTTATGTTAGTTTTCTAATTAAACTTACGTTTCGATGTTTATTTGTAGTGTTATCACGGTTCGTCCGAGGTGTTCGCTTTAAAATAGTGTATCTCCAGTAAAAAGAGAGATAATGTCGAGATTAAAAAAACAAAATATTCAGAAAAGATAAAATAAAAATTTCTGATATGGCATAAAAATCAAAGGTGCGGTTCGAGAGGAAGCCAACATTGAATTTGAGGCCAGTTTTTAGTGGCCGGTTTTTTTTGCCGGTGACTGTATTAGCTACTACCACTTTGAGATACTAATCAAAGTATTTTGTGATCCTGATCAACCTGATCCATTTACGAAAATGAGTACTCCCAAATTATCCCGTTTACTCGAATTTGCCAAGTAGGCTTTTAGATTGAATTTAGCTACCACATCGTCTGTAACCTTCAAACATGATCGGGAGGCGAGAGGGGTTTTGCATGTATCATAGGCCCCACGCTGAGACTCTGGGGGCTGATAGACAACGTCATTCCCCAATGTGAAATGTGAAGTGTAGCTTTTAGGGGGGGTGAATTTTCAAACGTGTAATTAATATCCATGCCCATGGATCATTGGCCCCACTTTGATTCCTGTTTTATGTCGTCAGGGTGGTCGCCAAAGTCCGCGAACTCAATATGCCATACTAATATGGCGTCACTTAAGGCCCACCATACTTACCGAAACGTGTAATTTTTTCACTGTGGACATGGATCATGGGCCCCACGCTGTTATTTCGAGATCCTTGTTAACAATGAACTGTAGAACAAAGATTTCATTTCATTTCATTTTTATAGGATACGTGTATTAAAGGTCCCACTGCCATACCGGTATTTGTATGTGTATTTTGAAGTATAAGGCACGAATATATCACTGCAATAGCCATGGCATGTCGGTAACGTGCACAATCAATCGTATATACAGGGTCCTGCAACTGCGCTCCGGTGGTACATAGCTTCTAAACGGCGCGGCGCAACTTAAAAATTTCTTTAGAATGCAAGCATGTTTCCTTCGTGAGAGAGTATCTTTGGAAAATATTTCGAAGTAGGTATACAAGGTGACCCAGAAAAGTGCACCAAACCAAACTTATGTTTTTTGTAATGGAACACCCTGTATTTCATCACATGGTTGAATGAAGATTACTTTGACCATTCAAAAATATAACGTTATTGCCGGAGACGTCAATACACGTATCCTATAAAAATGTGACAACTTTGGAAGCCAATATCTGACGTTAGCGACATCGCATCGGTACGGCTATGATACATGCAAAACCCCTCTCGCCTCCCGGTCTATCTGGATATACAGGTAATTGTTCCGAGTAAATTATTTGATTGAGAGCAACGAAAAACCGCACAGTGGCCTTGGGTCATGATTTACTCATGTACCTGATAAAAGTACAGTCATATATTTTATCATTTAGAGGAAATAAACAGCGGTTTTGCTATCGTATACCGGCGCCGTTAAAATTAAACAATATACAGGGTGACGATTAGGAAAATTATTCACATTAAAATATAAGTGAATCATTTTATATTTCGCGTTCAAAGTGTAATCATGTAAGCGAAACAGTGAAATTGAACATACTGCCCTTTGCTTTCTATTGGCTTCTTCAATATGTAAATATGTGTCTTTCTATAACCTTCTTATGACGTGTCATGGATAGTTATTTAATTAACCTTTTTCAAAGAATCATGATAACAATGAATCTAACGTTCAACGATTAAAGTATGAGAAACTGAAACCTCTAGTCAACGGTAGTAAATGCATTCCGGACTTGATAGCGAGTTGTTTTTTATTAAGTCATTTCGTCTAACAAATTTGTGAAAAATTCATTACATATAAATACAATGACAAAACGGTTCTTCAAAATTATTTTACTTCCCTTTCACACTATTTCATTTTCGAAAATGAATTTGAAAGTTGTAACTGAATTACTAAAAATTAATCTACTTTGAACGAGTACTCGAACTTGAAATCAAATCTAGAGTAAAGGTATTAAAAGTGAAAGAACAAGGATTAACAATGCAGAAGTTTCCTATATTTTGATTTTTGTTTCTCTGTGCAGTTCATAAAAATTTAAAATGTAGTTTTTTTGATTCGTAATCAAATTTCACTTCAGAAACAAATTCGAATATTAAATCTTCTGCTCCTGCACCATAGCTATGTCGTAGATTGTGAAACGCCAAGATCACATAGAGTTGAAAAGCAGAAGTTGCTAACACTCCGCCCGTTTATGTTATTATTTTCTATATTTCTGATTATGAATAAAGTTGTTTTATTTTTTATCCAACTAACCGCTCCTCACGTCCATGGGGTAAGTGACTATTGGGTCCTAGAATGATGTGACCTAAGCAGACGAAGTGATCCGAGGATGAGAGCCTTCTGCATTCGCAAGGCAAAGATTTCTCCATATTACGGCAAGCCGGTGTGATTTTCAAATTCGAGAGCAGTTTGTTTATCATTCCACCAAGGACACCTATGTTAAGAACCACCATTTCATCATAATATTCGTTTCGTCTGTAGCAGAAAAATCCATCACGAAAATCGTCCCACTTTTGTTGTCGAGGAAGACTACATCAGGCTTATCAACTTGTATTTGCCTGAGGTTATGGAATGAGTAGTTCCAATACATTCAGCACTTCTTATTCTTCACAACGGACTCGATATCCTCTGGAGCATAAGGCAACACCGGTGTCTCGTCTATACCGTACGAGTGTTGTAGATGGTAGTACAACATTCGTAGCGCCGCGTTTTGTCTGTGGATAGGCTGAGTTCACATAAGCTACGCAACCTGACAGCAAGTGCATTTTGGTCTGAAGTGCCACTCGACACGCTTTGCATCTGGTGTCAGGGACCTCTATACCCATCTCGGGACTGCGGCTTAGGGTGTCTTCGACATCCTAATTATGTATCGCTTGGTCTTCGACAGTAACTCACTTGACACGAGGAAGGAAACGGTCAAATTTTGGGATGAGCCTTGATCTTCGATGTTGTTGAAGAAGGCTCCATATGAATTGGCTTATGCTTATGTTGCTGCAGCAGGCCTTGTGTCTTCGCAGCTATTATGTGAGCTTTCTGCTGAACGTGTTCCGACTCGGTTAAACATTGTTATTATTATTATGTACAATTCTCTCCGTCGGTGCGATGTTGCCATGTCATTTCGTCTAGATTTCCGGAAAATGTCTGTTAGCCGTATTATAATTATATTGACATTGAAAGTAATAGTTATTTATGATACAAGTTTATAAAGTAGGACTTTTTTGTAGGAACATGAACTCGGCTGCGCCTTTTTCAACAAAACACGCGAGTAGTTGTACTTGACGAAAATGTATTATTAAATGTTTTTTCTACGACACTCATTATATTGGCAAATTATAGAAATTGTTGAGTGATTCATCTGTGAAATATTTCAATTCATATCTTAGTATTAAATGATAACTCCCGACTTAAATTTTAACCAAAATACTGTCTTTTTCGAAAATGCGAAATTTTATGAAGTGCGTATACAATTAATTACTTTACGCACAGTTGATGTTTTTAGGTACAGTTTATTTTATCAGTATCATTATAAGCACTGGGAACACTGCGTAAAGAGTGTTTTTTATATCTCTTTGTCAAATATTACTTTCAGAAAATCTTCTTATTAAATCTAACTTATAGAAAAGTGATATAAGTTCTCTAGTTGGTAGACCTTATATTTTGTTAATGTGGCAGTAGCTATACCATTAGTTCTTTTGAATATTATATCCTATAGATGTAATAATTTTTATTGTGTATTGGATGGATATGGGCGATTGTTTAAAGTCTCCAAGTTACATAAATTAACAAGAACATGATGTTTACTGTCCAATAAACAACTGATGGTTTATATCTCTTTACAAAACTTTCAATGCCTGAATAGAAATTGAAATTTCTCTTGTACAACTTCCATTATATGAAAAATATTATCTGTTTTTGTAAATAAATTCTTTGATGTGTAATGATTTATGGAAAAATTTAGGAGGGTTTGTACCTCTCCATTTGTTGAAAGAAAACAATAACCACATCCAAAAAAAGGGACGATCTACTGATAATGGAGTTTTCTTGTTGATACTAGATCAAAATAAAATTAGTTTGATAGAAGCACGTTAGCGCAGGAAGCATTTTATTGTTTTCCTTATCCATTTCTCCTTTTTCTTTCGATATTTCGTCGTTTTCATTCTACATTTCTGCCCTTTTCCTGATATTTAACTTTTTTTTTTTAATTAATTTTTTTTACTTATACTTACTTCTTCAAAATTTCACCTTTATTTCAATACCTTTGCACGTTTCCTCGATATCCTGTTCTTCGATTTTCTGGTTCTTTCCTTCGATATTCTGGTTTGTTTCTTCGATAATTTGATAATTTTTTCCGATATTTTGACTCTTTTTCTGCAATATGTTTTTTTTCGATAGTATGGCAATATTCTTCAAAATTTGGCTCATTTTCTTAGAGACTATGGCGCTTTTCTCTGATAGATTGACGCTTCCTTTAATATTATTTTTGGCCCTTTCCTTTAATATGTTGACTCTTTCCTTCAATAATTTGGCGATATTAATTAATTTTTTTTGAATCTTCATTCGATATTTTGGACCATTTTTCTTTTAAATTTGTTTCCAAGATCTTGACTTGAACTGAAAAGTATCGCCAGTAAAACTGTGTTATTAGTGTTAAAAAAGTAACCATTTGTATTCGTGTTCTTGACTTTCTACTACTTGAAAGAAAAATAAAGATATGTTGAAATACGTTCAAAAATGAAGTGGTGAATTTGATGAACAGTTGGGATTCTGAGACAAAAACTCTGGACCTAGAGAAAAATCGAAGTTCAAAAATAAAATCGGGAATCATGTCAATCATCTTCCAGTTTGAATGTAATTGAAATTTTACGTCATTTATTGTTTTCAAGAAGGTTCAACTTTCGAAAACTTTCCGATTTTTCTTTACTGAAATGTGTATTTTGCAACGAAATCTTGAATAGTCAATGGATATTTTTGATCCTAGTTCAGTTTGTGAGATCCCCAAGTGAGAGATCCATAAGTTAATAGTTTTCCTAATGAAAAATAATATAACTTCAATCTTCAAGTGGTAACATTTTTTAACGTCGCTCTGTTTTTTTTTTAATTTGAAAGAATGTAGCATTTTGAAAAAGCAGTTACTACAATTTTATCTATTTCTCAACAAATCCAGATAAATCATAGTTTCACTGTGGTGGACCGGTCATTGCGAGTATGAACCCAGTGAAATGATGTTTGATAAAGTGACTAAAAATTGCTTGTCATGCCAGAATTTATTTTATGTCATACTAGTTCATTATTGTGTTTTTATTGCTTAGTTACCAACTATCTAATGTCGTACTTTATGCCCGTGCGGGCATAAAGTTCAATTTATGGCCCGCGCGGGCATAAAGGGAAATAATTTTTTGTTTAACTTATTTAATAACCTTTATTAATGAAATTACAAACGGAATATAGTAATATATGTAAATATTCGATGAACATTATTTTGACGGATTAACATAAAATTAAAAATTATTGTGATTTTATGACAATTACGTTTGTCAACATTCACCTAGCAACGATAGTGTCTACTATGATAAAATGGCAATGTTATTAATTCAAACAGGATTTTTTTAAATACTGATTTGTATTGAGATTGGATTGCAATAACGAACTAGTATGACATAAAGTTATGTATGCACCGCGGGCATAAACAGATGTGTAAACCCCCGGGCGACTTACAAACCCTCAGGCCAGAGTCCCTCGGGTTCGTAAAACGTCGCCCTCAGGGCATAAACATCTATTTATACCCTTGGTCCATAAATAACTATTTTATATTTTATTCCGCATTGAACAAGATCGTGGTCTGAAATGCTATGCATTTTCTATAAGGTCTGATGAAATTATAAGATCAATGCAAGTTCTGCTTGTAGCTGTGATTCTAGTAGGCAGGCTTCTTGCATTGTTGAAATAAATTATATCTGTCGAAAAAATTGAAAAGTTGTTTTGTGTTATTTTCTCTCTCTCTCTCTCTCTACTTTGTTTTGGCTCTTGCTTCCTCTTAGGCGCATTGAGCCAGTCTGCCCTGCTGCGAAAAATCCGTTCCCATCCGGCCTCTAACCGGCGTAGACAGCAAAGCTTTATCGGGGGGACGTAGTAGTCTTGCTCTAGGCAATACTGCATCCCATATTAATTTACACTTTTCAATTTTTACCAAACACTTTAAACTTTGGTCGTTGCACGTCCTCAGACGGCGGACATTACACACATTAACCTGACTTCCAAAACAAGGCCGCCGTCTGACCTCAACCGCTGCCGGAAGTCGAATAGTTTTGTTTGTATTATTGTTGCACTGATCGAGAATGTCAACATTGAAGTCTCCACCTAGTACCGTACTTGCGATAAAATATCTTCTGAATCAACTAGACTGCTGGTTAAATTACCAGTGGGAGGTCTGTACAATATTCCAAAGCTAATTTTTTTCCGGAGATATTCATACTTATCCAAAGCGTCTCTAAAGTGATATTACTTCCATCGTCAAACAATATTTATTTCTGGATCTCTGGAAACGATGGCTTTTCTAAAGAAATCGTTGACACCCGGTGTATGTGTGAAATATATTTACCTATATGTGTCATTTTGTTGTTCCATCTCAATTATGTCAATTGAATTGTAAATACTTCCACTCCGAATGCTTTATTATCTGCAGGCATTCAAATTCTACAGTAATAGTAACCAACTGACTAATTGTTGGTTTTGATATTACATTTCGGCCGAGATAAAGAAGCTATTGTATTTTCCTGAAAAGGATGTGGTTCTTGAAGTTTGTTTAATGTGGGAGAGCGGCATTAAGGTGCGTTTCTGTAATTAATTTTCCCTTTCGCTCGACACAAACAAAACTGTCTCAGCTCTGTATTAGACAGGCACTTCTCTGTTTCAAAATGCGAGTGTCTTGACAGATTCAGTTCTCCCGGAATGATAATTCAAAAGAGGAGAACGTTCAAAGTTGGGTGATGTTAGTGGGAGAAACATGCATTTGAATTAGATTCCTGTAATTAATTTCCCAATACGTAGGTAATTAATTATTATCTCACCGGTGTTTTGAGTTTACTGACTAATAGGGTTTTGAGAATATGAAATATAGAAACCTGTGTATTTTTGACAAAATAGTGTTGTATAACACGCCCCGTTGCCTGACGTGTTTTTTTGTGATTTCAACTTTCCACTTCCACTAGGGAAGCGAGATCTTCGCAGGATGCAATTGCCTCATTAACCTCGAACAGTTATAAATAACTTAAGCAAAGAAACCAATAATTTGCAAAGTCAGCCACCCAAAGTAAATTAAAACAATGGAAGAAGTCGGAATTATGCGTTCATCACTCGAGTTGTAAAAGATAAAAAAGAAGTGAAATGCAAAATGTTGAATTTGGTGTCCCACATTGTACCGTTTTGGGACCGATCTTGTTCACGATACATCTCAATAATTCATTTCATAAAAATAGTTCAGGCTTGATCATTATAGTCCGTTAATTAAAGGCACGGAATAATACATTCTCATTGAGTATGATACAGGGAGGCTTGAGCAAATTTAATGTTTGTAAAAAGTACGAGTTTTCTTCCTTTGATAGGTATTGTCACCAATCACAATAGGTATATATTTGTCGAATTAGGTCATTGTGAATCCATTAGTAAGGGATTTAAAATTATGACCGGCTACCATTCAGTGATGCATCTTGTGGTATAATTACTGTTTAAAAATACAATGGTAAATATTTTATTAAGATATTTAGGTTCACGTCAAATATTGCTATAGAATATTATTTCTCAACAATGAGTTGGTAATGAATTAGAAAAAAAATGTAGGATGTGTATTTTACCGATAACCAATAGTATTTTGGAAGTTAAAATCGTGAAATGCAGCAGTCATTAGTTATATGAAAATAACCAAAAAACAATGTGATCAAAGAAGAATGATGCAGCCGACTTTTAATATTACAAAAAATTATTTGTATGAAGTCACAACCAATCAAAGTTATTTTTAATAAAAAAATACAATAAGTATATAAGTCAAGCATTTTCTTCAATTATCGCTTGTCACTTCAGTAACCGCACATTCAAACAATAACTGAACATATTCTATTTTGAAAGTCGTATTTATCCGGTCTACATTATTTTCCACTTTAGCCCATATTACCTTTATGGGATTCAGCTCTTAGTGATACGGGGAAAGTCGAAGTACTGATATTCCACGTGAAGCGGCTAGTTTGTCAACGATGTACACTTTGTTCTTGTTTTTGTAGATTTGAGCGATACTATAAAGTTCTTTGTTTACTGGATAGTGGAATCGATTTTTTTTGAGCTAAGCCACTCCAATAGTTTGCATTTAGTACAATTGCTTGCGGGTGAATGTTTTTGTTTTATAAAATGGTTACACGTGTTCTCCATAAAAATTGTAGATCCCCGTGGAATAAAATCCATCATTTGTTCAAACCATTCTTCAAAAACGTCACCATTCATATTTTCGTGGTAGTCCTCTTTCCACTAACTCTTCTGAATTACCTATATGAACGATTATTACTCTTTTATCCTTGCCTGATGTTGGATTGAAACCCGTTGACAATCATTCGTTTATCCACGTTTCGATCTTCGTTTGGAGATTGTTTAATATTGCGTAAATCGTCTCTTCTCCACATCGCAATATCTTGTTTATCTATCAGTACAGATTGTCTCTCGTGTTTGGTATGAATGAAGCCGATTTGTTTTTTAAAATTTTAGATTTACGAAATTTTCGACAAAAATGAAATTCTAAGTAGAATTTCTGCGCCTTTCAACGAATTTTCTGGATAAGCTATGAAGTAAGTCAAATCTTCAATTTCGTTGTCCTCATTATTCATGAGTGTTATTTTGTTGATGTCAGACGAAAGAGATCCGAAATCAAGGCAGTTTCTTAGAATCTTTGCGCGGAAACATGACGAGTTCGTCGATTGACTGATTGCATTCTCCATAAATAATCACACATAATTATTGTAAGTTCGTTTGTTTTCAAAGCTTACTTGGTGTGATATTGCTTCGAATGATTTACATTTCAAATATTTAGCAAAATCGGATATATCTTGGCGGGGGTGTATTTTAGGTGTAAGGTTCTCTTCAAGAATTTGATATAATTTTTCCGTAGTATCCAAAAGTAAAATAGTTTATGGTTTCCATTTAAAAAATCGTGTTACATCAGTTTTCTCGATGCTATTTTAACCACCCAATTCATTATTTTTGTAAATTTGATGGACCTGTTCATGACTTGATGCTTCAGATGTGATTCTGTGAAATTTCATATTTCCAACTGTTACTGTCCATGAGTTATGATAAAATTAATATTTCTAAAATCAACAAATTTGGGTATAGACACAAAGTGTACCTAAAATTGGCTGGGAAATTCAAAATTGTAATGAAATGCAGTGCGCTATTTGGAATGACGAAGTTGCCATATACTTCCGGTATGACGGAAAGAGACCGGAAGTTAAAATTAGTTTAATTGAAATGTCACATTGTAAAACCCACTACCACAAAATGGACCCCGCACATTTACTACGTAAAATGGCTTTCTGCTAATTTTGCTCAAATTGTGATATCTTGTAGATCCTAAAATACTCATTACGTAGTCCAATATTTTCGGACCAATCGTCGACCTGTTTTCGAGCTACAGGGTGTCAAAAATTCGATTTTTGCTATTTTGGTAATTATGTATCGATTTGATTTTTGTACTCTAATTCGAAATTAAACTTTCTTAGATATAAACTCATCTTATCTTAGTTGTAGCTCATGAGTCCTTCTACTCGAATAAAAATTGATATCTTACAAAGGGTGTTGCACTACAGCATTATTGCGAGACAATGATCAATCAATCGATCGTTTTGATATTCACTCAGTCCCTTACATGTAGAAAACAAACAGCTAGAAATTGCCAATTTTTTCAAAAAGTATGGGTCTTTACCAAATATTTGATAATTCATATGATTGCCGGTTCAACAGTATGTAGTTTTCCATGTACAGGGTGACAATTATTATTTGAATGCTTAGAAATAGTATGTCTCGTGAACAAAATTATATAATTATTACGAACTGTCCTTAGTTGTTACTTGATATGAAAGCTGAACTGGAATGACACATGTAATAATCCTCCCCATTTTCTCTCTTATTTCCACCACCCCTATCACCCCCCTGATTGACAGCCCCCGCATTCAAATATTTTCAATAGAAATATCTACTTGTGATACCACATTGAATAACAGGTATAAAATGCTCTCCCCTCCCAAACTTCATCAAACAAGTCATTAAATATAATTTTTTTAAATACATATTTCATATACCTGAATAGGTCTTTCAAAATCTAAGTAAGCTACGAAAAATTTAATATGTAAATGAACTTACAAAATCTGCAAAACACTGGGTTTCAAATTGTTTATACAATTGTTAGCATCTTAATTTTAAAAAAAACTCCAATGAACATAAATCTGCGAAAGATGCCGACAGATGTAAATGCCGTTAACTCATTTTGTATGTTATGGAAGTTTATTTATCAATGCTTTTTCAAGTAAGTATCTCTGAAAATTCTGAAAGTATTTGAATGCGGGACGCGGAAGGCAGGAAACGAGGGGGGTGGTGATGGGGAGGATTATTCCATGAGTCATTTCAGTTCAACTTTCATATCCTAGTAACAGTTATGGAAAATTAGTCATAATTATATAATTTTGTTCACGAGATATATAGCTGTTGTAAGCATTTAAATTGTCACCCTGTACATAGAAAACCAGATACTGTTGGACAGGCAATCATATGAATCCGCATGTAATTGATGAAGACCCCTACTTTTTGAAAAAATTGGCAAATTCTAGCAGTTTGTTTTCTAGTTTTAATGGATCGAGCGAGAATCAAAACAAGTATGGTATTGATTGATATTTATCTATTTCTATGAACATTGTCTTGCCATGCTGTAATGCGACACCCTGTGTGAGATATTATTTTCAATTCGGATGAAGGAACTCATGAGCTACAACTCAGATGTGAGGAGTTTATTTCTAAGAGATTTCAATTTCGAATTAGAGCACAAAAATCAAATCGATGCATAATCCCCAAAATAGCAACAATCGAATTGTTGACACCCTGTAGCTTGAAAACTAGTCATAGGATCGATCTGTGAATTGGATTACGCAATGAGAATGACATGATCTAGAACATATCAGAATTTAAGAAAAATTAGCAGCAGTAAATGTGCGGGTTCCTCTCAAGTCTCATTTTGAATAGCTCTCCATATATTCGTAACGAACGCTCGTCGTGAGAGGTCCTGTACATGTTTGCTCAATTGCTGTTATTTTTAAAATTCAAAATTTTCTGATATATTTATTATCACCGATATAACGGGTCGGCCAACTTTCAAAAAGTTTTTTTCAGAAGTTTGTTTCTCTTGAGGTACCTCCAAATTTCCGTGAGTTTCATGTTGAGATTTCTTGGTAGTTGCAAAATTTTCGCTTCATTTATCACATTGGTCTCTGCATTTCCTTGGAGCTCTTTCATGATAGCATATTGTTTTCAAGATTATTCACATTTCTGTTGCGCTTTATTGAAACAATACGTCCAGTTCTATCAAATTGCTTGGATATTTATTATGAACTGTACGAGATATGCTGATATATGATGATGATCTATTGTCCATCTAAATTATGAATTTTTAATTTTTCGCACTCAAGTTGTGAACACTCGGTATAAGTTACAATTATGAAACATGGGATTTGGGGTTTCCAGGAGTACGTGAGTCGAAGGAATTAAAAATAAAAACGCCTAAAATGCTTTCGTCATTTTTGGGGACTCATTTGTCATCGTAGCAGGCTGGAGGGAAGTGGAATATCATACCAGAATGCAGAGCTCTCGGAGTATTTTATTTAAAAATTAAAGTTTTTGAAAATTGGCCTACCCGTTATGAAATAATGAATTGTCGCCACACTGTAACACTGTATAAATCGATCGTAGTTTATTGAGTCGAGAAGTTGTTTGAAAAACATTAGTTTGTCCGAATGCAACTCGTTTAATTCTCGAATAAAACCAGTTTCGTGGAAATTGAATAATGTATTCCCTCATGTTTTCTTCCTATAATCAGATGCCTTTCTACTTGATCCATTTTGTATGTCAGTTAGAATATGTTTAGTCACTATAAAGAAGTGAGGAAAATCAATATATTTTTATCCGCCGACATAAACTTTGACAAACATGCGAACGCCTTCGAAACACCTCAACTAAGATAAGAGTCGTAAGTACATCCTCAGCTCAAAACTAAACCCCAATTCAGGAAAAAACAAACGAAGAATATCCCGAACGGTCGTTCTATGTTTCTGCAATACTGCCTTTTGTTTTATAAAAACAAATCCTTGGCTATTTCGCTAGCATCGCCATCGTATACAAGTTTGTTTATTTTTTGCGTGACGGTTGATGCCTGCAGACATCAAGGGTCGTGTATCGCAATTTTGGGCGCCTCCACGCTGAATTGGGATACTTCACCGATAGCATCAACAATCTCGCAGTTCTCGAGGCCTCGCGTTTATCATTTTCAGAACTTAAAATGTCCTTTCCTCCAAACACTTTCTGTTCTTAGGTATAAAAAGTTATATCGGAGTCGGTACGTAGGTTGTTTTATTTTGAACTTTGAATACGTCTATATATACATCGTTTATCATTTCTGATATGTTGATGAGTAATACGAAGCAACAAACTGCCACCGTCATCAAGCTTTATCGACTCCTGTTTCCCTTTATGAATTTGATTGAGATTCGACTCAGAATCTTCACTAATTCACGTGAAAACAGGATGGAACTCATATGAGTTCTAAATTACAAGTTGATTGGTTCTCTATTGATTGGTTTAACATGGCTGAAACAGCGAGCTGTGTTTCAAACAGCTCCGTTAGAAATGCTGAATATTTCTTCAAGTGTTGTAAAAATAATAGTTATTTATTGTATAAGTGTTTTAGATATCATTTTATTTGCGCAAGAATGTTTAAACGCGAGAGCGAAGCTCGAGCGTTTAAATTTCTTAAGCAAATAAAATTTGTCTAAAACACGCATGCAATACAACGTTTTATTCACAATCACATTCATTTAGAATCAGAATCGCGGAAATTTCATCACAAAATGATTTGACATTTTGCTCTGACAGCGGCTGTCACCTCCTCAAAAATCATTGAAATAACATACAAAACTATCGGGAGGTGTTGAATGGTTGCTATGTATTTTCGATTGATTATCGACTCCATTTGTAAAAATTTGTGAAGTTGGTGAAAATAAGTAAAATGTGATTGATATTCAAGATTGTATTTTTCATTATTCCACTAGTAGAATACAGAAATTTCATTATTCCACTGGTGGATAAAGTGGTACTTTTTACGGTTCATAAGTGTGGATAAAACTTCAATTATAAGGTGATTGTGGATAAAGGTAATTTTGTGTGTATAAAGTGCTATAGTGTTGTTCATAAAAGCGATCATAAAATTATATGTAGTGATTGTAAGGCAGAAGAAACGTCCATTCTGCCACAAAATGAACATCAAATATGAGAATACATGATTGAAGAATTGAAAGCAGCCTCTATATGACTGCATAAATAAACTCAAAAGTAAATTTGATACTTATTATAACGAATCCCTATAAAGGGAACGAAACCTTAATACAATCATCCAAGGACATGAAAAAACAATAGAATCACTAAAAAGCGAAACTTGGAATTCTTTATCAAAACCAGAAACGAAAAATCAAACAAATGACTCAGGTACACATACCAATTTGAACTGTTGTTTGGAGGAAAAAACTATTGAAAAACAAGGTCTATTTCGTGGGATCACACAAACTGGTGAGGATGACCTTCATGTAGGAAAAGCCTAAACAACTATAACTAATAATGTTGGTACACAAGTCAATGCATTAGCATTGAATAAGCTTTGTAATTCACTAAGCAATATCGATGGGGACGATACCGACAATGATAACTTTGTTGATTACTCAGTTGAGGACGATCGGGAAAACAAGAAGAAACCAAGATCAAGAAGGTAAAAAAATAATAATAAAATCACGAAGAAAAAGTCTAATAAAATGAAGTAGGTCGAAAATAGTCAATTTGATGTTGATCTAAATGACGAATACAGGAATAAATGCAGTATTCAAGAAGAGTTGAGTCAGACCTCAATGGATATCCGCTCAACACATATTGATAGTCTCTGTGCAAAACAACGTAAGAACTGCTTTGCATTGCGATTTATGTCCAATCACTGTGGCAAATATATATTGTTATGCCAACATCAATAGCCATTTGAGGTATGGGATACTTAACTGGGAATCATCTGCTTCATGGGAAAGAGTTTTTGTTTTACAAATAAATGGCAGTTAGGATATTGGAAGGTCTAGGATAGAGGGTCTCATGTAGAGACACTTTCAAAAGTTAAAACATTTTGGCTGTAGCAGTCCTGTATATTTTGAGCTGTGTATTTTTTTATATCAGAACAGAGATAAGTTTGCTTGTAATGGAGAAATTCATCTGCACGAAACAAGATCTAGAAATATGCTTGTTCCAGGCCAACACCGTACAAAAAAGTTTCAGAGAAGCCACCTGTTTCTTGGCTGCAAGGTCTACAATAAATTGGATCAGAATATTGAAAGTGCCTCTAATATAAGTATATTCAAGAAATAATTGAAAACCCATCTACTTTGTAGACGAATTTCTCTTACAACTCGTGCGTAAAATCTCAATCGTTTCTTTTCACTTGATCAATGCCTCTACTGGTATTTTGTTTTAAATTTAATTTACATTCATTTTATATTCTAGATATTTTCTTTGTTATAGTACAACTATACCTTTCAACAAACGAAATAAATTATGATATTATTATTATTATTACCATATATATACAGTGTGCTTCAATTTTGTGTGAATGGAGACAAGATCTCAGAGTGCTTGCGTGAAACAGGTTTATATACTGAGTGGCCCATCAAAGAAACCTTAACAACGGTTTTTCCGGTAGTTGTGAGCACAACTCCTACAATTTCAAATGGCTATTATATAGGGCAAGTGCATGATATTTTATTTCAAGGTCATTTTCGGTTATAATTACACGTGTGTATTTCATCGGAATATTTCGCAAATAAAGAAATATTGATTTTTTTCTAAGGAATGACTTACTATCTACTGACAACTACGATAATCAAAATTGTGCTAGACACGTGATATTTTTTCACTTTTGGATGTTATCTGATATATTTCAGTATTATTTGTGGTGTTATGGTGACAGGATGTTTTCGCAGTGCAATTATCGCTCCGTAATGGAATTACCGGGGGTAATACCACAAGTGCATTGAAAATTACCGATAATTCTGAAAAAAAAACGTGTTTTTTTAAAAAACTGCACGAGTTTATGGACGTTTTTACACGTGAGGGAAATTTCCGGGGGTAATACCACAAGTGCATTGAAAATTACCGATAATTCTAAAAAAAACGTGTTTTTTTAAAAAACTGCACGAGTTTATTTTTTTCGTTGTTTCAAAGCATAAATTGCCCGACTCCGAAGGAGGAGGGCAATTTTTTGAAACAACGAAAAAAATAACCGAGTGCGGTTTTTTATAAAAAAACACGTTTTTTTCAGAATTATCTGGTTAATTTTCAATGCACGAGTGGTATTCGGTAGGAAATTTCACACCTCACTCTTATATGAACACTTCTTCTTGTATTTTTTTTTGGCTATTGCTTCCTTCCGGCGCATTCAGCCTCCTGAGGTTACAACGTTGTCTGAAACGTTATCATGTTGCAACCCAATAATAATTTCCATATCTGCATTTTGAATAATATCTTCTAATATTGTCGTCTAAACGATTTCTGTTTATACGTTTTTTCTCATTTGTTTCAACTTGTTAAACGTAGAAATATGGCATCAAGTGACTTGTAGGTAGATGACACATTTGAAGTCTCACTTCTGACATTAAAATCGCGCGACTTCACTTGAATTGACATCTAATGCGATAATTTCACTGCCGTGACGCGAAACGCGTCACTACAGTGCAATTATCGCTGTGAGCCAGCGGTAATTGCATTCATCTTATGGACGTTTTTACACGTGAGGGAAATTTCCTCTGAAATTTTTTAATAATTGCATTCCTCTTATGAGACATTTTTTACAAAATTCCTTATCATAAAGATTATTGATTCTTTTACTATATATTCAAGATTCAATTCAAAAAATTACCCTTAGTTTATAAATAAACGTCCAAGTGTTCAATTATAATTAAAATTCAATTGCCAATGTTTTATTCTGATAGGACAATATCTAAGAGTTAAAATGAATCAAGTGTTGATACCATCTACAATAATTACGCTTCCTTATAATACTCGATATTTTCTGTTCTTCAATTAAGCTTAAACATTTCATACAGAGAAAAAAAAACTGTAAAAAGTACTAGTATCAAAGTTAGTGTCATTTGCGTAAACAGTGGATATATGGACAGACATTCTTCCTAGTGAACTTCACTGTTAGGGCCATTTTGTGTAATATTGTGTACTATACTCATTGGTATTAATCATTAGTGTGGGGACTATATCCTTTTTAGTAAGCTTTTAGCTCCTGAAGATGCTAACTTTGTTGGCGAAACGCGCGTCGAGTGTGATTGTGACGTAGTTTTGGTGTTTGGGTAGTTCCATTTTTTTCTTGAATTAATACCACTAGATTTAGAAATAGTTTTCATCCGTCCTGTCTTTAGTAAACATTTTTGAAAAATCTGATTCAATAAAAGGCCATTATTTTTTCAACATTATTCACGGAATCATATTCCTACAGATGGTAATGAAACAAATAATGGAATACTGTACTATTCTGAAAACATATTATTCATTGGTAACATAAAAATTAAAATTGTAGGTAAAATTAAAGTTATTAACACAAATAAAATATAAATGAAGAAAAATATTTGGCAATATAAATGAAAAAAGTAGGTATTTGGGTTTCTCAAGGTGAACAAACTTTGTATTAATCAATCTTGCTGAAGATACTTGATACATGTAAAATTTTAAGAATAAATTGTATAAATAATGTCCAGGCCATTTCACTCTCTGTAGGATACCTGGCCAATTGGGTTGTGTGTCCGTAATATTCTGAAAATGGTAACATTATTATTCCTACACCACATAGTGAGATAGGTATTTTCGAGTTGGATGGAAGAAAAATTTCTACCATAAGTTCGGTATCATGTGAAGATGTTGAATCCTGAATTTTGACAGCATTGTTTTAAAGTGTAATGATGTTTCAGGTTTCAAGCTTTTGAGAAAACATTTAAATTATCGAAGTTTTTGTTTTTTATACAATGAATTTTATTTTAAAATTTTTAATGCAGCATGTTATGAATAAAAGCTTGTTTTGAAAAGATTTTTTGTGTTTCAATTATTTCGTACTTTTTAGCATTAGATATTGTTTAATTATCTGTCTTAATAGGTGCATCAGGTGCACAGAGGTTGATACTTTAGTGGTATGCGTATGTTTGGTGTCATCCATCTTCTTGACAGAAACCAAACCTTAATGGATACATACAAATATACAGGTTGAATTAAGAAAATTGGTCGACAATCTGATGTTTTTCACTATTTATACGGATTTTTTAGATTTTATTTTTGCGAATTTTCGCAGCCTCTTTCTAAAGAGAACCCACTAATGAATTCTATTTTGCCCTAACAGACAGACAAACAGAGTAAGGTAAATAATGGACACAGAGGAATAGTGAATTTTTTTCCTTGTTCTCATTATTATGTATCTATTGGTACGCAGTTGCACACCAAAGAATAGTAAATAATTCAACCAATATAATTATTATACATATAATAAAAAAATACAGTAATAATATTCATAAAATAAAACTAAGTATAATTTCGAACATGTGATGAAGTGTCTTCCTGCTCGTAGAAGAGTATATGCCTTTCCGCTGACAAGGAAATTTGAATGAATCGTTGAAACTACGGAATCGTTGTTTTCGTGCCATGTGCCTGTATACGGATGCCTACAGTAAGCAGTGTAGTGTCCGCTATTGGTCACTGCGTACAAGTTATAGCGACAAGGTGCTACATTGTCTGCAGTGTAGTTGCTCAAATCTAAACCTTCCAGAGAAAAATCAATGGTTATATTCAATTTTCCTCTAAATCTTTGTGTTTGAGAGAATCTTTTTAAATGGACAACTCAAATTTTGGGGAATTTCTGAATCAAAAGAGACTTTGTAAATTTCCTCTTTCTTTTGCAGTTCAAACATGTCGGTTTCTCATCACCATCCATAGTTTCTTCCCTAGTGAATGAATCTAAACATTGCGAGAGTCTGTTGGCCTGTTCTTTTTGATATCGGAAGAGAAAGGTCCCAGAATGTATCGAAAGTGACTGAACAGTGACCGCAATGTGTACATTTCAATGTTGATAGTAAATTGTTCCTTCCAATTTAAATATTTGATAATATCTATTATAGTTATTTTGATGTACAGAAGTGCCTAAAGCACTAAGAGAATGAATCTGAACGGGAATAAACAATATGGAAAGATACACGTGAAGCCATCAGAACAAGAATTTTGATTTTCTCATTAAGGCAGCTTGATGAAGATACTCAAGAAATGGAGCAAATAGTGAAGACTAATTCAATAGTTTTAGAATTATGATTCCTAAAGAAATAGACACAAAATTATTGTGTATGTGATTTGATGTAAAAAGCTCGCGTTTGTCAAATCTATTTGAAGACGCAGCTATACATTTTATTAGTTTTAAGAAAAATAATGTTTCAACATAGCATGTTAAAAGCATTTTTGAAATCTACTTCAATGAAAATTTGAGCTATCAGGAAAATTATTGAGAATAATATGGGCAACATGATCAACTTTTTTATAGCCGATGAAGCTTGAAAATTGAATTGAATTGACAAAATAATTCACAAAATTTAAATAATTGATTCATACAATAGTTATTTATGATATAATATAGTGAAGTGGGACTTTTTTGTATGAGCATGAAGTTTGTTAAATGAGCCGAATTCCACAAAACACGCTAGTTAAAAAAAGCTCTTTACGAAAATGTATCTTACAATTTTTTTTTCTACCAGAGTTGTTACATTCACAAATTGTGAAAATTGTTGAATGCTTTATATTGCGAAGTTTCCAATTTTCGTTGTATTATCAAATGATGATTTCCAAGTATAATCTGCCGCAATATAATTTCTTTTTGAAAAATGTTGGAACATTGCCTAAAACATTACTTTCACACAGTTGATGATTTTGCTCTAAGTTGGTTTTTCACGCACTCGTGCTAAAAAGTATCACTTTACGCACTGAGAGCTTTTTGAAATGCTACTTGAAGGTTTGAAGGAACTCCAATATTCCTGCAGATCTGGTTCGAAAATATCTAATGGTTTCCTAGACTTGTTTTTCTGCTCTGAGGTAAGTAAAATTTCCACACAGTTCCTTTAAGGTGTAATCATAAAAATCTGCAATACTGTCAATTCATTACTGTCAAGATATTAATTGCAGACGAAAGATCTTCATCATGTGCATCTATCTAATGTAAACATCAGGGAGGAATAACAGGATTGAATTATAGCGTTGTCAATTTAATAAGTCAAAATGCCGAAGTAGAATACTTCATCACCATTATTGCTTTTGTATCATCTGACTTTCTTGTCAACAACAATTTTTTTTCAAATTCTTTCGTCAGTATTTGATGATTTTCGAAGAGTATGTACCTTTGCATCATATATTTTCATTATTATTGTAACATCTAATAGGTATGATAATGTGCATGTCTTTACTTTGAAAGAACGACTTCTGGTGAATACCTTCTGAATCACCTATATTTTTATTATGTATGATTATTCAATGTTACAGAGCTCTTTGGATGAAATTATTTTCGATATCTTCAAGAATTAAACCCTGTCGAAAGAGAAAATCAAACGAAATCATATATTGTATTTCCTGTCAACAATCGAAATGAAATTATGAGATTAAGAATAGTATATTCTGTAACAAGGTTAGAATGAAAATTCGATGCGAGTAGAAAGTTACGAGCGCGAGCAGAAGGCGAGCTTGAGGAACCACGAGCATCACGAATTTTCATTCTAACCGAGTATCAGACTATACTTTCTCCACGATCAAAGATAGGAAACGTGACAGCAATAATTTTGACACAAACTCAAATTTAGCCACTACGATGACAATCAACTGCGTCAAGGCTAATGTTATTATTACTAACCAGTGTGAGAGAGAATGTAAATACATTTAAATTGCATGGAGGCAGAGATGTTGCAGAATATTTCTTCAATCTCAAAAGAGAGAATTCCAGCATTCTGTAATCAAATTTGATTTCAGAATTGGCAAATTCTGTGATGATCGTGGAGAAAAAACTTTCCATCATGGCTGGTTTCATTATTTTACCATTTTAATCCATGCGAAGTGGTACTGATATAACTTTTCATTCTCGGGGATATCAATGTATAATCATGTAATAAAATATTGATTTCACTCCCGACAAAAAAAAAGTTTCTGAAAACACGTTATCAATAAAAATATTTACTGTAATTTTCTGTTGGTTTGTATGCAAATTCGCCCACCCATTTTCCCGTCGAAACAAATGAAACCTTCGTTACGAACAAAAGTGACGATAATCCACTATCAGCTAATGAACTTTCACTGCCAGTCTAACCTCTGTAATCTGTCGGCAAACAGTGAAGAAAGACATCATCCCACAAACCTGCACTGACCCTTGTTCGTTTCCTGAGAAGTTATCAAAAGTACTTCCTTTCAGCAGTGCATGCATTTGCATCCAGCGTGGGTATCGCTAATGAGCTTTTTTTACGGACAGATAGGAGAAGATTCGTAGAAGTTCCTCCATGCTATAGTCGGAGAGATAGAGGAACATTTTTGACATGGTGTATCATCGACAAGTACAATTTTCATCGTACAGTTGGAAAAGTAAGAAAATTGATTATTCCACAATTTTTAGATATCCCCAAAAAGATCACTCTATACCCATTTCCAGAAAGTCCACTGCGAATTTCAGTATAGTATATCGAACATAGTATTGAAATGATCAATGTGAATATATAATGATAGACCAGTGCCGATGGACGACAAAAAATATTGAAGTGGGAAAAACTATTAACAGCATGATAACTGCTGGAAGAGGAATATAATATTGTTCGAATGACGGGAAAAATAAATTGGAGTCGAAAAAATGGAGAAAAGTGGAACGGGGTGGAGTTTTAGGGGTTGACATCGATATTTAACGGTTGTTCGCGATTGACAACGAAACTTGACCTATCGAAAAAAGTTGAATTGCAAAGTTGTTCAAAATGGAAAGATCCAGAACTTTTGTATCAACTTTTTTCCACATTACCTCAAATTTTTCGGGAAAAACGGAAAAAGCAATTTTTCAGTTTTGATTTTTTTTCTCGAGCAAAAATCAATTTTTTTTCACAAAATTTGGTGGAGATATAACTTAACGTATTTCAAGTGAGATGTGATTTTTTTGTAGCGGAATACAAATTTTTTCCTTTTTTTTCTACATATTTCGAAAAAACGACCTCATGTTCAACTGAAAAGTTTCACCGATACAGTTCGTCTTTTCAAGATCGCTAGGCCAGTTTTTTCGTTGGAGCATCTACTTTCAGATTATGTAATGAAAGATTAGCACTACTTTGAAATTTTTTTACAGAAAACGAAAAATATAAAAAAAAACAGATTTTCAAAAATCTATTTTTAAATTTTTGTTCTGAACTCATATTTATTAATTAAAATTCTTGAAAAATAGTAGAAACCTTTCGAGAATAAAAATTTCAAGGTTAATATCATGTTATCTCACTAGGTATGAAAAATAAACAAGGACCTAAATAAGGTTTTGATTATGATAGAAGGGCGAAAGGAGGTGAACTTTTGGGGGTAAAAATGGTTTCACACGATTTGCAGCGAAATTTAACTTCCTCCAAAAAACAAGGGAAAAAGTTGACGGCAATAAAAAGATCTACAAGATCAAGATTTTTCAACATTACCTCAAATTTTCCGGAAAAATAAGAAAAACTGTTTAAATTTGGTTTGAATTTTTTTTTGTACGAAAATTGCAAGTTTGTCGCAAAACCTATTGGAAATATATCTCTTCATGTTCTGAATTAGATGTTTTTTTTGCAGCGAAATATTTATTTGAAAATGGGACGGCTCTTAGTTAGCAAAACGAATTTTAAACGCCTGACCTAAGAAATAAGGTAACAGGCAAGGACCAGGTGGAGAATCTTTTCATTGCAAACAACTTTTTTTTATGTTTTTTTGAAGGAGGTTAATTTTAGCTGCAAATCGTGAGAAACCATTTTAACCCCCAAAAGTTCACCTCCTTTCGCCCTCTATCATAATCAAATCCTTGTTTATTCTTTGTACCCATTAGAGTAACATGAAATTAATATTCTCGAATTGTTTCAACTATTAATTTCAATAATTTTAATAAACAAATATGAGTATAGAACAAAAATTGGTTTTTGAAAATCTTTTTTATAATATTTTCGCGTTTTCTGGAAAAAATTTCCACAGTAGTGCTACTCTTTTATTACATAATCTAAAAGTAGACGCTTCAATGAAAACCCTGGCGGCTGGCTATAGCTTGAAAAGAAGAACTTTATCAGAGAAACTTTTCGAGAAAGTTTTACGTCTGTAGGTAAATTAAATTCGAAAATAAGTTTATGGGTGTGTATGCGAGAATGTTAAATCTTTTCATTTAACCCTCATTATCAACTCATACTAACAAAGAACTGAATTAGAAATGTGAATCGCCGGTTTTTGAATGAGGTTGAATAGCCTAGCGGTCAAACGCACATTGCCAGTTTATCCACATTTTTTCAATTCAGTTCTGATTTTTCGTGAAAAATCGCTTTCTAACCACTAAAAGTTCACCCCGTTCCACGCATCTTCATTTTTTCGACTCCAATTTATGTTTTTCGTGATCCGAACAATATTTTTTTTGCACCAACTCCAGTAGGTCTCATGCTGTTGATGATTTTTTTTATCTCAAAAATGCATCAGTACAGGTCTATGAATGATTTCGACTCTATTGACTGTTAATAATAAAATCGTCATCATGTGCATCTATGTTAAAAGACTGCCAAGTGATATGATTCAAATTCTCAAACATATTAATGGGGTAACACCAGGAAGGAATAGCAGGATTGAATACTGCCTTTTTCAAATCAATTGGTCAAAAAGCCGAAGTAATACTTCATTACTATTATTGTATTTTATCACCTGTCAATTTTTTTTTCAAATTCCTTCCTCAGTATTTGTTAATTTTTCGAAAAGTATGTACCATCGTAAATACCATGGGAAATACGTGGCAAACATCTGACAGAAAACAACATTTGACAGATATTTGTACAACGTTCCTCCACGAGGATCTAATTATAATTAAACAAAAGCTTATCCTTCATTCGGCTGGGAATGATCATCCACAGATGTGTTTCGAGGTTCTTGTCTCTCCTCAGTGCAAGGGTATGTTGGACAACATCATTGAAGTCGTCTGATATTTCCTAACAAATGAATTGCGGACCAAAAACCATTGGCTATTATCAGATTTTGCCAGATCTTTCCAGAACGAAATAACCTTACGTAGACATTTGAGCTCGAGGAAATTAAACACAAACATTTTGTAAGGAGTAATATTTGAGTCTTTTCTAACCAGAACGAGTACACAATTATTGAAATCGGTCCACAATTCGGTTCGCCCGTGCAGTTCTGTTACTCATTGATTATTTTGATAATGTTTCAAAATTGCTCTGAAGTTGAATCAGTAAAGTTCTTCTATATAGTGAGACAAACTGAAGCCGGGCTTGTCGCCCCAACGACGTTCCGTAAACAGCGATAATGTCACGATTCACGTATGCGAAGTGCAGAATTGGAATTCGAATTCTAGAAGCGAGCAGTCGAACAGCAAGCGATCTCTTTCGGCCCCTCTCGTATTTTCTAGAGAGCAGCGAATATTACAGAGAAGGGATCTAATTGAATATAAATATCATGCCGCAAGTGAAGAGGACAGATAGATAGTTACAGTCAGTTGTACAGTTAGCAAAAGACTTTTATACAGAGTGGTTACGGGATAAGGTATTCTATTTGTCTGAAATAAATTAGCAATTTTATTTTAGAAGTTGAAATGAATTAGTAAAACGAAGTTTAGACTATTTTTATTTCAATAGGAAAAAAATGCCCTCTCCATGGATGTGAAATAAAAATTGACATTATTAAAATCAAGAAATATTCCGTTGGCATCATCTGAATATAACGCTGAAGCTTGTTCCCTTGTCATCATAAATTACATTCATAATATTCAGGTTCAGATTTGTCATTTTATAAAGTCGCTATTCATTATATTTCCATTTAACAACACCAACAAATCCACTGCTATCCAGCATCCAACTATCGATCGAAAAAGGCGTACTTGTGTCGATTTGAATAAAAATTAAAGGAAGGTAGCTCGCCCCTAACACTTTTTGGTTTTTGAAAATTATGGATGATACTAGAATGATCTGTAAACAACAAGCAACTGCATTATTTTATAATTATCTCAGCTTCATGTTACTTCCGGTTACACCATATAATAATAATAATAATAATAATAATAATAATAATAATAATAATAGATTTTATTGATAGGAATATCTATAACAGTTTAAATTACAATAAAGGATAGAAAATACAAAATCCTATCAAATGGCAGGATTCAATGTATGACCATGTTATATAGAATACCATGATCAGACGTTGCTCTTCCATCCAACCGTAATATGTGACATAAACTCACATTTTTATAGAGTCACATGGTACATTTTGTCTTCTGTCTCCATATAATCTGAATACAACCTTGTGTCGCATGTAATTTTTTGTAACAAAATAAGAATTGTTTTTATTTTGTACTTTACCATCAAAATGTATCTGCTGAGTGAAATTTTATTTTTCAGTTGATATTACTGATTATTTTCAATGAGTAACATGGTGGCTCGACGGATCAGGAAACAAAGCATTTTATTACGATTGAATTGATACCGGCCACTATTAGATTTCAAATTCCGTCAACAAACTTGAAAATAAAACGTTAGATCTTTCTTAAACGAAGCATCTTCTGACATTTAAAAGACTTTAATGCATCCAGTAACGAGTGACCAACAAAACTAACTGATCCAAAAACTAACAAAAAGGAGAGAGCGTAAATAGAAAAAAACGTTTTTTAGATAACTACGCACACAATATTCGTATATCCTTTTGCAGAAGCGAAGTAAAATAAGATGTCGATAACTAATTTGTTTCTAAGACACCTTAATGATTATATTTTATCAGTTGTTTTGGTCACAGGTTAATCGATGCATTTAAATCTCATTTTATGCTCAAAAGATGCTTCATTATGAGAGAGATCTACTGCAGTCTTTGTGCATTTTTTAAAGGAACTTTCTTTGAAACCTATCAGTGAGCGTCATGAAATCAATCGTAATAAAATGCAATTTTTCTTCAACCCGACAAGCCACCATGTTGCAATTGAAAAAAATAGTTAAACCAATTCAAATATTTAATTTGGTATAGCAAATATATTTTGACCGAAAGCATATTTTCCAAAATATTAGTCTTTAGTGGTTTAAACCAATTAATATTCCTCTGGATTGAAGAATTAGTTTTAAGATAAAAAAAGGTTGGTAAAAATGGTGACATGTAATATATATATGTTTATATTAAGAATGTCAGATGGAGACAAAACATGTGAAAATGTATCAGGCCTCCCATTTAAAAATCTAAAGTGTCACTTTCGGTGAAACCGGAAGTTTTGTGAAGATGTGTCACTTGCCAAAAAATTTAGTTTTATTTCGTATATAGATCCTCCCAATTTCATTCTGCTATCTGCAAAAACAAAAAAAGTTAGGGGGGCGAGCAACCATCTGCGGACACCTAATATATCAGCATTAAATAAATTATGCTTGATAGTATATATAACAAAACAAAATGTTGAAATCATTAGTTTGTAAGGAATCTGTCATGAACTCGTTCTTATTCTGCGTTCATCATCATTTCTGAACTTGTTTAATTGATCGAAAAATATGCAGTGGCTCTCAGACTATTAAAATTTATGATATATATACTACACGCCCACAATGACATTGTTATCTTTGAAAACAAATACATTTCAGTGAGGTTGCATACGGATTCTATGGGGCAATTTTTTGTTTGCTAGTTTTTCCAGTCTGACATTTTTGTTCTGTAATATCCATAAATATGTGCCAAATCATTTTTATAAAAAAATTTATGTCTAGTAATGATATTATAAGTTGATATCTAAAGTGCCCTTCAGAGAATTGGAATCATTTGGGAGAAACTTTTATTGATAATTTATTTTGAAATTCGAGTGGGGTGTGAAGTTGTGTTTGAAAAAGGATAGAAAATGTCCTACGATAGGGTATCGTGACTTTCGTTACTTGTCAAATTTTTTTTTTTCTAAATAATCCATTTTTTAAAATAACAACTTAAGGCAAATTTTAAAATAAATGATTAATATAAATTTTTCTCTCTCTCGATGGAAATATAGATCGGTTTCAACATATAAATTAAAAAGCAATATTCTTTGAAATTTTCAACACTTTTCATCTCAAAAACAAAGGAGTTGAGGACTTATGAAGTGATAACCTCAAGTATTAGGTTGCTATTATGAAATACCGCGTGGAAGATACCTATTAGAAAAATTATTATTTCTTAAATACTAGTGATGGCATGTTTACATGAAGAAATCTTTCAAATATAAAATAGTTGATGGTAACCATAACAATAGACTCTTTGGATAAGTGTGAATATATTCGGAAAAAAATATAAGTATAGGTACATTGTACAGATAATCAATTTAACAAACTACCTGATTGATCTAGAAAATATTAGTTCTTCAATTCTCAAATTTTACTTCATTATATTGGGTGAGTGGATTACTGCCTAGTCGAATGTGAAATCAAATGTCAAGAAAGAGAAATTTCTGCTCATGTTTGTCAGCTTCCGCAACTTTTCCTACTTCAATTATAATAAAATCACAATTTTAATTGGATCTTATAACTGTCACCAATTTTTTTTGCTTGTCCACCACTTCTTTTCAGAATTATGTTTTCTTTTTGTTGGTTACATGGAAGAATTGATGTAGCCGAATGCTTTTAAAAAGTTGTTATCCACATTTAATTTAAAAGAATAAAAATGTTATTATTATTATAACAAATTATGTGTCTCCCGTCAACAGTAATAAACGCACCAAAATAAGAAACAAATTAGTTGAATTTCAGTATAATTAGCACCAGAGAAAAAAAAATTATTGAATAAAGTATTGGTAACATTTCCGTGTCATTTCTTTAAAGGATAATTTTTCACCCACAGAAAATTATGGAGAATGTTTAATATGTTCGATATATTTTACTGAAACAGTGGGAAGCGTTATTTCAACTAGAGAATCAATTTCTTCATATACCGTTCCGGATTTGTTTTAGCATTTCAATCAAATTTTCAATAACCTTTCAACCCCCTCGCCGCAGGGCGGGTACGAAAACATGAATATATACCTATACCGCCCTTTTCTCTTAAAACATCCGGTCTGGTAATTGCATATACATGAGCGAATTTCATATTAATTTCTGATTATACCGAAATGAACGACCACAAAGCTTTTATATTACGGGATGGCACGGAGCTTTAATAAGACCTGTAATCCGTACTCATATGGAAATAATCAGAGATATTACAAACGCCTGGTGGCACTGCTGTCCATTCGTGCTATTTGCTCAGACATTTACTGATCCAACATGCAAATTTTTTTAACGGAATTTTGGGTTGATGAAAATTTTTAATTGAAAGGGTTCAGGACTGAGTGCGGTATTTATATGTGGTTTCCCTTGATGTAAAATTATCATTTCTAATATCTCACACTCCTGGGAATTGTTATCCTAGCTACGGTACCTAGCAATCGAGGATATCAAAGAAGAACTTGCAGTTCAATATTTAGTTGATGGGATTCAAAATCAAGAATTTTAGTGCATGATACTAATCACTAAATTCAATACTGGTTGTGAAACACTAGTGAGAAAGAAGCAGCTTACAGATTTTATTCAGATGTTCGGATTTTTATTCAGAGTAATGTGTAGAGATGTTTCGCTAGACTGCACCTAAGCATACTGTATGCTTGTGTTGCGCTTGTCTGCAATCCTTTAGATACATTGTAATTGTATAGAAAGATACTCATTGATGGTGATCGTTGAATAAATATAAAATTTTCATTTTCAGTGCATTGTAATGAATGTAACATTGGCTTATTGTTGAGTGGGATGTTTTTCTAGGAATAGGTGGGTACTGAAAACATATCACCTTATTTATTATTTTGTAAACTATTATTGGATTTTGTTAAAGGATTTATTTATCTATTTTTTGTATTTATGGAGTTGTTCAATTCAGTTCAGAAGGTAGGATATTATACAATTTTGGCCCAAAGAAGAAAATATATCATTGTGTATGGATCTTTTTGAACAATGGTATGTTTATTGTGAGTTTATCTGATATTCTGGTATTGTTTACTACTTCAATTGGACGATTGAAACGATTCACGTTATGGAACATCCAATCCAGGCATTGGTAGGCATACAGGCTTCAAATATCAAGTATTTGCAACTGCTCATATAGTTGAATGAAGCTTTGGTTTTTAGAATATAATATTTAGAATTTTGTTCTGCATCGATTGGAGTTGTATAAAATTATTGCGGAATAGATCGCCCCTTACCTAAATAGAATAGAATAGAATTATCGCTGGTGATTCATCATTCAGAATATCTTAAAATACACATTTTTCTAGTCAACCTGAGTCTGCTAGTCAGTGTTAGAATATGCTTTTCTCAACTTGAGTTTTCGTCTATCATGACTCCCAAATACTTAATGCTATTACATTCTTCTATTTTCGAGAAATTATGCATATCGATCGATTTTGGAAATTACATCCGTGTACAAAAATATTATTTTTACCTATCGTTTGATCACTTAATGTTAAAGAAAATGGAGTGTACTTAGTTTTCCTAATTTAAGATCAGTAAATTTTGTTTTATCCCTTTCTCAACTTGTCCTAGTCCTTTATTTTCATCATTAATAACCTTGTCCCAAGTTTTTGCTGACAAATTCAATGTGGTATCATCGTCATTAGAGATAATATAACCTTCACAGTTTCCAATAATATTTATGTAGATCATAACCAATATTGGGCCTAATACCGCCCCTGTTGCACACCAATTGTTATTTCTATCGGACTGCTAAAATATTCTACCAGATTTACTCTCTGAGATCTTTTATTCAGATAATTTTGTAGAATATTCACCACAGGCCCTCTTATGCCAAGATTGTAAAGCTTCTCCAAAAGTAATTCTCGTGAGATATGGTATAAACCGCCTTGGCAAGATCAAGAAAGATAGCGAGACATTTTCCTGATGTATCTAATGCGTTTACGATTTTTCTACAAAATCAAGAAATGCTCTTTCTGTGTAAGAATCACTCAAAAACCAGTTTTGTGTTTCAGTAACAACGTTGTTATTCATAAGAACAATGTCGATACTACTTGACGGAAGACAATTGATCAAATAATTAGAAATGGATAACATAATCCACTCGTCAGCTTTGACCTATACAATAGGTATATTTGTCGGCAAGTCCTCAACAGAAAACAACTACTGCCCCCTACGACCATTGAATTATATCTGTTAGATTATTGACAAAGTTTTCTACAATAACTACTTTGCAGTACTCTTCAAATACCATAGCTGATTTTTTATCAAATTGGGGGAACACCTTCGTACGTTGTTGTTGTTCAAGAAGGTTATCAATCTTGTTTTTGATGCTGTATTCAAAATGTTTATCAAAATTGTCTATCACAGATATTGGTCCATAACTTCCGATAAGTTTCCATTCATCAGATTTATTACCGGAGTGATAAAACTTGTTTCCATTCATGAGGTAGTTAGCCGCTCTCATACTAGAGGTTTATGATTTGAACCAGTGGATCTGCTAGATAGTGAAATAGTTCCATAAGATTTGTTGAAATTTTATCTGTATCTGGTAAACAATTGCAATTGAGCGAGGAAATAATACTGATAATCTCATTTCTTGACGTGGGTTCAAAAGCCATTTTGGATGGTACTGTTGCATCAGTTGAAAACTTTTGGGGACGTTCAAACTAGGTTTAATTTATATTGCTTTGCATTTTCATTCCTATTTCAACAAAATATTTATAAAACAAGTTCCATTTTTGTTCATTATCTGTTATCCTCATCAGTTATTGGAAGGTTCGTTGTAGAATTTTTCTAGGATTTCGGTTTATGGTCTCATTGATTATTTTCCACGTTTTACAGCTATCACCTTTTACGGAATCAAATTTGTTTTTGGGGTATTCAGTTTTTGTTTTTTTTTCAACAAATCATTTATTTAAATTACTCTCTGTCATTTCATGGTGAATGACCATGCAATACTCCTTTTTAATAATGTGCCTGTGTCTGATGGATGATGTTAAAGCCTTTGTAATCCAAGTTTTGATTTTATATTCATTCTGTTTAAAATTCCTAGTATAAGACAACATTGTTATAATTCGTAGATTTCTATTGCTAAAAACTTCCCAAAAATCTCCCAGCTTGGAAAAAATTGGTATTTTTTATTGATTTAATTTCATTAGATATCCTTTCCTTTCCTTTTTTTTGTGTGAGGGCAATATAGGCGTGGTAATGATCTGTGATATGTGAATAAAAGATAGCTGGATGGAAATTTTATACATTTATTCGTTTATTCATTCATTCAATCGTTCATTTATTTATACAGTGTGGCCCATTTTTTATTGGAAACACCCCCCTGAAATTTGAAGTTGTAAACCGATTTCTATAATTTTTTTTTTGAAATGTCAAGTACTAAAAGATCTACCTTGAGACAGAATTTGAAATGTTTAATCCAATTTTTAGGGCATACTACGATATTATTTCTCAGTCAAAAATCGGGATTAGCAATTTTTCTTTATTGAAGAAATCACTACGCCACTGGATTCAGAGTGCCTCTAAACAGGTGTGACCAAAATTTGATGAAAAAATATTCATTAATAACAAAGTTATGGCAACTCAAAAATTCGAAAACTCACACAGCTGACAGTCACAAAAAACACCCTATATCAACAGATATAGCCATGAGAATATTTTTTATGATTACAACAATGAAGTGCCACCATATGAAAAAAAATTGATAGCGTAAATTTTTTTAATGAAAATAACGGAATTACATTCACACAATTCAACTAATAATGAAGCAAAAAATTTAATAAACGTAACTATGATAACTAATTATTGAAATGTTTCGATTCAGTGCAACAATTAATTCTAACTCATATTCTAGAAGCCTCTACTAATCTACCATGTATTCATACATTTGTCGTAACGCTTGTGAATGTTTCTGATTACGTTCCTTAGTTCTTAAGGGGTAATATCTGCACATACCTGTCGAATTCTTGCACAAAGTTCATTTCTATCTCTTGAGCGGTTTTTGTAAACCTTTTGTGTGAGAAGTCCCCAGAGAAAAAAGTCCAAAACTGTGAGGTCTGGAGATCTGGGTGGCCACTCTATAAACGGACTACCACGGCCTATCCATCGGTTTGGAAAATGTTCGTTAAGCCATTGCCTCACAGCTCTGGCATAATGAACTGAACACCCGTCTAACTGGACAATAAAATTTGATCGATCATTGATTGGCAGCTCGTGAAAGGCATCCCAAAACTCTGTGTTCAAAAATTCTAGAAACCTCTGCGCTTTAATGTTTTCCTCAAAAAAGAAAGGACCAATAATTCATACGTTCAATATCCCACAACAGACGTTAATTTTTTGGGAATACTGGCATTTACAGTTTATTACCCATTTAGGATTATCCGCTGCCCAATAGCGACAATTCTGTCAATTCGTCGGTATATAAAATATTGTGTAGGAAATTTCTATTGTTGAAATATTCGCCTTGGGCCCATAAACAATATTCCAGACGTCTTGCTTCGTCGCCTTCTTGCAGTGTGTGTAAAAATTTTGGCTTGAAAGGTTTAATATTCTTCGCCTTGAGACATCTCCGAATAGTTTCTCGTGGAATATTCAAATCTAAAGTGGCATTCCTTATACTGGCATTAGGATTATTTCCGAAATAATCTAAAATGATTTGATCATTCCTGTCATTCCTGTTTCGTCTTTGTACAGGATCACTTTTCAACATCATTTTTGATACTGCACCAGTTTCATTGAATATTTTATTTATTTTATTTACCGTACCGCAGCTAAAACGAGGACGATCAGGATGTATCTCATTAAATACTCTACAAACCTCTCTAGCACTTCTAACGTCATCTCCCGAAAGGCGTACAATTTCAATTTTCAAACAAGTGTCAAACTGTAATATCATTTCCATGGCAACTAAGATTTAAAATGAAAAATGTATTAGGTCTTAGTTTTAGTTAATTTGCGTGAAAACTTGAATTTAATTCCGTTATTTTCATTAAAAATATTTACGTTATTTGTTTTTTTTTTCATCTAGCGGCACTTTATTGTTGAAATTATAATAGAAAATATTCTCATGGCTATATCTGTTGATATAGGGTGTTTTTTGTGACTGTTAGCTGTGTGACTTTGGATTTTTCAGTTGTCATAACTCTGTTATTAATGAATATTTTTTCATGAAATTTTGGTCACACCTGTTTAGAGGCACTCTGAATCCAGTGGCGTAGTGATTTCTTTAATAAAAATATCGCTAATAAAAAATCCCGATTTTCGACTAAGAAAAAATATCGTAGTGTGCCCTGAAAATTGGAATAAACATTTTAAATTTTGTCCCAAGGTAGACCTTTTAGTGCTTCACATTTAAAAAAAAAAATATTAAAATCGGTTTACAACTTCAAATTTTAGGGTGGTGTTTCCATTAAAAATGGGTCACACTCTATATTAGTGTCACGCAATTTTCAATTATTCATATAACATATATCTCTTATCTCATCAGTCTTATTACAGAGTGACCCACCCAGTTAAAGCACGACACCACTGTAACCATTTATTTATTGTCAAAATTACCTATACGATTTTTTTTCCATTGAAAAATGACCAGCTCTATTATACCTCCATAACTTTGAAGTAAATTTCGAAATGTCAAAGCCTTTTTCGATTATGTTTCAAAGCCAGTAATCCAAAAATATCTAAGCAACTTTTTAAAACCAATTTTGACTACGGTACTGGATTTGTGATTCTTTCAATTCTTCATCGGTTTTTGGATACGGCTTGGCTTTCGAATTTCTGATTGAATTTTAGTCTTCTGAGCCTCAAATGACTTTGTTTCAATTACTGAATTCTGCAGAGAAGAATGATCATCACTTTTCCGAGATTTTGAAGATGTATTTTCAGCCACTTCTCCATTTTGTGTTTATTCTGAACGTTCCTTCAAACATTCTGGTTGACGTGTTGCACTTTTACTGGAAACAATACTTGATTTCCACTATAATAGGATGCATTTGGTCAGTTATATATAGTGCCTTCAATTCGATCAACATCTCTCAGTACTTTTAGATGTAAGTGATATTTGATATCTTCCTTTTTAGCAGTGAATGCCCCAAATTTTGTATTCAGTTCTGGTTCATTTATAATTGCTCTTAATATCTATGTGAGATTCTGAACATTCTCTCTGCCTGGCCATTTTTTGAAGGATTGTAGAGGTCAAAATATTTCTATTCAATAACATTAGATCTTGAAAACTGTATCTTATTGTATGATCTGACTTGCTAGGTATACAAAATCGTTCAAACAAGTCTCTATGAATTTTGATAGTTGCTTTAGAATTTAGAAGTAGTAGCATACATAATTATAGCGCCAAAACACTTTTGTAAGCATCGTCTACAATTACAGACTGGTGCAGCGTAATCTATATGAAGCCAACACCATGGCTCGATTGCAGATTCCTGTGAGTATAGCAACTTTTGTAGGTTGCGTATAACCATATTATGTCGTCGATTTTACTCTAGCACAGATAACTTCCAGCTGTAGCTTCCATTTTTACAATGCCTGAGTGTGCATCGTGCAACTCTTGCACAATTTATTTCTGATAAGTTAATCACAATATACCGGGTGTCCACGGAAGGTGGCTAGGCCCTATACATTTTTTGTTTTTGAAGATAATGGAATTGAATTTGGAGTATCTTTATAAGATATAAATCTGCGTTTTTTACGATTAATTCATGTTCATGCAACTTCTGGTTTCAGCGGAAGTGACTTAAACTTTCGATTTTTAATTCATACGTCCGGTATATTTCCACCTCTTTTCTCTAGATGACATTCTGAATACAAGCATGTATCATTTGTCACTTTTTGTGACCCATTCTTTTTTATTTTGAATTTTATTTTTCCATATAGAGCGCTTTGGATACGTTCAAATCACTAATTGCAGTCCTAAATTTTGGTAACAATACAACTTCACTATGTTCGGTAATAATTTATGTTTGGTAATTGATGACTTGTTTATTTTGTGGAAATTAATGATAACTTTAATGAAACGCTTTCATTAAAGTAATGTTGAAACGTTTTCATGAAATAATATTGTATTCGTTTCATTTCAGTAATAATGCATGTACTATGTACAATTTAATATTTAATTTTTTTTCAATTGGCAACATAATGGCTGGTCGGGTTAGGAGAAAAGACCATTTCATTACCATTAATTTGATACTGCCCACTAATAGGTTTCAAACAAAATTCCTTGGAAAAACTTGAAAAAATACGTTAGATGTTTCATAAAATAAAGCATCTTTTGGTATTAAAATAAAATTTAAATGCATCTAATGACTTATGACAAACACAACTAATAAAACAAAATCATTAAGGAGTTCGACTTCTTAGTTTACCTCGCTTCTGCAAAAGTTAATTACATATTTACTGTGCAATTATTCAAAGAACAGGGTAATGCTAATATTATGCAAGAAGATATTCTACTAGCTTTTGGATTATTGATTTTGTTTTATCAGTTGTGTTGGTTTTTTCCTAACCCAACAAGCCAGCATGTTGCCATATGAAAAAATTTGTTCCCTATGAAAATTATGAAATACAAATGTTTGCATAGCAGCTACATTTTAATCAAAAACTTCAAAGTTGTATTATTCTCTAAATTTTACTACTGAAATTAGAGATTTGAAGATATCCATCCATAGCCCTCTAGAACAAAAAGTAAATTTAAAAATAAAAATAAAATTCGATTACAAAAAGTGACAAGTATCGCATTGCATATGTCATATGGAAACAAGAGAAGTGAAAATATACTGGGTGCGACCAGGTGTCTCATTCGAAAGTTTATGTCACTTCTGGTGGAATCGCAAGTGGCATGAAGTTGAGTTACTTATGAAAAGATGCGGTTTTATGTCTTTTACAGATCTTCGGAATTTCATTTCATTATCTTCATAAACAAAAAAGTTATAGGGGCGACACCCGGTATATGCCTAAAAAATACAGCTATCATGAGAAGATGTACCCGCAGAGTATTATTTAATTTAATCTGAATATTTCAATGACATGCAAGCAAAGGTCGAAACTTACACAACCTCCATATTGACATATACAGGATAGTTCATAATATCATAATATAACTAACAGGGATATTGTCAAATTGAAGCTTATGATTGGTTTAAACAGGGGGTATACAATTTTTGTGAAAATTTGTTTATTGAAAAACAATCAACAAATTTTTTTCCTCATATTATCACTTCATATTGTCTTTCTGAAAATGGCGATAATTTTTTATTCGTAATTTTTTGTTGTCATATTGTCATGTCAATAGGTTTGGACGTGAAATTCCGGAATTGACATATTTATGGAAAATGAGAAATAAAACTGTGTTTTTTGCTACTTGTACTTGTTACCAACGTTACTGCAGTTTCGTCCTACATGGACATTATCTAACGAATACTTATACAGGGTCCTGCAACTGCGCTCCGGTGGTCCATATCTTCTAAACGGCGCAACTTAAAAATTTCTTTCGAATGCGTGCATGTGTTCTTCTTAAGAGAGTATCTTTGGAAAATATTCCGAAGTATACAAGGTGATCCAGAAAAGTGCATCAAACAAAACTTATGTTTTTTGTAATGGAACACCCTATATTTCATCACATGGTTGATTAGAGATTACTTTGACCATTCAAAAAATGTAGGGTCATGTATGTTCATCAACGTTATTTCCGGAGATATATCGATATTACTGCAGAAAACATGAGTTATTCAGCACTCTGTAACTCCTCGTGGAAAAATGATTTTTAAAACTTATGGGAGTCGAAATGACTCCAATATGGTCTAGTTTCTGTAACATGACACACACTTGAAATTTCATGACTTTTTGTGTACCGGATACATCGACACGCAAATTGAAATTGTTGTTGTTTTTTTTTCAGGAGGAAACCGCGTACATTCAATTCCAGAATGGAAAGGCCATAAAATTTCCTTTTGAATGATATGTCACACTTGATATTTACGTCACCATGAAAATAACGTATGAATGAAATGCTTTAGTATAATTTGGGATGTACTTTAAAGTCAACAAAAATTTTAGTAGATGAACAATGTAGAAATTAAAACAAGAGTTCAAAATGTCATCCATTCTACCGCAGACAAAAACAAATACGTTTTTTGAAAGATGCTTCTACCCTGCCCAGTGTTCCTAGGGTAACATTACCGAATGCGTTTCTTATACTTTCTTTCATATTTTCTTTGGTCGTTGGAGTCTCTGCAGAAACAATTAATTTTAAATATCCCCATAATCGAAAATCAATTTTCGTCAGATCGGGTGATCTAGATGGCCATCTTGTCGGCCCTCCTCTATCGATCCACTGGTCAGGAAAAATATCATTGAGGTGGTCCCTAACATTCATTGAATAATGAGCCGGCGCTCCATCTTGCTGCATCCACATTATGTTTTTTAAATGTAAATTCACATTCTCCAATAAAGTGGAAAACTCAGTTTTCAAAAATTCTAAATACATTTGTCCATTAAGATGTCTGTCAAAAAAATTACTTGTTCCCAGTTATATTCCACCCCACACATTCGAATGCCATCTGTGCTGGCTACCTACTTGCCGTATTATCCTTGGATTTTGATCCGAATAATAGCGAAAGTTGTGTCTGTACACGAACCCATTTTTGTGAAATATTGCTTCGTCTGTGAACAGAAAATTTTGATAGAAGTGCTGATTTTCTAATAGTTTCTGATGGAGCTGAATACAATATGCATGCAAATGATATCGTTTCAGAATTCTCTGAACTGATCTTCTACTCACACCCGTAGTTTCACCTATTTCTCTTTGACTGGCAGTTCGATTTTATGTCACGGCTGATAGTACGTTCAATTGATTTTCTCATTTGTCACAGGCGTGGTACGAATTGGATAATCCACTTTTCCAGTTTTCAAAAATCTATTTAGACTTCTCAAATTTCTTTCATCAAGATGTCTCCTATCAGGATATTTAGCCACATACAGTCTGCTAACTAGAAGACAATAACTTCTCTCGACTTCCCCCAATATCAGTATCATGTCAACAAGCTCGTCCCTTGGAAATATCATGATGATTTGTTTATAAAGTTTTCAATATTGCCACAAACTGTCAAAAGACAGTAGTGTCGTTCGTTAAGATGTACTCTGATTACTCTACTTGCTTGAAGATGATCTTTTCAAACGAGAAAGACAAATGAAGTAAAAGTGTCAGAGAGAGATGAGCAATGTGAAAGTGATCTCGATCAACCAGAGCAGTTTTCAATGATCAAGCCAATGACTCCTTGCATTCTACTGATAATACAAAACAAAACCCTACAACATCGATGTGTTCAGGACCCAAGGGCGGATCCAGCCAAATTTTTTTGGGGGATAAAACATATTTAATTAAAATGCATTTCATTATAAAATAAAATAAAATAAAATGTTTTTTAATCCTTTCAACTACCGATAACAATAGATAGGATGAGTCAATTTACAATTTAAATTTTAAAAATTGCGAAGAACAGTGTTTCAAAAGACATACAAGACGGAATACAGAATTACAATGATAACTGACATGAAATGTAAAATACCTCGAATTTATTTCAAAATTGAAAAGTAGGATTCGAATTCCTCAATGGTATAAAAACATTCTCTCACTAGGAGCTCCTTAAGTCTAGTCTTAAAAATAACCGGGGATACCGCGTTTCTTATTTCATTTGGCAGACAGTTGAAGAAACGGCAGCCTGCATTGATGGGAGATTTTTTGTAATAGGAGTGTTTGGGCTTGTTCAGTTTTATATTATTTTTATTTCTGGTATTGTAAGAGTGTGAATCACTGTTAATGGGGTATGAATGTTTATTATTGAAAATATATGTTAACAGTTTCATCAAATAAATGGATGTTACCGTGAGGATCCGTTTTGTTTTGAAGACCTGCCTGCATGATTGGCGACTACTAATTTTGAAAATGAGCCTATGATGCGTTTTTGTGCAACAAATATCCTTGTAATATCCGATGCCTGACCCCACACTATAATGTTATATGAAATTGTAGAGTATACAAATGCGTAGTAAACCTGTAATAGTGAGTCTGTGTTCAAAATATTTTTCAGTGTTACCAGTATATAAAAGCTTTTGTTCAGTTTTTTACAAACTATTTGTATTTGTTCTTCCCATGTTAGGTTGCAGTCAATTAGCGTCCCTAAGAATTTAGATGAAGTGGAGTTGTTAACAATATTATTATTGATTTCAAAAGTGAAATTGAAAGGTATTCTATGTTTTGTGTGGAATTCGATAATCACTGTTTTATTATGATTTATTATAAGAGTATTGCGCATGCAGTAGTCTGTAAACTCTTTAAGAACTGAGTCTACTTTTGCTGTAGCTTTTGGCGGTCAGGATCAGATACCACAATAGAGGTGTCATCGGCATACATGAAGACTCTACCATTCCTTATGTAATGAGGCAAGTCATTAACATAGGTTAGAAAAATCAAGGGACCTAGGACACTTTCCTGTGGTGTTCCGAGGTCTAAATCGTATTCCTTTGATCCTGGGTGACTAGTGACAACGATATCAATACATGAAAAACTAGTTTTGTTATTTATCGTGTAAATTCTAGTATGATCATCAACCATAGATGACATTCCAAAAGAACTGAAAATATCAGTTAAAATTCTCGATTCAATTTTTCCTCCTTTCATATCTATGTTCAGATCACCACAGAGGATTAAATAGGTGAAAGAGCAGAATGCCTTCGTTAGTAGCTGTGATAGGTGGTCATAAAAAATTTGTAGATTACCGCTTGGTGGCCTATATATATTTATGACGCAACATGTTTTATTGATTGATATTGCAGTGCATTCGAGGGTATTTTCAATGGAGTAATTATTTTAGAATATTATTGATTTTGAATGAGAAAGCATATCATCTCTTACAAAGATGATAGAGCCTCCATGTATGTGATTTTTTCGATAAAAGCTACTCACAACGGTGTAATTGTTTATATGTATATTGTCAATTTGTTCACCTTTTATTAACCAGTGTTCACAAAAACATAAACATGTTGGGTTATATTGATTCAATAGTGGCTCAATAAGGTTCAATTTGTTTGATAGACACTGAATGTTGAGGCTTAGAATACGTACTATACCCCTATTGTTTGAATTGGTACATTGTGTTACCTTGTCAGTTATATTGCAGTCTGCTGGTGTGAGGTGTCCTGCCGAAAATTTTCATTTCGAAAGGTAAATCGTTGGACGGCAGCTTCTTCTGGCCAAATGGACGGGTTATATACATCTTTGATGAATCTAATAGGGAAAGATATCTTGAAAGACGCAGTGTGTTCCATTTTTTTCCACATTGTGCAGTTGAATGGAATGCTGGGTGCCGTTGCTTCCAAAAACTTGTTTAGATCAGACTCTGTCATGTCGGGGTGTATGCGGGATACATGGAGGTAACCCATTTTGGGTACCGTCTTGAGGGTCGGTTGGGATTTGTTCGTTCCAAAGACACACCTTGTAGGCTGTCGTCTTTCTCGGATAGAGGTCATTGCACTGTGAACCGCTGTGCTCACTTGTTGTCTAGAGATAAGGTGATTCACACCCGAGTTTTTTACAGGTACTTCGGTTTTGCTATCTGTCTGATTCATTATGCGTTTTTTGTCCTCGAGAGTTTTGCTTGTTGCTCGTTGATTCACGGCATCGCCATCTGACGTTGGTTTTTGGTGTTCAGGTTGAATACTAGTGGATGGAGTTGTATTTGCAGGAATCTTCACAACCTGGCTGTATGAGGGGCTGAAACTATCACCGGATGGCTCTGATTCTTGCTCGGAGTAGTTACATATCTTATTATTACCACTTGTTAATTGATCGATTTGTTTCATGAGATGAATAAGCTGTTCCTGTTCGCTTGTTCTCTTCTCAATACGATGAATTAGCTGACGAAGGGATGCATTTTCACCTGTTAATTTTTCCAGCTCGATTTTCATGATGGCGGTATTCACACTCACATTGTCGATGTTGTCACTGGCATCAGCAAAGAGATCATCCTTTTATGCTTTACTGTGGCACTTTTCACTAAGATATGATAACAAGACACAGTCACTTAGATTTTCGGGCACTTTTCGTGTTACGATGATATCTATAAGATCATTTTTATTGAGTTTATTGAGCTTTGATCTGGTGGCCTGTACTTCAGACGCCGCCATCTTTTTTCGTTCATACGTTATTTACATTGTGAAGTAAATACCAAGTGTGATCATCATTCGAAAGGAAATTTTATGGCCTTTTCAATACTGACAGTGAATGTATAGGTTTCCATTTGAAAAAAAAAACGAGATATCTTTCAATTTGCGTTTCGATGTATCCGGTACACAAAAAGTCATGAAATTTCAAATGTGCGTCATGTTACAGAAACTAGACCATTTTGGAGTCATTTCGCCTACAAGTTTTTATAATTATTTTTCCACGAGGAGTTACAGAGTGTTGAATTACTCATGTTTTTTGCGGTAATATCGATATATCTCCGGAAATGACGTTGATGAACATACATGACCCTATATTATTTGAGTGGTCAAAGTAATTTCTATTCAACTATATGTGATGAAACATTGGGTGTTCCATTACAAAAAAACATAAGTTTGGTTTGGTGCAATTTTCTGGGTTACCTTGTATACTTCAAAATATTTTCCAAAGATACTCTCTCAAGAAGGAAACATGCTTGCATTAGAAAGAACGTTTTAAGTTGCGCACTAGACACTACGTACCACCGGAGCGCAGTTACATGACCCCGTATATACTGAGTTTGATTATGTCCATAGGATGAAACTTCAGTAACATTGGTTACAAATAGAAGTGGTATAAAAACATAGAAAGTTTGATTTCTCATTTTTCCTGATGATTTCCTACCACATAGGAGCGGCTACATCCATCAAGAGATGTTTATAAATCAACTCAATAATATTACGTCTTATCAGTACACCAGTGTCGTCCCATCGTTATATCAGACCCTAGGAAATCACGTATCAGTCCGATACTTGCTAGCACTTGCCGTAGTTGTTTGGGTCATTAGAGGGCTTCCAGAAACGAGCAGGATATCTTTATTTATCTTGGCAACGTCTTGGTTGGTTATGGCCGCAACTTCGCCGTGATCTGTGTGGTCCTTTAGACAGGGCATTTCCCTCCTTCCGATGACAACTGTGTGTTTGTACTTTCGACAAGTTCCGCAACCCTATCTGATATAAGGGATGAAGGGTTGGTTTCGGATGGCTTCTTGGCTTCGGACTTATCTCTATTGCATGACGATTGTCTCATTGTTTGTGGGATAGGGCAGCCTTTCTATATTTCGGGCTGATGTTAGATCAGATCGTATTAGGGGTGACGTAATGAGCATCGCTAAGCCGTACATTTTAAAGTGACATATCTGCATCACCCAATAGCCAGAAAGTGTTCAATACGAGCTTTTCATTCAATAGGAAAATTATTTCCACGATACACCGTAACCACTAAAGAATTACCTACATAGGAAAATATTTATTTTCCCAAAAAGTGCGGAAACATGACCTTTCCCGCATGCGTCTGCGGGTACCCAAACGACGCGAAGCGCAGTTTGGTAAGCAGTCGTGTTTATTTTTATTTGCGTTTTAGAAATTCATCTTTTTTTTATAATTGATAATTTTTTTCGAAATTCCAATTATGCCATTTCATTTAATCTTCACATGTTTTGTCTTTAGGTGCATGATTCCACCTAAAGACAGAACATGATGTGGAAAAAAACGAATACCGACCATCTATTCCAGAAAGTAGGGATGGTGTGTTCATCCATATGGGCACATGGGCCGTGGTGGCCGTGGTGGTAGAGCGTTCGCCTTTGGAGCGAAGGGTCGTGGGTTCAAAGCCTCGCATGGTCATCGGTCTCGTGCATGGCATCACACGTTAAAACGTAAGGGCTGCCTCTTCCCTAGTTCACACAAGTCTCTCGAAGACTTCCGAGGGGTGCATTCGGTTGGCAGAAATAACAATTTTATAACAACAATAATAACAATTTTATGAGATCACCAGGAGATTTAGACGATGCAAGACGAAATATCATTAATTTTGAATAATATAGTTTTTCCATTACTTTTAACATAAACTTACAAATTTCCCGGTGAACATTAAACTTTACAATTAAGTGATGTGATGGTTTTCATCAGATGTCTCATGCGTTAGTTGAATGAACTTGACCGACACCTAGTTCAAAAATCGGTCACACTCATGACTATATGATATACCAAAAATAAACCAGATAACGTCAAACATTTCAATTATGTTGCATTTTTGATCAAATTAAACGATCAATACTGCATAATCATGAATATATCATTTGAATGATGAAAACTTTGAATATTGCATATAAACATATTTTTCTAAGACATTGCGTAAACTCAGATTTTACGCACTGCTGACAGTGCGTAAAGTAAAACTTTTTCGCACACGTGCGTAAAAAAATCATCTGTGCATAAAATCATCAACTGTGCGTAGAGTAATTTTTTACACACTGTTCATACATTTATGCATTTTTGAAAAATACAGTATTTTGCATCAAATATAACTCGGAAGTCTTTACTTGATAATACGACGTCAATTCATATCATTAAACATTCAAATTAATGATATAATTGCTACAATTTGGCAATATAATAACTGTCGAAGAGAAAGCTTTCCATGAAACACTTTCGTAAAGGGTTTTTTGTACTCTCGTGTTTGTTGTGCTCTGCTGCGCCCCATTCAACAAACTTCACACTCATACAAAAAAGTCCTACTTTACGAACAAAAATTATCTCTTCAATAATTTGCAGACATCAAGATAAATATGTAAATATGTAACTTTTTTAAATATAACCGTATATACATCTTCGTCAATATAATCAATAATAATACCAATAAACTACTTATTATTGCATATTTTGCCAGACGTAAGTTATGTGTCCCATAAAAAAATATTTAATTATTGATCAAAATAATCAATAAAAATTATTATATCATTAATATATACCTTGAGTGATGATAATTTCGAAAACCGATAATAGATGTATCATTTATGTGTTTCCAAGAATTGTTTCACCATAGTTTTTCAGGCACCGGGCAAAATATGAATATTTTTAATGTTGTAGCAATGAAAATATTGGGTGGTATGATTAAAAAGAGTATTTGCTTTTACTTCAAGTTAATGCTCCATATTGTAGTTTTCACTTCAAAAAATCAAAGCATTTCCTCCACACAATTCTTGAAGTAACACTGAAGTAAGTACTAGTAGCAATTACTCTATACTTTGCTTTATTTACTTCGATATACCGGGTGATTCTCCAAGGTGGCTCACCCCTATAACTTTTTTATTATTGAAGATAGAAAAACGAAATTTGGGGGTTGTGTATTATAGTTCAATTTACATTTTTTGACATATTAACTTGCTTTATCGTACTTCCGGTTCGACCGGAAATGAGCATAACTTTCGATTTTTAAATGGGACATCCTATATATTTTTACTTATTTCGATCGAGAATGACATTCTAAATCCAACAACACCTCACTTGTCAATATTTGACAAATGAAGTAATTTTTATTTCAATTTTTATTTTTCGATCTAGAATGCCATGGATCGTGTGAATCGCCTCATTCTTGATCAAGTAACATGGGAAAAGTACGACTTTGAGGCTTTTGAATTCACAGTCGCTGTAAGAATTATTCAAAAGTCTCAAATATGAATTTTTCCAGTTAACGTGAATTTTTCAAATGGAAAGGGGGTGGCTCGTCGGCTTTTTGTGAAAGATCATTTTCTTACGAATAATTTGATACCCCACACTTTCACTTTATTTTCACTATATCTGTGAACGATTGCAAGAAGCGATCATACCCAATAACAAATAATACGTATTCGGTATACTTATGCACTAAGTCCTGTTATTCTAGTTATTCGTGACAAACAATTGAATTCACAGTCGTTTTAAGAATTGTTTAAAAGACGCAAATATCACCATTAGTCCATTAAGTTTCTAAATTTTCAAAATGACCCCCTCCTTGATCACGGCAAAGTTCAACTTTATCAATTGTTGCGCGCACCACATTGTTTAGCTGTTCCGCAGTAACGTTCTGGAATGCCACCCTTACTTTATACTCCAGTTCTTCACGAGTAGCTGATGTTGTATTAAAAACCTGATTTTTAATTGTTCCCCAGAGAAAAAAATCTAGTGGAGTGAGATCTGGTGATCTAGAATATGAAAAAGAAATAATACATTATAAAAAAATATGACATCTCAAGAATGTACCTCGCAGGCCACTGAATAGGTCCATTGGTACCAATCCACTTTTCTGGGAAGGTGTCATTCAGATGTTCTCTTACGATTTGGGAATTGTGAGGTGGCGCTCCATCTTGTTGAAAATAGATATCAACTTGGGTAGCTAGTGGCAAATCTTCAATGAAATCATTTATTTGATTTCTAAGGAACTGCAGATATTTTTCCCCAGTAAGTTGTCCGTCGAAAATTATTGGGCCTAAAAGTTTTCCTTCGATAATACCCATCCAGCAATTGAAACCAAATCGCTCTTGAAAATTTCCTTCTTGCATGAGATGTAAATTTGTTTGTGACCAGTACCTTTTATTATTCCGATTAAACAGACCCAAGTTGGTGAATCGAGTTTCATCTGAATAAATAATTTTAAATGGAAAACGTACATCTTCTCTGTATTTAGTCAAAAACCAGTTGCAATAAGTTAATCTTCGGTTGTGATCGTTATCGTAAAGATGTTGGTGTAGTTGGTACTTGAATGATCGATAATTATATTTGTGGAGAATTCTCCAAACGGACGAATAACTTATATCACACTCAGAAACAATTTGGCGAATTGACGCCGTACAATTCACTTCAACATAGGCCAACACGTCTACTTCTTTTTCTTCACTGACGATGAATTTATTGGCATTTTCTTCTGGTTCATTTCGCATTTTCTTTTCCAGTTTTGGAAAATAGTGCCGAGTGGGATGGCGACGATTAGGGAATCTCTGAGCATAAATTCGAGCTGCATCAGATGCATTCTTTTTTGCTTCTCCGTAAATTAGCAACATGTCAATTTTCTCGTTTCTAGTATAATTTTCCATATCAAATTATGAACTATGCAACAAAAGAATTTTTGAAAGTGACAGCATATTCATTGGCCTATTTGTTTAGGTATAGTCCTAGCAACAGCTTCAATTGTTTGTCACGAATAACTAGAATAACAGGACTCAGTGCATACTGAATACGTATTATTTGTAATTGGGTATGGTCGCTTCTTGCAATCGCTCACAGAAATAGTGAAAATAAAGTGAAAGTGTGTGGTATCAAATTATTCGTAAGAAAATGATCTTTCACAAAAAGCCGACGAGCCACCCCCTTTCCATTTGAAAAATTCACGTTAACTGGAAAAATTCATATTTGAGACTTTTGAATAATTCTTTCAACGACTGTGAAGTCAAAAGCCTCAAAGTCGTATTTTTCCCATGTTACTTGATCAAGAATGAAGCGATTTACACGATCCATGGCATTCTAGATCAAAAAATGAAAATTGAAATAAAAATTACTTCATTTGTCAAATATTGACAAGTGAGGTGTTGTTGGATTTAGAATGTCATTCTCGATCGAAATAAGTAAAAATATATAGGATGTCCCATTTAAAAATCGAAAGTTATGCTCATTTCCGGTCGAACCGGAAGTACGATAAAGCAAGTTAATATGTCAAAAAATGTAAATTGAACTATATATAATACACAACCCCCAAATTTCGTTTTTCTATCTTCAATAATAAAAAAGTTATAGGGGTGAGCCACCTTGGAGAATCACCCGGTATGGAAGTTAATACTGCAGTAATTACTAATGTTGTCAAGTATTTCTTCCATTTGGGAGTGTTTGGTGTAGTTTTCAAGAAGCTACTCATAGACTAACTCCATAGCTTCAACTGAAAAGGTGTTATGGCTTTTTTTATGAATTATGGTAGGAAAAGGAAAGAAATATGTGAACGTAGAACGTATGGGGAGGTACAATATAGAAAATTATATTGGTAAGTCAATTATTTTAGCTAGATTGCTACTATTAAGCTCTGAACTTTCAGGTTCAATAAAAACAATGTTGAATGGATAGCTAGAGAGTTCTGAGGAAATCATATTGAGATGAGATGAGCACCTTTATTAAATGTAATGGAAATTAAACTCTCAACAATCAAACCAATTTGATATTAAACACGTACTAGTATTTACTAGTAGTTTATACTTCTAACCTAAGTTAACACTTCCCATCGAAGCATTTACTTTATGTAAAACATTATACTCCACAATATACTAGGAAGTAAAAGCTCTTACTTGAAGTAAAAGCAAATACTCTTTTTAATCATACCACCCATAATATTGAATTCGATCCATTCACGACCGAATAACTATGTATTTTTGCAAACTTCGCCTGACGTGTTGAATGACTAAAGAATGATATTCATTAAATGATCAAAATAATCGATATAAACTATTCCATCGTTGATATATCTCTTTGGTGATGATGATTTTGAAAATCGAATATAAACGTATTATTTTTATTTGTTACCAAACTTTGTCTCCCCAAAGTTATCCTGGTGTCAGAAAAAATATGTGTACTTTTCGTTAATAAAAACGTTTCATTGAGATTATTACATTTTCTGACCAAATAACCATGTATTTTTGCATACTTTTTCCAACTTTAGTTGAATACCTGAACAAATATGTTCACTTATTGATGTAAATAATCATTAAAAATTATTATCTCATTTATATATCTCTTGAGCGCTGGTAATTTTGAAAATCGAATATAAACATATTATTATTTATATATGTTCCCAAACAAAGTTTTCCTGGCAACAGGAAAAATATGAAAATTTTGCATATTTTCTAATGTAGTATGAAAATATTATATTAGATTGGATACATTTAACGACAAAAAACTTTGTATTACTGCATACTTTGCCTGACGTAAGTTGAAAACTTAAAAAATTATTCATTTCTTGATCAAAATAATCGATATAAACTGTTGCATCGTGGATATTTCTCCTGGGTGATGACGATTTTGAAAATCGAATGTAAATGTATTATTTACTTATGTTTCCAATCTTTTTATCCAGTTTTCCTGGTATCAGACAAAATGTGTGTATTTTTCGTTTTCCACATTATAGTAATAAAAATGTTTCATTCAGATTAATACATTTTCTGAAAAAAAAAAAATGTTCACCTATTGATGTAAATGAGCAATAAAAATTATTATATCATATATGTATCTCTAGAGTGATGGTAATTTTGTAAATCGAATATAAACATATTATTGATATATGTTTCCAAACATTGTCTAACATTGTCTCTCCAAATTTTTCCTGACATCAGGCAAAATATGAATATTTTACATGTTTCGTAATGTAGTAATGAAAATATTATATTAGAATCGATCCATTTTATGACCAAATAACTATGTAACTTTTGGTACTTTTTTGCATATTTTGTCTGACGTGAGTTGAAAATCTAAAGAAATATACGTTCATTTATTCATCAAAATATTCAATATAAACTATTATATCGTTTATATATCTCCTGGGTGATGATCATTTTGAAAGTTTTCCTGGTATCAAACGAAATGTACATACTTTTCATTCCTCATAATAATAGTCTTTGGACATTATGCATAATACGTCATTTTGATAATGAAAATATGATCAGTGAAGTAGGAAGTCAATACAACGCGGAAAGTTAGTACATATCCCCTCAGAAAGGACCGTAGCATTGGGAACATGACTTTTGAAACACTAACTTGACATATATTATGATATGTTCTTTGGACATTGTGTATCATACATCATTTTGATGATGAAAATAAGGTCAATGAAATATGACGTTGATACAACACTGAAAGTTGGGATTTGTCGCCTCAGAAAAGACCGTCTCATTGGAAACATAAGTTTTGACATATGATATGCTATTTGGACATTGATCATAATACGTCATTTCAATAATGAAAATATGATCATTGAAGTATGACGTTGATACAACGCTGAAAATTGGGAATATCGCCTCAGAAAATACGTATAATGGATAAATATTGATGATGTTGACCAACATTCATAAGATGTTAAGTTTATGTTCCACATATGTAACAATTTAAAAAATGTTCACCGTGATACTAGTTGTTGAAAAAAATAGAACAGGAATATGTGATCTAAATTTTTAGGATTTGCTTTTATTCAAAGTTTCTTATTGAGAACGAAGAAAAAAACCAGTTGAAACCATTTTCTTGAGCTCCCTGAACCTCACCAAGCAAGAGCTTTACCAAGCCAAGTAGCTCGGCTGGAAATATAAAAGCATGGCTTGGGCTTGAAAGTCATGCTTTCAAAATTGAAAAGCTCGACTTTGCTTGAATTTTACGTATGTAGGTAAGATTGGCTTGGTTTCAAGCTGTTTCCAAGCTTTTTCAAGTCTAGCCAAGCTTTTCTCGCTCTGTGCACATATTCGAAACGCCATTCACGTGTTGCCACTTCACGGATTATTATTTGAGTTGCAGGAAATATAGGAAGTATTGCAAAATAATAGAAACATCTGAACTGCTCAAAATTAGATTTGGAATATCAGAATATAAGGATGAAAATGCCAAAATTAGACCTGGCTACAAGATGGAATTCTTCTTTACTAGGAACTCAATTTGAAAAGTGCAATAAACGTCCTGTGTGATAAAACGTATGAATTGAAAAATTTGAGGGCAATCGATACAGAATGGTCTCTCATTCAGATCGTCTATAATTACCAAATAATTTTCAGTTAACTCCCAACAACTCTGGAGGCAGAAATGAAATGCACTTTACCAGTTGTAGTTATTGGAAACAATTTATTAGTAGACGAGTTGGGCAAATTTCTTGGCAAAAAAAATATAAGGAATAATATTGATGAGATGATCATATTGTATCTACAAGCATCATGAAATAAAATTTTGTAACATAATAAAACCAACTGGATTGTGTGGTCCTCATTTTATATCATAGACACAAAGTGAAAACTTTCAGTACCACTGTTGGGAAAGGAACCTACACAGGCAGTTTCGAAATTTGAAGAGATATACGAACGAATGTACTACTGTTTCAATAATTCTAATACCGATAACGAGTTTGAGGTTATCGAAAGTGAACACATTGAAAACAACTGTTAGAATTTGATTTAGGTTTGTTGGGTTTATTAAAAAAATCACAAGAAAAAATTCTGGTACTAAAGTATGGCTATACAAAATAGATGCATATTTGGAAATGCCAAAGGTAGAAGGGTGGGAAGATATTCTAGATTGGTGTGACGCCATCAAAACGTTTTACTCACTATCTTTACCTGTAACGACGTCTTCCTTTGAAAGATACTTTTCCAAGTATCATTAACTGTGACTAAACGCGAAATGGATTGAGTGAAGAAGCTATAAGGTCTTCGATGTGCCTGAATAGTTGGACCTCAAATATTGATAAATAATTGATGATAATCTCTATCAGTTATGTATTTTTTTATTGTTTGAGAATTTGTTTTATTTCATTTCACTCATTACAGTTTGTTATTGTCACTAGCAGTTTTTTATTGTTCGATTTTCCTACCCTCCCATCTGTAAAATATTCCCCTGCCCTCCCACATTTCAATGATACAACTTTTACTCACATATTTCAGTACTCCTTTTAGGAAATGAAGATAACCTTGGCAAACATTCTATAAAACTCATTCTAGACCATACTCAAACATATAATACCTAATTCTGAATCTATTGAAATTTGTATTCATTCTTCATTAAAAATCCCATCATTCATTTCTGGTGTTCAATAGTAGATAATAAAAAATTCCAAATATCATACCGGTTGAATGGAAGAGCATGTTCTGATTTCGTTCTTGTATCGGTATATTCAGTTCTGTCTATAAAATCTACTATTATTATTATTTTTAGTTTAGGTTGAAATTTACCGTGCTGAAAAATTGCTTGAAGCTTGGTATGATGATGCTTGAGCTTGGTAATGAAAATCTTGAAATGTCATGATTTTTTTCTTCAAAAGTTTGGCTGGGATTGATAAAAATATAGTTGGACTCAGCTTGATTTTTGATTATCTCTGCTTGATTTCAAGCCAAGCTCAAGCCAAGCTTTCAAAAATCAAGCCAAGCTTTCAACAATCAAACCAAGCCCGTGAATCTCTGCCAAGCATTATATTTGTGAAAAGTATATAATAAATGTTTGAAAAAAAATTTTCTTTTTCATTTTTCCTCTTTCGACAAGCAGTATGAAAATCTATTGAAATAGCAATAAATTGATATAGTGTATATGTTACGGGCAACTTGAGAATTGCGGTCAATATGAATAATGACCGGTCAGTATACATAAGGCCCGTATCAAGTGGGCAATGTAAGTAAAACTGTATGACTAACTACTTTTCCCGGTCAGTATGAATAATGACTACCCTATGTTGGGCAAAATGATAAAGCAAATGAAAAGTAGTGTTTTTGTTTATTACATGAAACTAAACTAGCATAATTCTTTTCGAAAGGTGAAAAAAACAATTCAGCATATAGTATTTTAAAACAAGTTGAACAATTAAACGTAATAACATCAGTATTTACCATACTTTTACTTTGAAGAAAATATTACTTATGGACACCAGTTTAAAAACAAGTTAGAATTCTGGGAGAAATCAACTGAAATAATTGAAAATTCACGATAGTGCAATAATTTCATTAGGATTAGAATTATTTATTCTTGCAAGTTGAGCTTTTGTGACATTTTCAATTGCAGAGCATGTTTGATTTTTTGCATTTAAAACGTTTCAAATTGCAGTCACCAGTACAATTACAATGTTGGAATCCTTGTTCATCTTAACGAGAGTCTTTTCGAGCACATATTGTGTCCACAGTAGGTTGCTGATTTTCTGGTTGACGTTCGTCATTTATTATATCGGCAGATGGTTGTTCCCGTTCGTGACGGTGTTTAGGTTCAATCATAACAGGTGTAGAATGAGTAACAACGGCTGAATTTTCATTTGTGTTATTGCTGTCGTCTTCTTCTGCATCATCGGCTCTGTCCAATATTATGTATTGACCTTCACGAGAATCACCACTTTTTAACATTGCCTCAAGGTCATCTTCACTTACTATTTCCTGAAACCCGTCAAATGATGGCAAAACTGATCTCAAACCTACTTTGGGTTTGCAGCCAAACATAGCTTCGTAAGGACTCCCTGCCAAAAATGTCTCATAGAGACTGATAAAAAAATATTTAAGAGAATTTATGAGATCCAAGTTGGATAGTGAAACCGCAAATCCGTATAGAGCCATACTCGATATTCATCAGTATTTAAAGGACATTACATTAAAGGACATTACATATTCCTTTAATTTCTAATGTGTTCTTAGACATAACTGTTATCCTTTTCTATCAGCGATTACTGAGATGGATGCTACATGTTTCTATGAGGTCCTGCAGTTTGAAAATAAATGAGAACGTATGAGATTTCATCGCAGTAACTTGATTATTTAAATAAAAATCATTGATATTCTGCGAGGTCTGCCAGATTGTTCCTGGCACGTTTCATATGAAGATTGAATTCCAATGGATTTTATAATTTTATATGCACTTATGGCTTATGCACATAAAGAATAAAGTCATTTTCAAATTAGAAAAATTATGTAAATTACACATTCATTTCTAACAGAAACGAAAAGGAGGTAGATCGGGTAGATCGTAGATCTATGCAGTCAGTTTTAATACCATCAGTTCCTCGTCTGTATTATCACAACTCTCGAACTCTCGTCCTACCGTGGTTGGTATTTACTTACTCTGATCCCGCTCTATGAAACGTGGTCTAGGCCGCACCATCTTCCGAGTAGAGGAAGAAGCTCTCCGAGTAGTCGGTTAGAGATTCATTCATTTCACACATTCAGAAGTTGTATGAGGATTACCCCTCATACTGTAACGTTCACCGCTGGTAAATCGTTATTTTTCTAAAATGCTCAAAAAGAAAATGAACTTGCCAAACACTAATCCTTGGTTACCACATGAAATGAGTTTCCTGGAAACATGCCATCCGATTCCACATGATTTATAACCATTTTTATTTCCACAGATCACGGTGCTCACGGATATCTCTGGCGATTTATTCAAATCTGTAATTATTTGTTTATCGAGAAGGATTGTTTACAAAATGTCAAAACAAGATGATGTATATGAACATAGCTGGTTTACAGTCATTCCGATGTCACCTGTTTTTTTTCTCTATTTTGTTTTGTTAAGCCAGGCTCGTTTCATTGAAACGCTTCGACATAAAGTTTCGCTTGCAAAAAAAAAGAGAGAAGTATATTTATTTCCCTCTTTATTTACTCTTGAGATCATGAAGTGCTATTCTGTACTTGCACTGCAATGGGTGTAGTAGTGAATAATCTATACTGCTCGGTTAGGTTCTGAGGCAGAATTCAATGTAAAGCATGTTGGCAACATTGAAAGGAAATATGTTTTTTAATTAATTTAATTTTTGAAGAGGACGGAAGGAAGTCTTTGAATGACCAGTTTGTACATTTCTGACCTGGTAACGCTGGTGCTCGCTGGAGGTTCATTTTGATTTTAATTGAATCGCTTTTGACAACCTACCTATTGATGCTGAGACCATATAATTGAGAGGTGAATATTTTAGTGTGTTTAATTTACTGACTTTCAAATGTTTTTTTATAGAAAGCATGTCCTACAAATTTCTTTTCTTTTTGCCACAGCTATGCCAGGAAAATTTCAGAGGGTCAGATAAGACAGAATTATTGACTCGATGAAAGTAGCACATGATACAACAAATTTCATAGATTTGAATTTGTACCAAATCGACTGTGTGCCTCCTCGGTATTGTAAAGCCTATATGGTATTGTAAAGCCTTTATGGTATTGTAAAGCCGCCCAAGCTATTGTGAAACCCTGCTTTGGTATTGTAAAGCCTATATGGTATTGTAAAGCCCATCGAACCATTGGAAAGTTTGTTGGAGTATTGAAAGGACTGCTGCGGTGTTGTAATGCCTGTTGGGTGTTGTAAAGCCGATCAAAAAGATGTCGACACTCTAGTTGGATGTAGGGAAGCAGACCTGATGTTAGAGATCTCCGTGAGAACTGTGATTTTGGATCCCACTGAAGATCATTTGAAATCCAAGGAAGCCAACAAGTCGTGATATTTCTATATTACTTGTGTCAGGTTTGAATGCATTCAGACTAGGTAAGAGAATGATTATTATCATATTTAATTTTTGATTACGACTTGAAGGACCCATTATTTTGGTAACATTTTACAATCCATTCAGGTCCATAATTTGTTGCTTGAGTCTAAGTATTTGATAGTATTTGATTAAAATTGTTATATGTTACTGTGTCATTTATTTGGAGTTGGGGACACCTCTCTTTCAGCACAGTAAAGGTCTTTCTACAGAGATCGGCCTGTGAATAAGTTTTTTGAATTCATTTTGCACTGTAGATGGCGCCTCATTAACATCGTAAATAAAGAAAGCTTATTCTCAGTGCCACTGGTCGTATCTGTGAGGGTTATCAAGTGACGTCGACCTACGCTCTTGCCTCTCACATCGGATAGCTAGCTGAAGGCAATATTTGTGCCCAATAAGGGTTACAATACATTTTGTTGATCTTGTGTTTATTATTCTGAAATATTTTCGAAATATTCTGGAATGATTTTGGTCAAAAATTAATAATGCTCATCGCGATTAAATAACTGAGTGTTTTTCCCCTTCGCTAATTTTAATTTATGAATTTCTTCGTTAAAACGTCTTTTCACATTTATGAATTCCGTCATTTTGCGAGATAAACGTGCACTTACGTGTTGTCGTTCAGATGTATCTGCGAACCCTTCGCTTCCCCTCCCCTTCCCCTCCCCTTTACCCTCCCCTTTCCCTCCCCTTCCCCCGCGCGTGCCAAACACACGTTGCCGGAACGGCCCGATGTATCATATTCATTACCCGGCCAGAAGTAACAAAGTTTTTCAATTCAAGCTATCTGAAACCTTGATTTTTCAAATGGACCACGGGCCGTTGGGCATTATGAATATGGGCCGGTCGAAGTAATAAATTTATCAATTTGACCGTCGGTCTTGGTCATTAATCATAATGATCGGTCCATATTAATACTGCCCGGTCAATCGAATCGCCCGTAACATATATATTAGGAATTCTGATCAATATAAATTAACCTTCGAATTAGTTGTTTGAATGGACCATTCTTATACATCGTTCAATATCCTCGAATATGTTGTGTTATACTTCACGAACATCTTTACCTATGTAAGAGTAAAAATAACAGAGATCGTTTTCAGTTTTCTTTTGTTCGAAGATAATGTGTCGCCGATCCTGCCCTGTGAATCCTGCCTCGGCACCGTTTACCAACCGACGACGATGAGATTTTCATCAAGTATGCAAATGAAGGAGAAAATTACTTTTCCTATATAATCGTCATTATTTCGACATTGACATCAGAGCCGCGTGCGATCACATATTGCCGTTTTTCCCACCGCTATCGCAGCTTGCCATGGCCATCATGGATATATCAACCGTAATACCTCTATGTGCACTCACGACACAAATATTACACCAATATGGTATCCTCTGGGATATTAAACTATAATCTCATTTATCAAATATGTCAAATAACATGTTTGAATGAATATGGTGGAGAACTTTCATAATTTGATGTGACCTAAGGAAGGAAATTGTATATTTCACAATGTTTTACACGTTGAGTTATCAATTTGGGGGTCATGTGATTTTTCATTGACTTAATCGGACTCATCAGGACCTCATCAGGACCAGTGATATATGTTGAAGTTACTGGCCATGTCTTATCAGGATTATCAAGTGGGTGCCCATAGTGATTAGCTCTGTCTATATATAACTCTTGATATATCCAAATCATTTGATCACGTTCAGAAACAAAACTTTCTAGGCAAGCTCTAATCTTATGGCTTGTCCCCTAAGGTATGTGCTTCAAATCTAGCTGTGTCCCAGAAAGTTCTCTTCATGTGATAGTCCATAGGGTTTCATCTGATACTATACCAAAACTGGCTGGAGTTCCAAAAAAATTCTTCTTTTACTTCAATTATGAAAATGTTGGAGATAATAGCTTCGCAGATGGTGGTAGCCCTCACTACGTTTTTTCTTTTTCTTCCTATCCTGGTCCTCAAATAGATTAAGGGTTATGCACAACAGTACAGTAACCACAGATTTCTTCTGCTCAAAAAATTAAAAAATTTGCTATGAGCTTAGGTTATCAATAGAGGAAAAGGTTTCCAATAAGTTCCGGGCCCTACTTTGTGAAAATCGAAAGAAAATACGGTGTAAGGAATTTTCCAGCTATAACTTGAAAAAACGTGGAAATTGAAAAAAATATGAAGGAATCAAAAATGATGCTGTGAACATTTAAAAAAAAAAAGTTCTATTTATATTTTACGAAAAATCAAAGGTTTTCTCTGAAATCACTTTGGAACGTCATAACAACGATCGTGTCGGAAACGCTCACGTTTTTAAATAAGAGATAATGTTTTCAAAGTTAAAACTGGCATTACTCAGGCTCTGCTTAACGGATTTTGATAAATCAAACGGAGGATTGAAGGGTGAGGGTAAGGAATCTGCGCAAGGGGTGATTTCAACGTCCCTAGCAGCAAAACTGTAGATTTTTTTTGGGTTGGCGCAATGGTAAACATTGGTTGAGAATAACATGGACTATATCATAACGAAATTTCAAAAAATTCACCTGTACCCAAATTCCATAAGGAGTTTGCGGGGTTCATTATGGAGTAAATTTTGTTCCTCAGATAAATGTTACATGTTGATTTAGCCCCTCCCCCTTAAATTCACTTCTGGATGCGCCCATGATTAGAATTCATATTTCTGCAAATTTTTTTCAGAAACTGATTTTAACTATAAATCTATGGATGTAGGAAATTATAACGAAATATGAGAAATAAAATTTGTTTTTGGAAAGTTTTTACAACCTAATTACTTCACTGAAGCCTTCCCTGCGCATATCCTGCTTGATTAATAAAATTCGGCAAAATGATGAATGCTTCTCTGTGTGTGTTGCTTGTACACAGGAATTTTAAATTAAACAGGTTGTTAACATGTATGCTCTACTCGCTACATTCAGAATATGATACGGCTTTAAAAGTAAAATAAAGCTACCATTCATTGAAAACAGACTAATGAAGTTTGTATATTAAACTTCCACCTCTCAAATGAGTCTCGCGCCACAAAATGGTTTCTCTGTTGTTGTGAATGTGTACGTTACGGTACTAATTAATAGCAGGAATGATACCGCTCGTAGGTTTTCAGTTACATGGAATGAAATCCGTGTAAACCCAAACAGCGTTGCAGACCAGACACCAAAAAGTTTCATTTAAATTCTGCGCTGGGATGGCATCCTAATGAATCGAAGTTTGAAGTGACTGACGGTATGATATTTTTGAAATGATCTAAATTCGAAAATTAATGAGGGAAGATATTCAATACGTTGTTTATGTTTGATAATTAATTTCAATGATTGGATGGAAGTGGAATTCAAAACCGCCCTAAATTTCAGTGTTGCATGATATCTACCACCATTTACATCATTATTGAATTCACATTCTTCAGATTCAGTTGTTAAACAGAAACTTTTTCAATTTAACAATTCCTTCTCTGTTCAAAAATCAGGTTTAGGCTCTAACCTCAGTACGTTCTTGGCTGAAGTATTCATGTCAAATTTTTAATCTACCATGTCAGATCACCCCAATTTTTAAACTGTATCATTCTGTTACCGATAAGTCGATGACATAGTAGCACTTCTCTCAATACGCTTTGGATGACTTTAATAATTTTTTTAATTTTCCTAAATTCCGTCAACCCAAGAATTCAGTTTACCACAGAAATTGAATCAGCCAATAAATTCCTTCATTTGGACCTAGATGATTCACAAATCTGTAACCCTATACAGAAAATCGACATCCACTGACGATATCATACTTTTTCAATAACCATCCATGCATACAATCAGAAATTTCAATCTATTTATTCAAGTTTTCACCGTCTGCCTACAATAATTCTCAATGATTTAAACTTTTCATTAGAACACAATATCAATGAATAAATTGCCATCAATCAATGGATTAAAAATATATTAATTTCAAACTATAGATTAAGTTCTCAATCAAATCCAGTAATTAAATTTTTCTCTCTATTCTGTTTTAGTATCTTGTTATTGAATCTGAAAATAACGCTGGTCAACAAACTCAATGTCAATAATATGTCAAAGGACCCCTTACACCTTATATGGGAAAAAGGCTCGCCGTTTAATTTCTTGAATTTTTAATAAGTTGTAGAATTGATCATTCTGATGGAATGTTTCAATGGGCGCAACACCATCCTATGACTAGTTTTAGAAATACAGGGTGTTGAATATGGGAAATATTCATTTTTCATCACTCCGTATCTCCCAAGTTATGATTTAGTTCAGATTTATGTTTTGTGGTATTATCATTGCATCCTTGTATGACGAATTCATGAAAAATTCATTTCCAAATCTTTTCGTAGTACAGGCGATTTCACTTGATAATGATGCTTTTTTGAAACTTTCACAATTTTATTGTTTTATAGAGTAAAAATTCGAAAAAAAAGGTATTTCTGCGAATGAAACAAGTATAATATGACTTCTGAGAAACACTAAGCATGAAAAAATTACTTCTCCCCCCAGCAATGGGGAAATGTACAGATCTAAGATTGTTTCACACATTTTTCGTCTTGTATATGAAAAACCCGTCATAGAATTCCGATGAAAATTTTCTACAATATGGATGAAGGTATTTCAAGTTCTCCTATGAAAAAATATCGCTACCTTTTTGGACTCACTTATGAGCTATACGGTGATGAAAAAATCAAGGTATTTATTTATTAAAGAACAACTAATTTTTTAAATTGACACCATTTGACTCTGTATACGATGAAACACATCATTTAACATTCTTCGCGAGAATTTTGTCATTTTCGGTGGGTGTCCCAAAAACCAAAATTCGTAATTTTTCCATATTCGTGAATCATCTTGTATAAATTGTATCAACTGTGATTATAGATGGAATGAATTCATAATGTTATGTGATACTTCTACTTTATTTCGCATTTTCTCTTAATAATAAAACAAACAGAATTATGAAAGTCCCAAAATAGCATTATTATCAAGTGAAATCTCCCTGTACTACGGAAAGTTTTTGAAATGAATTTCTTATGAATTGGTCATACAAGGATGTGATGATAATACCACAATAGATAAATTAGAACTAAGTCATAACTTGGGAGATACGGAGTGATGAAAAGTGAATATTTTTTATATTCAACACCCTGTATCTCCAAAACCAGTCATAGGATCGTGTTGCGCCCAATGAAACATTTCATCAGAATGATCAATTCTACAACATATCAAAAATTTAAGAAATTTGATTGGGAGCCATTTTTCCATATAAGTTGTGCGGGGTCCTTTCTCTTTTTGGTTTAAAACTTTTAGTATCCTCAAACATTTGTCTGGAGTTTAAAAATTGAACTGATTTAACCCTGTCGCCAGGCCGCAAGTTTAGAACTCGACTTGCTGATCACGCTAGAATTATAGACTCAAACTCCGAAAAATGCAAATTAATTCAAATTTTGTTTTTTCCAACACATTATAAATCAGAAACGTAATTTTGCTTTCAACTCTGACTTAAAAATTTTACGCGTTTGCGACAAAGGCAAAATATTCAATAAAAAATTCAGAATTTCAATGTATAACAGACCCAGTTTGACAGTTTAAATCTTTTTTTGTCTTGTCTATTTTGATATCTTATCTCTAATCTAATAAGTGAATATTTTTGAACCTTTGGTGTGAATACAATTCAAGAAAAAGAAATTACCCAAGATGTCAACAAAGTTAGCATCTAACTTTATTGGCGAAACACACGTCGAGTGTGATTGTGACGTAGTTTTGGTGTTTGGGTAGTTTCTTTTTCTTGAATCTTATCTCTAGAAAATAACCTCACATATGTATGCGAGAAAGACTGGACTGAGTTAATGGGTTCTGCAGACGTCATCTTCAAATCTTCAGCGACAAAAAAAAAATACTGGAAAACTCCAGAGAATATATGCAAGCCAGGTGATACCGTATACGTCTCACCTCTAGGAACAAACTAAAGGTTGTTCACGTGGAGAGGTAAGCAGAATACCGATGCCACGATCCACCAAATTAGTTACAGTGGGACAACCAAAATGGTGGAGGTGTTATACGAAAAAGAGGAATAGAGGAATAGAGGAATAGGCGACAGTGCTATGAATCTGGTATTAGATAGAACGATTGTGAATTCTTTCAGAAACGCCGTGGATCATTTAGATACCAAATAATTCAATGGAAACGTCTAGAAACAGTAGTTTTTGTTATAGATCGTAATGCCGAATATTCTTATTTTTGTTCAGGTTTTCTAGATAGTCGATAACTCATATTTTTCTCTTATAGAAAATCTTTTGTGAGATTTGACAGAGGGAATATGCAAGTGATTTAAATTTACTTGATTTTTTTCACCTCATATACTTTATTGTCTTGAAATTACACCTAAACCATTAGTTCATCATTTAGTTTGTATTCAACTCCATAAAACTTTAATCAAAAAGTGCATAATAAGCGCGCGTAATTCAAATTTGCGAAACGCATCACTATTGGTCGAAACGAAGAATGACGTCACGTGACACGTTATGAAATTTATCTGTGTTGATATTCATACTGTGCTAGTCGTCTTTCATATAAAATTTGTTTTTATTTATATATTTGTAGTGTTTTCCATTACATAGTGCGATTTTGGTCTAGTGACAATTGTAAAATATCAAGAGCAATGACTGAAAGTGGTTTTGTCAAAGCACAATCCGACAATACCTGAACTGATAAGTAGTAATAGTTTATCAAATGATAGTTTTCCTTTTGTAATTTAGGTGAGGCAGGTATATACAAAACATTTATGCATACAAAACTTACTTCTGATCAATTCACTTCATGTTAACTATCGAAATACAATGTACTCACATTGAAATGATCTTCACAACAATGTAAATGTGATATTGGAGCTACTTCGCCTCTTCTCATAACCTTACACCATTGTTTACGTATATTTTCGCATCTCTTGGAACAGAAAAAAATACTTTTTCTCCAAATGACATTAAAAGCGACCTTTTAATGACACTTGGCAGGCTTAGAAGTTGTACTTTTAATGCCTAGGCAGAAAAAGTCCACTTTTACTGCCTAGGCAGAAAAAGTTCGTTCAATTTCTTTGAAAGATCGGAAAAATAGACAATCAGCACATTTTCAGAGAAAGATCCTATATTTTTCTTCTGTCTATATTCCATGAATCTGCTGTGAGTTCATATACAGTTCTTGATTTTTCCGGTAAAAGGTTAAATTCCACATCTCGCGCCTGGTCTCTTATCTCAGGTGATGTTAATTGCATCAATTCATCCTCACTTTGCAGGAAATCCATTCCTAACATGACAACTTTTCAAAATTGACAATGACAAAGTAAACAGTAAACAAACATATTCAACAAACGTCATCAGCGGTAAACATAGTAACGCAGGGCCCAGTTACCTTTGATAAAATAATTTAGTTATTTGGATATTGATAATGAAACGCAATTTAAATATGAAAAAGTCGATTTTGCGTGGAATTGGAACAAATTTGAAGAAAAAATTATATGTTTCACACGGCAGAAAAGCAGATTCAATGCCTTGGCTGGTTTCATAGCCTCGCTACGCTCGGCTATGAAACACCAGCCGCGGCATTAAATCTTGTGCTTTTATGCCTAGTAAAACTAACTATTACTTGGTGTACTTATAATTGTGTTTTGGCATTCCGGAACTAGACAATACCTATAAAATGGTTTTTTAGCATATTCTTTAAAACTGCAAAACTGTCAATAGTGTCAATATCCATAACTATAGAAAGGCTTGTTCATTGAAGACTGCTCTGGTTGATCGAGATCACTTTTAAATATGTTCATCTTTCTCTAACACTTGTACTGCATTTGTCTTACTCTTTTATAAAATATCAACTTCAAGCAAGTAGAGCAATCAGAGTGTCTCAACGAACGACACTGAAGAAGAACAACTGAACAATTGACGTCATCCACAGCGGGCGAAAATGGAGGCGTTCAAATAGGTCAAATTCAATCGGTACTTTATGTATTATTTTAAAAATTAATTCCAAGGCTTTGAACCGTATTTATATTTTTTACTATTTTGTAACGAAGTAAAAAATTTATTAAACAAATAAAAAAAATTATCCATATTCCCTATTGTTGATTGAAAATTGGAAGTATCAGTGTAGTTGTCGAGTTTAGTTGAGCTAATAAAGGCAGTTGTGCAGCAGAGTATCACTTATTGATACCAAAAAACGCTGCAGTATACCATGTTAAAGTAACCGTTGATAATTCACAAAGAATTTGCGATAAAATAATTCTGAGATTGGATAAATGTCTACCTCTGGCCCCACAAGACCTGGTATTGAGTGAAGCAATTGACGGATCGCTTGCAATTGCAAAGCATTCTCTTGAAGAAACTATGTGTGTTCTAGAGCTCGTAAGTTTCCGATGGGATTGGGATCGGGACTGTTGGTGGGCCAATCCAGTGCTTGAAGATTTTCATCTGTGATGAAATAATGAATAATATTGGTTATGTTAGTGGAAGCCTGCATTATCCTACTACAGAATGAAATTTTGACCATCTTGATCGACAAATGAGACAACACTGGATTGGAGAATCTCCACAATGTGTCGTTAGGCTATAAAAAACCCGTTTTCGCGAACCTGCGAAGCCCTTAAACTGATTAATTATGAACCCATCTTACTTTCATTTTATAGTTTTGGATATTAGATGTGAACATTTCATCAATATAATTCAGTGTTTAAAAGCATATGTCGTAAAAATAATTGATCTACTAGTGGGTTTTCCTCTCACGTCCTATCCATTTCGTGAAATAATTCCAAGGGGATTCTTTTTTCAAATATTTTTCTTTTGTTTCAGGTGAGCAATGAAACAAACCATAGAAATTCAAACAATGAGGTCCTGAAGGTAATGTGAAATAATTCGTTTTTTCTCCTTAACCGGCTCGTGCTACTTAACGAAACAGTTGGTGGCATAATTTGAAGCTATCTTATTTTAGTTCCGTCTCCGCAGTGTGAAAAGATAAAACGGATTGGCCATAGGTATGATCTGAGAACAACATTTGAAACAACCAATACCCTAAGGTCAATACTTAAGATACGAAACAAAAAAAAAGTAATTTTTGTTCGAAAAATTGTGTTTATGACATAACTTAGGTGTTGTAGAAGTTGAATAAGTGAAAAAAATATCGAGACTTTATTGACTGTGTATGACAGAGAGAACATACAACTTATATAATACATCGAAAAATAATTGGTTAATAATATCCGAATAAATTCTCTCATCTGATATATTGGAATGGAGTGTTGAAAACACATTGAAGAAATAATCATATCAATAAAGAAGGAAGTTGAAAGAAACTTTCTGTATTTGAACAAACTCATCAGAAATAGGCCACAAGAAGTACGAAATAACAGAATGGTAATAGATTGATACCGGACTCCCAATGTATCAAGATAGCAAATCGCACTCTTGAGAATTTCTTTGCTTATCTCATTTACTTTGTCAAAAATATCTAAATATCTCCAACCCTGATATAAATAGAGTTTTCAGCAAGTTTCAATAAAGGAGACAGATATGGTCTCCAAAACATCAACCTTTCTTTAGAAAAAGAAATATTTTTCAAGTGATCTGAACTTATTGTAACGGGCCTGGAGACGGACCTGTCGTTCCTGTTTTCGGAAATAGTGTTATTAGACCATCACCGCATTCCGATTGAACGAGAATTCTGAACGGTTCTAGATTGTTCCATGTGAGTGGAGCAACGAATATTCGAAGAGAAGGATCGCGATTAATCGAGAGCAGATCACTGCAGATATAAATACCTCACGAGCAGCGAATAGAGTTTAAATAGTTGACAATTCCCAGTTAACTAAGCAGTACCTAAATTTGTATACAAAATATTTATAAATAATTTCGAAGGAATGAACTAGCAGTTATATTTCACGAGTATAAATAAATTAGTGGAACCATATAAAAATTAAGTTATTTTTCTCATATGGACAAATTCAAGAAATGATACGTGACACAACATTTATTGATTTAATTCAAGACGACGGTCTGTTAACGCAGTACCTTATTGGGGTAAATTGATTCATTTGCCCTTCTATACAAGACAAAAGACAAAAATGTTTATTTAATTAAATGGTATAAAATGTATAAAACGACTTACAACATGTATATATTTTCTGTGAATAAACATTTTTTATTTTCAGACTGTGGAAGGTTAAAACACCGAAAAGACCTTATGTGTTTGAAATAATTCAATACCTGTCGTGGTATTAGCCAAAGGAGTATTTTATTCATGAAAGGCATTTGCCGAACAGTAGGTGGATGGTAGACAGATCTCGTGGTGGTTGATGACAATGATGGTCACACAACCAGAATAACACAACAACACAACACTCAGCTCAAGTACTATCCTAGAATATGTTTGTCAGAACTTTAGTGATCACGGTACTAGTTCACTAGACACTCTTGTAAGTATTTCAGATCACAAAGCAGTATAGAATTCTTGCAAAATAGATGCGATTAAAAAAAAGTTAAATGAGATTCGGGAGTATAAACAGTATAAAAAACTTTGAATGCTTCAACTACTATTGTAAGTCGGTGGATTGGTGTGGGGTACTATCTTCTCTTGAACCACTAAACTCATTTCAGCATACTCTAGAGGATGGATTGAACCAATGCTTTCCATTGTAAATAATCAAGGCAAAAATGTAAGCGTTGGGTAATACCTGGAATCCGAATATCTGAAAATAACATGTTATTCCTTTTTTAGGTAAAGTATCACTTGAAATCTCAAATATTTTTAGACGGTCCTGTAATGACATCAATTTCACTTTTTATACTATGGATCCAATTCCCAAGACGTTAGTTAATACTAAAGATAAAGTACCTCTCTCCCACTAATCAGGCGTCAACATAATCTCTTGCTCACACCTGAGTGTGTTGCTCAAGACGTTGGACAGAGTGTTTGAAAAATTTAAACCAAAGTTTTGAAACATGGTGAAGTAAGTTCTAGAAACCCATACATATATGAATAAAATACTTAAAGTTCGTTTGGTAAGCATATTCTCAATCACCATCACAACTTTGATATTGATACCGATTAAGCCATTTTGCACGTTTGCCGAAAGGGTTCTTTTCCTGAACTTTTTTAAACCAAATCTGCTATAAATAATCCGAATGTTGTATCTCTAAACGAACAAGTACAATTTGATTTCAAAAAGTATTTTAAATCCTTTATTTTTCACAAAATTTTCTTTCTTAACTTGATTTTCTGAAAAATTGAACGTTCTGTGGTCGTTGTGTATCTTTTCGTTTAGACAGTTGTAAGACTGGTTGGCTCTGTGCTGTGGTTCATCCATCTTCGATGAATGTTGCACTTGGCGTTGTTGGGGATAACTACTCAGCCATAAACTTACTGATCAGTACATACATAGAACACAGAACACTTGTTGTTTCGGTTTGGATCTGTGTCCTATTCAACAGTGTTCTGTGTATGGCGTTCTTGTGTCAGTACTGTTCCATGGTGGTGACTTTTCATTTTGCTTAATTGTCATTCAGCACTCACTTCCCTAACCATTCCACATGCTGTTGGATCTCCTATTTAGTTTGGCTAAATGATTTAAGCCTCCCTTAGAGGATATAATTTTAATGAAAAATGTTATAATGTAACAACATTCTTCTTCTTCAACACTTTTTTAACAATGCTTTAACATGTAACACGTAATTAATGGTTTTCCCCTTCACTTTTTCTTCTCCATGTAAGTGACACACATTTTACTTTACTACCTATAGTTTCACTGTCTTTCTTTTATTGTAGAATATAAATTTAGCTGATGAGGAACTTATCTAGGTTCGAAATATGTACTATTCCTACTTCTAACTAATTGATGGTTATTTACTATTCGACCATCACATAACTAATCGATTACGATACTAAATTGTGGAGATGACTTTTAGTTTTTCTACTTCGTAAAATAAATTGCGATCACTGTATCTGATTAGGAAATTTACAGACTTTTACACATTTTTTCTTAATATACTACTCCAATTACGGGGCCAGGTAGCCGAGTGGTTAAAGCGACATTGTTTCAATCACTTTGGCTGCCAGTCGGCGATGGTTCAAACCATGGCAATTGCAGAATTTTTTCTGATGGCCCGAGAAAGTGTTAGGAATCGCACGTAAAAAGGTAAGACCTCGTTAATATTTGGCTCGCACAAGTTTCGACTTCTGAAGGCTGCAGTTCGTAAGGGGACGACAGCTGGTTAACGAAAAAAAAAACAATTTTAACAAAACCAAACAACAATGACACAAAAGTTTACGCACGTGACTGTATCAAGTTTTATATTATTTCTTCTAGTAACATACATTTTTAAATCTAATATTACATTCACTCTCTTTGTCAATAAGAATTTCGTTCTTCAGATAATAAAGAATATTTGGTTGATTGATTGATTGAAGTCCTGCAATTTGTCTTAGAGAGCTCATGCAAAACCGTTTATTTAAAACAAGGATCTTTGCACATATGTCCAACAGATTTAATTCAATATCCGTCGAAGTATTATCGACGGAAGTATAGCCAGTTTTTAAATGGATGTTTCCGGATGTTTTACGATTTACAGTTGATTTCATCATGAACAAACGACAACATACCTAAAACGTTTCTTATTCCAGTGTTGAAACGACTTCGTACTCTTCGTGCTGAACCGGTCCTGTCTTTCCCTTCATACATGCATGTTACATGTTGACATTGGGAGTCCTAATCTTTTTAATAAAGAGCAAGAATTGGGAAATATTACATGTATTCCAGAAGTTCATGTTAGGCTAATACTATACTTCTTTATTAATATTGAAGTTTCTCTGTGTATTTGCATTCTACATGTTGCCAGTCGTATATTACGGCGTGTTTATTGTACATACACTCGTAGTGCCCCGATAATAAAATACGTTTTATTACGCGTTTACGTCTGTGCTGTATTTCCTTCGTAGATTATGGATTATGGAGTGCTATGAAACTCATAGTTTGATTTTGGTTACCTATTTCCTGGTATCATTTTCTATATACGCGCTTGACAGATTCAGCTCAGACTTTTAAATTTTTTTCTCAGGAACACTTTTGTCAAAAATTCTAAAAACCCAGTTTTTTTTTAAGAAACTTTATTTCTTGAAAATCATTATTTTCATCAAGGATTAGATTCCCAAAGAAAATTTAAAAAAAATCCTATTAACAATGCATTTGTTTGTAACAATTATTTAAACAATGAAAGTTATATATTTTTAAGATTATTTTGGTGTAACTTATCGCAAAAGTGAAACAAAGTAAGGATATTTGAAAAAAAATCTGAATCCGCATTTGCGTTTTTTTATTTTTCAATGCCTTTAGATTGTTAATGAATGAGTGAAAAATCAAATAAATTTCTCAATGTTTCCAACAGCTTTTCTGAATACTTTTAAGAATATCTTCAAGAAGTAAAAATAATTCTAGGTGTGTAGTTTAGAAATATTCAGAGTTTTTATGTAAACTGACAACTAATAAAAGATAACTTCTTATCAAAAACAAACATAATTGAAATATAGGGTTAAACATTTATTGTTCACGGATTATTTTTTATGTGTTCAGATATCACCAATATTTTCTAAATCCTCAATATTCATATTTTCCAGTTTAACATTATTTTCTATACATGCCATTTCCAAACAAATGATACCAAAATCATAATTTTCGGTGGTCTAGGTCAGCTTTTTGACAAAAAGGCACTTGTGACGATAAATTAATTTGCAGCATGAACTGATTAGTTATGATTATCATGTTGTATGAAGTGATGGTGAATAATCATACAGTGCGGCTTTTTTTAGTCAACCCTGTTAACTTTTGAACGGTTCGACGTACAAACATGAAAAAAACGCATTTGGAGGGTTTCACTGATGCTACTTATTGATACGAAAAATATGGTGATTGCTCCACAGGGGACGCAGGGGCACATCAACTCAAAATTTTTAAATGGCATGGGGGTCAAGTGTCACTTCGTTGAAAAGAGTATTCAATTCTCTTTACAACCATCTAAATTTTTTCACAATTTCGATTTTTATGCCTTTCGAAATTTTCTAGTTGATGTGCCCCCAGCGTCACCTTTCGTGTAATTGCAATGTTTCTTCTTTCAAAAAGTAGTAGGGGTAATTCCCTTCAAAATGTTTTTGGTTTCATTATTTCACAACAATCCGTTCAAATTTATCGAGGTATGACTAGTTTTCAGATCCGCATTTATATTTGATATTTCGAATTTGAATTGCAAAAAAAATATTAACGAAATTTGAAAAACATTAGATGGTTGTAAAGAGAATTGAATTCTCTTTTCAACGATGTGACACTTGACCCCCCATGCCATTTAAATTTTTTGAATTGATGTGCCCCCGCGCCCCCTTTTGAGCAATCTCCATATTTTTTGTTTCAAAAAGTAGTATCGGTTAAACCCTCCAAACAATTTTTTTTTCATGTTTTTACGTCAAATCGTTCAAAAGTTAACAAGGGGAGGGACTAAAAAAAGCCGCAATGTAGATATTATTGCAATGTTTTATAATTATTCCTTATCATTTATCACTACATATTTTACGCAGTGTGGGCCATGTTTGCAACATTTTTTTGAAACATTTTTATTATCAGAGTTACAAGAAACGCTTTATACCGGATCGTTTCTGCATATATATCGAAGAACCTAAAAAAAAATTATTTTGACAGGGCGGCAATTTTGCAAAATTTCTTAGAAATTATTAATATATGTTTATGGAAAGAAATGGATCCACCACTCTTCCCTGTGGTACTCCTTTTTGGATTCCAGTTGAACCTGAGAAGGACTCAGTATTTTGTTTTTTAATATATACTCTTTGTTTACTATTACTTAAGCAGGATTTGAAGAGGTTCAAAGCATTTCCTCTGATTTCATAACAGAAAAGCTTTCGAATTAAAATGGAGTGATCAAAACACTGAAACGCCTTACTGAAATCGAAAAAAATACCACAGGCACAAGAGTCTTGTTCAATTAAGTGTTGAATTTCATCTATAAATCTGAACAAATCCATTTCAGTACTTTTTCCTTCGAGTAAACCTTGCAAAAATTCATAATTCTCATGGATATAATCATTTAACTAACTTGGAAAGAGCTGATAACAAATCAATTGGTTTGTAGTTGGTCATGTCATTTTGTTCACCTTTTTTGTATAGGGGTATAACTATAGACAACTTTATTTAATCTTGGTAGGTACTAGATATCAGGCAATCTCTGAAAATGTGGCATAGAACTGGTAATAAGGAGGGTATGCACATTTATAAAAATTTTGGTGGTAAATTATGTCAAAATTTGCTCATTTTGTATTTCGGTTTGCAGCTGGCTTGAATTATTTTCTCTCCACTTTCTGGTTATGGAAATATCGAGTTGGGATTTATTTTACTAAAAGTGATTTTTTTATTGTGATTTAATACTTCACCATCTATGGGTGTTAGTAGTTTGGTTCCCGTCAGGAAATGAATTATAAATTTATTCGAGATGTAATTTAGTTCCCAATCCAAATTTTCGGCTTCTCGTTTCGGACACCGACCACTACGATGGCCCAAATTTCAAAGCACCCAAATTTCTACACGAGGTTGATTCATTCTGGTTGGATAACACTAAAAACATTCTCTTCACAAAATGTGTTTTGCACCAAGAAAAAATGGTGCAAAATCTACCTACGTTATCGATATCCACGCACTCACATTTCTAGGTGATGTTAGTAAATAAAAAAATGTTTTAATAACTCGGGAATCAAATTACACATTTTTTTGGCCCTTCCCAATCTGGGAACCGAATTACATGTACCCCTCTTAGTACAGCTCCCATAGTAAAAAAATCACTAATTGAATTGGGAATTTCCTGAAATTTGGTGTGGGGTTAGTTCAATAATAGACAAACAGGTATCCAATGAGTTCCGGGCCCTACTTTGTGAAAATCTGGTTCAAAGAATTATCCGACGCTTTTCTGGCCGTAATTCGGAAAAAACTTGGAAATTAAAAAAATATTAGGAGACCAAAAATTAAGCTAGGAAAATTGGGAACAAAAAAACTCCCATTCGCTTTTTCTGAAAACCTTCACGTTTGATCGAAAAATCAAAGAGAAGGAAAAAAAATTATCCACTCGGCCTTTTGATCGAAAATCCCAAGTTAAAAGATGAAAAATTATATCGAAAATGTATTCTTTCCTTTACATTTTTATGTTTTCAAAAGAAAATACACATGGGAGATCATTTTGATTTACATTGAAAAACTTAATAGATTTATTTTAAATTATTCTTCATCGCTAGTTGTCTCGGGATCTATATCATCGAGATCGTCTAGATCTTCTTCAATAATCTTATCCGAGTTCTCTTTAGCGTCACAAATAGTAGGAATATTACTACAACCATTATTACCTTTTTCACAATAATTTTGGTGATATGAATTTGAATTCATACAGGAATCCACTTTAAAAGTTCTTTTATTATAAATCTGCTCACAATACTGCCAAAACTGAAATATACTCTTTATTCCTGCTTGAGAATAATCTAAAAACCCACTTCGGAACTGACTTGGGCACGTGTTGGGAACAGACAACTGCAACCGGGAAGGGCATGCGCAGAACGCGTCAGTCCGAGCTATTCAAGAACGTGGTTCCAGTCCGCCCCAATACTCCCTGAACGACACAAAAAAAACACATGGCCATTGAAAATCAGTGCACGAAAAGATATATGAATATAAGTGTTAGTATTTACCTGAAAGTATACGGTTTATCCCGGGTCGGAGAACGAAAACACTATTCTTTTAAAAAAAGTCTGTCTCCTTTCATAAGTTAGTGACATCAACAACATTTTTTTGTTTTCTTTTCAACGTCATAATAATTGATATAACTTATACAGAGTCTTTCTGAACTAAACCACAACATTTTCCCCACTAGTAATTTCATTCCTCAAATAAATGATAATTACGAACTATTTCTAACATCTAAAACAATAAGTCCAGAAGCTGGTCTTCGAAAAATAGAACCGGTACTAGTCTTTATGTCAACGATTATGATTCTTCCATCTTTGGCAGGATAAATATTGTTGTAAATACCCTTCTGCCAAATATTTCTTGGTCCATTGGGGTCTACCATTGAGACCACATCACCAACGCTGATTTTCTTCATATCATCATTCCACTTCGATCTCCTCATGAGGCTTGGCAAATATTCTTGGATCCATCTTCGCCAGAACATGTCTGCCATCCTCTGAGCGTCTCTCCAACTGGATAACAAGTTCAAGTCTCGATCGGAAGTTTCAGTACAGGAAAGTGCAGAGGTCGGTGATCCAATGAGGAAGTGATTTGGAGTCAAAGGTTCTGCATCATAAAAAGGCATTGAATTTAGAATGATTTCACATTCGATGAGGAGCGTCCTCAGGATGTGTTCTTGTGGAAATCTAGATTTCAAAATTTCTTTGAGAATCTTCTTCACGCTTTGTATGAGTCTCTCCCAGCAACCACCCATGTGAGGGGCGAGCGGTGGATTGAAAAACCATTTGATTCTTTTCATGGTACAAAATCGCATCAGTTCATTCTGATTAAGAGTCTGCAAATGATGTGTGAGTTCTTTGTCAGCTCCCTTGAAATTTTTTCCTTTATCGCTGTAGAGCTCATCAGGAAAACCTCTACGACAACCAAATTGACGGAAAACATTTATAAATGAATTTGTACTCAAATCGTGTGCAATTTCAAGATACAGCATTTCTGTTTTGCGCCTACATGTCGATCCAAAAAATACCTCAGTAATTTCGTAAATGTCTGGTTCCATATTCCTGTTCATTCCACGCCAAACAATTCGTTGAGCACAACAGTTTCCAGAAATAACTTTAACTTGCAAAAACATTTCCTTGATGTCAGATGCAGGTCCATTCTTATTTACCAGCAGAGGCTAATTGTCTTGTCCAATCAATGTTTTGGATTGAGCATTTTTCATGGGAGAAATCTTGTCCTGTACGTATGGATACAGCCTTTTGATTTCGTCAACGTTTATTGTTTGAGAAGGGAGAGACAATTTCGCAGTTCGTACGTCACTTTGCTGATGGACCAAGTCATCGTTTGTCCATTGTAAACACAAACTCTGCACGGGACCGGTAAGTTCAAGAGAATTGGCAAATTCTTCATAAATGAGAGATATTGTAGAAGCGTCGTCCAAAAGCGCAAAAGTTTCTACCTTATATTTACCGCAGCAAACTACAATTGGTAAAATTTTCAACAATACTCTCCTATTATTATTGCCCTGACTGTTAGTATCGACAACTGCAGATTCATCAGAAATCTTAATATTTTCGGAGTTTGAAGAAAAATCCTTATGTAAAAGTTCATAATGAGATCCTTTACATTCATTAATTCCGCAAACCTTCCTTTTCTTGCATTGTCTTATGTTGTGAAATGGAAATAAACAAGAGAACCATATTTCACAGAGGGCACTTGCAATTGCGTCCTCTGATATTTTGAGGAACGTTGCACAAGTATCTGTTAGATTTAATTCAATACCCGTCGTGGTCTTAGCCAGGGGAGTAGTTGTTTTATGTCAGGTACTTGCCTTAATAAACCTACTTAGTAGGTGTATATAGGAGTAAAAGGTTCATCATCGGTCGGTAACGACTGTTTGTTATTAAACGATCTCCCAAAGAATTCTTTTTCCTTCATTTTTCATTTTCTGTTATGAAAGACCACCTCTCATCTACAGTGAACGCTTTGAATTTTGAACACCCCGTAAGATGATGGAGTTCATTTTTACAACAGAGACATGTCTTTTTAACCGTTGCCAGAGTAACACCTTTTTTCACGTTTTTGAATTTTGAAGTCGAATTGTCACTTTGAACATCAAATTTTGGAAAATGAATTTGATATGCCGCATTCGCTTTTTGATCAAGCCAATTAACAAACTCTACAGTTTATATTTCGGTTTGGGTATTTTAGAAATGTATTATACCCATGAGAGTTCATATGAGTTTGGTAATTTTCTCATAACAGGTTGAATGGAAGAGCATGGTCTGATTGCGTTACTCACGTGACAAGATCAGAACATGAATTCTGCCTTTTGACAGAAATGTGAGAATAAATTATATGTTTTTGTATCGGTATATTCAGTTCTGTCAATAAAATCTATTATTATTATTATTATTATTATTATTATTATTTATATTATTATTATTATTATTATTATTATTATTATTATTATTATTATTATTATTATTATTATTATTATTATTTTTTCTCCTTAGGAGTGTACCAGTCAGGCCCTGTCTCCGGTGCTCCGACCCATCCGGAGGGCGCGCTGGTGTCGTTAACCCCAACAACCACTCCCCACGTCCGTAGGGTGAGTGATTATTGGGTCCGAGAATCATGTGCCCTGAGCAGACGGAGCGAACCAAGAATAACGGCCTTCTGCATTCGTGCTGCTAAGATTTCTGCCATATTACGGCAAGCAGCTATTATCTTCAAATTGGAGAGCAGTGTGTCCATCATTCCACCAAGGACTCCTATGATCAGAACCACCATTTTGACAGAATAGTCCGGATACAACCTGCGGAGTTCAAAGAGAAGATCTCGATATTTAGTCCGTTTTTTCTCCTCTTTTCGAACGATATTCATTTCGCCTGGAGCGGAAAACTCCACGACGAATATCGTTTTACTTTGGTGGTCGAGGAGGACAACATCAGGCTTATTGGCTTGTATTTGCCTGAGGGTGGGGAATGAGTAGTTCCAATAGATTCGGCACCTCTCATTCTCCACCACGGACTCAATATCCCCCGGAACATAAGGCAACACCGGTGTCTCGTCTATACCGTATGAGTGTCGTAGATGGTAGTACAACACTCGTAGAGCCGCGTTATGCCTGTGGATATAGGCTGAGACCGCATAACATGGGCATGCTGATAGCAGATGCATTACGGTCTCAGGTGCCCCACGACATGCCCTGCATCGGGTGTCAGGGACGTCTATACCCATCACGCGACTACGGTAGACAAGGGTGTTGAAGACACCATCCTGGCAAGCCATTATGAATCCCTCTGTCTCCGACTTTAGCTCACTCGACCTGAGGAAGGCAAAGGTCAAGCTTTTGGATAAGCCAATGTCTTCGATGTTGTGAAAGAAGACACCATTGCATTGGCTTATCCATATGTAGCTGTAGCAGGACCTCTGTCTCCGCAGCTTTGATGTGAGCTTTTTGCTGAACGGGTCCCAACTCGGTGACATAGTTTGGGTTAGCCCGTTCAGTGTCGAATACGAGACCGAGTTCATCGGCCGCACGGGTTGCTGCCTTAAAAAGAAATGCTCCAATCCCTGCTTTTTCATGGTCGCGGACCATGCAGAGAAGGGGATCTGAACTCCGGATGACTTTACAGGCCCCATCCAGAACCATTCTGTTATGCAGACACTCCAAACTCAAAAGTCCACGGCCTCCCCGTTGTCTGGAAAAGTATAACCGTGGAACGGACGATTTAGGATGCAAGCTCCTATTGAGATGCATCATTTTGCGAGTTTTAACGTCGAGTTGTCGCAGCTCTTCCTTAGTCCACTTCATTACTCCGAAAGAGTAAAGAAGGATCGGAACGGCAAGCATATTGGTTGCAGCAACTTTGTTCTTCCCCGACAGTTCTGATGACCAGATCTGTCAGAGTTTATGCTGATACTTGCCGCGGAGAGAGTTCTTAACTGTGAATACCTCTTGGGAGTGGCGTTGCTCCACCCCTAGGTAAGTATACGTCTCTCCCGCATCCAGATGATGTAGGATGCTGGACATCCTCTCCGTATTCCTCGCATCGTCCTCTTTTAAGATGAACCGTGGCACATTTGTCGATCCCAAATTCCATTCCGATAGCATGCGTGTACTCTTCCACCACCCTAAGGGACTGATGTAGGTCCCTTTCTCCAGAGGCATATAATTTTAGGTCATCCATGTAGAACGAATGGGTGACTTTATGCCTCCGGTTGCTGGGGGTGCCGCAGTTGTACCCACGGGTATTCCTGAGTACAACGGACAATGGCAATAGTGAGATGCAGAAGAGAAGAGGGCTGAGGGAGTCTCCCTGAAACACGCCTCTTCTAATGATGACCTGCTCTGTTTGGACTGTGTCTCTACCAGATCTTATGGTGAAGCGAGTCCTCTTTGCAGCAATTCGCCGCACTGCCGGCGTAAAAGGCCTATTGGCCGACATGTAGTCCACCACACACTGGATACTAGACGCGTGTTGTCTCGCCGACTTGATCTTAGCTTCCATCTTGTGAACGCGTCGCTCATGCCTCCCAACAAGAGCGGTGGTTTTCCTCCTCTCCGTCTGGGATAGAGCACTCCACTCGTGCCAGTTCTTGCGGCTTCAGGGGCTTCATATTGTGAAGCGCCCTGCGGGTTCTGATGTCCTCCATTGGTGGTATGATGCGAGCCTCCTCTACAGCCAGACCGACACGTGGCATATCTGCCACTTCACTTCTGCCACTTCGTAAATCGGCTGAGGAGGAGCTCTAACATAGCCTCGAGCCCGGAGATAGGAAACATAATCCCTGAGATTTTGGGCGGAAACGGCGGCATGCTCTGGGTGTCTTTCACACCAGAGAGCATGCATCCTTGCCATGTATCCTCTCCGGACCGGCTCACTGCTCTCGTAGATATACAGAAGTCCGTCTCTCAATTCGTCCGTCCACTCAAAGCGTCCGTTGTCATTGCGGTTGTCATTTGGCAAATCATCGTTGTTGGCCCCACCACCTTGCCTTTGACCCCTAATCCGATGGGGTCGGTTGTGGGGGCCTCTTCCCCGATTGTTTGGAACCGAGTATTAGGGTTTACTGGGGGGTTAACCCAGTAAACCCACGGCCGACACCGGAGGGAAAGATGCCTTTTCCCTCCCGGATGCGCATGAGCTGCCGGTCCGATTTTGCATCCTTTGCTCGGGTAGGTGGTGTCGCAACTCACCAGGGCCTTAGGTGTTGGTTGACCTCCCTGCCTTTTATTATTATTATTATTATTATTATTAAGGGACTGATGTAGGTCCCTTTCTCCAGAGGCATATAATTTTAGGTCATCCATGTAAAACAGGTGGGTGACTGTATGCCTCCGGTTGCTGGGGGTGCCGCAGCTGTACCCACGGGTATTCCTGATTGCAACGGACAATGGCAATAGTGAGATGCAGAAGAGAAGAGGGCTGAGGGAGTCTCCCTGAAACACGCCTCTTCTAATGATGACCTGTTCTGTTTGGACTATGTCTCCACCAGATTTTATAGCGAAGCGAGTCCTCCAGAGCGGCATCAGTTGTCCAATGCATCCCACTATTTGATCGGGTGCCTCAAGGCATCTGAGCAAATGCATGATTAACTCATGCGATGTTGTATCAAACGCCTTGCGGTAATCGATCCAGGCCATCGAAAGGTTATGCTTGTACTGCACGGAGTCCTGCGTGATACATCTATCGATGAGCAGGTTCTCCTTGCAGCCGGCAACCCCTTTCTTTGACCCTCTTTGCTCATATATCCGTTCATACACCGGATCAACTGCGGAGAGAATGCGTGTGTATAAGATGCGCGTAAACACCTTATAACACGCATTCAAGCATGTTATCGGTCTGTAATTCTTTGGATCAGACAAATCTCCGTTTTTGGGGATGAGCACGGTTCGCCCCTCGACAAACCACTCCGGAATCTGCTGCTCCCCATCTAGCCATGAGTTGAAAACTCTAGCCAGATGGCGGTGGGTTGCTGGAAACTTTTTCCACCAATAGTTATTCAACCCATCGGGTCCTGGAGCAGCAAAGTTCTTTGAGCCTTTGAGGGCTCTTTGAACTTCTTCCGGGGTTATCGGATTGCTCAGATCATTGAGCTCAGGCTGCCGAAGCCTCCTGCAGAATGCTCTGAACTGCGCTAGGGCTGGAGTATCTAAATTGATTGATTGCGGATACTCATAGATGTTCTTCCAGAAGGTTTCCACCCGATCAACAGCCGGCGGGTTATCAACAACACGTGGAGGCTCTTGAAATAAACGAGAAGGTTTATCGCGGAACTTCAAGTTTTCCGCGACTCCTCTCGCTCGCCTCACTAGTGACTTCTTTGCAGCCACTAGCATTCGTATCCTATCAAGACAGTGCTGTTTGATGGTAAACAGCACCCCTTGATTCAATGTGTGGTGAGCTCGTCTTAATTTTGCGGCAATTCGCCGCACTGCAGGCGTGAAAGGCCTATTGGCCACCACGTAGTCCACCACACACTGGATACGAGACGCGTGTTGTCTCGCCGACTTGATCTCAGCTTCCATCTTGTGTACGCGTCGCTCATGCCTCCCAACTACAGCGGTGGTGTCCCTCCTCTGCGTTTGGGTTAGAGTATGAGCGGCGTCATACACGACAGAATTGATCTGCCAGATGTCAGCCTCTTCTGGAAGAACATCGCCGATCTCCGCATCCACTCGTGCCAGTTCTTGTGGCTTCAGGGGCTTCATATGGTGAAGTGCCCTGCGAGTTCTGATATCCTCCATCGGTGGTATGATGCGAGCATTCTCTACAGCCAGACCGACACGTGGCATAGCTTGTGCCACTTCGATAACCGGCTGAGGAGGTGCTCTGACATATCCTCGTCTCCGAAGATGAGATACATAATCCCAAAGATTTTGGGCAGAAAAGGCGGCATGCTCTCGTAGCAATGCATAAGACCGTCCCTTAATCCATCCGTCCACTCAAAACGTCCGTTTTCATAGCGTAAGTCGTCATCTGGCAAATCATCGTTGTTGGCCCCACCACCTTGCCTTTGACCCCTAATCCGAGGGGGTCGGTTGTGGGGGCCTCTTCCCCGATTATTTGGAACCGAGTGTTATTATTATTATTATTATTATTATTATTATTATTATTATTATTATTATTATTATTATTATTATTATTATTATTATTATTATTATTATTTTTATTATTATTATTATTATTATTATTATTATTATTATTATTATTATTATTATTATTATTATTATTATTAGTATTATTATTATTATTATTATAATTTTGTAGATGATCTTCCTCGTGCAACGACTCAATTGTAGCTACAAAATTTTTGATTTCGTCGGAAAAAGTTCAAGCTTGTCTTCTTTGATGTGTGGAAATTTTCTGATTTTGTCTAAAAGCATCATTATTATACAGTACGATGCAAATGTATGGAATAAATTCATTATTTCAGAATACAAACATATTTTGGAAAATTCCTCGAACACATCGATTTTCTTTTCCGATTGAACAATTTTTGAACCCCACCCTGAATATATAGGGTTATCCGCATTCGAGAAAAAAATACTTTAGTGATATTTTATAATGGAACACCCAGTATATTTTTCCATATTTGGTTAGGGATCATCATTACAATTCCAGTGATACCAGGTTTGATGGGATTATGTCAAATGGCTGCGGAGATATAGGCAAAAAACTTCCTCGTATGTCCAATGAGTATGACTGAGACTTCACACGATTCAGAAGGTCAAAAGTCTCTGTTGCACTCATTGGGCATATTGTAACGTTATTTTTTTTAATTATTAACTAATCAGGGTATATCGAAATTTTTAATCATATTTTACATGCATTTTACCACTATTTGCCTTCTGCATTTATTTCATAATGTTCAAACACTAATAATACCTATATGCTATCACAATGTTGCTTCTTCGAGAGTGTATTCAATTCACTGATAATCCATCCAACTATTTCTCAATTGCGTCCCCATTGCATAATGCTACCAGGTATATCCATTTTACATTTAAGTCATCATGTTTTGGTAACGTCATATTTCACGTTATCCCAAGGTTATTAATTGTCATTCGTGATTTAGTTGTTTACTTTTGGAACTCTGTCAACACTTTTCATTCCACGTCTGGGGTGTGCGCACTAAGCGAAGTACGCCATAGACTTGTGGTTGTTGTGACTTCTTTCTGCATTCAGTTGGAGTAGCACGGAGTGACTTTTGTTGGTTTCATAACTGAAGATGCGAAATGGGTTATGCCATGCAGTATTACTTAGGCGTGTTTCATTTGAGGATAGGGCTTCATAATATCTTTCTAGCTTGTGGCAAAAGAATAATAAGTTGAGAGTGTAATACTCTTCGAGAAGTGTACTCGGCAACAATGCACATGGATTTGACATTTTGATCTAACGTTGGAGAAGAAGAAGATTAATTCGTTTTGACGGTCGTCTGTCACCAGTGTGCTGGGCTTTCCACTTTTGACATGATTGGTGAATGAGTTGTAAGAATTTGATTTCTATTTGAATCGTCCGTAAAGGGATTATATCTTGCAACTGCTAAAAGGTTTCAGTTTTCGTTTAGTCGATTGAATTGCTGTGTATGCATATTTCTGAACCTTACCTCTCGGGGGATTATATAAACCAATTATTTCTGGTAAGTCTCGCACATGGTATTCTTCTATCATTTGGCAATTCTTCATGTATTTTAGATCTGATTTGTTAGGCCTTTTGGGTACTTGACCCTATGTGCCGTTGTTAACCCTTTGACCAGGATATTTTCATCTGACATCTGAAAGAGCCTACCGAAAGCATCTTCCACTGTGGGAGCACCTAGGCCTGTTCTGGACAGAGGTAGTTATTAGGTCATCCAAGTTGTTGAACAAAGTGTCAAGTTCTTGTTGCATTTCAGGGTTTATGTATAGGGCACTATTCTAGTTCCACTATATTTCTTTCCTTCCTGGAGGAAGTTACTGGACTCCGTAGATGTATGGTATGTCTTCCTTGTGACCATCTTCCACCTACTATAGCCATTGAGTAGGGCCTTCAGGTACTGCTAGCGTGACTTTCGAGGAAGCAACATTGCAGTCTACATCAGCTGTGTGGTAGCGGCCTAGTTGAACCGACGTTGCACTCCAAGTACCAACTAATAGCACTAAGTATCCTACTGATATCCTTTTTAATTCTCAAAGTCTAAGGCTACTGTGTAAACGCTACAAGGTAAGGTGCACCATACTATTGCGGATTGGTTAAGACAAATTATTTTCTCCTACCCTACAGCGGTAGATATATTTTGTATTGAATATTGGATACGTTTAACCTTGTCTACGTACTAGTGTCTGTATACTTTCACCTTAAAGGTTGGTTAATGTTTGAACATATATTTGGTCACTGAACTGCACCTGTAGACCGATTGTAAGGTCAATTTTGATAATTAGTTATTTATATAGCTATTTAGTTTTTGTTTAAGAACGTACCCGAACAATCAGTTCACTATAATTTTGTTGTTTAATAATTATACTTCTTCAAACAGTAAGCTGTTTATCATTTAGAGTGTGGTAACTTTAATTTTTAATACTATTCGTGTTATATGGGAATCAGTATAAATAATCTATAGGGTGAGCCTGCATCATATTTCTGGCGCCTATGTTCTTACATCTCATCACAATTTATTTTGTATGACCCACTCCCGTCTCCACTTGAGTTAGTCGCGAGCCACCCTGTCACTCTGACAGCTTCGTTGCCATTATAAAAGCTGAAAGCTAAGTAAAACCCGTGGCAAAATTGGCGCCCTAACGATTCCAGGGTAAAATAAGTATAATTATTAATGTTGAAATTGAGTCTTTCAAAATTTTTTTCTTGTGTTGAAGTGGTTGTTCTATACGGGGTAACACAAAAAGAAAAATAATTTTCTTGAAAATAAAAGTCTTTGGATATTTTAAATTTTTTTGAATTCTGGTCTTATACAGGGTGATACATTGTCAGTGACCATATATAATTTTTTTTATTGTTTCACCTATAAAGGAGATTATTGCTCTTTGGAATATAACTATTTGACTCCTTGACACTAGTCAGTATTGGAGAATATTTTTTGAAAGGGGATTTTTTTTTATGATCTATTGAACTTAGGAATATAATTCAAAAATGGAAGGGAAATTTCATGTAGAGCGTCTTGATAAAGAAGAGTTAGCGTATGAATTGGCTACTCGAGGAGTTACTGATAAAAACACGGTGGCAGATATGAGAAAATGTTTGAGAGGTTATTTGAAGTTGGAAAAAAGTTCTGTAACTGTCAAGTATCCACCGTACCCTTTTTCATTTAAAGATGATTCTGATTATATTGAGTTGAAAATAGCAGAAATGCAAATATTGATTTCTGAATTTGAAGGGGACGAGTCTGATCCAATTTTCTTAAAAATTAGTACAAAATTGCAACATTTGTTTATGAGAGCAGAGCGAGCAGTTGCAACTTCAGATCAGGAACCTGTTAATAAGTCAAAATATTTAGTTGAACTTCTTAATTACCAATCTCAACTGAAATCACTAGTTAGGAAATATAAAAGGTTGTCGCAAACAAATCACTCGCCTCTAGAATTGAGTGTACTCATGTCTTCTACTGGCATTTCAAGTTCTTCGGAATCTGAGGACTCGGAGGATGACATAGCTGTTAATATGGTTAGTCAGTCAACTCCTTCAACTTCTTCAAATCATAACAAAGGTGTGCCTGTGTCAAAATGGAACTTGATTAAATTTGATGGTAATGTTTCTCGTTGCTCACTTAGTGCCTTCTTGGAAAATGTGGAGGAACTTTGCATTTCTCGAAATGTTACGGAAGCTCAGTTGTTTACTTCGGCCAGTGATCTTTTTACAGGACAAGCTCTTATTTGGTTTAGAGCAATTCGAGGAACGATTATTCATGGCCACAGCTTGTGAAAGAGTTGCGCATTCAATTTTTACCTCCCAATTACAATGAAAAACTATTTCAGGAAGTGAAACAAAGAACACAAGGTCACAAGGTCCTAATGAAACAATTGTAATGTATATTGCGGTTATGAGTAATATGTTCAACAGGCTAACAATACCAGTTCATGAAGAGGCACGTTTAAAAATTCTACTCAGAAATATTTCACCTTTTTATCAAAGCCAATTGGGGTTGATCAAAATCGATACTATAAAACATCTTTTAGAATTGGGACGTCAATTAGAAGCGAGCAAGGAGTCGATTGAATCTTTTGTTCCACCTCCAAAAAATAAAAATTCTCTAATGGAACCGGACTTGGCATATATTTATTCTGAAGGTAGATCTACCTCAAGTCAGGTGGATGCCATACTTACATGTTGGAACTGTAATAATAAAGGACACACTTCAAAGCAATGTACCTCATCCGTTAGGACTAGATATTGTTTTAAATGTGGTCTTCCTAATTTTACAGTCAGGACGTGTCCCAAATGTAACGAGCGTTCGGGAAACCAATAAAGGAGTCCAAAGATAGCCGTAATGGTGCCTCCTTGTCCTACCCGGCGGATCTCTTTCTATCACATAAACAAAAGGTTATTCTCGATTATGTTTTAGCTCATGCGCAGAACGATGAGCGACCCTATTTGTCTGTTTCGGTCTTTGATATAACTCTACTTGGGCTTCTTGATTCAGGTGCTTCAAATACAATAGTCGGTGGGCCTGGCTGGGAAGTTTTGAGGAAATTTAATCTTAAATTGAATGCTGATAATATAATTAATTACCGAGTTGCCAATGGACAAACATGTTCAAGCATTGGTAGTGTAGACATTCCGATGAAATTGGAAAATCGTTTAAAAATTATTTCAGCTTTGATTATTCCGGCTTTACCTCATGCTTTAATTTTGGGCATTGACTTTTGGAAAAAGTTAGAGATTATTCCTGATCTTCGAAGGGGAGAGTGGGTTTTTGCGAATAATCCTCAAGTTTCTAGCGACTCGATTGCCTTACAATCTGAGGACCAATTAACTGCTGAGCAATCCCAACTTTTAAATGAAGTTGTGCAATCGGCTTTTCTTGAGATGGGCGACGAACTGGGTTGTACAGATCTAGTCCATCATGTCATTAAAACTTCTTTCCCTCCTATTAAGCAGAGGTACTATCCAGTAAGTCCGATTATGCAAACTCATATTGACAGCGAATTAAATAAATTGCTTTCAGCAGGAATTGTCGAACGGTCAAATAGTCCTTGATCTTCTCCTATTTTGTTGGTCAAAAAGAAGGATAATACTTATCGGTTTTGTGTGGACTATCGGACATTGAATAAAGTTTCCGAACGAGATGCCTATCCTCTACCGTATATTTCTGCAACCTTAGACAAGCTTCGTGATGCTAAGTTTCTTTCTTCAATGGACATCAAATCAGCTTATTTTCAGGTACCTCTTGATGAGTCATCTGGTCCCTTGACGGCTTTTACTATTCCTAATCGAGGTTTATATCAATTTCGTCGTTTGCCCATGGGTCTTTCGAACAGTCCAGCTACTTTTCAACGTCTCGTCGACCGTATATTAGGTCCGGAGTTAGAACCACATGTTTTTGTCTACTTGGACGATATCATCATTGTCACCCAAACCTTCGAGAAACATATTGAAATATTGAAGGAAGTGTTTTCACGTTTGAAAAAGGCCAACCTGACAGTTTCTAAAGAAAAATGTCACTTTTGTCGGCCTGAACTTTTATATTTGGGTTACATTGCCACGGGATTACGAGTAGATCCGGAAAAAGTTAGGGCAATTTTAGAAATTCCTATTCCCAAGTGCATTTCCGAAGTTCGGCGCATTCTTGGCTTGGCTTCCTGGTATAGGCGATTTGTTCCAAATTTTTCAACCCTGACAGCTCCTCTTTGCGATTTGTTGCGCAAGAATAGAACCTTCAATTGGAGTTCGGAATGTAATAATGCTTTGAATAATTTGAAAGAATGTCTTATAAGTGCACCTGTACTATCGTGCCCGGATTTTTCTTTGCCGTTTGTCATTCAAGCGGACGCCTCTGGATTTGGGCTTGGAGCCGTGTTAACGCAGTCGACTCCTGATGGTGAGAAGGTGATATGTTATTTATCTCGTTCCCTTACTCGACTGGAACGTAATTACACCACTACCGAAAGAGAATGTTTGGCTGTTCTTTGGGCCATTGAAAAGCTCCGACCCTACATTGAGGGGAGGCATTTTTCGGTCTTGACCGACCACGCCAGTTTATTGTGGTTAGACAAGCTACAATCTCCTTCTGGTCGTTTGGCCCGCTGGGCAATACGACTCCAGCAATTCGACTATACCATTATCCATCGAAAAGGAAAAGAACATGTCGTACCAGACACTTTATCTCGAGCTGTCCCTATCATTGATGCTCTCGACTGCTGTCCTATCACAAACACCGATATTTCCATCGATAAAGTTGACAAATGGTATCAAAATACGATCGTGCGAATATCAAAATCACCACATAAATTTCCTTCTTGGCAACTTTTCCAAGGAAAACTTTTTAAAAATGTAACTCCTTGTGTCCCTGAACTGGCTACAGTTTCTGATCATTGGAGAGAAGTGGTACCTCGTTCTCTGAGAAAGTCGTTAATAGAGGAAACTCATTCCGTATTGCTTCATGTGGGAGTTTTCAAAACATTCAGCAAGCTGGCACAACAATTTTATTGGCCAAAGATGCGTTCTGACATAGCTTCATTCATTCGTCACTGCAAAACTTGTCAGTCCATCAAGCCTGAACAAAAACGCCCTCCGGGGTTGATGCTGTCAAAACAGGTATCCATATCTCGTCCTTTTGAAATCCTATCAGCGGATTTGGTCGGACCACTACCAAAGTCCCGTTCTGGAAATCAGTATATTTTTGTTGTGTCTGATTGTTTCAGTAAATTTCCCCTTTTATTTCCTCTTTGTACAGCCACGACTGCAGCTATTCTTAAAGTATTGGAAGCACATGTATTTTCAATTTTTGGCGCACCTAATTCCATCATCGTCGATAATGGATCACAATTCCGATCTAAAGAGTTTGTTAAATTTATGAACAGCTATAATATTAGAATCCAGTTTGTAGCTTTATATCATCCACAAGCCAATCCCTGTGAAAGAGTAAATAGGGTTATCAAAACTATGTTGCGATCATACCTGTCAGAAGATCAGAGAGGCTGGGATAGCCGCTTGAGTCAAGTAGGATTGGCGATTCGTTCTTCGAAACATGAAGTGACTGGATTCTCTCCCAATTTTATAGTATTTGGTCGAGAATTACCGTTCAAGGGAGATAACGCCCCTCCAAAAGAGATAAATTTTGATCGATCAGGACTTACTGTGGAACGTGAGCAAGTCTTCCAAAAATTATATGCTGATGTGAAAGTCAAGTTAGCTAAAGCTTACGAGCAAAATAGTAAGACCTATAATCTTAGACGTCGTGATGTTCAATATCATGTCAATCAGCTCGTTTGGAGACGAAATCATGTTTTGTCTAATGCAGCAAAATATTTCAGTGCCAAACTGGCACCGAAATTTGTAGGTCCTTTTCTGGTTTCGAAACGTGTATCTTCCTGGACCTATGAATTGAAAGATGATGCTGGTAACTATCGCGGTGTATGGCATGTGAAAGATCTTAAAGCTCATCCACCTGATGAGTAATCATAATGTCGCTCTTGGGAAAGTGGGGTGAAGGATGGTCATCCCTGGGTATGCCTAAAGTAACTTGGACATGGTACGGTCCCCATCCAGTAGCTGGAAATACATTTGGTGTTTTTGTAGGTGTGAATGTATTTTCAGGTCCATGACAGTAACATATCTGTTTGATGTGTAGTTGATACTACAGGGAAGGCATTCATTATCGTTCATTATCTTTGATGTCTCCTGTAGTGAATACCGTATTTTAGTACCACCCCTTAGTGTTCTGTTGTGAGTGGCCGAAGGTGCATTAGGTTTCCTTGTTTAATAATGTATTTTCAGGCCCATGACAGTAACATATCAGTTTTGTTTGAGGTAGAACTTCTAGAAGGACATTGGTTTTCTTTATCTTTAATGTCTTCTTGTAAGTACCCTCGGTGTAAGTGTATCCCTTAAGTATGCAATTGTGATTATTTTGATGTATGTTCGTAATAGCTACGAGTTTGGTGTTGTCGATCTATACGGGTTGTTCTTTTATTTATTTTTTGTATCTTTCTATCTGTCTAGGGTTGTAAACTTTTAATAATTTTGGGTTGACATTACGTATTATTTATTGTTGGGATGGCAGCTCCTTAATGCTGGACGATCCTTGTGGTGGATTTGGCTTGGGGGGTCCGTTTGGCTGGTGGATTTCCAAGCTCATTCCCTTCGGGCATTATTCTGGCTATGACGCAAACCTTCTTTTTGGAAGGGCTAGCTAATTTTGCTGACGAACTCGCCATGTCTGATGTCCTGAGGGTTTTGAATGGATTTTGTTTTGGCAAAATCGATTCAACGGGTTGAATCCACTCCACATTGATCTGTGTTGGGATAGGAAACTTGGAGGAGGTTTTCTATCGGGGTTTTTAATCCTCTCATTCTTTTATAGAATGGTGCTAAGGTCTGCTGAGATACTAAACTTAGGCGGTTTGGTTATGCGCTTTAATGCCTTTCCCTTGTTTGTTTTGTAGGAGACTTGATTGTGTTGGGTGCGAGCACGGCTCAGTCCGGCAGCCTGACAGGTCTTATAGGATCCAGCGGAGGTTCCTCCGTGATCGAGACTGTCAAGCAGGCTCCATGGAAGGGTGAACTTTGGGGGGTGTCGTCAGGCTAGCGTGGAGGTCTAGGCCGGTCATCGTGTGAAGCTCGCCTAAGGGCGGTCGGGCGATGCTACTGGGCGATCCTGAGCTCCATGGATTCGTCGCGACTGGGGAATTTGCTCGCAGTGCCACAATTAGGAATATCTCCGAATTTTTGGGACGTTATGGTTTAACCATTTTCAGCTTGGTGGAGCTACATATCACCCCAATTGAAGTGGACAATTGGTTATCTTTCGAATATTTTTTATTTTTGTTTCCACGTGTGGGATTTCGTTTGGGGATCGTTTTGGCTGTTGGGTTTACTTCTGGGATGTCTGGAGCAGCGATGTGATCCAAAAGACGAGACTTCTCCTGTCTTTATTGAGTTGTGCAATTTTGGGTATTGTTGAGTTTATTCCATCTGCAATCAACCACATAAGGTGTTCTGGATATTTTAGTTGTGAGACTGGGCAGCGGAGATGGTTCATGGACTGAATCCATACACAACAATTTGGCGACGATAACAAACCTAAGGCGATTTGTTGTCATGCATTTCAAGCCTTTTCCTTTGAGGACGTTTAAAATTTTTTTTTGTTGTTATATATGTATGGTTTATTATGAGTATAGCCATTTTGTGTGAGCTAGGATAACAAACTTGAGGTGATTTGTTGTCATGCGTTTAAAGCCTTATTGTTATTTTTGTTTTGTTTCAATAGTCAATAATATATAAATATAATGGGTATTACTTTGAGAATTAACCGATTCCGAAGAGTAAATCTTTTCAGAGTATGTGCAGAGTATGTGAGTTATTTAGTTGATGCATGTGAGAAATAAGAGGTATTATATCTGCCATAGTTTCAGTACGTTGTTAACATTAGTGTCTGTTTCACTAAAGCTTTCACATAAAATTTCCCGGTTTCGGTAAATTTCTTTTAAAGTAAGGGGAGAATTTGTAACGTTATTTTTTTTAATTATTAACTAATCAGGGTATATCGAAATTTTTAATCATATTTTACATGCATTTTACCACTATTTGCCTTCTGCATTTATTTCATAATGTTCAAACACTAATAATACCTATATGCTATCACAATGTTGCTTCTTCGAGAGTGTATTCACTGATAATCCATCCAACTATTTCTCAATTGCGTCCCCATTGCATAATGCTACCAGGTATATCCATTTTACATTTAAGTCATCATGTTTTGGTAACGTCATATTTCACGTTATCCCAAGGTTATTAATTGTCATTCGTGATTTAGTTGTTTACTTTTGGAACTCTGTCAACACTTTTCATTCCACGTCTGGGGTGTGCGCACTAAGCGAAGTACGCCATAGACTTGTGGTTGTTGTGACTTCTTTCTGCATTCAGTTGGAGTAGCACGGAGTGACTTTTGTTGGTTTCATAACTGAAGATGCGAAATGGGTTATACCATGCAGTATTACTTAGGCGTGTTTCATTTGAGGATAGGGCTTCATAATATCTTTCTAGCTTGTGGCAAAAGAATAATAAGTTGAGAGTGTAATACTCTTCGAGAAGTGTACTCGGCAACAATGCACATGGATTTGACATTTTGATCTAAAGTTGGAGAAGAAGAAGATTAATTCGTTTTGACGGTCGTCTGTCACCAGTGTGCTGGGCTTTCCACTTTTGACATGATTGGTGAATGAGTTGTAAGAATTTGATTTCTATTTGAATCGTCCGTAAAGGGATTATATCTTGCAACTGCTAAAAGGTTTCAGTTTTCGTTTAGTCGATTGAATTGCTGTGTATGCATATTTCTGAACCTTACCTCTCGGGGGATTATATGAACCAATTATTTCTGGTAAGTCTCGCACATGGTATTCTTCTATCATTTGGCAATTCTTCATGTATTTTAGATCTGATTTGTTAGGCCTTTTGGGTACTTGACCCTATGTGCCGTTGTTAACCCTTTGACCAGGATATTTTCATCTGACATCTGAAAGAGCCTACCGAAAGCATCTTCCACTGTGGGAGCACCTAGGCCTGTTCTGGACAGAGGTAGTTATTAGGTCATCCAAGTTGTTGAACAAAGTGTCAAGTTCTTGTTGCATTTCAGGGTTTATGTATAGGACACTATTCTAGTTCCACTATATTTCTTTCCTTCCTGGAGGAAGTTACTGGACTCCGTAGATGTATGGTATGTCTTCCTTGTGACCATCTTCCACCTACTATAGCCATTGAGTAGGGCCTTCAGGTACTGCTAGCGTGACTTTCGAGGAAGCAACATTGCATTGCATCAGCTGTGTGGTAGCGGCCTAGTTGAACCGACGTTGCACTCCAAGTACCAACTGATAGCACTAAGTATCCTACTGATATCCTTTTTAATTCTCAAAGTCTAAGGCTACTGTGTAAACGCTACAAGGTAAGGTGCACCATACTATTGCGGATTGGTTAAGACAAATTATTTTCTCCTACCCTACAGCGGTAGATATATTTTGTATTGAATATTGGATACGTTTAACATTGTCTACGTTCTAGTGTCTGTATACTTTCACCTTAAAGGTTGGGTAATGTTTGAACATATATTTGGTCACTGAACTGCACCTGTAGACCGATTGTAAGGTCAATTTTGATAATTAGTTATTTATATAGCTATTTAGTTTTTGTTTAAGAACGTACCCGAACAATCAGTTCACTATAATTTTGTTGTTTAATAATTATACTTCTTCAAACAGTAAGCTGTTTATCATTCAGAGTGTGGTAACTTAAATTTTTAATACTATTCGTGTTATATGGGAATCAGTATAAATAATCTATAGGGTGAGCCTGCATCATATTTCTGGCGCCCATGTTCTTACATCTCATCACAATTTATTTTGTATGACCCACTCCCGTCTCCACTTGAGTTAGTCGCGAGCCACCCTGTCACTCTGACATCTTCGTTGCCATTATAAAAGCTGAAAGCTAAGTAAAACCCGTGGCAATATGGAGAAGTTTTGTGCTCATATCTCCGCAGCCTTTTGACATAATCCCATCAAACCTGGTATGACTGGGTTTGTAATGACGATCCCTAACCAAAAATGGAAAAATACACTAGGTGTCCCATTTAAAAATATTACTAAAGTAATTTTTACTCGAATGCTGATAACCCTATATATTTAGGGTGGGGTTCAAAAATTGGCCAATCGGAAAAGAAAATCGACGTGTTCGAGGAATTTTACAATATATGTTTATATTCAGAAATAATGAATTTATTTCATACATTTGCATCGTACTGTATAATCTGGGCAACCAAAACGAGTTTAAAGTAAATTTATGACTTTATCAACATTTTGGGAAACGATTAAGAGAGATTGAAAATTTTTTCTAGCATTCCCTCTCAGACACTTTTGTAACCAAGCTTGGTTTTCGTCATTAGAATATCCACATATAAAATTAGAATTATTGTAGCTATAAATGAAATTCGGCCAATCGATAGGATTTCCATCGAAAGTAGGAAGATCTCTAGGTAAAGACTGACGGGTTGAAATTTATGTCATTTGAGGAAGTGTCATTGGGCACGAATCGTCATTCTTAGGAGTAGGATACATTTGTTGTTTTTTCTGATTATTTCAAGGAAAATATTCCCTTACCATGTGGTCGTCTTTTACAGTAAATATTGAATGTATTTCCTCACTTCTTCCACGCCTGTAATCCCATGGAGTTTTACCATCAATCCATTCTTCCATGTTAGGCCTATGAGACTCATGCATCGACTCATGCATCGACCTTGACTCACCTTCTTCACTTTCCTCAGCAAGTTCTGCCAATTTCAGAGCTAATTCCAAATCCAGTAGTTCTTGTTCATGTTTCTTCTATCTGATAGCATTTTCAATTTCTAACCTTTTTACAATGGAAGCTCAACTGCTATGACTGCTTTTTCTTGACTTCGAAGGAGCTTTTGAATCTTGAGTTTCCATTGGTGTTTCGGCTTTCGCTGCTATTCCTTCGGACCTGTCATCTGCTGTCCTTTTATTCTTTGACTACGCCTTACGATCATTTCAGATTTACTGCCGTTCATTATAAGTTCACGGTGCAGTTCTTTGAATAACTCGAATGACCATAGGTTAGTATTTACCTGAAAGTTTATGCTTTATCCCAGGTAGAAGAACCATATGTTAGTATTTACCTGTAAGTTTGTGCTTCATCCCGGGTCGAAGAACGAAGAAACTCAAATAAGCCACAGCTGAATAGCATTTCTCTGAAGCGTCGCAGAACACATGCAACTGAATGTCACTGTCTTGTTGGTTCAAAGTAAAGTATTGCCTAGGAATTTCGAATTTATGAATTTCTTCCAAATCAGTAGTCCATAATTGCCAGTTTTCATTGAGACAGTTCGTGATTTCGTTATCCCAACCTATTTGACTTCTCCAAATTTCTTGTAATAAAACTTTACCCTGAATCACAAAATTGGCCAAAAACCCAAAGGGTCAAAAATGGACATTATTACTATCAAAACTTTCCTATGGTCGGTCGTCGTCTTTTTTCTAAAATGTCCCTATCAATTTTTTGATATTTAGTTTGTATTTACCTGAAAGTTCATGCATTATCCCAGGTCGAAGAACCATATGTTAGTATTTACCTGAAAGTTTATGCTTTATCCCGGGTCGAAGAACGAAAGAACTGTGACATCAACAACATTTTTTTGTTTTCTTTTCAGCGTCACAATAATTGATATAACTTTTACAGAGTCTTTCTGAACTAAACCACAACAATAAGGGATTTGACGAGATAGACTGTTCAGCTTTCATTTAAAACCAAGAACGTATTCAGAATAGTTGAATACAAAAATAACTAGGAGATAAAGTAAGAATATGGATTTTCGGCTGAATGTCCAAATAAATAAATTATTTGATTTTTTCCTGCTATTAATTCACAGGGTGAAAATAATAAATGGTACTTGATGGATTTCGGATCATTCAGGAATTTTTTCAAAATTTTCTCAAGCAACATTTACTTCTAAAAAAAACTCGGAACGTAGGAAAATTGTAACCTCCAAACAATATGTTTACTCAGTGAATGTCACAGATCGATTTTTCAGAAACGAGATCAGTGGGACAGAGTTTTGTTAGCTGAAATCAAATTACATAGTATGAGCTTCAAAACTGGTAAGGGAATGCATGAGTACCTGGGTGAATTTTCTGTATAGGTCCTTCAAACAATTGTACTAGAATACCCAAAAGTTGCGGAAATTCATAGTCTCTGGGGGGAAAAAATTTATTCCATATTTCATACCCATGATTCCGAAAGTTCAAGTCTTATACCCTTCAATCCCCCGTTTGATTTATCAAAATCAGTCCAGCAGAGCCTGAGTAATGCCAGTTTCAACTTTGGAAACATTCTATCTTATTTAAAAACGTTAGCGGGACCTTTGATTTTTGGTAAAAAATAAATATAATTTTTTTGTTCAAAATTTCCACAGCTTCATTTTTGATCCACTGATATTTTTTCAATTTCCACGTTTTTTCAAGTTACAGCCGGAAAAGCGTCGGAAAGTTCTTTACACCGGATTTTCCTTCGATTTTCACAAAGTAGGGCACGAAACTCATTGGAAACCTTTTCTTCCATTGTTAACCTAATTTCATAGGCTTCCAATTTTTTGAGCAGAATAAATCTCTGGTTACTGTTCTATGTTTATAACGGGTGCAGAATTCATAAAATGAACACTGAAATAATTTGCCAGACTTATCCCGTTTGGCCAAATGTGCCTTATGGGAAACAACGGCCATTAAAACAAGAAGTAGAAGACTTATCCCGTCCTCATGATTATGATGTAAATCAGATGCAGCCTCATTATTGAGAATGTTTAGTACATTCCAAGTAGTTTTTTATTTATTGCCACTTTTATGAATCATAATTTTGTAATCATTCAAATGTTTTTCACGAATGATGGTAATATCATCTTTCTTGAAATGATACACAGACGACCGCCATGCAGCAATGAATAAATGAAAAAATTCTGTAAATTGTGATTATTGCTAAAATGAAGTGTATTATTATTATCATTATACTTGTTGTTATTTGTTCAGTTGTCACTTGCAATAATTAACTTCGACAATATTCCAGTTTTGATTGAATCTAAGCCTATTGTTAAGTTACATCCTATGCGGCTGTTAAAAGCAATAATTCTTAATGACTGATATTTATTACATGTTTTCAATTTAAATTTCTATATTTATTGAACAAGCTACCCGAAATAATATTTATGGCTTCTCGTCTAGGTAAAGATACCTCATCTTGTTTGTTTTGACTATTAATGTTTATGTATGTGTTGTATAAATAGAGATCAATTAGTTGAAAATATAATTTCGCGCATACTCAGTAAAAATGGATCTACCTTCCATAAAAAAATTCTATTTGAGTTCTTCAGTTTTATGGTCCATAAAGTGTTTTTATGATATTTAAAAAAAGGAAAGAGCTGCAGAAGAGTGTAGGGAAATGATAAAAGGAGTCTGAACTAGATCTTCATGAGAGCTGAAGTGTTGAAACATACATGAAAAGGAGTGTATTAGGAAAACGGTACCCGTCAACTTTTCTCTCAAATACATTTTTTTTCTTTGGTGTCTTGGCATCGACTGCTATGAATGGTCATTAGCCACGTGTTCTGGATAGGCCTTGTTACTAACTCCATGCGCCACCTTAGGAGCAGCACTGTTAATTGGAACGCTACAGTGAATCGTGCAGGACTCACCCCAGTCCAGCCACGAGATTTGAATAATGTAATCTGTCAAATTAAATTAAAAAATCCCAGCCGTAACTGGGGCTCGAACTCCGGACCTTTCGACCCAATGTCGGCCGCTCTAACCACTGCGCCACGCCCCGACATCTCAAATAAATGTCTTGCTATTTCAGTTATCTTAAAATATTTTGAGTTGCAGTAAATTCAGAAACTTTGTTCTAGAGTGGGTAGAGTAAATCAATTTTCAGATCAACCTCCAGTGGCAGTGCTAGACCAAATGTCAGCTTTGCGAAGCCTTTTCCATTTCCCAGTAAGAAATGAAATTATAAATGGATGAGCAAATGCTATTTATTGCTAATCAAATGTTGACAAAAATTACCTAAATTTATCCTCTAACTTTCTTAGTGTTGCCACTGTTGCCAGACCACTCTGCGACTCTGGATACCTCTCACGCTTACGGAAATATGTACAAATAACTAAACTGTTATTAACAATGTTATACTTTGTTATACTTTTTTGCGGTCGCCGACATCGCCAACGGCTTGCGCCGCCTCTGGTATCGTCATAATATATTAAGACTTAGGAATGTAAGGAGGATTCACTACTCAATCTCTGATATTGTCGGAGATCAGTAAGCCTAACCGTTCGTAATTCCCCTAATTCTTTTTTTGCGATATGATTATTTAGGATATTGAATATCGTGAAACTTTCATCACTGTAGAAATTCCATTCACAAAAACTCATACTAAGCTGTTATTTTCTGCTAGGCCACTTGAATTTTCTTGAAGGTCTTTCTTCACGCTATTCGAATTCTGTTGAAGTTTTTTCCATCTCACCATCTAACAAATTTTCTAGAATCTTATCTTCTAGATATTTCGAATTTTGTTGAAGTTCTTTTTTCAAACTCACCGAATTTTCTAGGTGTTTATTATTTTTATTTTTTTTATCTAGTTTATTCATTATCGAACTGGAGTAGACTCCAGATAAAATGTTTCAGGCTCTTCTCCATCTTGAACTATAGTCTCTTCGATAGCCTTTTCTGGAGTGTGGCCTTCTTACCAGTTGTTTCGAGTTCAAGTTTAGCAATTCTTGCTTTAATTCCGGTACTTTAAATTCCAGAAGGCGCACTTTCCTCGAAAACATTTTGTTTTTTATTACATTTGCACGAGATATCCGTTTTACAAAAATGGTTTATATCTCAAGAGATCCTTTTGTTGAAGTCTTGAAACTATTCACCTCGCAAACACTTGTGTGTTTATCGGGTAACTAGTCTATTTTGTGCATGGTCTGCGGTGGTCGTGATGGTAGAGCGTACGCCTCTCAATCATAGGGACATGGGTTCGATTCCCAACATGGTCACCAGTCTCGTGAATAGCATCATACGTTAAAAGGTAAGGACTACGTCCTCCTTAGCTCGCACAAGGCTCTCAAGGACTTCTGAGGGTTGTGCGTAGGGGTACAGCCGGTTGATGAAATTGACAATTTCAACAATTTCAAACAAAATACAGTGACCATAAAAAATTACACAACAAATGGAAAAATATTTACGAGGGTGGTTTGAAAAGTCCGTGCGAAAATAAAAACTACTAATGTATTTGTGGTAAATCTTTTTTATTTTTCAACCTTGTCTCCTTTGAGTTTTATACACTTCGTCCAACGATGTTCCAGCTTCTTTATCCCTTCCGAATAATAGGATTTGTCTATGTCTGCAAAATATTCATTAGTGCCTGCAATCACCTCTTCGTTTGAATGAAATCTTTGTCCCGACAGCCATTTTTTCAAATTGGGGAACAAATAGTAGTCCGAGGGAGCTATGTCTGGAGAATAGGGGGGATGAGAAACGAGTTGGAATCCTATTTCCATTAATTTTGCGACCACAACTGCTGAGGTGTGTGCAAGTGCGTTGTCGTGATGGAAAAGGAATTTCTTGTGGGCCAATCGCGGGCGTTTTTTTTGCAGCTCGGTCCAATAACGATGTATAATATTTACCTGTGATAGTTTTACCCTTTTCCAGATAGTCGATGAGGATTATCCCTTGCGAATCCCAAAAGACAGTCGCCATAACCTTTCCGGCCAAACGAACGGTCTTCGCCTTTTTTGGTGCAGATTCCTCCTTGGTAACCCATAGTTTAGATTGTTGTTTGGTCTCAGGAGTATAATAATTGTCAATTGTTGAATTAACAATTAACAACTATTATCTGGTGGTGCAGTAATGTATCCCTGTTTCATCCACAGTGACGAAACGACGTTAAAGTCCTCCGGATTCTTCTGGAACAGCTGCAAACCAACCTGGCAACAATTCACACGAGTCCGTTTTTGGTCAAGCGTGAGCAATAGTGGCACTCATCTTGCGGATAGCTTTCTCATGTCCAAATGTTTTTTCAAAATATTATGTACCCATTCAGTCGAGATGCCCACAGCACTAGTAATCTCACGCACCTTAACTCATCTGACATCCATCATCATATCATGGATTTTATCAATAATTCCTGGAGTCGTAACCTCCACAGGCCGTCCAGAACGTTCCGCGTCACTTGTGCCCATATGGCCAGTCCGAAAGTTTTGAAACCACTTATAAACGGTTCTAATCGAAAGTGAAGAGTCGCCATAATGTTTTTCAAGCTTATCTTTAGTCTCCTGGGGCGTCTTGCCTTTCATAAAGTAATGTTTAATTACCACACGAAATTCTTTTTCGTACATTTCTTAAAAATCACTCGACTTCCTTGATTTACACGAATGCCACGCACTTGGGTGCGATCATTCAAGAGATGATACTAACCAAATATGACCCCGATACGCGCGGGTGGTACCATCTATCGGACTTTGCACGGACTTGTCAAACCAACCTCGTATTTATGAATTTTCAAAAAAAAATGTCATCAACTAAGGCTCGTCTTGAAACCTACTTAGCTTCTATCAGATATAATGATTGACTTCCAGTTTCTTCAAAAAATGCATTTTGCGAAATTAGCAAAATCTCAAAAGTTATGTTTTTCGGAAAATAAGTAACAATTGGATGAAATTTTCAATAAATTCATGACAGGAAATCTAAAAATAAATTAAACAACAAAATTAATCAAATGAACAGTAATAAACAAAATAGAACTTAATCTCAAAGTTCCTTTCAGTGAACAGGATGGTTCGTCCATAAATTTCCCTTGAAACATTCCTCAACATAACTGACTGAACTTGTGCAGGACATTCTCTTATAGTATTTTCAAGGAGTTCTTGATCTCTGAATGGTCGGTGTTTTTAAACCTCTGATTTTTAATTTCCCATAGATAGAAATCGAAATCGAATAATAACAGAGGTCTCATGTACTTCATGTTCATGAAACTAGCTTATCTTCGGCGTTTTCCCATGTAATTTTTATTTGGGAAATAAAGACCTATTATATTATTATAGTTATTAACAAGAACCCTACGTTTTTGCACAAAATTTACTATTGGTGAGTTCTATGAAATGTAAAGGAATGATTGACAGTTTTCAATGGTTTTGTCAATCACTACATCGCTGAGGTCAACAAAAAAAAACAAACGGAGTATTTTTTAATTCAATTACTAATATACGAAATTTGTAATTAATAGAAAATTGAAAAAAACTATTTTTGTTTCACGAAAAATTAAAATTGTTCTCACCTTCACGTTGTTTAATGAGTTCCAACAAAGATCTTGAAAAATTTCATCAAAATGTCAATTATTTTCAGGAAAATATAACTTTTGAGATTTTGCTTATTTTGAAAAATGAGCTTTTCATGAAACTGAAAATCACTCGGTATATCTGATAGGTGTTGAGTAGGAGACACTATTTTTTTGAAAAATCGTAAATAAAGACTTTTTCATTTGTTGGGTATTTTTTTAATGTCACTTTCTAATAAATATAAATAAGATCAAACCTTTGCAAAATTCTCACTTTTCTGGTAATAACGATTAGATTTTCGGCGTAAATGGCTACACGGATGGATTTTCACAAAACAACTTATCATTTTGTCTTTCTCCTTTCCCCAATCCACTGTTTACGAAAAAACTAAGATTCGTTGAAAGTTTCGCAAAATATGATATGAAATTGCTGTTTATTTGAGACTGACGCTGAAGGTCGGTATTAGTGAACAATTTTACATAGGTCGTTTACCACGAAGGCGTACAAAGGTCATTCGTTATTTTTTTGCGTAATTTCCAGTTACAACTCTAAATTCGCCTAATTTCGTGTTAGGTGCAACTCGAAATAACCAATAATTTCGAGTTGTAACTCGAAATTATAGCAAATTTTTAGAAATAACTCTAAATTAAGGAATTTTTAGTTGCAACACGAAATTAACACTAATTTCGAGACATTACTATAAATTAACACCAATTGTGAGTTACGACTCGAAATTACGGGATAAAAATCACATGTCCGTTCTACGCCTGTGTTCTTTACCTTATTGACCAGAATACGATTGTAGATACAAACAATTGAATCGTCGATATTTAACACACAGATACAATTGATTTCTCTCATTTCGGACAATGGGAATCCTGAAACATTTCACAAGGAAATCATCTCGCGTGGTGCGATCGATTACCGTGATGTTATGGAAATATTTTGCTCCAAGAATGGATATTAAAACACATTGAACTTACATTTGTTTTACCTTTCTCATACATAAGCTTTTAAATTATTCCTATGTGCAGATTTTGCAGGGCAACATTTGGTTTTAAACCATAAGGTAACGTTGTTTGAGCATATCTACACCCACTGGGAATTATTTTACAATTGTTTAAAAAAATTGTTTAAAATCTTTTTTTCTGTTAACCAGCTGTCATCCCCTCACGAACTACAGCCCTCAGAAGTCGAAACTTGTGCGAGCTATAAGGATTAACGAGGTCTCACCTTTTTACGTGCGATTCCTAGCAATCATCCTTAATATTTGAAGATTACCTCCACTCCCTTTGTATGAAATATTACTCTTTTTTTCCATATAGTTGTCTGCACCGGCACTGGTGGAGGTCGGTTCCAAAAACTCATTTGACCAGCGGCTTTGTTTACCGACAGGGGATTGCGGGGGTGTGCTGGCGGTTCTGGCTTAAACCTGCTTCTTTCATTAACATGGAGTCAACATTTCAATAACCTTCGCTCATATCCTGCCTCTCTGGACACTATTAAAAAGGACTGACTCTCCTATATTCCGACAACGTCAACACAAAAAATCCCCTTGATGAAAAACACGCCGTTTTAGAGTAAGAGCTTAATGAGAATATAGGAATACCTACCTACGAAAATTATCTGCTGATTTATGGATCGTAATAATTATTGTTCGGGTTTTAAAACCTAGAATACCCGTCGACACTATATAGACGTTTTCGTATGTAGGTAATACAAGTAAATCGGTGATTATCGAAATACGAATTCGTTCGACTTTGAGAACCAAATTAACTCTAGCGGTAGCGCTAGTGTTGTTGCAAAAAAAAAGAATTTTTGATATTTATCGATAAATCGACTTGTGTCAATTTGATAAGATTAAATAATGAAAGAGAAAATCGCCGAAAACGTTCCGTTCATTCACAATGACATTCAATTTTGAATCAACATATTTTGTTGTTTTCTTTCACGTCTTGCCACATCCCACTCAATTCAACCTGGTACTACTACTGATCCCGCATATTAGTTCTCAGCAAAACCACTAGGCAAATAGTAATATACTGTTGAACAGCTTATAGAGCAAGATCCCAGGGCCGTCAGACGTTACTTATTTTTAAACGAACGAAATGTGTACGATTGAGTAGTGTTAGTATGTACTACGTTACGTACCTTGATTCCCTAATATCTGAAGAATGGTCATCTGGTCAAGCTAGCAGGTAGGCATGCAAACATAGTACATACTAACACTACTCAATCGTACACATTTCGTTCGTTTAAAATTAGGTAACCTGACGGCCCTGGGATCTTGGACTATTAGGTTATGTCTTCAGACTGATTAAGGTAATTATTGTTTAAATGAACATTATTATCATCCAGAATTTGTCAAAAATTGTGGAGTTGATACGAATTACTAGTAAGTGCTAACAGGTTCTGGCCAAACAAAGTTCGGTGTTGTTGTGCCCCTGAACTATACACCAGTTCTTTGCGAGTAATTCAACCTCTCTTATAATTCGAGGGTATTTCAAGATCCATTTTAGCACCAACACTGTTTTTCTTTCACATCCATGACTTGTTGGGAGCTACCTCAGTGCATAATTTTGTGTTTTCTTCCTAAGTTCCTCTATCAGCCGGTGAAACTAGAAGAGAAAGGAAAAGGAACGTGAACGATTTAAATATGGAACTAGCTAAAATTCTAGAATGGGTATCCAACAACTTGGTTGAAATCAATGCGAATAGACCCAAGCCTGTCTTTTCTCTAGAAAGGACGATCTCACAGGGGACAACGTAATTATGTCAGGAGTCTCTGTACCAATGAAGTCCTCCATTTCGATGCTTTGGTATTACCATCAGCAGTACCCTGTCATGGGAAAGCCATGTGAGGTACATTGCCAAAAGTGCCTCTCAAAAATTTGGTTTTCTGTTTCGTGCCAAAAGCTATTTTAGTTAGTAGTTAGTAGGTTATGATTTATGAGGCACAGATACGACATGTCCTGGAAAACTGTTCCCATATATGGAACGTAGCCTCTAAACACACACTGAAACTTTTAGATTCTGTCCAAAAAGAGTCATTCCTCTCATCGGTGATGCTGAGCTTACAAGCTCAATCACTTCTCTGCTACACAGAAATATATATCTTCTCAAGTGTTCCCCGAATCATTGATTGAAACTAGGGCCTGTTTGTCCTATAAATAGTGAGTTGCAATCCTCACACTCTAGTTGGTAAACCCCGGACTTGCTGAATTTATTCTGTATAGACTTTGCATTATTGAAAAATTAATGAAGGTTGTTATCAGTTTTGAATACAACATTTATATTTCGTTCTGAAGGAAACAGTTCGTTTGGTGACCGAGATATGTTGGACAATGAAAACTCTGATTGATGTTTCATAAGCATTATTAACGGCAATCTGTTTATAGTAGATTATACCATAAGTCAATAATGATAGCTATTATTCTCGATGATTTTAAAGAACCAGCACATATGGCTTTCTTCGCGAATGTGTAAACATCGAACTAATTCCGGACGAGGAGACAAAGTATTTTGGTAAGGAAAATCATTGTTATGATTGATATTACATATGAGGATTTCATAGCTGAATTAATTTCTACAAATGTGTTATTCTGTGAAGTTGTTTGTTAAACGAGAGTATTTTGGACAGAATAGAACCAAACATAGTATTTCACAAACTTAAAGAGTTTACACGATAACGGCCAACCAGCGCCCTGGTTAGAAAGTGACTGTTGAGTTCAAAATAGACCCTTGAGCCAACCCTGTAACGAGGCAGGCAAAATGACTTAAATCTGTTCGACCTACGCCAACCCCACTTGAGAATCAAGGGTTCGAGGGTCAGACCATCGACCGATTAGTGGTATTTTTTAGTACTTAAGAGATTGTTAGCGAGAACGTCTCGTTGTATGTATATTGAATATTATTAGTAAAGTATTAAATTCAAGTTAAATCAATTAAATATACAGTCCATTATTATTATTATTAAATCACCTCATTAGTGAACAGTGACAATTTATAATGTGCATGTCAGCTGTCAAGTCAATTTATGGATTAGCAGACAATTGATAGGAGATTGGACACAATTAACATTTACAACATTCTGTGATGAAATAAAGGGTAGAGAACCAAAACAAATCGATATTTCATCAAGTTGGAGAGCAACTTAGTAAAAGTAATAGAAATTTGAGGAATTGAAATTTTTTTGAAAAATAATCTAATAAATAGTCAGAAGAGGACACCTCTACAAAAAACAACTGGTGAAACTTCCTCACAGTACAGTTCATAAAATGGTTATTACAATAATTATTCGAGAAAATACAAGTTTACCACTGTCTTATCTCTGCTGCGAAACAAGACGTATTGATTGAAAGTGAAGGATATTGTGTTTCAGGACTTCTGTATATCGTAGCTGAATCTGAATATTTGACTCCCAGCATCCAAGTTTGACCGCTATTCTCGGGAAGAGGGCTTCTTCATATTTATCTTACGAGTTTTATTATTTGTGTAAGCAATAGGAAACTTTTCTTATACAGATTATGATTCAAGTTTTCCCAATGGCCTTCAACAATGATTTCACAAGTTTGTGTTGGATTATTTTCTATAGCACACTCCAAACTTAGCCTATAGCCATTACCAAAGTGGAATAAATCAGGGTAGTTTATTATTTCGCCCAATTCTCCATTACGAAGTTTACAAAAATAACGAACAAATGATGATTGCAAAAAGAAGTTGAGTTGCCTCGAAAGAATGAATCGGTTATTGGTTTGTGCCAGCGAAGATTTATTTACTTTAGGAAGTGGGGTATTTAATACTCATTTCTGAGAAAAGTAATAAGGTATTCCCTGTTTGGGGTTACTTCATTATCTATTTTACCAATATTTTCTCACATATATGCATTGGCATGCATGTCTTGTACAATATTTTCAAAGGTTTCAGTAGTTTTCGTCCCATATTAAATATTTCGACGGCATGACTAACTCCCAGAAAAAATAACATCCAATTTTAAAAAGCTTTGAATATATACGCCCTGGATTGAAAAAAACGGCTGCTGAGATTTTTGATTTCTTAATCTCTAATTTATAGTTTCTTCTAGTAATTTTAACCTGATCCTTTAATACCGGACAGTTTGTTGATTTGGCAAGATCTTTCAGAGAATGTAGTTGTTCTCTCATATTGCGCGATCATCATTGAACCATTTCATTTTGCTGCTTTTATCGCTATCTATTTCAACTTAGTTTTCTGGAAAAGATGCCTCATAATACTGATTCATTAATTTCGACATTATCTGGATCAGTTAAACTATACCAGTGTGTATTATTTAACATGCTAATCAGATTATCTTTCCCTATTTTGTGATTGGCCTAATTGTTATTGTTTTTGCATCTTTGCTTGTTATCTTCATTGTAGTTTTATATGAAAATAGTCGACCATAATGATCGGAAATGTTTAATTTTATTACCTTCGAGATGGAAAACTCATCCTCGCCTGATGTCAGTATATTATCAATGCATGATTCTGATGTAGATTTTGTTTCATCAGTTGTGTTGGTCATAGGTAGGTACTTGGTGCATTTGAATCTTATTTTATTCTAAAAATATGCTTGATTTCATGAATATTTGATAACAGACGTTTTTTGAAACTTCATAGAACTCAATAGTGTGCGCTATCAAATCAATCATATTTCCTGACCCAACGAGCCACCGTATTGGCATTTGAAATAAAATCAGTAATACCAATTTATTAATTAAATTTTACATAGCAGATTCATTTTGACCAAAAACAGTAAAGTTGTATGTTTCTCAAACTTTTAGGACTGACTTCAGTGATTCCTCCAAATTTTATTCCTATATCTTCAAAAACAAAACAGTTATATGGGCAAGCCACCATCCGCGGACACCTGCAGTAATACTTTCTACATAAAATATTAATTATAGAATCCAACTATCAGAATGACATTTTTTCTATCAATTTCACATTATCCTGGATTATCCAGTACTTCCATCTTATTTTCCCAACACGGAAAATCGTAACTTCAGAAATATCTCGGCTACGTAAATGGAGTGGAAAATAAAGAGTATATATTCAACTTATTTTCACGTTTTCATTGAATAGGAATCGTGGAAACCCGTGAACATTCAGACTTTCTCAATAAAGTAAAAATGTAAATTATATTATTTGGTCAGTGGTAATTCGAAGAATTGTATGAACTGAGGCGATAGCCACGGATGATGCCAGTGGCGTATCAGATTGATAGGTGATGGCAAGAACTATTAAAAGGATATCCAATAACTCTGAAATTCCATTACATCTGGACACCTGCAGAAAATTGTAATTGTACTTTTATTTTCTAAATTTTTCTCAGTTGTCCACTTTTGCCAGAATCAGCAGCCCAGGTCTTGTTTTCACCATTCTTCCTTTTCTTCAACGTGGCCACAGCTACGAGAATTCTTTCCACTATTAAATATTTCTTTTGTTATAACTTTTCTCTCGACCGTATCAACCCACCTGTCTCCACCGTTTAAAATAATAGTCGCGGTTTATTATTCACTATAGAGAGGGAAGGCAATAATGTTTTAAATAAAAAATAAATAAAATGGAAGCACAGTTTCCAATGGATCCCAAAGATAATATGAAAACTATATCCGTCATAAATAGGTATCATTCAAAAATTAACTTTCACTGGACATTTGCATTGGAATACTCAGAGAAAAAAAATCACTAACCATTAGTGAAACTTGAATATCCACAAATAAGAACTTGAATAATTAATGGGTCAAATGAACAAGTTAATCACCAGTAAAATATGTGTTCCTGGAAGTGAACACTTACCATGCAGTACCATTTTGATATATTTCAGATTTAGTCCAGTACGTGGGTAACAAAAAGGGGTATTCGTATGCAAAAGGTGGGGTAGTAGCGATTTTTCAGTATGTTGTTAGGCTTGAAGCCAAATTTTCAACCTAGAGGCGCATGCGCTCGAGACGCCAACTTGTATTTTAGGTAAAAAATATTAGTTTTTTGATAATAACTCGAAAACTGTGGCTTTCACGACAAAAGATATTTTACACAATGTTAAAGAGGACAAAATTTCCTAAATTTTTTTGTAGGAACTTTTCTGTAGCACACATATGTTAGGAGTTACAGCTTCGTGCAGTTGCATTATTTGAGAAAAACTGACTACAACTAGTAAATATTTTGGGAATGGGAATAACGTTTTTAAAACTTTCAAGTGACAACTTTAGTTATGTAAAAGTTTTCCCGACGGAGGGTCGACCTTGTAGGATTCAACTAAGCAACTAAGCAGTGGGTAATTTTTCAGTAAAGTTGAAAACGTTTTCGTGGAGTCATCTTTACAACTAACCTTTTTCCAAATATTTACTACAGAGGACGTGCCGGCGATATTTAGATAATAGTAATGTACTCAATTCATTAATTTTTTTATTTTAGTGACAAGGACATACTAATGGCTAATTTGCTTGATAAAAAAAGTATATAGTGAAAGAAGAGGAACTGGAATGATCATAACCTAACTTTTGAATCGGAAACGAAAAGTGCATTCTAATACACTGCCTCGTATTACAGGCAAAAAAAAGATTACTTGGTGAAGAAACTCCACCTACACAAGCCCTCATATATTGACAGACAGTTTGTAGAGCTGAAGTTCGAACATTAAGTTTAAATTTTTCGTTAGTTGTTCCGGGTATAAAGTTAGTTGCCTGACAGACTAACATTTAGTCAGTATATTTTCAGTTATATGATATCCAAAGTCGCTTTGACGACTTTTATACTCCTATGCCATGTTGGAAGTGTAATTCTATTTGGAGACATGGCCGGTCATTAAAATTTTGGACGTAAACAAGCATAAACAAAGGATTATGAAGCCTTATTTTAGTTTTCTAGAAATAATTCATGTATTTCATGTGTATTCCATTTAGTTTGAGATTTAATTAATATCTAGATTTAATATTGTTCATCGAAATGATTTTTTTTATCTTTGAGTTTCGAAAAGTTTGCAACAGATTAAAAGCCCGCTTGTTTTTTGGCATAAAACAATAGTATATTTGACAGTAAAATGAAATGCGTTGCCAATTTCTGTTTCGAAATCTTTATTTTTCGGGTATCTTGAGCATGAAAATAGAACGGTAGGAGTAACCAGAAAGTTTTCTTTAAGTGTCCATTTTGGCAATCAGTAATAATTTGGTTGATAATGTTTTAAACACCATGAAAAGTAAACTGTCATCGCTGCGCGAGAGGGCGGTGGTGGTAAACCCAGCAATGTTTAGAAAACGACCATTAGCTACCTACAGTTGGAGCTGAAACGTTTTAAAAACCCAAAAATGATTAAACAAATTGGTGCAAAACAGGGTTGTGACAACGTTGTGTTGAGGTCGGCAACGCAACTTTAGTTGCGCAACTTTTTTAAACACGTCGCCACAACGTTAAATTGCTATTTGGAATAACCTCAAATGAACTCAATCCGTAATTTTACAGAATCTACTTTCTTTTAGACATTTCATTTTCCAGACAGACAGTAAAGTAGCAGTTCTGAATCTGAGTAGCTTGGAGGGTCAGTTTCGAGTATTTGTACTATAATTGTATAAAAATTGTACCAGAGAAGAACATACTTTAAACAATGTCAAAATATAAATAAGCGAATTACTGTTATTGTCAAGCAAGTATATGATTTTCTACTATCTTTGACAAAAGTCCTCGAGACAAACGATTACGCAAAATTTAATAATGTATCTTATTTTTTGCCAATAGCCCTTGATATATTAGATCATTTCATGTTTCTGAACAGTTTAAAGTATAATGGACCTTTACATTTACGGAAAATAAATTACAAAACTCGTTTAAATCAATAGTTGTTAGTCTGAAAAGTCCATTTAACAAAAAGTTCCATTCTTTTTCTTTCATCGTTCATCGGAAATACCTCCCACCACAATCCACGTTCCGAAACAGGCAATACCGTTCTCCTTAAAAATATAACTTCTAGCATGATATAAGCCGTTGAGAAATAATCAATACATTGTCACTTGATCAACTCATAGATAAAAATCCACATATTAGCTATTTTTTATTGTATTTGTAACTTTCAAATTTTCTGAACGGATCATCCTTTTGATGAAGAACAAGCATTGACAACACAGCAAATCGTAATGACAGTTCTCAATTGTCAAAAGTTATATGGAGATGTGAGGTTGATGTTTATTTTATTTACATTCAACAATCAACATCCATTTTGATAGTTCAAGGTCTTTCTTGCAATGACTAATATTTTAAATCTTTCCTTGAACTCTGCTTTGAATATAATGGTAACATAACGTAAAGTACTCACTTGGAAATGATCTTCACAAAAAGATATATTTCCGCTTTTCACAAAAGGTTTATTCAGTGTTTCGAATCACATTTTCCGACGCGCTTCATCTTTAGGTGCAAAAATTGTTTATTGGAATTTGCACTGGTGTTCAGACAACCGGGTACAAAGCACCTTTTCGACATGTTCAGTTATTGCAGGGATACAGGAATTAATAACAAATTTTAGAACACAAACAACAAAAGCTCTCAAAACTTAGAAAACGGCATTAACCTCAAAAAATAAATCAAGGTAGTATTCGTTGAAATTTAGATCTGATGGAACTGCTTCACTTGTATCAAATGGGTAGGCAAATGAGTTAGACAGAGACAAACTATTCTTATTGATTGCACAGTGAAACAGACGAAAGAACCCATCTGGTATCAAATGACAACTGTCATGCGACACATTATATTTGAATGAGAATTTGGTGCACAACTTTAACAACGTTGCCAAGTTTAGTTTTGATGAACGTGACATCACGAACACACTTTTCTTCTGATTATAGATAAACTAGCGGTCAGAAAAAATAAATAAAAAATCCCCAGTGATATTAGCGTATTTACTTTCTAATTTCAGTGTTACCTCATATCTCTTGGAAAGGTCCATTAAATGTGGGAAACTGAATACATTTTTTTTCTAATGAATGAAGCGAAGATTTTTTTGAATTGAAGTATTTAAATTTATATTTATTGCAAAGCGCTTTCGACTTTCGTCATCTTCAGTGCTTACCTTGAAGTAAATACTCTGATCGAGGAAAATTGAAGAGTTTGAGGTTATGAAATTTAGAAAAAGTATCAAAACTTGTAAAAACACTGTACGTTAAAATACATAAAACTGATTCAGCCTAAGATCTAACGAAAAGACATGTTAGAGCTTGATGCCATGTGTATATGTCAAATGACTGAAAAACAACTTGTGACAGAGTATGTGTCATATCAAGTATCATAGAGAAAATAATGGTACCAACTTGAAGAGTGATCCAGTGTGCATTTTTGAAATTATTGAAGTATATTTTTTTTTTATTGAAATCAGTGATCCTTTGACGAATAAAGAAATCTCTGAACAAGTTTATCAGGTATTCATTCAGTGATCATTGATGGAAAGTTCTTTGAAAACTTCCAGTTATTCAAACAAATCCAATCTGAGGAAATTCTTCTTGTCTATTTTATGTAGAATTTTGGAATTTCTGTTGGGGCTAAAGGTGCGTTTGTAAATTTCAAAATGATTTCCAAATGCAGATTAATCTGGTCTCTCCAAGTGTTAACTTATTCGGGTCTACAAGTTCCACTAATGAAAGAGGCAGAGCACTCAGAACAGTCAATCTTATATACTCCGCTTCTTTTCAATTGATTAATTTTGTCTTGAGAATTGACTAAATAGTTGCTTAGATTGTTGTAAGATTCAAAAGAGAATTTAATACCAGTTATGGTGTCTTCTATGAATTTAGAAATGTCACTACACATGTTTTGATCAAAATATGGTAGAGATAAATATTTCATTGAAGATGAATTTTGCATGGCAATTATTGTGTTAAATGCCAGGAAATGTGGAAGAATCGAATCAAATGACGGAATCGCAAATGACGCCGTGATGCTCGCCCCGTTCAATTCGACCGTTTTCGCAACCAATGAATGTCACGGAAACACCCGAACCAAAAAAGTTAACTAAACATAAGCAGTTAACTGATAACTAGCTGACCCCATCAGCTCGATCGATTGACACTATTTACGAGATAGCTTAGACCAACTGAAATTGTTTCTGATGAGCTATTCAGTGGTGGTAGGTGTCAGTATGCCTAAAATGAGTTTAGTGTGCACTTACAGATATCAAACGTGGAAAATATTTTGATTTTCATTCGTATTCTGAAGAGTTACGGTAGGAACACACTTTCAGAATCTTTGTTTTGCTTGATACGAGTGTCTCATATTCCCAAAGTAGGTGAAAATTTAGTACCCACAATTAGCTTTTTTTCGAGTGAACAATTTAGTTGAAAGAGTTTTCTCTGTGTATCTGACGGAAGTACTCAAGATATTAGCGAGAATAGAAGTTATTTCCTGTGAGATACTTGTGACTGAAATTTTCACAGGCCTTTCAAGAATAGTCCTTCCTTCATTTCAAAAAGCCCTAAGAGGGAAAAAGTGTCCACGCCACTGCCGCAACCGGCTAACAATGGCCAAAGGCGCCACATAAGTGTGATTCAAAAGTTATCCAAGTTACCTCGAGCACTGGCCACAATGTACCTATTATATTAAATCAACGACTGACCGTGCAGCTTTTCAGACCTTCTCAAAACAACATTGGCCGGCAAAGTTGGCCGCCGGAAACGCCGACTCCTCTGTCATTATCACCTCTGGCGAACAAAAGAGATGATGAAGTATGGCTGCGGCGCGGCGAAGAAAAGAACTGCATTAGGAGAACCGACGACGCTGTTATACACTTGCAACGGAAAAATGGCGGGCTTTCTAAACCCCGTCCCACTTTTCAGTGCAGGAAGGAATCAGTTTCGGTATCGGATATATTGGCCTCTTGCATGAGAAAAGAGATACTTAAAACAAAAATAATTTCAATACTTACTCGTGAGAGATTATGTAGATTTTTGCAAAACGAAAAATAGGAGCCAAAAGGAATCGTTTATGTGGTGATACAAAAGTATTCTAGGAGGTCATACCACAGAACTCAAAGAACTAGAAAGCTAATATAAGCGACAATTATTCGTGAAATGCGAAACCACATGGATGGATCCAACACCATGCACAGAACATGCGCAAATAATAAACAGCATTGCCAGTTCACGTACTTATATGAATAATAGAAGGTTCACGGTGAGGAGACAGTGAATCATTTACGTTCACGCAAGATATGGTCTTCGATTTAACTTTTTTTGCTAGATATTTCTCTTTGGAAAAGTGGTAGCTGATTGAAAATTTTGAGACATAGTAAAAACATTCCTTCTGTGAGATTCGTTAGTTCATAGTAATTTCAAATTCATTCGTTAAAATACTCTCTATTCCATAGGAGACAATTGGATATATAAGATGCATTATATTGAATACTTGTATCAGTGCAAATTTGTTGTGTGGATTTTCATTCAGTATTATTTTCAGAATAGTATTTTGGGTTGGTCAACATTTTTTTGTTATATTGTTGAAATTTTTTCCTATTATGGTAATGAAATGTCATAGTAATGATTCTACTAATAACTCTTAAAGTAAACCTGTAGCATATTTGTTTTTATGCAATATATTCCTTAGCGCAATGATCATACGTCTAACAGCCGAATGCATAGTTAATCGTCAGCGACTCGCCAGAGTTTCGCCGTTCGCTACACAAGGATTATAATGCACAGTCGAGCTCCAAAAAAGTGACAACTACGCGATAAGTCACATTTTGGCGAAACGCTGGCGATGAACCACTTTTTTGGAGCTCGACTGTGCATTATAGTTCTTGTGTAGCGAGCGGCGAAACTCCGGCGAGTCGCTGGAATTGACTATGCATACGGCTGTAAGCCTCTTCACGAAACCTGCTCAGCCCATCTCATATGATATTCTATCATAACACATGGCTGATGACCATAGCAGTCGATGCCGAAACAATGAAGAAAAAAAAATTCTATGTCTGAAGTTAGTTCAAAACCGATTGCAGAAATGATTGCATAACTGACTGTACCGAAACGACAAATATTATTATATTTCAACATATGCAATACTGAGTTGTCATCCAATTCTGAGCTATGTTCAAAATTTCAAGTCTCTAGCTGTAACATTATTGTTATTATTTACATATTATGCTATCGCATTGTCATCCAGTCCTCAACTTTGAGTTGGTTTGAAAATTTTAAAGAAGAGACAAATATTATTATATGGTGGTTCTTCGGGTAGTAAGGCCGACGTGTTTTCAGAGAAGAACTCGACGTTTCGCCAACACGAGTGGTTAGCATTTTCAAGAGTTATTTTAAAAATTTTCGCTTTCTGTAGTCGCTGTCAAATGCTGTCAAATTGTGAAAGGCTTTCGCGGCCATCGTCACTCACATGGTGGTTCTTCGGGTTGTGAGGCCGACGTTTAGAGAAGATCTTGACGTTTCGTTAACACAAGTGGTTAGCATTTTCAAGAGATATTTTCAAAGTTTGTGGTTTCTTAAGTCGCTATCAAATGCTTGACATTTGTTATACGTTGTCTCAATAAATACCTGTGATTTGACGTTCTTACATCTAATTGGTCCATAGCGTTAGCAGACATCATAGAATCGTTCGTACCGTTATTTTGTAGGTAGGGAGCTAATTGAGAATTTTTGAGAACTGGAAGCCAAACCTTGTTCAATTGTAGTCCTTCTTCGGTTCTGTTGAAGTTGCTGTGGTGTTTCTGGATTTCAATTGCTTCCCGGAAGAGTCTTGGGTAATACGCAGATGTTGAAGAGATGACTTGGGTTTCTTCAAATTTCACTCTATGGTTATCGTTGTTGAGAGTATGTTCTGCGACAGCGGATTTCTGTGTGTGCCCTAACCGACATACTCTCAACATCGATAACCATAGAGTGAAATTTGGAGAAACCCAAGTCATCTCTTCAACATCTGCGTATTACCCAAGACTCTTCCGGGAAGCAATTGAAATCCAGAAACACCACAGCAACTTCAACAGAACCGAAGAAGGACTACAATTGAACAAGGTTTGGCGACTACAGAAAGCGAAAATTTTTAAAATAACTCTTGAAAATGCTAACCACTCGTGTTGGCGAAACGTCGAGTTCTTCTCTGAAAACACGTCGGCCTTACTACCCGAAGAACCACCATGTAAGTGACGATGGCCGCGAAAGCCTTTCACAATTTATCAAATATTATTATTATTTGATTTCAACATATTATTCAAAAATATGGCAAAAACGTAGTCAAAATACAAATTCGGTTTGATATAAAATGTTTCATCAAGTGAAACACTACATACATTTTGTTGATGTCAGCAGAATTATCTAGATATTGGATTACCCAAGTTTACAGTACCCACTAAAATTGTGCTCCAATCAGTCGCTTTGTAGAACTCGATATATTTCGTATTTTACTTTATAAACATAGGCCATAACATTTAATTCAAACCACCCCTGGCATGATGGTAGCCGTGTTACTGCGCATTCTCAAGGGTGTTGTATGAGGTACGGTAGGGTTCGATTTTTAAATTACAGTATTGGCTTCTAGTTCTTTGAGTTATGTGGGTCATACAGATCACATGAAAATGTGAATCAATATAGGAGATTCACCGATGTAGCAACATCATATAATATTGGCTGAAGGCCAATTTCATTATTGGATCAATATAGAAATATTGAATTTGGAATTATATTGAGTCAATGGCACTAGTATGAAAAAGAAAGAGACCTATACTGACATTGATGCAGTATTGATTGAACATCTCAATCTGAGTTTAACATAAAAAATATAACAGATTTGATAAAATATCCCATTACTAGCCTAATGAACCAGTAATGAGTTCAAAAATGCACTAGTAATTCTTCTGTATGAAAATTGAGATAATAGGGAGTTACATTTCTTTGCTCTTCTCACTCTCGAATTTGTTCGAGAATGTAGTAACTAGTAGGATAATGATTTATTTGGAATCAAACAACGCGGGGAGCCTGGGAATTTCCAAGAGTACAAATAGTATGAATGCTGATAAGGGCACTATTCCACACAGCCGATTATTTAAGTTCTTATCACAGTGAAGGTTTCTCCTCGTCAGAGGTCATTAACTGCCCTGAAATGTCATTTAATCCACAAGTAGGAGTAATATTAATTTAGAGCACGTATATTCCACACATTGGGTAAACAAGAGTGGGAAATTTGATAGAGGCGGTAATAAGAAGTGCGAATATAGCCACTCACATAAATAGTATAAATAGGATTAAGGTGGAATAAGTAGTTTAGTGGGCTTTCAGCTCCTGAAGATGTTAGCGTTATTGGTGAAACTCGCGTCGAGTGTGAATTGACGTAGTATTGGTGTTTGAGTGGGAACCAGAAGACAGGAAAAGAAAATTATCTTCTCATTCTTATAAAAATTTCAAAAACCATTTTTAAAAAAATTTCTGAATTTCTTCGTCATCAAATGAGCGTACAAGGGCAATTGTAGCGTCAGACGATTAGATTGATACAGTTATAGTTACTTTCTGATCCGACTCTGAAAATTTTCAATAGGATGAACACCAACTTGAACTAAAGTTTTTTCACAATTTTTCAAAATTAAAATTGAACTGAATACTTCAACCCCATTGCTTTATGGACTATCAAAAATCTATAAAGATGACATTCCAATCAGACCAGTTCTATAATAATGCAATTTACATGCTTCAAAACTTGCTGCTTGGTTAAACAATACAAATACATTCTTCCCCATTTCATTTATACATAAGAATATCCAATGGAAACTGAACATTTAATAAATAATTAACTATTTGAATGAAAATGCAAATTTTCACTTTCAGATTTTTTCTTTCAAGTTATCTATCAGATGTAGTTCAATGTCCATCGTGGCTTCAGCCGGGGAAGTAGTTGTTTTCTGTTAGATATTACAAAAAAGTAACTTCAATTTTATCGTAGGTTTTTTCCATTTTCAGAGCAGTCATGTATTGGTTCAATCTTCAATTCAGAATGTTTCTCTTTACAAAATATAAATGGAAATATTACTAATTTGATGTGGTGAGTTTTTTCCAAGTGACTCTCCAGAAGATGGCATTCCGCTTGTCCGCAAATTATTATTTGAGTTTGATATCCCCACGTTTCATTGTTTAAAAATTTGTTCTTTACTAGATATGGTTTTGAGAACAAACTGTTTGCAATTCAATAATTCATTTTCGCTCAAATTTATGGCATGGCTACGGGAAGTAACCTATTTCCTTTGTTAGCCTAAATATTCCTCCATAACATAGAATAAAAATTAGCAAATTTCAACCTTATTCTTGAAATTTATTTCTGGTTCAGGTGAGTGAATGATTACATTGTTCTTTTCAATGGTTCACTACAGAACTTTGCTCACTTCTCTAAATATTTTTTACCCAACCATTAAATTCACTTTGGAAATCGCCCAAAACAATTTTTTATCTTTTTTGGATCTATTGATTAACAAAGATAATCACAAATTTAGTTTTTCCATTCACCCTCAACCAACACACATTGACTAGATAATACCTTTCTCTTCATGTTATCCCTCTCAAAATGAGTTTGCTGCCTCCACTTCTTTGTTTACCAGATTTCTCAATATACCATTGAATTCAGAAAATTTCAATCGCGAACTCATTATGATCAAACGAATCTTTAAATATAATGGTCGTCCAACCAATTTCATTAACAGAATTTATGAAAAACAAATTATTCAAATGAATCAACAATAGTTTACTACCGCTGAATAATACTAAAATGAATTTTTCTTTTATTCTATTCCTAGGTAAGGTATCCAATGATATGAAAATCATATTTTGCGTCTACAATGACAACATAAATATTCTGTCTTTACCAAAGACAACATTGGTGGTAAATTGATAAAGATTCCCCACACACATAAATCTATGGGGTCTACAAAATTTGTTGCTCTCATTCAGATGCAATTCCCAATGTCAAAGAGGTACACTGTTGAACCTAATTGCATTCCTCGAATTGAATTGATCTTTCAAAAATGTCAATTTTAACTCTTTGAATGAAGGTTGATTTTGATAACATAAAAAGTTTCAAACTTTCACTAAGTGACTGTCCGACTTGATAGACTTTCAATTTGTTTTGGACTTCTACTCTTCCATTCACCACAAAATGTAAGTGTTTACTATGTATCCCCTGTTATTTGTTCTCTGATCCATGAATTAACTTGACAGCTGACATGTACAACATCAATTGTCATAATACAAACCAATTTTGACACTACATCTTGCTCTAAAAAATTTTCATTTATAACAAATTTTAATTAGGAATCACCAAAGAACCCTAACAGTATAATAAAATGGCATGAGTCTTCGGAAAATGTAGGTTATTCAATTTTTTATATGTAACCAAAATCGTTGTTGAGTAATTATTCTTATTGCTACCATGACCACTATATCTCAAAGTCAATTCCAGGGTATTGCACATAGTATCCTTATTTGAATAAACATTTTAACTTTGCTACAATCGTTTACAATAGAATAAAGAAGAACTGTAGCATAATATTATAGCAGGTTGATATTTTGTTGAAGAGCTTGTGTAAGGCTGATGAAGGATTCCTGCTGAATCCGAAACATGTCCCTCCCTATTTTGATACTTGTTTCCGAATCGAAGATTTACGATATTTCTTCCCGATTTGTCTATACCACTCCACTTTGAGCTGAAATGGACTTCTACCAGAGATCTTCATTGCTACAATAAAATGATCTGAATGTTAACGATTCTTCTTACGAATGTGATAATAAACCTTAGCTGACAACGATCAATTTATCACATGCAACCGACTGCTGGCTTGGATTGAGTCGAATCTCAACCCATATTATCAAAACAACTGTCGGTGACGACTAATTAATGAAATAACTGGGTTTAGAATCCCGAAAAAATAGTCCCTCCGCATCACACACAACTAGAGACGCCGCCGACGACGATTACACGGAAGTGCGTTCGCCGCCAACGCGAGGAAATGGGGTTACGGGCATCGTGTTAACAAAATATGGTTTCTTGCTATTTTCAACACTGAACAATACATTCTCCTGAAGTTTCTCTTTGTTTTTCCAACTTTTTGTCGAGTAGGTGTCTTACTTTCGGAATTAATGTTTACTTTTAACATTCCTGGATACCTGGTTTGTATGGGATATATACAGTGTGCCCATTTATAGTAAAGTCTTCGATATTTAGAAAACTATGACTTGTTTTTGAATTGTTGAACCTATATCGAAGAGTCATGTTGAATTGGGCATAGTATAGTCATTTATTCAATTTTTAAAATTTTTTTTTTCAAATAGTATAGTAGCAAGAATGCCGACATCTCGACTTCTATCCGATCTAAGTCGAGATCCCGACTTCTATCTCAGTATCTCGTGATTCTGATGTCTTGTATTAATGAAGCCGATTTATTATTATTATTTCAAATAATGCGTTATTGTTGCACGGTCTCTTGCCTGGTAATTTACTAAAATCTATATAGTTCTTCAATGAGGAGACCTACTCAAAGCCACATATGCTTAGACAGCAGCGAAGAGCTTTGGGCCTAGATAGACATATACGAGGATATATTGAAGAATTCTTAGCCTACTATAGAACCAAACAAAATTTCATTGTCAAAATATTTTATTACTCAACATATTCCCCTCTCAATTGGATACATTTATTACAGCGAGCCTGCAACGTCTCCAGACCTTTCAAAGAAAATGATTCTTCTTGCTCTGCAAACCAGACCTCCACAGCTTTTATTACCTCCTCGTTGGAAGAAAATTTACTACCTTTCACACTTTTTTTCAGTTGAGGAAAGAGATGATAGTCGGTCGGAGCCAAATCTGGTGAATAAGGGGGCTGTTCTAGTAACTCAAACCCTAAATCACGAATTTTTTACGTGGCAAAATGAGATTTGTGTGCACGGGCGTTGTCCTGCAAAAAAAACCTTTGGATAGCTTTCCGCGTCTTTTCTCGTAGAGTAGTCAGTAATGCCGAATAGTAATCTCCAGTTATTGTTCTACCCTTATCCAAAAAATCAATCATGATTACTCCATGGCAATCCCAAAAAATTGAAGCAAGAACTTTTCCAGCAGATTTTTGGACACGAAACTTCTTAGGTCTTGGAGAACCGGAGAGTCGCCATTTCATCGATTGTTGCTTTGTTTCTGGATTGTAGAAAGGAACCCAAGTCTCATCTATAGTATCAATTCGGTTTAAGAAGTCTACATCGTTTTCAAATCGAGCACAGATCGAACGCGATGCTACTACCCTTGCACGATTCTGGTCAACATTCAAACATTTGGGGATCCATTTTGCAGAAATTTTTCTCATGTCCAAATTGACGTGAACTATATGATGAACGCGTTCGTATGAAATATTCAGTGCTTCAGTTATCCGTTCTAGCCCAATTCGACACTGTGTTAAAATCATGTCATGAACTGCATCGATATTTTCGGGGACTGACACAGAAACTAGCCTTACCCATCGGTTATCATCTTCAATGGAAAATTTACCTCTTTTGAAGCTTGCAGTCCAATTTTTCACGGTCGCATACGAAGCACATTGATCACCAAAGGTATTGAGCATATCTTCGTAAATCTGCTTACATCTTAACCCTTTTGAATGCAGGTACTTGATGATGGCTCGATACTCCAATTTTTCGATTTTCACAATTTCTGTGGACATATTTTTTCTTTTGCGTAACTCTGGTTTACTTTTTTGACGTCAAACTTTACACTGACACTTCCAATAAGTTATTGTTCTTTGCTATGTTAACGCAATATTTTGTTTATGCAGGGAACTGGTCTAGGCTTACTAGATATCAATACATCCTCGTACAGACATATTTTTTGTCGTAATTTTCCATGTACTTTCTAGCTAGCTTTCGAGGGGCGAAAAGGGGTAAATTTTTTTGAAACCGTTTTATTCAATGGTCAATATAATTTTCACGGATTTTCACGGATTATTTCCATTTCTATTTGGCGAGTTTTCCTAATTTTTTTCGTGACAGGAAAGTAGGGTAAGCCCCCCTGATCGATTTTTTTCATCATTATTGTCCATGTCCGAAACTGTTGAAACATTTTCCTAATTCCTTTTTTTCGCTGTAATTTTTGACGTCCAAATCCAAATCCGAAAACTTCCGAAACCCTACGCATTCTCTATCTCGCTTGTGGGGGGTAGGGCGGACAATTTCGTCGACATGAATCTATTGTCGTCGGAACTGAACCAATATGTAAAATTTCAATTCCATAGTATAAGTGGAACAGTTTGGCAAACATAGCTGAGATTGTGAAATTTCCACTTTTTGCGCGAACAATCACGTGAATATCACTGGATAGTCCGTCGTACGACTAATGCGCATCATGGGCGTGCATATTTTCACAATTGCAGCTATGTTTGCCAAGCTGTACTGGTTCTAATTCAGCTTGCAAGCTTTGTATCCACACGAAAAAAAATTGAATAGTAGCAAGTAAAATTTGCATACCACCAAGTGAAAATTTGCATACTATATGGGACAAACAAGTACACGCTTTATTAGCCACAAGAAAAATTATATTTCTGAATTTGATCACTTGCTGTTATTGACGTAATTTCAGGAACGCAATGTAACATAACGATATTAAACTCTTTACTAGAAACAAACTTTTCATTTTACAAGCCTCAATCTACGTTTTATTTGCAGTAGGTGCTCAGTTTGATAACTACTAGTGACAAGTAAATTTACCATTGATGAAGAATGATTTATTCTCGAATAACTCATATACTTGAATCTACTAAAAAATATATTAGTTGCTACTATACAGTATTCTACTGCAGCAACATTTTTTGATTATTATAGTAATTTAGTTTACTTGGCCTTATCAAATGACTCACTTTTGAGTAGTTTATTATTGTCTTACCTTTAATAGCTTTCATTCCATCTTTGGTATCAGGATACAACGGACTCAATTGAAATATACACTTGCCCTCATTTTAGAATTATTAGTTCTTCAAAGAAGGATCGTTTGTTATTTATAAAGCCTTATTTTCAATACATTCATTTCATTCTTGAATTCAAAATGATGACGAAAGGTTCGGTTGCGTAGCAATGATTTAGTTTATACTATAAGAAAACGTACTTGCATGGCATATACAGGCTAGCAAAATATACTACTCAAGAAAAACTGGAGAGGAGATTGCAGTTGTATGACAATATTTATTCGTGAACTACGAGTTGATGTGGAGAAGTATAAAACATTTTGACGGTTCTTTTAAACGAATTATCGCCTCTGGCCATACCCTTTCTGGATCACCCAGTACGACCTGTTTCATAATTAAAAATTTCGGAACTTTGTTGAATCTGTATTCATCAGTATGAATAAATGAACAAGCAGGCAAGCTAATGTCTTTCCTCATTACGACCATAACAAATCCAAGTTATGCATAACATAATGTAGAATTAGAACGTTCTGAAAATTGAAAATAAAAGATAATGTAGAAATGAAATAAAATCTTTTAATGAAAGCTTGCTTCAACAAAAAAACGTGGCTCTTCTACGCCTTCGTAAGCAAGGTCTCACGTACACTATCACGATTGATATGTGAATCGTGGATAGATTTCTTCATAAAATGGATGTTTGGATTATGACTAGTGAGTGACGTTCTTCAAAATTTCATATATTTTTTGACAATTATGTTTGTCGCACTAACATGATTCATATTACAAAATTATATTTATAGTTCAGGAAGATGCACCACATACACCAATCTAGTAATTTTGCGAAATGCTCCTTTACAGGGTGCTCTCATTTAGATGTTGAATATTGCGAAATTTAGACGACATTCATTCTGATTTTTTACAAGAAACAATCAGTATTTTTCATCCGAAATTTATTCCGAGATCTGTCGCGTTTTCATCGACGAGAAAAAATCAAAATAGGTGAAGCGTTGTCAAGTTATTAGTTATTTCCTTATTTTACTTTTTCATGGTAATTTGTAAGTCATGGTTCTTTTTTTTTCCATTGTGGAAATATTGCCTGCCTATGGTATAATCAAATTTCTACATGGACTATTCATGTATTTTTGAAATAGGAGCATTTACAGGTTTGAATTTTAAACGAACAAATATAATGGGTATAGATTATTTGCAGACTATGAATTCATTTTTCGAAATACCCTTCCACTATTTGAATAATGGCCTGTCAGACATTGCCAATCAAGTATATCTTGAATTTATTTAATATTTTGCTAAATTCCCATTAGAAACCCGTGTAGTAATGGAATCTTGTTTCTATTGAGGAAGTTGCCAAATATCACAAATTTTGTGTTTTTATTCGAAGTACTGCAAATACTGATGTTTGGTGTTGAGATAAAAGAAAAACAAGTGATGGACGTACTGATTCGATTCAAAAATTAAATCTATCAGAGAAGTTGTTCGAAATGTGTTCCGTTCAAATTCATACAAGCTTCCAGTCGTATTCTATATTTTTTCAACATGTTGAACAACAACAGCGATATTATACTTCGAAATCATGCTCAAATATTTTTTTCATGTCATCAATAATGGTAGCAGGTGTGCGAAAAACCATAGACTCCACGGTGCCTCATGAAAAAGTCCATAATGGTTGGGTTGGGAGATCTCGTTGGCGGGATAATTATCAATTATTTTCCAATATATTCAAAACACGTATTCAATATTTCATTAACACAACAGATGTAGTGTTGAAATATAAAATAGGAGAACATTGAAATATGAATGAAATGTTTAACTTTCTAGAATATGATTTAAAAAAAAAACAGTGTTATTTTATTCCATCCCGAGCACTATCGTTATTCAGCAACATGAAATCGTCTCACCAAGATCACATTCGATTTAATAAAACTAGCAAAGAATCATTTCCTCACGCGTGGCCGCTGTTTCTAGTCCTAAAAAAAATTGATCGATGACCTGTGGTCACACGTCATCAACACCCGAGCATTTCCAATGAGGTGGAAGGTCCATTTCCTGAGATCCACGATGGCAACCATCTATTTACTGGCGAAGTTATTCTTGTTTCACGGCCTTTCTTTTATATACATGTTTTCGAAAAAGTTTCATAATTCAGAAATATCCGAAATGAAATCGGTTGAATATACAAAACATTTTTTTCATGGTAGAAGTAATATCCGTGAATTTTTTGTGGTTGATAGATTAGTACAAACTTTTGCGTTTAAAAATATAATAAATTTTTTCTATCACGGATAAAAAATTAATGGCAGATATAAACAGAAATATGGTAATGACAACCAAAATTTCCGGTATTACTATAATACGAGAAAGGGATAAATTACGTACTTAAATAAAATTATTTTCTTGCTGCCGACACTGTGAATAGTCCATACTTGCTTAGTAACAAAACAGGTAAATGGCCTATATCATTCGTTTACTAATTCATCTTGACAACGGAATGTAAATAGTGTCATTTACATGCCTAGGGTAATAATGAATTTGACTTTGATAAGTGAAACCTTCAGCTTCATTTATATAAGTTTTTAGGTTATGAGACATTTTGAATATTATTGTTGTCTGTTTATTCGGTAACTTAGTTACACGCACAAGCAACTTAGAACGAATAATAATCACTAAGGAAGGGTAAGAAAACAAACTTCAATCCAGCCAAATTTTGAGAAACGTCAACAAGCAGAAGGAAAAACGTAATAAGTAACACGGAATGTCTCGACTGTTAACATCCTCGGCAAGCGACAAGCCTCGGCTTTTCCTCGGCTCGTACTCGCTCGCCTTGAATGTTAACACGTCTCTACATTCGTTGTGACTTATATAACTATTGAAAGAAAAGTTATAGGCGTTAACATAAATCATGTTAGGAACCATAGATATAATTCATATCATTTCACAGCATATTTTATTGTTGGTACTCAACAACTTGTATAGGTTACTATTACACAGATAAAAAGGATTCCTTGATTTGAAAGAATTTGAACTTGCCTCAATGGCGCCCAGCATTTGATATGGGCGGAATGCATGGATATATTGAACCAAAATTTGAATTTCTTTGAGGCAAACGCATCATTTTCTTTAGCACAAAGTTATATAAATGTCAGGCAAGAAACCTTAGTTTTGTCATAATTTTTCCAAATTGTGAGAAGCTTTGAGGGAAATGCCATCTTTTTTTCTAGCTCAAAGTCATGTGAACTTAAAGCAAAAGAGCCTAAGTTTTCGATCAAATTCATTAGGAGATTGTTTGAAAATTACGTGCTTTAAAATAATAGACTTGATGTCATGTCTTGAAATAGAAGGCTTTTGATATGAAACCAACAGATGCTTCATTTAAAATCTTAGGTTTATGCTGAATTCTTGTTTTGAAACCTTGCGTCCTCAAGTGAAAAATTTACTCTTTTTTAAAAAGATCCAAAACGGTTTTGTGACAAAATGTGTATGGTCTAGGCCAAATTTTCTGAGGATCTTTTTTAAAAGATAATAATAGTTCATGTGAAAATATGGAAAGTTTTAAAGCATTGGTTAAAATCAAATTCAAAATTGAAATTTAAATATTCATAAAAACTTATAGGGATATTAAGATGAACAAATATTGATAAAAACTTATTTATTTAAATAATAACACATAACACGTTACTTTGGTTACTGAACACAAATCAGGGAAAAATTGGTTTTGCTGGTGAATAAGGAACAAAACAAAACTAACTCTAGATGGTACCAACAAAATCATAAAACTCGTAAAGGAAGTAAAATAAATAAATTTCTACCTACATTGACGAATTTTCATATTATAGCTTAACATTGTAATATTATTCGGTGTGGACGTAACTAGTCTCCCCCTGTTAACTTTTGAACAGTCTGACGTACACACATGGGACGAAAACAGTTTTGAATAGTATCACCGATACCACTTTTTTTTTAAACCGGTTTCACTCATCACACCTATTCACAACACAAATCTGGCCGGCAAACACCATTTATCAACATCAACTCATCGACATTCGACATAGGAAAATACAATGGCAGATTGGCGCTAACTAGTAACTAGTGACCAGTGAACTGATACGCTGACACCTGCACCCTGCACCTGAGCCCGCTGCACGGGCGCAGGTCGTTGCGACTTGCTCAAATTCAAATGGGTATCGGCAAACTTCGGGTAGGCCGGTAGACCCGAGCTCATGCATGGCGAAGATAGCTGAGGTAGATTATGTCAACCAAACACATTTGGACCTTGTATCAAGTGGTTATGGTTTTAAGACAAGAGTCAACCAAGCAGGAGTGGAGACAAAGTTAATAAAGTTCTCTCAAAAGCATTTGAAGCCAAAAGAATAGAACATTTATTACAAAAGCAACAATGATTTTCATTCAAGAGCAAAATATTTGGGACGAAGACAATTTCTTTGTTAGAAGAGAAAATAACCTAAAAGCATGATTCTTTTGTCTCTAATCGGGTACTTTTATCAGTGTATAAATCAAAGTTGGAAATGCCTTAATCATTTTCACTGATGTATCAAAAACTTCCAATGGAACTTTGCCTTTTTCTTACCCTTATAAAATGTAGAGAAATGATATAAATTATACAGTGAGCACGTAAAGGTTGGAACAAATTCGTTTAAAGCTTGATATGGCCATTAGCTCAGACACGTCGATTTTCATTTTCAGTTGAGCATTTTTTTGGTTTGATCAGATTTTTGATGACTTATTCGCTGTTCGAGTTGTGACGTCACAATATTTTTATTTTTAAATGGCGTGTCCCCATTTTGATAATACCTTCAAAAAGAACGCATTTTTCTGTGTATGGATGTCCTATTTTTTCTTATATTACATAACCGTATTTCCAAGAAATAAAATATATTTCATTTATAATAATGTACCATTAGGTCTGTTAAAGTAAACTTATTACCCCACAAAAAAAATCTAGTGGGATTAGATCAGGAGATCTAGCTGACCACTCTAAAATTCCTCATCTGCGATCGAAATCACCTTCATTAAGTTCATGAATTACTTTCGGTTTATAGGGGTGCCACTCATTTTTTTTAGTCATCTTAAAGCAGACGTTTGACACATTGCTATAATAATGCAACTTGAAACGGAGTGTAAATGTGTTCTCAAAATTTGACTTTACAATAACAGCTGGCTATCAAATAATTGTGGCATAGATAGGTTATCGACGTGGCCCGTTTAAGCGAAAAGCAACGCATAAAGATTTTAATGATGTTGGTTTATGGAGATAAGACCCGTACGCAAGCTGAGGTTTGAAACTTATTTGAGAATAAATATCCCTATAGACCTTTCATACGTTTGACGGTGAGCAAAGTCGAAGCAAAATTTAGAAATGTCGGTGCTAATTATACGAAAGGTCATCCAGGCTTTTCGGAAGTTGAACTATTGGATGTATTACGTATTATTATGTGGTGACCGGTAGCCCAGTGGTTTGATGCATTGGACGTATGTTCGATGTGCTGGCCGTTGAATCTTCCGCTTGCATCTGACCCGCATCGAATCCGGAGTATAAGCGAATTTTCCTCAAGTTCCTTGGTATCGTTAGGCGACATCATACTTTGTTGTGAAGTAAATGCGATGTTGCCTGGTTGCCAATCCCGAAGTGTTTGCTCGAAGTGGGCAATCGACAACCTGAGGTGGGGCTGTAGGTTTTTCCGGGTTTTCCTGCAGCTGAAAAGTGAGTACGTCATCAAAAATCAGAAAGTCGCTTCGGAGCACCACGGCAAATGATAACAATTGTCGTCCTCTACCAGCAGACGAGTATTTTTGGAGTGACCAACAATGTGAAATGCGGCTCCGATACCTTTTTCTTTCGAATGGTGGAACCTGAAGCTGTGAGACAACAACTTTTCAATATAAAGACCAATGCGAGTGGTGCAGATAATATCAATTTGAAGATGATATTGTTAAGCTGTCCCAACATAATAAAACATCACACACACATTATCAATGTTTGCCTCAAAAACTCTACGGTTCCGGATAGCTGGAAAGTTGCTCATGTTTTCCCACTACCTAGGATAAAAAAAAACTAAAGGCTGGAAGGACTTGAGATCTATAAATATCTTACCTATTCTCTCGAAGTTGATTGAAAAAATAATAAATATTCAAACCAGAGCATATCTAAACAAATATAAACTTCTTCCAGAAAATCAATCTGATTTTCGATTACAACATAGTTGTGCGTCTGCTCTATTGCATGTAACAGATGACTTATTAACTGCACTTGATAGGCGTGATCTAGCAGTACTGGTACTGCTAGATTAATCCAAAGCATTTGATCGTCAATTGCTCTTGGCTATACTCCATTTTAATAGTTTTACTAACAGTGCATGTGCTATGCTTGAAAATTATCTGAATGATCGGATTCAAGTTGTTAAATATGATGAAAAACTCTCGGCCCACTCTAAATATTACTGAAGGAGTACCTCAAGGTTCAATATTGGGTCCATTACTATTTACTATTTATACATCCAATCTATCTTCATTCTTATTCAACTGTACAGCACACTACTATGCGGATGATTCTCAAATATATCACTCCTCCACCAGAGCAGGACTCTCGAAGCATGTAATATTATTAATAATGATCTTGGCTCACTAGCACGAGCGTCTGATAACATTGCTTAACTATAAATCCTTCCAAATCCAAAATGCTATTATTCGGTCATACTAGTAAAAGAAATCAATGCAAAGAATATATAAACCTCTCATTTCAGTCTGAACCAATAAAAAATGGTTTAATGAACTTGGGACTCTAATTGGCTAACCATGCGACAACGGTGCATTCTACATACTTGTTATTATCACGAGCTTATTATACAAAAAAACCCCTGCCTATCTGCATAAAAAATCACATTTCGACAGGATGTTCACTCATTAACTACGAGGTACCGATTCCACATATTACCTCCAAAGCACAGTACAGCTATATTCGAACGTTCCTATTCATACAATGTAGCCAAAATTTATAATGCTCTCCCAGATTCGGTGAAGGTTTTGAACGTCGGCAAATTCAAATTCGTACTGAAGAAAAAGATAAAAGAAGGTAGGTACTATTTTAGTATAGGACACTCTAAATATTTCAGAATCATGGTCAGAACTACTACAATAAAGTAACAAATTTCTCTCGAGTCGTCGTCACCCATTTTCACCCGTTTACACCCTTTTGTACTTTTGTACTTGATTTTCATTATCACGATCAACAAATTTTTGTAATAATTTTGATTATATCCATGTTATACCTATATGTATATGATGATGAATTACCATTTTTCGAATCTACTGTGGAAAAAATTTTTGTTCAGGTATATATTATGTTTATATTTAGTACCCAGTATTATTTTTTTCTCTTCAGACATTCATCATTTGATAATAATAATAAATGTTCAATATTTCATTTGATAATAAATTTTTACTATTAACTTAATTGTTTATGTGTACTGAGCATACGTTCTGATTGTATGTACAACGGCTGAATTCCACCTTTTTGTATCAATTATGATATAAATAAAGACAAATTATTATTATTATAGATTATTTTGTGGAGATACCTGAAGTCAAAAGTTTACGTTAACAGACTTTACTTCAATTCTTTGAAAACTTGTGAAATTTGTGAAAATATTGTGAATGTCTCAGATTCCTTGTGTGTTTTGAAAGCTATACAGACCGGCCGGTAATGACACATTTTTTGTAACATTTTTCTTAATGTATGCTATTTTAAAGTTATGATTATATATTAAAGGTTTTCAAATAATTTCACCAAATATCCAAGACTGCTCGCATTCAGCGGCGTCACCAACCAAATTTCATTTTGCATTTAAAATTGATGTCTTCGAACGATTTTTCAATGTATGCAGCGGTTTTTCCTGCAATTTGAATTTATAACTATCGACTTTGATGATGAATGAGCAACTTCTACTCAAAAGAAGGTCACACCAAACTTTTCCAGTAAACAATAGGATGAAGTTCGTTAGCTCGTACATTATTATTATGCATGAATTCAAATTCTTCTGCTGTGACATAAATAAAAACACACCTTACACTTGATATCTTGCATTCATGCGTATTATGCTTACAACACGTTGGTACGTTGTGAAATAAAACCAACGAATGTTTAACGTCACCCGAAACCAACACAAAACTTTACACCAAACAAATATTTGCAGTAAATAATCAATGACGTAATTGAAAACACAAAAGAAAACACCGCGGCAACTACAAAACGCAACTCTAATAATCTGGTCAGGTTGATGTTCTAACGACCAATAGTGTTGCGAGAATTGGTGATCACGAGATAGATACGCGACAAGCATTCATTGATCATTGTTTACATCGTACGTATTTGAAATGTGACCACAGTATAGTAGTAAAAATACTTGTGTGGTAAAGGGGACAATACTATTTGTTGTGTTTATGTGTATGTATATGAGTATGTGTAAATTCAGATATAAATAGAAAAGTATTGGGTATAGCCCTCAAGTTGTTGTGCTACCGTAGAAACGTGTTTCGAGCTTAAACTCTCATCAGTACGTGTCTACGGATGCACCACAATTTGAGGGCTATACCCAATACTTTTCTCTTTATATTTTTATATATTGTCCCTCGATAAATCCATCCTGATATGTAAATTCAGATATGTGTTGTAATGCATTCAATTGTCTGTGTTCATACAAATTTCTATTGATTATAATTAACCCCCAAATGGGTATCTCAATAATTATTTTAATAGGTTAACTGTATGTATTTTCAAACAAGTATTAACCATGGTTTTCTCGATTTTTATAAAATCTCCTGTATGAGTACTAAACGAGTATCACACTGATGATGGTCTAATAGCCGAAATGAAATAAATGTACACGAAATTCTATTTTTTCATATAATTGAACAGTTGAATACAGCTTTAAAAATTTCACCTTATAATAACAAGACATAAATATTTCAGAATGAAAATGTAATACTGTAATATACAAATGTTTCAATATGAAACTTCATATCCTCGAATTGAAATTCTGTGGCACTGAAATTGAATAATTAGTTCTTCAGTTTGAGATCATGAACGTCTAGGTGAGGAAAATTCATTGCCTTTGATAGAAAAGTATTCATTATCATCAATGATAATCTCTCAGTTTGAGCTCATAACTACTATTTCCGACGAGCGTGCGTAAAGTAGAACTTTTCCGCACGCATTTGCGTGCGTAAAGTTACACTTTCCGCACCCCTTGCGGATAAGATTTTTTTCCGCACTGAGTGCGGAAAAGTAAAATTACTCAAAAATATCGTTCCTCAGATACCGTAGTTGGCCGATTCTGGAGCAGGAATCACTAATGTCAAGAGACTCGGAGACTGTAGCCCATTGATAATTCAACAAATCAAAAAAAGGATTTGTTGGATAAAATATTGGCTACCAACATGTGCCCTTCTGTATTGAGTCAACCTTCATCAAGCCACATGAACGGCTGCCCTTCTCACTTAAGTCAACCTTCATCAACCTATCTGAACAACTGTCCTGAGGTAAAAAAGTCAGTGTTCATCAAGCCGTACCACAAGTCACCTATTAAATGAACTGACCGGATCTGCAATAAATTTTCAAAATGTCAATAATTGTTCTTTCATTATAAATATTACGAACAAATAATTTAAATTTTTATTGTTATGCAATTGTTTGTTGTATGGTTCTTTCTACCAAGTTTAAATAAGAATTATTCAATAATAAGTATAATTTTTTTATATTCGTTGCTATCTGATATGACGCTCGTAGGAAAACTTTTGATCCTAAAACGTGCTCAAGCCTTTTCGGCACGCAAAAACTTATACGAACTCCGCTTCGCGTCGTAATTCGCCTAACTGTATTTGCGTGCAGAAAAGTAACACTTTGCGCATTTGTTGGGAAAATAACTTTCATGTGCAGTCGCCTTGATCTACATTATTGAAAAAAAGTATACCTGAAAATTAGACCTGAAAATTAGACCTGATTATTAACACAAACTGTCTGAATGAGATCACCATTACTTTCTATTGATGCTATCAATAACTCAATTGTAGAGTCAATGTTTTTCAAATTAATGAATACTTACATATTTTGCTTGGTTCAAGATCATATTTCTTTGCTACGTATTGCAGCTGCTTTCTTTCAAGATAATTTTTGTTTGTGTGTATTTATAATTTTTCTGTAATATTTAAGATAAAGAAGTTACAGGGGTGGCGACAGAACTTTTGGTACTTATTCTTTATCAAATTTATTAATTCAGTGATCATAGTTGATTTTCTTGAATTCGGAAACCTTGGTGGTCGAGGTAGCTTGAATATTTCACGACTATTCGATTACTTGTGTCTGCAATTGTCTTCAGATGTTCTCGCACGAACCGAGCGAAATTACACTAGGTACTCATTGTAGAGACCGATTGCAGATGCAAGTAATCGAAAAGTCATAAAAATCCTTCTAGCCTTCGAGGCCATGGACATCTCAAATCATGTTCGTGGACATCCTGTAACAACGGTGGTTTTCATTCACTTACATTTGCACAAACTAGATTATACAACGACCTCTGTGGAAGTTGTATACTACGATTGCTCCAACGGACTCCAACTTTTTTATTTGACTTTTTTGACCCATGGTTACTTTGGACGAAATGATCCCAGTCAATATTTATATTTGTCTGTCTGTCCGTATGTTAGCAATTCATTTAATTGAAGTCGTTGTATTCATATTATTGGTGTCCAATTATAGTTTTAAATGCATTAAAGTCGTTGTATTCATATTATCAGTTGGTGTCCAATTATAGTTTTGAATGCATTGAAGTCGTTGTATTCATAATATTACTTGGTGTTCAATTATAGTTTTGAACGCTTAAAAGCCGTTCTATTCATATTATTGGTACCCAATTATAGTTCTAAACGCATTAAAGTCTCTTTATTCATATTATTGGTTTCCAATTATTCTTCTAAACCCATTGAAGATGTAGTTTTCAAAATTATCCTACAACTTCTAGTCCAATCAACTTCCGATCTTGTCGCAAAGTGTTCCCCAGTTGAGTTGTACTATTCAAATGCCTACAACTTCTAGGCTCTTCAACTTCCGACCTTGTCAATTTCCGAACTCAACTTCTGAGCTCCTCAACATCCAAGCTCCTCAACTTCCGAGCTCCTCAACTTCCAACCTTTCAGATATCATTTATGGCTAGGTATCCCAAAACGTAATCTTGGATTTCATCAAAAATTCCTCCAGGATATACCACGAGAAAAATTAATCATTCAAATAATCCGATGAATTTTCACAACTTACCTTTTTGAACAAGGATCGTGTAGACCAATGTACACTACTGGAATACTTTCTGGAATTAGGTACAGAGAAAGAAAAAGTCCAAGCCTCCTGCCTAATAGAAATCAGTTTTTTTGTTTAATTGTGTATGTGAAAGAAACTCAATTCAATTTCCTTCAACGAAATCAAAACCCTCAACGTTTCGTTTGGTCGATTAGAGGGCATATTTTAATCCTGCTCTTCATTTACACTCTAATTTACCATGAAAACGGTCCAGGAAGGGAATATCTCGGATCCCGTTCAAATTAAAACTTCCTTGATTCTTTTTCCACTTTGATTTATCCCACTTCTTAATTATTATTGACTGTAATTACCCACCTAAGCTCGGTGGTATTTTTCCAACGTGGACAGCTTCCTCTAACTGACGGGAGAAATGGAGGGGAAAATTGTCTTTTCCCAGGAATAGTATGCATTTTTTCTTTTGGCGCATTTTCTCAATCTTTGCACATTCCTCGTTTTCCGGGGAACATTTGTTCGAGCCGGACGCGGACAAATCGCAGTTATTTGGAGTTGGCCATGATAGGAATACAAAACCGAAACGAGATCAAATATACCTTTCTTGGTTCATCTATATACAAGAGATGTGTTTTATAACGTATGTGAGGGCTGTTTGTCAAGATGTCACAAATGAAATATTTGTGAAAGAACAAGGGGTGTAGTTTTTCAACTGAAGTGGAACTTATTTGCACGCCTTCTCTCAGTTAGGTATTTTTATAGCAAGTCAACCACAATGAAAAACAGAGATTATCCTCTTTCCAGATGATGAGTTTTACGATTTTTAGTTTTTTGGGACCATTGTCCAAGTCCGGTTTACAGGAATATTACATGAAAGTAAAATCATATTCTTGTTACTCTAGTCTAGGTTGGACCACCATCTCCCACTACTTCTGCGAAATGGTAGAACACCCCGCTGACCAAACAGTTTGCTCCAAGCAACTGATCAACCATATGGATCCAAATTTTAATTGATTTATTACTATCAACCAATATATCAATCAAGATATAATTTGTCAAAATAATACCATTATCATTGACAAAGTTTGGTTCTATGGATAAAAGCGTTTTTAAAAATAGTTCTAATAATAATAATAAATAAGATGTCGGGGCTTGGCGCAGTGGTTAGAGCGTCCGACTTTTGATCGAAAGGTCCGGAGTTCGAGCCCCAGTTGCGGCTGGGATTTTTTAATTTAATTTGACCGATTAAATTATTCAAATCTCGTGGGTGGACTGGGGTGAGTCCTGCACGATTCACTGTTGCGTTCCAATTAACAGTGCTGCCCCTAAGGTGGCGCATGGAGTTAGTAACAAGGTCTATCCAGAACACGTGGCTAATGACCATAGCAGTCGATGCCAAGACACAAAAGAAAAAAAAAATAATAAATAAGTAGCATGATGGGTATAGAGGCCCCTGACACCAGATGAAGGGCTTGTAGGGCACCTGACACCATAATGCATTTGCTTAGTGCTTCGCAAGACCAAGACTGATCAGTCTTGGTCTTGACCCAGAAAAATAAATGTAGTCTTGGTCTTGGTATTGGTCTTGATGTTTCAGATCCAGATTGTCTAAGTCTTGGTCTAGGTCTTCGTCTTGGATCAAAATGCGTCTAGAAAGGACCCTGCACTTTTTATAGGTAAAATGAGTCTCCGTTATATTGTCTGAATTTTCAGTATACTGTAGTATTCGATGTACTGATTGAACGTACAGAATCGCAAAGTTTGTTGATCTATAGATTTTGAAATACAAGGCGTTCAAACTAAAAATCAGTCATTTTTGTTTAATTATTTCCTCAGGATTTGAAAGTGCCACCTGCATTTTTTCTCGTTCTCATCATCAACGTACCTTCATATTACTGAATATCATTCAGATGGTGCAGATGATATCAATATGTACAGACTGAAAAATAAAACCATTTTAGTAATGTCTGAAAATTCGATGTAATAATGAAATATTGATAAAATTATTTTGGCATGCAATATACTATCCTTATTCCATCATTAATCACAATTCATACATTTTGTACAGGGTGATTTGAAAAATTAGTGAAATATATGACCGGATTTTTCTTACATATCCTACACGGCAAATACAATAATTTCAAATCGTGATTTTTCGCTACATAATTTGTGAAATTCATTCCAACATCTGTAGTGAAATATTCAATTCTTGAAATACATTTACATTGTGGAAATATCGTATCTATACAGTGCGGTTTTTTTACCCAACCCCCCCGCCCCTGTTAACTTTTAAACGGTTCGAAGTAGAAACATGAAAAAAAAACTTTTGGAGGGTTTCACCGATACCACTTTTTGAAATAGAAAATATGGTGATTACTCGAAAGGGGGCGCGAGGGGGCACATCAATTCAAAAATTTTAAATGGCATGGGGGGTCACCATTTTTCTCGGAGAAATTGTCTGAATTTTTAGTATATTGTAGTATTCGATGTACTGATTGAACGAGCAGAATCGCAAAGTTCGTTGATGGATAGATTTTGGATTGATTTTGTTAGGGGCGAAATTTAGGAGAGCAGTGAATGTGCAATGATGTTTCACGCCACTAACATATCCAGTAGCTCAGTAGGCGTGGATTCGACAATGAAAATTGATTTTGATAAGATTAAAATATGGGGTTTAATTTTCCGGAGCGCCACGGATTTATGCCAGTGAAAAATCCGAAACCACCCTGATGGAATGGGACAACCCACTGCACTTATTTTACTAAAATATTAATCAATGGATACCTATAAATGGTATAAAAATAATATATAAATATGTAGAGATTTTGTCTTACGCTTGCATAACTTGGACCAGAATAAAAGAAATAAGTAAAGTATCTATGACACTTCTAAAACATCTCTTATGTAAATTAACACGGGAAAACGCCAAGCTCAGAATTAGCGAAAATTGGCGAATTCAAGGTCACGCGCTCGCTGCTCTGCCGTCAGTGTGTGACGTAGTCGAGCTGATCCGCCGTGTAGATAACGAGGTTGCCAGTACCCAGCGCGGAGAACAATTATAGATGAAATAATTAGAATAATAATAATGATGTTTGAGAAAATAGAATTATAGAAAAAACAAGTATGAGAGAAAAAAAGATGGCGGCGCCTGATTGGTCAACACACATCATGGGACGACACACACATTTGAAACAACTACTTGCCCATACAGAGAATGGATTACATCCGACATTTTCTCGATGAGAGTGTGTTTACATTTATCTGTCAACTGTCATTTGCAAAACGATTAGTTAAAGAAAAAACATGGCGGTCGGTTATCAAATGGTATACAGGGTGTACCATCATGTTATTCAAGAGGAAAAAACATGGCGGCTGCTCGGCAAATGGTATACAGGGTGTTTCAAAACAGTTAATTAGGAGAAAAACATTTATCATTTGACAGAAAAAAAAAACATGGGGTCTTTTTGTCAAAAGCTATACAGGGTGTACCAATAAATGATGTAAACAAAAAAAAATATGGCCCCCGCTGTCAAAGAAAACACGTGCCATTGGGGGTATGGAGGACTCACAATGTTTTCGTGATGGGGTCCGTCATTTTTAAAGTGCGATACCAATTCGTTTTCAAGGAATACATCAGAGCCATCTGTCGTTCAATATATACATTAATGATATTTTGGATCTGTACGAATCATCAAAAAATAAGCACTTCCGGTTTCAAAAAATTAAGATAGAAGAAAAGTAATAGTAAATTCAGATTACCCACATCGAGGAGAGTCCAAATCTGCAATAAAATGGCTACTTCCGGTCCAAACCGGAAATGACACTTCCGGTCGTCCGATTCGGATGATTTTGACATCAATAGATTCGTTTGGATGTCAAGAAACATTTTTAAGCATTTTCCGAGGTCAAAAGGGCATAGGAGGCTATCTTCGTTATTAGTAAAGTTACAGAAACGTGCGGGTACTCTAAGAAGACAACTTTCATGGGAGATCAAGAAAATAATAGAATTTGCGTACGTCAACTGCCATAAGGGCCGTAAACCGCACATATTAATGCGTTATGTACTTATTGCTTAAATCTTAGAAGCTGATTCGTAAGTTTAGTAAAATGGGTGTACCAGCTCGACATTTATGAGAAAAAAACATGGCAGCTGTCAAATTTGGTATACCGGATGTCTCAAAATACATCGATTATAGAAAAAAACATGGCGGATGTCAAATTTGGTATACCGGGTGTCTCAAAATACATCGATTAAGAGAGAAAAAAAAAACATGGCGGATGTCAAATTTGGTATACCGGGTGTCTCAAAATACATCGATTAAGAGAGAAAAAAAAAACATGGCTGATGCCATACAGGGTGTACCATCATAGTATTTAAGAGAAAAAAACATGGCTGCTGCCATACAGGGGGTACCATCATAGTATTTAAGAGAAAAAAACATGGCTGCTACCATACAGGGTGTACCAACTTGGCATTTAAGAGAAAAAAACATGGCAGCTATGAAAATTGGTATACCAGGTGAACCAACGCAACATTTAAGAGAAAAAAACATGGCTGATTGTCAAATGACATGAGACAGAGAAAAAAAAACATAGCAGCTGTCAAATTTGGTATACAGGATGTCTCAAAATACAGCGATTAAGAAAAAAAATACATGGCTGCTGCCATACAGGGTGTAACATCATAGTATTTAAGAGAAAAAACATGGCTGCTACCATACAGGGTGTACCAACTAGGCATTTAAGAGAAAAAAACATGGCAGCTATGAAAATTGGTATACCGGGTGAACCAACGCAACATTTAAGAGAAAAAAACATGGCTGTTTGTCAAATGACATGAGACAGAGAAAAAAAACATGGCAGCTGTCAAATTTGGTATACAGGATGTCTCAAAATACATCGATTAAGAGAAAAAATAAATAGTGGTTGGTTGTCAACATATATACAGGGTGTCCTACAACGTTTGAGAGAAAAAACATGATGAATCATTAAGAGAAAAAACATGGCTGCATGAGTGATGGAAGAACGCTTCAATGGACATATGGAGATTCGAAACAACTACTTGCCCATGCAGAGATTGAATTACATCCGACATCTAAATGTGTAATAAGAGGACGTTTGGACCGTTCATTTGGGAAAAAAAACATAGCGGAGTCTGATTGGTCAAAGCTCATTATAGTAGTGCCATTGGTTAGTTGAAGTAATCACCAATAGGATGGTATCTGAAGAGTACAGACAGAAGGTTGAGGATTCTTTCGTTCCAAAAAACAACTAAAATAACAAACGCTAAAATGTGTAAAAAATTTGACGATTTCAGCGGTTTCACGTTCCATGTATTTCTTATGGAGATTTGACATTTCAGAATCGTTCAAAATTATCGCATTTGCTTCCCAAAAAACAAGTAAAATTAGAAGCGTTAAAACACTTAAAAAATGCAACGAAAATAGATATTTTCGCGTCCCAAAAAACAAGTAAAATTAGAAGCGTTAAAACACGTAAAAAATGCAACGAAAACATGTGTTTTCATGTTCGAAAAAACAAATTAGAAGCGTTAAAACACGTAAAAAATGCAACGAAAACATGTGTTTTCATGTTCGAAAAAACATATAAAATTTCGAACGCCGAATTACATAAAATATGTAACGAAAACATGCGTTTTCGTGTTCCAAAAAACAACTAAAATTACGAACGCCAAAAATACACTTTTACATGTAATTCTTATGGACAATAGGCATTTCAAAATTGCACAAAATGATCGTTTTCGCATCCCAAAAAACAGCTAAAATTTGAAACGCCGAAACACGTAAAAAATGCAACGAAAATAGACGTTTTCGCGTCCCAAAAAACGAGTAAAATTATAAGCGTTAAAACAAGTAAAAAATCCCATCAAAAAGTACCAGTTATCACACTTATATAGTGAATTTTACTCAATTGCACTTAGCTTTGGGTATTTTGCTGGTTATGAGGCTTCAACTACTTGCACTCAGTTCTGGACGTTTTGTAGTTATTATTAAAAATTACTATGTAGTTATCAGTTTGTATAGTAAATTTTCATAAAGTGAGGTTAGAAAAAAAGGATGTTAGGTGTGGGATTCGAACCCACGCTCCCTTTGGGAATCGCAGCTTAACGCCACAACGCCTTAGACCGCTCGGCCAACCTAACTTATAAGTATACATAATAAGATGTTGGTATTGTAGGATAGGGTAAAAAATTCAAACATCTTGAATACAAAATTTATTAAGCATTTTTATTTCGGTAACATATCACATAGCCATTTGTAAAGAATATCTACGTTTCGGAGGCTGCAATTGTAGTTGGTGCGGCGATTGCGACGAATGTATGCATACAAGGTGAGATGCCATCATTGTTGCTGAATATGGGAACCATCCAAAACGTATTATCATAATCCTCCAAGTTCACAACTCGTGTAGGTAGGTCCAATTGTTGGAATTTCACAGTAAGATAGTCACGTTTTTGAAGTGGGAAAAATCGACCATTTTTCTTCAATAGTTGATGTGTTGAGTGATCTTTGTATCAAGGTTTTTTGTATACAAATTGATGAGAACGTCAATACACACAAAAAAATGCGACCAAAATAGACGTTCCTCACGCTCCAAAAAAAGAGTAAATTCAAAAAGCGTTTGAACTCGCAAAAATGTGAACAGAACATACGTTTTACGCGTTTCAATAAAGATAAAAAATACGAACGTCAATTCACGCAAAAATACATACAAAAATAGCCGTTTTCGCATTCATTATTACGACGAAAATTAAGGCATACAAAATACACGTTTACATGTATTTCTTATGTAGATTTGACATTTCTAAATTGTTTAAAATTGACGTTTTTACACGCTACAAATAAGATAAACGTCAATTCACTCAAATAATATGACCAAAATATTCGTTTATTACATTCAAAATTGGAATTTTAAAAGAGCAATTCACGCAAAAATGAGTATCAACTACATGTTGAGCTTACGTCGTGGACGTAAAAACGGTAAGAGCTTCGGTCGGTAGCGAATATTTCTATAGAACAATCCATAAAAAAGCATGAGTTTTCGTGATTTCGTGTATGGTGATAGTGGCCACAGAACGGATCTTAGAGGCACAAAGCAAAACTCGATTATTACAACCGACGTACTTTCCGTTGAGTTATTATCGCATTTCCTGTGAGCGAAAACCCAGGAATGAACATGTTATTCATAGTTATTTTGTGACCAGTACCGGCATCATTTTAAGTATGTGTAGTTTGTAATTCAATATAATATGGATTATGTTTGAAAGTACAGATGATTTTGAGGTAAGTGGGTTTCAGTTAATCGTGTAGCAACGTAGTCTAAAGATGACAATAATTGATCATTCAGTCGAGAAAACATAATTTCAGCAAATATCGTGTTTTATTATTGGAGTTATCACCATTGTGTGGTTTAGGGCGATAGGCGTTTATATTTCATATCTTGAATTTATCCAGGAAATTATTCATTTTACTTCAGTTAGCATCTACAAAAATTTATTTCGTGTTGTCGATTTTCACAATGTTCATTTTGAATAAAGGCCGTTTTGGATACATAAGTCCATTATGATTTTTTTTTGAGATAGTCAGTTTCATTAAATATAGGGGTTTTTACAAATTATTAGAGTCCAATTTCAAAATAAGATAACATTTTCGCTATATGTGTTTAATTATCTGAAATGTGATTGAGTGGAATTTTCATAAAAGTTTTAGCTGTGAGGCATGGTGACGTCATTATTGGTTAATTGATTATTTTATCTACAATAATTTTTTATATAAACATATATTCATAAATGGGAATCACTCTCAAAAGTACAGCTTTCAAATCAGATAATAAACCTTTATCGGGACATGATACAATATTCGTATAAAAAAATCAAATTCGATGATTTGGATCAAACGAAAACAACACAAAATATCATGAAAATAGTGGTAATAATTATAAAAGAAATTAGATGACGTCATATAAAGTATGGACGACTGTACATAAATTATGTTTGCGGCAGATTTCAAGCTTGACGCGTCAGAAGAAATGAAATGAAACGGGATGAATCAACGAAATTATGAAAATAATAATAGTAATAAATATAGAGGTCAGCGCATTGAAATATACGTATGGAAGGGATCAAATTCAACGATTTGGATGAAACGATGAAACGACACAAAAAATCAAGAAAATAATGATGATAATAATAAAAAATGTAGAAGACATCATATTATACAGTATAGAAGGCTGTTAATAAATTATGCTTGCGGCAGATTTCAAGCTTAACGCGTCAGAAGTAACGAAATGAAACGGGATGAATCAAAGAAATTATGAAAATAATAATAATAATAATAGTAATAAATGTAGAGGTTGAAATAAATATGGAAGGTATCAAATTCGATGATTTGAATGAAACGAAACGACACAAAAAGTTATGAAAATGATGACAATGATAATAAAAATGCGGTCGACGTCATATACCATAGGCGTCCGACGGGTATCAAGCTTGACGCGTTGGAAGGAACAAAACGATATGAAATGAAAGGAAGCAAAAATGAATGAATGAAAGCATAAAAATAATTATGATTATGAGAAATAGAGAAAGCGCATAAATTACGCGTTCGACAGGTTTAGAGATCAATGCATTGAACGAAACGTCGCGTAGTGAAAATAATAATAATACTACGAAATATAGAGAACAACAACTAATAACCTATGTGTCTGACTTGACTTGTTGAATAAAACGAATCGCAATGAAACGAAAAGTTAACGTGAAAAATAAAATGCCAACGAGGTTCAAAATGAAAAATTGAGGTGAAAAAAAGTCATGGAACGATGGGAAAAGATGAATTCAAGGAACAGTTTCATGGACATTTCGTAATCACAGTGTTTCTCGAGAGACAATAACATGTAAAAAATAAATGAGACACCAAAGTTGATATTCATTAGATTTGGTTTCAATTAAATAAGTCTCATGCAGTGTGTTAGCAAGAGAGTTTGTGAGAAATAAATCATAGAGGAGAGAAATTTCAGTAAGCAAGTTTGTTAGAAAGATACCCATCAAAGTCGTTTAATATCCAACAGTTTTCCACTTTGTAAATTCGATAGCTTCGAGGTTTTTTCGAACGTGTTGCAAGAGTATATAATCCTCGTTCCTATATGAAAATGGTGTTTGGTTGCCTATGAGATGATATCTCTAGAGGGACCAAAAAAATCAACGCCCTATAAAATACATCAATTCCGTTGCCATTCTTTATTCACATTATTTCCAATGACATCTTGGGCATTTTTCTATAAATTCCATTTAAGTTCTTGTGGAATTCCTCTGAACGTTTTTGATCTGATTTGAGTATTCCTCAAGGAACCATTACATAATCAGACACCAAATTTAACGTGCGGGTGGAAGGATTCATCAGATTGGTATTCAATTCAACTCAATTCAATTCAGGTGTTGTGTTATGTTCCAATTAAGTAAGCCGGTTTTTGGGCGAGATTTCACTGACAAAGACATCAACTTTGACACAAGATTAGGAGATTCATCAGATTGGTTTCCATCAAACAGAAAGGTTCGTGTAGTTTGGTACTATAAAAGTATGTGAGAAATACATCACCAACGAAAGGAATTACTTTAAATGTTAAATATTTTCAAGTGAATCGTATGTTATTGCTTCCCAGTGGAAATGAGCCAAAAGACTTGAGGTAATATCGAGAGGAATATTTTCGACTGAACTATGTATCGATTCAGATGTAAAGTTTCACCAAAATGAATAATATATTCAGATCATTTTTGTTGAAATTGCTTATAGCCAAAGCACCATTTACAAACTCACCAAACTCACTCAAATAAATAGTTCCAGATGATTTTTGATGACAAATATCTTGGCTGAAAACACTACTACGCATGCCCCGTGTGAATACATATTTTCCTTCGAATTGACAAAAAAATTAAACAATAGTGATCATCGAAGAAGAAGTTCAGAATTGGTTTTCTCTTCAAAATTATCTATTGCCAAAAAGTCCACTGCTTGAATAGCTGAAGAGGTAATTCCTTCTATCGAAAAAACGGAGTTATACAGCGAATTGGAGTTTTAATAATATTCCTCCAAAATCACTCGAAAACATAGCCTGTGCGGGTGGAAAATGGTTGTAATTATTATTATTTGCCAGGGCGCACCAAGTCGACTTATTCACTTTACAGCTGTAGGAAAACTTGGATAACTTATCCCACCACCATTACAAAAACGAACATGTGAATTACAAGAACAAAATCAAATATATCAAAATATCAATGAGGATTTGAGACTTCAAGCTAAAAGAACCATGTAACAATTTGTTATTCAAGGATTAGCACAACGAAATATCTAAGAAAATTAGGTAGTTCAGACGAAATATACATGAAGTTGATAGTAGAATAGTTCTAGAATCGTCAAATCAACCAAAAAAAACTTGTTATGAATATGTGCCAAACCGAAATAACTCTTTGAAGGAAATGCGGGATCACATCATACAACAATATCAAGAAATTCCTTTCAAATACACCACTCCGATAATGAGTCTTCGGAACAAAATTCAAGAAGTGCATTATCACCGATGTTACGGCTTTAAGTTTATCAACCGTACAAAGACAGAAATCGAATGTTTGAGTGAAGAAGACTAACGTAAAAAATATTGGAATAATTGTGAATATTTCTCTCAAGTGTCGAAATTTGAAAGTAATCTCGAGATTTCATAGCTGGGAAGATTATTCTGTTTCAACTCAACAAGCATTGTGGTATATGTTTCAGTGGAGTGAGTTGGTGCATGAGCAAGATTTCATCGACGAAGGCACCAAATTTGATGTGTGTTAGTAGACAAATTTGTGAGAAATATATCACCGACGAGAGAATCTTCTTCAATAAGTATCAAGATGACTTGAAATATTTCCAAGTGAATTGTAAGAGTTGTCCGTAGGTAGATTTCATGGGCGGAAAGACCATTCGCTTTCAATTCAACATTGTGTTATGGTTGAAATGTACATATCAAAGTCGGAAGTGAGCTTCTGTTGGTGCGCACGCACACCAACAGAATCTCCTGGCGGCTGTCAAATTCGGTATACCGGGTGAACGAACGCAACATTTAAGAGAAAAAAACATGGCTGCCTGTCAAATGTCATGAGACAGAGAAAAAACACAGCTTTTAAGAGGAAAAAAATATGGCTGCTGCTTGTCTCCGTGAAGAATTATACCCCCAATGAAACGTTTTTTCATTGCCTCATTTTCCACCAGACATTTGACAAGCAGCAGCCATATTTTTTTCCTCTTAAAAGCTGTGTTTTTTCTCTGTCTCAGTGAATTACAACCATTTTCCACCCGCACAGGCTATGTTTTCGAGTGTTTTTGGAGGAATATTATTAAAACTCCAATTCGCTGTATAACTCCGTTTTTTCGATAGATGGAATTACCTCTTCAGCTATTCAAGCAGTGGACTTTTTGGCAATAGATAATTTTGAAGAGAAAACCAATTCTGAACTTCTTCTTCGATGATCACTATTGTTTAATTTTTTTGTCAATTCGAAGGAAAATATGTATTCACACGGGGCATGCGTAGTAGTGTTTTCAGTCAAGATATTTGTCATCAAAAATCATCTGGAACTATTTATTTGAGTGAGTTTGGTGAGTTTGTAAATGGTGCTTTGGCTATAAGCAATTTCAACAAAAATGATCTGAATATATTATTCATTTTGGTGAAACTTTACATCTGAATCGATACATAGTTCAGTCGAAAATATTCCTCTCGATATTACCTCAAGTCTTTTGGCTCATTTCCACTGGGAAGCAATAACATACGATTCACTTGAAAATATTTAACATTTAAAGTAATTCCTTTCGTTGGTGATGTATTTCTCACATACTTTTATAGTACCAAACTACACGAACCTTTCTGTTTGATGGAAACCAATCTGATGAATCTCCTAATCTTGTGTCAAAGTTGATGTCTTTGTCAGTGAAATCTCGCCCACAAACCGGCTTACTTAATTGGAACATAACACAACACCTGAATTGAATTGAGTTGAATTGAATACCAATCTGAAGAATCCTTCCACCCGCACGTTAAATTTGGTGTCTGATTATGTAATGGTTCCTTGAGGAATACTCAAATCAGATCAAAAACGTTCAGAGGAATTCCACAAGAACTTAAATGGAATTTATAGAAAAATGCCCAAGATGTCATTGGAAATAATGTGAATAAAGAATGGCAACGGAATTGATGTATTTTATAGGGCGTTGATTTTTTTGGTCCCTCTAGAGATATCATCTCATAGGCAACCAAACACCATTTTCATATAGGAACGAGGATTATATACTCTTGCAACACGTTCGAAAAAACCTCGAAGCTATCGAATTTACAAAGTGGAAAACTGTTGGATATTAAACGACTTTGATGGGTATCTTTCTAACAAACTTGCTTACTGAAATTTCTCTCCTCTATGATTTATTTCTCACAAACTCTCTTGCTAACACACTGCATGAGACTTATTTAATTGAAACCAAATCTAATGAATATCAACTTTGGTGTCTCATTTATTTTTTACATGTTATTGTCTCTCGAGAAACACTGTGATTACGAAATGTCCATGAAACTGTTCCTTGAATTCATCTTTTCCCATCGTTCCATGACTTTTTTCACCTCAATTTTTCATTTTGAACCTCGTTGGCATTTTATTCTTCACGTTAACTTTTCGTTTCATTGCGATTCGTTTTATTCAACAAGTCAAGTCAGACACATAGGTTATTAGTTGTTGTTCTCTATATTTCGTAGTATTATTATTATTTTCACTACGCGACGTTTCGTTCAATGCATTGATCTCTAAACCTGTCGAACGCGTAATTTATGCGCTTTCTCTATTTCTCATAATCATAATTATTTTTATGCTTTCATTCATTCATTTTTGCTTCCTTTCATTTCATATCGTTTTGTTCCTTCCAACGCGTCAAGCTTGATACCCGTCGGACGCCTATGGTATATGACGTCGACCGCATTTTTATTATCATTGTCATTATTTTCATAACTTTTTGTGTCGTTTCGTTTCATTCAAATCATCGAATTTGATACCTTCCATATTTATTTCAACCTCTACATTTATTACTATTATTATTATTATTATTTTCATAATTTCTTTGATTCATCCCGTTTCATTTCGTTACTTCTGACGCGTTGAGCTTGAAATCTGCCGCAAACATAATTTATTAACAGCCTTCTATACTGTATAATATGATGTCTTCTACATTTTTTATTATTATCATCATTATTTTCTTGATTTTTTGTGTCGTTTCATCGTTTCATCCAAATCGTTGAATTTGATCCCTTCCATACGTATATTTCAATGCGCTGACCTCTATATTTATTACTATTATTATTTTCATAATTTCGTTGATTCATCCCGTTTCATTTCATTTCTTCTGACGCGTCAAGCTTGAAATCTGCCGCAAACATAATTTATGTACAGTCGTCCATACTTTATATGACGTCATCTAATTTCTTTTATAATTATTACCACTATTTTCATTATATTTTGTGTTGTTTTCGTTTGATCCAAATCATCGAATTTGATTTTTTTATACGAATATTGTATCATGTCCCGATAAAGGTTTATTATCTGATTTGAAAGCTGTACTTTTGAGAGTGATTCCCATTTATGAATATATGTTTATATAAAAAATTATTGTAGATAAAATAATCAATTAACCAATAATGACGTCACCATGCCTCACAGCTAAAACTTTTATGAAAATTCCACTCAATCACATTTCAGATAATTAAACACATATAGCGAAAATGTTATCTTATTTTGAAATTGGACTCTAATAATTTGTAAAAACCCCTATATTTAATGAAACTGACAATCTCAAAAAAAAAATCATAATGGACTTATGTATCCAAAACGGCCTTTATTCAAAATGAACATTGTGAAAATCGACAACACGAAATAAATTTTTGTAGATGCTAACTGAAGTAAAATGAATAATTTCCTGGATAAATTCAAGATATGAAATCTAAACGCCTATCGCCCTAAACCACACAATGGTGATAACTCCAATAATAAAACACGATATTTGCTGAAATTATGTTTTCTCGACTGAATGATCAATTATTGTCATCTTTAGACTACGTTGCTACACGATTAACTGAAACCCACTTACCTCAAAATCATCTGTACTTTCAAACATAATCCATATTATATTGAATTACAAACTACACATACTTAAAATGATGCCGGTACTGGTCACAAAATAACTATGAATAACATGTTCATTTCTGGGTTTTCGCTCACAGGAAATGCGATAATAACTCAACGGAAAGTACGTCGGTTGTAATAATCGAGTTTTGCTTTGTGCCTCTAAGATCCGTTCTGTGGCCACTATCACCATACACGAAATCACGAAAACTCATGCTTTTTTATGGATTGTTCTATAGAAATATTCGCTACCGACCGAAGCTCTTACCGTTTTTACGTCCACGACGTAAGCTCAACATGTAGTTGATACTCATTTTTGCGTGAATTGCTCTTTTAAAATTCCAATTTTGAATGTAATAAACGAATATTTTGGTCATATTATTTGAGTGAATTGACGTTTATCTTATTTGTAGCGTGTAAAAACGTCAATTTTAAACAATTTAGAAATGTCAAATCTACATAAGAAATACATGTAAACGTGTATTTTGTATGCCTTAATTTTCGTCGTAATAATGAATGCGAAAACGGCTACTTTTGTATGTATTTTTGCGTGAATTGACGTTCGTATTTTTTATCTTTTTTGAAACGCGTAAAACGTATGTTCTGTTCACATTTTTGCGAGTTCAAACGCTTTTTGAATTTACTCTTTTTTTGGAGCGTGAGGAACGTCTATTTTGGTCGCATTTTTTTGTGTGTATTGACGTTCTCATCAATTTGTATACAAAAAACCTTGATACAAAGATCACTCAACACATCAACTATTGAAGAAAAATGGTCGATTTTTCCCACTTCAAAAACGTGACTATCTTACTGTGAAATTCCAACAATTGGACCTACCTACACGAGTTGTGAACTTGGAGGATTATGATAATACGTTTTGGATGGTTCCCATATTCAGCAACAATGATGGCATCTCACCTTGTATGCATACATTCGTCGCAATCGCCGCACCAACTACAATTGCAGCCTCCGAAACGTAGATATTCTTTACAAATGGCTATGTGATATGTTACCGAAATAAAAATGCTTAATAAATTTTGTATTCAAGATGTTTGAATTTTTTACCCTATCCTACAATACCAACATCTTATTATGTATACTTATAAGTTAGGTTGGCCGAGCGGTCTAAGGCGTTGTGGCGTTAAGCTGCGATTCCCAAAGGGAGCGTGGGTTCGAATCCCACACCTAACATCCTTTTTTTCTAACCTCACTTTATGAAAATTTACTATACAAACTGATAACTACATAGTAATTTTTAATAATAACTACAAAACGTCCAGAACTGAGTGCAAGTAGTTGAAGCCTCATAACCACCAAAATACCCAAAGCTAAGTGCAATTGAGTAAAATTCACTATATAAGTGTGATAACTGGTACTTTTTGATGGGATTTTTTACTTGTTTTAACGCTTATAATTTTACTCGTTTTTTGGGACGCGAAAACGTCTATTTTCGTTGCATTTTTTACGTGTTTCAGCGTTTCAAATTTTAGCTGTTTTTTGGGATGCGAAAACGATCATTTTGTGCAATTTTGAAATGCCTATTGTCCATAAGAATTACATGTAAAAGTGTATTTTTGGCGTTCGTAATTTTAGTTGTTTTTTGGAACACGAAAACGCATGTTTTCGTTACATATTTTATGTAATTCGGCGTTCGAAATTTTATATGTTTTTTCGAACATGAAAACACATGTTTTCGTTGCATTTTTTACGTGTTTTAACGCTTCTAATTTGTTTTTTCGAACATGAAAACACATGTTTTCGTTGCATTTTTTACGTGTTTTAACGCTTCTAATTTTACTTGTTTTTTGGGACGCGAAAATATCTATTTTCGTTGCATTTTTTAAGTGTTTTAACGCTTCTAATTTTACTTGTTTTTTGGGAAGCAAATGCGATAATTTTGAACGATTCTGAAATGTCAAATCTCCATAAGAAATACATGGAACGTGAAACCGCTGAAATCGTCAAATTTTTTACACATTTTAGCGTTTGTTATTTTAGTTGTTTTTTGGAACGAAAGAATCCTCAACCTTCTGTCTGTACTCTTCAGATACCATCCTATTGGTGATTACTTCAACTAACCAATGGCACTACTATAAAGAGCTTTGACCTATAAGACTCCGCTATGTTTTTTTTCCCAAATGAACGGTCCAAACGTCCTCTTATTACACATTTAGATGTCGGATGTAATTCAATCTCTGCATGGGCAAGTAGTTGTTTCGAATCTCCATATGTCCATTGAAGCGTTCTTCCATCACTCATGCAGCCATATTTTTTCTCTTAATGATTCATCATGTTTTTTCTCTCAAACGTTGTAGGACACCCTGTATATACGTTGACAACCAACCACTATTTATTTTTTCTCTTAATCGATGTATTTTGAGACATCCTGTATACCAAATTTGACAGCTGCCATGTTTTTTTCTCTGTCTCATGTCATTTGACAAACAGCCATGTTTTTTTCTCTTAAATGTTGCGTTGGTTCACCCGGTATACCAATTTTCATAGCTGCCATGTTTTTTTCTCTTAAATGCCTAGTTGGTACACCCTGTATGGTAGCAGCCATGTTTTTTCTCTTAAATACTATGATGTTACACCCTGTATGGCAGCAGCCATGTATTTTTTCTCTTAATCGCTGTATTTTGAGACATCCTGTATACCAAATTTGACAGCTGCCATGTTTTTTTTCTCTGTCTCATGTCATTTGACAATCAGCCATGTTTTTTTCTCTTAAATGTTGCGTTGGTTCACCTGGTATACCAATTTTCATAGCTGCCATGTTTTTTTCTCTTAAATGCCAAGTTGGTACACCCTGTATGGTAGCAGCCATGTTTTTTTCTCTTAAATACTATGATGGTACCCCCTGTATGGCAGCAGCCATGTTTTTTTCTCTTAAATACTATGATGGTACACCCTGTATGGCATCAGCCATGTTTTTTTTTTCTCTCTTAATCGATGTATTTTGAGACACCCGGTATACCAAATTTGACATCCGCCATGTTTTTTTTTTCTCTCTTAATCGATGTATTTTGAGACACCCGGTATACCAAATTTGACATCCGCCATGTTTTTTTCTATAATCGATGTATTTTGAGACATCCGGTATACCAAATTTGACAGCTGCCATGTTTTTTTCTCATAAATGTCGAGCTGGTACACCCATTTTACTAAACTTACGAATCAGCTTCTAAGATTTAAGCAATAAGTACATAACGCATTAATATGTGCGGTTTACGGCCCTTATGGCAGTTGACGTACGCAAATTCTATTATTTTCTTGATCTCCCATGAAAGTTGTCTTCTTAGAGTACCCGCACGTTTCTGTAACTTTACTAATAACGAAGATAGCCTCCTATGCCCTTTTGACCTCGGAAAATGCTTAAAAATGTTTCTTGACATCCAAACGAATCTATTGATGTCAAAATCATCCGAATCGGACGACCGGAAGTGTCATTTCCGGTTTGGACCGGAAGTAGCCATTTTATTGCAGATTTGGACTCTCCTCGATGTGGGTAATCTGAATTTACTATTTACTTTTCTTCTATCTTAATTTTTTGAAACCGGAAGTGCTTATTTTTTGATGATTCGTACAGATCCAAAATATCATTAATGTATATATTGAACGACAGATGGCTCTGATGTATTCCTTGAAAACGAATTGGTATCGCACTTTAAAAATGATGGACCCCATCACGAAAACATTGTGAATCCTCCATACCCCCAATGGCACGTGTTTTCTTTGACAGCGGGGGCCATATTTTTTTTTGTTTACATCATTTATTGGTACACCCTGTATAGCTTTTGACAAAAAGACCCCATGTTTTTTTTTTCTGTCAAATGATAAATGTTTTTCTCCTAATTAACTGTTTTGAAACACCCTGTATACCATTTACCGAGCAGCCGCCATGTTTTTTCCTCTTGAATAACATGATGGTACACCCTGTATACCATTTGATAACCGACCGCCATGTTTTTTCTTTAACTAATCTTTTTGCAAATGACAGTTGACAGATAAATGTAAACACACTCTCATCGAGAAAATGTCGGATGTAATCCATTCTCTGTATGGGCAAGTAGTTGTTTCAAATGTGTGTGTCGTCCCATGATGTGTGTTGACCAATCAGGCGCCGCCATCTTTTTTTCTCTCATACTTGTTTTTTCTATAATTCTATTTTTTCAAACATCATTATTATTATTCTAATTATTTCATCTATAATTGTTCTCCGCGCTGGGTACTGGCAACCTCGTTATCTACACGGCGGATCAGATCGACTACGTCACATACTGACGGCAGAGCAGCGAGCGCGTGACCTTGAATTCGCCAATTTTCGCTAATTCTGAGCTTGGCGTTTTCCCGTGTTAATTTACATAAGAGATGTTTTAGAAGTGTCATAGATACTGAAATACTCATCCCTTACTGATAAAATATGTTGATTGATGGTACACATACCGTATGGGCACAATTCAGCACACAATACAAAATTAAATGATAATAACATAAAAAATATGGTACCACCAAGATGAATTCAAGTGTATGCTATGATTGAGACTATGGTACCGTTTGAGTTAATCATAGGGGACAAACAGAGGAAGGATACTGAACAACAGATGTACAGAGGAACAACTACAGTTGAGCAGGAACCATCACAGTAGTGGAACAGTGGAAAGACAACCGTCGAGCAACGAAACAGCAGGAATAGCGGAGCAGTAGCAACGAAGCAGTAGCACCCTAGAATAAAAAATACCAGTCTGACCTCTGATTACACTTTTATGGGGACATAAGTAGAGCCTATAAGCAAATACTGACCTCTATTAAGTGGGAGGGTTCTAGTAATAGCTTTGATGGTCTGTTTGCTGTCTGATAGCTAGTTTCTGGTTCCAGTGGTTTACACAATGATGAAATGACCTCTAACCTCAAAAATGTGCAAAGCGAACGGAGATTTCTCGAAAATATATAGCCTCAAAAATCGCAAACAATATGAGAACCTCTCCAGATATGAATTTTCTCAAGATCCATCAGCGATGATCATACTTTAATTGGAAATCTTCAAAATAGGTCAGTCACTCAACAAGATCAAATATTCAACCGGAAAAACGTCACTCCAAAAATAACTAAAAACTGTCACTCCAGATAAGGCGCTTCCTTGTTCGTTCGTGTTCTGTGAGATCAGTCCAGGAACTACCTCGAGCTACTCGGGCCTACTCCTTGGGACCATTGGCCAATGACTCAAAATGAAAAGAACACCTAAAGATTCAGTTTTGCCAACTGAACCAAGACGAAAACGCCAGCCACTCCATCTTAGAACCAAACACGAACCAGGTCAAGTATTCGAAAGTAAAGTACGTACCTCAATGACACAAGATAGAGATAGAGTAGGAATGTTACGGTTTTGTGTTCTAAGCACAAAAAATCCAAAATTATGTTTACAAAACAACGCTGTCATACCGCAAAATAGAACAACTGATAACTATTAGCTTGAGGCCAGTTTATGTCCGCTCGAACTAGTACGGCAAAGGTAAGTACTAACATTCGGAACAAGCTGTACATGACATCGATCAAGTTGTCATTTTGAAACACTGACGTACAGAGTGGAAAGTTTATATCAATGACAGAGAATTTCTGATGTTATTGTAGTAAAACAGAAAGAGAGAGAATATACTTTATTGTCATAAGAAAATATCTTGTTGACAAAGTTTCATTTAACCTATGAAGTCAGATATATATATATATTGTTCCTCTGTACATCTGTTGTTCAGTATCCTTCCTCTGTTTGTCCCCTATGATTGACTCAAACGATACCATAGTCTCAATCATAGCATACACTTGAATTCATCTTGGTGGTACCATATTTATGTTATTATCATTTAATTTTGTATTGTGTGCTGAATTGTGCCCATATGGTGTGTGTACCATCAATCAACATATTTTATCAGTAAGGGACATGAGTATTTCTTTTATTCTGGTCCAAGTTATCCAAGCGTAGGGAAGACAAAATCTCTACATATTTATATATTATTTTTATACCATTTATAGGTATCCATTGATTAATATTTTAGTAATATAAGTGCAGTGGGTTGTCCCATTCCATCAGGGTGGTTTCGGATTTTTCACTGGCATAAATCCGTGGCGCTCCGGAAAATTAAACCCCATATTTTAATCTTATCAAAATCAATTTTTATTGTCGAATCCACGCCTACTGAGCTACTGGATATGTTAGTGGCGTGAAACATCATTGCACATTCACTGCTCTCCTAAATTTCGCCCCTAACAAAATCAATCCAAAATCTATCCATCAACGAACTTTGCGATTCTGCTCGTTCAATCAGTACATCGAATACTACAATATACTAAAAATTCAGACAATTTCTCCGAGAAAAATGGTGACCCCCCATGCCATTTAAAATTTTTGAATTGATGTGCCCCCTCGCACCCCCATTTGAGTAATCACCCTATTTTCTATTTCAAAAAGTGGTATCGGTGAAACCCTCCAAAAGTTTTTTTTTCATGTTTCTACTTCGAACCGTTTAAAAGTTAACAGGGGGGGGGGGGTTGGGTAAAAAAACTGCACTGTATAGATACGATATTTCCACAATGTAAATGTATTTCAAGAATTGAATATTTCACTACAGATGTTGGAATGATATCTTTTACAAATTATGTAGCGAAAAATTACGATGTGAAATTATTGTATTTGTCGTGTACTTTTACATGAAAAGTTATTACATTATAGAGAACGGAATTTTTCAAAGTTCATTTCCTCATTATCACTATTTTGAAAATAAATCTGATTGAGAATTGAAAATGTTCCGCTAAAAAGTACTTATGATTTTCACAATTACTGCATAAGTAAGGAAATAATATAGAAATTTCCGTTAATATTCCGTTAAATTGGAACTCTTATATATGTATTGTAAACTACACACTACCGACATATCCCGAAATTTTACCGTAACTTGCAGTACACCCCTCGTTTTTCCATCAACTCAAGTTATGGCTTTTCAGAACATTTCTTTGTAGTATTTTTGACTATCACCATTACTGTCTATCTAAAAACTCCATACATTTTCACATTACAACAACAAACTCATCTTTTATTAATGACGTCTTTTTTTTTTCTGTGTCCCATGAATCGTTAAGTAAATCATCGATCTGAGCGAATCCGTAAATTGTTATTCTTTCCTGTGCATAATAAACGTAGGGGGAACTATTGTTAGAGAGCATCGAGCACAGCTTCGAGGAGAATAGGTGAACAATTAAAGTTCTATTCTGATGCACGTGGACGAATAGGCAACCACTCAAGCGGATGTGCTCTGCAAGGGTCGAAACGGCGAAAAATCTTGGATTCGCCATAGGGGCCGATATTGGCGATCTGAATGAATGTTTTCCTGCCGAGGGAAAACAATGATGAATGTCAATAATATACAGGGTCGCTAATATGTCTAAAGTAAGATATCAAGCGAAAAATGTAATACAAAAAATGTAGGGTTCTCAAAAATATATCACAACAAAGGAAAATAAAGTATACAGGATCAGTCAAAAAGTAATGACGAAACTAAGTTGTTTTTTCTTTAATGGAATACCCTGTATATTAATACATATTTCAATTTTGCTCAAAATTCTGAACAAAACTGATATAGCACATCATAGCCTACATCTAACCGTTTTTGAGATTTCACATTTTGAAAATATCTTTTTATTACTGTCTTTATTGAAGAAGAAGTCCGAAATGATGGATGTGTATGAAAATTACACAATTATATATGGATATGGTTAAATTTCAATTAATATTTTTCAACAGAAAATGAATACCTAAACATAATTTTTCAGGTTTCAGAAAAATGCATAAAACGAGAACATAAATATTTTTAAATGAATATCTTGGATATTTCAAATGTTTAAAAACAATTAGGCCAAGCTGTAGAATAATAATGAGACCATCTTTTCACACAAAATAAGACACGAAAACGGCATATACAACTTTTTATTAGATTTCGTAAATGGAAGCCCCGGTTTTCGCCCCAGCAAAATCGCTTTGTGGAATTTTTCAAACAAGAACTAGTGAAAAAAAATTACAACTTTTTTGTTTTTTTTTGCGAATATCTCAAAAAATATTGGAGGAATCATTTCACAGTCAATAAAACTTCTGTAGAGAATTATAAATCCTACAAAATGACCCAATCGGTGCATTTTCACTAAGAAAATCCGGGAAAACCTCAAAAAAGAAATCATTTTTCAAAAATTCATAATTTTTATAAATCTGAAGCTGGACAAACGATATTTCGGAAACTGATAGACAATAACATGATGTGGTTCAACTGTGCGCATGATGGTTTTTATCCGATGTGTAATTTTTGTACAATCGTGTTATAAACAATTTAAGGGAAAATCTTCCTTAATGAGCCGATTTGAAGGAAATCATTTTTTCGGCAACTATACGGGAAGTGTTCACTTCCCTGACACTTTTTCTTTGGGAAAGTAGCATTTCCCGGCCTAGTCCGGGAAGTGCTCGGATTTTAATATACATATTAATATAAATAAGAATTTGCATGTTTCTGTTGGTACCTATCTTTTGTTCGAATTTCAATATATAATACAAATAAGAACTGAAATGTTCGAAATATTCAAATTTAGAATCACAGCCAAGGTAGTTTACTCTTGATCAAAATTCAATTTTTTGTTTCCGCCTGTACACCGTTTGGAAATTTAGAAGTTTGATAACTCGAATACAAGCATTTCGTAATGCATCAATTTTTATGAAGAATAAAATTTTCTGACAAATCGATAATAAAAAAGTTTTCAAATGGTGCAAATTTTGGAAACTCACTGTATTTAGTCATGACCACCGATAGGCAACCGATTTTAGGCGTATTCGTATATTTATGTAACTTCATAAAAAGTATGTTTCATCCGGTTAACACATGGGTGAAGTTCGACCTCTCTTCGTCTCTTAGACTAAATGCGTCTTATTGATTTGTTATTCTACGTGGTTGCCGAAAAAATAGTGTACGTTACACTTTCGAAAACAGTTTTTCTGAACTTGCAGACTTCCAGGACTCGTTAACGCTCGTGCTAGAATTTGGTCCACTCGTCCAAAAAAACAGTATTTTCCGGACTTGTTACGTAAATTACTTTTGAATTTTTTTCAAATCTCTACGAAATTTCGATCATCAATTTTTTGAATGGAATGTCTACTCATGTTATGATATAAAGCCATCAATTTTGTTGAAAAGAGATTCCCGATAGGGATGCATTTGATTAAATTGGTCTTCTATTAACATATGCTATGATTATTAAAATTTCAATACGCGCAGTTTCACTTAAACGTGCAATTTTTGTGCGAATATTTTTCACATCAATTGCATTTTTGAAATTTCAAAATCGTCTGCCATGATGTTAGACACTCGATAATGGTATGCCATTGTTATTTTTCGATAATAATAATAATAATATTTGAAAATTTCTGAATGGTAGACGTCGAATACATCTATAATTAGTCAAATTTTGATACATACCTGTCACATTTGAGCACCAGCCTTGCCAGACTCGCTGGTTTTAGTGAATCCCCACATCATGTGAGGTAGGTATAGGGGACTCACTGTGAACTGTTGAACGTACGTACGTCACCATCAATAACTTCGCCTCTTTCCATAATCCAAACAAACGCTAAAATAGTCCTCACTTCGATGGTAACTTTCAAATTTTTGACAAATAATTTTGAAAATGTGAAGGACCCTGGAATTTCTATATTCTGTAATAATTAAAATTCCAGTTTCATTTTTTTTTCGTACAAGGCGATCCAAAAAGTTTGATTCGTATGGAAACATTTTTAATGATTTTATTAAGTTTTGTTCTTTGTTCGTCCAGTGAATTTTTTTTAATCTTGGGTATTTTTGAAGAGCCTTTAATCCCTGCCATGTACGGGCCTACTGGTAGTGTCAGTAAGCAGTAGTAGGTCCCTTTGTTAACTTTTATGTTAATCAATTCTGCATTGTAAAGTCACGACATTTCTATCTACTTAAACATAATGCAATCTAAATGTCACTAAGGAAATAAGGTTTTGACATTTGATTGCATTTTAATTCAAAATAAATATCAATTATTGTCATCGTCCAAATTCCACGACTTATCAGTGCAGGTTTTGTGAAAATGTTAAGATTGCAGCAAAGAAATTATACAATAAGAGAGATTGCCGACTTACTTGATGTCAAGAAATCATCTGTAGGAAGTTATAGCTAGTCAAAATTAGGCAATTTTTTGGCTGTCCCACTTCATATGGCAAGAAGTTTATTTTACTTTTCAAAAATGAAATTAAATGCGTGATTCACCTGAAAAGATAACAACATCCATGCATGCTATCTTTATGCAGGATGTACGAAGTAAAGTCACTGTTTATGAATAGAAGTTTCAATGAATAAAGTGAAGAAGTTTAGGATTTTTCAAAAGGGTCGTAGGATAATTTTATATTTCAACATTTGTTTTAATATCCAATGGTTATTCTCCTAAATAAAGGCATATTAGTATCTTCCTTAAATTCTCATTGTGTCTTAATTTGTCCAATTGCATTTGCATTATCATTTGACCAGCTTCCAGACGCAACTCACCGCTCCCTATTTCAAATTACAGCGTTTAAAAGGGAATAATCAAATTAAAAAGAGAATGCATGAAAGCAGGAACGCTCTTTCGCAGCTTTATGACCCGCCGCCGACCAATCCGTTCTCACGGCAAATCACATTATACCGAAATGGTTTTTAAAAGATCCGTAAGGTAATAAATTGCTTTCTCACCCTTCCGCGGGCGCTCAGAGATCGGGGTATAATGGCAATAATACGGAATCTAATTATAAAAAATATCTCGCACATGGATGCTGCCGCGCGATGACAAAAGAATAACCGGCCTGGCGGCCCCCTATGTCTATCTGTGGGAATCAGAATCGCAAATATAAATGAATCATTGTGCTGGGATTTCGGGTCGCGTGTCTTCAGAATTAGGCCCCACCAGCCACGTGCTCTTAGGTATGCGATTAGTGCGTACTTCGGTGACATCAATCAACGGTAAAGTGGAGATAACGAACCTACGCCGCGATTTTCTACGCTCTAAATGGATTCTGTGCAACCCCACCCTTACGGTGATGGTACAGCGTTTGATGGCGGATGGTCAATTGATCAACATTCAGTTTAGCGTGAAATGCAGGAAACAATCACGGCTTGGCTCCAATCAACGAATGCTTACGATACGATTAGGTGAATCACATATCAAAAACCAAAAATTAGGAGATTCAAAATCACACATAGTCACATTATATATATAAAGCAAAGCATTTGATATAGTTTATCCAATCTCAGTTGAATATGACTTCATTCAGCTCGAAATATAGGGTTAGTTCAAAATAGCACATGGTGTAATAACGAATAACGGATGAAAAGGGAAAGTTAAATAAATATTATTCCCTATATAAACAAAAAAAAGGAAACCAGATTGAGTATATTTTACATGTAACCGTTCGAAGCGTGGAAAGCAATCAGTAATGCGTTGACCGCCTTTTGCATAAATTACCGTAAATCACCTCTTAATATTCTTATTGCTGTCCGGCAGCCTGGTGATATTTATGAAAAGAAGAACAGTAGCGTACTTAATGAACACTCAAACAGAACTCGATATTTTCTCTCTACTTAATTTATTTTGCCGTTAGACTAGGTATATGTTTAATTAATTATTGACAAACACCATTTGTTATCATAGTGTTAGAAATTGTATGAAAAGCACAAGAATATATTCACAAAGTATAATGAACAAACGAAATAAACACGCGAGGAACTTTCAACTATGAAGTAATAAATGTACGGAGACAACACTCCAACAGCTGTGCACGATACGGTTAGCAGCAATAGAATGAATCAGTTGGCTATCCGTCAGCGGTTAGAATGTGGCAGTGGCTAACGTGCCGGCACCAGACAGAACAGTTTCCAACACGGCCAATCCTGATACAAACGTCGCTCTCGACGCTCTTAAATGGAACTGCCACCTGTTTTTACACTCGATGAATTTTCTGGCGAAACATCTTCGTCCCTGAAATGGAAAAACATGTTGTATACAACACCCAGTGAAAGTGCTTAGAGGACATTTATTCAAACAACAACAATTGTCACATGCCTTATTAATTGTTCTACCCAAATAGTAATCCGCTAGAATGCATAACAACGCTTGATATTTGAATAATCAAATACAGGAGCAAGAATATTTTTGGCATTTGAGTATTATTCATCTTTGTATTCAAGTGCGTAATAAAATGCATACACACTTCCAACTGAAAGTGCAAGCTTTCGAAAATAAATGGAAAGCGTAATGCTTTCACCATTTCAACATCCAAGTGTGAAGCATACAAACTTCCAGCACAATAGAAACAGATGCAAAACGTACTAGCTTTCAATAACTAAGTGTAAGGCGTACAAGCTTTCAAGTTTCAGGAACAAATGTAAAGCATAGAAGCTATTAGCATTTCAAAAATAAATGCTAAGCGTACAAGATTTCAACATTTTGTCATCCAGGTGTAAAGCGTACAAGCTTTCAACATTTCAACATCCAAGTGTAAAGCGTACAAGCTTTCAAGACTTCAAAAACAAATGCAAAGCGTACAAGCTTTCAACATTTCAACATCCAAGTATAAAGCGTACAAGCTTTCAACACTTCTAAAACAAATGCAAAGCGTACAAGCTTTCAACACTTCAGAAACAAATGCAAAGCGTACAAGCTTTCAACATTTAAACATCCAAGTGTAAAGCGTACAAGCTTTCAACACTTCAAAAACAAATGCAACAAGTGCAAGATTTCAATTAAAATAACAAGCCTTTAACTTACGTTTGCTCGGATTCCATCATGTTAAGGAGTTCAGCCATATCCATTGAAAGGGACCAGTCAGCGGGCCAAGGTCTCAGTTGTTCTTTTGCTGCTTTTGTAATCAATTGCATACCAACTCTGCGTATCTCGTATCGACCTTCCGGAGTGATGCTTATGATTTCGTATGGTCCTTGGTGCTCATATTTCAGTTTTCCCTTATGCATTGTTTCGTCGCGATGCATAAGAACAAAATCTCCAACTTTGAAATTTTTATGATTGCGACGTTTTTTGTTAGCATTGAGTTGTTTGCTTTCGGCTGATCGGAGATTTTTTTTTATTCTACTGCGATCTATGTCTAAACTTCGAATGGGTTTTAGGTCTCTACCTAAATTAGAGAGTAAACTCTGTATCAGAGGCGTCGCACCGTCGATACCAATTAATGCTCTCATTGGGGACGTCTGCGTAGTCTTTTGGATTGTAGTATTCAACACAAGTTGGATTTTCCATAAATTGCTCGACCATTCTGACCTCACTCTAGTTTCAATCCGGATTAGATTCATAATAGTTCTCATGTAGCGTTCCACCTGACCGTTGGACCTATGTATGTCGGGTGTAGTATAATGATACTTGATATTCAGAGTATCCAAGTACTCGGGTATGCTCAGATTTTTGAAGTTTTTGCCAGCGTCCATGATGATCTGGTCTGGAGTTCCAAAAAGTGAAATAAACATTTGGAAGGCAAATTTAGTGTCTTCAGCCGTTACTGCTTTTAACGGTTGTAGGACACAATATTTCGTGAAAGCGTCTATCAACACAAGTACATGTTTGAATCCTTCTCCAGTAGTTTCTAGTGGTCCTAGGCAGTCGGCATGTAGAATTTTCATTGGCTCGTAGGGTTTTTCGATATTTGTTATAAATCCCTGTAGGTGACCTGATCGAGTTTTCTTCACTGCACACACAAGGCAATGTTTAATATAATTCTTGACAAATTGTCGTATGCGAGGAAACCAAAAATGTCTCTGGATAGTTTCGATCGTCTTATCGATCCCTACATGACATTGTTCATCATGGAATATTCTCAACAATCCTAATCGGCTTTGTCGTGGTACAAATGGTTTTGGAGTTGAAATTCCCTCAGGTGTTTTGATAACATAGTGAAGAATTCCTTTCTTGACAGTGTAACGAGATTTGTCCAAATGACCTTCTTTGGCGTCACTTATAATTTTTTTTATTTCGGCGTCTCCTCTTTGTTCTACATAAAGCCAGTTCTCATGGGCTTCCAGACGTCGGACAGCCACTGGATTTCTGCTCAAGAAATCAACGTGGGGCATTGAGCTACCCTTACGATAAATTATATTGAAATTAAAGTCCTGCATGTAGGCCCACCAGCGGGCTACTCGGGGTAAAATGTCCTTTTTTGTTGAAGTTGATTTGATAGCATTGCAGTCAGTTACCAGCGTGAATTCAATTCCCAGTAAATATACACGGAAATGCTTCAAAGAGCAAACAACCGCTAATGTCTCCAATTCATAAGAATGATATTTTTCTTCGATTTTTGTAGTTCGCTTGCTGAAATATCCAATAATTCTGATATTTCCGTCCAACTTCTGCATCAAGAGTCCTCCATATCCAATGCAGCTGGCATCAGTATGGAGTTCTGTAGGTAATTCAGGGTCAAATACATTTAGCAAGGGCCTCGATGTTAATTTTCCAAAGATGTACTGTCTGGCAGCTTCCTGTTGCTCGCCCCAGACGAAGGGTTCGTTGGTACGTGTAAGCTTTGTGATGCAAGCAGTGCGACATGCAAACTCGGGAATGAATTTGCGAAAGTATCCTGCTAAGCCCATCAATTGACGAACCTGTTTTACAGTGTTGGGTATGGGTGATTTCAAAAGGGCATCCACCTTTCGCATTCCTGGACGTATACCCTCTCCAGATACTTCACGGCCAAGATAATCAATTTTATCTTGAAAGAAATGGCATTTTTTCAAATTTAAAGAGAAACCAGCTCTCTGCAATGCGTTTAAGACGGTATCAAGAGCATGTAGGTTGTCTTCGAATGTTTCTGAAGGTAACAAAACGTCGTCCATATATACCAGTGCAACTGTATTTCGAAGTTCTCCCAATGCTTTGTTTATGGCCCTTTGGAATACCGCTGGAGCGTTTGCTAAACCGAACGGCATTCGGAGATATTCAAAGTGGCCATCAGGTGTAACAAAGGCGGTTTTGTGAACGGATTCTGAATCAATTGGTATTTGATGAAACCCGGACGACATATCTAAGGTCGTGAATATTTTCCCTTTTCCAAGCCTGTCCAGTTGATCCTCAATCAATGGTAATGGGTATCGATCTTTAATTGTATGGGAGTTCAACTCCCTGTAGTCAACACACATCCTTAGCGACGCATCTTTCTTTTTAGCCAAAATTATTGGGCTGGCAAACGGTGATTCACTATCCTGGATTATTTTATTGACCATAAGATCGTCAATAATATTTCGGACCGTTTTTCTCTCGTCTATGGACAGGCGATAAGGATTTCTGTTGACTACGAAGTCATCTCGTAATTTTATGGACATGGTAGCAATATTTACTGGGGGGACTGCATTTCCAGAAGCTTGTATATCAGGAAAACGGGAAAACAGATCCATAAGTTTATTTTTATATATTTCCGGACAATCAATGATAAGATCAGTAGAGCTTTGTATTGTAGATAATACACGTACAGTATTTTTATTAAAAATTTGCGTCCCTGATTTGTCAGTTATAGTTGCAACGTCAGAATAATCATATAGGTTACAACCAATAAGCAAATCATACTGAAGAAAACTATCAGGAACAACAATGAAAGTTAAATTCATCATGACTCCTGACATTTCAAATATGCCCTCGACAGCTTGATTAGCAATGAAGCTTCCAGGAAGTATTCCTGTAATCGTGGTACGGCATGATTTTATTTTATTTCTGAAGTTGGGGAGGTGCCTTTCAGCAATTAATGATACATCAGCTCCCGTATCAATAATGCCATCATATTCAAAATCATCTATTTTCATTTGGTAAACAGACTGCTGTTTACCACTGCTACAAAGCTTAACACTTTTGCGCTTTGCGATATTTTGCCTAATGAAGCAATGCTCAGAATTGTGACCAGGTTTTGCGCAAAATGTGCATACCGTATTGGATGAAGTCGAGGTAGAAGGTTTCTCGGCAACTGATATGTTAGAAGTATTTTCATGACGTTTTTCACTTTTATTTTCGAGGCAGTTCACTTGAATGTGACCTTCTCGTCCGCATTTAAAGCATCTGAGAGGTCTACGCCTGCTGTTACTATCGACACGTTCTTCCCGTTGACGTTTTTTTGGCGGTTCCTTGAAATCCGTTCTATAATCAAAACGTTGGTCAGTCTTCCGCTTAGGTACAGATCCCAAGAAAGAAATGAGTTCAGATAATTTTCTGAAATTCTGGTTGTTAGCTGTTGTGCGTACATCGCGCTCCTTGATACCATGTATAACGATTTCTACAAGATCTGTATCTTCCCATTGAACACGGAGATTTCGAAGCAAATTAGCTTTTTCAAAAACATATGCATCGTATGTGTTACAATGATCACTATCAAAAAGGGCAGCATCTACCAACAATTGACCAAGAATTTTCTTTGGGGGAAATGCCTCTAGAAAATCTCTTTGAAACGCGTCCCAAGTTTTGATATCAGGAGACCAGGTATCGAACCAAGTTTTTGACACTCCGGTTAGAAATCGACCCAGTCTAGTGATGACTTGTTGGTCAGACCAGTCGAATTCATTTTTTATGTTGGTAACTTCGCTCAGCCATTTTTTTGCATCACTCAGATCAGGACGAAAAATTGGTAGATCTATTTGTTCGGGAGCGGTTCGAGATGATTTGAGAGCTTTTACTAGTTCGGACAGTAAGTCTTCCATCTCAACACTGTAAGACGAAAGTCGTATTGACAGCGATTCATAAACATGTAGATGTAGAATAAGATTCAAAAGAAAAATGGTTGTACCACAGTACGATATGAGTTTTATTATCATTAACTTATTTATCAGTACATACTGATAACACTGAAACCTTCCATAAATAAAAAAACAAATTTCCAGCCTATCATCGGACAAGTTAGAACGGCTATATTTCACAGGCGCTCGGTATAGATTTCCAAGAAAATGTGTGCACATGTAGAAACTAGTTTGAAGGTAAAATCAGTGCTACTGTTGCCATATAAGCAACGAACACCAGTCAATCCTGAATAAACTGTCAGTGAGGGGGGTTACGTGAATCAGTAAAAACAAAATTTGTGTAATTCACATTTTCTTAACACATTTTGCTTCACTTTGATTCAAGTGAATGAATGAAAAATGATTATCTCTCGGTAGAAAGTCGAATAATTAAATTACTCAAACCCAGTGAATCACTAAAATCCAATGAATCACTTAAATCCATTGAATCACTTTCATTCCCAAATGGAACAAGAATGAAGGAAATGTTTTTGCAAAAGGCAAACAAAAATACATTCAACAAAATTGGATTGCCTGGCACTGAAAAAATATTGATGGAAAGTTACTCAACAAATAAAATGAACTCGTCATATAATTCTAACGTTGTGTAGAAAGAACTTCAAAAAGGATGGAAATGTGCTATTCTGACTGATAAAGTACGCATCGTCATGTTGAAATAATCATTGGTCAAACAAAATATAGCTCGTAAAGGTTCTAGAGTACTCACAGGTAAGTTGGTGGACGATGGATCCAATCTCACTTCTGATGTTAGAAATTGTATGAAAAGCACAAGAATATATTCACAAAGTATAATGAACAAACGAAATAAACACGCGAGGAACTTTCAACTATGAAGTAATAAATGTACGGAGACAACACTCCAACAGCTGTGCACGATACGGTTAGCAGCAATAGAATGAATCAGTTGGCTATCCGTCAGCGGTTAGAATGTGGCAGTGGCTAACGTGCCGGCACCAGACAGAACAGTTTCCAACAATAGAGTTATCAGAAAACAGGTATAAAACTGTTCCCAAATTAATTAACATTTTGGGAAAATAAAAGAAGGACATTGTAATAGTATAACTCAGTATACTTCTGCTTGAAGAATCCATTGTATTTGCAAAACATATGTAGCGGTTTTTCAAACTAAAAATGTGAAAATCAACATTGGAGTTTTAGTATAAACGTTTGTGTATTTAGTGTTGCAACATGGCATTTTGGCGACCATTCGAAGAACGTGAAGAACAAGACTCACAACCGGATGAACAATTCGAAGAACGTGAGGAAAAAGATTCACAACCGGATGAACAATAGGAATTTAAAAACAAAGATCTTCATGTTCAGACCCAAAGACTTGTTCTAAATATATATAAAAAATTTAAGAAGGAAATGAACAACAAATGTGACCATAAAAGGTTCGGAAGGATATCTCATCTCCCCAGTTTGGGCCATTCAACTATTTAGAGAGTGGTTAAACAGGGGGATGTTGAAGATCATTATCGTAAAAGAAAACGAGAAGATCAGAAATTTAACAAAGTTGATGAGTCCACAAAAGATTTTCTTCGAAGGCAAGTTTATGATTTCTATAAACGAAACGAAGTACCTACCTTGGAATAAATCAAAAACAAATTATCTGATTATCCTGAATATACATATAAGTCGCAGGAACCACTACGCTAAATTCTTTTAGACTTTGGTTTCAAACACAAAAAACTAAATCAGCGAATGGCAATAATGGAATCAACCCGGCTCGTTCTGCAAAGGCAAGATTACTTGCGACAAATAAAAGAACATCGGGAATCGAAGATACATATAGTATTTCTTGACGAGACTTGGTTTGATGGTCATAATGTGATTCGGTATGGATGGGTAGATAACTACCAAAACTGTTGTCTCCAAGCACCGTGTTCCCACCCTATATCAAAGAAATTGGAATGTTGGAAATATTTAGGAGACGAGAATTCCATCAAATATGTTTTCTATAAGTTAAATGATACTAAAACACCTGAAGTATCAGCAAACAAACTCATACCTATCCATCAATTTTACAATAGAGATATACGAACGAATAACAAACTCACCATACCTAAACACTACTCAGTTTTCTACGAAAAATCTTTTTCATATCAGTCAGCATCAAAATTCAATATATATCAGAAATATATGAAAAACCTGCATGTCATATCATTCAGCATCAAAATTCAATTAATATCAGAAATATGTGAATAACCAGCATGTCATATCATTCAGAAAATTAGTGAAGAGAAACTGTGATCCAAAAAGGTTTATATTAAATTATATATCAATTTTATTTTATTGTTTTTACATATCTCGAAAATATTGTTACGAATCAAACATTGTTATCATGAACTTATCCTGGTTGAGTGGAAGAGCAGCGACAGCTGAACTCCGCCATCACACTGAAAAAAGAGTTTTGTTGTGAAATTACAGTTGAAATCATGGGTTATTTGTGGCCCTAGATTTTTGCTGTATTGACAGTGTCTACAGTGTGCTCTCGGCGTCGGGCGAGGAGTGCCCGCGGCGATTCCAAACACCGTTGGTTGAAAGCCGTGGGTCCTCGTCCAGTCAACATGGTAGCGGCTGGAAAGTCACGAACGGTCACCCATCTAACGTAGGCTGGAGGGATCCAGTCTGACATGGGTATGCAGTATGTGTGAAAACGACTGCAGACGGCGACCCATCAACGTTGTTGGAGGAATCTGACTAACATGGATACCTAGGGGAAGGGGAGCCCCGTCAAGGCAACTCGATGCCCTTCCATAAGGTGTTGGCCTCTAGGGGGCGTGGGTTTAGTTGGATAGGACAATGGAAAAGAATACCGTACTTCGATAGAGGTGGCCAATGTCCTCACCCTTAGGGTTGGGGTGGGCGGCATCGCCCCCCTCGGCGGTTGAGCAACGCTAAATTTGCTCGGGCACTGACACTGTAGAGCCAGTAGTATGATTCAGCATACGGCCTCACCATTGGCAAATGGTACCTCGACCTGTGTCGTCTTCGGACTGCACAGGACGAAGCGCGTTGATTTGACGTACCTATCTAAATATCTACTGCGTTCGCAGCAGCTTCGCAGGTAGGGCGAAAGCTAGGTACTGCGAGCGGTGGTGGGGCATAGTGGGACCCAGATGGCGATCCGAAAAATCGTTACTGTTGTTGTAGTACTGACCCGGTTATGAACTGAAAGTGAAGTTCCTCGAACGTCAGACCATTTTATTGGTCACAAAATAAAGAAATCTTGTAAATACGCAATGCAACTGTGAAGAGTTCACAATATTTCTGTGATTTCCAACGGAAGCATGAATAATTTATCTATTAGATACATTCAGACTCTGAAATGAACAGAGTCTAACTTCGTATTATGAAACTTGGTTTAAGGGCTTGATTAAAATAACTGTTTTTCTGAGTTACATTACATTTCAATATTGAAATGAGTTATTGCATGAGGCACGAGCAACAATTATGTGGAAAAGCCGAAAATGTTTCGGTATGAAACTATATACTGACTTTTATTTAGGATACATTTCTAACCTATTCAATCTTTATAGTAAATGGAAAGTTTTCACCTTATCTATTATTTCTACCTGTTTTTTCACAACTCGATGATAAAAATAGCCTAAGATGCAGATGATAATGACATAGCAAATATTTTTTTGTTATTCCCTACGAAAACACTTGAAAACTTCAACACTACTGTAATAACACTATGTTACATTACAATGTAATATTGTTATCAGTGTAATATTACAGTATGATATTCTCATCAATGTAATATTACAATGTGATTTTCTTATAATGATGCAAATTCACAATTCTTTGGTAAATTTACAATAAATTTGATTTTACTCCTAAGGTCTTGTAATTTCAGAGGAGAGTGGGTTGATTAGTGTGAATTCACATAGTGGACTGTAAAAACACATAGGAATAGCAAACTAACAATAGGTTTTGAAAACACATCAAGTATCTGTTATTTTATATTGCGATTTTTCATTTTGTTTAGCAATTTACATAAAAAAATATGTTTTATGACTGACTTATCTTGTGAATTCTACAGGTAATATGGAATTTCACAATATTTCTGAAAGAACACTTTTTTTTCCACAGCGTGCTTGTAAAAGTCACTTGTCATTGTTGGCAATTTATTTTTAAATTATGGGACTTATATTAAAGTGAATTCACATTGTGATTCCAATATTTTTTTCAATGTATGTTAAGCAACGAAGAAAAAATAGAGCTTGTTCTAACTGTTGGTGAAAATTATAAGACGTACAGAGAAGAAGCGAGGATATTCAAAGAACGGCATCCCAACAAACATATTGACTTGATTCTCTTCTCCACTTGAAGAAGCTGTTGTACAGCGAAACAATTGTCGTGGTTGTATACCTTTTCAGTAGAAATAATTTCATTTAGTTTCATAATAGATATTTGAATATTATTAAAATTAATCTAGATTTATTATTACCGTCAACCTGTTGCACCCGTATGTGCAACCCTCAGAAGTCTTCAAGAGACTTGTGCGACCCATGGAAGACGACGCCCTTACCTTTCAACGAGTGATGCCATGAACGAGACCGGTGACCATGATGGGAATCGAACCCACGATATTACGCTTGAGAGGTGAGCGATCTGCCTGCCGACCACCACGGCCCATAAATGTTGGGTGTCTTCAGAGATTCTTTAATTCTATGTATCGAATGTACGGTATTCGTCTACTGTATAGAATCAATAATTTAAAAATCTTTCGATTCTGGTTTTGAACTCATGAGCATTCAAATGTCTAATCTCATCCGGAAATTTATTGAAATGTTTTTATCTGACATAACCAACCTATGTTATTTCATTGCTTCTGCCCCTGTTGCCATTTCAAGGTTAAGTAAATCAAAATTACTGAAAGTGGCAGTATTCCTAACTTCTTAAAGAGTGGATGACAATGATCTTTGAAAATCGCTCTGCTAATTACTCTGATAACTTTTTTGTTAAACTTCGCATTTGCAGATATTTTTAATGAGGTAGGTCTAAATCTCTGGATATTTCGATTTAATTTTTTCGCATTTAGTACTTATTTAGAATACTTTTTGTCTTCAGATAATTTTCAAGTTTCACAGAGGGCATGTCTGAAGGAAGAGTTATATTTGCTGTACTAGAAATTGTGCTGTGTGTGACTCACAGTTTCTTCATGACCACATATTCCTGAAAATGCCATTGAATCATCTCACGAGGATATATTGCAAAATTCTTAGCCTACTATAGAACCAAACAAAATTTCAATGTCAAAATATTTTATTACTAAACATATTCTCCTCTTAATTGGATACATTTATTACAGCGAACCTGCAACGTCTCTACACACAAAAAAAAAGTTTTCAACATAAAGCAGCCTGCTTTATCCTAAGAAAATTATTCTGTTATATATAATCTATAAAATGTGTCTTTACAATTTCACTAGACGCGCGTTTCGCCAACAAAGTTAGCATCTTCAAGCGCTGAGTGAAATTGACGTAAATTTGGTGTTTGGGTAGTTTTCTATTTCATGAATAAATTATATTCAGTTGAGATTTTTTTGTACAGAAAAAATATTTTTTGGCTTATGAAAGAATGTTATATTTTAGATAGCGTGGATCATTATCTTCAAGTGAGGGAACATGGTAACCTAGTTCTTCCAGAACGAAAGGTGCGTCCAGTGTCATAGTTTGGGTTGTTTTCTATTTCTATCATTTTTATCTAAGAAATAGCATTTTTGCAAAATCTGAACTGATGAATTTTTAATGCGGAAAAACTATCAAAGATACCTAGGAAAAATGAGTGTAAATGTATTTGAGGAAGGAAAACGTTCTGCAAAAATATATGATTTTCGACGATGGCTATTAGTGTACTTTGAAGGTGTGAGGCTTGAAGGAAAACGTGAAGTATCAAAGACAGTTATATTATCACACTGTAGCAGTCTATCTAAGATATCACAAAGTAACCTTATTCTATGAAATATCAAGACAAAAATTAAACATTTAAATCAATAGCTCGTTACTTTCTCAAAAGCAATATGTTAAGGAAATACATTCAAAAGAATCCAAAAAAACATAGTATAATGATAAATAAGAAGAAATTGAGGTATTGAAGGCTTTCAAACATGAATCAAATTGATATTTCACCATAACTAGTACTAAGTAATACTACCTTAAACTATATATCTAACAAATATGGCTGTACGTCTGTTTTCCTGTATATTATGCTTTCTTGTCTCCACTGCAGTAACATCTCCAGGTTGCTGAAAAATTATAATTATGAAAAATTCCGACGTACACATGAACATGATAATGACTTTGTTAATATTATTACAATCAGTATTTTTCCTGTTGGATATGAAAAATACTGAGGCTTTAATTTCCTTAGTTTTGGAGTAAAATTTTCAAGAGAGTGAAGATAACCACGCCAAGGAAACAAAAAATGTACTTTTTTGAATAATTTACAGAATCGAAAATAATTCTTGTATGCATAGGGAAATATTACTACTGCAAATCCCTACAAGTCGATAGGTAATAATATTATATTTCGAATAGACTTTAACAGAGAACGCATTAGTGAAAGTCCAAATTTTAAAGTGTTATTTTGGGAGTCATTAAATTGAAGAATCAATGAACTTATTCATGGCGGCTTTTGGAAAAATGCGGTACAAATTATGACATACTCCATACTGGAACTTCAGAAATTTTAATAATAATATAATTACCACAAAGTTCGCAAGGGTTGTACAGGCTATGCGGCCTCACAAGCTCTTCGACCCATTAGATCTTATCCTCATGAATAAAAGAAATACATGACGCATATTTCTCACTGACAACTACTTACCTAAGTATAATACCATGATGGTAATTGAAATATTTCCTTCCTTCAGGCTCATTGAATATATTTTTTTTCCTATTTTCCTTTGGTGTTTATAGTGCGGAATCGACTGCTACGGTAATTAGCCACTATGTGTTCTGCCGGATAGGCCTTGTTACTCACCCCAGTCGAGCTACGAGATTTTAGTAATTGAAAAGGTTAAATTTGATTTTAAAAAATCCCAGCCATAACTGGGGCTTGAACTCCGGTCCTTAAGGCCCAGAGTCAGACGCTCTCACAACTGCGCACGCCCGACATAAAAAAATCAATTATCTCTCAGATGTAGTTCAACATCCGTCATAGTATTAGTCAGGGAAGCAGTTGTATTCTGTCAGAAATTTGCCCCATATTCTACTCTATTGAAATTAATTGAGAGAGAGAGAGGAATTTCAATATTGTAAAAAGTATTCGATTTAAATAATGTTTCACTCTCCAGTAAACTGATCGGACTATTGCCGAATCTTTCGCATTTAATTAAACAGGTGATATTCAACGACTCTTTTGGAATAACAATTTTAATTTGGTTTCAGTTCTGTAGCTCGATTGAAATTCATTTAAAAATTCATTGTTCACTGTTTCAATATTTCATAACTGAGGTAACTTGCAAACACATTTTTTATCATTTTTTTTGCTGAAGAAATTTTTATGGTGTTCAAGAACCATTTTGAACGTAACTTTTGCTTCATTCAACCCTGTTTTGCACCTTCTGCGGTTTTTGAGATAATGATGTTAACACTGTGAATTTGGAACAAAAAAGTATGTATCAGATCAACAACCTTTCTTGTCAAAACAAGAAAATGCATTTTATTGGTTATTAATAATTTTTTGCTATGAAACAATCATCTTTATCGTTAAAACTGAATAAATTATATAATTCAGTTTATGTAGACAAAATCTTCAGAAATTTTTTTGTTCAGTATATTTAATTTCAAAAATGGAATTTATTTACGTTCGCTAGATACCATCAAGTTTCACTCTTGTTTCCCATTACATCTGTCTTCTTTATTTTAAATTATACAAAAAAACTAACCTGAAAATACACCGAACAAAACACTGTAAACTCAAACGGGAGGAGCTATCATATTATTATGAATGTGGTTATACTTGGAAGATACGACTGGTCTCCAACACAACCCTGTTCCGAGTTTGATCACAGCAATTGCAATTTATCCACTAACTGACATACATGGCTTAGTAGGAACATATCATGAAAAATACCAGAGGCACTAGTGACTCGACTTTCATTACTGTCTGCTAAGTAAAAAACTGGGCTTGTTGTTGAAATACGGTTGTACTGTAAACGATGTCTGAATGATTGATGATCTTATTTAGAATTCAAGTAATTATAATATTTTTAACATTTCAAAGCTAACTTTTATAGGAATATTCTGAATTAAATGAAAACAATACTTGTACTTACCCCTAAAATCCACAATACATTCTCCAGGCACACCCACTATTTTCTGTGTTGTCAATTCATGATCAAAAATAATTTAACCTATTTACCGGTAAACAGCAGCCGGCCGCTGCGTAAGAACTACCACGTTTCAAACACCAAAGTGAAATGGCTGAAAAGGACACACATAGCAGTTCATCGCATCGATGTCTGCCGAAAACGAACGAAAACAATTTCAAAATTGTGTGTTCATTGAATTAAGAAAGTATAACAAAATATTTTCTTGAGTTGAGAAATGTTTGTGAATAATAATTCATTTTGAGGACTTTCATTTCTTGGTATGAAAAGAACATCCTGTGTTGATGTTAGAGAAAATATTCTTAATATTTTTTGAACCAAGAGTTTTGTGAGAAATTTCTCAATTCGATAACCAAACATTTCTTTAAATATGGACAATTCATAAATTGAATAAAATGGATTACTAAAATGATGAATATTATTGTCAATATTAGTTACACTTCGTAGTTCCTTGTTTTTGACCTGATTCTCAATGTTATTAGGTGTACCTCCATGTATGGGATTCAAACATGATATCCAGTTTCGAATCTCGTCAACTGTTCCGTTTGAAAATATTCAATTGCTCAGAAATTGATTTTATATTTCTCCAGGGAATTGACCACTTTTACTATTATCAACAAGAAATTAGGTTTTCTTTATCCAAGAAATTACGTTTTCTCCGTTCAAGAAAATACGTTTTCTCTGTCCAAGATATTACATTTTCTCTTTCTGAGAAAAAACGTTTTCTCTGACCAAGAAATTACATTTTCTCTTTCTAAGAAATTGCGATTTCTCTATCCAAGAAGTTACCCACTATTGAGAACTTCAAATTCTCCATTTGAAAGAATAATTTTATCGATTATATATAACAGAATTATATTCTTGGAATAACGAAAGCTGCATTATTTCGAAAACTTGTTCGTGTTCATGTAAATCTGAATAAAAACCTGTTTTTGTACATGTACTGTAATGAATGATTATTTTCATAAGTTTTTGATGATCAATCAATGTCATAATTATTTTAATAAGTGAAAATCTTCGAAAATTCATTCCTTCATTTCGAAATGACAAAGGCTGTTCTGGTCAAAAATAGGTTGCAGTGTTGAGTAATTCATCGAAAAATATCGAAATTTTTTTTAAAACAAGATTGAAGAATAGTCGATTACTCCAAATAATATTCCAATTTTCTCAGCATGCAGATATGTTTATTTCTCTTGAGTATTTGAAAAATTTCAAAATTAAATCATCAGAAATGTTACTTGAAGGAAATATTAGTATAGTTTGAGAATAATATTATCTTGAAAGGAGAAAATTGAATATTTTGTACTGAAACACACAAAATATTTTGACGAATACTTTAGTTCTCTCAATACAAGAATGTTTTCTCAGAATTATAAAATTGCTCAAGAATATTAAAGTTTTGAAAGAAAACTTTCGATTTGATGTGTGCTATGATTGTGAGTCATACGTGTGCCTGCGTTGATTTGGCGCGTATAGTCTAGGGGTATTGGTGTGGCAGAATCGGGATCTGGCATGTAGATTAGATGTACCCCAATGTGTGCGGACTGTTCTCCGATCTGGCCCAGTTATACACCGATTAGTTCTGCAGGGGTGCACAGCTCTAGCCGCGCGTTGCTTGTCCTCCGCCTGTGTACCTTGGACGGCTGCTTTTTGTGCATATAAGTATATGGGGTTTATCACCGTTCCTGTACTGAGATATTGCAATGAAGCTTATGACTCCTAACTCTTAGTAGTTAATTCCCCACGTGGGCTAGCAGTCGTGTGTACAAAGAAAAACTCGAAAAATGATTTTCCATAAGAAATGCATACAAAACAATCCATCACGAATTTGAGAATTAATTTTTATATGCCGTTTTGTGTTGATTCAAAACGATGCTGGCTCTTACCAAATGGGTACTTCTGGACAGTTTGTTTTGTGGTCAGGGATGATCCGAAAGATACAGAACTTTTATTGTATGCTATATTTGACGGTGTGTCGTTGTTGGTTGTCGTTATTCTTATTCTGTTCTTTGTTTGGTCGTGCTGTGACTGATATTCGAAATTTTATGGTTAGCCTCTAGGAATTTCTCTGTTGGTGGAATGAAAAGAGATTTTGTCAAAAAGTAAATAGTTCATGACGTTCGTTTCATATCAATCACCTATCACATCTGGAGTATAACTTCAGCACATATGTGAATAATGGGACTAATAATGAAGAACACAAATGAGGAAGATTGTGTTTGAATAGTGGCCATGTTATCCATATTAATTATTATCTTTATTGACCCTATGAAACATAAAAGTTCATAATACGGACCTAAATCTGTGACTCATTCAATATACAGCGAAGCTTCAAGTTGAAAATCGTCAGTTAAAAAAAGCATAATTTTAATTCGTATTTCTTTAAATTGAACGATATTTTATTTATTCTTTCTCTTGGGTATATTATTGAATGTCAAAATTCAATTACTTATATAAAATTGATTTACCTGTAATGGAACTAAATTAAACGATTTTCACTGAAAAGGTTTACAAATCCACTACAGTCGTTTCGCTGTGCTACAGCTTTTTGAAGTGGACAAGATAATCAGATTATCTTCTCCACTTGAAGAAGCTGTTGTACAGCGAAATGATTGTCGTGGTTTTGTAAATATTTTTAGTAAAAATCTTTTATTTAGTTTCATTATAGATATCAACATGGATTTTCATCACGTATCGGCATAAATTATGAGATTGTAATTTTTTCCGAATTTTGTCTTTATTCCATGCGTGATGAGACCATTTCATTGTCTAGTTTGGTGATTGTGAATATTATCGGTGAAATGAAATTCCAGAAATGAATGTTTCCCATTATTAACTGATCACAGAATGTATGATTACACAAATTTTTAATTTGTATAAAGAAGAATTGATTTCCAAAAGATTGTTTGGATTATATAATAGATATTTATGATATAAGGATCATAATAACGATCATTATGGTACTAGCTGTGAAGATTATCAGAAGAGGCATCAGCCGAGTCTGATAACACAGCTAGTACAATAATGATTGTTTATGATCCGAAGTTCATACAAAATTTATTATTCCGACGATTTCTTTAAAAATATATTTCTTGTTGCATTACACTAAGTAATGTGAACGTAGCTTAGTTTCAGTAATGTGCGTAGAATCATTGTTTAAATAGAAGATAATTAGTCAATGCCTGTGGAAAAGGTATTGGACCCAAACGCGAGTGTCATCTAGCGTGACTAGTTACAAACATGAATATTTCACGTCATTTTGATGCAGATTTCTTCAAAAAACCCTGATTTTAATGCTGTCCCATTGTTTCAATCAAGTTACGACATGACTTGTAGGCCAGATCACTGAAGTTACGACATGACTTGGATGCGAGCTCACTATCGCCATCTACATGTCGCATCCATTTTGATCCAATTATAATCCCATAGGGTTGAATAACTATTTTCTATATACTAGTGGCAGTGACTCCGCCCCTTTTGACGCTGTTAACTGAATTAGTGACATTGAAATTTTAAACTAATTGTTTGTTAAAATCAGTTGAAAGGAATCATAATATCTATATCAATTTCAAGATATTTTTAAGGTTAGAAATGCGAACACTGCTAGATTTTACTGCAAAAAGTTAAAATGAATCAAACTTTCAGCAGCCTGACCTTGAATTTTCAGCTTTGTCTAAACATGTTTGCCATTGTTTATCTTATCAATAGAGGGGGGTGACGCCACTGCTACTGCCATTATGTGAAGCAGCCTTAAGGTAACAATGGAATTGTTTGTTTGTATTCTCATGTCATTGTCAAAGTTACATTTATTGAAAAGTTCATCAGTCATTTTTTTTTAATTCATAATTTTTAACTTTTCCATATCGATAATTTACCATCCGATATCGAAGAATTAGCCAATGAAGCAGTTGTTGGTTGGTTGCCCGAAAAGTCTAAAGGCATATATGAAAGAACTTACGGACCGGCCGCTAACGACACATTTCTTGAAACGTTTTTTAACGTGTGCTTTTTTTTAAATTATGATTATTTAAGGTTTATAAATGTTCCCACCAAATATCTGAGACTGCTCGCATGCAGCGGCGGCACCAACCAATTTTGAATTTGCAAAAAAATTGATGTCTCTGAATTATTTTTTAATGTATGCAAAGTGGTTTTTCCGACAGTTTGAACTGAAAAACCCACGAAAATTAAAAAGCATACTCTTCTCTCGTGTAGAAGGCCCTGAAATTATCAACTGAACATGTAAAAAAAAGGTGGTATCTCAAAACGATTTTTTAACGTATGCTTTTTCACAGGAAGACTTCTGGTGTTTTATGCATCACGAAATTCAAACAGCATACAATCGCGGCGTGCACATGCGTTGCAATTGTTTTGTTAATATGCAAATTTTTTGTAATAACTAGAAACAATTATTTAATGTATGCAATTGAACTATGTGAAAGATATTGTGTAAATGGGCCTCCAAAAGAAAAAGCATACATTGCGGAAGTGTATAACATGGTTGCATACGCTGAGAAAGTTGCAAAATAATTTATGCAATTTGAACAATTATTTAACGTATGCTTTTTGAAATAGTAATTAATGACGTGATAATTATGAAAAATATTCATTTGCATACAATTCTGGTGTGTACATCAATGAAAAGAATAGTAATAATATTGCAAAAAAATTCCAGTAATGTTAAACAATTTCTTAATGTATGCTTTTTCACAGGCTCATTTATTATGTTATATGGATCACGAAAATTAAAAAGCATACTCTTCTCTCGTGTAGAAGGCCCCGAAATTATCAACTGAACTTGTAAAAAAGGTGGTATCTCCAAACGATTTTTTAACTTATGCTTTTCCACAGGCTAATTTTTGGTGTTATATGGATAACAAAAATGAATAAGCAAACTCTTCTCTTGTTTAAAAGGCCCCGAAATTAACAACTGAACATGTAAAAACAAGGTAGTATCTAAGAACGATTATTTAACGTATGCTTTTTCAAGGCAGATTTTTGGTGTTATATGGATCACGGAAATTAAAAAGCATACTTTTTCCTTGTGTAGAAAGCCCTGAAGTTATACCGTGTGACACAGATTCATGGTACACTCCCTTTTTCTCCTTTGTTTCTCTGGCAATATTTCTGAAATATTTCAACATTGAATATGCTCACTTTTGCTCACTTTATGGCACTTTTTGGCATATTTGCAAAACAAATTCAACTTCCGGTTATTCCGGAAATGATATCAACATTCGATTTTCGAATGGGATACCCAGGATATTATTACATGATCGATTGAGGATGATCATGAGAAATCCACCGATACCAGGTTTGATGGTGTTATCTCTAATGACTACGGAGATATTGCCATTCATTTTATCCATAAGCTCAATGAGTGGGAGAGAGAGTTGGATGGACCCGCCAGAAAAAGTTTCTCTCTCCTACTAATTGAGCTTATGGATAAAGTAAATGGCAATATCTCCGTAGTCATTAGAGATAACACCATCAAACCTGGTATCGGTGGATTCCTCATGTTCATTCCTAACCGATTATGTAATAATGTACAGGGTATCCCATTCGACAATCGAAAGTTGATGTCATTTCCGGAAAAACCGGAAGTTGAATTTGTTTTACAAATATGCCAAAAAGCGCCGTCTAGTGAGCATATTCAATGTTGTGAATTTCAGAAATATAGCCAGAGAAACCAGGGAGAAAAAGGGGGTGTACCATGAATCGGGGGGTTAAGTGGAAGAACAAAGCTGCTGTGTTTTGCACTTCAGATTTGAACTTCGCCTTTTGGTCAAACTATCTTTTTGTTTTCCAATAAAGACTATTATTATTATTATTATTATTATTAATCTGTGTCACACGGTATAACTTCTGGGCTTTCTACACAAGGGAAAAGTATGCTTTTTAATTTCCGTGATCCATTTAACACCAAAAATCAGCCTGTGAAAAAGCATACGTTAAATAATCGTTCTTAGATACTACCTTTTTTTACATGTTCAGTTGTTAATTTCGGGGTCTTCTACATGAGAGAAGAGTATGCTTTTCAATATATGTGATCCATATGACAACTAAAATCAGCCTGTGAAAAAGCATAAGTTAAAAAATCATTTTGAGATACTACATTTTTTAACATGTTTAGTAGATAATTTTGAGGCCTTCTACATGAGAGAAGAGTATGTTTTTTAATTTTCGTGATCCATATAACACTGAGAGTCAGCCTGTGAAAAAGCATATGTTAAAAAATCATTTTTAGATACTCCCTTTTTTACATGTTCAGTTGTTAATTTCGGGGCCTTCTACACGAGAGCAGAGTATGCTTCGTGATCTATGTAATACCAAAAATGAGCCTGTGAAGAAGCATACGTTAAGTAATTGTTCAAAGATAGCCGACATTTTTGCAACTTTTCAATTGTCTTTTGAATAGTTCTACACGCCAGAACAGTATGCAAATGAGTATATGACCTTTATATTCAACCCGGTTTTAAGAGTTAAATAATTGTTTTGCAAATTCAAAATTGGTTGGTGCCGCCGCTGCATGCGAGCAGTCTTTGATATTTGGTGAGAACATTTATAAACCTATAATAATCATAATTTTAGAAAAGCATACGTTAAAAAAACGTTTCAAGAAATGTGTCGTTACCGGCCGGTCTATTATGCCAATTACGAAACTTGGTGTTCCCAGAAAAATTGCCCTCTCTCATTGCATGTTGATTTTGTTGGGCCCATTACCGAGAATTTTGCTTATTAAACAAGCCATTATTTGTAAATCGTGATTCGTCGGAAAATAGAATAAAGTTGATGAAATTTGGGTTAACTCTATGATTTTGAAGCAACCAATCACAAAACACTACTCGTCTATCGTCATCGTCAGCATACAAATGTTGATATAACTGATATTTAAATGCTCGATATCCGTGCTTTTTCAATATTTTTCTTGCTGATTCGTGACTTATCTACATTTCTCGACTAATTTCTCTTAAAGAAACCGTTTTGTCAACCTCAACCATAGCAAGAACGTTAATCACACTATCCTCATTTATGATAAACCTCTGTTCTGCCTCTCGATTTCCCTCTTGCCTAAAACGATTCTCAACATACGGAAAATACTGATGGGACGGATGTTGCCGATTGGGAGCAGCATTCCTTGAATTTCTGTGACATTCTCCAAACAATAACAACATATCCACTTTTTCACTTTGAGTATACATTATATTGACGGACAATTGAACTAAAATTTAACGAAAATCAAGAAAATTTTACCTTCTGCTCTTAAAGCTTATGCCACTGTCATAACCTAAGTGAGTGTTCTGTTCTCCAAAGAAGACTTGATCGAAATAACTGCAAAATATTATGCATCATGCTTATCCTCGGCACACTTGACAAAAGTAAATAAATTATTATGAAGTATTTTCCTCAGCAATATTTAATTTATGTTCTTATTTGTAATCGAATCACAAATAAATTAGTATCGTTAGATTCGTCAAAATATCCTTTTTTCGGAAAGTGCTTGTCAAACAATGGTCGCCATTTGAAAAATAATAGTTAGACAAGAAAATGTAATTTTGACAACTTGTTTTATGCATATCTATCATACTAGTCACTAAAACTTCGCGATTGTAATATTCTGATATCACCTGAGGTCCTTAAATTAGTTTACTTCCGATCATGGCCACCTAGATGTAATTTCAAAAGTGACACCGAAAAATTTTAGTAGGCATAAAAGCTTTCGAAAATGTCACATTCTGTTCTAGAATTGTCTCAGAAATCCAAAAAATTTACAATATACAGGGTGTTCCATTTAAAAATTTAGAACCGGATCCATTTCCGGTGAAACCGGAAGTGACCGGAAAGTGAAAAATATGTGAAAACTCTCCTCTTCACATACCATTTACCTATACCAAATCTCATTTTGATACACCTAATGGTCTAGAAGTTATGACTTGTCTAATAGATTCGTTGACACCCGGTATAGAGAATTCTCGCGAAAATAAAAAAATTATTTCAGCAGCCATTCTCGGGAAGAAATCATCATCGAGTGTTTCATCGACTGTCGTTTCCTCAGAAGAAACAACAATGCAACAATGTCGGCAGCTATGTCGAACATCAACTTAACGAATTGTAATAATGTTACTTTTGATTTTAATCGTTGAATTTTGGTCATTTTTGTTTGAAATCAATTTTTGAGTTTTTGTGCCTATATTTTTTTCATTATTGTCCCCAGTATTCTAATGAATCATTATAGTACTCGGTTCTATGGAGTATGTCATTTTGACACTAAAAATAAAATCCATAATAATGTCATTATGACACGTCGGAATATAAATGGGATTTATGGCAATTTAAAAATACATTTAATACTTTTGTTTTGCAGTGATTTGAGTTGGGTATGAATAATTTTGGAACCACTTATCTACAGCACCTTCAATCCCAAAATCGAATATTTTACATAATAAAATTTCATAATCTACCGTGTCAAATGCTTTCTTTAGATCCAGTGGTACTAAACAACATTGGGAGTTTTTATCCAGGATCTTCGGAAACCATACTGTCATCATAAAAAAATGTATTTTATCAAGGTAATGATAAATATGACACTGATTACAATTATTTTAAAGACACCAGTTTTAGTATTTGGCCAATGTAAAGGTTCACTATAAGAAAATGCTATATAAGCCATTAACAGTGAAAAGAGTGTATTTCGATTCAATTCTGTAGTTATGTGCAAGCATACAAGCAAAATGGTTGACGCTGGCTGTAAATGCAAAGCAGGAAAAAGAAAGACCTGTTCTCACGTAGCTGCTTTGTTATTTTTTTTGAACATTTTATTTAATTTGATCCACCCTCCAACACAGCCACTTTGAAACCTTGAAATGATGATAATAATCGTCCATTTTTAAAAGCAGAGTATCCCAGTCACTCCCATATTGAAATGGAAAAAAAAGATTGAAATCATTTGAGCCCAGAAGACCCCCATCTACTTCTTTAGATGATGTCAATATAAAATTGTTAGAACTGATACATAAACATAATTTACATAATCAACATAGTGCAAATACTCTTTCAATAACCATCAGATATGGTGATTATGATTTAGACCACCAACTAACTGATATCAAATCTTCTGAGCATGCAGGGTGAAACTTGTGATTGAGAGTCTATATGTACAGAATATGCAGTCATCGAAATACAGATGAATGGTCCAGTTTCAGAAAAATTTGAAAGACTGTTCTCCAAATAACTTTCCTTTACCTAACCTCAAAACGCAAAAGAGTGCATATTGACAATGTTCAACGTTGCCAATTTCATTGAATAATGGCAGTATTAATTTTTTATTCACTGAAACAAATTATTTACTAAAGGTTACTGCAATTTTTGTATCAGTCTTTTCTGAAAGATCTGTTAGAAGTGAGACTTACTAGTTTGATATTGAAAGATTGCAGATTTTCATTCAATACTGACATTTGACAACACTACACAATGACAAAATGATCACATCTGAATAGATTTCCACATCGTCTTTATGAAAAGAATTTTGCTTTATCGTGCTCTGCAAAAATCATTTCTTTTTGCCATTTCTTTCCTACTGCAAATCATGCTAAAACTTCATTTCAAACCACCATATTCAGTCCCGCATTTGATGAAGGAGGAAGAACACTGATTGTCTCTGTCCACATGTTTTCATTCAGAGGCAGCGCTTTCCCACACATACAAAAGGTTTATTTTTGTACAAATTTTTCTCCGGTTTCCACTTTTTTGGTAGGAAGTGCACACTGTATGATTTTCCGTAATTGTTCGTTGTTCCCCTGTATACTTTGTTATTCAATTTTATTTATTTTTTCCTTATATGTATTGTATTATTGTAGTCGATCTAAGAAGTCTAACACCTTAGTAATAACCAATCAAATAGGGCATATTACGAACTGCAAATCACTTTCAAGCTCAAGCTCACAATATGTGGAACATTACTCAGGCCGGTCCTTATATATGGCACAGAGACATTAAATGAAACAATCTTGTTTGTTTGCTTGCTCAAAATTTGTTCATTCTGTCAACCGGCTGCACCCTTACGAGCAACCCTCAGATGTCTTCGACATGACGATAAAAGAGCTCTGCATACGAGAAAAATATTTGAAGCAGTTTAGAACAAGGTCAATGAATATCGACTCTCTAACGAACTTGAAAATATTATGGTAATATATCAGAATACAAAGACTACGATAATGAGCTAACTTTCTAATAACCAGGAAAGAATAGAATCAGAATCAACCAAGAACTAGGTGTAGTGAAGGGAGTGAAGAACTGAAGTTACTAGGTAGTGATGATAATTCATACATTTCTTGATTCAATCACTTCTTAGATTTTTTTGACGTCATAATTTTTTTTCAAGTTCTATTATTTCGGTGGCAAATTGAAGAACTTCAAACCACTTTATATATTAATGACTTTTTTCATTCGATTTTTGTAGTGGGGAATATATAGCAAAGTTCCATGGATAAATCTATAATTATGAATATGATAGTTATTTGTATGAATAAACTGATTTCGAAACTGCAGTCCTTGTGATCCAGCCGTAAAATACCCCCTTTCGTACTCTATTAGCAAAATATGTTTTTCGAAAAAGAGTTATTGCAACTTCTATATCTTTTTAGACTTTGGACAAAACGAGCAAGTTTTAAAGGCCAATGTCCAGGTGGTCGTAGGAGATTGACTTGTCATAAAATAAGTTCAAAGTTTCGTACATAATAGAGAACTTGAAGGATCCAAATCGGGGGATAATTTTGTTTTGTGGACCGTTAATAACTGCTATCGAAAATCTGCCTTCTGCGGTTGTTACAACTACTATTCAGAAATATTTAACGAAAATAAGAATTAACATAAACGCTTCTTATTTGCTTGGAACATAAAATAATGATCTAAATAGGATAATTTTTTTTTATAAAAGTTCCAATATCCCGAAAACCGTCGTTATTTCATTATAAAATACTGTTCTTTTTACTAATAAAACAACAGTTAGTCTGTAATGAAGTATTTATGTCAAAGTTTCTGTTCCTATATTCCATAAGAAAAATATCATTATTTTTAATTTGCAAGTTTTATTTTGGTGTGAAATTTTCATATCGAATTTCCCTCGATCTTGGATCAATAACAGTACAGTTTTAAGAACAGCCAACTGAAATCCCGTCAGATTCTGGGAGGTGTTTTTTATTTTAGATAAACTTTCGACCACTTTCTCTTCTGATACGAGGTTGAATTGATATTCATAATTAAATTATGTGTGGTGAATAGTATTCCTTAATATTATCATTATCTTTGTTTTGAGAATAACTGTCGATGGAACAACTTAGGCACACCAGAATCTGCGACAAAACATCGAATAATTGTTCGTGTTGATCTCTAATGAAAACGGTGCTCTCATCTCGTGACGGAGGTAACTGATCTATTAATAATTGAATTTATGACGAGAGACCGCATCATTGCCCCCATTTCTTCAGATGACGCTAAAGCGGATGACTCACGGAATTATAGCACCCTTGCGTTGTGTAATTAATCCGCTTACGTTTGGAAGTTGCAGCTTTTTTCGTGGGGAAATTAGCCACTCTCCTGTCAATAGTCACACGTATGTCAGATTCAGATGAAAATGCTGCTGATGAAAGGGCTAGCGTGCTGCAGACTGGGTAGGTGTGATTGTTGGATCGATAAATCAGGAAGTGTAATAAAAACGAACATAAACAATAGAATATTTACGTAACTAGTTATGAAAAGACTAATTCAATTTTTAAGACCGATGTATTATTTGCCAAAACGAGCAAACTAAATTAGCGAGTTTTGCAAATTATTTGAATCAAATGAGATTAGTATTCTCACGTTAAGTAAATGCTGGACGCAATGGGGACGCCTACACAGAATACCGTACCGTAGGTGAGAGTTTCGTGTTCAATTGAGAAATAGTAGGATGGATTACAAGTGAATACACTCTCGAAGAAGCAACATAGGTATTGTTAGTGTTTGAACATTATGAAATAAATGCAGAAGGCAAATAGTGGTAAAATGCATGTAAACTATGATTAAAAATTTCGATATACCCTGAATAATTAATAATAAAAAAAATAACGTCGAAGAAGCAACATTGCTGCTACGATCAATCTGGTTGTACCACCCTAGTTTCCTGCCCTTGTAGCAGCGACTCTCAAAGAAACACCATTGCAGCTAAGATCAGCTTGGTGGTACCAGTCTAGTTGACCCGACGTTGCACTCCAAGTGCCAGATATTGTATTGTACTAATATCCTTTTTCGTAGCATAGTCTTCAACCTAATGCTAATGTGTAAACGCTACAGGGTAAGGTGCATCATACTATTGCGGATTGTTTATGACATATTCCTTTCTACTACCCTACAGCGGTAAATGTATTTTGGGTGTAATGTTGGATACATTTCACCTTTTTCTAATTACTAGTGCCTGTATAATCTCACCTAAGAGGTTTGTTAATGTTTGAAACATATTTGGTCAATGAACTGTACCTGTAGACCAGCTGTAAGGTCACTCACTCCAATATTAATAAGATTCAGGTATTTAGGTAGCTAGTTAGTTTTGTGTGAGTACGGTACCCGTAACAACCATTTCACTACTATCATTTAGATTTTAATAATTATATTTCTTCAAACAGTAAGCTGTTTATCATTTAGAGTGTGGTAACTTTAATTTTTAATACTATTCGTGTTATATGGGAATCAGTATAAATAATCTATAGGGTGAGCTTGCATTCATATAGCTGGCGCCCGATTCATACATCTCATGACAATTTATTTTCCACTCTGACAGCTTAATTGCTATTTCGTTTCAAAGATTTCAGATAGATGTTGTTTCAATCTTGTTGTATCTCCTGAATTGTTACTGACTATAATGAGATCGTCAACATATATGGCAATCAGTAACAAAACGGTACTATTTCTGAAATAATGTAGGAAGGGATTGGAATTTAAAGATTCCATCCCGAATTTCTGAAGTTCATATTGTAATTTCAAGTACCATTGTCTACCTGATTCTCCAAGTCCATGAAGAGACTGTTTAAAATGACACATTTTATTTCCTTTCTTCATAAGACTCAGTTTCTTGCAATATATCTTCCAAAATATTCTCCAATTCACCTGGTAACTCCAGCACACCATTCAGATAAGCTTTCATCCATATATCTATCAGCTAGGAATATTGATAAAACGCCATCAGATGCAATGTAATCAAATTGAAGCAATAAATATCAATCTTACCTTTCCTCAAACTGGCGCTGGGAAACTATTGCGCATGTCAAATATTGAATTTTTGAGGTTATGCTTCTTTTAACATCTTTAACCAACCCATTTTAAAAATGGTCTAACATTTCTCTATAATGTGGATAAATGAAGAATGAGAATTGTGCAAGATGGATTAAATTTTGTGTCGTTGAAAAAACGATTTATTGATCAATTTCTAATAATAAAATGTCTATTTGTTACCTGCTACCAGAGTTTCATCAATCAATTTTCTGCCAAAAACGGATAAAAACTCATTAAACTTCAGGAAATGTGGACTGGCTATATGAACTGTTGTTTGAAAAGGTAAGTCTCCTTCTTGAATTCTTTCAGGAATTAATGTGGAAATTTATAAAATGTTTCAGATTCTCAGGGACAAAACCCATATAGTGCCACCCTCTTATAATTAGCACAATATACACCTGCTCTCTGTAACCCTATCCAGATTATGAGGTTACATTGGAATTTGTCGAATTAGCACCACATGAGATTTGCTTCTCATATCTTTGATAATTGTTGCTGTCGAACCATGCTCGCTAAAAAGAGATGAAAAAACAATATCTTGTCTTTGAATAGGAATCTCTGGGGCAAGCACATCAATTCAGCAGCGCCCAATTCGAAGTCGATGCTAATTTTTTTTGGCATCACATAGGCTGTCCTTATTATCCATATTCGCAGTTAATAGATATATGCTTTCATCACATCCATTCCGTATTCTACTGACAGGTCCATTAGCAATCGAATGGTACTTGATCTGACTACAGGAGCGAAAGTTCAATAGAAGTCTGTGCCATACTGTTGTGCAAACCCTTTTGCTACCAATCTCGCCTTCCTGCTTTCGATGTTTCTATCTGGCTTAAACTTGGTAGTGAGTGTAGTAGAACTATAAGTATAAGAAGGGCGTAAATCACCAACCACTTGAGGTGTCAGCAGGCTGTCAAGCAGTCGATTCTACACAGAGTTGTACCTGCCCTAGCCATTAAATTGTAGGTATAATTATATGCGGTTAAAGAGCCCACTATTTCAATTCGGGCCTGAGAATCTTTTGAGGGACACACACTTTCATTGCTTATCTTCATTTCGAACAATAGGTAATAATGAGGGTCGTCGGCTAATATTGATTAACGACCTCCTTAGAGTTATAGTTCTGCAATCAATTATTGTTAAACGATTACCAGGTCAAACAACTATGTCCCATATTTGGACTTTAATTTAAGCTTCCTTTCTGTGGCATCCTTTTATTCCACAGAATCTGAACCATTCAGAATTTTTTCAGGACTTATTAAATTCAGATCTGGGGCTATACCAGAAGAATTTCATTGTGTATTACTTCTTTGGCCTTTCAATTATCCCTGTTCTAATTATTTTTGGTCTTCGAGGTCCTCTTGTAGTTTCATCTTCAGAACGTTTTGTTGTTTCAGGGATTTCTTGTAACTAATCTACTCCAATTTCTCTTGAGGATTCATAAGATTATATCTCTTCCAAATCCTGATTTTGTTCAAGAGCCCCCTCATTCTTATCAATAAAAACTGTTCTCCTGATTTCCTCATCGGTATCTATACCTTTTCTTGGCAATTTTTCTTCTCTAGGAATGTATTATTCGTATTTCCCATTTTCATCAAATTTATCTAAAAATATCACATATCTGCTGACTATAATTTTCTGGCTTCACAATTATACAACCAACTTCCGACATATGAAGTCGGAACTATAAAATTCCGAGTTGGTGAGTCGGAATTTCGAGTAACGAAGTCGAAATTATGAAACACCGGGTTACCTAGTCAGAATTTGAAAAATAAAATTGCTGTGGCCCTTCTACGCCTTCATACTATATCACAGATTTTTTAAATAAAGTTTTAATTTCTTGTGGTAAATTATTACAATGTAAATTTGAAAATACCAAAGTTTCATTGATTTCTGTGCTGACCTCGTTTTCTAATTGGCGTCTAGCGATACACACTGTGAATATTGTTTCCATCAGATTACATGATCCCATATGGGTAATGCGTTGCCATGCATATACATGTAAAGTTACATACCTCAAACAATATTATGTTAAGTCTTCACTTGACTTTAAACGTGAATTTCCATTATATTCCATGTATTATCACTTGTTTACTTATGTAATTTTCTCCATTATTCCGGATTTAATGGCAAATTATACATGTGTATTCAAGTGTTTTTACCATTATATTCAAGTAGTGCCAATTGACATGCATGCTTAAGTATGTATTATTGGGTATATATTCAGGTATTTGTAGGGAAAAATGCAATTTTTGTTGTAAATTAAACTTGGATTAACATGTTTTTTTACATACCTCGAATTTGTTTTTCCACATATTTCCCTATAATTACTATTATTTTCAAGTGATTTTCCTCCTAACTAAAGATTTAACGGAAATTGTTACATGTCTGTTTAGGTGTCTTTTGTCCATTGATTTCAAGTAGTGTCAACTAACTTTACATTGTGTGAAAACTATTGTCGTTTTTTTTATACGGAGGAGAGAAGACTGATTATAAGAACGTCTAAAGTCAACCATAAAAAAATATAAATGTAATAACTTCAATAGAGAAAAAAAAGTGGGAAAATTATCCACTTTCTAACGTTGAGTGAATTGAAACATAGTGAAGGTACCTTGAAAAAAAATCTATCATTTCTCTTTTCTGTTACAGTTGAAGCGAAATATTTTATAGATTAAATAAGATCGTGATTATGCCAGCAGATTCAGATATTTTTTTGCATCAAATGTATCGGTTACAGAGAAGTGTTATATTTTCCTTCAGAGTGAGATGTATACTACAATATTCCATAATAGTATAGAGGGGTGTGGGGGATCTGCAAAAAAGACAAAAAATCGAATTTAAAAGTACTTTATTCATCATAACATATTGTTAAATATTGAAGAAAAATAACTAAAAACTAAATAGTTTAGCTGACCTCATGAGATTGCCCACTCGATATCATGTTCTGGAATCGAATGGAGATGTTCTCTATTCACTTGAGATTTGGATGTCAAGTTAATACTCAAAATCATCACTCAGTTGATTTTTTGACAACGGAAGTTTCGATTCGATTTCCTAAGAAAATATTCGTGTTTTTCATAATATTATGGAACGAGCAATAATTAATGTTTGATATTTTTTCCTCAGTACCTATTTACTCACCTGATAAAAAAATCCGATGACAATTTGGCACCCACATACACAAGTAAAAAATATGGCTTGTTTGTTTTTAAAACGTATCTTCGCCAGATGCTCAACGGTGTTCATCCTATTCCAACATGAACTGTGAATGAGGATTGGGCCGAATGCCGGTAGGTGCCCATGGCGATAGCGTCACGTAAAATTACACTTAAACAAAAGATTATTCACACATTACCTGGAATATTCTGTAAATTGGAGTCATTCCGATGCAACAATACGTCGTTTTACTAATTATTACATTCATATTCCGTCATCATGCAAACCAGCGGAATTTACATGTAATTAAGCATTGAATTACATGCTCACTGTGAAACACGAGAGAAATGGAGGACATTAAACAAATTTTACATTAAAATTTTTAATTACTTGTGGAATCAAGTTATAATACTAGGAGGAGTATGTACATATTTCACATTTCGGAATGTATTTTTCCAACCAATTTTCCCTATTCTTAACAATTTACAAGTATGCATTAAACCAAGCAAAATAAATACTTCTATAGAGTACACCAAATTTAGTACATCGACTACTAACTGTTTTTTCTCCACACTATCTGAAATATCTAACGTAAAATCTAATCCCTGTTTGAGATTGATTACTCTGTCTGAATAGATTTGGACGAATCACCCCTACACCGTTCATTCCGCAACAACTCGAAACCAAAACACGATTTGTGCTGATAGTCTTCTCAATCTCCAATTATGTTTTCGTTTACTAATTTCGTAAAGATTTGTTTAATTTATGATAGTAGAGTGTGCTCAAGAGAAGCTTTTAATTTTTCTTAATTGATGGGGTCAAATTGAAGGGTTGCGAAAGAGGTTCTATATAGAAAAATTACTGATATTTATTAAAATCCAACGTGACAGTCAAAATTTACTGAGTTATTATTCCAAGACTTCATGACAGAAGAGGGTGGAGCAATTGATGATGATTTCTGTAGAGGATGGAAATGTATCCGAATTGTGCATCCTATTTGGCTTGATGAAGAAAAGTGATGTTATTGGTCAACACATTCATTTTTTGAGTTCACACGACAAAAAATTTGTTGTATCGCCTGGGACCATCTAAAGATCGAGATCTGAGGGTGTAGGGGAGGAAAATTGATTTAGAAACTGTTACTATTTCTGAATTATTGGTGGTTAAAGCCTGAAGGCTTTGGACACATTCTTTCTAGGCAATGAGTTGGCCTTCCGTTATGTTGACAATATTCCTGCGGTGTTCTAGAAAAATGAACGATTTTGTAGGCAAGTCATCACCGACGAGATGGACTGATTTTTTGCTACTGGTTTCCACTACATGCACTAGAACTTTCAGAATCATTTTATATTTTTTCTTACTCTTCATTATACAGATTTCCAAAATATGGATGGGATATCATTAGTATATCGGAAACGATAGGAGTTCCAGTGTTGCTTAAAACAGAAAAAAGTAGGGAAATTTATTATAGATAGATTTTGTATTGAAGCTTTCAATTTCAAAACAGTTGAAAAACTCAAGTCATAAGTACAAATTACAAATAAGTACATAAATATATAAAATGAAAACTACAATTTCTAAACTTAACTTACATTAGAATTGCGGCCATTAGTCTACCGCAGGCATGTGTCATGAGAGGCAGCAGCATGCTGGAGGGCATAATAGCTCACAACATTCTAGGAATGCCCTCACACATCATGCGTAAAACTATCAACCTTCACACGTGGTCTTTCCCGAAAGAGAAGACTGGGTCCGGAATGAAACCAACCTATGTAGGGCAAATGAACGTTGGTTCACCGACGTTCCAAAACTCAGGAAGGCGGAGCCGGAATATAGGGGATGAACCCAGTAGTGAAACGCTCGTTCAGTATGGGTAAACTAACTACGATATTTCAGGCACAGGTATATGCCATTGAAATGCGTGCCAGGGAGCTGGAAAATCGACACCACACACGAAAAACAATAAAAATATTTTCAGATAGTCTCAAGCAGCACTCAATGCGCTTGAATCCAACTGCTTTAAATCTAGGGCGGTATGGAACTGCAGAGACACCTTAAACCGATTGGCGCAACGCAACAACGTTATCCTAGTCTGGATACCAGGTCACACAGGCCTAGAAGGAAACAAAATAGCGGACGCCCTAGCAAAAGGGGGGACCGAAACAACGTTCGCTGGACCAGAACCGGTAATCGGTTTAGCATATAGCACTGCCAAGAATGTCATAACAGCTTCGACAGACAATAAAAGACTCGAGTACTGGCGTAGTCTACAGGACTCTGACAAACTGCTAGAACTCAGTAGATCGCATCTCAGAGTTATAGTAGGTTTGCTTACTGGCCACTGCAAACTCAAACATCAGATGCATAAAATCGGACTTGCACAAGATGCAGAGTGCCGGCTATGCATGGAGGATGATGAAACGTCTAAACACATTCTGTGTACATGCCCTGCAGCGGCCAGAACCAGATTCTCAATATTTGGTGATGCGACAGTAAGGCCAGACAACCTGGTAAATTGTTCTTCAAATACATTCCTCAATTTTGTCAAGATGTTGAATATCCTGGGAATATCCTGGGGAAAAAGTTAGTTTAATTTTGCAAATTCCAGATAATTCATTGTTATGAAATGTTTTGTTTTGAATAATATAATTAATTTTCATTTTTGTTTTCAAACATTATTTTCACTCTAAAATAAATTTATGGCATATCGACGGGAAAATGAAAATCAGAACTGAATTAAAAAAATGTGGATCAACCCGGATTCGAACCCGGGTCTCATTTGTCTCCGGCAATGTGCGTTAGTCCGTACGCTATTGAACCTCATTCAAAAACCGGCGATTCACACTTCAAATTCAGCTCTCTTGTTAGTATGATATGATGATGAGGGTTGAAAGAAAAGATGGAATACACACCCAGTGAAATCATATAGATGTATCAGCTGGTGTAAATCACATATAGGATTGACCCCCCTAAAAGAAGTTGAAAACCAGAAGAAATTACAAATATAAAGTGTGTCCCACTTGATACCGGAGCACCCTTATAAAACCTACATTTTCCAACCGATTGGAATGATTTTTTTCCATTGGGTAGACATTCAAACAGTCTACTAGGGTACCAAATTTCATTAATAAATTTCCATTTCCAGGGCCAACTAATCTGATTTTTCAAGGTCAAAAATCTAAAAAATTACTAGCGACATCTTCAAATGGTTCATATGTAAATTACGTTGAAATCTGCCAATCAATAAAAAAGTTATAAGTGAATGAAATTTGAAAAATATGCCACAATTCGATTTCAAAACTTTTATCAGAACTTTGACACACCACCGGATTCAGGGAGTCTCGAAATATCAGTGACTGTAATTTCAGCGAAATCTGTTGATAAATAAGAAAAATTAGATAAAATTGACATGTAAATTTTATCTCATAATTTTTTTTGTCGATTTAATTTCATATTATTATTTATTTATTAACAGATTTCCATGAAATTACAGTCAGTGATATTTTGAAACTCCCTGAATCCGGTGGTGTAGTTAAAATTCTGATAAAAGTTTGAAATTGAATTGGTGGGTTGATTAAACGGCATATTTTCCAAATTTCATTTCATCATAACTTTTTTATTGGTTGACAAATTTCAACGTTATTCACATAAGAACCATTTGAAAACGTCGCAAATCCAGTGGTGTAGTTAAAAGTTTTCTAAAAAAATCGCTAGTAATTTTTTTAGATTTTTGACCTTGAAAAATCATATTAGTTGGCTCTGGAAATGGAGACTTATTCATGAAATTTAGTGTCCAAGTAGATTTTTTGAATGTCCACCTAATGAAAAAAAAAACATTCGAATCGGATGAAAAATATAGATTTTATAAGGGTGCTCCGGTCTTAAGTGGGTCACACTGTAGAACAAAAAACTTACCTGAACGAGCAGCCACTGGATAGAAACTGCCCACGTGGAACCTTACAAGATGGCAAAAATAAATAAAAATATTTTTGCAAATCACATAAATAACACTGCACAACAGAATTACACAGAAGCAAATAGTTTGCGTTAAACCAAGTACCCGACTAAACAATCATACGGGTGCTTGTTGAAGAACTGCTTCATCATCAACAACAGCACGATTCACTGCAAGTTCACAGGAAAATATGACCAGGTATCACAAAGTCTTTGCACTGCACCCAAAATCGTTCGTAAGATTGGATAGCGTCTATTTGGAAATTTTCTCTCGTATTCAATACGATCAATTCAAACTGACGGTGTTTTCACTTTTGACGGGTGACATAAATACGTGCACCAGTGCCAAGTCGTCTCAAATTTCTGCGCTATTACGGTTCATACTTGGATTATCTGGAGAAAACGGGACATGTCGAGGGATGATGCTAGTTTTTTCCACATACTTGTTCAACTGAGTTGGAGAACAAGTTTGTAGCTAGTATTCAACTGTTACACGCATTTGTTTGTAAAAATAGTTCTAATATTTTCGTATTTTCTATGACTTATAACATGTTGAAAAATGCAACTACAGTAATGTAAGTTTGAGACAAAGGACCCCGCACGGTTCTTATGGAAAATGGGTCCCAGTCGAATTGTCTGAAAATTTTGGATAATGTAGTTTATGATGTCCTGATCAAATGTCTCTCTGGGCACAACGAGATCTAATGTGCAGTTTTTGAGATACAGAGTGTGAAACATGAAGAGGCAGCGTTGTTACTTGCCCTTAGAAAATCAATAATGTGGCGATTATTTTGTTAAAAATATTTAAGGTTGTGATCTTAATATTGTCGAAACGAGTTATGATGAAATTTTCTAAGACTCCGTATACAGGGTTATTAATAATTACATAATGTTTATGTAATTCTTTGAAAAACATCAGTCAAACGTAAAAGCTCGTAAACCTGCGAAATAGGTGAATATCATTTGATTGTGATATTGGGTGATCTGAGATTACTATTATACAGGGTCATCCAAAATTAATATTTAGAGACGTATTTTTTTAAATTGTTTTAGGAACATGTGTATACAAATCAATCAAAAATTAGCAAATTGAATAAAAATGGTCAAAATTTATGTCTATTTGTCGTATCTCATATGGATCCTGGTCAACGGCATGATGATGCAGCTTTCGCTTTCATATGGGACACTGCTGCATCAAAAATGTTGATGAATACCATAAAAAGCATACGAAATTATCGTTAGGTGGAAGGTATCTACACTTCCGAGCACCATATTTACAAGTGGAGTAATATCGATCTAGGCCATTTTATTATTCATTAAGCATTTATGTATAAACATTCAAATTCATTGTCACTCAAACTACTCTCGTAGTATATTCTCATCAGATTTATTGCTATATCTTTGTAAGAATAAAAAGATTTCTCATCTTATGATCGGTTAATGTTATGTTATCCAATAATTATTACCTAATGGACGGTTCTAAAATATATCCTTGCCTATCCTAATGATGTGCACATGATTTAATCCTTTTGGAAATATAGCTCCATATTCGACAGATACTGAAGATCTTCATCGCCGGTACATACCGTGTGAGTCACTATTTATTAGTCATTTTGGGCATTTGTTCCATCTTGTACAGCATTTACCCTTGTAGCAATACTCGTCCCAATTCTGTTATCCAGAGCCTTTTAGCTGATGTAACAGTTTCAATATTATTATTTTAACTTCAAAAGTTTGTTTTAGATAATTGCCAAAATTCCAAATCAGCATAAATGTACAGGGAGTTGTACTATAATAAATAAATTCTATTTGTATTGTAATTGCCTGTATGTGTAATCTGAATAAATATTTCAATTAAATATATTCAGTTTGAAGGTGAATATGTTATAATTATTTGTATTAAATATTTTTTGATAACTTTTATTATATCTGATAACAAAGCCGGTCGTCTCATTTAATGAATCACCCTGTATATAAGGTTTGAACGTGAGTGGGCCCGTATCAGGCCCTCCACTGCGGCCAATGGCCTATTGTGGCTCACCCTGTATATTACAACGAATCAGTGTATCGCCGTTGTCCAGCCTTCATACAGAAAATGAAAATATGAAGCGCACGGTGTTACTAGGTGCGGTGTTACTACATTCGATTAAATCAAAGACCCTGTATAATAGTAACCTCGGTTCACCCAATATCAAAATCAAATGATATATGCACATTCTGCAAGTCTACGAGATTTTGCGTTTGACGGATTTTGTTCAAAGAATTAAATAAAATTATGTAATTATTAATAACCCTGTATACGGAGTCTTAGAACTTCTCATTAAAACTCGTGTCGACAATATTAAGATTGCAATTATTATCCTTAAATGTTTATAACAAAATAATCGCCATTGATTTTCTAAGTTCAAGTAACAACGCTGCCTCTTCATGTTTGACACCCTGTATCTCAAAATCTGTCCATTAGATCTCATTGTGCTCATGGAGACATTTGATCAGGACATCATAAACTACATTATACTAAATTTTCAGATAATTCGACTAGGACCCATTTTCCATAAGAACCGTGCGGGTTTCTTTGTTCAGTGATATAATATCTGCAAAATCAACTCTTGTGTTTCATTTAATAATTACCCAACTCGCGATCCGTTTCATGTGATATTTCATTTCGTTATTGCATTACTCAATTATATTTTGCCATAATTTTACTCTCTAAATATTTAAAGTTGAAGTACTATAAAAATAGAGAAAATCCGACATTATAATAATGACCTGAATGTCCATTATCGTATCTCCAAGAGTTTAAAAGTTATATCAGTTTGTTACTAAACAAATCAAGTGGCCACTCCAAATTCGGTATCGTGTAATATTGGAAAGTGTTATACAAGATTTATTTTTAAAATCAGTATTTTGTTGCATATGGCTGTTTCTGTAATTTTAATTACTTTCAGAAAAACAATCTAATATTGGTCAGAATTTTTTACAAATTGTTAACTCAATGAACAATGGAGGTATTTACAAGAAAAATTGGTACCCTATTGAGAAATGTAAATTATTATTTTTAAAGAAAAAATAATTGCCTAACTAATTATTTAAACAATGGAAATAAAAATCGATCCTAGACAATGAAAAATGTTTTCAAGACACTTTTTAATCATTATTTTGTCATGGCAACAAAATGGTAAATTAATTTTCTTTATATAATAAATTTATCTACTTGTCTATAAACAATTTCTCAAAATATATTTGAAAAATGTTACCCAGAGTTAGTTAGTTAATGCCATTGTCAGATGCGAAAACGACAATAACATAGCATTTGTATAATTAATAACATAATTTTTTGGATATTCTATTTATTTTCAACTCATTATTATCGAAATAAAAATCTTTTATGAACTTTTATCACGTAATCTTCTTAAGTATATATACTGCGGCTTTTCATAACCCTTCCCCCTGTTAACTTTCGAATGGTTCGACGTACAAACAGTGAAGAAAAACTGTATTGAAGGGTCACCGATAATCCTTTTTGGAATACATGAAATTGTGTCTGCTTGATGGAGGGAGCGTAGGGGGGGCACCAATCAATTTAAAATTTTCAAATGGTATGGTGACACTTCGTTGAAAAGAGAATCAATACTTACTTCAACCATCTAAATATTTTCGGATATCGTAGTTAATTTTTTCACTATATGCACTCGAAATATCAAGTATGAGTGCTGATCTGGATGGTACCGTTATCTCGATAAAGAACGATTTGATGTGGAACAATGGGACAAAAAATATTTTGAATGATATTACCGATACTACTTTTTGAGAGAAGATACATTGCAATTACTCGACAGATATGGCTGGGGGTATTTACTTGAAAGTTGTGGGAATACTATTTAACGAAAAAAAAACAGACTGTTAGAAAGACAATTGAATTTTATTTTCAATTATGTGTAATATGATCCCCATGCCATTTGAAATTTTTAAATTAATGTGCCTCCCACCCCCTTCATTGGGAAATCACGGTGTCTTTTATTCCAAAAAATTTCGGTTTTACAATTCAAAATGGTTTTTGTTTATGTTTGTACGTCAAACCCCGGAAAGGAGGGGAGCTAAAAAAGCCGCACTGTATAGAGGGCTGTAAGAAGGGCTCCAAAAGTACAGTAAAAACTTTAGATGTCAATTATTTGAACTTTTGTATCGCCATTTGTAAAAATGAAGGTCGGAAAAAAATTGTTAGCTTACAATTGTATAAGTTTTTGATGACAGCATAAAATAGTGGAGATAGAGTTTCGGGAGTAGAAACTGTTTTACTGGAAATTTTCTCCTCTCTGAGAATCTCTATTTATAATATCTCAATTTTTAATTATTTTTTAATTATGAGCCAAAATCTAAATGCCTTATGTTTTTTATCTTAATTTATTAAAAATGATGGCAATTTTTATGTTTTTTAAAATCATTGAAACCCAATGAGCTATCGCTAATATTTTCTTGTCATTACACATAGTTTTTCTTGATATTTAGAACATTTCGGATCTCCTCTGGTCTGGAATTCCTCATAAATGATCAATTTAAATTTATAATTATTTAAAAAACAAGTTTTACTAAAAATGAAAGGTATGATCCTCAATCTCCCGAGTTGAATGAGACATCTTGCTGGAGCAGCGTATAGAAGACAACGTAAAGTATATCCATCATTATTGACATTATTTGCACTGCTTCACACTAAAAGGTTTTCAACTGGAATATATCACTCAATAAAGTTTCCATTTTTTCAACTTTTCATGGTCAAGTTAGTCGAAATTTGTTATGTTGAAGTCAGAAAAAGTAATCTTTCTATGCCTTTCTTAAGCCGAACTTTTGTATATATTTACCAAGTGAACGCCCACAAATCAGCCCAACAAAATCTCGACAAACAAATCCGAAAGGAGAATATTTTGTATTTCAATATTTGACCTAAGAGTTAGCACAGTTATAGAGCTAGCACATAAATCACAATTAAATAAAGTGGGGTCGCGAGAAAAGAAACTGCTCCGAATTTACTCTGTGCATTTTGTAACGGTCCACTTGGAAAGGTTGTATTGTGCGCGGTGACAGATTTGTAGGCAAAGGGTCCGATTTCGTTCTATTTGTTTGTCGAAAAGATTTATTCGTGAGCACCTTTCATAACAAGCACGGGTAGGTTTACTCACTTCTACTTTTATGCTAATGTGACACGAGGCAGGCTAACGTTCAATTTAGATGGCGGACAGGGTGAATGAAAAAATATTTTCAATATGTACATAAAGAATAATTAATATTGACACAAGTCTGTCTCATGAATATGTACTGGTAAATCAACTGTAGAACAGAACCAATTTAAAATAATAAACATAAGATGATAATAATAATCTTCACGAAAGAAAATAACAAGAAGATTTTTTTAAAAGCAATTATGCAACAATCAAGCAATTTCTTTTTTATAATAAAGATATTTATGCACGTAATAAAACAGGAACAACAATCAAACAACATACAACAACATGTGATATAAATAACGAGGGTCTCAGTGAGTGTAGTGCACTTGTTGCGAGTTGAAAAGCACCAGTATAGATAAGGATATTATGTTTAGTGAATCTCATATCACTATATAGCCATAGGCCCAAAATTTTTCATTCATTTACGAATGGTGCGTGATCGATTACGATAGACAGAGAATCACACATGATATGCTTCTTGCTGCTGGGACTCCTTTGGATTCAGTTTCAAATTGTGCACAGTAGACAGTAGATCCACTTAAGGATCTGGCAATATATTTTGACACAAAAATTACTTTCAATCCCCATTTGGGATTTTCTGCAGAATTTGCAAAGACTTCGACAACGAGGCAGCAATAAAATCTATTTATTATGCATTTGTTTACAGCAAGCTAAATTTCGGTAGTGTAGAGTAGAGTAGAGTTTATTGACTACGTTACATAATTTTATTACATTTGTAGGAGGTCTTTGAGAAAAGATTTTTTAGAAATTTCTATGCTCAAAATAATACCACCTAGTTGAAATTATGATTAAAAAAAACAGTACATATAAGACAATAAAAAATCCAGTCCGATTGAAATAATTACAAATAATACAATAAAAACTATAGTTAAAAACAAAACAAAGAAGATGAAGTACATTCACTTAGATATACTAGATTTTAGGCATTTACGCCCAGGTGGTTGAGAGTTTTTCACCAGTCCTCGATCTTGTAGTCGTAGATGAGAAACTCATTTTTTTCTGAGTAAAAACAGTACTTCTACAAAAAAGATTTTACTTTACTTTTGAACATGTGTGAATTCAGCTTTCTTATTGCTTCTGGTAGCTTGTTATATAAGTCAATATTTAGAGAGTTTTTTTGAGACATTGAGAGCCTATATCTAGGAGTTCTCAGTAAATTTCCTTATCTAGTATGAAGCTGATGTAAATCTGAATGAAGAGATAGATAGATAGATAGATCCGTTTATTGCCTCTTAAAATACATTTTATGGCAAGAGTGTGAGAGAAAATAGGTACATACATATACATATATAACTATATAACTATATAACAATAACTTAAACCTAGACAATCGTATTATAAGATATGTGAAGCAGTAGCAATAACTGAAGAGTAAGGAATCAGCATAATAGTTCAACTAAACTTAATATTAGATTATAAGTGAAATACAATATTTAAAAAATAAAAAATAAAAAAAGCAAAGGGAACTGATAGTAGTGGGTGGTATCCTAGTGAGCACAAATCTGTTCAAGCATTCACTCATTGATTATAAATGATCGTAGTTTTAATATATTCCACAAATAGTTAGCAATGGTCTTGGCGTTTTCTGCCGTTAGAGTATCAAGGGCGTGGGCTAAAGCAACCATATTTGGTAAAGATTTCAAGTATGCTGGTTTTATTGAACAGTATATAGGACAATTGAAGAAAATATGTTCGATCGATTCTAACTGATTATAGTTACAGATTGTGCAGTGTTCATTTGGGTTAATATTATAAGTTGAGCCTCTGTAGGTGAATTTAACAGATATAGAGTTGCATAATCTTAGTTGGGCAATGGCTTTTGTATATTTAACGGGAATATTTAGGGAGATATATCGCTGGGGCATATTATTCAAAATGGAGAAGGAATGGTACATTGTTAAGAATTGTGAACGATGCATGAGTAACCTATCCCGCTCTTATAATTTTTCTTTGAACTTCAGTAGCAGACACTTCTTCTTCGCTTTAATACGCTCGTGAGAGATATTGTCCCAAAAGTCGTCAGCGTGAATCTCGATAAAGAATGATTTGACTTGTAATACCCAATTATATTTGGGATCACAGTTGGAAATTTGCATTTGCCGTTTGAAAATCATATTTGGTAAACGACTATCATCCATTTCAAGTATATGTATCAACCAGTTTAATGCCCATTTGAAAATATTATATGAAATTTTAACACGGCCACATTCGGCTCTGACTGCATAGTCTGGGGTATGGAACGGTAGTGATAAAATCTTTTTTATGAATTGTGTATGTACTTGCTCAACTATATCAACATATCGCAGGCCCCAGACATGGATACAGTTAGACATAATACTGACAACAAGAGAGTCGAAGAGACGAAACCTAGTTTGCATGGAATCAACTTTAGTTTTGTTAAGAACTTGTAGTAGAGATGCAGTAGCTTGTTTAGCTTTAGCATTGGATGCGGTAGCCATTTCACGAAAGAGTGATGAGGATTTGAATAGTACGCCAAGATATATGTAGGAATTCGTAACTTCTATTGGATGACCTTCGAACAAAAAACTACTATGTGTTTTATAAGAGAAACATACTATCTTGGTTTTGTTAGTATTTACTGTGAGGCGATTAAGGGAAGTGTAATTTTCCAGAAGTCTTAGTTTTCTACCAACGTCAACCTCGGATTGACTCAAAATAACAATGTCATCAGCATATAAAAGCATATGAAGTTCATTCGAATTATCTATGTTAACACCAGAAGCTCCATTGCTCTTGAAGTATTCTTCGATATCAGCCAGAAAAAGGCAAAATAGTAGCGGACTGAGAACTTCCCCTTGTAAAACTCCTTCCGAGACAAGAAACGAGCGTGTGTACTCTCCGTTGGATTTCACACGCATGGTGGCATTTGAATAAAATGCTCTGAGCAATCTGACAAGCTGGGAACTGACACCTAGTTGAAAGAGTTTTTGCCAGAGAAGTTGATGTTTGACGCTATCAAAGGCCCTCTTGAATTCAATGAATATTGCAAATATTTTACGCTTCTTGAAGCGGAGAGAAAAATGTATAATCGACGAGAGTGTATAAACATTATCAGCGCATCCTCTTTTATGCCTAAAGCCAGATTGACTTTCCGGTAGTATGTTATATGTTTCAGCCCAGTTCATTAATCGCGTGTAAATAATGCTAGTAAAAACTTTAGCAATACAGTTAACCAGTGATATACCTCGATAGTTAGAAGGGTTGTTGATTGGACCTTTTTTATGAATCATCTTCAAAATAACTTCGGACCAGCATTTTGGAATTGAAGTGTTGTCTAAAATTTGATTGAAAAGTGTACCTAAATACAAGATCCAGTTGTTAGGTAGGGATTTTAGAAATTCAAAAGGAACTTCATCACTTCCCGGGGATTTATTATTTTTGCAATTATTCAGTGCATCATATATATCATGTATTTTAATTTGGAGATCAAAATGTGGGTTTCTGGCATCGAAAAAACTAGTGCTGTCTATTACGTAGTCTTTATAAATATCACTGTAGAAAGCTTCCCATTCGTAAATATTTAACGAGACTGGAACTAATTGAGGGTTTCGAGCATTTTTGATGGTTTTCCAGAAGGTGGCAGAGTTGTTACAGTTGGCAAGGGAAAAAATTATATTACCTTCATATTCGTTCTTTTTATATTTTAACAGTTGTTTATACTGCTTTTTCGAAGCTAAATATTTAGATTTGGGCTCTGCTGAAAAATTTTCGTTTTTACAGGCATTGAGATCTTTTATGGTCTGATGGTTCAGTGCTACACACTGATGATCGAACCAAGGTTTGCTTTTAAAGGTTTTTTGGCTCGGGGCACCCGATATTTTGGAAAGACCTAGAGTGTCAGCTGCTGCATGTATTGTTGTTATCATGTTAGTATGACAGTCTTTTATTGACATGTTTTCTGTTAAACCAACCTGCGGTGAATTCATCATGTGCAGTTTGTAAGGCAGAATATTATTTTCGCATAATTTTAGGATTCTGGATTCGGGACACTGAGCATAGTTATCATTTGTAGAAATTGTCATATTGAATTTAAAAGAACAGGACACGGGGAAATGATCTGAGATGGAAAACATGTTATCTACTGTGAGGTCTTCAACGCTTGATAAAAAGGAATCATTTACCCAAACAAAATCAATGGTGCTTTTGCCCATCACCCCGACGAATGTATATTGACCTGGCCGATCAGAGTTACTTCTGCTATTGAGTAGTGAAAAGCCATTAGAGTTCATGAAATCGACCAAAGAACGACCTCTTGTGGTAAGGGTGCGATCAAGGCTCAAACGTTGACTATATAGGTTTGTATTCTCGAATATTTCTGGTGAAGAAAAATCAAAGTCAGAGACCCTGCAATTGAAGTCGCCCCCCACTACTGTCAGGGTATCATGAAAATTTTCAATAATATCAGTTATAGAGTTTTGGAAGAGTTCAAGAATATGTTCAATATCGAGTGAAGGTTTCAAATAGACATTACATATGATAAATCTGGTGTTACAGTCGGTTTCGATCAAACAGAAGATCCACCAAGGAGACTTATCGATAAGTGTGAGGGAAAAGCTCGGGTTACAGATTATTGAGAGACCACCACTGGCACGACCCGCTGACTTTTCTTTAATTGCACTGGAACTGTGTGATTTGAAAACAGACAGATAGTTGGGAAAAGTTATTTGATCACTGGTTAGCCAAGTTTCGGATAAGCATAAAATATTTATTGGATCATTGTCTGAAATAAAGTGCTCTAGATTATTGAAACCCTGACAGTTTCAATACGTCACACGTGTTGTTTGGTATATTTTGCCAGTTACGAATGGAGTTTTCTGAACTTTAGTTCCTAGGCCATGCCTTGGAGAATTTTCTTCCTCCCTCAGTCTTTTATTTGACACCTGTACTATTTTTGGTACTCCGTACACATATTTGATGGTGAGATTACTGTCAAGTGATGATCTATCTTGAAGTTCTTTCCTTAAATCAGCGAGATGTCTCAATTGTTGTGGCGTCATATCTGATTTGATTTTAACTGTTGGATACAAGTTGCCAGGAGTATTTCGACTAGTCTTTATTAGAGCAAGAGCGGCTTCTTGTGTTTCAAGTATTAGTCGGTATGGGCGGGGTTTAACGTTGTTGGTAGTTTTACCCAGACGAATACCAAGGCGGATAAAGTTTGCACTCTGCGGATCCAATTCATGGATAACCTTTTTTGCATATTGGAAATCATGATCTGGTGAGTGTTCTGGGATTCCTAGAAGAATCACATTCTTTTCCCGTTTGGGTCGTTGAAGGCTTTCGGCAATAACGTCTTCCTCAGATAATGGCAGCTTATTGGGGCAAGGTCTTTGTACCAGTACCGAAACTCTATCACTAAGTTTGGAGTTCTCGTCGCGCAATGCAGAAACTTCAAGACGACAAGCAGCTACGTCAGACCTTAGGTCTGATATTGTGCTATTGATCGTTGTTAGATGGTTCATGAGAGCATTAAACTGCATATTACCAAGAGCAGCTATATCGGATGAGCGAGGATTGCGCACACAGAAAGGACAGGTCCAACAGCTTGACGAAAGCAGTACGTCATCGGTACCGCCAGGGAACGAACGAGCACACCTCTTGTGGAACGTACGCTGACACTGTGAGCAGTCGATTTGAGAGTCGATATCGGATATTTCACCATTGCAGGAAAGGCAGATATTCGGCATTGTCTCGATTAGAAAAAGTGACCTTACTTTTATAGTCTATAAGAAATCAAATGGGATGCAGGTGCGGAAACAATAAAAACTGTCACACTTACTCCTTGCCACCAGATCACTGAGACGTTGCACAAAAAAGGAATGAAAGAATAAAAACACTGCTATCACAAAATCGGATAAAATTCCGATATAAATACGTCTGTACAGTACGACTGGCGAATTCACATGGAAGAGCAAAATCCGCTCTATTCTTATGTATTTCAAGAGAGTAGTACATATAAGCACAAGGAAATGGCATGATTTGAAGTTGAAAGAAGAGGGGCACGACAATGATCCCTGTAACCCGCTCCTGCTAAAATTCGAATGACCCTTTTTTGCAAAATGAAAATTTTATTTGAGTTGCTCGAATTTTCCCACAAAATGATTCCATAGGTCAAATGACTATGGAAAAGTCCAAAGTAGCTTGACCTGAGGGTATCAATACCTACTAGGTTATTTAGTCTACGAATCATAAAAGTAGCACTAGCTAATTTATTCGCCAGTTTCTCCACATGACACTTCCAGTTAAGTCTATCGTCAATATATATCCCAAGCAACTTGACATTATGCCCATCTGATATATTTGCATTGGCAGATATAATGAGATTCTGGTTTCCGAATTCAGCAAAAGCTTGTTGGTGCCGAACCATTCCCCTGCTACTTCCAAAGTGTTTTTGGCGGATTCGATCAATTCCTCCATATTCCTCTTTCGGTCAATTAAAGTTGTGTCATCAGCAAAAATGATACTTTTTTGGGCAAAATATGATAAAAAAGGTCATTTATGTATAAAATGAAAAGAGTCGGCCCCAAGATAGAACCCTGAGGGACCCCATGTATAATTTCCTCCAAGTTTGATTTCACACCGTCCGTCTGTCAAAACGCATAAGTAAGTCTTGAACAAGTCAAGAGGAATCCCACGAATGCCATAATAAAAAAGCTTTTTGAGTATAATATGGTGCGACACGCAATCAAACGCTTTGGTGAGGTCGCAAGAGCGTTAAAAACGAATGTTCCCCCAATTCTAAGCCTTCAACTACAGTAGAGATAACATTCGAAATCGCTTTAGTTGTTGAACTATTCGTCCTGAAACCAAATTGACCAGGACACAGCAGAGAGTTTGCTTCCAGGTATGATATTAATCTTTTCTTAACTAGATATTCTATGAGTTTAGCTATAACAGGAATTATAGAAAGTGGACGAAAGTTTTCTACCTTTTGAGGATCACCTTTTTTAAGTAAAGGAAGAACTACTGCTATATTTTCAGCACGTCAAGGAAAATATCTTGAGAGAAGCATTCGTATCATATGGAATCCACATTATAATACACACAAATTACGATTAGAAAGACTTCAACAAAGAATTGTAAGGTTCTTGCACTTCAAACTATCTAAGATTTATATAACTGTTGGCATAAGCGACATTCGATCTCATTACAGAATACAGCTTCTGGAACAACGAAGGATAAAAATTATAACAAACTGTTACGATGCACTCAATCTAGTATCAATGATTTTTTACCATGTTCCTCGAAGGATCACCAGAAATAGACAATTACTTGCCAGTCCAAGTTTCAACACAAATTTTGACAGAGATTCCCCAATCACTAGAATGTGTGATTCTCATCAATTTTCTACAAACTAACTATATAAAAAATATTCAATACATAGCAATACTTATTTTTATTTTTCTCTTGTATCTGTTAGACACTTTATATTTCTGTAAACACTACTATTAGTGGATGCTTGTATGGGCATTTGCCTGTTTGTATCCCAAATTTTGAATAAATAAATAAATAAATACAAATCAAACAAGAGTTGAAGGTTTTCATTAATTTCAGCTTTGGCGTGTTTAGATTCTACAAACTTGAAGAACATGTATATTTGTGTATCATCATTACCTGATAAAAGTACGACCAAAGTTTTCGCAAGAGAATTGGATTAGTTGTCTGATAAAATTACACTCTGAGATCTATTTGATAAATAACTGTGCAATAATGAATCATCGGCATCTGTAAAATCAGAACACGAGAGTTGTTTGCATAAAACATCAGGAAAAGCTTTGCAGAAATCTAACAGTATGAGACGAGTTAAATTTCCTGAATCTAGAGATGTGAAAATATTGTTCGTTATTAGATTCAAGGCCGAAGTAGTACTGTAATATGGGCGAAAACCCGACTGAATCAACAATCAATTTTTCCTCATTAAGAAAAGTCGTGATCTGGTTTTTGACAGCCATTTCGAATGCTTTCGATAGCGTAGAATACTGATTGGGCCTTATACCTGAAACTTCTTTTGGATCATTACACTTAGGAATAGGTATGGAGCGTGTTTCCATAGGGTTGGGAATGTGGAAGTTGTGATGGCGAAATTAAACATGAAAGTAATATGAGGAAGCCGTTGGGGTATAACTAACTGCATCATACAAAGATAAATATCATCAGAGCCAAAGCAATACTTTTTATTTTATTAAGATATCTCAACAAGGTTTCGAATTCTATAGTTCAAAAAGTTTAGAAGTTTAGGAAGTGCATATAGCTCGCCCAGATCGAAACGCTCTTCAGGTTTATTAAGAGTTGGTAAATTAATAAAATTGAATTCTGTAAGTCTAGGTTTTTCAACCCTGGAGGTATGTAACTTGTGTTTCTGTCACGTAGTACGTCAAGAGAGACTTGAGGGTATTCCAAGTGAACCTGGGATTATTTTGACGCAATACATAGTTGAAGTATGTATACAGGCCGTTTCTTTTATCATGTGGTAACATTGCTATATTCTAAACCGTAACAGATACGAAGACGATTAAATGGGAGAAAAGGCAACTATTGTGGAGAACAGTACAATGGTCAAAGAAAATTTACAGGGAGTCTCGCCCTTCCCGAGTTATACAGGGCAAACCAAAAATGCTGTTAATTGTTTTTTACGAATAGAACTGTTATTTCTGAAAATATAAAAATATGGAAAAGGAAAGTTTTAATGTATTCTAAATGTACTATAAAAATGTAACAATTAATCTTTGATTAAACGTTTCTTGTCAACACGGTCACCATCAACATTTCTTTTTCAAATACGGACCTGTCTATTTTAGTACAAATATTGATAAAGCGATAAAATCACAGTTCAGTGGTATATCACACTTGATATTTTATAACGTTTCATTTAAAATAACTAACATCCTCAGTGACAACAATTTTTAATTACGGTCCTGACGTTAGTTCTTTTGTAAATTATTTTGATTTCTTCAAAACCTATTCAACTATTGGCATACTTCAGACTTCACCCAATAATTTCGATAAGAAGATACCCCAACACAACGAACATTCGTATTTTTCCTTCTTGGGCATTTTTGTATTACAGAAATCCTTGTTTCAAGGCTGATTTCTTCTGAATCAATTATCATACTGAATATTTCTATAATTCTCAATCCTGGAAGTAACGAAAATATTAGTTTTTGGTCAAAATACGACTATTGTGTGATATGGTACAATTAAATAGCATCTCACTTCATTTACCATTTTTAAACAAGTAGGATTTGCTTGCTTTCTATGGCAGGACAAATAAATGAGTTGTTGATACGTGTTAAGAACTGTCAGTCGTTAATACACTCAGTCATATCACAGATGTATTCAAATGACGAAAGGACTGATATGCTTTTTGCTTATGCAAAATCAAATAGAAATCCTCTTTTGGCAAAAAATATGTATAGTGAGCTATACCCAAATCGTCGTATTCCAAACATTCAAATGTTTAGACGATTAGAAAGAAATTTGAGAGACTGTGGTGCATTTGATAGAAATAAAACTAGAAAATGTGTTGTTACTGGAAGTATGCGGAACCAAATAAATGTTTTAGGTAAGCAAATATTACTTCATAAAGATTAACAAAGTGACGAAAATATTTTTTTTCAATTTAGGATTGGTCAGTTACAAAAATATTTCTAATCAAGATTGTTCTTTACGAGAAATTGCCCACGAACTAGGGATTCCTGTAAAATCTACCAGAAATATTTTGAAAAAGAAAAAATACAAATGCTACAGGATACGCAAAGTTCATCACCTCAATGAAAGGGATTACGGAAGGAGAGTACGATTTGCGATGTGGTTGAGACGTAGAAATAGGGAAGTTGAAAATATTTGTAATAAAATAATATGGACGGACGAATCAAAATTCACCAACAATGGTTGGTTTAACAGAAACATCCATTATAGGTGGAATAATACAAATGAACATTTACATAGAAAAACCAATTTCCAGGAAAGGTTCGGAATAAATGTTTGTTTGGGAATTTTGGGAACAAACATACTAGGTCCTTTCTTTTACGATGAGCATTTGAATGGTGGAATGTATTTACATTTTTTATCCAATGAGTTTGATGGCTACTTAGATGAATTGCCACTGAACATCCGCCGTGAAATACAATATTTTCAACAAGACGGTGCCCCTCCCCATAATGCAGCAATAGTAAGGGAATATCTAGATGCAATATTCCCAAGAAAATGAATTGGAAACAATGGACCAATTGCCTGGCCAGCTCGATCCCCAGACCTGACTCCTTTAGATTTTTTTGTCTGGGGATACATAAAGGATAAAGTTTTTTCGACAACTGGTACAGATATCGACCATCTCAAACAAAAAATAAGAGATGCATGTAATAGCATTACACCCTTCATGCTAGAAAATTGCCACAGAAATTGTATGGACAGACAACTTATGTGCATTCAACAAAGAGGTCGGCAATTCGAGCATTTAATGTAGGTTATCATGAAGAATTCATTTTCTGTATTGGTTTTATTTTCACTCAAAAATTCAATATGATATAAATTGATTTCTGTTTGTTTGATTTCTTCTACTCTTAAGTAAGTTTATTTCCGAGGTAAATTGCTATCGTTCGTCTCTGAAACTACAGATATCTTTTATTATAGTGTAAACATAATTTTAATAGATACATTTATTCAAAGCGTCACTGATAATTTTTATATCGAAGAGTTAGGTTTTGTGGAATCCATAAACGACCTAACGACAGGACCGTAATTAAACATTGTTGTCACTGATGATGTTAGTTATTTTAAATGAAACGTTATAAAAATATCAAGTGTGATGTACCACTGAATTGTGATTTTATCGCTTTATCAATATTTGTACTAAAACAGACAGGTCCGTATTTGAAAAGAAATGTTGATGGTGGCCGTGTTGACACGAAACGTTTAATCAAAGATTCATTGTTACATTTTTATAGTACATTTAGAATACATTAAAACTTTCCTTTTCCATTTTTTTATATTTTCAGAAATAACAATTCTATTCGTAATAAACAAATAACAGCATTTTTAGTTTTCCCTGTATAACTCGGGAAGGGCGAGACTCCCTGTAAATTTTCTTTGACCATTGTACTGTTTTCCACAATAGTTACCTTTTCTCCCATTTAATCGTCTTCGTATCTGTTACGGTTTAGAATATAGCAATGTTACCACATGATAAAAGAAACGGCCTGTATAGTTGAAGTATGTACATATTTGTAGATAAACAGCACCATAAACATAGTTCCGTATTTTTTTATAGTATATCCAGGATTCAGGACTATTTACTCTCTTATATCGTTGTAAAGCTTTTCGTTTCAGTCTGAGCATTTGTTTGATATTATACAAATCCATGGTTTAGGTGGTTTAGTTGCACTAACTCTACGGCAAGAGGCATGATAATATTAGATATTATGTTATCAAATTTTAGCAAATTGTCATTGAGGAAATATAATATAAGGTAGATATTGTCCCATTTCACTCTGGTTAGGTCATTATTGAAAGAGTTGTTATTAATATTAGCAACGTCCCTATGGGTATAGGTAGTATATTTTCATAACTGAGTTTTGAAATGTTGATATCGCAGGTGATAGCGAAATGGTCTGACATGCTGTCTATATCAACTACATCTGTCGAAGAAATATATCCTAGGTTGTTACCGATAAATAGATCGATAAGGGTTTGACTCGCAACAGTACCTAATTCTGGTGGGTATGTGTAAATCAACTGAATTAGTCTGAAGGAATCGAAACATTTCTCAGGTAGATTATTTTTACGATTACCTTTCATCATGTTGAGATTACCAACAGCAATAAACTTTTCACTCTTGGGAAGAAAGTTCATTAGTGCGTCTTCAAACTCATCGATGCAAATAATTAAAGATGCAGATGAAGGGCGGTACACGACAGCAAGAATGATTGATTCAGGACTGAATTTTATTGGGACCCAGAGATGTTCAAGAGCTGTATTGATAGAGGAGAAAAGAATCGAGTATTCCAAATGATTTTTGAGATGAAGTGCAACTCCGCCACCAAGACAACGCCTATCTGCATGTATGAATCTGTTATACCCAAGTAGCACAACTATATTGGTAAAATATTGGTACAATATTGTGAACATATTGGCGAAATATTTGAAATGCAATATCGGCGAGTAAAAAAATGTGAACTTTCGGCGATATTGGTCCAATATTACTTTAATAATATTGGCGAAATATTCTTGAACTAATATTGGCCTCAAAATATTCGGCGATATTGGTACAATATCGCTTATACAATATTCTGACAATATTGGCACAATATTCAAAAGTTATATTGTCGAGAAATAAAATGTGAACATTTTGCGATATTGGTCGAATATTGTTTGAATATTTTACAAATAGTTTTGGTGAAATATTCTTGAAGCAATAATGGCCTCAAAATATTTATCGATATTGGTACAATATCATTTGGATATATTTTGGTGAATGTCAATATACCTTGGTAATTCATTAACTGTATTTCAGTTGCTGAAAGTGACACCATAGTCTGCCTTTTGATCGCCATAACCACTGAGTGAGCTGTCTTGAAAACAAGTTATGGAAAGTATTTAATATACTTTCGTAGGTTTAGAAGACGTTCTATATGTAGAGCCACCTAGCGGATTTTTATCCAGGTTTGATCATGATATAATTTCAATATGTTTCATTGAATATTCGGCCAATATTCAAATTTCATCTCAATCTAGATGTAGGAAACAATATGAAAACAATATTGTTTTAACGATATCGATAAATATTATTGAACCAATATTGACCCAATATTAATTAATAAGATTTGTTGAATATTGGCGAAATGATATTCAACCAATGTGTAATCACACTTGGAGATACCATATAGTTTTTATTACTAGAATCGATAAGAGGGGAATATTGGGATTGCAATATTTGTTCTAGATGTTGAAAACGATGTGAAGACAATATTGTTTTATCGATATTGGTAAATATCATTCAACCAATATTGACTCAATATCAGTTATAACAATTTGTCAAATAAAGTGGAAATTATATTCAACCAATATGCTATCAAACTAAGAAATACAATATAGTTTTTTTCCCCTATAATTATAACTGGAATATTTGGATTGAAATATTCATTCTAGATGTGGAAAACAATATATAACCAATATTGTATTATCGATATTGGTAGAAATTATTCAACCAATATTGACCCAATAATTCATATGATAATCTACATTCAAAACTAGTTCAACCAATATTCCACCAATATTATTAATATAGTATTGTGTTTTGAATATTCACCCATATTGGACCAATAATGATATTTCATTTATAATATATCTATATTGGCCCAATATGGAACCAAGATTCAGCCGATATGATGTGCTACCTGGGTAGCCACCACATCAGTAGCTTCTTTCGTTCAGCCAGGTGTATGATGCCAAGGTAACAATATCTCGATCTCGAATATAATCTCGCAATCAAATCTGGTAAAGAGTGAAAAATGAGAACACAATATATTTGTATCAGACAAAGAAAAAATACATAAAACAAAGATATAAGAAGGGTATTTATGAAAATGTGATACAATAAGGGGATGAATTATCAGAATCTGAGGCAATATATTTAAAACGCATTCTACTGCTTCAAAAAACAGCTGTTTTCTCTCCGTTTGGAGCTCCAGGAGTGGCTTTTGCTGCTTTTTTGTCTTGACTGTGGGTTCTGCTGTAGAGTTAGTAAATCGGTCAAAACTGCTTAACCAGCTATAGGTTCAGGCAAGAAGCACTGAAGGAATCTCTGTCCCTCATAATAGATATATTTGGGTCCTCAAGGATGTAGCCGTGGTCCTCTAATTCGTTCGCTGTGTATGTTCTACCATCAAACAAGAACCTATGGCCTATTATTTTGGCAGTGAGATACTTTCCCTTAGCTTCCTTCATGTGCTTTACTAGGATTTTGTTGTTCAAGCGGTCTTCGTAATTGATACATTACCACCTCTCAATTCGGAAATATTTTTAAAGACAGAATTATTTCTCAAATGTGACAAAAGCTCAAAGCTCCTTTAAGAGAAAATAAATTGTTGAGGTCCGACTCACATAAACTTGTCTCCAACAAGTTGTTGAGTTTCTCAAAAACTATTTTGACATTGAATTGTAGTAGCCAACCCTACTCAGATATGCCAGATCCCACTAGATAAAAAGAATGAATGAACGAATAAACAGCATCTCGTCCAATAGAAACCCTACACCCCTTCCACGTCACGTATCAACTGGAAACAATAATACGTCACGTCACGAGAAACCGCCTCACCGAAAATAGAACCCATCAAGGAATTGTTCATCTGAGGACAGTTTAATTAGAAATTAATAGCGAACCGTTGGTCTCGAACGTTCTTGTGGATATAATTAATACGCAGAAAAAATTATGATTATGGGATATAAGCAGTATGGCCGCTTGTGGTTTTTGTCGTAAGTTCAATTGATCTTGGAGTAGTCCTATGTGAAATTTGTCTTTAGTAAACCTCCTTCTAAGTACAATTGTGACTACTTTTGGTCAGGTTCTGCATTTTGATTGCAGGTATTCTAGCAACTTTGGAACCCTTTTCGGCCTGCTTTATGGTGCTATCTGCACTTTGTTTGATACCACAAGTACCAGGTTCTGAGGGGGTGAGGCCGATTTGAGTTTGGCACACCTTGCCCTGATGGTTGGGTAATCAAACTTGAGGTTCATTACAAACTCTTTCTTTCTTGGTATTTCGACTATCACTCTAAGCAGATCACACATTTAATCAAAATTAGCCAAGTTGAAATTGTATTTAACTGCGGGCATGTTCTTACCATCGTCTTTGCTTCATTAAGTCGACCTCGTCCATCAGAGAAGGATAACAACTAACCTTTTCGTTTCCAGACAGACAGAAAGTATCAGGTCACTATGAACCAAGTCAAGAGTTCATTTATCTATTATCTACTTCTAGCTCGCTTCTGCATGCTGAATACGTCAGAATGGTGACCGTAGAGAGGGCTCATAGAGTGAATTCGTATGATGAATCAAAATAATTGGACTATAATTATTAGCTTTGATAAGAATGTCTCCATAGGCTATTCCAGGCAGTGAGCACAGTGAGTAATCCTTGAATGTTGAAAAGTAATATATTCTCATTTGAATCAAACATGACTCCTATGGTAATGGAAGTAACCTATGATAAAAATGACGTTACTTTTTTGTAATATCCAACAGAAAACAACTACTCCCTCGGCTAGAGCCACGCTGGACATTGAAGTACATCTGATAGATACTGTGATAAGACCCTATGACTTGAAAGAAAAAATCCGGAAGTGAAAATTTACATTTTTATTCAGATAGTTAAAATGGAAAGACGCTATTTTTTGTAATATCTAACAGAAATCAACTACTTCCCCGGCTAAAGCCACGCTGGACATTGGACTACATCTGATAGATATTGTGGAAAGAGCGAACCTACCTTGAAAGAAAAGATCTGGAAGTAAAAATTTGCATTTTCATTTAGATAGTTCAGTATTTCTCAAATGTCCAGTTTCCATTGGAGACTCATAAAGATCGTCAATTTTAAAACGTACCTTCCGCTGTATTTCGGTCCCTACAGAAAATCCAAAAATATGCAGAAACACGTTGAACTATTTTCAAGGGGGTCATTTTGTTGGCTGGTTTTCAATTGAATTATATCAACCTCTAAAATCTCCAAGGGCTTGAGTGATACCATTCCAAAGGTTGTTCAACTACCTTTTCAAAAATACATTCTTGACCTTTCTTGTCAGTACTTTTGGAGAAATCAAGTAAAACTGTGAAGATGATATTTACGTTTCGAGAGTTCTGCAATAAAACATGAAATATTAATGTAAAGTGATTTATATCAATAAATTTCCGAAATGTTCAATGTTTGCTCTCAAACTCCTCTCCAACATTCCAATGAACTTCTGGGTGAAGATCACTACACGCAGCTGTTATGTCTCTTCAAATCTTACAAATCTCGAAGCTGTGTTTTATAAACAATCAAATTCAGATGGCCATATGGTATAAAACTTATAGAGGTGATAAGTCGAGTGTTCGTGGTGGCCATTCTATTGCTCCTCTTCTGCCAATCCATCTGCCAGGAAATCTGTCATGTAGCCACTGTCTAACTAGACGAAAGTAGTGTGGCGGAGCTCCATCTTGTTGAAAGTGAATAAGACTTCTTGCAAAATCATATTACCAGCCACATCAATATAATTTTGCAAACTAGATACACCAGTTAGATTTTCTTCAAGGAATAAAGGTCCAATAATAGTATTCCTAAGAATTCCCGCCCAAACGTTCACTTTCTCTGTATGCTGTTGTGACCTAAACGCTAGACACATAAACTTGACCAAAACAAATGTCAAGTTGGTATTTGCGGCTACACTACAGTGGAGATGGGGTGAGTTCGGATTATTAATAAAGGATCTTGATCTGGGCGCTAGGTAAATTTGCCGACCCACAAATACCGACCATACTAAACCTATACCATCAACTTACCAAATGATAAAGGAAAAACAAACTTGAAATGTAGTACAATTTATTTTTGTGGTCACGTCACAACAAGATCTAAGTGCGACTGTCCAATTGTTAGGCTTGGTATATGTCTACATTAAAAACATATATATATATATATATATATATATATATATATATATATATATATATATATATGTGTATATATATACATATATTCATAAATGATAAATAAAAATATTATAAACTAAAGATTCTGAAAGCAGGGCAACAATTGACAACAAGCACTGGGAAGCAATGCGCACAGCAATCGAACACTATCGTAACAGGCCAACACCTAGGGATTCCAATAACTCCAATTAATTAAGGGGTATGCAAACTACAAGCGCAAAGCAATCAACATCGCATAGCAAACAACACCGCATGTAATGCTAAACTACCCCGCTCATAATTCCTAAACAGGTTGCAATATTCAATATTTCAAGGAGCGCAGAAATCGAAGGGTTCAATACAGAAATATGTTCCGAGGGCGTCGCGAGAGCTCAAGCGCAGGCCGCAATATATAAATCGAGAAATCAAGCAAGTGTTAACCGCATTCAATTTCCGCTCAACAATGGTAATCTTCACCAGCAAGTAGGCAAGAATGTTCATAAGCTAGTAAAGCAATAAGCTAGCGAAAAATAAATGTGAAGCAATGTAACTAAATTATCTTAAGCTAGTAAACTAAAGCTAGTAAAACCAATAATTACTGACGATGTAAGCTCGTAGAGCAAAAATAATATGAGCTAGTGGACTTTCAAGATAATAAAGCAAAAGCTAGCTTAGTTTTAAGCTATTTGAGCAGGAAGCTGATCAAAGACTTGCGTGTAATCCCATGGAGGTCGTAGGCATCGGATTATCTCTAGAAGTTTCCTGGTACCGTCAACTTTCCAGCCAATGGTGAAATATCGCCGCAGGGAAACCAAATAAGGGACCACTGATATCTGGGAACCTCCAAGTCTGAGTGTTGTTGTCAATAAGGCAGTCGAGCCCCCAAGAAAAAAACCCTAGGAAAGGAAATTACTATCAGCAAGTAAACCTAACTATATCCCCCATCCCAGTTTAAATTAAACTTTTCAGACAGCTCCCCGATATAGAAACTCACTCTATCATCGGGAACATTGTTTCTGTTTCAGACTATTCTTTTGGGACAACCTGTATGTCCAAAAGATGCTTTTCTAAATCAACTCTATATTTACAGATATCTATATACATTACTTCTAATTAAATATTTGAATTAACTCGGTAGTTGTCTGATGAAATGTTTTGGGACAACCTGTATGTCTCAAAAATGACTGTCTGAATCAATAATATATTTACAGATATTTATATTCATTACTTCTAATCAAATATTTGAATTAATTCGGTAGTTGTCTGATGAAATGTTTTGGGACAACCTGTATGTCTCAAAAATGACTGTCTGAATCAATAATATATTTACAGATATTTATATTCATTACTTCTAATCAAATATTTGAATTAACTCGGTAGTTGTCTGATGAAATGTTTTGGGACAACCTGTATGTCTCAAAAATGACTGTCTGAATCAATAATATATTTACAGATATTTATATTCATTACTTCTAATCAAATATTTGAATTAACTCGGTAGTTGTCTGATGAAATGTTTTGGGACAACCTGTATGTCTCAAAAATGACTGTCTGTATCAATAATATATTTACAGATATTTATATTCATTAGTTATAATTAAATGTTCGAATCAAATCAGTAATTGTCTGACAAAATGTTCTGGGACAACCTGTAGGTGTCAAACAATTCTCTAAATTAATAATTAATTTTCAGACCCGTATACATTAGTTATAAATGAATGTTTCAAATAACTCAGTAATTGTTTGATAGCATGTTTTGAGACAACCTGTATAAATGGGTTTCCCATAACTCAGTCGCGATCATCGACTACCTGAATCAAGACACTTGTAAAATAAACCACATTATTATTGGGACACTCTGTAACTGAGACGACCTGTATCAGTTCCTTGAGAAAAACGTAACCATCAGCATTTGCAAAAAAATATAAGCACCAGGGATTTCCGTAGCCTATGATGGCTATGAGACAACCTGATGTGATTTTCCAATAAATGCAAGTTGGGACACTCTGTACCATGCCCAAGAATTGAAATGAAATAATTTATGAATCACAGTAAATAAAAAATCAGAGCAGGAAAAACTCTCTGTACTTGTTTTGCCATGAAAATGTTAAGAAAATCAGGAAAATCAGCAAAATACTCTACTCTTATCTGAAATGAAATACTCGCTAATTTCACTCAAGTAATTTTGTCAAATGTAGGAGTCAACAGACAAAATCGAACCCATAGTGTGATATTTGATATTTATACAGGGATCATCACTGAATGTAAAAGTAATACACTTACCCTCGTCAAGGGGTTTTCTTTAACAAATATATGATGAACGTTCCGTAGCAAATGCCTCAGCCTGCCTCAGCTATCCTATAGGGCGCTTGGAGATACAGGGGCCCACGATTTATATGAACCTAATAAAAATGAAAAATATTTCAACATGGATCGAGGTCATTTGACTAGGCGACAAGGAGATAATGGATTTCATAACGAAATGTCGCTTACCGTGCCTGGGACTCGATTTCGGGTCACTCTGGATGATAACCACAAAAATCCTCTTGAAGAGTCTAATAATGGAATGAGCCAAAAAATATTCCAACAGACCAACTGCTCACCCCAAAATCATCAAACACTGCTTTGCAGAAATATTCCCAAATTACGGATGAATTAAACATTTCATAAAATCCTGCAAAATCAGCAAAGTGGTTCACTGTCCAGAATCTGCCCGATCAAAAGAAAGAGAGACACAGAACAGACCCTGACGACCAAAAGTTTGACGCCAGATGACAGCAGTGTGCTACCCTGTTGCCTTCTCTGGTCGCCAGTTCCAACCTAACCGGTAGATGTCACTTAACCGTCACCCTTATATCAACTTGTACGAATAACCAACCTAATATTGAATAATTAACTCCTAACGAATCACTAAATTACATATTTACATACAATTTACACCTAAATAGCACGATTAGTTACAAATTCGCTGAAATGCAACCCTCACCGGACAATAAAACCGTCAAGTACACCAGAACCAACACGGATCGTGAAACGAACGTACCCTTGTGAGGTATCGAAACGAAACAACTGAATGACCTTCCCATAACCTAGCGAACAATAGTGTCAGGTTAGCTGCCAAGTTTCTGTTTACATACCTAACTTAAAAGACTCAAGATATCAAAATAAAGCACTGAACTCAAGGGGACGACTTCCTACCATAAGGTAGTCCAAACAATTGGCACAACAAATCATTCACAGTAACGAATGGACTAAATCATTCTGCGAGCGTGAATGCTACCTGACAGTGTACAGCTTGAAACATTTACCTCTTTTGTAGATATTCCACTTCCTACCCAGAAAGGATTCATACAAGAGCCTCGTATTATGCTCTGCAATAGAAGAAAGAGCCCTCACAAGTCTTACGAATAGCTACCAGCATTCATAACATCAAACCTGTGGGTCAAAATTCCAGCAATAGTTGGCAATCGCTGCGAAAGAATGAACCATTTCTGATATGGATACCCACTAAAATTGAAATTAATAACGGTACTGAGAATCATCTTCTACTCACGACAAAGTGCTGATACCTTTTAATGCGTTTTCCAGGTAGAGTTTACGATAAAGTAAGGAGTTCCAACGTATCGCCGTTGTGTGACCAAAATATCCTTTTGTTATCAAGTATACAGTGTGAATAAGCAATGAATAAATGAATATCACGTTTATACCAAGTGTTCGAAATCTACTGGGCTAATTTAGTGCACAGGTGCCTTATCAAAGTATCCTTTATCTGCTATTAGGTAGGTGTTCATTAATTATTGATATAAATACAAAATAAATTCTACGTTCATACGAGGGGCTGGTTAAACTAGTGCATTCGGGTTTAGATTAAATTTACAACGTAACACTGTGCATGACTTTCCCTAAAATGTCTCGGATTTTCATATCTCCAGTAGCGACAATTTTGTTCCTTGAAATGCCCAATGAGAACAAACGTACATTCATCAGTAAAGCAAATATTGTGCCAAATATTTTGGTTTGTATAATCAAAATCTGTCATTGTTTCACAAAATTCAATTCTTCTGATGAAATCATCGTTAAAAAGCTGTTGAAGAAATTGCAGTTCATACGAAATTCATGTAACTTTAGTGCTTTCCTTACTGTTTTATGAGACATTCCTACTTGGCGTGCCACATTGTAAAGTGTTGTGAAAGGTTCTGCAGTAAAGTGCATAAAACTTATATTTATGCTGCTCCATCCAAAACACGGCAATTATTCATCTTTTAGCCTCCGAGCAATGAAAGATATAGAGAGGGCTTCTCTGTCTCTTTCTTGAAAGCAACATACCCGACGTTGTTTACAAACATCTCAGCCCGAATCATATTAAAAATGGGCATTGTCGGATATATCCGTTTGCACTCGGGGACCAGGTTGGAATTCTATGTTATATTCACGCTTAATTTGGCGATCATGTTTGTTTACGTCCGTTTACGACTTACTTATCATGTCAAATCAAACCATGGGCGTCGCAGCATGGTAATCATGGCATAATCCCGATTTTGAGACAAAAAGACACTATTTGTTGAAATAGCTGTATAAAACATTGTTACTATTTAAGTCAATCTTAAAAACGATCACCTATCAATAATTAGGAAAAAACTTGTTGCAGTGTAGGTACACTAAGAAGTAAATAAGCAAACTCAACTCTTCTGTCTTGTTGGAATGTCTTTCGAGTACTTCAAACATAGCGTTGTTGATTCTGCAATACGAGCTATGTCAAGATACATTTATTTCACAGGGACTATACAATGATAATACTACTACATAAAAATTTCTACGCGTGATTATTTTATACTTTGAATTCCAAAACAATGACCGGTAGAAACTCTTATGTATTAGTTATTTTTTTCTTTGGTGTTTTGGCATCGACTGCTATGGTCATTAGTAGTTATTATCTACAGTAAAATTATTGTTTCTGGACATATAGCTCGTATTGCAGTATGAACGACGATAGGTAGTTTAGTGATATTTTTTTACTTTGAATTTGTTGGACATGGAATTTACTTCACTGTTCTGTAACTATAACACTACAATAACTTGGCAGTTATGTGTGTGTGTGTGTGTGTTTGAAATGTATGCTATCTTAGAGGAATTCGTGATTGTGAAACCGATGATATGGACACCATAGAACTATAATCCATCAGATAAAAAAATTAAACCACTACAGCAAAAGAATAGAAGAATGCAATACAAAATTTTATTTTGTTTCAAACTGGACAGACGATTCACAATAAGCAAGTCATCGCTCCACCCTGTGAGCAAATCAAGACTACATCAAAATAGAGCTGTTGTTTGGTATGTCTGTAGAGATGTCTTCAGAGATGCATGTCGACCCCTATTTAACTCATAAACTTTAATGACTCTCACCTGTTTGATGTTTAAGAAACAGAAGTAAAATAATAACTACATGAAAAATTCTCGTTTTCCTACCAGGCAGACTAGTGATATCGATCGCTCACTGAGCCTTACTCTACATAAGTAGAGACATTACTTTTTGACAATTCTAAAACACTTTTTGATTTTGTGCCCCAGGATACCAATAATCTAAATTCAGAAAAAACATAAGAAAGAGAGTTAAAGAGCTTTTTAAGGCTTTTACTACACTTTGGATGAGTATTTCAATGATACCTTTCAACATTCATTTGAATGTAATTGTTATGTATATTATAATGTGTAAATTATTATGGGTATTATAGTTTATGTGTGAATTTTTATGTGTATTATAAAGTGTCGGTATAGTGTATAGTTTACTGATGTGATCCAATAATTTGAATACATTTACTTTTTACTTCAGCGCTTTCATTTATTTTTTTCAGTATTTATGACCTTATTGTATGCTTTGTCATCAAAAATAAATTTTTTTGCACAATACAGTATTTTTGATTGACATCTTGACAACACACGTGCTTTCCAACTAGGCATGTTGTAGTCTAGAGATAAAAATATAATATGAAAAAAATTCATCAGCACGTCACCACTGGTTCTAATCTTACATCCGAATATCATGACAATAACAAATCTCCCCCTCCGAACTCGGAGGTTACCCCCCACCAACAATCTATCACAATGGTTAGTGACATGCAGCTTTCATAACAACGTGTGTTGTTTATATAGAAATATCTTTTATTGCTCGGAGCTTTTAGCAACGGAATTTCACTAAACTTAGCAACTAATTCCAGGACATATTTATGATAGAAATTACTATTGGGATATCTTTCATTAAACATTGTTGCCGTTCTTCTTGCGTATCTTTGACATTTCCCATGAATAATAATTAATTCAGTTCTTAGTGGAAATGAAAACACCATTTTTTAAAATGATTTAGAAAACGCACAACCTTTAACTGACTTTACAATAAAGTAATTTTGGCAAAAAGAAATGTTCTCAAGAATAGTAAACAGCTAACAACATCTCGAGAAAAAATGTTGACAGGTTTTTGCTCGCAATACACAATTTACTATTGAAATTGTTTAAACCGTTCAAAGGACCACCAGGGCTGGCTTCAGAGCTTTGTGAGCCCTTACGCAAACAAAAAATATGCGTCCTTTCCAACAACGAAAAAACTGACTACCATACAAATACTAGGTTTAGGTAAATTACATTCTTTTTAATAATACTTTTAAACTGAATATTAGGATTCATCATCATTTTTTTATATTGATAGAATTGTTGTACTATTTCTTGTGCGGTGACACTTTGAAAAATGATTTTTTTATCCCAATTATCTGAATCAAAATGCAAATTTTCACTTTCGGATTTTTTTCTTCAAAGTTATATGGAATCTTTCCACAATATCTAGCAGATGTAGTTCAATATTCAGCGTGGTTTCAGTCAGAGAAATACCTAGTAATTTTTTGTTAGATATTGAATATGTAACTTAATTTTAATAGAAGGTTTTTTGCATTTCCAGAGGTGTCATGTTTGGTTCAATTTTCAATTGAGTATGTTTTCCTTTTTAACAGGAATACCTTTCAAGGAAGGTTATCTTGAACGATGTAAAATAGCAACCAAAGTTTGTTTTTCTATCGTAGATGATTTCACATTGGATTTTATGGACGTCCTGTTCATATTTTCAATAAAATAAAAATTAAAATGGTTTTACTGTGGCTAACTTGGGACTGTTTTTTCTGGAAGATATTGCTCAGTTCTCTGGTCCCCAATGGAATGATTTTGTTCGCTGCGGAAAGAAGAAGGTAATGAATAGTCAAATATTTTTGTATCGGCCAACCCCACTCAGCTCTGCCAAATCCCACTAGATAAAAAGAATGAATGAACGAATAAACAGCATCTCGTCCAATAGAAACCCTCCTCCCCTTCCACGTCACGTATCAACTGGAAACAATAATACGTCACGTCACTAGAAACCGCCTCACCGAAAATAGAACCCATCAAGGAATTGTTCATCTGAGGACAGTTTAATTAAAAATTAATAGCGAACCGTTGGTCTCGAACGTTCCTGCGGATATAATTGATGTGCAGAAAGGCGTAAATACATTTTTATAGAGAAGGTAAGGCCATTGTTCGGTTGTCCGGCTACCAGAAACAAGGATGAAATATGTCGTCGAGGAGCGGAGACTCGTCCGAAGCCAGGTAATTACTTTCCAGACAATACGATCAATTAATTACCGATGACGCGCACCGCAGGTCGTCGGGACGCTTGCTGATACCGGCGCGACGTCGACGCTGCAAACAACTTCGTTGGAGATACACGACGCGGTGTTTTGAATGTATGCGATTGCTGTGTCTATCCGAGAAAATAGTAGTAGATATTCGTTTTTAAATCAGTATTTTAATTTGAAACTGAGAAAACAAGATGACTTTCAGCTAAAAATATTTCTTGTATTCAATGTCATACATCAGTAAAAAAATATAAACATCAACAAATAGCAATAAAATGCTGTTGCAAACTCAGTTTTTTTTAAATTGTAGGTAGCTAAAGTCACGTGACCCCATACGAGTTGGCCATTTTTCGTATTTATCAAGGCACAACCCAAGTCTTATTCCAATTTCAATATGAATTGATGATAAAAAAATTTCCCATAAGATGACAACTTTTTGAATGACACTGTATAATCCTACCCAATTCGCTTTTGAGGCGAAGATCGGTTGTAGCAGCCCCAAATCTGACATGATAGTAGCTGGAACTATGACAAACAAGAAACAAAATTGTTTACCAAAAATCTGAGTGTACAACCCAAACATTTTTTCATTTAAAAGCATAAAAAAATTGCTGTTACCTAGGACAGGATAAGGTTTTTCAAAAAAATTCTTTCAACAGGGTGAAAGATGAAAAAAAAATTATCAGAAAAAAAACTAAAATTTTTTTGCTTTTACTTCGGAAAGAATTATATTTCTCAAAAGAGAGTTCCAATGGGGTGGAAGATAATTCAGTTCCCTTCAAGAATGATTTTTAGTAATATCTCACAAAATCCGACCGTTTTCTCAGAAAACTTGATTGAACGCCTACATCAAAATTCAAAATTCATGCTCGCATTTACCCGCCGCTGCAAGTTCCATAGGGGGAGGGGGGGGCAATTAAATTTGTCATAACTGTGCTACAAAAGATGAGAGTAGGCAAAGTTAAAGGGAATTTCGTTTCTGAATACTTCTACCTTCTGTCGGAGGGTGACGTGTGAGTTGTTGTAATCAAATAACGGACACAGCAGCTAACCATATCGATATATTTACACCTGTTACATTATTACAACACTTAACAATTAAAGTATATACAATTTGCTAATAAATGACTCTGAAACTCAGATAAATGCTAGTCGATGAGCTCGAAAAACGGAGAACATCGCGGCTTGAGAACTGAAAACTGACTAATTATCTTTTCTCATCTTTTGGACTCCATCTTTTCATTGCAAGTCAGAAATAAAGAAAAACCCAGCCTACGTCATTCCAAATTTCCAAATTGTCCGTCCGGCTTACGGAAGGGTCCAATCAAACTAATAGCTTGCTTGCAAGATTCGCATCGTAGGTAATCCGATTACCAGAAATCTAACTATGGAATTCCCAGTTCTGAAACTATTTTACCGTCTTTAAAGAATTTCCCAATAAAAATATTCATAGTCGGACAAAGGACCTTTGAATTCAAGAAGGAAAACGAAATAAAAATAAAATATTTAGAAATGATTATTTTCTGTGAAAATGAAAATTATTGTGAGATTTATTGTTGGTGAAACCCCTACACTTCTAATGCATATACAGTACGATGCAAATGTATGGAATACATTCATTATTTCTGAATATAAACATACTATGGAAAATTCCTCGAACACGTCGATTTTATTTTCCGATTGGCCAATTTTTTATCCTCACTCTAAATATATAGGGTTATCTACATTCGACTAAAAATGACTCTAGTGATATTTTTCCATATTTGGTTAGGGATAGTCATTACAAATAAAGTGAAACCAGGTTTGATGGGATTATGTCTGAGTAGAAAAACTTCCTCGTATGTCCAATGAGTATGACTGAGACTCCAAACGATTCGAAAGGTCAAAAGTCTATGTAGTACTCATTGGGCATACGGAGAAGTGTTTTGCTCATATCTCCGTAGCCGTTTGACATAATCCCACCAAATCTGGTATCACTGGATTTATAATGACGATCCCTAACCAAATATGGAAAAATACACTGGGTGTCCCATTTAAAAATATCAGTAAAGTAATTTTTACTCGAATGCGGATAACTCTATATATTTTGGGTGGGGTTCAGAAAATGGCCAATCGGAAAAGAAAATCGACGTGTTCGAGGAATTTTCCTAAATCTGTTTATATTCAGAAGTAATGAATTTATTCCATACGTTTGCATCGTACTGTATAACATGAGTGTATTTGAGTAACTGAAATGTTTTTTCCCTCTTCTCATAAGCGTTCTGCGCTGTTTATGGAGGATGCAAAAATCACGGATATTTTAGTTATTATGAAATAATTACACTTAAACAGTAGGGTGGTCCTTATTTGTCAAAGTTGAAAATATCAACGGGGCATCCTCTAATTATGTTCTCTGTGCTTTAATATGAAAACCGATTTTTATTTGATTTTTCAAATGGGGGGGGGAGGGGGGTCGCGACCGACATTTAAAAAATAAAAAGAACTTAAAATAAGACGAACGACCAAGAAAAATTTTCATGAAGGAATTTACAACAGGGTTTGAGTTTTTTGTTTATATGACACGTTAACGAGCACTCGTTCTCAATTTGAGTCCCCTCACCCCCCTCTTTCCTGACATTCTCAAGGGCACGCAGATGGCGAAGTCGTTAAAACTGAATTCAAAACTAATTTGGCTTAAACTGTTCACTGGGATGGAAATACTCGAAGATATCACTGGGCATGAAACCGTGGATCGTCTTTCTATTTTTGGTGTCAGGGCAAGGAATTGATCGGCTACTATCGGTCCCAAAACTGGACCGTGGAACAGGAGAGACATGTGCGTCAGCTGTCTATGGTACAATACTGCAATGGGGATTGAGCGATAAAGTAAAGTGCATGTGTATTGATACGACGGCAGTCAACTCGGGACTAAGAAATGGAGCATGCAGACTACTGGAACAAAAAATTGGAGAAAAATATGCTTTGGATTGCATGTCGCCATCACATAATAGAGATAATGTTATAAGCTGTCGTGAGCACAGCACTAGGTCCTTCAAGTGGGCCTGATATTTTAAGTTTCAGAAGATTTAAGAACTACTGGAGCAAAATTGACCAGACCGACTACAAAACACCTTAACCAGTATCAGCCTCGAGATGATCATAAAGACACTCAACCTCACCATTATTCACCTAGGAGGAGTTCCTGAGAAACGAACATTGTTTAGAATGCCAGCAGGACTGCACAGGTCTCGCTGGATGGCAAAAGCTATGTATTGATTAAAAATATTCTTATTTAGACACCAGTTCAAAATGACCAAAAGAGAAGAAAAAGGAATTAAAGATGTTTGCATTTTTTCAGTCATGATTTACGTTGAATACTGGTATCAAGCTTCTGTTGCTTCGTCATCGCCCAGAAATGACTTGCAGCTATTGAAAGACCTGATTATATTCGAAAATATAAATCCAGCACTATACAAAGTTGCTATTAAAAAAATCATGGGACATTTGTGGTATAGGCATTAGATAACGAAGGTCGCGATTTCTCTCCAAAGCGAATAAATCTGGGACTGAGTATACCAAAGATATTGCAAAGAAGAATATCGAAACTTGAAATATCATCCAATTAAAAAAAAAAAGATGTTGCTGAGGATGAGGAGTATAAAGCTGGAAGAGACATATTGCGGTCAGTGAGAGTAGTCAATGATATTGCAGAACGTGTTGTTGCATTAATGGAAGAATTTAATAAGTTGATCACCATGAAAGAAGAGCAAAAGCAATATCTACTTTTGATTGTCAAAGAATTCAGAAAAAAATATCCCGACTCTAAAAAATCGACCCTTGTTAAGTAATTTTTAATTGACTTTTTTATTTTATGTTTAAACTTGACTATTTACATAATTTGACATTCAACTTATTTTTCGTTTCCACTGCTATGAATAAATGTGGTAATTTATAAAAAAGTCATAATTATTTACTTTCCCGTTTCAAAAGTCCAGTCGCGACCCCTGAACATCAACGATAAATTCTAAAAGAAATATCATGTTTCTTTCTAAGCCTATATATCACTTTTCGAAGATGCCCCAAAAAAAAAAAATTGTGAACAAATAAGGACCACCCTATTAAACAGGTACCATTAAAGCTTGACAAATACAGCTCTTCATCAGATATGCGCTAACGATAAACAGAGAGGGTAGATATCCACTACTCTTAATCGGAAGCGACAAGAATGGACACAGGCTATTCGACTGCGCATCCAATTTTCAGATGCAGAGCTTTATTTTTCAAGCTTTGGACGATATGCATTATTTTAAGATTAGTGAAACAAGTCTCACTTATACGAGGATTGCTATTTAAGTTTTGAGCTATGGCAACACTTGTGTGAATATGTCAAATCTGACATTGTCCCCGTAAAGTTGGAAATTTTTAATGGTGAACGTACTCAGAACGCATCGTCATAAGAGTGCTCTATGCGTTTTTTACAAATATTTTAAACACTCATCTTGGTCGAAAAATGGAATTGAATCATAAATATTTTCGTGCGATGATTTTGTAATTTTCTTTTACGAGAAATATCAGTTTAGGTCAAATCACTATGTTTGCGAATGAGACTAACGCATATACCAGGATATATTGAAAAATTCTTAGCCTACTATAGAACTAAACAAAATTTCAATGTCAAAATATTTTATTACTCAACATATTCATTCTCCTCTTAATTGGATACATTTATTACAGCGAACCTGCAACGGCTCTAGACCTTTCAAAAAAAAATATTTCTTCTTGCTCTGCAAACCAGACCTCCACAGCTTTTATTACCTCCTCGTTGGAAGAAAATTTACGACCTTTTAAACTTTTTTTCAGTTAAGGAAAGAGATGATAGTCGGACGGAGCCAAATCTGGTGAATAAGGGGGGTGTTCTAGTAATTCAAACCCTAAATCACAATTTTTTTGCATGGCAACATGAGATTTGTGTGCAGGGGAGTTGTTCTGCAAAAACAAAACACCTTTGGGTAGCTTTCCGCATCATTTCTCTTTAATTTTTTCCCGTAGAGTGGTCAGTAATGTCGAATAGTAATCTCCAGTTATTGTTCTACCCTTATCCAAAACATCAATCATGATTAATCCATGGCAATCCCAAAAAACTGAAGCAAGAATTTTTCTAGCAGATTTTTGGACACGAAACTTCTTAGGTCTTGGATAACCGGAGTGTCGCCATTCCATCGATTGTTGCTTTGTTCCTGGATCGTAGAAATGTACCCAAGTCTCATCCATAGTAACAATTCGGTTTAAGAAGTCCACATTGTTTTCATGACTGCTTAAGGTATGATTCTGTGAAATTTCACATTTTTTCGGAGTGGTGCTGTAACAGTCAAATTTTTCAGAACAAAATCAATAACTAGAAAACTAACATATTTGGGTATAGGCATTGTTATACAAAGTGGGCCTAAAATGTGCTGAGAAATTCAAAAATGTAATAAAATACGGGGTATTCTATTCGAAATAAGAAAGTTGTCCTCAACTTCCGGTATAACGGAAAGATACGGGAAGTTGAAAATATTCTAGTTGAGAAGGCCATTTTGTTAAAACCACTACCACAAAATTTCAAGTTTTTATTTTGAATCGGTCTCCATATATTCCTAACGAACGCTCGTCGTGAAAGAACCTGTAAACTTGATCCTTCGTTAATTTGTCTCTAATGATGAAATCATTGATATCCTGTAGGAAATATCGATAATTTTCTGCTTCTGGTCCAGTATAAATATGAACCACTTCAAGAGATAAATTCAACTAGATCCACTGGTGTAAGAATAAAGAAGAATTAACAATTCTACGTCATTAATAACACTTCTTTTAACTGCACCTGCTCAACACATTTGTTTCACTCCCTCTCTGAGATAAGAATCCAGCTTTTTCTAGCCATTCTAAAAGCCAACTCTGAGAATAATTAATTACACTTTTAAGATATGAAGGGTCTCAGGACAAGGTGTTTTTCATTATCTGAAATATGACGCCATATATTACAGATTAAATGATACGTGAGATTTGATATATATTTTCACTTACAAACAGGCAGTTAGCAGTTCTGAATGAGAGGGGAGACCATTATCTGATAATTTGGGCGGTACTAGTTTTATGACAAGATTAATTGTAAAGAAAATTTATTATGTTGTTCTGATATGATTTGTTTTGTTGTAAGATTTTATAAAATATACAACTCAATATAATATGAAAATAGAATAAAAACCTGCAAAAATACTCTACCTGGACTGGAACATCTTTATCTTAAAATCCTGCACAGCCAAAAACCATTATTGTCAACAAGAAGGGTAGCAGGTATGGTCTTAGTCAAATTTCATAACGTTCCGAGCAATGAGGGTTTTTCAATTTTTTTTTCTGGCACCAGATATCGCAATGTAGGCGCCTTGTCTAAACAAATGTCAAATTTTTACTTTTTTTTTTACTAAAAAGTAATCGTATTTGCACTGTTTTACAATGTAAATATGGATTACGAACAAGTAAAAGTAGCTGAAGTAAAGATTAAGCTCAAACGCAGAGGAGCAAAAGTCACGGGTACCAAGGATAAACTTATTGAAGGGTAACTCATGCTGCCCATATTTGTTTTCAAAATTTGCTTTGAATTCTTTAACTATTATTTTGTATTCTTGTAAACAATTTCCAAGTTAAGCATCCGAGTAAATCATTTATTCAGTCCTTTTGTTAATAATTCGGACGAAAAATATCTAAAAAAAGTGGAAAACGCAAAGAAACATTTTTCTCTGTCATAAGTCTTGTCGAAATTTTGACATCTCCGCCGATGACAGCAACATATTTCTTTTGTTTATATTAAGATTAAAAAATTTGTTTGAATTGATTATGGAAATAATGCTAGAGTTTTTTTAATTGGTCGGGAACGTAGGAAGTAATTTTCCAGAAAACATATTAAATTTGCCACCACCACAGAAATTATTATTATTATTACTTTTTCTTCGGTGTTTATAGTGGCATCGATTGCTATGGTCGTTAGCCACTCCATACGCAGAAAAAATCTACCCCTTTCCTCAAAATTTTAAGTTTTACGTTTTGGATGCGTAAGAATTCAAATATGGAATTAACAAAAAAAGCCGTTTACTGCTTTTTTCCGAAACTACTTTTCCGATTTTTTTGAAGTTTGGCAGAATTGTTATGGCATCCATAATGATAATAAAAAATTCGAAATCATCCGCCATTTTGTTTCAAACTAGCGGACGATTGAAGAGTTCAAACGTCGTATTTATCGGTTATTTGGATTTTTCTACAGAATTTTCTCGAATATCAAAGAGTTCCTACGCTAATATTCATTAGCATTCCCCAAGGGACCTTCATACAAAGTACCCCGCACAATTTTTATGGAAAACGGCTTTTGGTTAAATTTCCTAAATTTTTGGTATGATGTAGATTTTGACTATCTCGGCAAAAGTGTTTATGGGTACAAAAAAATCGGCCAACTAGTTTTTGAGATACAGGGAGTCAAAGATGAAAAGTTAAGCTTTGTGCTCAGAATTTTCAACAGTTCCGAGAATTGACGAAAAGCTTATTTATTTGGGAAAATTCACAGTCCAACGAAAAAATTATTGTGATTTCACAAGTAACTTTCACCAGATGTTTGTGAATGTACCCACTAATTATGCAAACGTGTTGTGAAATTAAATTGTGAAAATGGTCTAACTAGAAGGGTAATCAATTGCAGTGAAAATGTAGGGCCACAAATAACCCATGATTTTAACTGTGATTTCACAAAAAACTTTTTTACAGTGTACGAATGCCTTATGATATTTTTACGATCAATATTAGAAAAAGAACATTCTTTTACCAAACAACGTTAGGACACTTTTAAAGAAAGTGATTTTTTCTCGACCAGACTATGGTATCTGAAGAAGTGTGACTCATAGCTTTGGTAGCTTTTTGTTTTGAATTGACACTTTCTTCTCAAACTTTCTAAAACCGCAGAAAGATTATTCCTGTGATAATAAGTATGCAGTTCCTATTTTCTAAGCGTCTACATACGATACTTACAAATAGAAAATGAAAACATCGTCAAATTACAGAATTGACACATAATATCTGAAATGAACTCACCTACTTTTTTACACATTGATCACAATATTAACTCAGACGTCTCAAAGTCGTTTTGTCTTGTGTACAGTAGGAGTACAGCAATTGAACTAATAGACGACGAAATGATTACACTCTGACCCGGTTATGTGCTGGAGTTCTTGGAGCGTCAGACGATGTCATTGGTCAGAAAATAAAGCAATTTTGGGAATTCACAATGCAACTGAGAAGAGTTCACAATATTTCTGTGATTTTCAACGGAAGTACGATTAATTTACATATTAGATTCATTCAGATTCGGAGTATTGCCGCAGATAAATTTATGGGCACCTAATCGAACATTACATTTTAATATTGAAACATCTGCGGAAGAGCCGAAAATGTATGGGCATGAAACTATAAAATCAATCTCATTTAAGATAGATTTCTTACCTATATCAGTAGATATATTTCCGAATATGAAAGTGTGTCTTCATAGTAAATGGAAAGTTTTGGCCTCATTCATAATCTTTAGCCGTATTTTCACAACTCGCTGAGAAAAATAGCCCCAATATGCAGATAATTTTGGGAGAGCAAATATCTTTCGTAATTCCATACAAAAACATCAGAATATTTCACACCACTGTTAAATTACAATGTGACATTCTTGTCAATGTGATATTACAATGTAATATTCTTATCAGTGTAATATTACAGTGTGATATTATTATCAATGTATTATAACAATGTGATATTCTCATCAGGATGCAAATTCAGACTACATTAACAACACAATAAGCAATAAACTTGATTTTACTTCTCAGGTCTTGAAATTTCAGAGAAAGGTTGGTAAATTAGTTGTATTTTCAAAATGTGAATTCACAAAGTGGCCTGTAAAAACGCATAAGAATTATGAATTCACAATAAGTTTCGAAAAAGCAACAAGCCTCTGTAATTTTTCATTGCAATTTCACATTTTGTTCAGCAATGTACAAGAAAAGAATGTTCTATTACTGACATATACTGTGAATTCTAAAGCTTATATGGAATTTCACAATATTTCTGAGAAAATAAATTTTTTTCCACAACGTGCTTGTAAAAATTACAATGATATCTATCAGATATAGTTCATTGTCCAGCGTGGCTTTAGCAGGGGAAGTAGTTGTTTTCTGTTAGATATTACAAAAAATTAACTTCAATTTTATCGTAGGGTTTTTCCATTTCATGTATTGATTCAATTTTTAATTGAGAATGTTTTAATCTTTAAAGCATGAATCCCTTTCAAGAAAGGTTATCTTGTACGATGGAAAATAGCGAATAAATTCCAACTTTCAGTCGCAGATGATTCCACAACTGACTTTAAAAATAATATTCTCATCGAATGTTGTTTGTTTTGACAGCAGTAACACTATCAACTGGATATAATACAGGTTACGATTCTTCACTAAATATTGGTCTGAAAACATTGAAAAATCCACAGCTGTCGGGTTTTATTAGGTACCTACTATAGGATGCAATTCACTTCAACTGTTGATGGTATACATTCTTATCTTCATGACTATTATTCAAAATAAAAGCTTCTTATCTGGAACTCCCATATCCGTTTTTTATTTTTATTGAATTTCTTTGATACTTGAATAGATCGATTTGGAAGTATCCAACAGAAAAATGTCAGGATTTCATAGCATTATATAGCATTTTAATGAAAATCAAAACTCAAGGAGAAGTTGTGATCACTACATAAGTATTTATCAGAAATTTCCATTTATTTTTTAGTGACAGTGATGTTTATAGAATCAATAAATTATCACAGTCCAATTACCCAGAGAATATGTTTACTACTGGACGTCTTTATGATTTCGTGGACGAATCATGTGTCATGGGCAGACGCAGTGGACCAATGATAACGACCTAGTAAGAGAATGATATTACGTTTTATGAAGTATAATGAATAAGAAACCTCATATTTAGTTACCATTGTTCACGATGAGTAATTTTAAGTTTCGAAAAAAAAATCAATTTGAAACTAAATATCAATATAACTTCTTTCTAGTCTTCCTTCAAAGAATATTTTATATGCATCCTACAAGGACAAAATCAAAATAGTTATTAACAAATGATTACCGATCTATTTGATATTGAGTTAAATTCAAACAGTGCTTCATTTTGAATACACAATAAATCCGAACCTTTACTTGTTGATTTGTTGAATAAATATTATTATTATACAGAAATTGTTTACTTCACACGGTGTTTTTTCGTCGATAAATATCTAACTTATGTACTTTGAAGTTATACACATTTTCTTCTAAATAATGCATGCAATGAAATAAGCCATCTATATGAATTTTTAATGCTGACGACCTTTACGACCATTTTCAGACTCTGGACCCTCAACGAACACTAATTCATACCGAGATAAAGATCTCTTCAAAACCGACACGAACCTTCATAAAAACTCTCTGTATCAACGACAAACCGCCTGCTTCATCTGCGACATACTGGTAGTCTTAAATAAACGAATTTCGTTTGCCAATTAGCAGATTCAAATAACCCACATATGGGGCAACAACCGAAATTGCCTGACTTTAAAACTCCAACTGTTGCTCCTTGACGTTTAAATTAGGTATATATCGCACGCGATCTCCCCTTAAAACCACTTTACCATCACTTTTCATTTCTGTAACCAACAAAACTCACGCTGGCATAAGTGAATTAGTATACGAGGGGTGAACAAAATATGCTATTATTAGCTTGCCATGGGAAGTAATAGGTATAATTTCAAAATGAACTGATTGTTTTCAGTAACCTAAGGCAAAAACAAAAGCTGGTCAAGACTGTTGAATTTATTATCTTCACAGTGTGCTGCTGTTGATGTTGTACCTTATTTCTAATCTAGTAGTTTTTCGTTTTGACAAACTGTACTTAAAAAATCGTTCTTGTTGTAGTCAAATGATAAGTTGTTGATTGAATAAACCAAATTACGACAAAGTAGGAACTTGATTTTTCCTTAGATATTAAAATTCAAGTAAGAGGGATTGATGTCAGGGGTAAATAAAACATATTATATAAAATATGGTGGCCGTGCTGGTGGAGCGTTCGCCTTTGGAGCGAAGGGACGAGGGTTCAAATCCCTGCAGGATTATCGGTCTAGTGCATGGCATCACACGTTGAAAGATAAGGGCATCGTCTTACCTAGCTCAGATAAGACTCTCGAAGACCTCTGATGGTTCTGAGGGTTGACGGAAATAACAATTTTAACAATTTTTAAATTAAAATGTATACTTACTAGCAGTTTTTTTGAGTAACTGTATAGTTATGGGCAATATTGTTCACAACATTTTTTCTCATTTACCGATAATAACAGACTTTGCTAAACATATACACGTATGAAAACGATGACTGTTTCAAATATTTACCTAAAATATTTAATGAAGGGCATTCAGAAAATAATTATTCTCATACGTATGTAAGTATGTTCTTCAATAGAATGGCCAGCTATATCAGCGGATCTCAATCCTTTGTATTATTTTTTTTGGGGATATGTCAAGAGTGTAATATACGCCACTCAACCGGAGCTGCTAGCAGATCAACGAGTGAAACTGTGTACGTGTTATCAATGAAATGGCCTTTATCAGTGTATGGAGCTTGGTGAAGGTCCTCTTAGACAATTAATAAGTTCGGTGTTTAAGATAAATCAAATTTCGCGGTTAATAATCAGTATATTTTTTCAATATTAAATATCAACTCAATATACAACTGGTTTATTGTTATGGCTCTATTCAAATTATTATTTAATTTTTAATGAAAATCCCACCAGGATCCTGATAGCCACGAAAAAGTAAGTAACTGTGACCTACATCGACAGGAAAATACAGCGATGTTGAGAACCGAGGAAAAAGTTTTAAAGTTGTAAGATTGTAAGTTTCAAAGGTTTGTTCTTAGCCAATAGAACAAGTCCTACGAAGGAAGGAGGATTGTGCGTATGGGTGCAATCGGTTGACGGAAATAACAATAACAATTATTGACAGAATGCAATCTCCTGCTGAATATATATATATATATATATATATATATATATATATATATATATATATATATATATATATATATATATATATATATATATTTGACCAACGTATAAAGTGAGGTCCGCTTGTAGAAAAATTACGGAAGCTGTGAGGACCATGTCGAAGTGAGGTCCGTATACGGACCTCACAACGTTTCTGCCGTTCCGTGTGGAGGATCCTCCTCTGTACAAGTACAGTGACTAACCTAAAAATCGTTCTAAGTGAGACAGATATAGTGTTTCGTTCCTTTTTGTGCATTCACTACTGTTAGTTGAAATATCGCGTGAAATATGTGGTCCTCACTTTGGTAGAAATATAGAAAAAATCGTATATTGTAGTTTGGGGATTTGTCACTTGAAGGCGCTGCTGAGAATGTATATTTTCTGTACGTGCGTATTCCGTTCCTTGTGGGATTATATGGTCAGCACTGAGTGAGGTCCGAAAATGTGGCAACATATCGTGTTACGCTGAACACATTGATGTTTATTAGCTAATGGGTATCACTATATTTCACCTAATTTTCTTTACTTTTGCAAGTTTTAATTCAAATTGCCCTGTTTTTTAAGGATGTAAATGAGTGATTCTGAACCTGCTGAATTCGTTCAACAGGGTTAAATAATCTGTGAATCGAAAACTACCCCTCAACAACCCTCCGAAGTAGAAAAATCTTGAAACAATAGAAATGCCGAATTCTCTAGGTTTTTTGACAAAACAAATTTTTTTCACATCTGCTGAATACATTCAATAGAGTGGAATAATTTTTGAACCAAATACTACCCCTTAACAATCTTCCGAAGTAGAAAAAACTTAAAACAGTTGAAATACCTGTTGCTCGAGGTTTTTCTGACAGAAATGACTTATTCTTCTCCTGCTGAATACTTTCCGTAGGGTGAAATATTTGTGAATCGAAAACTACCCCTCAACAACACACATATTAATTACGGCATACTGTTATGGGGAAACTCTGTTCACTCATGTAAAGTCTTTAAAATGCAGAAAAAAGCAATAAGAATCATTGCTGGTGCTGGTTACAGGGACCATTGTCAACAATTCTTCAAAGATCTCGCTATTATGCCTGTTCCTTCCTTATTTATTTATAATACTCTTCTAGAAATTCACAGAAATAAAAATAATTTTTGTTCCAATTCTGATTTTCACGATTATCAAACTCGTGCAGCGCACGACATAAGACCTTCCCGATATAGGCTCAACAAATCTCAGATGAATTCTCTGAATGTTAGACTCTACAATTTTTTGCCTCAAGAGTTCAAGATGCTCAATTACAATTGTTTCAAATTAAAACTCAAACGATATTTACTGTTCCACTGTTTTTACTCTATCGACGAATATCTGAGAGCACCCCCACTTCTCAATCTTGTGTCCTGACTCTGATTTCGACATTAAGTCATGTTTTCGATTTTATATATTGTTATGTCTGTTTGTGTTATTTTAGTTGTATTTTTAAATGACTTTTAATTAATGTTTTGTACCTGATTGACTTGCCAAAAACATAATTGTAACTTGGTCAAATAAATTCTATTCTATTCTAAATATCTTGAAATAGTTCAAATGCCCGTTGCTAGAGGTTTTTTCACAGAAATTAATTAATCTACAACTGCTGAATATGGTCTATTGGATGAAGTAATTTCTGAAGCAAAAACTACCCCTCAACAACCCTCCGATGTATAAAAATCTGGAAATAGTTGAAATACTCGTAGCTCGAGATTTTTTTGCAGAAATGAGTTATTCTGTACCTGCTGAATACGTTTCACAGGGTGGGATGATATGTCAAATAAAAATTACCCCGCAACAACCCTCCGAAGTAGAAACTTTTTGAAATACTTGAAAAACCTGTTGCTAGACTTTTTTTGAGAGATAAAATAGTCTACACCTGCTGAATACATTCTATGAAGTGAAATAATTTGTAAACCAAAAACTACCCCTCAACAACCCTCCGAAGTAGAAAAATCGTGAAACAGTTAAAATACCCGTTGTTTGTTTTTTTTTTGAGAAATGATTTATTCTACACCTGCTGAATACGTTCGATGGAGTGAAATAATTCGTGAACCAAAAACTACCCCTCAAAAACCCTCCGGAAGTAGAAAAATCTTGAAACAGTTGAAGTACCCGTGGCTTGAGGTTTTTTGGAATAAATTAGTTATTCCACTCCTGTCGCATACGTTTTATAGGATGAAATAATTTGTGAATGAAAAACTACCCCTCAACAACCCTCCAAAGTGGAAAAATCTTGAAACATTCAGAATTACCGTTGCTAGATATTATTTGACAGAAATAAATTATTTTTCACCTGCAGAATATTTTCTACATGGTAACAAATTTGTGGATCAAAAACTACCCCTCAACAACCCTTCAAAGTAGAAAACTCTTGAAATAGTTGAAATGCCCGTTGCTTGAGGTTTTTTGACAGAAATGAATTATTCTATAGCTGCTGCATATGTTGCACAGGGTGAAATGAAAACTAACCCAAAAACTACCCCTCAACAACCCTTTGAACTGGAAAAGTTTTGAAACATTCGAAATATCCTTTGCTCGATATTTTTGAAAGATACTGATTATTTTTCACCTGCTGAATATGTTCTATAGGGTGTCAAAATTTGTGGATCAAAAACTACCCCTGAACAACACTCCGAAGTAGAAAAATCTTGAAACAGTTGAAGTGCCCCTTGCTCGAGTTTTTTTTACGGAAATGAATTATTCTTCACCTGCTGAATATGGTCTATAGAATAAAATAGTTTGTGAACCAAAAGCTACCCCTCAACAACCCTCCTAAGTTGAAAATTCTTGAAACAGTTGAAATTTCTGTTGCACGAGATTTTTTGACAAAAATTAATTATTCTATACCTGTTGAATACGTTATATAGGGTGAAATTTTTTGTGAAATGAAAACTACCCTTCAACAATCCTCCAAAGTTGATAAATCTCGAAAGAGTTGAAATTCTCGTTGCTCGAGGTTTTTTGATGGAAATAAATTATTCTACACCTGTTGAATACGTTTTATAAGGAAAACTGATTTGTAAATCAAATACGACCCTTCAACTACCCTCTGCAGTAAAAAAAATTAAAGCAGTTGAGATACCCATTGCTCGAAGTTTTTTTGAAGGAAATTTACTATTGTTCACCGGCTCAGTACGTACTATGAGGTGATATATTTTGTGAACCAAAAACTACTCCTCAACAACCATCTGAAGTAGAAAATTTTTGAAACAGTTGAAATACCCGTTTCTCGAGGTTTTTTGATAAAAATTAAATATTCTGCACCCGCTGAATATGTTTCATGGTGTGAAATAATTTGTGAACCTAAAAATACCCCTCAACAGCCCACCGAAGTAGAAAATTTTTGAAACAGTTGAAATACCAATTGCTCGAGATTTTTTTATGAAATGAATTAATCGACACCTACTGAATACGTTCTCTAGCGTAAAATGATTTTTGTATTGAAAACTACCCCTCAACAACCCTCCGAAGTAGAAAAATCGTGAAACAGTTAAAATACCCGTTGTTTTTTTTTTACAGAAATGAATTTTTCTATACCTGCTGAATACGTTCAATGGAGTGAAATAATTCGTGAACCAAAAACTACCCCTCAAAAATACTCCGGAAGTAGAAAAATCTTGAATCAGTTGAAGTACCCGTGACTCGAGGTTTTTTGAACAAAATTAATTAATCCACTCCTGTTGCATACGTTTTATAGGATGAAATAATTTGAGAACGAATAACTACTCCTCAACAACCCTTACGGAAATGAATTATTCGACACCTACTGATTACGTTCTATGGCGTAAAATAATTTGTGTAGGTATCGAAAACTATCCCTCAACAACCCTCTGAAGTAGAAAAATCGTGAAACAGTTAAAATACCCGTTGTTTGTTTTTTTTACAGAAATGAATTATTCTATGTCTGTTGAATATGTTTTATAGGGCAAAATAATTCGTGATTCAACAGCTACCCCTCAACAACATTATAAAGAACGTTATCAGCAAGTTTAGAATAATACATTCCCGTGGAAAAACCTCGAGCAACGGATATTTTTGAATAACATAAGCAAAATTAAAAACCGTTGCTAGGAAAACCGTTGCTGCTTTTACACTCGTCCGCTTGTCTGTTTATGTGTTAATTCACTCATCTGTACTATCTGGTGACATTTATAGTCCATTAGCCCGCTGCCAAAATGTATAATGATTTCATAACGTATGCCATGTAGGGTTTTGGTAGTTATAAATATAATGATCAATGAACTATCAAACTTAGCGCTTGCCCGTGGAACATAACGATAATAATAATAACTAGTTTTTTTTCTCACATACATGCATAAACCCGTATAGAATTTGTCAGAAACTAGTTGATTATTGTGGATTGCATAGAGGAATCACGTATTTTGATGATATTTTAGCGTATGCCAAGCATGATACCAAACGATATTTCATCGAATGAAAATCAGACGGAAACCGATCGGCATACATGTCGCGTTGTTCCGAAGGACACCATATGCCCACAATTATGTTGAGAAATAGGGCTCTTCGAATCTATACGTGTTTTTGCATGTCTTTGGGAAAATGAAGTATAATGAAATTTATAATTATAATACGATTATCGTTATATAATTATAATATAATTTAATTAAAACAATAATTTTTGTTATTGTTATGTTCCACGTGCATGCGCAAATTTTGCTTGTGCATTGATTATTATATTCACAACTACCAACACCCTGAAGGGAATACCTTATAAAATCATTAGACAATATGGCAGAGGGCTGACGGGCCAATAGAAAGTGAATTTTGACCCGCTTCCAGTGGACCGATCAAATAAAAATTTGGAATGTGTTCCTCTTTCCTGTGACAATGCGGGATTGAACTTCTTTTAGAAAAACTGGTCGGAGATAATGGATTTAATATCAAATTAATGAATTCAAGATGGCGGGCGAATTGCGAATTCTGTTCTTATGGTCTGATTATATACAAAATTGGAATACTGAGTATTTCGGAATATGAGATCAAGATGGAGAACGAGCTTTGAGATTCTATTCATAATCGGCCCTTGGGGGATATTTCAGATTATGAATTTTGGGTCCAAATTGATAAATTCAAGACGGCGGATAAGCTTGGTGTTATTGGTCAGTTTCATTCAATTTTAGCATGAAAAGATGTTTGGGGTCGGAGTTTAGGATTTTTTTTATGAATTCAAGATGACGAACGGGTTATGTGATTATGACACCATTCTGATCAAAATTGGTGATTGGAGTTTTCGAGAAAAGAGATTATGAAAATTTTTTAATTTGAATTGGCAGCTACAATTTGGCCAACGAGTTTTGCAATTATCGTCTGATCCAAAAATACTATGTGGGAGTTTTCGAGGTTTCAGGATTGCGAAGTTTCTGTGATCATTGCTCGTTTTCTATCAAAGTTGATGTGTAGGTTTTTGAAGTCAGAGATCGTGAATTTTGACAAAACGATTCATGATTCAATCGATCATTGGATGCTCATCGGATCGAAGAGTTAGAATACACAATATTGAGTATCAAGAAGCCCTGGTATACTGAAGCTCTTATGGAAATGAACAGAACGAGGAGTATCTGATTACTTATGACTAAAAATACGAAAAAAAAAAACATTTAAAGACAAGCTTTTATTCAAATTCACTGAAAAGGAATGAATAACATTGGGAGAGAGAAAATTTTAAAACTGATATTGAATACACTAAAGAAAAAGTCTGCTTCAGATGTGTTACGTCGGTTATTCTGTGAGTAACACATTCAAAAGCTAGAGATTGTTATTTCAGCTACATCACACATATAATGCAATGATTTTCACCTCTTTGTGCATTTTAATGAGTACCAAAAACATTTTGAATAATTTTTTTCCTTTTTAGCGTCTACAAATTAAAGTTTTTTTTTGTTATTCCGCTGTTTACCACTAACTATTATATATTCATTTGTTTATTCTATTTTCTTCTGGTTTCAAAGAGAAACAAACACCTGTAAAATTTCGAGAACATCTTCGGAATCAAGATGAAGTAACTAGGAATTGGGGTTCCCCTTAAACATTTGGAGTATGTAGGCCGAACATTTCCGTAGTCAATGATCTCCAACTCTTCGCCGTTCTTTGAAAGAATGAGTCCTGGTGAATAGACGGCAGTATCGAAGGTGACAACAATAGGTGTGATGACTGAACTTGTTGATGGAACTGATAAAGATGAAACGGCCAAAGATAGTTCAGAAGAGATTGGGTTATCAAAACATCTCAAGAAGGAAGACAGTTCACCAACCCTTTTGCGGTGTTCCAGATAAGTAAGGGAATCAGTGCCTTTTTCAAAATATTTCATTTCTATTTATGATTCAATGAATAGTCATGTTAGGTATGTTTATTCCTATCGTATAGGATTAAGACAATGAGCACCGTCCTGGTATGGCTGGACACCTTGTTTCTTCGTTGACAAGCGTTCATTGTGAACAATGCAGATTTTTTTATTTGTTTGTCACTTGTTATTTCTCTTTCTTATTTAATATTTTGTCGAATACATTTATTCTTTGTTTCACCTATTCTCCTATCTTTTTACGAATCTTTCAATCTATTCCTCAATCTTTCTTTCAGATGGACTAATTTAATCGATTCTGATTCGATTGTCTAGCAGATATTAGTATAATGTAAATCAAAGGGAAGTCCATATGATTCATCATCCAACGCTGTATTTGCTAGTAAAGCACTTGTCTTTTGTCAGAGGGTTGCCTTATATTCCTCACTTATTCGATTATCAGACAGAGATAATTTTTTACGTCAAAATTTTCACTTAGTTGAGACAGTTTCCATATGAGGAGTGCAGCCCCCAAACACACACTGACAATTTTAGATTCTGTCTAAAGAAACGACAATCGTTCAGTGGCTCAGAAACTCGCTAACTTCTATGGAACACAAAAATATTGAAAAATCCGCGCAGTATTGGCTGGGAAAGTAATTGTTTTCTGTCAGATATTTTCAGAAAGATTTTTGGAAAGACGGGTGATTTGACTTTGTCAGATTTCACAAATGATACTATAAAGATACTGAATATAAATTTATTTATGAATTACTCGATACAGTCTAATTACAACAGTTCTTTATATTCTGCAAATACATCGTTGTATTCGTTTTATGATCCATCCTAACAAAATTCAAAAACATACTATGCCTTCAATTACTGAATTTTATTGGATGAAATGAAATCGAAATACCTATCTTTCAACACATTCCCGCAAGGTGGAAAATATCTGGCAGAAAAGATTTTCTTTCCCTGACAGATATTGAATTACATCTGGCATCTATTTCTGCAACGTTCCTCAAAGCGGTCACAATTTCAAGTGCTAATTGTGATCAAATAGTGGATATTATGCCTCAAACTTCAACTACCAAGCAATTGAATTCTATATTTCCGTTTTTGTCAATCACATTCAATTATCTTGATATGAAAAAAGAAATTGAAAGCCAAATTTCGTAAATACCCTAACTCTTTTACTCAAAGTTATATGTTTTGATGAAGCACTACTGCTTTGCAATGGTTTTATTTTGTTTTGCTCGACCCCATGAATGACTGTCCAACCTATATTTCATCTCTCATTTGTACTACTTAGGTTAAGTGTAAGAGAGACCTAAACTAAACTTCGCCTATTTCGTACCGAAGAATATAAAGACGATTTATTATTGTTTTTATCATTTGATTTAAAATGACCATCTGCAGACATGTTTCCAGTGCTAGGGTTCGTCGAACAACATAAGAATCCTACTGTCCCACCAAACAAATGGTGCCCTCCAAGCATTAATTACCCCTCATCCAGGAATGCAGTCGCGATTTACAAATATGTCAATTTCGGCGACTCACGATATGTCAATATTTTTATTTAATTCATATAATTTTCATCATACTCTCCGTATCGAAATTTGTCCGAAATAATACTGAATATTGCTTTCGTTGACGAATAAACCGCCAGAATTGTTTCCATATAATATGCAGTACTGACTCACAATCATAATTTTCGGAAGAAAATATTTGATAACACTACTTGGCAGAAGCTCATCAAACTAATAATAAAAATTAATTAGGCAATCCAGACTTCTGCAGTCAACCTATACAATAGGTATAATCGACGGCAACAGAAAATAACTAGATACACTGATGATCGGCAAAACCATGTGGGTTGAGACATGTTTTGGCGTTGAGATTGGGATAACATTGCAAAGTAGTTCTTGTAGAATACTTTGCCAAGAATCTATCAGTTTTAATTCAATTGTCGTAGGGGACAGTAGTTGTTTTCTGTTAGATACTTGTCGACGATTATACCTATTGTATAGGTTGAATGCAGAAGTCTGGATTGCCTAATCCATTTCTATCAATAATTATAATTTTGGCTTGTCTGTACTGTCACATGTACCGTAAAAGTGCCGATCGTATGTGAAGAGAAATTTGTGAAACTTGGCAACGTTCAGTGGTACTCAGTTTGTACACCTCATACTAATAATTAGGTTATACGGACCTCAGTTTGGTAGGATTCTGCAGACAAATAAACGGACCTCTCAATGATATCACGGAAGTATGGTCCTCACTTGGTTCCGATATACTCGTAAAAATCAAATTTGAACTGTTCAGTAATTCAAGCGTATATTAGAGAATCTTGGTGCCCCCCACTCTGAACAAGAACAGAAAAGGGTATGACGAGTGTCTAGCACCTTTCCTTCCAGTGGTCCTCGCAACGTTGATTTTACGGTGTGTCCCCAGTTTGATAGTTGGCGCTATATATATATATATATATATATATATATATATATATATATATATATATATATATAGAGAAGCAGACGGGTCTGTGTTAGTGATATCAAGGTGGATTGGAATTATCTTGTGATAAATTGAATTGTTCTAATATATTTTGGTATCAATAGATTGGACATAATAATTTCTGCCATCAAAATTAATTCTAGAAGTGATTACATATTTTTCAATTTAAATAGACGATTTTGTGCAAGTGTAATAACATGTCAAAATCTAAATCTCAAAGTACTGCTTCATACTCAGGTAGCTACTCAATGTTCAGCGGGAAACTATAGACCAAATCGAATCATTCGAGAGAAAAACAATTTTAATCTCATAGTTCTCAGTACGGATATTTACAGAAATAGAATGCAAACAAATTAATTTTCAGTCACATCACAAATACGCTATATCAAATGAAGCAGTACATCATTTTGTCGAATATGAGAGCATTTATTCATATTGTACTTCGATGAAAAATTCAAGAATTGGATTTGTAGTAGTGATGAACATATTGATTGAATCAATCAACACCTGTTCGTAATATTGGTGTAATTTGTTCATAAACTGTTGAATGTCTTCATTGATTCGATGAAATTCTGAACTTTTTTTTTAAGGTATATGTATATTGGACTGGTGGGAAATTGAAACCATTCACCAGTTATGTTATTATGAAAATTCAAAATGAAACTTTAAAATCAATATACGTACGAATTCATTAATTAGAGCAAACATTATTATGAATTACTCTGATTTATAATGCAAATTGAAATAAATACTTAAGACTAATCAATTCATTGATTTCCTTCAAATAAATGAATACACAGATAAAAAGGATTTCTTCAATCAAGAATATAAATACTCTTGAATAGAATAATCTTCTGAAAAGAATAATCATTTCTAATCAATGGATATACTCCCATTTCAAGCTGATTGAGATGTTTGCTTCTTTACATAAATTCTCTTGAAATGAATTTGCTTGCAGTGAAAACATCATACTCTTCCTAGAAAACATTCACATTAACTCATTCTGAAACATAATCCTCTCAACACAAGAATAAAACACAAGAATATAACTCCGTGCCACGTGACACATTCAACCAATGAGCAATCAAAGCAGCTGGCGACACTGCGACCTATGAATACGAATACCATTTCGACCATTTCATCCATATGAATGTTAGTTTTGTGCCTAGTGGAAACTGTTTTTATACAATAAAAATGCAATATCGTAAATTGAATTATGCCCATTACGGGCCAGTTGTGAAAATGAGTGAAATGTATGTCTTCTACAGTTTTGTGTCTAAAAGCGAGTGGCGTTGTTTATGTATTCAATCAAACTGCAATATGCGTCACTACTAACTGGTTTTATTGAGAATACATTTATTAAACATAAAACTATTGTCATATAAAACCATTATTTATACCTAAATTGTTCGTAGTTGTTAATCTTTGTTTTGTTTAATCTATTCAATGTTGCCAAAATGAAAATGGCTTCCACTCTAAATTGTATAACCAAGTACAAAGTGCAGATTTGAACTCAACCTCCAAGTTAATAGAAGAATAGTATTCATTATTTAAATTGCAATGTTCTTGCCTCAACCTACTCCTATGATACAACAAAAAAGTGCCCATTATTGAAGCTAAAATATTCTTGCCTCAACCAACTTATGAAGCAAATGTTCACTTGCTTCAAAATATGTTTCTTGTAAGTGGCCAAGAGGATTCCGTCAAAAAATCAAACTAATATTTGGTTGGACCTATTCAAGAATACAATCTGTTTGAATCAACGCAATTATGCGTTGATGCAAAAAATCCTTTTTATCAGTGTAATAATGAATGAACTAAAACATTAATAATGAAAAATATCAAACTAATTGTATTTCAAACGATATCCAGGTTGATTGTGAAGAATACACAGATATACTCTGTAATTTTGTGAAGCCTTTCAGAAGCATCGGCGTCTAATTCAGGACATAAAAATGATATGGTACGTTTCCCTTACCGAATAATGTTACCACTAACTAAGTCATGTCTAATTCCTGTACGTGACGGGAAGCTTTATGGGATTGTTTGGTTCTACAGAAAAATATTCTTCTGAAGTTTTTGTTTTACTACACGTATTAAAGACTCCTTCTCTTTTTATGTTCTGTGGTAATTCTTGAAAATAGGAAATTAATCTATAATAGACAACTTCGTTGAAATCGTGGAATATACATATTCTCTGAAAAAAATGAGTTTTGCGTAATTGTAAAAATTAGTTAGACTTTGTATCTTTTTCGAACTCACATACATTTTTCTTCAAAGTGGTGTTAAAATGAACTTTGCCAAAATTACCATGTCCCCGTCCAAAAACCTTTTTCTAATAGTGATTATGTTAGTTATACATACATTACTGTGATAGAATGAACATACAAACATTTGGGTTACATATTCAACTTGTCTGACCATCTTTCTCTCGAAATATAATGTAGGTTACGTTCGAATTATGTAGTTCATTCTGCTCACTGCACCTCTACCATATCAGCTCCTTCTTCAAGCTCTGTTTTGGCTTCAGTGACTGCTATTTTTTGACAATCCTTTCTCATAACCATGATGTCATCAATGGTCTGTTGGCCAATGAGATTATGGAATTTTAACGTAGGAATTGCGGTAGTTTTAAGCCGTAACGGCTACTAATCAAAATACGCAACGTAAATACTACTAGTGGGTCCCAGTGACCCAATAATAAAAAAATTCATGACAATAATGTTTTTTGTCAAAAACTTTATTTCTTACATTTATTTAACCAAGCTATGCTTCTATTATAACATAATAATAAAAAATAGTAATTAAATGCATTTTGGGCACATTGTGGCCGCACATTTTGAACATATGGGAATTTTTCACCTAGCGCAGTAATTAGTTGTTTTTCGGTCTTTTCCCGGCGCGGCGGGCAAACGCGGCATCTGGGTCTTTTCGACCTGCAAGGGTTTTCCGAAGGTACAGGTGGTTCCTCCATGACAATTCCTAAAATATCAGCGGCCATCGAAAGAAGTTTGCGAGGTACATGCAAGTTGTATATTCTAGCCGTCATGTACGGAGTATACAAGTCACGTCCTAGCTCTTTGAGGAAATTGTACCTGGAAATTTCTTTTCCTTGTTGGGCGAACTGGTATATGATCCTGCTATTTACTCCAGCAATATTTAGTATGGCGTGGAATGACATTGGCCATCTGCGAGTTCTTCTTGACGTCGAATAATTAGCACATTTTTCGTCAAGTGCGTCAACACCTGCTTTAGTGCCATTGTAGTATAAATTTATTTCAGGTTTTGTGCTAACATCATCTACGTAATTATCGTGATGCATACTAGAGACTAGGATAACTGCTTTTCCTCGTTTTGGAACATGAGAAACAATAGTGGTTTGAGCGAAAAACCCAAATAATGAAGATTGTACATCTCGGTTTCTATTTGGTTGGAACTCTGGAGGGATCTGTCTCTTATTTTTTCGCATTGTGCCCACATATGTTAGACCATTTTTTTTTAGTTAATCAATCAACTCAATAGAAGAATACCAATTGTCTCCCGTAATGTTACGATTACTATTTGCAACGGGTGCAATCAAACGTAACACTACTTGCGTGGGATGCGACAATTTACTTTGTACACTCGTAGGTTTTGGATCTTTACCAGTATAAACTTCGGCATTTACCATATAGTGGGTTTTACTGTCAGCTATTACTTGCACTTTTATCCCGTATTTAGCGGGTTTGTTGGGGATGTACATGCGAAATGAACATCTCCCTCTAAACGGAACTAGCATCTAGTCTATGGTGAGATTAGATCCCGAAACATAATTTTCTTTGGAATTGGTTACGAACTGTTCAAATAGATCGGAGATTGCAGCTAACTTGTTGCTTTTTACCCTTTCAGGTCTAGTTGTAGCATCATCAAAACGAAGACAGGCCAATAAAAATGAAAACCGTGCCAATGACATAGTGGATCGAAATAGTGGCCTTCCGGTTCCATCAGTAGCCCACATAGATTTCAGATCTTAATGACCTGACTTGAACAGTCCTTGCATGTATAGAAGTCCTATAAAAGCTCTTATTCGTCTGTGTTTTGTACAAACGTAGGCAAAAATGTCTTTCTGCTGTTTCTGCATGTTTTAAATTTACTGTAATGCGCTTTCATTTCGTCGATTTTTAAATTAGTGTTTTCAACAATAATTTTAATCATATTGTCGGTAAAGAGTAACTTCCAAGCTTCCAACGGAGTTGTCAAACGATTCGCACGAGCTGGGCCTTTCAGACCAGGTAACACATTTTTTATAATATTGTTCTGCGCATTGCTATCATTGTCCATATCTGTCCAAAAAGCGTCATCGTCTAATAATTCCGCCAACTGGCGATCCGAAAGTAGCTCATTGGTTGAGGCGTTCATAACTATAAAAAGTCATGTCGTAACTTCAGTGATCTGACCTCCAAGTCATATCGTAACTTGATTGAAACAATGGGACAGCATTAAAATCAGGGTTTTTTGAAGGAACCTGCATTAAAATGACGTCAAATATTAATGTTTGTAACTAATCACGCTAGATGACACAAGCGTTTGCGTCCAACACCAATTACACAGGCATTGACTAACTATCTTACTTCTATATAAACAATGCTAACACTTATGCTACTATCGGGTCCACGGACCCAAATATCGTATTGCTTTAAAAATAAACAATATAGACAACCACTCACAACAGCATTCGACAAAGAACTGGAACTGGAGAATAACTGGAAGCACGACTTCCCCACTCTAATATGTCTGGACTATTTTCAAGTATTTAGATATCGCTGGGTCCTTAGGACCCGATAGTAGTAGTTACGGGTTAACTATCTTCGTGCATAGATGTTAAGATTATCCTTATTTTGTGCCGGCATCCACTGAATTGTTAAATACTTTCGTAGATGTATATTTCATCATTCTAAGAATATTATGCGTTAAATCAAAATGGGGAATCATAATTTATTATTATGTCGTATGTAAATAATAAACATAACGACCACTTTCTTTGCAACAAAGTATTCAGATGAGTATCCATTTTATGTAGAAGTTCATTGACTTACTAAATTGAGCTAACAAATCAGTGATTTTTCCATTCTCTAAGACATATAGCAAACGACCAAAACACTACTGATAAAAAATTCTCAGTCTCAGTCTGCAAGTTATGTAGCTTTGAGGTGTCCGCTCTCATGGAAGATGCTGATGCAGCTTCGCTGACCAGGCAGTATTCCAGGAATCACCGCATCTCGGTTCTCTGGGAGCAAACTTTCAAAATCATATAATTTATTTTTATTCTTATTGTAACTCTTGTCAGAGATAGTCGATCGACTTGTTTTGTAATAAATTGTGTTTTAAAAGGACAGTTTCTCGTTCAAAGTATTTGCATATTCTCATGAGGACATGATGGCAATCAAGTGAGTCACTTCCAAGTACCTACTCACCGTTAATTCACATGTAAATTAAAACATAAACACATTCACTTTTGATTTATAACCACGGCGTTGTGCCAAGATGATTGTTATTTTAAGTATTTCATCGCCCCTTGTATACCGTTCTGAGATGGCATCAAGGCACCCCCATGACGCGTATACGGGCACATGAACTAATAGTTCTTAAATTGGTCTTGATTAGTCCACATACCTGCAGCTGTCCATCTCTCCTGTTCCATTGTTTCCTCTACCTACAAGGATCACCGGATCACCCTTCAATTAACCAGACGATACGGGTCAATTCATTCTTTTGTACCTACGAATGGGATTGAGATGCCCTTTGTGAGCGTTGATTGCCTGTATGTCGTCTACCTTTGTACATTGTAGTTATCGAAATAGAGGTTTCGTTTTGATTTTGCCAATACTTATTGTAGAAGACGTGATCAGACAATCGCTCGCATTCGACAAATTCAATTACAGTATTCATTTTTTGCACGATCAATGCAGAATTTGCCAATCCTGAAATCAAATTTAGTATAACCTAATAAGTAAGTACTAACATGCTGTCTCTTGTGATGTGAGAAATATTCTACAACACCTTTATCCCTACGCAATTTGAATGTATTGTATTCTCTTTCTAGAGAGGTGGCGAAAATTTTAACGAAAACAAAATGACAGAAAAACATTTGATAGAGGTCTTTTGATCGAAAAACAAAATATAGATTGAACTTTTTACAGAAAATACGTTTGATCGGGTTGTTTATGATAGAATATCTCGTGCAAATTTTGATGTAGAACGTTTATAAAAACAGCAAAAATCTGTTTCCTTTATTCGCTAGGTAGTGCCACCCGGCACAATATCTATTTTTTGGATTAGGCCGTTGTTAAGGGTTCAAAATTCTGACCAGGCACCAGTAGTGTATCTTGTTTTAAAATAATGTGGTAAATATTATAAGAAAATATTTAGGTTTACTTCTAACATTGCTATAGAATGTTATTACTCAACCACCAAAAATTTTTAAAACTATTAAAACAAGACTGTCTTAATTTTTAGGCAGATATCAAGTGGTTTCAAAAAATCAATTTGGGTTTAGGGAGGGCAAGTTGACACATGATGCAATCGTAGAATTAACCAAACAATTAACTTTCCCAGCCATTGGAATAGAATCAATAAAACCACCATCTGTATCTTTGTCGGCTTGGCCAAGGTTTTTGACACAAGTAGACGTCTTCAACTGTTGCAAACCTTGAAAAATGCTGGAAAAAGAGGTATTCCGCTAAAATTGTTTAAGAGTTATTTAGATAACAGAAACCAGTGTGTTCAAAGAAATGATACTCTCAGTACATTCAGACAAGTAAAGAAAAAATTAGATGCTGTGCCTCTTCCTGCCCGATAATTGTACCATGATTTGCACTTTGATTGCTCACGAGTTACTCTTTTAATTTGTTTGAATTCTTTAATTGTTAATGATTGATACGTGAACCTTTTCACCTACTGTTATATTTTAATAAATTGAATACTTTTCCAGATAACTGACTTTATTTTGACATTCATATCCAAAATGTTACAAAATCTGTGTGCCTAGCAACAGATGAATATTTTAAATATGATTCATCGTTCAGGTCAATTTCGCCTTTGATGGAAATGATCAAAGCTTAACAAATAATATTCAACATATTTTCTTATTTCTCAAATATGCTGATTACTAAGGAAACAGACATAGGTGAGTTCAAGTTACAGATCCAGGAGGGTGGGTACTCTAGAGACTCTTGTCGATGTTTGAGTTAGTTCTGGTGACACTAAGGTTGTGCTAGTGGAATTTCTTTCTAAATTGGTAGAAGAAATTGAAGAACTTATAGGTGCATTAGAACTGCCTTGTTCACTTTGAAAAGAGATTTGCTCTACTGAAATAGTTCCCTGCCACTTCAAGACTACATGCTTCGTCAAATTTAATTCATTGTGAAACCACTCTTCGTGACCACTGAAAAATTTACAAAATCAGGATATATCATTTTGGAAAAAAGTGGAATATTTGTTGATAATTCTTCAGCTTCAGAAGATATGGATCAATGTCTATTATAGATGGCACAGAGTAGCCGTTGTCCCATCTAAACTTGAATAATATGTTGTGAAGTTCATTATTATGGATTTCTAAATTTCAATAAAACAGCAGAAAACATATTAGAAACAGTAAAAACAGAATGAACGGAAAAGTGAGGTTATTTCTTATTCTTTTTGTACGATTGAGTTTGTTGTACCTACAAGCTGTCAGTTACGCACCAAACCAATAATACAAGTTCATGATAAACAAAAACAAACCATTTACCTCAAGAAAACGACATTCCAGAAGCAGGCTCACATCGATTCAGGACAACACCGAAACCAGGTACAAACTTTAAATAAACTTTCCAAAACCCAACAACAATCCTAAACCGTGATACCTGAACAATTTCGTTAGAAATATTTACAATTATAACCTTAGATTTTTATGAATTTGTCAAACGTAGTGAAGGTAGTTTAGATTCAGCCAGTTAGACAATTCGTACTGAACTCTTGATACCAATAGTAATAGATTGTAGAACTGATGAATTTAGTAATTTAAGGTTGGTTTCTCCTAGAGTAGGTAAAGCTGAGCCCTGAGTAATTGAAATTGTTGTTGTTGGAGATAGATTGGATTATTTTTATTGAAAGCTGATTGATTTTTGAAAAATAGTTCATCTGAGTTTGGAGAAAATAAAACTGGAAAGAATGCCCAACTGCATCACTCCTTAGAGACAGAGAGACATTCATCTCTTCATTAGCGTACCGACTGAGCTGAAAAATAAACAGGTTAAGACAAGGGGTAAGGTGAGAAAAAATGTGTAGCCATGCATATAAATTTCAACAAATTAAATAAAAAAATATAAATAATGAATATAATATCATAATAGTATACTGGGCCACCGTATTGTATCACCTTTTATCACCTCTCCATATGTCTTTATCTACTTTGATTCATTTACATATATTCCATAAATTTAATTTATATCCTAGTCATTCAATTAGATCTACAATTATTTTTGAGATTTTTATTGTTACTCTCTCCTGGTTTATACTACTAAGCGTTATAACATGTTTTATCCATTTTATGTAAGTATGTGAATTTCAAAATATTAGTACTAACCCTTCAGTTAGTTTCCTTGTTTTTTACCTCTAGTCACCTGTCAAATGTTCATCCGTGTGCTCCTTGATTAGGCGTGGGTGGAAGTAGTCTTAATCTCTTCGTTTGACCTTGGAGAAACATATTTTTGATATATTTTACGAGAAAAAGTGAAAGGATAAAATAATAAAATGTATTGTGATATTTTGTCATGCTAACGGTACATCAATCAATCAGAAAAAAGTATGGTAGTGGTTATAGTTGAAGAAGCCTGTTGTACATTTCCATACTTGGATAAAGAAGAACTGAATAAATATAGAATCTGCTGTAGACTCGTTCCTGTATTGATATGGAAACTAATAGTTTAAAACATCCATAGGAACACATTTCCATAATTGATTTCGATACGTTCAACAAAATGTTCATTTCCTACCCTATCCAACCTCAATTTATCATAACCTGTCAGTTAGTGAACGTTCACGAAAAAGCGAAGGGATAGTCCTACCGTCTCCCTTCTTTTAATTTAATAAGTAAAGTGTTTCGAAATTAATCTGATAATCTTGGCATGGCCGGACATCTATCACGACTGACGTGGTTTTGCAGTTGTTCAACATATTTGTAACACGTTGCTTGTCATCGCGTCAAGCGGCATTAATATGACATGTGGAGATTGAAGTCAATAAGTAGATTAGGAAAACAGGGAAGTTTGCGATGGAACCATTCTGCCTGTTATATTTGCGGTGGAAAATAATCTTCTCTTTTCTCTTGGGTCGACCTGACATATTATTAATATAATAAGGATTTTGACTATCACACTTTATTAGAGTACCTAATATTAAAAAATAGAAATGTTTATTCATAAATATAAGAAATACAGTAATCAATTCTTCTTGTTAGTAAATTTTTGAATATCTTAATTGATTTGACCGATACTTAATGGATGTCCATAATTAATAAGAATTAAATGAAAAACACTTGTTTTTTAAAATATCCACAATATATTACTACACGTAATTTGTGACGCGTTTCGCTATTACTATAGCTTATTCAAACAAACAACGGTAATCAGTGAATGTACAATCCTATTTATAGTAGTTTGAAATTGGTAAGTACAAAGAATGTATTAATTATACAGGTATTTTCCTTAATATAGGAATTCATTCAGGTAATATTGTCAAAAAAATATGGAACATCCTGTATATTAAAATATTTTATTATCATTCAATACGTGGGTAACCTTTTTTCATTTTACAATTCAGTGCGTGAAGGAAGATATTATATTTTGAAACACAACTTGCCTCAACAGAACATAAACAAGAGTTTTCAAAAAGGCCACTGATAGTTTGATCTAGTAGTCGAGTTTAGAGTTTTGGCGTGCCCGCAGCTAGTGGGGGGAGTTTGGAAGACTAAAGATTAGATTCATGGAAAATGTTCCCAAAATGTATATACCCGAATTTATTGTAAGTATACATCTTTTTAGAATAACTTGTTCAAACCATAACCAGTCCAGGAGAGATTCATTAATTCTTTAATTCATTATTTCCTTTATTAATTTCAAATTTGTACATAGTGAAATAAATGTTTTTACATTTTTCTAAAGTGTCTATCTATAAATGATCAGTATCTACCTAGTTAGTGAATAACCCAATTCACGACAATATCACAAAGATGCACTTAATTATTGAAGATATTTAGGAGAGGTGAAAGTCATTGAGTAAATTATTGGATTTTTTCTTTTGTTGATCTTCAGAGCTTCTAAGAAATTAAGTTTCAAGCCTTTTCTTTCTGAATGCAAAATTTTAAAATCTGAATCGAAAGTATGGTTTTATTTGTGTTTAGAATTGTGTTTTGTTAAGAAAATTTTTATTTTGTCACTAGATTTTCCTAATAGGTTAATGAGCAATACTTAATTGGTTGTTGTTTCTGGATGGGATAGGCTTCGCTGATAGCAATTGAGTATTATTTCTTTTCAATAATTTGATCTATTAAGTGTGGATCATAGCCATTGTTATATGCTGTTTGTTTTATGATGTTGAGTTCTTTTTTGAAGTTGGAGTCTGACATAGGAATATTTAGTAGTAGTAGTAGTAGTAGAGCAGCATGATACAAAGACTACTAAATATCCTTATGTCAAACTCCAACTTCAAAAAAGAACTCAAGATTATAAAACAAACAGCATATGACAATGACTATGAACCACACTTAATACATCAAATTATTAAAAATAAAGAATACTCAATTGCTATCAGCGAAGTCTACTCCATCCAGAAACAACAATCAATTAAGTATTGCTCATTAATCTATTTAGGAAAATATAGTGACAAAATGAAATATTTCTTAACAAAACACAATTTTACAACTTCCTACAAAATAAACAATGCATCTTTGTGATAATACCCTGAATGAATTCCTAATTAATACCTTCTTTGGCTTCTTTCTACTTACCAATTTCAAACTACTATAAATACATTTACTGAATACCATTGTTTGTTTGAGCTATGGTAATAGCGAAACGCGTCACAAATTACGTGTAGTAATATATTGTGGACATTTTAAAAAACAAGTGTTTTTCATTTAATTCTTAGTAATTTTTTAATAGATTGTGTGCTAAACCTCTCACACCTATATCTTCTGGTGTATCTCAAAGTATGGAGTGATCGACAGTATCAAAGGCCTTTTCCAGATCTATAAAAACACCTATAGAACAAGTGCTCGAATCTGAGGATTCGCATATAGTTTTTGTCAAGAAATAGATTGCTTCATTGGTAGATTTTTTCCTCTAAAGCCATACTGAGATGTCAACAGTAGAAAATATGTGGTGACTCTTGTTTTTACGGTTTTTTCAAAGATGATAAAAGTGAAGTAGGTCTATGATTTGAAACATTTTCAGTATAGCCATTTTGGAAAATTGTAGGTATGAGTGATTTCTTTATAATATAAGAAAATATGCCTAGTTCGTAGGATTCATTCTAAATGTCCGTCAATGGTTCAGTCATGAAACTTGTAATGATCTTCAGAAATTCAGCGTTGATTCCATCAAGCCCGGGAGCCTTTTCGTTTTTTAGATTAATTATCGTATTTTTGACATCAGTAGTATTCGTTGGTGTTAGAAAAAGTTTACTTTGTTTTATATCTTTTTCAGTTCTGTGGTTAGGATTTTGTCTTATGTTTTTTTTCAAAATTTTCCCCTATATTCGCGAAGAAGTTAGTGAAAATATCAGCAGCATCTTTTGGATAGGTAACGATCTATTTTTTTTTCAATATTTTTAAGTATTCTTACTGTTTTCAACAATTTTCTATGATAATAATCGTTGACAGTCTCTACTTCCTTTCCCGTTTCTTTTTTTCTCATTAAATAGTAATTTTTCAAGTTGTCCAATTTTTCCTTTTACTTTCACTATTTTTTATTCCGAAGTGTATTGTTGATTTTTGTACATATGATGTGTATATGATGTCAATGAATTTTTATGTTGTTTATTCGAGATGATGCATGGGGTATATTTCATTTTTCCAATCAATATTTCTTATTGATTTTTGTAATGACTGTTCTTTTTTAAAAATATTTTTTATTTATTGAATCGTTTTTTGTTTTATTCAATACAATTTGTAATATCGTTATGTAGTGGTCTGTGATTGTGGTTGATATAGTGAGTGGTAATATGTTATTGAAGTTTCGTTGTTTGTTTTAATAAATATATGATCGCGACATGGTTCAGATCCATTTATCGCTCTTGTTGTAGCATTGATAGTTAAATGAAAGCCATACTCACTTATCATGTCGAGATAATTTCTTGAGTCTCCAGTTTTTGTCAATAAATCGATATTCATCTCACATAAAAATAAGCTGTATTTAATAATGTTTATCAATCTCTTTATCTAATATACTATTGAGCTGGTCAAGAAAGTCATCAATTCGACTTGCTGGAGATCTATAGATTGCATAAATGCAGAAGGTTAACTTATCTATAACCATTGCAATTTTTAGAGAGGATGGTTCGAACGGAGAGCACCGGGTCACCGATATCTGAAGTCAAGCAACGTTAGGCGAGGTCGGGCTTTGGATGGGTGACCAACGGACCTCCTTTCGAGATTTTCCTCGGATCGTGCTAGAAATCGCACGTAAAAAGGTGAGACCTCGTTAATCCTTGGCTCACACAAGTTTCGGCTTCTGGGGGCTGCCTTTCGTAAGGGGGCGAAAGATGGTTAACGGAAAAAACAATTTTAACCAATTTTTTTTTAGTATTATACCTACCTCCATTTATTTCAATATATTCATTGGAATGGTATATGTTTGCTTTTGCAAAGACCATTACACCAGCATTTTGGTTACAGCTACCTACATTATATATTGTCATGTAGTCGGCCATATTGAGCAAGAAGGTATCCGAGACTTGCCAGGTTACCGTTAAAACTATGCATTTGGAACATGTTTCAAATTCCTCAAGATAGATTTTAATGTCATCTATATTTTTATAAATCCTACAAATATAATTAACAGGAATCTTGAAGTTATTACATTTGCTGTTCATAGATAAAACTATATTTACTTCATTTGAATCATTTAGGGCGTATGTTACTATTTTTTCTACTATAATGTCTCTTATACAGTGCTGCTCTTTTCGGCCACTCTCCCCTGTTTACTTTTCAACGGTTTGACTTACAGACATGGTTCAAAAACCGTTTTGAATGATGTCACGTATACTACTTTTTGGAATAAAAGACATTGTGACATTGTGAAAGACAAGAATCACATAGTTGGAAAGAGAACTCAATTCTCTTTTCAACCGTCTAATTTTTTTCGGGTTTTGTTGAAATTTTTTTCACCTCATGAACTCGGAATATCAAGTATAAGTGCGGATCTGATGTGGAGCAATGGAACAAAAATATTTTGAATGGTATTATACTGATCCTACTTTTTGTGAGAAGATACATTGAAATTACTCTACAGATGGCGCTGGGGGCACATCAACTTGAAAATTGCGAAAATGCTTACTAACGAAAATAAAAAATATACGGTTGAAAAGGAATTCGAAGTATCTTTTCAGTAGTATAGTATCCCGACAAAATTCTGAATTTTCAAAAAATACTTTCACCTTGCTGTCACGAAAACTGTGTTGCTTAGAAACACCACGAGAGCTTGCTCGAGTCATGTTTAGTACAGCAACACAGTTTGAGCGACTGGCAAGGTGGAAGTTTTTGAAAATTTTGCGTTTTGAAGGGATATTCGATCAGACAATTTCACGAAAACATTAAATTATTATGGACTAAATGCGTATTGCAGGAACGGTTCATCATGTGTCATTAATGTCAGTTGAAGAGTTGACCGTCAAAGTGACGTTTCTAAATTTACAGTGATTGTTGTAACTATGGAAACGTATAAATAAAGAAGAGGCGAAACACCGATTTGAAAATACCACAGGCTGGAGACAGTGTTTTCGAAAAGTCCTTTTCTCATTGGTTTGAATTCAAAAGATGATGGCATTTGGTTGGTTTATATAATATGAGGGAAATCGCCAACGAAGTATAATTTGACCACCCCATGCCATTTGAAATTTTGGTGAGCTCCACGGCGCGCCCCCTATCGGCAATCGCATTGTCTTTTATTTCAAAAAGTAGAATTGGTGATACCATTCAAAACGGTTTTTGTTCCATGCTATTACGTCAAACTGTTCAAAAGTTAACAGGGGGGTGCTAAAAAAAGCCACAATGTGTATTCATCCATGTGAATGGATTAAATAATTTTAAATTATCCGACAGTCTTGACAATGATTATTTGGTTGCTACATATTGACAAAATATGATGATATCAATAAGATTTCGGTTCAGTGAAAGAAAGATAAATCACAAGCTGCTAGAGAAAAAAAGTTCAAATAAGAAGATAACATAGGTATGAATTATTTCCTTCTATGAGTAGAACCTGTGCGGACTCTAGTTTTTATTTATTTTTGTCCCATAAGGGATTTTTCAATTTTTTTTTCCGGAACAGGATACCCGAGTCTTTGGGAAAAAATGCTGTTTGCTAAGATCTTAGCTTGGAAAAGTTTGCCAATTTCTCATTTAGGTCATTTAGGGTTGGTGTAGCAGGTTCGCTATTTGATTTCGGGATGTTTATTTCATTAGTTTCTATTTCTTCCAAGTCTTCTGGAAATTATCTTTTTTCACAACCGCTTACCAAAGTAGCCTTTGACCCTTTCAGATCCCAAAGTTGATGTTTTCCCAGATATGACATTTTATGACAGCTTTCTCGCTCCAGAGCGAAAATATTGAAAAAACGCTCGATATCCACAGCTTTTGTTGAAAACGAACCTTTTCTTGCATGATGGAAAGTACAGACATAAATTCAAAGCTCCCTAAGTACCTGTGGTGTTGCTGAAGCTAGCATTGCTGCCTAGTAAACTGAAAGCCTTGGAATTCGTTATTTTTTTACTCAACCAAAAGTTATTTTCCTTTTGTCAGACAGATAAATTCTTGGATATTCGAATAGCTTATACATTTGAGATTACTATTGAGTGTTAATTTTTGTGTGCCTATATGTTGAATAAAGTGGCGATTGTTTTTATGCCTAAGAGCTGCGTTTCTGCAAAAAATAATGTTTTATCCTTTCTTTGTCGAGCGGCAATCAATCACTTTGCGCTCTAAATACACAATTAGCTAATTCCATCTACAAATAGTGTTGGTCACGTGAATACGCAACTTTCCTTCCATTTAACTATCTTCGTATATGCTTTAGATCTCAGTAGTAGCCCTCGAATTTGAATTACACGGTTTACTCTTGACGCATGTTCACCATATACAGTGTGTCTCACTTCTCATGGAAACACTTCCGTATCTTCCGTAATAATTGAGGTAGAATGATGAAATTCTCATGACTGATGGAAATCTTCAAAATGCACCTACCACCTCAATGGGGTTGGCCTAAGTTATATACACTGCCAGCCACTCGCGATGGAACAACCCATTTTTACGGTAAAACATACTAGGTGGCAAAATAGGCTCAAATTTTCTTCAGATTCGTGATAAGGACTACCAATTCACTACAGATACACTTTTTCTCTGAAAAAATATCAGTCCTGAATAATCCGATTTTGTCTCACTTCTTATGGAAACACCCCTTTATCTTTCCTAATAATTGAGGTAGAATGATGAAACTTTCAGGACTGATGAGAATGCTCAAAATGCACCTACCTCCCGAATGGGATTGGCCTAAGTGATATACACTGCCCGCCACTCGCGATGGAACAACCCGTTTTTTCGGTAAAACATACTAGGGGGCAAAATAGGCTCAAAATTCCTTCAGATTCGTGATCAGGACTATCAAACTTACTACAGTAATACTTTTTCCCTGAAAAAATTTCAGTCCTGAAAAATCCGAATTGTCTCACTTCTCATGGAAACACCCCGGTATCTTCCGTAATCAATGATGGAACTCTCAGGACTGATGAAAATGATCGACATGCAACTACCACCTGAACGGGGCTGGCCTAAGTGATATACATTGCTTGCCACTCGCGATGGAACAACCCATTATCCCGGATAGTTATATTAGGTGGCAAAATTGGCCCATAATTCCTTCAGATTCGTGTTCAGGATCCCCAAATTACTAATAATCCACCTGTTTCCTGGACAATTTTCAGTCCTGAAAAAATCGAATTTGTTTCACTACTTATGGAAACACCACTGTATTTTCCGTAATTTTTTACGTAGAACCAGTATCGATATATACACTAGAAATCAACTCAATGCAGGAAAATGGTCATTCTACGTAATATACACTGCACGCCAGCAGGGAAGGAACCACCCATTTTTCCATCGCTGCTGGCGTGCATATCATGTAGGATGACCCCTTTCGTGCAGTGAGTTCATTTCTAGTGTATTTATCTACCTAAAAAATTACGGAAGATACGGGGGTGTGTCCATGAGAAGTGAAACAAATTCGATTTTTTCAGGACTGAAAATTGTTCAGGAAACAACTGTATTATTAGTATTTGGGAATCCTGAACATGAATCCGAAGGAATTTTGGGCCAATTTTGCCCTCTGACATATCTTTCCGGGATAATGGGTTGTTCCATCGCGAGTGGCAGGCAGTGTTTATCACTTAGGCGAACCCCATTGAGGTGGTAGGTGCATTTTGAACATGACCATCAGTCCTGAGAGTTTCATCATTTTACCTCAATTATTACGGAAGATACAGGGGTGTTCCATGAGAAGTGAGACACACTGTATAAATTCACCTTGAAATAAACCAATCGTACGAAATGTCCGAGTCGAAACAAACGAAATTCCAAATGATCTGGGATCTGTTTTTGAACTTATGGTTCTTCCGATGTTTCCAAAGTTAGCTGACTATAAGCAGTTGATTCCCTGAAATGATTTGACCATCCATTTTCATTCACTCTAAGGACACATCGATATTTCTCATATGAATTCCTTCAGGGGCACATGCAATTACCGCAAAGTCAACAGGCACACAGTCACACAGAGTTACGCATTTGAACGTGTGCCCGGGAGTTAGGGTCGGCATTCGGCATATATGAGGGCGCCACGACACGCGGTTTGACACGGCGTCCACTCGGCGCAAAATCTCCGAACCGTGAACAGCCTAGCCGCCGCATCCCGGCTGACATTCTACTGGACCGGTCAGAATAGTTCCTGAGCAAATATTCAAATCCCAGTGGTTGTATCGTAGATTAGCACTTTCCTGTCTATTGTGAGCCTTTTATGTTTATTCAGTCAAGCACATATTTACAGAAAATGTAGTTACTAATGATGAGCCTAGGAAATCAAATTCACTACATAAAGGTAATGCACTGGGAGAGTCGATGATGAGTGCATACAAACCAACATACTTATACAAACAGGTAATTTGGGAACCTTATCACAGAATTGTACCATTAGTACGTCTTCATCCCGGAGAGAACTCTAATGTACACAGTAAAATATGGTTCCAATAAGACGGAGCTCCTCCATTATGCAGGACAAGTAAGAAATTTTCTAGATGATACATTTGAAAACAGATCGTTAGGACGACGTGGTACAATCAAGTGGCCAGCACGAAGTCCAGATCTTACACCTCTACACTTTTTTCTATGGGGTCATGTCAAAAGCATGGTCTATGTCGACAGACCTAATAAATTAGAAAATTTGAAGATTCGGATTAGGCGAGTAATGTCGGGAATTCCTCAAGAGCATTTGCCATCAATGGTGCTCAGATATCATAGATAATCTTATTGTGAAGAGACAAATGGACTGCAGTTTGAGCATTCATTACATACAGTAATTATGTGTAAAAACGAATTTTTTTTCTTTATATCAAATATTTCTTTAACCATCAATGTATTAATTGCAGTTTTCAATACCCAAAATTATCCCTTACATCGTGAGTGAATTTTTTTAATGAAATAACTTTCAATGTACCACATAATTTTTTTTTAAAAAGACTTACGTACGCCACTGTCTGAATCAAATTGCCATATCGCTTGAAATATCCAACTGGATACATTCCCCGATTGAGAAAAATTTTGAACAAATTGAGAAATAGGTGAGTGAATTACAGAGATGGACACAACAATACGAAACACACTGTATCTATCGAAAGAGTTAAAGTAATAGTACTATTGAAATGAGTAAAAACAAGCTTCTTAGCGATACTAAACATGACAGGTTTCAATTTCAAAAAAATGCCTATGACGTCACTTCTCCACCAATGGCACATCTAAAAAATATTTTATTTCATAGAAAGGTACAAAGTGAACTTTCATTTTTTCGATACCCATCATATTAACTGAGAAAAATGAGCGGGTCTATACATTTGACTAACTGTGTATGAAAAGAAAATGAAATAAAAAGAAAATGAAATAAAAAGAAAACTGATTTACCTTTTTAACAGGATTCCTCACAAAAGTACAATAACCTGTAGGATGACAGGGTATATACAGGGTATCCAGAATAAAGAGGACCAACTCCGATGGTAGAATTTTCATTTCATTTTAAGGCTATAATTTCCAATAAACATATACCCTAAGATGAATAATAACCGAGTTACAGGATGTTGAAAATTACAAAAAAAAAAATGTTTTCCGGAGTAACTCCATAACGGCTCAACTTTTTCTAATGAAATTTGGTATGTCATATGACAGCACTCGGTTCCAAATTTCAATGTTAATCATGAGTTTGTAATTTCAAACAGAAGCGTACGGCAGGTGGGTGACCCTTATCGCCCCTCCCTAATTTCCACGCCACTGGATTAATGTCGATTTTGTCTTCTTTTCCTTAATTCCCAATATTTCCTATACAAAAAAGAGATAGGTTTTATTAACAAAAATATCAACAGGATTTTTTAAGTTGAATAAATGCGTGCGTATGTGAAATGGAAAGTCACTGTTGAATTTTGTTAAACGTTGCTATGCCTTTTGTATTGAAAATCATGGCGTTATTGTGAAACTTTAAAAATATTGTGCCCACAGTTGTATTTCTCGAAGAATTTCAGAAGATGCGGAAAAAAATTATAGCTACCTACTTACTAAGGATTAGCAACCCATGCCTTCTCTATTTCTCCAAAACATTTGGGTTGCAGGAGGTTTTGTTCACAATGATATCCATAATTATGCATTGGTTTCGGAACAGTTCTGAACAGATGTCATTTAAAAGGCATTAGTGTATTATCCAATCACGAAAATAGTGTGCCAATAGTCAATTGTCAGTTAAAGCATTACTGCCTGAATCCATCGATTAATTTTATCGTAAAATTACTGATTGTACGTGTATACGACATGGACAAATATACGACTGCAGAATATACAGATGTAGTATACACCTACGGAGAAGCAAGAGGAAATCCCAGAACTGCTGCTAGATTATATTTTTGTTGTTGTTAAAATTGTTAATTCCGTCAACCGATTGCACCCCTACGCGCAACCCTCAGAAGTTTTCGAGAGACTTGTGTGAGCTAGGAAAGACGCAGCTCTTACCTATCAACGTGTGATGCCATGCACGAGACCGGTGAATCGGTGGATCGAACCCACGACCCCACGCATGCGAGGCGAACGCACTACCAGCCGACCACCACGGCCCATATGAACAAAAATTTCCGAATAGGCACCAACAGACTCATAAAACTTTTGCAGCAGGTACTCAAAGAGCCAGAAAGAGAAACTTGAGCCTTATAAAAATGATTTTGGAGCTAAAAGAACTGTTAGAAACAATGATTTATAAGATGAAGTCAACCAACACTAGGACTCTTGCTAGGACTCTTGCTACAACTCTGAATATTTCAAAATCAACCATATGGAGAGTAGTTCATGAAGAAGAGCTATATCCGTTTCGTTTGAAAAAAGTAATGGCTATAGGGCCAGATGATTTCAGATCCCGCTTAAGTTTCTGTGAATGGTACCTATCTGAACAAATGCAGAGAGCGAAACGATTTTCCTAGATACGTTCTATTTACTGGTGAGGCGCATTTCACCAGAGGAGGGTGTTTTAGCAGTCATAATAGCCATATTTGGTAAGAAGAAAATCCATATGGGGTTTATTTTAGGGGATACCAACAAAAACTTGGGATAAACATTCGGGCTGAAATTGTAGAGAATCATATCATTGGACCATATATATTTCCTCGGATATTGAATGGGGATATTTACACCACATTTTTACGTTACACACTGCAAGAATTATTGGAGGATGTACCAATTTGGGTCTGTCAGAAAATGTGGTACCGATATGACGGTGCACCCGTCCATTTCCAGACAACTGTACGTGACCAAATGAACATCAATTTTCATAATAGATGGATTGGAAGAGGTGGTCCAATAAACTGGCCGGCACGCTATCCCGATCTGAATCCATTAGATTTTTCCTTTGGGGATACCTCAAGTCATTAGTATACGAAACTCCAGCGGAAAGTGAAGGTGAAATAATGTTGTGATTGTCCTGAACGTACATGACTGCTTGGTTGCTAGAAATGTCAAAAAATAATCCTTTTTATCTAATGAACCAAATAAATCAAAATAAATAACTGAAAATGATAGTAGTGTCATTTAATACAGCATCAACAATTTCTTCATCACATTTTACACTCACCTCGCATTATTATGATTCAAATCAATTCGCATTTCAGGCCGAACTCACTCGGCTCCCTTCATTTGATTTACTTCAATCCCAATTCAAAACAAACATAAAGCTCCTTCTGTTATTGAAAATGCCTAATTGGATTAAAACTTTCCATATTTTCTACCTTATTATTATGCAGGCTAGTATCAGTTTTAATTCCGATTGAATTATAAGTTGCAATCCTTTTCTTCTGTTTGTTGTATTATTCGGTATAAATCCGGGGCTCTCGTCGAAAACGAACGAAAACCCAGAGATTCTTTTTCATGTTCGAAAATTGATTAAAACTTTTAGACGCTTCAGTGTATTTAAGAGCATAAATTCTATGCATACTTCGATATTGAATTAAAGTGTTGTAATCAAACTCCCGGAGTATTTTCCTTGCCGCGCTACGGAGAGAAATTTATTTATGTGTTGTTCTTCTTTTCCCTTCGCGAAATAAAACATAAAAATGCAATTGACACCACGTCTGCAGGTTTATATTATTTTTATTGCTAGCCTGAAATTGATTGCTTCGTAAATTAAGACGGGGAAGAGGTGATTTATCATTCTTTTATTTGTCGAATACACTGTATGAAATATTTTCATTTTCTTTGAGCTCTCTGTCGAATCGAAGTTTATTCGAGGAAGTAATTGAGCGATAACCATTCTTTCCGTGTTAACGGTAGAAAATTCGATGTCTTATGAATAAGCTTCTGCCATCTTTAGTATAATGAGTATAAATCAACAAGGTGACAATCTTTTAATTCTGTAAGTAGTGAATTGAATCTTGTTACAATAGAATATAAGTGAATCTTATCAACTGTTTAAGAGACACTGGTCACCAACTACTTCTTTCCAGAAATTCAAGGAGCATAAATGCACTTTTTTCAGGTAACATTTGTTACGGTCTCATAAATGCTTATGTTACTCTTTGCCTGGTTCGACTACCACAAGTAGTATTGCCTTCGGATTTCGCCTGGATGAAACTCTCTATTTTATTCGAGGTTGATTTTGATGACCACCTGATGTATATTCGTTAATATATTGGCTGCAAGTCGGTATATCAGAAAACCTTCCACATCAACTAAACCTTTTTGCTATTGAAAATCGCTTGGATCATGGTTCATGGCATCTTCCTTTAGCATAGCTGCGGCTTCACTCGGCTTGATCATATTAACCTTCGTACAGCTACTTGGATGCTTTCAGGGTGATTTATCGCCTGTTTCACATATTTCTGCTGATCTCTTCTCTTCATATATCAACTATAAACCTGCTCCTCTGATGGAAATAATCCTACGAAAGTAAACAGATTGTAAACAAACAACAACCAAACACAACCCCACTTCTATCATTGAATAATGATCTCTCTCTACCGAAAAGTGACTTTCATACCTTTTCTATTGATGGCATTCCTTTTCATTGTGGTTTTGCATTCCTTAAACATTTCCTGGAGAAATTCGGGAATGTATTCATGAATTTCTTGTCATTTCTGTCATATCCATGACAAGTGAAAAGTGACTTATCATTCTGTCATGTCATCTTCAAGTTTCTCCTCTTTCAGCAAACTAGAGCTTCATAAAAAAAGCCATTTCTTCTTTTTTTGGTCCAGACCAGACACGTGAAGAGCATCGTATTTTTACCGATTTTTGAGATTTTATGTGTTTCAAATTACAAAACTTTTGATTTATCCTAGGACAGATAATCAATACCCAACTTTGGTCGGATTCATATTGAAACAACGTAAGTCTTTGAACTGAACTGCCACACTCCATCAAATGTATGTTTTATTTTACTTTACTTTTATGCTTCGGAACCCATCTTACTAGCTTTTAAACTCATCTCACTTGCCGTTATAAAATATTTTCTGAAAGATATTTCCTTTCAGGCCTTCTTCTATCAAGTAGTATAACTTTCTACTGATATCATAACGCTTATCTTATTGCATGCCAACGCACATTCTTAAGCTTATTCTTTGCACGATACCTTCTCGTAGCTTGTATTCTTTGCACTGTACAGCCAAGAATCTAAGAAGTCAACCGTAATTGTGGAAGCGAACATCTTGCTCTGGAGGAGATCCAAGGTAGTAGTCGAGAGAGCTTTGCTGAAATTCACCAACACTCCAAAGTCAAGGTAACCTTCTTAACATTATTTATTCACTTCTGTGGGACCATTGGATAAATAAAGGACGAAATCCGTATCTCGATGTCATCGAGCCCTACGAGAAAAGTGCGTCAAATAATATAAAATAGTAATTTTGAGTTTGGTCAACTTGCTTCATTGAAAATCACATAGATAAGTGTAAACCGGTGGTATGCATACCGAGGGTAACTGTATTCTTCCATAAGTACAATAATTACAGCCGTATGCATAGTCAATCGCCAGCGACTCGCCAGAGTTTCGCCGTTCGCTACACAAGGATTATAATGCACAGTCGAGCTCCAAAAGAGTGACAACTACGGGATAAGTCACATTTTGGCGAAACGCTGGCGATGTACCACTTTTTTGGAGCTCGACTGTGCATTATAGTTCTTGTGTAGCGAGCGGCGAAACTCTGGCGAATCGCTGGAATTGACTATGCATACGGCTGTTACTATTGTCGGATTCAGATGTATTGTTGATCCTTTGCATTTCTTGTATACGAACCATTGTATTTAAATAGTTTGTTATTGTTCATTAATTTTCGCATAACGCCAATTGTCAAATTGTACTGTCAATTTCTATCTTCTTCTTCTTTTATCTTTTTCTTCTTCTTCTATGTTTATGGCCTGTTGATTTTTGCGGTTGGCCACGGTAGCCAGAATCCGCAGCCAAGGTCTTCTCATTTACTCTTCTTCTTCTTCCTCATCTACATTAGGGTGAAGCCACCTGCCTTCTGTCTTCTATTTAACTTTTCTAACACTCTTTTCCGTCAATCTTTAATCAATAAATCATATTTCTTACTTATCAGGGTTCATTAGTTGCTGTTTTGGAATTTTGTGAAAATAGACAATGACCCTGACACTTTGTTATTGTTGTTAAAATTGTTATTTCTGTCAACCTGTTGCACCCGTATGCGCAACCTTCAGAAGTCAGACACTTGTGCAGCCCCTACTTTTAACGTGTGATGCCATGCACGAGATGGGTGAATCTGCTGGGAATCGAACCCACGATCCTCCGCTTGAGAGGCGAGTACTCTACCAGCCCACCACCACGGCCAATGCACTGAATACATGCCATCCTATTGGTAGTCAATTTAATTTTCTATTTCTTGAATAGAATTCACGTCAAAGGTTCCGAAAATTCAATTATTCGTTTAACTTTAGTAGATTTCGAAATTTTTTCAATATTCCATACTCCTCCATCACTTCACATTTCGCTGGAATCGACTCCAACTAGAGAATTCCAAATGGAACACCCTGTAAATTTTACCCTTTTTGTATTCTAGAGATACCTCTGAGTACGAAAAAAATTGTATCAGAGAGCTTTGGAAGCACTTCAATCACTGCGATAGAAATAAACGATGAGTAGTAAATATTGTAAACAGTTTCGTCCGCCTAGCTAAGTACCTAAGTACCTATAGCGGCTTGAAGTTTCTGATACCACTAATTGTTGATAAAGTAATTTTTTTCAAAATACGTCTTTTAGTCAGACATTTTTTAGATTTTAGTTTTCTCGACGAATTCGAATCGAATCGAATCGAAAATCAGATGGATAACAATCCTAATACAATAATCAACTTTTGAAAAATCATGAGGAAGTTGAGAGAATTCAATGGAGTCAGTGGCGCACCCAAGGGGGGACATGCACGTGGGCACAATCCCCCCCCCCGAACTCAAACAGACCAACCACTATTCTTGCACAGTTTGCATAACCCAATTGAAGATGAAAGTTCTGTCAAAAAATCTTCTCTTTTAAGTACATTTTTGGGGTTTAATATATGTTCTCCTGTCCTATCTCTTAATACTACTTAAAAGACAACAAGTGCTGCAACATCGAGTGCATTTGTCATTGTCAGAATCTCGCAGAGATCGGATGAAACAGATGTGTCGATCCAGGATATATCTTTATGGAAAGATAAGGAATTCAAATCAGGTGCGTTCCTTTTGCTTAGTTCTTTGGCCCAGTCACAGTTCATCGGTAGAGAAGCTTCTCGGATACAGTCTTCCTTTATCTAAAATCCTCCAACTGCGTTTACGATTGATAATGCTGAAGCGCAGTTCAAAAATATTTTCGATGAAGCAAAACAGATCGAGGATATGTTTGACATTGAAATAAAAATCCCTAGATTGGCCTCAAAGCAAACAAATCGAGCTAACGTACTCACTGTATGTGCTATGGATCATTATCGAAAATCAGTCGAACATAAATCACTTCACAAAAAATGCATGGTTTTATTACTTGCAGAAAGTTTCCCTTCTGGATAAAAATGTAAGCACTTTTTAGACCTTGCTGAGTTTTATAGTCTTGATATCCAGGAATTCAGAAGGAATATTCTGGAGGCAGAACTGTAGATGTGGTACCAGAAATTCAACAAAACCGGTTCTCTACAAAGACACAAAACGGTACTTGATGCATTGAATCAATATAATCAAGGTTATTGCTCAAAAGTTTTCATACTACTCAAAATATTCGAGACTCTACCGGTATCGGCCAGTTCACCGGAAAGTTCATTCTCAACATTACGTCGACTGAAATCTTATTTGGGAAATACAACCCGTGAACACAGACTGAATGGCACATTTCAATGTTCATGGAAGTCTTCGTTGACCCAAATGATGTAATGGCAGTTCTGCAGGAGAATGGACCAAGAAGGCTTGATTTTGTTTTATGAATATTGAAATAGGTATTTTTTGTATTTTACTTATTTTTACAAATACCTCGTTCATGATCCTTACCAGACGTTATAATTCTTGTTCCATTGAAGAGGTCAACACTCCATCGCGCAACTGAAATGAATTAAAGAAAGAGGAGTGAGAGGCAGATTAAAGCAATTTTTCTGCACTCGTGACAAAAAAATCATTTCTGAAGAAACTTTCAGTTTGCTATGGTTGAGCATTCTATCGTTATTCTGAAATACACATGACCTTGACCTTAAAAAAATTGTCATGCGGTGCTATTTTCGATCAGCATGCAGTCATGTGTGCCCCCCATAATATCATCCTTGATGCGCCACTGGCTCAAGTATGTTGTGAGTACAAAATTTTACGAAACCAGATTCATTACTTCAATTTTATGTGTAAATAAATCAATTATTAAATAAGTCAAACATTTGGAAGGCACTCTATTCGCTCGTAGCTGAATCAAACTTTGAAATTCTTGATGGAACACTCTGAATGGTTGTAGATTTTTCGATTTCGCAAAGAAATCCATGTAGCTCTATACAGGGTGTAACAAAAGTACGTTAAAATATTCAAGTGACGTATTCCTGAGACAATTTTAAGAAAAAAGTCTAAAAACACTTGGGTCCGGAAATGCTTCGTTTCGGAGATACATGGTGTTGAAATTGAATTTTTTTGTTCGTTTTTTAAAAGTAACTTTTGCAAAAAATAAGTTATTTGCACGAAATTTGGTACCCGAAGTTTTTTTGACGTGGGAAATCATAATTTCGTATTAATTTTCATGTAACATCTAGAGGGCGCTGCGTACGCTGTCATTATTTATTCCAAATTGCTTTTCAAACTGCTTAATCAATCGAAGTTAAAAAAAATTTGTCAGGTTCAATTATTCAATTAGAAAGTGCTACATTTCGGAGTTTGTAAAAAAAACAATTCGGAGAAGTACTATGATATTTATTAGGCAATTAAACATATAAAAATTGAAGAAACAACTATTACAACAACTGTTCAAAGTGACGACCCCCAATAGTAATACAAGCTTCTGCTCTCCTCATCAAAGAATTCCGCACCCGTTGAAAAATGCCGGGAGTGTTTCTTATCGTTTCGCAGCAAGCTTTGATGCGACCCCTTAACATTTCCTTGTTTTCAATGGGGCTAGCAGAAACTAGTGATTTTAGGTGTCCACAAAAGAAAAAAATCGACGGGATTGAGGTCCGGTGACCTAAGGTGCCAATGCTGAGTGCCTCCTCTTCCTATCCATCGTTGGGGATATGCTACGTCTTAGAAATTTCTTGTTATCAGGCATACACCAAGAGTGATATCGGAGACCAAGGGGAACATCTTCCATAAGCTGGGGAAGCTCGTGTTCCAAAAAATGTTGGTAAGCATCTCCATTCAAACGTAAGGGGAGAAAATAGGGCCCAACTAAATAATATCGAATTATGCCTACCCATACATTAAAAGAGAATCTATCTTGGAAATGAGTTTGCGTTATCGCATGTGGGTTATCTTCCGCCCGGATGTGGTTGTTATGGAAGTTCATGATACCATTTCTTGAAAAATTAGCCTCATCTGTGAAGAGGATTTTCGATAAAATTTGGGGATGTTGTTCGACTTTTCTTTGAACCAATTGAGCAAATTCGATATGCGCTGGTTGAAAATCACGTAGCCTAACTGCCTGGACACGCTGAATATGAAAAGGATATAATTGCTGTTCCTTTAAAATTCTGTAAACGGTCATGTGACTCACATTTAAAGTTTGACAAATTTTTCTTGTACTTGTCTCTGGATGTTCACTAATTTCTTCGAGAACGGCCACCTCCAATTCCACAGTTCTTATAGTCCGTGGCCGTCCTACTGCGGAATTTCTTTCAAAGCTTCCAGATTCGGAAAGTTGCCGGAAAAGATTCGCAAATGTCGCTGCACAAGTAGTGACACGTTGGGGATACCTTTCCTGATAGATGCGTCTGGCTTCGGTTGAATTTCAGTCAGCCAAGCCGTATGCAAAAATCATATCAGCCTTTTCAGCAGCGCCCTCTAGATGTTATATAAAAATTAATACGGAATTATGATTTCTCACTTCAAAAAAACCCAGGGTACCAAATTTCGTGCAAATTTTTGCAAAAGTTACTTTTAAAAAACGAACAGAAAAATTTAATTTCAACACCCTGTATCTCCGAAACGAAGCATTTCCGAACACAAGTTGACATAGACTTTTTTTCTTAAAATTGTCTCAGAAATGCGTCACTTGAATATTTTAACGTACTTATGTTACACCCTGTATAATAACGGAAACGAATAGTGCTCTCTCAATTTTTCTTATTTATTCCAATTCTCATCACAGAATCCTCAGTGTGCTATGGGCACAAAAATAACTTTGACAAGAAAGAAATTAGTATACATCAATAAATTAATGAACGCGTATACCTAAACATGTATACAAGAGATGAAGTAGTGAACATGCTATTATTTTATGGCGAATACAAAAAACTTTGAGGAATGCAGCAATTTTGTATGTTGAAAGGTATCCCAAACAGCCATCATCCATGTTTTCGAAACTTCCTCTTTGTTAGGAAACAACTAAGACGAGTAAGTTTCAACCATGCATGAAACTTTTATCATTGATGAGGTGACAAAAATCAATGTTTCCATTAGAGAAATTTGCTATGAGTTACTAGTTAGTCATGACTGTCATAAGTCAGCAAGAAATGGTTGTGGAAAAGCACAATTAAAGGTCATTCAAGTATCAAGTGCACCAGTATTTGTATGAAAGTGATGGAAACGGAAGATTCCTTTATTACGATTCGTTGCTTCAGAATGCTTCTGATGCCACGAGTGGTCGCAATACTATCGATAGTAATTATGTCAGAAATCAACGAGGTCAAATTGCTTGGTAACACCACGAGTCCTTTAGGACGAGTGGTGTTACCTCAAAGTAATTTGATCGAGTTTAAGATTTCTGACAGAATTATCGATAGTATTGTGATAACGAGTAGTATTTATTGAGATAATTTCACGAACCAACAAAGTAAAAAAAGTTCCATTGTCGTGAATTCTTCAATAGATACGCATTGGTAATGCGGCGGTGTGTTGGAAATAGGTGTCTGTCAGAGAGAAGCGGAAAGCGCTTTGCTAGATAAAGCATAATAGCGCTATAGACCACTGAACTGCTTCAAATAAATCCAGCGGAAAATAAAGCGATTCTTGCTTGGTTTATGCAACGTGCCCAAGAACTAAGCTTATGACCAAGAACTAATAACTAACGATTCAACACAAGCAAATTAATCAGGGCGTTTACGCAATCCTCCCTAGTACTAAGAACTAAGAATTAATACCAAAAAGTTGGTCAACTTTTAACTAAGAACTAAGTTCTTAGTCAAAAAAGGAAGTGCGCATGCGCCGGATGAAATATTTCGTTTACAATGACAGTTTGTCATTGTATCACAGTTTGTTTGAGCATGCGCGAATTTCTTCACTAAGAACTAACAGGAGGCTGCATAAACACCATAGCTTTCTTAGGTATAGTGCTTAGTTACTAGTTATTAGTCTTAGGAATTTAGAAGTGTTGCATAAACCAAGCATCATTCATCTGTAGCGGCTGGAAGACCTGCCAGCCGTTCACCACGTGAATCGTAAAAGCGGCTGCAGCCGCTGCTTGCTGTTACACGCAACTGCTGCATGCTGTTAGACGCACCCATTGACAGCTTAACGCTTAACCACTAAACTAACCAGTTTTAGGCTCAATATTTCTAGTTCGTTTCGTATTGTTGTTTTCAAGTTTTAAGAAGAATAATATTGCGGAAAATACTTCATAATTAGATAAGAAATAATGGAGAAACAACAATAATATATATTATACTTATTGCGAAAAACTTTTGAAGATACTTATCTTATATATTTGAATGAAAAATGCAATGTGGAAGAAAACAAAAATGCGAAATCAATCAGTGAAGTACAAAAAAAGCGTCTGGAAATTTCAACCAAGTGTTCACGAAAAAATAAATTGAATAAAGTTGTTTGAAATATTAGATTCATGTAGTCAAATATAGGTACACATTCGATTGATATAATTTTTTAATCGATGGACCTACTCATTGTTGAAATGCAAGGAGTCCTCAAAATATTTTCAGACGTATTCGAAATATCTAGTAAATACATATAATTATGAAATATTATCTGTTAATGGAGTGATGTAATTTCAACAAGATGGGGCTCCGGCTCATAACGCCGTCAAAGTCATGATGAGCGAATAATTGCAACGTTGGCCTGGTGAGATCACCTGATTTCACCATTTTGGACTTTCTTGTGGGGTTATGTCAAAGAACGAGTGTTTCATACACCACCTCAAACAATTGAAATGTTACTATATCGCATTCGTGAAGTTTTTGCGAAACGCCAGAAAATTGGCGGAATGCACTTCGAACATTTAATTCTCTTCAAATAATCTAGGTAGTATTTTCTTTGTTTTTTCTTTGTTTGAATACATTTCTCTTCTGTTTTTGATTTTAGTTTTATTGAATTATATTCCCACAGCATACTGTGGAAATGAGTCTTCAACAATCAATTAGTGTATTACGGTTGTTATCCGTCCGATTTTCGATTTGAATCCTGTTATGGGTTTATTTTGCACTAGTAAACCCTTTCTGTTTTGACACAATTTTTTGTCATTGATATAAACTTTCCACTCTGTTTGCCACTGTTTCAAAATGATTACTTGATCGTTGTCATATGCGCAGCTCTTGTTGTATTTTAGTACTCACCTTTGCCGTACCTACTAGTACGAGCAGACATGAACTAACCTTAAGGTAATGACAGTTATCAGTTGTTCTATTTTGCGAAATGACAGCGTTATTTTGCAAACATGCTTTTGGTTAGTCTATTGTTTGCCGCAGTGGAGGGCCTGATACGGGCCCACTCACGTTCAAACCTAGTCTATTGTTTTGTGTTTAGTACACAAAACCGTAGGAGTTCTGTTCATCTGAGTCGTCCAATTGTCCCAAGGAGTAGCTCCGAGCAGCTCGAGGTAGTTCCTGGACTGATCTCACAGACCACGAACGAACAAGGAAGCGCTTTGTCTAACAGTGACGTCTGAGTCATTTTGAGTGACGTTTTCCAGTTCGATATTTGATGAGTAACATCTGTCTAACTAACCAATTTGAAGATTTCCAATTGAATTTTGATCATCTCTGGTGGATCTTGGGAAAATTCAAATCTGGAGATTTCCTCATATTGTTTGCGATATTTGACGCTGTATATTTTTGAGGGGATCCCTTTTCGGTGTCCGGATTTTTGAGGTTATCATTTCTTCATCGGACAAACCGCTGGAACAAGAAACTATCTATCAGACAGCAAACAGACCACCAAAGCTGTTACCAGAACCCTTCCACTTAATAGAGGTTAGTATTTGCATTTGGGCTCTTCAAGTATTAATAATAATCGAAGAAAACAGAGTTCTATGGGAGATCGTTTAGTAACGAACAGTCGTTACCGACCGATGATGAACCCTTTACTCCCATATACACCTACTACGTAGGCTTATTATGGCAAGTACCTGTCAGAAAACAACTACTCCCCTGGCTAAGACCACGACGGGTATTGAATTGAATCTAACAGATACTTGTGCAACGTTCCTCAAAGCATCAGAGGACGCAGTTGCAAGTGCCCTTTGTGACCAACTAGCAAATTTATGTTCTGATTTGGACTGGGTGACCACCTGCAGACTAGTTTCGAGGTTGTTGCCTCTCATCAGTGCAAGGGTAGGTCAACACAGACAGCACTGAAGCCATCTGCTCCCCGTCCAAATCATTACATACTTCGCTGGTTTGGTCAACTCTGGTTCTGGAGTGTTCTCCCTCTGCTCGCTAGGTGGAGCGGCCTAGAAACCGCTTCACCGTGTGACCCAGAGTTGACCAAACTAGCGGAGTGTCAACAAATGCGTGCACTCGGATAGTAGGAAGTTAGGACGCATTGCCTCTTCCTGCTAGCTCAGTACCACCTATCCGAAGTATAGCATCGTCGCAAAATCTCAGCAACTCCGGAGCTCTTCATTTATTTGGAAAACCAGCAGGAACGTGTCTGACATACGAATTCTTCTTGGATTTGTTGGTGTTGCCAACCAACGAGGTTCCATTAATTCGCATGCCAGGTCGAAGATCGCTAAAAACCAGAAATACTATTTACACTTGACTCTACTATACACTACTGAGCCATCCAGAAGTGAGGGCTTCTCTCCTGGGAATTGTCCGAGCCCTCGGGCGGCTCCTGGATGACTGACTAAAACAGCCATTTGAGCCTTTATTTATACACTGGCCGAACATTTTAGTCGGCCAATGGTATAACAATTTACTGGTAGGCGGAGCCTATTAGAGCTCTCGCCTCCAGATATACTCTCCGAGTATTTTTCAAAACTCTAGTATTTCTGGCACATCATGACAGGAGTGTTAACAAATGCGTGCACTTGGATCGGAAATTGGAGGACAACTTGCCTTATCCGGCTAGCTCAAGCGTCTCTAAGTGCAGTATCGTCGCAATTATCCAGCAACTCCGGAACTCTTCTTTCAGGATCAGTCAGGAACAGTACAAATTCCTTCTTAATGTCGTTGGTGTTAACAAACGACATTACATATATCTAAGCCAGGCCGTAGATTCCTAGAGCAAGCTATGACCTGGCCAGAAATACTAATAACACCAGAGCCACCCGGGCTACCACTCGGTAGGACAACTACACAATGATCTGTGGCTCCCGGATGACTGCTTAAAACAGCCAAAAAGGAGCTCTTAAATAGGAAATATGCATATTTGCTTCAGCCAATGCCAAAGAAAAGTCGCTGGTGGGCGAAGCCTATCGGAGCTCCGCTCCCAGATATACTCTTCGAGTAAAATTTTATTTTAGTATTTCTGGCTGAGGATGACAGGAGTGTGTGATGATTTGGACGGGTCACAGATGGCTCCAGTGCTGTCTGTGTTGACCTACCCTTGCACTGATGAGAGACAACAACCTCGAAACTAGTCTGCAGGTGGTCACCCTGTCCAAATCAAAACATAATTTTGCTAGTTGGTCATAGAGTGCACTTGCAACTGCGTCCTCTGATGCTTTGAGAAACTTTGCACAAGTATCTGTTGGATTTAATTCAATACTCGTCGTGGTCTTAGCCAGGGGAGTAGTTGTTTTCTGACATATACTTGCCATAATAAGCCTACATAGTAGGGGTATATGGGAGTAAAGGGTTCATCGTCGGTTGGTAACGACTGTTTGTTACTAATAATAATAATGTTTATTCAGGATATCAAAAAAAAAATTTAAATGTATAAATGTATAACAATAAAGAATATATGAAATTATACGATAAAATTGTTTCTTTAAATAAACAAGAAAAAACCCACACAAGGAAACCTTGTGCGTGGGTATATCCATGAAATAGATTCTATTTTGGGGTGCTCCGCTACTGTTCCGTTGTTCCCACTACCGTTTATTGGTGATTCACAACTGTGATTGTTCCACTGTTCCGTTGTTCCACTGTTTCCGCTACTGTGTATTGTACCGCTGGAGTGCCACTGTTCCTCTGTTGTTCTGCATTCCTTCTCTGTTCGTCCCCTTTGATTGGTATTCCCTGTTGATGGTATTCGTCCTAGATGTACACGTACTCACCAAGGCACTGGATTCATAAACTACAACTGTTGAACTGGCATTATTGAGAAAATCTACTTACTATCAGATAAGTTTATCTTAAGATTGAGCCCATAAGATACATTAAAATTGTTATAATAACGTCACAGGCAAAGCCCTCACTGTAGGTTTGATATTGATATATTCAAACGATACACTACTCCCAATAATAACTTCAATTCATCTTGCCATATTTACATTCATTTAATTTTGTATTGTGTGTCGAATTGTGCACATACAGTGTGTGTAACATCGATCAATATATTTAGCAAGGGATATGACTATTTCTTTTATTCTGATCCAAGTCATCCAAGCATAAGGGAAGACAAACCCTCTACATATTTATTTATTATTTTTTAATACCATTACCAATATTTCCGTTATATTAGTGCAGTGGGTTGTCCCATTCTATCAGGGTGGTTTCGGATTTTTCACTGGCGATAAGTCCGTTGCGTTCCGGAAAATTAAACTCCATATTTCAATATTTTCGAAATCTATTTTTATTGTCGAACCCACGCCAACTACTGAGCTCCCGGGCAAGTTAGTGGCGTGAAACATAATTGCACTTTCACTGCTCTCCATTCCTAAATTTTGCCATCAACAAACCATAAATACTACAACTCTTTACCCAATAATTTTCAGAACTATAATATAATCAACTTCAAAAAGAAACTGAAAGAACTATTATATAACTGAAATGCTCATATTAGATATACTTCTGACAATGCTTGTACAATTGATTGATTATTTCTCTCTAATGATAGTTACGAGATAATAGTAGTATAAGATATTTTTTGTTGCTTTCTATAAAATTGTTAAACTTTTTTTCTTTCTCTCTTTTTTCAATGGTTAAGTTGAAAAACAGCATCAGCTGACACTTTGCCCATTCATCTATGTCGCACCATATAATTATGTATGAATTTATATTTTTTGCAAGATGAAGTTCGTCGTTTTTCAACAATTACTGCGGTATTAAAAATATCGATACGCCATAGATACTCAACTAGGCGGAAAATGTGTATACAATATTTTTCACTCATCGTTCATACCCATCACATTGCTTGAAGTGCGTCCAACGCACTCTAGACGCGAATTTTTTTTTCAGGAAAATCAAGGATGTGAATTTTTGTCTCAAAATTATGTGATCTTGCTCAGAATGATTCATAGAATTCAAGAAAGTAAAATTTACAAGGTGAGCCACTTTCCAAGTTGGCGACGTTTCCGGTGAAACCAGAAGTGATATGAGTATGAAATATACGAAAATTATGCATTCATTGAATCCAAAATCCCTGACAAGTTTGAATATCGTACCCTTCGAACACTGGAAACAATGGCTTGTCTGAAGAATATGGTGACACCTTGTATCTTATTTCGTGCAAACCTCTCCTACTCCACTGACCACAATGGCAGGGTCTCCGCTAAGGTGAAATAATACTCTAATCGATATCACAACAAAAACCACGGACGCCGATATCAATTTCGCGTATAAGTAAGACATGGGCCATTATCGGAAAACAAAAACGCGGAAAAAATATAGAAGGAAGCGTCACCAGGCTGGGCGACCGTTAACGGCCCGATAGAATAATTGATGTGGTTCGGTGGAAAGATAGTTCTGATTGATGGCATAGCCATCGGTGGCGATGTCCGGTCCAGGATGATCGGCATATTGAGACTTCCTTCCTGGACGTCTGCCCTTAATGCGACTTAACTGCCGAAGCCATGTGCCCGCTCCTCAATTCACTTGGTAATTTTATTGATTATAGGTAATAAAAGACCGGGACATATTAAATTATATTACCTCAATGTTCTGATTTGCCGAGTAAACACGTCGGATTGGACTAATATTGATTTTTTGTATTAATAGACGACAATAAAAGTTTTACTGTTATTTTCATAGCCACGCATCAAAAAACTGCTTTACGACTTTCTTTGCTTACACGAAAAATGACAATCTTCGATTATTATACCACAATATTAGACAAGAAACGTCGGGTGGAAGTTTGTCGAAAGTTTTCTGAAAGAACTGTATGGAGAAAGTGGAGTTTCCGGACAGTGGTATTTTAAAATATATTTCTGTATTCCTCGAATTTATTTGTATAATCCAAATTTTTATGTTGTATCACTAATGGTATTTCGAAAACGGTTAATGATTATTCGAAGTTGGTTAAATTATACAAAAGTTGCTTATTTTAGTGAACGATGAAACTTTGATTCCAAATCGAAAGTATCACGAACCGTTTTCACAATATTTGGGGAAAACCGAAATGGTCCTTTTTCTATTCTTTGCGCTGGCTCCTTTATTTTTAAGAATATGGAAATGTGTTCACGAAATTTTCTTCTGTTTTTTTAAAAATGCTCACATATGCTGTACTTAGATTTTCAATTTCGTTCGTCGGGGTTCACCCCCAACTCTATTTTTTCGAATACGTTCTTGTATTTTTCATATATTTAAGTAGTCTAGTCCTCATCTTACCGAGTTCAGATATGTATCTATAATACTTGCCAGAACGAAATTCACTTGAAGCTTCCTATTCTCACGTCCGAAATATAAGTAATCATGTATTCTCTCTCTCTCTCTATCTCACCTGGTATTTGTTCCTACATATCTGCCCCGAAATTCCATCATCGAAGTACGAACATTGAAAATCTTCCCCTCTGTAATAAGGTCCTGCTTTTGTTTTTGTTCTTATTTCAAAGGGTATTTGACTCAAGTTGCAAGGATGAAATTTAAAACATATCTTCATTGAATGAATACTCAAACTTGTAAGCAAATCGAGATCAAATCCAATGTGATAAAAATGAGATGGCATTGAAATAACAAGGAACGACGATTGATACATTTACTTGTACATTTTTTTATCAAAGAGTCGAGAGGAATTTTTCTTATGTCTATTCTTAGACAATAGATTTTTTTGTTTTTGTTTCATATACGTATTCTCAAACGAACCCATGAAAACGGAAAGTTTCAAACATCATGAAGTATGTAGTGTCATGGAATAAAACAAAGTGAATGTCAAATTACAAATTGATTCAGTCAATTCTGAAGGGTGAGTTATTTACTTATGAACCAAAAACTATGGAGTTGTCTGATGATGAGAGAGTAGATATGTTGTTCGTGTATTTGAAGTGTTTCAGAAATAGCACCAGATCTCTGGCTTATGTATCAAGAAATGTATGAAACGTCGGCAGCCGGATGCCAGAATTTTTTTAACTTTTGAAAGAAGTTTACGAGAGCATGATGAAATAAAAAAATAAAAGTTGTCCTAGTACTGGAAATGATGATAATGAAATCGACGCTTTATGAAAGTTTTTTAAAGTATCATCGTAAAATGATAATTTGAATCAGGATTCAAGGAATACCAAAAAAAATCAGAATAAGGAGGTATGTCTTTGAGAGATAGAGTTGAATATTGGTATATCGCATTCATCAACAAGAAAATGTTTTAAGAAACATAATTCAAGCCTCACATAATGAGAAAAGTACATAATTTGCTTCAAACAGACAACAATAAAAGGGCAGTATTTTGCACATGGCTATTGAAATATTTTTGACAAGATGGAATTTGTAGTAAAATTTTATGGTGCGACGAAAGTTTGTTTATTCGCTATTATTTGGTAGAAGTAGTACTGAGTAGGCATCCCTTCGAGGAAAATCAATATGCATGCCGCAGTGGAAGGTCCACAGAAACTACCCTTCATGCGGTAGTGCACATAGTAGGAAAGGCAATTCATTCCAAGAAATGGGCTCTCGGAGTCTTCTTCGACGTGGAGGGTGCCTTCGAAAAGGCGAGAACCGACGTCATCTGCGATGCACTGCAGGTTAGGAAAACTCCTCCTACGCTGACCAGCTTGGAAGCAACGGCCATCGAGCGAGCGGAGGAAAGTGACGGTGTCTCTGGGAGAGAGCTAGGCTGACATCGAGGTGAGGGGCGGCTGCCCGCAAAGTAGCTATCTCTCCCCTCTCCTTTGGTATCTGGTCATGGACACACTCCATGAGAGACTAGCCACCAACGGTTTCTACGCCCAGGCATACGCCGACGACGGGCTCGTCCTGGTGACAGGCCCTTTTCTATATGTGATCTGTGGCTGGATGCAGTTGTCGTACTGGAAAACAGAAAGGTGGTGGGAGGAAGTTGACCTCGCAGTCAATCCGACTAAAGCAGATATGATTCTCTCCTCCAATAGAAGATAGGTGATGGGTTCAGATCACCAGTAATGAGTGAAAAACTCCTATTGCTGGCTAGAGAGGTAAAATACCTTGAGCTGATTCTGGACTCGAAGCTAACTTGGGGGTCACTCGTCGATCGAGTAGTCGAGAAGGCAGTGGTCACTATATGGACTCTGCGCCGGGCGGTGGGAGGGGTGTGGGACCTCAAACCTCATATTCTTCACTGGATCAATATGGCGGTAATCAGACCCAGAATCATATATGCAGCAGTGGTCTGGTGGCCGATAGTGGACCAGATAACCACAACCAACATGCTAAACCCCAAAGACTCTTGGTGGGAGTTCTAACCGTCCACTGCGTTTTCAGGAGGCACATGGCACTCATCATAGTTGAGGCAGACCCACTATTCGCGGAATGTGGTGAGGAGGAGGACTCTTTCCACTTGCTGTGCGAATGTGTTTTTTATGGCAGGCTCAGACAAAACTTCTTCGGAGCTGCTACTACTAAGGAGGAGGAATTGCTCTCATTGCCATGGAAGGACATAAGAAGGTTGGAGAGGTTCGAGCAGGTATCCGCCATGGGATGAGTGAAGATGCCGGGGATTGCGGACAGGGCCCACTGGGGTCTAGTCGCTGACGCTTGCGTCCACCCATCATCATTACCATGGCTTGGTAATTTCCAAATTAGTTTCATCACTACAGAATCGTCAAGACACTTCAGCTGCAGTTCAAGTGATTTATTCAATTTGTCAAATCTCATTTCTCCAAAATTGACCTCAACTTTGTTTCTAAACTAGGACGAAGTATGAGCATAATTATATATCCCTTGAGTTCCATCGGAGCTCTATAGTGAAGAATTAGAAATATAACATTTGTTCAACATCAAATTAGTGGGAATACTATACAGACATGTTGAATATACACTGTAATAGTCCTAATTATCAATTGTGGATCATGGAAGGCTACATCAAGTATACGGAAATGTTAATATTTTTCTGGGAAAAAAACATTTGTTATGGAAATTCACACTATATTCAGCAGAAAAAAGACATCACCATTACTGGAACATTACGTCATAGACTACCTTTGTTTGCGTAATTTTATTTTACATCATGAATATTGTAAAAAATAACAACATAAATGATACAAAATTAAGATATATATTGTTGTAATACATTGCCAGAGTTAAATTGTGTAAATATGTTTTGCAGTGTTCCAGTGAATCCATTGAAATACGTACACAAAGTTCGTATACCTCTCCAAACATCATCAAACAATAATCACGGAGCTACTTTTGACTCTCCACGTATAGGTGAACCCTGAACAAACAAAAGCTACTTTCGCCATGTCGAATTATTTTTATGGCCTACGATATGTTGGAGGAGCGGCGAAATAAGAAATAGCACTCTCAAATATGACAACAGTGAATCAGCGCGAAGCGAAGGCATAATAAATATGAAATATGTATCTGTGATTGTGGAAAGGGGCTCTTTCGCACCCTTTTCCAGCCGCAAACTTCCCAATAGACGTGTATTGGTACAGATACTCCCTGAAGTCCATGCGTAACTCATAGATTACAGTAGCGTAACGTAAACAGAATTGACAAAAAAAATATTTCTCGAGTCTTAATAATTCAACAACTGAAATACCATATACCTATCAGTTGTCCATATTTGGAAGTAGATGCAGTTTTCTATCAAAATAATTTATCTTCAGTTCAACAAGAAAAAGACGTTATAATGTTAAATTTTTTTGAAAAAGTCAACGGCAACCCAGAACAAAATATTTCTGATGCTTTTGTAAGTTTTCGTTTTGAGGAGATCTAATGGAAGGGGGAAATCAAGGATAGAGATAAGAGTTAGCATTATTTCTGATTTTTTTATTGTGAGCTTCAGAAAAAATACGCCCAGTGACTGAACAGTAGCCGTATGTATCGAATTGTTAAATTGTTATTGTTAAAATTGTTAAAATTGTTATTTCCGTCAACCAATTGCACCCCTACGCGCAACCCTCGGAAGTCTTCGAGAGACTTGTGTGAGCTAGGGAAGACGCAGCCCTTACCTTTTAACGTGTGATGCCATGCACGAGACCGGTGAATCGGTGGATCGAACTCACGACCCCACGCTTGCGAGGCGTACGCTTTTACCAGCCGACCACCACGGCCCATAAATTGGATGAATATATTTAAATTGTCTCAAAAAATTATGATCACTAACCCTTCTCATCAAAAAAACTAAAACTGTTGTACTTACCTGTCAAAAAAATATCATTTGTATTTATTAGTATTTTTAGAACCATATGTATTGAATGTCAGATTTTCCAGCAAAGAATCTTCAAAAATGAAAACTATTGAGTATAAGATAGCTGTTCAACAAATCGTCTCTGTATACAACAACGAGATACTGGGGAAACTTATATACATATTTTAAATAAGAGACATTCAATAATATGATATGGGACAAATAAAACTCTAACCTACAACCATCACTAAACCAATACTCACAGCTATGGCCAAAAGGGCCTAGCCCATAAGGCTAAAAGAGCGTTAGGGCTCTCTCCTCTATAGGAATCTATTACTACCTATTATTAAGTCGTTAATACTTGAGTCCGCTTCTGCAGGTGATACATCATCTGCATAGCAAAATGATGAGCTTGGAAGAAAGAAATTGAAAATGTCGTTGATATATACCATAAAAAGAGTTGGTCCCAGTATGGAACCTTGTGGTACACTGTGCGAAATGGATCTACATGTGCTAGAATTTCCAGATGTATGAACAACTTGCTTTCTCCCACATAAGTACGTTTTCGTTAGCTCTAAAGCTGTGCCACGTATACCATAATTTTCCAGGTTATCTATAGTAGAAGGTCATGGTTTACACTGTCAAAAGCCTTACTTAGATCACATAAAGTTAAAGCAGACACTAGGCCCTTTTCTATATTCTCTATTATTGACTCGACTATAGCCATCACAGCTTGGGTTGTTGATTTGTTAGACCTAAATCCGAATTGATTTTTATTAAGTACTGAATAAGTATTTGAAAAAGAAATTAAGCGGTCTTTAATTAGCATCTCAAAAATTTTACCAAAGATAGGAATGATAGATATGGGTCTATGGTTATCTGGAATATTTGGATCGCCTTTTTTAAATATGGGAATAACTTTACTTGTTTTGAAGATGTCTGAAAATAGTCCTTCACAGAGAGAACAATTGAAAAGAACAGTCAATGGACCAGAAACAAGGTGTATGGTTTCTTTAATCATTCTACTGTTTAAGTTTTATATGTCCAAGCAAGCAGAGTTTTTTAATTTAATTATTGCTTGTTTAACTTCAATCTCAGTAACTGGACTGAGAAAGATAGAAGTCCTCGGTTTGGGGAGTGAAAAGAGGTAAGTTAGAGCATTAATGTTGCAGGAGGGTAGAGATTTTACAATTTCTTTTGCTACATTTGTGAAAAAGATATTATATTCCTCCGGGGAAATGCTGCTTGAGGCTGAAAGTTTTTTATTCAAATTGCGCTCATAGTTAATTAACTTCCAAGCCTCCATGGATCTGTTACTTGATTCATTAATGAAATTATCGTATGAACTTCTTTTGGCATTTTGTATAGCGCTCTGGTATTGCTATTTATAAGCTTTTTGGATGCGTTGTGGTATTCAGGCCTTCCAGTCGCAGCGCTAATACTATTTAGCATCTGGAGGTTTTCTCTCATTTGTTTTAATTTGTCGTTAAAAAATGTCACTGGTCTTTTGTTCCTGGTATTGAATCGTTTTAATGGGAAAACTTGGTTTACAAGAGAACTGTAAGTCATATTAAGAAATTCTGCTATTTTATTTATGTTGTTGTTTACGAACTCCCATTATGTTGAGCTAACCATCAAACGTTCCAAATTTTCACTTAGCAATTTTCCGAAATAATTATTTTATACCCTGATGACGAGTAGCCCCTGTCGTGCGATCATCCAATGTCGGAGCGGCTGTACCTCAGCACCTACAAAACACCATCAAATTTCGATGATGGCCAGATATCCTGATTTATGCATATTATATGACCGAGCCACACAGCCGTTTGGATATTTTCGTTTTCTAAGATAAACATAATATCGAACAGCCTATGCGCAGGAAAGAAAATTTATTGTTATTGCGCGAATCTTGTCCTGCATATTTCATTTCAAGGTTGAACTGAAATGAAGACTTACCATAGATGAAAATGAAGTGTTATGTTTGCTGTTATTTCCATTTTAGATTGTTTTTAGAAGGGTGTTGGCATTGAATTCTTGAAAGGTTATCGACGGCAAGTCCAATTTTATGTTCAACGATTTTTATGACAAGTCAAAAGCTGTAATAATTACAGGGTGTTTTCAGGTTGAGAACAAACTATTCTTTCATACTGGGATTTTTATGTTTCTAAACAAGTTCTTCGGAATATTTGTCAAATACTTTATTTTTCAAAATTTTCATCCATCTGATGCTACGTGATTTTTTGTAAAATTTAAGAAATAGCTTTTCTTTCTTGACAAGCTTATTGACTATTTGGTCCTTCCACATTCTAAGGTGAAAAAAATTAAAATTCAAGAAAATCTTCGGATGTGTAGAAGGACAGACGAATCAATTTTCCCCCCGATAAGCGTCTACGAAAAAATTGTTATCTTGTAAATAATCATTTGATTTCATCAATTCGGCATTTTTATCTCTAAAAAATATGTTGAAAGTATCCAAAAAACACTTCTTCCCATAAAACATTTATTAGGGAAGATTTGACATTTGCTCTCTTGATATATAGGGTGGCCGGTATCAGTCATTCACAATTCTTTTATTTCTTACTTCTTCCGTGGGAATTGGTTACCATGTGAATGAAGTCCATTTTGACTGAGTTTGTTGAAGTACAGTGCTTCGACAAAAGAATGAGGCAGTTATTGCAACTTCTTCTTTTCTTGGTTTGATTCTCTCATTAAAATTGTGTGTATCCATTTCATCATATTATGATCGCCAACAAATATCTTCGAATATTTTCAACCAGTTACTTTTTCATTTCATATATAATGTTTATGTTCTTCCTAGCACACAGTTCATGGTCTCAATGATTCACCTGTTTATACAGGGTGCCCGGTAAACCTTGTACAATATTGAAACTGGTGATAGACTAGGTCGTGACTGTTCAGAATATCGGAATTTCACCTCAGTTAAAATATCACCGTTATTGAGATAATGGGCATTTTAAGAATTTCTGGAAAATCGCTAACTACTGATGAGTGATGCTTTTAGACGTGCAGAACAGTTTTTCAGAAAGTGAAAAAAAAATTTCAAGAAATGAGGGAAACTGACAGATTTGAGTTTCATCAATTTAAAAAAAAAAAGTTTGACATTATTGTCTGAAAGAAACATAACCAATTGGTAGTGGACATTCATTTCAAAAGACTGCTCATTTTGTTCAGACTCTACCATGGAATTAAATAAACCATAATTATATTTGGAGGCGTGGTTTTATTCTAGGCGTCCATCAACTTTTCAACCTACGCCCAAAGATTATTTTATTTCGATTTTATCAAGATAAAATGTGGAAATGATCATTAATAATAAAGAATAGACTGCTTGGTAGCATTAAATAGTATGTCAATAAAATTAACTTTTGATGTAATTAAGCCTAATAAAATTATCGAAATGAAATGTCGATTATCCGACATGGTACTGATTAAAACGAGTTCTTGTGAAAAATGTCGCAATTGTTCAAAATCCATATTCCAACGAAGAATCAGAGATCGACAGATATACAGGGTGTAACCAAATAAGTGCAAAATTTATCAGGAGGTGAATCCTTGTCGAAGATTATAAACTCCTGTGTTGTGTCCGTAGAAGCAATAGAAGCAATAGAAAGGATCTTCTGTAATTAGAATTGAAAAAATCTAGTAGGTGGCTGTTACAATTTGTTTGAACAACTTGTGACTTTTTTATTATTCCGCTTGTTTCATTCAGTGGTATTTATTTCTTTGTCATGCCGGAATGGTGAATGTGGAGGTAGTGCTACTGCTGCAGCAGCGCTTTATGCAGAACGATATCCGATTGCACAATGCCGCTCATAGAATCGCTGATTTGGGGGATATAACCTATAACGCATTTGAAAAGATTCTATTTGAAAAGATGTCGTCTCTGCGAACGAGTGGATGGAAAATAACATTTTTGTAATATTATTCACTGCGATGTTAAATGATCGTTATTGTGGTTTATAGTGCATGTTGATTCAAAAAAACGTTGAATTAGTATTTACTTCTTTACATCTCATTGAATGCTTCCTAGCAGTTCATTCGTTATTACTCATAATTATGTAATCATTTCAGCTTGATGGGATAAAAATAAAAGACATTACTGACAAAGTCTAATAGAGTTGAATTTAGCTCAAAATAACATCACACTCCAATATAATCGAAATTCTACTCCTACCAAAAATAGTTACCGTATGTTTTATTCCATGGTAGAGTCTGGACAAAATGGGCATTCTTTTGTAATGACTATGCACTTCCACTTAGTTATGTTTTTTTCAAACAATAATGTCAAACTGTCGTTAAAAAAATTGGTGAAAATCAAATCTGGCATTTTACCCTCATTTCTTGAATTTTTTTATAGTTTTCTGAAAAACTGTTCTGTACGTCTGAAAGCATCACTCATCAGTAATCTTCAGCAGCAAAGATATTTGGATTGATCTCAATTTGTAGACATGGCACTCAAAAATCCAAGGTGAGATAGTGATTTTCCAGAAATTAAAAAAATGCTCATTATCTCGAAAACGGTGAGATTTTTACTGAGGTGAAATTCTGATTTTCTGAACAGTCATGACCTGGTCTATCACCAATTTCAATATTGTACAAGATTTACCAGACACCCTGTATAAATTCCACAACAAGAAAATGGTACGTTGTAACAATTTTTTGAACTTTCATCAGTTTGGCTTCTTATGTTTAAGTATATGCAAATTCAGAATTCGATTCGTTATTGACAATATCAAATAATTATTTCAAGAAAGCACTATTCTGAACACACTAACTTATCGGTAAAGACTTATTTTTTGCCTTTTTACATTTTTGAAGATTTCTTTGAATTTATTGTTTTTCTGTTTCCAGACTGTGGAAGATTTACCCAAAAAACTATATAACAAAATAAAATTTTCAATAAATAAGCTTTTTTTTATTACACCACCATTGTTTTCCACAGGAAATCATGAAGAATGAACTCAGAAATATCTTTATGTATTAAATCAAATCAGAGTTGATGAATTTGCCTGAATTGGATTTCTTGATAAATGTCTCTGAATTCATATTAATTATTTATTGGGTATTCATTACTATTAAGTAATCGTTTTCTTCCAATCACAAAAGTTCAATAATTCAAGAATGGATTCATGAATTTTAGAAAAACTCTGTTTTGAGAAAACTGGCTTCCCAAAGATTATTCAAGAATAATACTGAATAGTGTTCTTTTGAGTGCTGATGCGATCACATAATGATAAATGATTAATTCAAACTAGTAACTAATATAGAAAGAGCGTTCTCTATTCTCCATAATTTTGGGATTAGAACTCGATTTGAGAAGCGTAAAGTTATTTGTACGCAAAAGTTAAATTAAAATCATTTTTAGAACACTGAAAATATTAATTTTTATTTTTTCGGCAAAAAATAAATTGTTGCATCCCAACTCATTCAGTCTCATGTTATTTTTTTTTAATATATCATATGTAATGCAATTCCATTTATTTCACAGTTTGAGAACAAATCGTATTCAGCGCCTTTACTACACAAGTATTTATACTACTATTCCGACAACCAAGTTATTTTTATTACAGAACTGTGCTGAACTGTGCTTAGTGCGTGTCTAAGCTCACTAAGCCCTTTTGTAGAGAAATGGATGGTGCAGGAACTATGATTTTAATTCACGAAAAATTGTCAAAAACAATTTATTGAAACATATTTCAGAAGTCAGTTCTCTAATTGTAGAACACATCTATGGATTTTCCCTAGCAAATATTAAAAATAATAATCTACATAATTCCACCCTCTGACCTTCAAATATTCTTTCATAAATTTGAAAATTTGTTGAAGCAAATGTCGGTAAATGCAAAGAATATAGTGGCAGGTGGTTTTTCAATATTGATTATATTGACCAGGAATAACCAAGTAGTTACTGTGAAGTTGTGCCATCTTCTCTTCTCATTTAACTTGACAATGATGGTTAGCCACAATGACATATTACCGTTCGACTTCGTTATTTACATTTCAATACAGAGTCACAGTTTAAGCACAATTTTTAATGCTGCTTGTTTCGCGTCAATAATCTGCTTATATACATTGTATATAATCAGATAATTCAGCAGAAACTCAGCTTTGCCGACTTTTGGGTTCACTGGCAACTATTTTCCGTGAAAGAAGCAGCAGTAAAAATTGTGCTTAGAATGTGACCGCAGCTCGAAATGTAAATAACGAGGTCTAGCCGTCATTGGTTAGCTACCCAACCAGAATAACCCAACACTCAAGTACTATCCTAGATTAAATGTGTCAAAACTTCAGTGATCACGAGACTACTTCAATAGTAGTAGGTTTTTCAGACCACGAAACTATTTTGACTTCTTGCAAAACAGACGAGACTAAAAAAAAACAGAAAAGTAAGCTATGCTAACCAATGCTATGCACTAAATAAAAGAAGGGAACAAATTGCAAGCCTTGGGAAACCCCTGGAATCCGAAAATCTTCAAATGGGAATATCTGCATGTAATTAAGAAATTTACAGATTTTTTTCTTGAGAGAGTACTTCAATCACAAAAAGTTTACGAACGTGTTATAAAACTTGCGAAGGATTGATATTATAAAAAAAGTTAACCAAGCCAAAAACATAATGCATGAAAGTCGGGTAATAGTCGACACATTGAGAGGAAAAGTGGGATTGTCGCTCTTTTGGACCAGTGTGGATCCCAATACAATAAATAATGTACTTAGCAGCTTCTCTTGTCTCAAGTATGGATACAGGCATAAATCCAATGAAGAAAAATGTGTGAACGAAACCTTCCGGATCCCACCAATGTTATTGAACCACCCGAAATATCTTAAGAAATTAAAAATTAAAGAAGTGCCGATATTGATGATATTCCACTAAAGATTTTAGAAAACACTAGAGAAGAAGCCCTGGTTGTCCTAGCTGAAGCGATATACAACTTTTTTGCCATTGGTGTTTTCCCATCATGCCTGAGTTTCATTTATATGACATTATAGATTCAAACAGTTAGTTAAATTTTGCATCGATGCCGCTCCACATTTTCGTTATAAAAAAATCGATACGATTGGAATTGGTCTACCTGTTTCGTATAAATAAAATAAGTGAATTGAATATCGGGTTCATTTTGATATAATTTACGAAAAATATCAATAATACTTGGTAGGTGATAAAACTTTCCGTCTAACTTCACCAGGATTAATTTGTATTGTAGATACCCTGTAGTCGGAAGACTTATATCGAGCACATGTTTTGAAGGAATAATCCTTCATCATAAGCACAATGGGGAATGGTTACAATAAGTTGATATAAAGAAAAGCGAGAAGGGTTGCAATATAATTGAGAATAACATTAGGGTGAATAACACCATTTCATGGCTGCAAACTAATAGTAAAAATGCAAAAAAAAAAATAAAAATTAACCCATTCGTCCTAATTTAGACCACGTTCCACATCTAGTGCGGAGTCGACAAGTGTGAGTGACCATGGTAGGTCCACTCCAACAACATATTAAATGTTTGTTTTAAACGGAGAAGAAAACTCTAGTTCACAAACAATGAGCTTATGACTTGAGACATAAGATGTCCGGAGGACTGCTCATTGCTAATATCCTATACAATAGGAAAAGTTGGGTCGAAAATCCATCAGAAAACAACAACTTTCCTGGCTAATGCCACGACGAACATTGAATTACATCTGATGAAATTTCCGTGCAGAGTTGCTACAAGGTTATCTCTGCAATTGCTTGTTGCATGGAAATGTTCATCGAAACATTCTAACCACCTATATCAGTATAGGGTAGGTCTAGCAGTCAATAACTAATGACCAACCATTTCAAGACCGAAACTGAGATCGCGCCCGCACAGTGGATAACTCCACTCGATTCATTCGTTGCAGTCATTAGTTATTGACTGCTAGACCTACCCTATACTGATGAGGGGCAACACCCCGAAATCGAAATATAGGTGGTCCGATTGTTTCGATAAACATTTCCATGCAACAAGCAATTGCAGAGATAACCTTGTAGGAACTCTGCATGGAAATTTCATCAGATATAATTCAATGTTCGTCGTGGCATTAGCCAGGAAAGTAGTTGTTTTCTTATGGATTTTCGACCCAACTTTTCCTATTGTATAGGATACTAGAAATGAGTAGTCCTCCGGACATCTTATGCCACAAGTCATAAGCTCATTGTTTGTGAACTACAGTTTTCTTCTCCGTTTTATACGGTCTTGACGATCGTGGTTCATGGGTATTGCTTAGTTGGGTGGCCGGCGCTGGGATGGCGCTCGCAGTTTGGAGTTATCCCCTGTGCGGGCGCGATCTCAGTTTCGGTCTTGAAATGGATTTGGTTATCGATTCTTCCGTTGCAGTCATTAGTTATTGACTGCTAGACCTACCCTATACTGATGAGGAGCAACACCCCGAAATCGATATATAGGTGTTCCGAATGTTTCGATGAACATTTCCATGCAACAAGCAATTGCAGAGATAACCTTGTAGGAACTCTGCACGGAAATTTCATCAGATGTAATTCAATATTCGTCGTGGCATTAACCAGGAAAGTAGTTGCTTTCTGATGGATTTTCGACCCAACTTTTCCTATTGTATAGGATATTAGCAATGAGTAGTCCTCCGGACATCTTATGCCTCAAGTTTATTTTAAACTTTGAAGAAGAACCATGCATTGTATTAATCTGAATACTAGAAAGCATCAATAGTTTATGAATTTGACATCTGTCATATGGAACGGCATGATTCGAAGTGGCAAAGAAAATAATGTCCCACTTCCATGAAACAAGAAAATCCTCAATTCATAATCGATTAGCACCTAGTACCTCTGTTGAAAAGTGAAGGAATTGTGATTGAATTTTTTAAAATTAATTTAGAATTTAAAATAGAAATAATTAACAAATTAATGTTTTCGTCTAATGGAAGGATTGTATTATGAAGTATAGAATACAATTTGAAATTACCTTAAAATTACTTGTTTTTTTTTATTGACATGCAACAATATCTAAGTGTAGCATGCAAATAGATAACAATAATAATGATTTTCCAATCCACCTAATCAATAGCTTATATTGAAAATAAGTTAATGAAGTTTCCAACGATTAGATTAACTCAAACAAATTTACCAAATAAATATTTTTCCTTATCCTATTTTGGTTCCCTAGCATTGAAACTAAAAACATTCTTTGCTCAATACATTCAATGCAAATAATATATCAAAATTCTCAATTTTGTTTGAAAATTCAAATAATCTCAAACATTTGTTAGTCAATTCTTAAGATGAAATCCCAATCCTGGAGTTCATAAATTGAACTATTTAAATTCTATTTTTTTCAATCACATCATAAATTGCTTCCAACGCTTACTTAAAAAATTTACACATTTGCAACAAAGTGAAAAACTCAATCAACTAGAGACTATGGAAATAAACAAGGCAATCAAAAATTCAGATTTTCAATGCATAAACGAATAAACGAATAGACACAGTTTGACAGTTATTCTGATCCTATCTCTAAAGAATAATCTCACATCTGTATGCTACACTTCGATATATGTCTATTGTTGAATGTCAACAAAAAACTAAAAAAATTGTAGTAATTATCAACATTGATTCTATTCCTTATAAGATAATAATTCATTTAGACAATAAAAATATCTGTTATTTTTTTCGATTTCAAATTCTCAAAATTTTTACAAAATTTAATCACAATTTCTCCACTTTTCTTAGTGCTTCTAGCTGCTACTTAATAATGTTTTGAGGATTTTCTTGTTTGATTTTTTTTCAAAGAGAGTAAACTAACAGTATGGTTCAAGAAGCTCTAGCCAATCAGAATCTTGCTATTCATTTTCGTACTTTTTTGCTTTTTAATGTTATTTTTCCACAACGAAATGGTAGGTTATATAATTTAGTAATATTATTCTCAATTCTATTGTAACCCATTTTGCTTTTATTTATATCAACTTTTGCCCCATTTTGCTGAAAGATGTTCTTGATGTAGCTCTCCCGACTACATGGTATCTACAATAAAGATTAGTTTTGATGGAGTTAGACTGAAGATTATTCAACCTATCCAGTTATTTCTCACCACCATTGTATGTAATGGATCGTCTCAGTTGGATAATACCAATATTGGTTACAATGAATTGGATATTTCAAAGGTTGTGTTGTACGAGGATTGCCACTTGAATTTTGAGATAGGGCAACACTGATGTGAAGTCAAATCTGCCATTGTTCCCGTGAAGTTTGACATTTTCAATGGTGAACGTACTCAGAACGTGTTGTCATACGAGTTATATTCGTGTTGTTCACAGATACTTGAAACATTCATCATAGTCAAAAAATGGAATTAAATCGAGAACACTTGCGTGCAATGATTTTTAATATTTTTGACGTGGATTAAACCAACATTAGAGTGCCGATCAACTCGCTTCAACTTTTGGTAACGAAGCACGTCTCGAGCCACCGTGTTTCGTTGCTTTTCCGAATTCAGTCGTGGTCGCACTTCGCCACAGGTCGTCCAAAATTGGCAGTTGTACCAGAAATCATCGATACTGTGCGTGAACTCATATTGCAAGATTGTCTTATGACAACGTGAGATTGGGCATTAGTTCCACTCGCATACATTCGAAATTGCATGAACATTTGGCTGTCAAACAGATTTGTTCGAATTGGAGATTTCATAATTTGACAATCGCCCAAGAAAAAGCTTGTGATGCAAGGAATGTTGAAAAAATTCTATCTTGGTGCAGAAGACGTCTATAAGATCGTGACACGAGACAAATCACGGATCTCTGCATATGAACCCGAAAGTAATCAACTACCGACTGTAAGGGTCTTTCAAGATGAGCCAAATCCAACAAAAGCTGTTGGCGCACGAAGCACTTCGAAACAAATGGTCGTCTATTTTTTTCAGAATAACTGGACATGTCGCAATAGTTCGGTTATAGCAACGTCGAACGGTCAATTCTGAACGATACACCAGCATTTGTTTGCGAGAAGTGTTTGGAAAAATGAGGAGAAACCAACCGCATAAGACCACGCATTCTCCACCATGACAATGTAAACTCTAACACATCAGCTCAAACAAAAACGTTTTTGAGTAGTCAAAACATCGAATGAAGAGTCAACCACCGAAGAGTCCTTGTTTGGCACCCATTGATTTCTTCTTATTCCCGCATATAAAAAATAAATTGTGAGGTCGTCTTTCGACGTCTGAAGAAGCGTTCGTTCAAATCACATATTTTACTGGTTCATCGGAATGGAAATAGTGTTTCAATAATTGGTTCAAATGTAAAAGTGTATTGATCTTCAAGGTGAATATTTCGAGAAACAATACAGCCATTTCCGATTATAAATAAACATTTGTTTTCATTTATCTATTTCAAAACTTCAGTATCAACCCTCGTATTCCTACGGATATCCATAACATCCACCAGTGATATAAACATGAATGTTTGATAACCTTTTCTCATCTCGTCTCTTTTATTGTCATTCAAAAATATTCACCTTACTCGAATTCACTGAATAGAATGCTTTTCCTGTTCCATTCCATCTTTTGCTCATCCCTTTGCATCACGGTATTGAAAATATCACGGAGCATCAACAAAACATAGGCTTTCGTGACATCAATAATACAGGCAACAGAATAAAAACGCTCTCCATTCCACAAACGCCAATAACTTTTTGGACTGTTTCCATGTAAATCTGGTAATCTTGTACATTTATGGCATTTTCTCAAAAGAAAATATATTCAATGGACATACCGCATATTCCGCATATATTGGTTGCTTACTACCTCGAACGAAACCGTAAAATGAAATCTGTGTATGCAGGTCTTGACAACGAAGGTTATGCTCGAAATGGCTGATCCACCACAACTGCTATTTCGATAAGAGGCGGTTCTCAATTTTTTCCACTCAGTCCTAAGTATTATTTGCCCTTATGAAAGTAATTACTTATTCGTGTCACAAGGCAGGAAACCGTATTTTTGCAAGTGCGGATAATGTATACAGAATAAAATATACAGCGTGATTAACGGTAGGTTAGACGTTTATGGAAAACATTTCCTTACCTGTTCTATCGATATAAAATATTTTCAGAATCGCGACGTTGCTGCTTCTATTAAAATATCCTAGCAAGTTTATAGAATATTATCAAATTGTTAGAACATCCCTTTTGTCATAATACTTTTTTGTTAATAATTTTCCATCGGTTTTCGAGATAAAAATAATTTTTGTCAAAAATGATCCAAAATATAGCCCTAGTAGTTTGGAAAAACTCGATATTTTTAATTTTACCAAGAAATCGCCTCCACATCATACAGGGCGTGCCAAAATCATTTCCGTTATGCATAAATGTGGTAAAAGTTCGGTTTTTCAAATGAAACCCCCTGTATATTACTCAATGAATTGAAAGATATTAGTTAAAGAGCTGCCTATAAAGCATTCTTGGAGTGGCCCCAAGTCGCCTGGATGTTTAGAATGTCTCCAGGTCAAGGTCAAGGAGGGGGAGGGGCGTTTGAAAACCAGTCAGTTTGTGACCGTTTGCTTGTTCCACATTTCGGTAGATATGGTGGTGCTGAACATACCAAGTTTGACCGGCGTACGAGGTCAAGGTCCAGAGTTATTCCATAAAAACCGTTATCGCGGTTTTATCAGCATAAATCTGTATATTGACATCGTTCGTAGGTCAAATTTGGTAGACGGTATGTACAGCACCATATCTGCCGAAATGTGAAACCAGCAGACGGTCACAAACTGACTGGAGTTCAAGCGCACCCGCCTCCTTGATCTTGACCTGAAGACATTCTAAAAATTCATCCAGGCGACTTGGGGCAACACCAAGAATGCTATTTCATGCCCAGCAGACGGTTTCCTGACCTGTCAGTAAATCATACAGACAGCTCTTTAAATATATAGATCAAGTATTCTGAAAAAAGTTGTTAGGAAAAAAATTGATTTCAGGTAGCCGTGAAAACATAAAGCATATGACAGTTTGATGACTTTTATAAGTAATTTATAAATAATTATTATTGAAATCAGTGTATCAAAAAATATCGCAAAATAAATGCAAATCTTAATTGTTAAAACAATGTTCTTATGAAATTATTTATTATACACGGACAATGTGATCAAATCATTGCCAGAACTTGCAGAAAATTTAACCAAATGTACCCTGAATTAACATTAATGAACGAGAAGAAGTTTGTAACAAAATAATTTCTTCAACTATGGTCCAAAAATTAAAAGGCCCTCCAATGAGGACAATATTTTTAACGTTTTTGCACATTTTTATGCATTTTCAGAAACTTCCGCATTCGTAGTGAAGAAAAAGATTTGGGTGTACCTATCACATACTTCAGTAAAACGAATTTTGGAATTTATCAAAGTTCAAGCTCTCAAAGCATAAGACTTTGAACGTAGATGCGAATCCCTTTTGATTATTACACACACAGGATGATCGGGAATTTTTGTCAAAAATTATTCGGAGCGACGAATAAAAAATTACGAGTGTTAGGATTTTTAATAGAAGAAATAAGCATTTTGAGGCTGATCATAATCCTCATGTATCAAAAGAAATGTTTTTTCAAGAAAAATGTTACCTAAACGTTTTCTGTATTTTAAAGAACATTAAAATCAGCAGTTATAAGGACTGCTGAGAGATATCTACAAATACTGAGGAGTACTGTTACCGATTTCCTCGAAAATTTGCCTTTAGAGGAGTAAAGGAATTTGTGATTTCAACTAGACGGAGCGTCATCCCGTTCCACCCAGATAGTCTGCAGAAAACGGATTGGCCACCGTGATCACCCAATCTCATAACCTTTGATACAGTACTCCACTGCCTTCGAAAGAAAAACTGCAATGGCGAATAGTAGTGCGATGTATTGAAGATCTGGATCATCATGAAATTGACAAAGCAACCTCAATTAGCATACAAAAGCACATTTTAGAATGTAATGGACAACCTTTTCAACCTTTATTGTAAAAATGTGATAATTTGTTTACAATTTTGATATTTTTATTCTTCCTGATTCTGCTATGATATAGCCCATTCAATCTTGATGTTTACCTAGAAATGCGAGATAAAAGCTTGTTTTTGGTACAGTTGTTTACTGGAAAATTTGAGCCACGGTTAATGAAATCATTTGGTAATCTGACAAACTTCCTCTCGTTCATTCGTGTCAATTAAGTATATATTTGGTTAAACTTCCTGCGAGTTCTGGCAATGATTTGATTGATTTACACAAACAATGTGTTTATAAAACATAATTTCATAAGAACTTCATTCATTCATTTTGGAAACAGCGTGAACACCTTTTAATAATTTACTTATAAAAGTCATCACACTACAGTTTGATTTTTCAAAAAAGCGGCTTTATAAAGAAAACTTGATGATACAGGTGTAGGGACATGAAATGTCATCCTGAAGCATTTTTCTTCATCTTTCAATTTTCGAGTTATAAAAGGGGGTTTTATTTGAAAAAACGAATTTTTGACCACTTTAATGCATAACGGATACAATAGTAGCTCTAGCATGGCCTGTGTGATATGGAGTCGATTTCTCAGTGTGAATTAAATACTTCGAGTTCGTCCAAGCTACCGTAAAAATTTCTAAATTTCATGAATAGGTAATACCTACTAATTTACTAAAATTGAATTAGGGCTATGTTTTGGACCATACTTAATCTCGAAAACCGATAGAGATAGATATATGGCATCATCAACAAAAAACTATGAAAATAGAAGAGCGATTCTTAAGATTTGTTAATTTTCGTGGTGTTCTATTTAAAACAATAAAGTTGCTAAGAATTTTTGATAGAAGCGGCAATGAAGCAATGCTGAAATAATTTAGCTCGATAGAAAGGATAAGGAGATGTAGGATGTGGAATTTTCAGAAAAAACCTGCTTGCGTTTTCCATAAAAGTCGAACCAATTAAACCTATTATGGACCATGAGTCACGCTGTATTAATGAAACAAAAAAAACTTTCTTTCAATTAATTTTTCTTCTGTTGGTTATCGAGTGTTGTAAGGATTCGAATTCAATTTCTTCCGTTGGTCACCTTGTTGGAAGGTGAAGCTGTCACTTTCTTGTATAGGCGCCCACCCCTACCAGTTCATCTATTGGTGAAAATATGGTTCAGGTGGTTCCTTACTATCAAGCTAAAATTAGGAGGTACGCCATCATGCATAAACCACATATCTCTCCGGGTTTGCGATGGAACATGTTCCAATAGTCCATTCAAATGAACTCCAAATAACTTTCACCATTTATCGGTCATGTAGGACGAATAATGGTCCTTTAAGATGATTTCCTATGATGCCAGCCAGAACATCAACGTCGAATATCTGTTGGTGTTCAGTCTGCGATATCCCAAGGTGATTTTCGTCCGCCCATATGTGGAGATTGTGAGAGTTGACAACTCCATCTCCACTGAAACCTGCTTCACCAGTGTATAAAACTTGAATAAAGTTAAATATTCTCTTTGTTTATTCACGAAACAATTGGAATATTCTAATCGTGTTGGAAAATCTTGAGAAGTCATGTCATATACTTTCTGGATGTGATATGGGTGGAGCAGTTGTTCTCTAGTCATTCTATGAATACTGGATTAGGATGTATGGAAACTGTTCTGATAGATATCTGATGCCTATTGAAGGATCATCAGCTATCAAAATATTTTCCTCCAATACAACGGTACAAAAGTCCTAACATCTGTGGATGAAATGGAATATGATCAGCCGTTCTTGTAGTGATTCGTTTGCTTTTCATCAGTTCAAATATTATTTCCGATTGGTTTTTCGTCTACTGAATTTATATTCCTGTTGAAGTTCTTCTTAGATGAAATCATATTCACTGTAAAACTGCACTACATTAAATCTATGAAGAAGATTTTGAAATATTTGAATCTTGAGTTTCATGCGATTCAGATAACAAACCGACACGAAACGTGATTAGTCCACACGTAATTACAAAATATGGACTGAATAGGATATTTCATAGTGGAGTAGCTTGTTAGTTCAAAATTACCACTAAACTATAGAACTTGATACTTCATTTGAAAAAATGTCTGTTTTCACAATTGTAAATGAAACTTTCAAGTAGGTACTGCACTTTTTGTTTGCGACTTTTTCAACATACTTTTTATTGGGAGGGTGAACAAACTTTCAGTCTAACTCCATCAAAAATAATCTTTATTGAAGATACTGTGTAGTCCAAAGACTAACAACAGGCAGATACCATGCAGTCGGAAGACTTACATCAATCGATAGGACATGTTTCGAAGGATTAATCCTTTTTATTATCCGTATTATAATAATGTTGCTCTATTAACGTCATCATTATTCACACGGCTTTGAAATTTTTTCATTTCCAATAAAGGTGGAATATCGGGTTTGATGTCATCGAGTAAAACTACATTTTTTTCAAAAATCGTTGCTCCGCGCGATCGACTTTCCATAGCAGTACTTTTATTGAGAAAATTGTCCAGTAAACCTTATTTTGTTGAAAAATATTGGAATATATCCGTAATTTCAAAGTTTTGAGGTGTGGACCATCGAGGGCAGTCCGTTCCTGACTTTATAGCAAAACTACTGACTCATGCATGAAACTAGGAATTCATTTATTTAGTCAATCACCAAAATTTGGTTGATTTTCTATATTCACTTGAAAACAAAGAAAAACATTTTTCATTTTTCAACTTCAGTAAACTTTAACTACGAAGGCGCTGGAGGGACATGGCAGATTTTGTTTTTCAATTTTATTATAACGAGTTAATTATCTCATTATAATGACATAACTAACTCATCATAATGAGTTAAATTATCTCATTATTATGAGATGCCGTAAATCATTATGATTTAGTATTACACATCGTTGCCAACAGGTGCTGATTTTCATATTTAGTTAGAATGTTTATTGAATGTAGGAAAAAGCATGTAGGTTTTTTAGGTTATAGGTACCTAATAATTTTGTTTCAGATTTTCAATGTGTGACTGACATTAGTTAGGTATTTCTCTGTAGGAATAACAGATATATTTATTTGTACTTCTACGGGGAATTACTAAAGTTAAGTAAATCAAAACGAGGCCAATGATAAAAGAATAGTCACACTTTATTCAATTGTATAAAAAATCGGGTAGTTCATTTGGTGCTAGGAAGGTACAAGTTATTTTTGTTTCAACGCATCTTTATGATAATAGCAAACATTTGACTTGATGCATTTCGTTCAAATGATCATTAGAATAATATCCCACATAAATTCTCTGATATGATATAGCAAGGAGTCTGTTAGTTACTTGTCCTCATATGATATCAAAATTTTGATCACGTCAGACTTTTGATAATACCAAAGGAAACATAAATCCAAGAAGAATAATAGCTGGTCGCTGTATACTTTATTGGACGTTATTTCCTATCTAGTGAAAACGAAATATTTACAGAATGTAGATCTATATTAATTTTGTGTTTCTTGCTTCAGGAAAATCATTCATATTGAGGAATATCACACTGAAATAATCATTCAAATGGTAATGAGATCCATGCAAACGGATAAAAAATATTGAATCAATCATTCTTTATAATTTGGACTCACTCACACCTAATCACCTAAGTTATCCTATCTATATCCTCTTCATTTGTTAGATTCTAATTCTGCACGAAAACTCTGGCAACTACGAAAGCGTAGAAGGGCCACATAAAATAAAAAATATATAATTCCGAATTCACAACTTGGAATCATACTAATTCCGACTTTACAACTCGGAATTAGTATAATTCTGACTTCACAACTCGGAATTAGTATAATTCCGACTTTACAACTCGGAATTATACTAATTCCGACTTTACATCGCGGAATTAGTATAATTCTGACTTCACAAGTCGGAATTAGTATAATTCCGACTTCAAAACTCGGAATTATACTAATTCCGACTTCACAACTCGGAATTAGTATAATTCTGTCTTCGCAACTTGGAATTAGTATAATTCCGACTTTACAACTCGGAATTATTATAATTCCGACCTTACAACTCGGAATTATTATAATTCCGACTCCACAACTCGGAATTAGTATAATTCCGACTTTAGAAATCGGAATTAGTGTAATCATTGCGATTCCATTGAAATTATAGTGAAAGTTTAAACATTGATCCCTAATGTCTAAACTCGTCAATTCATGTGCATTTGTTATTGTTATTACTCAATATTATTAGAACGTATCTTTCCCGCACGCCACCTCGGCAGGAGCGTACGGGATAGTATAACTTTCCGCACTTATTTTTCCGCAAGTATTTTTAATGGAAAAGAGTATACTTTATTAAGAGAAAATCATAAGAAAAGTACTAGTTTTATGCTTAGCAACTTTTCTACTCAGCAACACGTTTATTATTGATCATTACATTATTTCATCTTGCTAATCTGACAGATTTTTCTTTTATAAATTGATGCGTTTCCATTAAAAAAACAGAAAAAAAACATGCTGGATCCACATCAAACCAAAATAACAGAAACAAAACACCATCTTAATGGTTTTCAACAATTTAACAACAAATCTGTAACTTTTCTTCAACAAAACGTGTGTTTTTGGATGCAACAAAATTTTCGTGTTCCCGTTTCCATTAAAAAAAGGCAAAAACACATTTTCAACTTTTAAAGAGAAACATTCTCGATTGAAAATTGGATCAATACATGATTCCTCTGGAAATGGAAAAACCCTACGATAAAATTGAAGTTGCTTTTTTGAAATATCTAACAGAAAACAACAACTTCCCCGGCTAAAGCCACGCTGGACATTGAACTACATCTGATAGATTTTGAGAATGACCCTATATAACTTGAGAGAAAAAATCTGAAAGCGAAAATTTGCATTTTCATTCAGATAGTTGATTATTTATTAAATGTCCTGTTTCCATTGGATATTCTTATCTATGAATGAGATAAGGGAAAATGTCATTCAGAAGAATCACTGACAGAAAATAGCTCATTCCATTGATGCGTGAATTGCATCTCTTTCGCAAGGCCTCCAATACATTTTGGTAGACAAAAAATCTATTTCACTCTTCTAAGATCATCAGGGAGGTCGGAAGAATTGGAAAACATACTCTTCAGAAGCAATTTTACACTGTAATGAGGAATTGTTGGACTATTCCTTGTGCGGTGAAACTTTGAAAATATTTTTCTGACATAAAACCTGTCATGGGTATGGCATGTTGGTTTCATTGAAAATATGAACAGGATGTTCATAAAGTCTGTTGTGGAATCATCTACGACTGAAAGTTGGAATTTAGTCGCTATTTTCCATCGTACAATTCCTCAATACAGTGTGAAATTGCTTCTGAAGAGTATGTTTTCCAATTCTTCCGACCTCCCTGAAGATCTTAGAAGAGTGAAATAGATTTTTGATGACCAAAATGTATTGGAGGCCTAGCGAAAGAGATGCAATTCACGCATCAATGGAATGAGCGATTTTCTGTGAATGATACTTCTGAATAACATTCTCCCTTATCTCATTCATAGATAAGAATCTCCAATGGAAACAGGACATTTAATATATAATCAACTATCTGAATGAAAATGCAAATTTTTACTGTCAGATTTTTTCTCTCAAGTTATATAGGGTCTTTCTCAATATCTATCAGATGTAGTTCAATGTCCAGCGTGGATTTAGCCGGGGAAGTAGTTGTTTTCTGTTAGATATTACAAAAAAGTAACTTCAATTTTATCGTACGGTTTTTCCATTTCTAGAGGAGTCATGTATTGATTCAATTTTCAATCGAGAATGTTTCTCTTTAAAACATGAATCCCTTCCAAGAGAGGATATCTTGTACGATGGAATATAGGGAGTAAATTCCAACTTTCAGTCGTAGATGATTCCACAACTGACTTTATGAACATCCTGTTCATATTTTCAATGAAATCAACGTTTTCAACTCTTATGCCGTGTCCACATCAACCCAAAAAAACACAAACAAAAAATCAACTCAATCATTTTCAACAATTTAACAACAAATCTGAAAATTTTCTTCAACAAAACGAGTCTGTTGTGTTTCTGGTTGCAACAAACTTTTCACGTTCCCGTTTCCAAAAAAAAAAGAAAAAACAAGTTTTCAACCCTTATGCAGTGTCCACATCAAACCAAAAAAACAGAAACAAGATCTGTTTTTAACAATTTAACAACAAATCTGAAACTTTTTATCAACAAAATGTGTTGTGATGCAGTAACTTTTCGCGGTCCTGTTGGAAGGCGGTAAACATCAAAGTTTTTCTGCTTTGTTGTCAATGCTGGCAACATTTTCGGTGCTGTGTGTACTTAATTGAAAAACAAAGAAAAACAGGAACCCCTCCAGTATATCTTTTCGAGCTTCTAGGTGTTGTGGATGATGTCAGAAAATAAATATGCAGTGTGTCGGGTGAACTGGTACATCAAGCTATGATTAAAATCTACAATTTGCAAAAATCTTAGTGGTAACGCCAAGCATTCAACCACATAGCATATCTAAAATTGCTATATTCTTTGATAGATCTTAGGGCCAACCATCAGCTGTATTAAATCTTCAAAGTTCTCGCTGGACGGTTCAAGTTTACATTTTCACTTAACTCCAGCCAACTCGTGGAATCGTAATGATTACGAAGTCAGAATTGGGCTAATTCCGAGTTGTAAAGTCAGAATTATACTAATTCCGAGTTTCAAAGTCAAAATTAGGCTAATTCTGAGTTGTGAAGTCGGGATTAGGCTAACTCCGAGTTGTGAAGTCGGAATTATACTAATTCCAAGTTGTCAAGTCGGAATTATACTAATTTCGAGTTGCGAAGTCGGAATTAGACGAAATTATTTTTTTATTCATTGTGGCCCTTCTACGCTTTCGTAGGCAACCAATCAGAAGCACTACTTTTTTTTAAATTTCATTATAATGAGATAATGTGTCTCGTTATAATGGCTTAGTTATCCAATTATAATGAGTTGATTATCTCATTTATAATGACATAAAAAAAATCTGCCATATGTCCATTCAGCACCTTGGTACGTAACTTAGTAACGAAGGATTACAGAAAAAAAGTTTAAAGTACTGGTGCTATTTTGACCTCATCTAACATTCCCGGTGGGAAAAGGGGAAGTCCTGGGATGCCCTGTATCTCTTCATTGCATATCTTCCCATCACGTTACAAAATTTTGATACGAAATTCAGGTACCAACAATATTTTTATATTGAATGTAGAAGCTCAATATCAATATAGTTCAATTTCACCCCCATAGTTCCTCAATTCTGCCTTAAATCGCACCACTCCATATATCTATATGTTCCCTATTTCATTCGTTGAGCACTTTATCTGCCGAAAATCGCTCCTGTTATTAAATTTCCGAAAAAATCGCGTATAAATCTCGGGCTGTCAATAAACTTTTTGTCCAAATGCACCGTGCCATCATCTCTTATAGCCCGAATCCCATCTGATTATGCAGCTTCACGCGTGTGGAGAACCCCGTCCAAGTATTCGTTTCCAAACAGATACCGAAGCCAGATTTACAGGAGCATTTCGGTTCGAAACACCAAACCAGTCATTTTTGCTAATACAGTCAAATTGGCAGAGACTTGCAATTTTATTTTAATTCTTTCTTGTTGATGTGCATATCTTTCTTGTTAAGTATGTGTTCACCATTTGAAAGCTGGGTAATGTTATTTTTTATTAACTATCAACTATTCAGGGTATTTCCTAATTTTTAATCATATCTTATATGCGTTTTACCACTATTTGCCTTTTGCATTTATTTAATAATTTTAACACTTACAATACCTAAATTGCTATCAAAATGTTGCTTCTTCGAGAGTATATTCACTTGTAATGTATCTCACTATTTCTCAGTTGAACACGAAAGTTTCACCTACGGCACGGTATTCATCTTAGACATCCCCAATGCATATTTTCATAATTCTACCAGGTACATCCATTTTACATTTACGTCATCATGATTTGGTTACATCATTTTTCAAGAAAAAAAATTCTGACTCAAGTTTTCGAGAAATGATTTTTAATATCCAAATACGAATATAAAACAAGAATTTTGTATTTCTTCTCCGTCATACTCACCAAATTAGAAGAAACATTAGTTGAAATTATAATCTCTCTATTTTTTCCATCTGGTCGTAAAAAAATGAGATTTTCATCCCAAATAGCTGCACGTTTAGCCATCATAAAATATTTTCATCTCAAAACAAACCATTTTAAAATCATTTTCTTCTAAAAAAGTATGTTTAACCCATTCATGACGGAAGACGTACAATGTACGATTTCTGAGGAGGACATTGAGGGCCGGGTGCCTTACATGTACTACTACTCTATGCAATGGCTCTATAGCCCAATTCCAAAATTGTTGATAGTGACTCATCGTCAGTTTACGTGCATTCCGTACTCTGAAACCACGTAAACTGACGATGAGTCACTATCTACAATTTTGGAACTGGAGTATAGACGGGTGCAGTACGTTATTTGGGACTTTCAGATTTTTAATGGTCGAGTGCCGTACATACAGGGTGTCCCAAAACTCAACGTCATTCTTTGGAGGGTTGATAGTCCAGCTCATGACTTACCAGAATATAACATTATGACCTTAGTAAAATATTGATAGTTTTGGAGATATTGGCACTTTTATGAATTTCGTTAAAATCGAAGCCTTTGGACAGTATTTCGAGTGCCGCAAGTACAAAACTCCATAGTTTAAGATTCTAATTTTTGGTATGCAACCTTTAATAACCCTTCTATTGATTGAAATCCAAAATAAAAATATTGGTCCAATACCTTTGGAAAAAAACAAACATTTTTGCCCGATTGACGAGTTAATTCCATTATATTAGCTTTCTTAGACTTCATACTGTATACAAAATCACCACGCGAACATGGCAAGTTATTTCAAAAAATTATTCATTCGGTGTAGTTTTTGACATGATACAACATTCACTATCTTCCACTTGAGGAAAAAATATATTCTTATTTTACTGCAATAGGAGCTCATTGTGAAATTATTTTATGCATGCGTGGGGTCGTGGGTTCGATCCACCGATTCACCGGTCTCGTGCATGGCATCACACGTTAAAAGGTAGGGGCTGCGCCTTCCCTAGCTCACACAAGTCTCTCGAAGACTTCTGAGGGTTGCGCGTAGGGGTGCAATCAGTTGACGGAAATAACAATTTCAGTAACATTTTTTTTTCAACAAGAATTTCATTAATTAGGAATTCGAATGAAAACACTTGGTAAACTGAAGTAACAGGTATTTATCGACAAAAAACAAAGAAAAATGAGAGAATGTGTACAAACTGCTTGCCACCAAGTAGAATGCAAGCATGTCATCTTTTCATTTATTTATAGACCGGCATCTGGAATGGTACAATAATCCTTTTGAATTACCTGACATTCTAAAATGCCTGCAAACTTTGAAAGATATATCTTTGGCCATACGCAGGGCAATGGGTTCCAAAATGACGGCTGTCCAGCTCAATACGCACGACCAGTGAGAAATTATTTGGATCAAACTTATCCACACAGATGGATCGACCGTCTTGGTCGCATTTTGTGGCCTCCACAGTCTCCAGATTTAGTCCCTCTTGCACACCCAGAAAATGATGAACATGAATTGAGACGTCGTATTAATGAAGTAGCTGTCCAAATAGGTGCCGAAACTTAAGAACTTCGGACGACGGAAAACTTTTTTATAAAGATTTATTTTCGAAAAGACAGACTCGACTGAGTAGTAACAAAGAATAATTTAACATGATGAATATAATAAAACAGTTGAAATGGAAAGTGCATAATTGCAGTTTGGAGATTCTTCAGAGAACGATGACCGCTTCGTCAGCTGTACTCGTGGTAGGCGACTACCTAACTCGAAGGAAGTGCACGACGAATAAAAAGATCATTTTTAAAGAGATGACAAACTTGTATTCGACTTGGTGGAAGGCAGTTTGTACACATTCTCTAATTTTTCTCAATCAATCTAAATTCAAAGCATTCGTAATATCTTGGTATAGTGCCCAAATTACTCAAATATTCATGAAAACCAACTTCAATATTCAGAATTTCGAAAATCAAAAATATGCCTACCTTAAGAAAGTGTTTCCTCACTCTGAAATGGATTTCGAGTATAATAGGCTCAACGGTTAAGGCGTGAGGCCGATGGACAAACAATTTGTTTCTGTTTCACAGACTGAGTGGATTAGAAAAAATTTCCGTCAAAATATCAAATTTGAAATTTTTGAAGATCATAATAATTTCTCCCTACTTGGTCGCGAGAAAGCACAAAATTGAAGACCTATACACTCAATATAAGTATTTCTATTTTCATGAGGTCAATTATTGGTTTACTGTATGTCTGTATATATCATTAAAGGAAAACTCTATTATATTGCAAATGCTATTACCGACAACTCATACCAGATTCAGGAACAGGAGTCTCTGTTACGCAAACTCATAGGTTGGTGTATCTGCCGTAGGGGGACCACGTTATTCTGAACTGATTGGCGTTCTAGTGTTCATTAAATTTCTATGTGGTCAACCTATAATTTGCAATCTAGAGAGGTTCATGAAATGATACCAACGTCATAATTCAAAACATCATCAAACTTCTTTACTTATCTAACCAAAGTTTATGACTTTTCACGGTACAAATCTCAAATTAAATTCCTACTAATTCGGCTATGAAACTTTCATCAATTTTGTGAAGTAAGCTTTGGAAACAAATGAAAAAGGTAGTCAATGGAAATAATTTCATATCATTTTAATACTGAAAAAATCCACTTAAATGAATTCTTATCCTACATGCTTGAAGATACGTCCACTTTGCATCAAACATAACAGAAATGTTAACCAGTAATTCTCATTTTCTTGAGAAAAACATATTTTTTTTGATGATTCGTGATTGAAAGTTAGTCGCATATTAGAGCTACTGGTATAAAACAGTTTTGTCGAAGTTACGAATTTTTTAATGTTCCAGAAATTTTGTAATTATCAAAAAACTGGCAATAAGTGAAAGTTGCAATAGAACGTTCAAATTCGAGATGTAGGTGTAACATCGAAAAAGAAACAACTTTTTCACTTAAAATTTTTGGAAATTTGAATAATTATAAGCCTATTTTCAGCGATTACTTTGAAAAATTGTTACTTTTGACAGGTAGCGAAAGTCACGTGACCACATCCGAGTAGGTAATTTTTCATATTTTTCAAAGCACAACTTAACGCCCAAGTCGAATTTCAAAATAAAACATTATTAAAAGTTTTTCCTATATGATGCGGACTTTATGAAGGACAATGTAGATTTCTTGTATTGACGTCGGTCCTCGATTAGTGTGCCAAATTTTAGATTATTCAGACGATTGAAAGTAGGTATAAATTAAATTTGATAATTCACAGTATTATTACTATTATTCCATTATTGTTATGGAATTCTTGTATAGACCATTCCAGAACAAGTGACTTTGACAGGTCGGCCATTTTTGCTGAGGGGCAGAACACATTTGTTTAGAATTCAGTTGCATTGTTATTTTTGTTTGAATAAGATTAATTTTGTATCTCCTGTGCTCTAGTTTTTACATTAGTTGTTTGTAGTATTCAATGATAACAGAAAGAGACTGCTTAGTGGATTATTGCAATAATGTCGCTGTTGCAGAGATCATATTTTGCAACACTATCGAGAGATGTTCTTTCACGGTATTTGGAGAAAATTGAAATGATAAATAACATTAATCCGCACACTTTTAAAATTATTGAGTGTTGGACGCCCCAAACTGATTTACCCACTTTGACCATGCTGGATTCGGTAGCTTATTTAGTGGAGACTCATAGCTACTACACAACAGCAGTTGAAAGCTATAACAAGCTTGAAGGTCCATGAAAATTACAGCTCAGGGGAAATTGTGAAATTCATGGCGAAGAAAGTCAATGACGCTATCGTTATTTTGAGCAAGGTAAGCAATTTCTCAGATGCTAAGTTGTTATAGTGTTCAATCGACAATCTTCTATCAGAATTGAAAAACTTATTATAGTTATTCATTGCAGGATCGTCATTCACTGTTATTTGCCCTGCATGCTAAATCTAGTATTGCGGATGGAAGCTGCATCTCTTGCACAAATCAGTTGTCGACGTGGCCAGTTCCTCCTATAAAAACTGTGGAGATGATGAGGGTTCGTGATATAGATTGGGGTACGAAAGTAAAGCCGATATCCAGTTCCCAGCAATCCTATATACCATCAATGAATGAAGAAGAAAGAAGGGTACTGCTCACAAAGCTTGCCAACATAAGAATTTATTCAGCAAAGAGCCGTTTAACAGAACTGCTAGCTTCTGAGATAGCGAATAAAACAAAGGAAATAGAGTTACCAACTAGCTTTAAATAAAATAATAATTGTAATTTCTCATTAATTATAAATTTTCTATAAGGTCCGTTTTCTATTTATTTTTTCTAACATCTTCACCTAATGAGAAATGTTCGAACCATCAGTATTGTTATCAAAAATGGTAATATTCAGCTGCCTAGGAATACATTAAAATATATCAAAATTCAATGATAATAAAAAAATAGGTATAGACCTAAGAATAAAAGTCAAAATATACTTTATTGACATATACTGGTTGGTGAACAATACATTGGTAGATGTAATTATATCACAGTATTACAGGAATACAAATTTCAGAAGTCAAAAAGAATTTTGTGTGTAAACATTCAGAATAATTCAAGATTACAAAGACAAATTGCATATTAACTTTTCCCAATGAAGAGGTATTTGTGATAGGCACATATTTATTATCGCACTACAAACAACTAAAATTTTATCCAAGGCACTCATATTATATTCGCTAGTGTATGATACCATCGATATAGGAAGGGTTTCATGGAGGATCATGAATTTTTTCTTCAAATAGCCCATTACTCTCTCAACATTAACCACTAATGTCTGGAACACACACGACCATTTCTCAGCTGCGTTTCTGTTGAAGGACTCGTTTTTAAGTCCTCATCCATGGATTACAACTGTTACTACATACTGCAATCAAATAATCTCCTCGATTTGTTACAACGGCAGGAAATCTGAAGAATGATACCTTGCCCATTTCAGCTCGCATAGAGCACTTCAGAACCTAACAAAACGCATTTACAATGATGAAGACAGATTATTTGAGTTGGACTAGATAACTTTCCAGTGAGTTTGCAATCACAAATACAATCTAAACGAATATTAAACTCTATTTCTGTTATCACTAGATACTGTCAATAACGTAAGTCAAAACTATTCTCAAATTTCGATATTAACACCTCAGCAATTACAAATATTACAATGAACTTGAAACGTAAACAAACTTTGTGTGCCCCTCAGCAAACATGGCCGACCTGTCAGTGACGTCATTCTGGAATGGTCTTTTGTCATTTGTCCTTGATATGTGTGCCAAATTCCAGATTATTCGGACGATTGGAAGTGCAGGGAGAAATTTGACTTCCATATTTCATGAGGTACATTGTTAGTTACAAGTGAGCCGAATTTCCCTTCTGTTAACTATATCGGCGGAAAATGGTAAATTAGTGTATTTTCAGTTTCTCTTGTTATACTTTATTTTACTCTAGCATACTTTTTATACTTTTTCGTATTTATTCATACTTTTTAATACTTTTTCATCTTTTTCGTTCTTTTTTGTACTTCTTCATAATTTTCTTTACTTTTAAATACTTCTAACTTTTTGTACTTTTTCCTACTTTTTTTACTCACAAATGAGTACTCGAATTACATTTCGGCGATTTGTACACCTACTTTTGAAGTGGCAATTAGTATTCCAGAAAGTGACTAACTAAAAACATCAGTTCAGACAAAGCTCTGTCTGAGTCTCTTATAAACCTGAAATACCGGACATTTTCACCAGCCTATCACTCGATACCGGAGAATTCCAGCCCGCAGCACGAAACCAATCTTCTTTGGTAGTTTAGCACCGGATCGCGATCGCTTTTCACCTTTACTCCCGCTATCAATTTTCTAACACTCTATTACGTTTATGTTCACTGTGCAATCGGCTACGAAACGAGGATAAAAGAGCTTCATTTTTACCCCATAAACAACGTTACGTCGAGACCGAGTATATAAAATTTTATCATAGTTTTGTTTCGTCATACCTTGGTTAGTCAGTTGCGTGGAATAATTTGATAAAAGGAAAATGATGTGTTTTTTACGCTGGTCGTTGAAATTCCTGATTCCTTTCCACTTTCTTGAATCCGTGGTAGCATCAAACATTTCGGTTCGAACCACCTTTGGTACGAGATATTTGATAAAGTGAATAAAAAAAGTAAATACTAATTAGTTACCACTTTTACAAAATGAGATGGAGAAGAATTTGCTAAAGGTACATTAATATGTAATATCATGATAATCTTAGTAATTACTGGGTGTGTAGTAAAAACTAACCTTTGTTACGGAGTACTCATAAGACAGATGGACATGATACGATGCCTCAGGATCTAGCATTCTGCCTTATGTATCAGTCATCTGTCTCTGATGAAGAGCATAACTCCCTATTAGGAAAGCTGTAGGATAGGAGCGTATTCGTAAAATTCTTTCGAGAAAATCCTGTTATTCTAGAAAAATCAAAAATTGCATCAGTGGTACCTACAAAGAAGATTAATCAACCAATCAAAATATACTTTATTGTCCAAAGAACATGATTCTTGTTGACAAAGCGTAAATATGTATATGAATAAAATAAAATAACTAAATAATAATTTAGAAAGTAAAATTCTATATGGTACAATGTTCCCTAATTCAGATCTAGGATTCTTCAATCCTCTTGTATAAAAATGATTTTACCCGTTGTGTAAAAGTTTAGAAGTTACTGTAAAATGACCACTTATAATTTAGGACATATTCCACAAACATTCAGAATATAGATAGATCAAAATCAATGCACCTCCAAAAATAAAATTATTGAACAACATCAATGACTCTCAAATCCGTCACTCAAATACAAATGACATCAAAAGGCGCATATCAAGTTAACCGTGTCTGATGGGCTGAAAGAACTCTTGCACATCGAACAGAGCCCTTTCCAATAGATGCTCCTTTACAGATCTTCTAAACCGGTTCTTTGATTGAATATTCCTGAGTTAATTATACGGGGTTTTTCTTAAAACAATATTCGTGTCCTTTTGCACAACGTCTAGAAACTACTGATCCCATCGTTTAAGATTCATGGGCTTATTACCCATAGTATTTTAAAATGTATTCACATAAAACAAAAATGAAAATTTAACTTTGACACTCTGTATTTCAGAAACGAATATCTAGTGGACATATGTTTACAGACACTTTTTTTCTTATTTTGACGTCAGCAATATGCTCCTGAATTTTCTACAAATACTTAAGAAACACCCTGTATATTTTGGCTACATTCTAAATCAATAACTTCTTTATTGAGATGACATGGAAAATATTAGCAGAAGTCTACTATAGGTAATAAGCCCATAAGGCTCAAACGACTAGTATTCGATGCTGCTGCAAAATCGCATGGTATTAGCCTGAATTCATGTCTTCTTTCTGGCCCAGATTTTCTGTAACCTATAACAGCAGTTTTAATGAAATTTAGAGAAAGAATGTTAGCCTTTTCTAATGATGTCCGAGAAATGTTCCATCAAGTGGCAATTAGACCAGATGCTCGATATAGTCAACGTTTCTTATGGAGAGACGGAAACGCAGACCTAGAACCAGACATTTATCAGATGCAGGTTATGATTTTTGGGGCAACATGTTCACCAACCTGCGCCCAATTCGTTAAAAACACTTGATAATGATTTGAGAAAAGAATTGAAACTTGATTGCGATTTATCATTACAACGAGTGTTGGGACTTTACTGGGACCCGAATGAAGAAAACCTTGTATTTATACCCACTAAAAGAGACATTCTGAGGATTGTAATGTCCGTTTTCGGCCCATTGGGATTAATTGTCAATTTCACCGTTCGAGTTCGAATTTTAGTTCAAGATATTTGGAGAACCGGTATTGGCTGGGATGACTGTGTCGATAATGAGACAAATCAAATGTGGAAATGTTGGTTAACTGATCTTCGAAGAATTGATAACATGTTCGAGATGTTTTTCGAAATTCATTCCAACATCAGAATGAATTGAACTTCACACATTTTGTGATAGTAGCAAAAAGGCCTATGCTGCTGTGGTTTATATTAGAATAATCAAGCAAGAAAATATCGAAGTAGCCCTTGTTACTGCCAAAGCCAGAGTATCACCAAATAAGCCAGTTTCGATACCACGACTCGAACTTCAGGCTGCACTCATGGGCAGCAGAATAACGAAAACAGTAAAAGATAAAATCGACATAGAAATTGATAGAGTTTTTTGTTAGTCTGACTCGACAACCGTTTTATACTGGATTCAAAGCGATGGCAAAAAGCTGGGACACTTTGAGGCACACAGAGTTGGTGAAATCCAAGAACTGACCGAAACATCTGAATGGCGTTGGAAACCATCCAAACTAAATGCCGATGACAAAGCCACCAGAACCTATAATGAAGACGGGAGTGATTCAACCAATTTTGAGGAATGGTTTGATAGACCTACATTTTTAAAACAAGACGAGTCAAACTTGCCGAATAGAGAGATCACTGGGATAAAAAACTCGGAATTGAGAAAAAAGTTTGATGGCGAACGAAGTTATTATCGTTACTTCTGAGATCATAGAGGCATCTTTACCAGATATCGAACGATTTTATGATTGGCAAAAACTTCTCAGAATCACAGCTTGGGTTATTACGATTTGAAAAGTATGGATATCCAGAATTCACCACGAAGACTACTCTGATAAATTGACTATGGAGAGAATTAGACAAGCTGAGATATTTTGGATTCAAAAATGTCAACAGGATAATTTTCCAGATGAACTGGCTGCATTGAAAAGAAAGCAACCGATAAATAGACGAAGCCGCCTGTACAAACTTTCACCAATATTGGACGACGGAAATATCATAGTTTTGATGAATGAATCGGCAAAAAGACCAACAATCTTGCCAAAAAAGTACAAATACACCAAACTATTCTTGACGTTTTTGCATCTAAAATTCGGTCACCAAGGAGTAGAAACAGTTTTTAATGAGTCGAGACAGAAATATTGGATCATAGATGGACGATCTGCAGTGAAATCAATCTTTGCAAATTGTCAAACATTTAAACTGAATAACCCAAAACCTGAAATTCCTCTTATTGGAAAACTTCCTGCAGTTAGACTAACCCCAGACGTGAGACCCTTCACCTTCACTGGTATCGACTATTTTGGACCATTCACAGTCAACGTAGGACGACGAAAGGAGAAGAGTTGGGGTGTTATTTTCACTTGTTTGTCAATAAGAGCTATTCACCTCGAAGTTGCACACCAATTAACTACAGACTCGGCAATTATGGCAATTAAAATGATGATTTCGAGAAGAGGCCAACCACATCAAATGTTTGCGGATAATGGCACGAACTTACGAGGAGCTTCTGAAGAGCTGAAGAAAGCTGAAGCTGAAATACATCAGAATAAAATAAACGATGAGATGTTGTTACGAGGAATTGAGTGGAAATTCATACCACCAGCAACCCCACGCATGGGAGGAGCATGGAAACGGCTCATAAGATCTGTGAAGAAGTCATTTTATATTATTCTTAAAGGACAACAATTGAAAGATGAACTACTGCTAACTCTTTTCGCAGAAGTAGAGTAAATGAAAAATTCAAGACCCATCACAAAAATATCCACATATCCAAATGACTTGGAAGCTCTTACTCCTAATCACTTTCTTGTTGGATCCTCGAAAGGGGTCGGATTGGGCGAAAATTATGATTTAAGGAAAGAGTGGAGAAAAGTACAGAAACTCACAAGCGATTATTGGAAAAGATGGGTCAAAGAATATCTTCCAAAGTTCACTAGTCTATAGACAATGAGCAAGTCAAAGAAAATGATGTGGTCATTATGGGCCGTGGTGGCCGTGCTGGTAGAATGTTCGCCTTTGGAGCGAAGGGTCGAGGGTTCAAAGCCTCGCATGGTCATCGGTCTCGTGCATGGCATCACACGTTAAAAGGTAAGGGCTGCGTCTTCCCTAGCTCACACAAGTCTCTCGAAGACTTCCGAGGGTTGCGCTTAGGGGTGCAATCGGTTGACGGAAATAACAACAACAACAATTTTAATGGATGAAAATAAAGTAAAGAGTTCATGGAAATTATATTCAAAGTTTTTCCTGACCCCGATGGAAGAATACGAGTAGTGGAAGTGAAAACAAAAACTGGAATTTTGAAACGCCCCGTTACCAAATTGGGAAAGATCGCTGACTGAGAAGTTTTTTTTCAGAGGGGGAAGCATGTTAATTAGTCAAGTCACTTTCGTTAATTTTGTTTTTGGTTTTTGTTCATGTTGAAAAACACGTTAATTGAGACAGTTTGGAAATAAAAAGTTATTTCAAGTCAGTCGTATTTTTTGTTAACAGTTCATTTATATAGACAAAAAATAGTCACCAAGATTTTACAGAGGCCAACAAATCTGAAAGAACTACCGAGGAATAACAATACCTAATATAGTGTATAAAATAATGACAACAGTATTTGTACTTATTATTTATTCTTGTCGTTTTTTTTTTTTAAGAATGACCTATATATACCTATTAACATTTGGTAATAGTAGATACTGATGTGCAATAAGTTCTTGAATTTTTCCAAAAGTATGAACACCATCAACTTTTGCGTGACGATAATTTATGAAAAACGTTTGGTGACGTACATTGAATGGTCGCAAATTCAGGTATTTCCAAATACGCTGTAGGGACAGATATTTTCTATTATTTCATCATTTATTTGTAATAAATACTCGTTTTTAACAGTTTTGGTCTTCAGAATTGTGATAACTAATACATTTCTTACGTCTTGAAAATCATTTGTAGACATGTATTGTCTTAGTTATTTTTGTCTACAAACACCAGTCAATCCAATAATCTAAAAAAACCTAGAAATACCACTTTATACTTATAAAAAGAATGAACTTAAAAATGATACGATTTATTACCTTCAACATTGAATTATTGAGATTATCTTAAAAATTTAATTACTTCATTTATTGTGAAATACATGTTGCTTTTTAAAAAAAAAACTTGCTGATATCAATGGTATTTTTTATTGTTATTGTGTATTTAAACATTGATTTTAACGTGAACCATAACGTTGATGAATCTAAAACTTTTGCCTTTTCCATAGAAACGCCAGAGATAATTCTTCTCTAAAATGTCGAAATCAGTCATTTTGCTTTGCTACTGTCTTGTGTCTTGTGTGCATTAATTATTTTCTAAAAATATTTTACTACTGACAGAAACGGAAAGCTTGTAAATGAATTGCCTAGCGACGCAACCTCTACTTTTTGTTTTATGGGTAAACAACTCATACAAGCAAGTTTAGTGTCTAGTAGGCTACCTTCCTAATGAATTTGTCCAAAAGCCGTTAAGCGAAAGTGGTCATATGTACGTAGTCATAAATATCAATTTTCTCTTCACCTTCGAAATTTTCAATTTAATAGGGTCACCCAAGTTCCTTCTGGCTTCCATATTCGTGTAACCAAATATACCATAATTACATGATTTGAATGAATGTAGACGTCTACTATAACATACGTTTATTTGTTGCAGTCGAGCTGAGCGACCCCATCATGCTATCGGCCACATCCGTGCCTACTACGACTATAACGCCCGACAACAACCACAACGAAATTGTAGAGAACCCCGAAACGCTCCGCGAAAAGGGCCCCCCTAAAGTACCGCCGGAACAAGAAGAGGTATTCACCAACAGCCTTAGCATGCACAGTCCGCCCGAAACGTGGAAAACGGGCGGGTTAGCCAATGAAACGTCTCAGGAAATGGCAGCTGCCGAAGCAACGGTAGTAGAGAGCGAAGATGAGAGTGTGAAGGATTTCGTCCAGTGGGGTGAAGAAAGAGGTGAGTGAAATAATTGCTTGATTACGGTTTTTTGTCAATTTTACCAAACATTTTTTAACGTACATGAGTGGTAATTCTGTATGCTATAACTCAAAATTTACCATGTGTTAAAAATAAAAGTTACGTTCAATATATAAAGCAAATCTATAACTTTCTGTTTAATTTTAACATGTCTAGATTAACATATTAGCTGAAATATTCCCCAAAAAACAATTCTGTAAGTTACAACTATGTTTAAAATTTAGCAGATATATGTTAAATGATACGTTAAAATGAAGATAATCACGGGTGCTCATATGATAACCTTTAAAATTCATCTTTGAGAAGATTATGGCTTTCTACGGTCTAATTCATCTTGTAATCCAAGAAAATGATGAAAATAGAAGAAGGATGTAAGTACAATATTGTCAGTTAACAAAAAAACATTAATGTTATTATTTCAGAATACGAAATAGACAGATAACTCGACAATTACGAGATGCCAGTACCGCATTTAAACTTCCAGAGGAGGTGTTTTTAAAACTATTTCGGCTTGATAAAGGTTCTTGCCAATATCTCATTAATAAAATAGGAGAACGTATGAACCACTCAAGGAGAAACAGTAGAGTTCCTGTTGTTTTACGAGTTCTTGCCGCTTTAAAATTTTTCGGGCAAGGTAGTTACCAAACTTGTGTGGGTAATGACTATTCATTAGCTGTAAGTCAGCCCGTGATGAGTAGATGCATTACAGAAGTTTCAAAAGTTATTAATCAGCATCTTTCTAATGAGTGGATACAATTTCCTGTTACTGAACATGATAGAAATAGAATAAAGCAAGGATTTGCAAGATTTCATTTTGAAAATTGTATTGGTATAATAGATGGAAGTTTAATTCGAATAGTTTCGCCTCCTTCAACTCACCCTGTATATCCAGGACCAGCTTTCTATTGCAGAAAACATTTTTATGCCATTAATATTCGAGTCATTTGTGATCACAATAAAGTGATCTTGAATTTGAATGAAAGATATCCAGGATCTGTTCACGATTCAGCAATTTGGGTGCAATCAGAGATAAGAAGAATGTTGTAAAGGCAATATGTAAATGAAGCTAGTTCAGATTATCTAATTGGTGACAGTAGTTATCCATTGGACCCATGGTTGTTAGTGCCATTTGAAGATCCTGCACCAGATACTCCTGAATCCAGATTTCATACTGCGCTATCTTCCACACGAGTTTATGTAGAACATACATTAGGTTTATTGAAGAACAGATTCCGGTGTATATGGACAAAGAGCTTTGTACTATGATCTAGTTTAAGTGTCTAGAATAGTACAGGCTTGTGTTATTTTACACAATATATGTAGGAGGCAAGTTGAGATGCCGCAGGACAACGATCAAATAACATAGTGATACCAAATAGACCATTACCACTTGATAATTGGTTTAACCAGGGTAACATGCGTAGAAGAGAAATTGTCAATAGATATTTTCAGCGTGCTAATCAATAAAATGAAATACAGTTATTTTACAGCATCCGCCAAAAACTTGGAACCATATGGGAAACTGTTTTATTATTGATTAAAAAAATATATATATATATTTTTGACAAAAGTTGGTTCTCATCGAGAAACTCATAATGGGTTGTCGAAAAGTTATGTTAGGTTCTTGGTTTTGAAAAATATCTTTTTTTGAAAAGTCATCAGAAGTAAAGTACCTCTATTTTTCATATACAGAAAAAATTCATTATGAATATTTCATTGCCATCTCATGAACCATTTGGATTCAAATATTCATCGATGTGCTACAGTATTTAGATGTCGTGAAACAACATTAATAAAAAAAAAACACAAAGAAATCGAAAGTAATTTATCTCCTAGGTATTGTTGGTATTGTTATGAATTCATGATATGATGCCAATATTTCAATAATTGTTTCCACATTTTAATAAATAGAGGTACCTTATCCTTGATGACTTTTCAAAATAATTGATTTTTTTCAAAAAATCAAGAACCTAACAGTACTTTTCGAGAAAACCCCATATGATTTTCTCGTTAAGAACCAACTTTTGTCACGATTTTTTTTTTAAATCAATATTAAAAAAAAGTTTTCCATATTGCTCCAAGTTTTTGACAGACGACTGTACATATTGTTTACGTTTATTATTTTCACTGAAATTGTTTGCCATTCAACAATATTATAATAAATAACATGAAAAAGTTCTACTTCATAATCAGACTAGATACAAAAAAAAATTATCTACAACATAACATACTACTACTCGAACCTAAAAAAATAAAGAAAGGACAGCACTTTGTCGTCTATATTTGAGTTTTGCCTTAGTGTAAGTGGCTTGTGCCAAATTATTATTCGATTGAGCCAATACCTTCAAACATTTTTCATGGTTTCTTGCAAGGCGTTCAGTCACAGTTTCAACCCTATTTCTCTTTTTAGTTTGTCGTGATGTTGTGAGCTGAAAAAAAATCGAAAATTGTTCAAGAAACCTCTTTACCATGTGTGCAAATCAATAACTTGGATATTTAAATTAGCATCAGTGTGGAAAGTTAATGTGCGCTGAAGGAGTTCGTTGATAATTTTCCATCGATTCATCACACAAATATAATTTATAAATAAATTCATATGATGAAGAACATACTGCCGGTGGTTTGGGTGAATTTTTTCTCATAACTTCTTGCACAACTTCATCACCATCCAGTTCAACCATATTTTCTTCATTTTCATTTTCTACTATAATTTCAATATTTTCTGCCTAAAATTCAAAAACTTATTTACCAGGCACAACAAATAGAAAATTATTTACTGAGTCTACAGCGTGTCTCACGGTCGATGGTAGGTTAGACGTTTATGGTAAACGCAAAGCAGGATTTCCCTGAAAATTTCACATCTTACATTTTGTTACCCGATCTATCGTTCTAAAATATTTTCAGCTTTGCGGCGTTGCCACGTCTATCAAAAAAAACTAGCAACTTTATTTTTTTAAATAGTATATCAACTCATTTTTTTGAATCGCTCTTTCATTATAATACTTTTTTGTTAATAATGTCCTATACCTATCTCTATCTGTTTTCGAAATAAAAAATAATTTGTGTTAAAAATGGTCGAAAACATAGCCCTAATTGAACTTTAGTACAACAGTACTCTCAATTCATGAAAAGTTAATATTTTGATTATAGGTTGGACAAATTCGAAGTATTTACTTAACACCAAGAAATCGACTCCATATCATACAGGGCGTGCTAAAATTACTGTTATTTCCATAATGCATAAAAGTGGACAAAAGTTCATTTTTTCAAATGAAACCCCCTCTATATTACTCGATAAATTGAAAGATGATGAAAAATGCTTCAAGATGATATATCATGTCCCTATACCTAAATCATCAACTTTTCTTAATAAAGCCGTTTTTGTGGAAAAATAGTTATTTATGATACCTACAAGTGATGGAAGTGGCATTTTATTTTGTGAGTGGGGAATATTGCGAAACGAACGTCAGCGAGTGGAGAAAATCCATGTATCATACACATTTTTGTGTACAACAGTTACAGCTAGTAATAAAAAAAAAACAAAAAAATGAATGAGGTCCATGGGATTCGAACACACGATCTTTGGATTACAAGGCAGATGCTTCAACTACATACACCAGGGCACATGTTTATTTAAATGTTATTATTGGTTATTTATAAAGGACTTTCTACAGTTGAATTGAATAGTAAGTACTTCGTCAGTTACTTCACAGGGAATAAATATTACCAATTGCACAAACTGCCAAATACATGTGTGAACTTTTCTAAATAATTCTTTCTAAGTAGATTTTCTGATTGTTTCTATTAAAGAGATTTTTAATGACAGTTCGGACAGTTGTATAAAGTATTTAAAGAATTTGATTTTAGGTGGCCGTAGAAGTATCAAGCTTATGACAGCTTGGTGACTTTTATAAGTAATTAACTAATGGTTATTGACGGTGTTGAAGCTTCCGTTCGCAGTGCAGAAAAAGATTTGAGTGTATCACATGCTTCAGTACAACGAATTTTGGAAAATCACGAAATGCATCCGTATACATTTACCAAAGTTCAAGCTCTCAAAGTAGAAGACTTTGAACGCAGAGTGCATTTTTGCAAATCCCTTCTAATACATATACAGGAAGATCGGGAATATTTGTCAAAAATAATTTGGAGCGACGAATCAAAATTTACGAAAGATGGCATTTTTAATAGAAGGAATAAAAATTTTTGGGCTGATCATAATCCTCATGTGACAAAAGAAATGGGTTTTCAAGAAAATTTTTCCCTGAATGTGTTTTGTATTTTGAAGAAAAATAAAATTAGCTTTTTTATTTATGAAGACACACTGAATGCAGAGAGATATCTTCATATTTTAAGGACGACTGTTACCGATTTCCTTGAAAACTTGCCTTAAGAGGAATATAAGAATCCGTGGTTTCAACTGGACGGAGCGCCAGCTCATTGCACTCAGGAAGTTTCCAGGAAACTTCACCAAATGTTTGACGTTCGTTGGTTTAGGCGTTTAGGGCCGTGGGATTGGCCACCGAGATCACCCGATCTCACGCCACTTGACTTTTTTTTATGGGGTGTTTTGAAAGAAAGGGTGTACAGTACTCCAGTGCCTACCAAAGAAGAACTGCGACGGCGAATTGTGCGGTGTATTGAAGATCTAGATCCCCATGAAATTGAAACAGCAACGACAAGTCGCGTACAAAAGAATATTTAAAAATGTTTAGAATGTTTTTTTCTGTACTTTCACATGTTATATTCCAGAAAATCTTACTTTTTACCTAGAAATGCCTGGTTTTTGGACAGTTGCTCCCTGGAAACTTTCAGCCATAGTTAAGAAAATTATTTTGTAATCTTACATACTTCCTCTCGTTCATTGGTGTTAATTCAGGATACATTGGGTTGAAATTTCTGCAAGTTCTGGCAATGATTTGATCACACTATCCGTGTATAATAAATAATTTCATAAGAACTTTGTTTGAATAATCGATATTTGCATTCACTTTGGAAGATAATTTGAAACACCGTCGATAACTATTCGTAAATTACTTATAAAAGTTACCAAACTGTTATAAGCTTGACAAATCCACTGTTACCTAAAACCAAATTCTTAAAAAGCAATTTTATTAAGAAAAATTGATGATTAAGGTATAGGGACATGATATATCATCTTGAAGCATTTTTCATCATCTTTCAATTTATCGAGTAATATACAGGATGTTTCATTTGAAAAATGAACTTTTGTCCACTTTTATGCATTATGGAAATAACAGTAATTTTAGCACGCCCTGTATGATATGGAGTCGATTTCTTGGTGTTAAGTAAATACTTCGAATTTGTTCAACCTATAATCAAAATATCAACTTTTCATGAATTGAGAGTACTGATGTACTAAAGTTCAAGTAGGGCTATGTTTTGGACCATATTTAACACAAATTATTTTTTATTTCAAAAACAGATAGAGATAGGTATAGGACATTATTAACAAAAAAGTATTATAATGAAACAGCGATTCAAAAAATGAGTTAATATACTATTTAAAAAAATAAAGTTGCTAGTTTTTTTTGATAGACGTGGCAACGCCGCAAAGCTAAAAATATTTTAGATCGATAGATCAGGTAACAAAATGTAAGATGTGAAATTTTCAGGGAAATCCTGCTTTGCGTTTACCATAAACGTCTAACCTACCAGCGACCATGAGACACGCTGTATAGGATTATCCGTAGCCTGTGAATTTGGCCACAAATATTCTTCATTTTCCCCAATATCGACCCCCAACTCTTCAACTCCTGGAAGACCCGTTATCACAACTCTTGACAGAAGCGCTAAGAGTCTTTCTTCAAGTTCAGTAAAATCTTTCAATTTCTTGGGAACTCCCTCTGTCCCCTTTGCTTCAATATTCAAGAGTCTTGCTTTCTTTCTAGCTGTCACTTTCATTTCATTCAAAGTCTGAAAATATGGTAACATTATTACTTTGGTTTGTAGCTTCAATTTATAATAATGTATTGTTAGTTAGTAGTCAAAGTTTGTGTACTGAAATTTTGACTGTTTCCAACCTACTTACGTCTTTCCACCCTTTCACACTTTTTTGTGCTCCAGGAAGCTCATTCAATACTGTAGCAATTTGTGACCAACAATATTTTTTGATTTTGGTATATCTGCAGGTTTAAGCTTTACTAATGAAAATAAAGCAATTCTTTTGAATTTTTGTCATTCTAGCTTGTCTTTTTTTCATTTTGTTGTGAATGGATTTGCAAACATTGGAAACTGAACAACACATAACCACAATTCCTCTTCTTCTTTTTGTATTTTTGATCTAATTTTAAAACATTTTAACGTTGCGTTATTATGTTTTGTTATTTAACATATACGTTATTAAATTTTTACAGAATAACCAGGTATGTTTATATGTGTGAAAATTAACATCCGTTAAAAATCAACATACAGATTACAGAATTACCACTTTTGTCTTCTACCGCTTAAACCAATGGTTTTACAATAAGAAATATACTGACAAAATTTCTTTTTGTGTCTAACTTAGATTATACTACATTTATGTACGGTCCTAACAAGTCAGAACATGCAGAGTTTTCACGTGTGCAAGAGCTAACAGTATGGTAAATTATTTCATTTCATACTTTATCGTAAAACACACTTTTACATGCTTGATTTTATACCGGAAAATACCTTTTTGTGGCATTAAAAAAAATTATCTATACCGGACTGTTCATGTGAAATTTTTAGCGAAGATTGGTCCTGTAAGAAAAAGTGTACCCCACTGCCTCAGGTAATGAGGTTTTGCACACAGAAAACTCGCTCCAAAAGCGCTACTTTGTACACGCCATGTGCAATACGACTTTTCGTTAGTAATATCAGCCGCCGGTACTGTAAGTTTGGAAACAAAATGCACTGAAACAATTGAAAGAAACATTCTAGGAACTTACTCTTTAATATCCAAACGACCCAATTGTTTCGGATGCACTACCGGCAGAAAAATATTGAAAATTTCGAAATTTCATTTGGTGAAGACATTTTGCGTAATATACACAGTGAGGCTAGATTTTTGCGAATATCACTGAACGAACACCTGAGTTGGAAATACCATTGTAAACAACTATCGTCTAAATTGAATTTTATGAAATTTTATTTTCGTCAATTTACGAACAGTTTTAGAACTATATCACATGCTGAATGTGTATAAGAGTCAAGTTGAATCGAGACTCAGGTATGGCAAAAACGGGTATTGAGAAATTGAGATGTATCTTTGGAATGTCTAATAGGGAAACGTGTAAAATAATCTTCACATGTTTCAATGTTATGACAATTCCCAATATCTTCATCTTCGAAATGGGCTTTCATGTTTTTAAACACAAAGAATCAATCGTAAGAAACTTTGATGTACACGGATATAGAACTCGAAAAATGCACAATTTTCAAGTTCATTTTGCAAATAAAAAAATAATGTCTATAGAGCTTCAGATCATGTTAGTCTCAAACTTTTCAATAATATTCCACAAAAACTGAAGGATATAACTGCTCTATCTTTTTTAAAAAATGAATTGAAATGTTTTTTAAATGAATGGTGTTTTACAGCGTGAATGATTTTATAAAAATTTAGCGCACATGTGACGATATTTTGTGTAATGTTATACCTTTGCTATTATTATTACTTTTATTGGTTATTTTATATTAACTTATATTACCTTATTAGTTGACATTCACTGTTATCATTTCATGTTGTATTTCTTGCATCTTGTATTTTTTCTATTTATTGACAATTCCAAAACATGTAAACCATGTCAAAAAAAGGAAATAAAGATTGATTAATAGTATATTACATAACTAGTGAGAAAAATCACTTTCCCACTAGTGATGTACAATATTTTTCCTACGACCACGTGATGATTTCACCAAATGATCCATAATCAACATCTGACCAAATATAACAGAATATAACAACAATTAAAGACAACACAGTTTATTTCAAAAGGTAAATATAACTATTATTAAGAACAAGAACTTTTTTATTAAATATTATGCTGAAAATTCAAGAAGGTATAGGAATTATTGATTGGTTGCATTATCATAGAAATTAAAAGTGAACTTTTTCTCGCTGCAGTGTGTTAATGGCAGTGGTGTGTGTGAAAAATTAGATTCTATATTTTTTTGGATGTTATGAGAAAATCTATTTCGTGTAATAGTATTTGACGTTGATGATTGTGGATTTATTTGTGACATTGCTAACTGAATAGTTTTTTCAGATGATGTTCGCACTGCACCTACAATTTTGTATGTAACAGTTATTCTGTTTTTGGTTGAGTCATTGATATACACCTTAGCGATAGCAGAGGACTTCCATCCTCCCTGTCTCTTGAGAGTGGTAATATCTCCTCATGCATCTACCAGGATTGTAGCGTAGAAACATTTCCAAGTCATTGTTTGCGAAGATCAAGTTTCAAAAATTTTACAATAGAGCACGGTACAAAACCTATTTTGTTTATTCCTACTACTTGCTTGGTGCATTTTTTATTTCTATAGTTGAGAAAAAATCTCTTTTAATGTGTTTCAGGTCTTAATTATGCTCATTGTTTTAATTTCTGATAAAATAAATCTGTAGTGTTGAATTTTCTGTACAATCTTATTTTTGTCTTAATCATCTTAATTATAGCAGCAGAGCCCACATCTTTCATATCATCCACAGTAATTCTCTTACTAATTGTTGTATGCTACATGCTTTCGAAATTCCGGATATTAAAACAACCTGAAAAGTACCATGTACCTCTTAATAAAATACCTATACGAGGATATATTGAAAAATTCTTAGCCTACTATAGAACCAAACAAAATTTCAAAGTCAAATTTTATTACCCAACATATTCTCCACTTAATTGGATAGATTTATTATAGCGAGCCTGCAACGTCTCTAGACCTTTCAAAAAAATGATTCATCTTGCTCTGCAAACCAGACCTCCACAGCTTTTATTACCTCCTCGTTGGAAAAAAATTTACGACCATTCAAACTTTTTTTCAGTTGAGGAAAGAGATGATAGTCGGACGGAGCCAAATCTGGTGAATAAGGGGGGGTGTTCTAGTAATTCAAACCCTAAATCACGAATTTTTGCATGGCAACATGAGATTTTTGTGCAGGGGCGTTGTCCTGCAAAAACAAAACACCTTTGGATAGCTTACCGCGTCTTTTCTCTTTAAATTTTTCCCGTACAGTGGTCAGTAATGTCGAATAGTAATCTCCAGTTATAGTTCTACCCTTATCCAAAAAATCAATCATGATTACTCCATGGCAATCCCAAAAAACTGAAGCAAGAACTTTTCCAGCAGATTTTTGGACACGAAACTTCTTAGGTCTTGGAGAGCCGGAGTGTCGCTATTCCATCGATTGTTGCTTTGTTTCTGGATCGTAGAAATGTACCCAAGTCTCATCCATAGTAACAATTCGGTTTAAGAAGTCTACATCGTTTTCAAATCGAGCACAGATCGATCGCAATGCTACTACCCTTGAACGCTTTTTGTCAACATTCAAACATTTGGGGATCCATTTTGCAGCAATTTTTCTCATGTTCAAATTGACGTGATGAACACGTTCGAATGAAATAATCAGTGCTTCAGATATCCGTTTTAGCCCAATTCTACGGTCTGTTAAAATCATGTCATGAACTGCATCGATATTTTCGAGGACTGACACAGAAACTGGCCTTTCCGATCGGTCATCATCTTCAATGGAAAATTTGCCTGTTTTGAAGCTTGCAGTCCAATTTTTCACGGTCGCATACGAAGGACATTGATCACCAAGGGTATTGAGCATATCTTCGTAAATCTGCTTACCTCTTAACCCTTTTAAATACAGGTACTTCATGGCTCGATACTCCAATTTTTCGATTTTCACAATTTCGGTATACATATTTTTTCTTTTAATTCATTGCGTTACTCTGGTACCCTTTTTTTACGTCAAACTTCACACTGACATTTCTTATAAGTTACTATACAAAGCAGTAAAACGCAAAATCGTCTCCACAATTTAATATCACATCTAGTGTGTTAGAATGGTGAAACGGTGACTGACCGCTATCAATCAGATAACCATCAAATAGTAGCACATGTTTCGGTCCTATATAAGACCATCATCAGCTAGGTATTCAAGAAATTCTACAATAAAATAAGACTATGTAACTAAGGACAAACAATGTCAATATAAGATTACTTACATGGAGAAGAAAAGTGATAATGTAGTATTTTATATAAAAAATTATGTTATAAAATTAATATAAATAAAATAATGTAACCACATTATGGTCCATTATTTTAGGTTGTTTTTAATTTTAATTTTAACTTTGCAACAAAAACTAGGTAAGGGAGGCTGTAAAGCCTTGGACCCCTTATTTTATTCCTAGGGGGAAAAACCAATAAGAACACATGGATTAAGAGCAAAATGATTGAAAATATGTATACACGTGAGTATCAGACAAGTATCAGACTAAGCGGATATGAATTATGAACTGACAGGAGTGACACCTCATATCAAAAATGACACAGAACAACGGCGAGTGACCACCACCAACGGAACAATAAATAAGGAAATGAATCCAACAATACTATCCCGAGCATGAAGATTCCACGCCACCCAACCGTACCAGTAATATGACGGACAATCCATACAATGAGAGCAAATTATGAACTGAGAAAGAAGCGAATTACCACAAAACAGTTACTCCGATCTACACCGCGGAGCGGGAACCCACCTCCCAACCATCATACGAGAACAGAACGATCTCGCAGTAGTAGGCAGGACGGCCTTAGCGCAACCGAACAAATTCAATATGACCACACTAAAGAGGTTTTCGGAAACTTACTCAGGGTTTCTAACCCGATCCAAAAAATTAACCCGAGTCAGTGATCGGCGTATGCAACAGTAAAGTTTCTGAACACGGGTTGGTAACTCAGGTTAAGGAACCTCATCAACCCGCATAGGTTTCCGAAAAACCCTTAAGAGTGTTGAACCCATCTTGTGGAATGCGATTGCGACAAAACCAACCACACCAATCTACACCACGAAGAAAACGTCCATCAACCGCGAAAGAGCAGAAGTGGGGCAACTCACCCCACAGAGCAGACAAAACAACTATTGTACAACAGCATATAAAATATAAAGATACAATATCTATTCCTTTTGTGGAGGAACAAGGTAGGACAAGAATCTAGTTTTTTGAAAATTAAGAGAATTAAAGAACTTCTTGCAGTCAAACTGTGTTTGCTCATTGAGGGAGACAATGTTAGGATTATTGATGGCCGAGTTAATTTCCAAAATTTCAAGAAAATTAAGCAACGCACCTTTTTGGCAAACATGTAAAATATCTAAATCTGTGTTTATATCAAAATTATGTCTGTAGTTAAGAATATGGTTAGAGAAAGAACTTTTAGTATAATATTCAACTATATGTGGGTTTCTAGAGCTCTCAATGAGTTTGACATGTTCCAGAACTCTTGTTTTTATTTTTCTACCACTTTGTCCTACATCTTGGGCGGGACAATTTGGTTGAGAACAAGAGATTCTGTAAACACCTGACTTGTGAGAAATGGGTACTTTGTCTTTAGTGTTGACTAACAACTTCGAAGTAGAATCTGTAGTGTAAAACGAGACATTAATGTCATTACCGAACCTCTCGTTTTACACTATATATTCTACTTCGAAGTTGTTATTCAATACTAAAGACAAAGTACCCATTTCTCACAAGTCAGGTATTTACAGAATCTCTTGTTCTCAACCAAATTGTCCCGCCCAATATGTAGGACAAAGTGGTAGGAAAAGAAAAACAAGAGTTCTGGAACATGTCAAACTTATTGAGAGCTCTAGAAACCCACATATAGTTGAATATAATACTAAAAGTTATTTCTCTAACCATATTCTTTACTACAGCCATAATTTTGATATAAACACAGATTTAGATATTTTACATGTTTGCCTAAAAGGTGCCTTGCTTAATTTTCTTGAAATTTTGGAAATTAACTCGGCCATCAATAATCCTAACATTGTCTCCCTCAATGAGCAAACACAGTTTGACTGCGAAAAGTTCTTTAATTCTCTTAATTTTCTAAAAAAACTAGATTCTTGTCCTACCTTGTTCCTCCACAAACGGAATAGATATTGTATCTTTATATTTTATATGCTGTTGTACAATAGTTGTTTTGTCTGCTCTGTGGGGTGAGTTGCCCTACTTCTGCTCTTTCGCGGTTGATGGACGTTTTCTTCGTGGTGTAGATTGGTGTGGTTGGTATTGTCGCAATCGCATTGGTCCTTTATTCCACAAGATGGGTATAACACTGTTAGTATGGTCATATTAGATTTGTTCGGTTGCGCTAAGGCCTCCTGCCTACTACTGCGAGATCGTTCTGTTCTCGTGTGATGGTTGGCAGGTGGGTTCCCGCTCCGCTATGTAGATCGGAGTATCTGTTTTGTGGTAATTCGCTTCTCAGTTCATAATTTGCTCTCATTGTATGGATTGTCCCACATGTTACTGGTACGGTTGGGTGGTGTGGGATCTTTATGCTCGGGATAGTATTGTTGGATTCATTCCCTTATTTATTGTTCCGTGGGTGGTGGTCTCTCGCCGTTGTTCTGTGTCATATTTGACATGAGGTGTCACTCCTGTCAGTTCATAATTCATATCCGCTTAGTCTGATACTTGTCTGATACTCACGTGTATACATATTTTCAATCATTTTGCTCTTAATCCATGTGGTCTTATTGGTTTTTTCCCCCTAGGAATAAGGGGTCCAAGGCTTTACAGCCTCCCTTACCTAGTTTTTGTTGTAAAGTTAAAATTAAAATTGAAAACAACCTAAAATAATCGACCATAATGTGGTTACATTATTTTTTTTTATATTAATTCTATAACATAATTTTTTATATAATATAATACATTATCACTTTTCTTCTCCATGTAAGTAATCTTATATTGACATTGTTTGTCCTTAGTTACATAGTCTTCTTTTATTGTAGAATTTCTTGAATACCTAACTGATGATGGTCTTATATAGGACCGAAACATGTACTACTGGGATATTAAATTGTGGAGACGATTTTGCGTTTTACTGCTTTGTATATCCATACTACTCCACTTCGAAATATAATGGACTTCTACCACAGATTTATAAGTTATTATTCGTTGCTATGGTAACGCAATATTTTGTTTATGCAGGGAACTGGTCTAGGCTAACTAGATATCAATACATCCTCGTATAAGTAGTGAGATATTGTTTCAAACTCACCTTAGTTAACAGAAACTGATCGTCAGGAGCACTTTTTGTGAATTCGTTAAATTGGTGGGTGTTTGTTTGACTTCTTTGGTTCAAATCCATAATTTTTTCTTTTTATTAAAGCTTCACTTTCGGACCGTTAGCAACATCTACATTGTGATTTAGTACAAACTATTGCGCAGCATAGAATAGTGTAACCACAATGTATTTGGTCTTACTTTGTTGGATAAATCATCTAAGTATGGAAAAAGTACATTTTCTGAAATTGAATATATAATTTATTTTCTTTTATTTCAATTAGGAAATTCTTCGTATGCACATTCATATCTGGCTCTGGATTTTTTCGGTAGGATTTTCAGGAAGGATAATTTTACTTTCTTGACTATTTCTGGTGGATTACAATCTCAAATCACAAGAAATATAGATAATATTGACATGGGTCCGAGAAAATCGAGTAAATAGTCCTACTGAGTACTCCATTTCTTTGCAGTTAGTGGATGCTCTATCCAATAACCTCTGCAACGATCATGGCCATCAAATCTCTGTTTACGATATATTCAAAAGTCACGCATAAGCTTTGCGGAAGGCGTGAATTCAGTACATTGTCAACTAATTCCTGAAGTAATTACGGACCTGGGGGCCGTTTCAAGGATTCAACTTGGCGTTTAAACCAAGTGTTGGCTGGCGACAGTCATTACCCGGTATGCAACTGGCTGTCTGATTCCTTCTCCTTCCGAAACTTCAAGAAGAAGGTTGAAGGAGAAAATGTCTATGTAATCAGTTTAGTATGAGTACTGTATGAGTTTATATGAGTGTTGTAAGCATACATAGTTCGATCCTCGACCACGTGCGTAAACTTTTTTTCCATTATGAATATGAACAGAATTACACTTTTCAAATAGATTGCTTCAAATTTAGATATTACATTAGGGAATTCTAAATATAAATTAACTATTTGACAGCCTGACATAGATAAATCTTAATAGAAATTATGCATTTGACAGCTTATCCACATGCGTGTGGAGAGTTACTTTCGCAACTGTGCAGAGTATTTTGGATGATTGTGGATATAAGCAACTTTCCGTGGGGATGTCCCAGGGGCGAAATACGCTACTTTCCAATGCTTCGCTGTATGCACGCATTTGCGTTCGTGAAGTTACATTCTTCCGAACCCCGTGCGGATAAGATTATTTTCCGCACTGAGTGCGGAAAAATAAAACTACTCAAAAATCTCACTGTTATGGATAATTATTATTTATTTTAGTTGCTGTAGACTATTTTATGCAATTTGAGAAGCCGTTGCAAGTGTATTCTTCTTTACCTCTCAATTGTATTTCCAGATATTTGTATTTCAACTTAAAACAAAAAAAATATATTTTTTAAATACCTTGTATGTCAGATTTTTCCTTAGTTTCACTCAGCAAAAATCTACAAATACCGACCTTTTCCATTCATCAAATCATAAAAAGGTCACTATTTCATTACATATAAATATTACGAACAAATAATTAAGTTTTTTTTGTTATGTAATTGTTTGTTGTATGGTTCTTTCTATCAAGTTTGAAAATAATTCAATAAGTTATAAGTTTTTTATATTCGTTGCTATCTGATATGAAGCTCGTAGGAAAAATTTTCTTCCTAACACGTGGGCAAAGTGCTTTTTCCGCACGCAAAAACTTATGCGAACTCTAATTCGCGTCGTTCGTCTATCTGTATTTGCGTGCGGAAAAGTAACACTTTGCGCACTTGTTAGGAAAATAACAATTGCGAACGGATATGTCATCTTTGCGCACGCATCTCTAGTTCACTCTGATTTTTTTGGTTCTCTCATAACAACGTCAAAATTATGTAATATTTCAAGTTAGTTGGCTGAGTTCCAAAACCGTCACGGCTCCACGGTTTTGTTGATTAGATAATTTAAAAAATTGGTGTTTCCACAGTTTGTTGAAGGAAATGTCGGATTCTGCGAAAAATAAGATGTGTGCGATTTCTATTGGTTATTCATCAAAGGACAATGTGCCCTTGTTCAAGTCACGAGGAAGATTGCGATTATCGAGTAAAAAAGAAGAGAAAAATTCCTGAAATTGAGTACGACTCCACGAAGATTTTTCTACATCAGAAACAAACTTCGAGCTTTCACATAATACACAAAATTCTGAGAGTGCGATGGAATATTTCTCAAAATTCTTTGTTGGGAAAATAATCGAAGTTTGCATAGTGATAGTAATAATTATGACCAACTGAAAATTCAAACACAAACTTAATTCGAAGGTTTCATTGGGGTTCTACTGGATACGTACATGTGCCAAAGAACATGAAGAATCGAATAGAATAATTTTATTGAGCAACTTTTGGTACAAGAGTACATTTAGTAAGTCAAATATCAATTACAGAAATTATTGATTCGAAAATATATGCACATACAATAACATTTTCGAAACTTGTTAATCTTGTTAATACTGGTACAAGATCCAAAACCCAGTCCACAACAATGTAGTACCTTTGGACCTAATTGCCATTGTATTTGAAAATAATGGTTATATGTTTTTTGTTAAGCAATCACTCCCGCATTGCCATGTTCTACACATTGTTTCACAGTGTATGTTTTTTTAGACCCTACGGATACCAATCTTTTCATTTCCATCAAATGGTGGATATTGGAAAATTGGTACTGGTGTGAAAACAACTCTATCGGGAAATATCTGAATCCTGTATATTCAATTTCATATTTATCTGCAGCCGCATCTTCATTATTCAACCCAGTTGTCATGGCTGCTGTTAAAATTTATCATTAATGCCAAATTTGGGAATTTTTTTATTGGCAGGCGTGTTACGTGTAATAATGGATCGAAAATTGGAAGATGTTGTCCTAGTCGTTCGTTCTCTTCTGCAAATTTGAGACACACTTTAGGTGTATGTTTCATTTTCTATGTTTTCTGCTCACACAACACCTATCCAGTAACTGTGTACAATTATAACCATCTTCAGACAGACAACAGTCAACAGATTCATCAGTGGGTTCGGTGTATGGGCTATCTTCCTATTCATAACCAATAGTATCATTTTCCTCAGTTATAGTTCCTAACAAATATTACGCCACCTAAGTTATTTGTCAGCACATATTTCTGTTAAACTTTTTCATATGACAATGAGTTTTTGCAGTTTCGCCCTGTACACATACATGGTCCTATGTCTGCTTCCGATGAAAAACCCTCGACACATTGATTTATATAGGGAACTACAGCATAACGTACTCTCGAGTCGCAACGTAAGGATGAACCCGGAAATAAGTGAACGCATGTCGTGTGCCAGAGGACGTGCTGTGTGCCCCGCAAATTCAACATCGTACTTTGAAAATACATAAAGATAGAACAATGCGATATGTGCAACTGAATTCGCGAATGTTATCTTTCCATTTGTCTCGTTTCCTTTCAAGTTTCCCGGCTGAATTCGCTAGTGGAAAATAGTTTTCATTGCGAGGAAATTTCACCAATACCATGTAGTTCTACCAATAGGTGACAAGAGACATTTTGGGATACATTTTGGTAGGATTCTGTATAGTATTTCTGCAAATTTTTAGAATCAAAGAAAGAAAATTGTATATTCTGTAACAAGGTTAGAATGAAAATTCGATATGAGCTAGAACCTTTAGTAATGATATCCCCACGATTTGCTCTCAACCAATTTGATCTCAGTCAATTTGCTCTCATGATATTTGCTCTCACACAATTGGAATTTTCCATCCAGCATTTAGGTCTTGTTAAATTTTTTCTCATTTTATTCGCACCGAAATACTGAATAGCTCAATAAAATCCACCAAACAGTTAATTTCCATTTAATAAAGCATAAGTTATTTGTTATTTGCCATGGATAACAATATATTACTATGGACATCAGTATAACAAATATGATTCAGTAACCTTACCTAAATGAAATATAATTCAATTCGATCTGTAATGCATACCAAAATATCAGTATAAGAAATATGATCCCATAACCTATCCTAACGTAACTATCAGATTGAAATATTATAAGCTACCTTTTTCAAGAACTTAAGGACATCATTTTCTTCGAAGTTAAAAGCAGTCACAATCGTTTTAATTTTTTCATCGTGATCCTTATATTTTATGCGTTTTCTCTCTCTCCTACCCTGCTTCTATCTGTTCTACGATCGTCTCTACAAGACCTTGCTCACTTAGAATAAGATCCAAAATATTCCATAAACTCAAATGGCTGGCTTGTGCTTTCGCATTGAAACTTCTAGGCCACCCCTCAACTGAGTTATTGGTACGTGGAAAAGTATTCACAATACTGTTATAATGATTCCATAAGTGGAGTTCGAAACGTGGCAGACGTCCATAATTTCCTCGGCCTCCATCTCCAATCCAGGTTTCTTCAAAATCATTCACTAACGGTCCCAAAATTGCAACATTTTCTACGAAATATGAACTTTTCATTAAATTTTCCGAAACATCATCAACTATATTCACGGGCACGAGGCCAATGCTGCCAATATGATGACATGATGAGCGAAAGTGCCATCCTCTGCAAATTTTCTTCTAGTTATCAGCTGTGCAAATTCTTCTGATGGTGCGACATAACTTATCAGCATTGGGTGATTTGGTAGCAGCAGGTAGTGTTACTTTGGAAATTATATTAGTTACGATCATCGAAGGTGATTCCTGAGGAATCAGTGCCTTTTTTTATTTTGTCAACTGCAACTTTTGCTTCGATAGTTGATATAACTGGGCTGTGATTATGGGATGTTTGTAATTTCACTCCACCTAGAATAAAATAATACTAGGTAAACCTAAAATTGAATATGCCAATTGCACTATGAACAAATTTCAACTACCTACCTACCTGAAGAAGTTGCGCTTGTGGTGTGACATATTTCTATACAGGATTGACTTCTATACAATATACAACGCCATACAACATAATTTTCATTCTCACGATAAAAGCAACAGATACAGGGTGTCCCAGAATAAAGGGTACAAACTCCGGCGATGAAATCCTAATGAAATTTGGTGTGTCACATGACAGCATTCAGTTTCAACGCCACTGGATTAAAATCTATTTCGTCTTCTTTTTCTTAATTCTCGATATTTTCTATACAAAAAGGGGTTTGGTTCCGTTATAAAAATTGTCAACGATTTTCAAGATATTCGAAGTCGAATAAGTGCGTGCGTATGTGATTCGGAAACTCGTTTTGTTTTGTTAGAAGTTGCTATGTAATTTGTTTCAAATATCGGGAAATTTTTGTGAAAATATCCCTCAAAAATACCAACAATTTTGGAAATGTTTGAATTTGTACTCATTGCATGGTGTGAAATCTCTTTGTTGGTTATATTGTAACAAATAGTTATACATTCCTTTCAGAAATGATGAGATTTTTGTTAACTTTTAAATGTTTTTCGGTACTACAGTTTTTTGGGTTGCTAATCCTTAGTGAGTAGGAAATGCTTTACAGTTTTTCTGTCATCTTCTGAAATTCATCGAGAAATACCACTGTGGCCACAATATTTTTGAAATTTCACCATAATGCCATGATTTTCAATACAAAAGGCATAGCAACGTTTAACAAAATAATCAACGGTGACTTTTCTTATCCCATACGCACGCACTCATTCAACTTAAAAAATCTTGAGAACCGTGGATATTTTTAATAATGAAACCTATCCCTTTTTTGTATAGGAAATGTTGGGATTAAGAAAGAAGAAGATAAAATCGACATTAATCAAGTGGCATGAAAATTGGGGAGGGCGATTAGGGGCACTCACCTCCCGTACGCCTCTGTCCGAAGTTACAAACTCACTATTCACATTGAAATTTGGAACTGAATGCTGTTATCTGACATACCAAATTTCATCAAGAAAATATGAGCCGTTATGGAGTTATTCTGGAAAACAAATTTTTTTGTCATTTTCAACAAACTGTAACTCGGTTATTATTCATCTTAGGGTATATGTTTATTGGAACTTATAGCTTTAAAATGAAGTGAAAATTCTACCATCGGAGTTTGTCCCCTTTATTCTGGGACAACCTTTATATCCCTAGTCTATCAATTGTTTCACACCTTTTTGACACTTGGTAAATTTGAGTGGCATTGTCAATACACTTCTCTTCAATATAATGTTCACTTCGAAGCAACTGTCCAAAAGATTCCGTCCACTATTTCCATTCATCAGACACAATCCACTGCATAAATTGAAAGTAAATAATGTTAGGAGCCTGTGAGAGAGAGGAAATTACATGAGTGCAAATGATCTGAGAGGAAATTGTCTAAGTGCAAATAACTGGAGACCATGTTGTCCAAGGCGATATTGGGAGAAAAAAATACCGAGAGGATATTGTGCAAGAGTAAATGACCTGTTTTCACGAAAACTGTGTTGCTTAGAAACTTGCTCGAGTGGTGTTTTGTAAAGCAGCACAGTTTGAGTGACGGGCAAGGTGGCAGTATTTTGAAAATTCTGCATTTTGAAGGGATATTCGATCAGACAATTTTAAGAATGAATAGATGAAGTTGAACTATTCAGAATAATTATGATGATGATATACAGGGTATTCCACATTCGATGGCATATTAGACGTTTCTGGAGAACGGAACGATGGATCATTTCAAAAATTTGTGGGCATGGATAATGTAACATGCTCTACCCGTCTAAAATGTTTTCGTCCGTACAGTGTTGCCACTTGAATCAGAAAGTAGTAGATATTTTGTTATTTTAAATAGAATACCCCGTATATTACATCATTTTTGAAATTCTTATAAGATTCCTCACAACTTTCCCAGATAAATCTCTATACCTATATGTGACGGTTTTCGAGATAAAAATTATTTTGTCAAATTTTTGTGTAAAACCTGACCATTGACAAATAACTTTTTTTTCACAATGCAAATTAAAAAAATATTTCAATTTGGGTCATAGCTGCATAACACCATTAAGTATTCTGACGATGAACTGGATCTCAGTTTCAGCATACAGGGACGCTCAGAAGTAAGTTCCTTTCGAGGACTCATGGAAATGATTGAAACTCAGTTTTTTCAAATAGAACACCCTGTATACTATCTAACATTTTGATACAACTAACTAGTTTGAATAAGTTTCATCGACTATGTCCCATACCTATCTCATACCGATTATGAGATATTGAGGATTTTATGATTTTTGAGGTCTGTGCAAGTATACAATTTCAAGTATAAATTCTGGAAAATCTATCGAATACTAATTGACACCTTCATCTTTTTTAAAAAAGGTGTAATTGAATACTTGAACTGTCCTTCATACTAGGTGTACGATAAATAAGGTTATGTTGACAGTGAAAAGAATGAAAAATGAAATTGATTAAATTCATTCGACACAAGAGATAATACAAAATTTACTTAGCAATAATTATAACACATTTGATACTGAAAAACAAAAATTCAGTAGCTTAGATGCTTGAAATGCTGACCATTACAAACATTGATGGATCGACGTTATTACATGATCAGTCGTGGCTATGCGGATTTCCGATTGGTCGATTTCTCCGAAAGCACATCTTACCCTGTTTTCCAGTTCCTGTTTTTTCTTCACAGGTGTTCAATAAACCTTTTCTTTCATTTTTCACCAGAGATGAAAATCTAGGCGAGTGAGATCTGGTGACCGCGGCGGCCAAATCCAAGAACCCAAACGTATCCGAAACGATGCCAACAATCATAATATAAGTTCAAAGATAAATTGTCCAAGAATTTACCAAGAGTTGTTCTCAGAATATCCAAATATTTTCTGCAATTCAACTTTTCTCCATAAATGCAAATTAAAATTTTTTCATCCATAAGCATACAATTTCTGTTGTCCAGAAATGATTATTCCGATGATTGAACACTCCCTCGCCACTTATATTACTTTTTCGTGTGTTCATTTTAATAGCAATTCGCTAAATTCTACACGTTTTAGTTGAATATATCTATGCAAAGTTTGCAGCCTGATGACTGTTGGATTTCGCTACTGAATTTCAACAAAAGTAATAGTGTGTCATGATCTGCTCCTAATAGCCAGGTTTGAAGAATAAAAGAATGAACATGACAATAACGTGTTTACATAGTCCGACTGTCATACCAGAGTGGTGAAAATGGAAAATAATAATTATTCAAACTCTGATATCCTGAATTTGTTTAATATTCATGGTGAGTGCAATAAAATCATATTGAAAACCTGTAGAAGATTCAATGAGTTATATCTAAATTTACCAACAATGGAAGAACGGAAATTCAGAAGAATTGAACGAAATTATCTGGAATTATAAGGTAACTGGTGACATGGATACTGAAATCAATGTTCTGGGATATTTTAATGCTTATCCTTATGTAGCTAGTACTAGTGCTGTGGTGGATTTGGGAATCTCTCGAACTTCCACATGGAGAATTTGAAAAAAACATAATATGCATGGTTATCAATTCATCAGGCTACAAGCTTCACATAGAGATGATCCACCAAAACGTGTAGAATTTTGCGAAATGGTACTAACATGGACATACGAAGATCCCAACTTTTTGAAAAAAATTATTTGGACCGATGAATCACAATTCTCACGTAAGGAAATATTCAATTGTCGGAATAATCATTTCTGGGCCTCAGAAAACCCGCATTTAGAGAAAGGGGATTTCAACAATTTAGTTTTAATGTGTTTTGTATGCTTATGGATGATAAAGTTTCAATTTGCATTTATGAGGAAAAGTTGAATTCTGAAAAATATATGGATATTCTGAGAACAACTATATGAGTGAATTCCTGGACAATTTACCTCTGAACTTATATTATAATTGTTGGTATCAGTTGGATGGGGCTCCTGGACATTGTATACGTGAAGTGAGCAACGAACTCAATAATTTGTTCAAAGATCGGTGGATACGACGTTTGAGTCCTTGGATAACAACAAGAGGAAAACGCAGATGTTAATGCTGTAAGTAACTAGCGTGGTACAGTGAGTAAAACTAGAAGAATTTATAAACCTGAAAAACATAATATTAGTAGTCGCGATCAATTCAAATGAAGTCGTTGACAAGGTATGCATGGCCGCAGAGAATGTCCCGCATATGGACAAAAATGTAAAAGTTGCGGAATAATGAATCATTTCGAAAAATCTTGTCGAGTTAGAAATGTGAAATATGTAGACCAAAATCCAGAATCTGACAGTTCTAGTGACAGCATTTTCTTTCAAAGTATATATGTCCCTTCAAATGAAACATTGAATTCAAATTGTAAAGGTGTCTGGGATGAGCTTATACAAGTTGAGAATAGGAAAATGCATGTTAAGATAGATACTGGGGCTGACGTTAGTGTAATGCCTTTCAAAATTTTCAAAAAGATAAATAATAATTTCAATCTCAGGTCTACGAACTACGTTCTGAGAGGTTTTGAAGGTTCTGTGGCAAAACCAATAGGAATCGTTAATTTATGCTGTAAATATAAAAACACGTCTATCAACGAAGATTTTATGATCGTCGATGGGGCAAATCAAGTTCTTCTCGGTGGAAAGCTTTCCTGAATATAAAATTAATTATAAGAGTAAATATTGTTAAAAAGAATATTGATCATTAAGAAGATGCCATTATAAAGCAAAATATTGATGTTTTCGAAGGTTTTGGTCAGTTTCCTGGTAGATATAAAATAACAACTGTTGAAAGTTTCGAAAGTGTTAATTATCCTCCGGTACGAATACTTCTTGCCATAAGACAACCATTGAAAGATGAATTAGATAGACTTGTGAAAAGAAAAGCTTTAGTCAAAGTGGATGAGATTGATCCTTGTGCCAGCATCAACCGCATGGTTATAACAGAAAAAGCAAACGATGAGATAAAGTTGTGTCTTGATCTTTCTGACCTCAATTAACAAATAACCAGGAAACCTATGTTGTCTAAAATACCACAAGAAATCAGTGAGCATTTGGCAGGTAAGAATTTTTTTCTGATTTTGATTCATCAGAGGGATATCATCAGTTACGACTTACAGAGGAGTCGTCGTGGAAATGTTGTTTTGCAACTCCTTTTGGTATTTATAGGTACATAGTTTTACCATATGGGCTATCTAATTCTCAAAATCTGTTCCAAGAACAAGTCGATACATTTTTTGGGAATATTGAAAATGTACAAATATGTCACGATGATATGATCATTTCAGGCAGAACAGAAATTGAATATGATAGGGCAGTGAATGAGATCATTGAGAGAGCTAGGCAAATCAATGCCCGATTTAATAAAGACAAGGTACAAATTAAACAGAATCAGGTTAAATTAATGGGACACATTTTTTCTTTCAAAGGAATGGAGGTTGATCCTGATCGCATTGAGTCATTGATCAAATTGAAAACTCCGAAAGAGTTGCAACGAGTCATAGGTTCTTTTAATTATATCTGACAATATACATCCCTGAAATTACCAAATATATGCAACCACTATTTCAGCTTTTGAAGAAGAATGTTGAATGGCAGTGGCTTCCATTTCATGATAAGGTTTTTCAAGACTCGAAAAATATTATAACTAAACCCCCCTTCCTTCTACCATTCAACCCCAAAAATAAAATTGTTCTGCAATGTGATGCATCCAAAGATTCTATATGATGTTGTTTATTTCAAGTACATGAGAATCAAACATTCAAATTAGTATCATGCGCTTCTCGCACAATGAATGATGCTGAAATAAATTATAGCCAAACGGAAAAAGAAATATATATTTTGCAACTACAGATTTTCACAATTTCATTCATTCATTGGATCACAAACCTAATGTATCCATTATGAAAAAACCGATTCGCAAAATAGGTTCATGTAGATTACAGCGTCTCAAACTTAAATTATTAAAATATTCGCTGAATGTGTATTATGTTCCAGGTAAAAAGATTGACTTCGCTGACATGTCAAGATCAAGTCTAGAGTATACGAGTCGTGATTTTGACATGCTAGAAACGGTTTATTCAGCTTCGAGGAGCAAAGAACGCAAATTACAATTCAGAGAAGAAACATCAAAAATACTATTTTATGGGAAATTACCGATTATTATTACAATGGATGGCCTAAAAAAAATTCAATTCCAAAAAGTTACAAACCGTACTATGGAATCAAAGATGATATATTCGTTGAAGCAGGGATTGTATTTCTTAAACATAAAATCATTGTTCCTCATAATCTTAGGAATTTTTTTCTTGAATTATTACAGAAAGGTCACACTGGTATAAGTAAAACAATAAATAACGCAAAATTATTTAGGTACAGATATACTAGAGTTCGGTTGGAAATCATATCTACTTAGTTCTTGTTTGCTCATTTTTCCCATTGGATTACTTCATTACCTTTGAATGACAAAACATCCAAAAGTATTATAAATGAAATGCAAAACACTTTCACTCAATTTGAATATCCAAAAGTGCTGATAGCTGATAATCTTCCATTAATTTCTTGTGACTTTATTGAATATTTTAAGATGAGAGATATAACTATTAATAGTTGTGCACCACATCATCACCATAGCAATGGTATGGCTGAAAAGGCGGCAGGAATTTGTAAACAAATACTTCGTAAATGTTATGAAGATGGTAGAGATTACAGAGAGGCTATCTTGGAATATGATTACACCCCAATAATGAGCTTGAATGCATCTCCAGCGCAAAAACTGCAGAGTAGAAGGTTTAGAAACAGTAAACCTATAACATACAAAAAACTCAATCCCAAAATACAATACGATATTTTGAAAAACCTGCAGGACCAAAGACAAGCTCAGAAAATAAGATATGATAAACTTGCTTGTAGATCACCTATTGAGTAAGTATGTAATATGTAGTAATAAAAACAAAAAGAGGATAGTTTTGGCAAAAAGCAACCATACTCAAAAAGGTAAAAGAACCAAGGTCGTAAACACGGTAACAACAATATTGTCCGCAGAAATACAACCTACATAAAACCATCTTTAACAAAACCTAATCATCAGGATAGGGAACCACCAACAGATTTAGATTTTGACCTCATCTTTAAAACTGATAACAACCAAAACAATTATCAGCACCAAGTTCGTACACCAGTGTATGTAACTAATGATCCTCCAGTACCTGTCAAAAGTAATCAAAAAATATCTAGATTCGGAAGAAGAATCAGATCTCCCAGACGCCTAAACCTTTTATGTGTTTTGTGAAACGATTCTTAAAGGGGAAGGTGTTTGGTATATGTAACATCCTGTACTAGTCATATACGATGACAGTGATGTATAATTTAATCAATAAATGTTCGAAGTTTGAGTACCTTCACATATATTCATTATCTCATAGTTTCGCTTAATATTAAGTATTAAACACAAGGAACTTGGTCATTTCACTTTTATTTAGAGGGCTCCTAATTTAAAAAAATCGGCACTTTCAACTACTCCTTCATGTTGAAAAAACCTTATAACTGCTACTACTACTTCTACTACTACTATTGTTGATATTCCGGGAAACTTCCCACTTCGACTCTCGATTATTATCCCTTGCGAGATATTTATTGTACCAATTGTCTTCCTTCCTTTTAATATTACCGCTTATCTCTGGAAGTGGCCATATTTGGATTTTCGCCCTCTTCATCGGAATGACCACCGTTATTTATGATGCACGAACTTTGTTCTCAACGAGCCTAATTAGATCATTCCCCATTTTCATTACGGTAATTGGAAAGTTAAGACAACTTTGGGCACATATCATCCGCGGTCAGCAATGAATGATAATGCGTGGAGTTACATTACTGAAAGTTGTTTTTTGATCGTCAGGGGGAGCTTAACAACATTAAAAAAGGATTGCGGTGAAGAACAAGTTTGTATATCGTAGGCGCATTCGAAATATTAAGGCCACCGTCCATTTTGAAAATGAAATTGAAACTGTTGCTGTTATGAACTAGTTCTTCAGGTATTGCAGGAAATAGAGAATGAAATACCAAAATATAGGAAATATAACGTTTATCATGAACCTTACCTGTAACACTGCAACCATTTTCTTGTACTTAAATAACAAAATACACAAAAGTTACATTAAGAAAATCTTCCAAACTTCGACAGGCGAGCTGCCAGTTTTTTTTATCAGGCTTACAAAAATAAATCATGAATGGCATTCAGAAATGCAATATTCTGCAAGATTTCATTAAGATCAAATTTGAGGAATAAAGGCACACATTTTGAAACTAAATCCAGTTTTCGAACTATAATGGATTAGGTTGGACTAGTTTAATTTTTTTGTGTATGTCTCCTCTAATTAACCGTTTTGTTGAATGTGACAACACTGTACGATACTTGTCACTTCAATTATTTATTGATCAGTAAGTGTCAACTGATCCAAATTTCCAATTGCACGACAATGTTGGATCGAATCAAATAGGTCTTATAGAACCCTCAGTGTGCAGGTTGGGGGTTAGCCGTCGGACAACTACGACATCGAAATTGGAACACCACAGGGCCTCTACTTTTCTTACTTTACATGAACGATCTCCCAAACCATATCGGTCATGGGCGTACCTTCATCTTTGCAGATGACACGACGATTATTGTTACAGTTGATACTGCTGATGAATGGCTGAGAAAAACTGAGCTAGCTGCAGAAAACTTCAAACATTGTTGCGACAGGACTAATCTTATGATTAACTAGAAAAAAACATTAATAATTGAATTCACCAGCCTTCACAAACCAACCAATACTATCACATTCAATATTTGCGACACAAGAATATCTACATCACATATAACGAGAAGTCTAGTCCTAGATATTGATGATGAACTCTCATTGAACAGTCATGTTGACGTCGTCTGTAAGAAGCTGCACAGACTTCTTTTTGCGTTCCGGACTTTGAAACCAAATCTCCACAGACACTACCTGATGAATATGTACTCTGATTTCGTTCATCCCATTATCAGCTGTTACATAATTGTGTGGGGTAGCACCACCGAAATATCTACAGTTTTCATTAAATAAAAAAGATTCATGGGACTCTTGTTCGACCTGGGTTTTACAGAGACTTGTAGGAATACGTTGATTGAAAATGGAATTATGACGGTTACATCCATCTACCCCTACAAACTATTAGTACATTTTCAACATAATATGAAAATGCTAGAAACAAATCCAATGGGCACTATGCATATAACAAAAATCGATTTCTATCTACAGCAGTGCCACACACAGAATGCTGCATAAAAAATCGCCTACTTACGGCGGTGGCAATCTTTTCAACCTTCTGCCTGAGAGCAGGAAGTCGATTTCATACCCCAACATTTTTAAATCTACTATAAAAAATGTTTTACACCGTACTGCTTTCTACTCGCTTGATGATTATAGACATCTCAAATCATAATTGACCATCGCAAGCAAGTTCTTATGAGCATATTCTTATTTATACAAATTCTTTATACACTCACATATTTGTCGAACCTTCGCTCCAAATAGTCAGGTGGCTTAGAGATGCATTTTAAGATTACCGTTACCTTAAAAAGCACCAAATTTGGTATGAATGTACCTACCTTAGAGTATACTCACTAATTTTCACCTAGGAGCCCTCTTAAATTTCGAAAAAATTTAGAAAAATTATATGTTTTTTGAGTTTTTTTTTTATATTTCGCAACCCACGAAGACAGTACTTGAGTACATTGTATCGTGGGAACCCCCAAACCAAATATCCGTCAACGTTGTCCAAGTACCGAAACATCCCAAGTAGCACACCTATATTGGTAAAATATTGGTACAATATTGTGAACATATTGGCGAAATATTTGAAATGCTATATTGGCGAGAAAAAAAAAGAACTTTCGGCGATATATTACTTGAATAATATGAGCGAAATATTCTCGAACTAATATTGTCCTCAAAATATTTGGCGATATTGGTGCAATATTGCTGATACAATATACTGACAATATTGGCACAATATTCAATAGTTATATTGTCGAGAAGTAAAATGTGGACATTTTGCAATATTGGTCGAATATTGTTTAAATATTTCACAAATAGTTTTGGTGAAATATTTTCGAAGCGATAATGGCCTCAAAATATTTATCGATATTGGTACAATATCACTTGGATATATTAGAGGATGTCAATATACCTTGGTAAATTATTAAATGTCTTTTAGTTGATGAAGGTGACACCAGATTCTGCCTTTTGATAACCACTGAGTGAGCTGTCTTGAAAACAAGTTTTTAATATTTTTCGTGGGATTTAGAAGACGTTCTATATGTAGAGCCATCTAGCGGATTTTTATACAGGTTTGATCATGATATAATTTTAATATGTTTCTTTGAATATTCGGCCAATATTCAAATTTCATCTCAATCTAGATGTAGTAAACAATATGAAGACAATATTGTTTTAACGGTATCGATAAATATTATTGAACCAATATTGACCCAATATTTATAAATAAGATTTGTTGAATATTGGCGAAATGATATTCAACCAATGTGTAATCACACTTGGAGATACAATATAGATTTTATTCCTAGAATCGATATGAGGGGAATATTGGGATTGCAATATTTATTCTAGATGTTGAAAACGATGTGAAGTCAATATTGTTTTATCGATATTGGTAAATATCATTCAATCAATATTGACTCAATATGAGTTATTACATTTTGTCAAATAAAGTGGAAATGATATTCAACCAATATGCTATCAAACTTGGAAATACAATATAGTTATTTTTTCCTTTAATCGATATGACTGGAATATTTGGATTGCAATATTTATTCTAGATGTGAAAAACAGTATATAACCAATATTGTATTGTCGATATTGGTAGAAATTATTCAACTAATATTGACCAAATATTTCATGTGCTAATCTACATTCAAAACTAGTTCAACCAATATTCCACCAATTTTATTAATATAATATTGTTTTTTGAATATTCACCCATATTGGACCAATATTGATTTTTCATTTACAATATGGAACCAAGATTCAGCCAATATGATGTGCTACCTGGGATACATTTTCATATTTCACGGTACCTCCCAGATTTGTAATGTTGTGTGGCATTATATTGACTATCATGAATTAATTCAATTTATTTTGCCGCTATTAACCCTGGATTAATTTATTTCATTAATTAATAGCTTCTAAGATTCATGAAGAGGTAGATACAAGGATTATGGTTCATGTACTACATTCACTACAGCTAGGGGCAAAGAGTATTCTTGTGCGTACTGTAGACACAGATGTGATTGTCATCCTTATTGGTACATTCTATAAACTAATAGTGATTCAACCTGTGGTCGATCCTTTGGTATGGGCAAGCAAGCATTGCAGGTTTTTTTACACAAACGCGACCTGTATCAGCCCGGGAGAGTCAAAATCACGAGCACTACCTGTTTTTCACTCATTCTCTGGTTGTGACACAACCTCTGCCTTCAAAGGTAAGAGTAAAACGTCTATTTGAGAAGGATGGCAAGCATTTCAAGACGTCACTGATACATTTGTGTCTTAGCTACTCATCCATTCCAACTGATGAACGCTGACTCCGAACACTTTAAGAAGCTGGAGCGACTGACTGCTGTTCTGTATGATAAAACCACTCTGTTCAGCAGTATTAACCAGATAAGAAAGGAGCTCTTCTGTCAGAAGAATCGAGCAATGGACAAACTTTCGCCGACTGGGGATGCTCTTCTACAGCATATCCGTAAGGCAGTTTATCAGCCGGTATTTGGACGACTACTACACAAACACAGCAAGTGATTCCTTCACCGCACGATTTTGCTTGGAATTAGGTTTTAGAGTCATGGGTACCAGTTTGGATGACAATTCCAGAGGTTTTCCTGTCATGCCCGGTCATGCATGAATGAATGTTCCTGTAAAGGAGACTGCAGCAACTGCAAATGTGGGAAAGCCAATCTGGACTGCTCACCACTATTCAAGTAATTTTGTAGTTGTAATTGTAATTTCCGTCAACCGATTGCACCCCTACGCACAACCCTCGGCAGTCTACGAGAGTCTTATGTGAGCTAGGGAAGACGCAGCCCTTACCTTTTAACGTGTGATGACATGGACGAGACCGATGACCATGCAAGGCTTTGAACCCTCGACCCTTCACTCCAAAGGCGAACGTTCAACCAGCACGGCCACCACGTGCAAGTGCAAGTGTTATTTACAATGACTGTTTCATACTGAATTCCATGGGAAGAATAGCTATAACTTTTTTTTAACTCTTATTAGCGTTAGATTTATACTTATAAATTACTGTAATTTATATTTTATTGTATATTATTTAATATGTAGACTACCCTAATTAAGTTTCAACTATACTTAGCCTGACGTTGTAATTAAAAATTTATATCAAACTAGCTTGTACTAAACGTGATATTTTGACGTATTTATTGGCCATTTTGGATTTTAGAGCAGAGCATAATTTTTTTTAGAAATTCCATAGGGCTCCTAGGCATTTATTATCATACCCTAAGGTACCTTCATACCAAATTTGGTGCTTTTATCTGCCAGGTAACGGTAATTTCGTTAAGCCACCTCACTAAAAGGCGAACGCTCTGCCATCACGGCCACCACGGCCCATTATAATTTGAGCAACTGTTCAATAAATTCTAATAATTGTAAATAGATATTTTCAAGACTTTCTTGTTTCAATGTTATTGATTTTGTGAACTGTTTTTGATTTAAATAAATAAAATTGCAAGAAATAATTATATCAAAAATACACTTTAATTATTATGTTCGACAGATAGGAAATTTATGTTGTCACGAAAGAAATAAAATAATAGATAACCTGCTATGAGAACAGTTATTAAATTCTAATTATTGACGTAATTGAATTAATCAATACAATACAGTGACCGGTAAGTACGGGAAAAAAATTATTAATGAATTTTGACAAATATTGATACGTACAATCGCTTTTGCATCAAAAGAAACCCCGAAAGACGTTGACTGTACAGTGCCGTTTATCTTTTTCTATATGGTGGGAAATTTGAAAAATTCAAAAGTAATTTCTCAAAACACAATTGTTTGAAAAAATACCGAAAAATTTTATTAGGAAAAGTTGTTCAGAACGACATTCTATAGCCAGTTTTGAAAAGATAAAAATCAATTCTTTGCCATACAAAAAAAGTGAATTGAAAAATACGTTTCTCATAAACTCAAGGTAAAGCCAACAGTGATATTTTGAATAATATTTTTTTTTTAAATTCGCAAGCTATTTCTATTTTATTCGGAGGAAATTTTAAATCTTGAATTTGTCATGTTTTCAGCTGCTTCATAAGAGGTCACTGAAATATCTTCTTGAAATTGTTACTGTTATTTATAAATAACGAAATCTATACAAAATTCTAATTTGAATTTTTCATTAGAACAAAAAAATATATTTAATTTTTGACATAACAAGGACTTCCTTTAACTTTTTATTTTCAAACTTTATAATAAAATTAGAATCTGAAATAATTATAAATTCTAACGTTGCCTACTTTCTGTCGATCACTGTATATCAGTCTAGCAAATAACAAACGAAAAGTTATTTGAAAGGCTAGAAGGCCATTCGAAACAATATTCCTCATAGACAACATTATTTCTTCGACCTCCCAAGCAAGCCCAAAAAACAAAACAACCCCGTAACCACAACCTATAACGTATGCAAGGCCACAGCGAAATTCCAATATTCGAACATATTGAAAAGAATCTCCAAAATCCGTTAGATAATCTAACAAGTATACGATCTACAGCTGCAAGTGGTTTATATGGAACATTACCGAGCGATTTACAAGCAATCCGAGCGGGAGGCGTACATGATGAAAGCAGTTTTGCATGTATTCTTGATGAAACCCCAAGTTTAGAGGGTCAACCACATAAACTTCGAAAGCTGCTAGCCAGCCAGGAGTTGCAAGTTGAAACTCAGTGAACTCAGCATCTTCCAAGTATGGCCCGCAGCAGCTATGATCAACTATGTTAGGCATTTTATAAACATCCACAGTCTTCATTCAGGTTAACTCCTACGAAATTGATGGCCAAGTTTCGGGAGGCGGGCGCTCATCGAGATCGAATTTACTAAACTTGTGTTCGGTTCGGATTAATACTTCTTGAAATTCTTCGAATTATTTGGGTTTTATAGTAAACTGATTTATGGCAGAGCACGACAGAAATAAGTTTTCATTATTTCGGTAATTCGACGATGAACTGGGATTTAATGTGAATCTACAATTTTTCGACCATAATACTTTATGTAGGAAAGTTTTAATGAATGCATAGAGTTTCAGACATTCATTTATTGAAACTTTCCGATGTATAGGGTGTTGAAAGTAGAGTATCGTTTTCAAATGCTGTCGGGTTCACACATCATTTATGAAAGTAATGAAGCTTAAGAAAGAAGTGGGTTGAGTTAACAGTGGTGAGATCCTTAATTGGTAGACCATAAATTCTGATAATGCAGCAGCATGTATATTATCAGTTGGTCATTTTTTATAATATCCTATTGTTATGAGAATTTTTTCATTGTGATAATAGAAAGGACCATCAAATGGAACAAAATGACCGTTGTGTTGATAACAGAAAGTTAGTGTCAAATGAACAACTAATGGTTAATATATCTCAACAAAACTCTTATTTACAATCTTTTGTACAGTGCTTTCATTTCAATTTGTCCCTCATTTATAAGGCTGTAAAATATTCATGTTTTGAGGTAAAAGGTTAAGTTTTATTTTGTCCAGCCAAAAATGTTATGAATTGTCAAATGTCAAAATAATTAACATAACTTACTTTTTTTAATGGTACAACCTGTATGTCATTAAATATTTGAAAATACTTCTTTTTTTCTGATTACTAAAATATGCCATACTTACCTTTTTTCATTAGTTTAGCACAAATTGGTGTGAATATGATTAAAATTGTATTTTTTCAGCAACATCAAGATACCCGCGTATATTATTTTGTATCCAAGAATTGTCATGGTTTCGAACGAAATATTAAATGTCATACGTGAAGTGGTAATGTATAGTGTTACAAAAGCTCTTAGACGATATATAGTCTGTTTACGTTAAAAAGAGAATGATGTCATGTTTGGCAATTTTGTAAATCCGACACAACAACGTTAAAATTTCCTATGAAATGCGTTCAATAGCGATAAAACTAGGTGAATTCATTATGTAAGTTGCTCAACTGAACATTTTCAGACGTTGCCGAAGCGAAAAAAACCTTGTGACGTCATTCTCATCTTAACGTAAACAAACTATACACTGCAATTTCCAGGTAGAATAGCTCCATCGAAAAGAATGTTTAATAGACTTAAGAATAAGTTTTTTGCAACTGGTAGCCTGAATAGATAAACAACTGTTAGGCCAAAAACGCTTTTGACAGAAGGAACAGAAATTAATATTCCAGCATATCTAGAGCACATCCTCAAAAATCATTAAACGATGTAGTTAGAGAATTGCCAGAGTGTATTGGATCAGTCCACGTTGTGACAACAAAATACAAATTTCGCCCATATAAGCTAAAAAGGGTGCAAAAGTTGACACCAGCGCAAAATGGAATCAGACTGCAATTCTCCAGATATATCGTAGAAATCATTCGAAGGGATGCCACATTTCTAGATAAAATATTGTGGACTGATCAGACAGATATAAATCAAAAGGATACTTTAATTGGTATGCTCGGCTGATAGAAAATATATGTCGTCTCGAAAGAAATAAACTAATGGATTACCTACTAGGACAATAATTATGAAATCCTAATTATTGACCTTATCAATTAACCTATGCTTATATAAACGAAAAGTGATATTAAAGGCTGCTAGGCCATTCGAAAGAATATTTCTCATGGACAACATTATTTCTTCGATCTTTCAAGCGAGCTGAAAAAAACCAACACCATAACCACAACCTATAATGCAACGCCATAGCGTTATTCCAATATTCGAACATATCTTTTACATATACATATATAACATATATTTTAGCTATGAGTGAACTGTGAGTTTACTTTTTAAACACTGCCCCTCAATTTGTAAATGTTTTATTTGTTTGTTAGTTTTTTTATATCTGTGCACGTTGTACTTTGTACTTTATATACTTAATTACCACTGATATATATTTCACCACTTTTTCATTGACATGTCCTATTTCATGTATATGAACACAAAGGATGAATAAAATTTATTTATTTATTTATTATTGAAAATAATCTTCAAAATCTATACCATCTACAGATGCAAGTGGTTTCTTAGTCCAATATCCACAGGTTTTAACGTGGTACTAATTCCAGTAGAAATTATTTTTGGCTCACAAGCAGTTTTTGAGGGGTACCTTGAGAAAAAAATTTGTTCTGCACGCGAGCACCTATGGAAAGTGGGGAAAACTCCCGGGAAAACTCGGAAATTCGGTATTTCGTCAATAACTTGGAAGAGCTTGAAAATTCCGATATATTGTATGCAATCAAACTTGTAGAGCGTAAAAATCTCCACAAAAAAGGTATTCTCACATTTTTCCAAAAATTGCTTCCTATGAGAGATAACGAGCTAGGGTGGTATGATTAAAAAGAGTATTTGCTTGTACTTCAAGTTAATGCTCCATGTTGTAGTTTCCACTTCAAAAAATCAAAGCATTTACTCCACATAATACTTGAAGTAAGACTTAAGTAAGTACTAGTAGCAATATACTTTACTTTATTTACTTTGATATGTAGAAGTTAATACTGCAGTAATTACTAATGTAGTCAAGTATTTCCTCCATTTGGGAGTGTTTGGTGTAGTTTTTAAGAAGCTACTCATAGACTACCTTCATATCTTCAATTGAAAATAGGTTATGGCTTTTTTATGAATTATGGTAGGAAAAGGAGGGAAGTGTGTGAAAGTAGAACGTATGGGGAGGTACATTATATCGAGCCAATTATTTTAGCTAGAATTAAGCTCTGTACTTTTAGGTTCAATAAAAACAATGTTGAATGGATAGCTAGAGAGTTCTTATGAAATCATATTGAGATGAGTGGAGCAGCTTTATCATATTTAACGAAAAAGGAGGTATTTTTAAGAGCTCTTAGTGATCCGGGGTTTCAACAAGAAGTGGGTGTAGATGTCGGGGTACATCAAACAACTGTGTCAAAAGTAATCAAAGAAGTTTTACAAAAAATTGTGTACTCCCACATCTTCAGCATCATTATTAAGTACCACAGAACAAAAAACAACAATCGAACCAATTTGAGGTTGATCACGTACTACTGTTTACTAGTAGTTTATACTTCTAACCTAAGTCAACACTTCCTATCGAAGAATTTTCTTTATGTAAAACATTATACTCCACAAAATACTAGGAAGTAAAAGCTCTTACTTGAAGTACAAGCAAATACTCTTTTTAATCATACCACCCATAATTGATATTTACAGATATCCGCGCGAACAACTCGGGATTTACCCCGGCGCTCGACTAAAATCTCTTTATCTCCCTTGTTATTGGTCAAAAATTCATAAACTGAACTGTTTCTTGAATCGGCGGGAGTCGCAGAAGTGTTTGTATTTGATAGCCAAAGTTGAAATAATGATCTTTGATAAATAAACAATGTAATTTTACATTTCCTTTACGATTTACTATCGAATTAGCTCGACAGTCCAAGTTTGTTCACATATTCAGTAGATCAAATTTGAACAAATCACTTATAACATTTATTCCCAATTTATCTTGGGCCTAACTAAATCAAGTTTTTCTGTCCCCGTTGTTTTTAAGTTTGCTCATTTTTCATGTCTCATGTCTTTACAATCGACTTAACTACATTAAAATTAATAATAAAATATTAAAACTTTCCGATGTGCAGGATGTTGAAAGTCGGAGTACAGCAGAATTTTTTTAAATACTGTTGGTTCACACATAATTTATAAAAGTAGTAAATCTTACGAAAAGTGGTTGAGTTACCAGGGGTAAGATCTCTATCTGGTAGACCTAAAATTCTGATAATACAGCAGCATATTTACTATCAGTTGGTCATTTTTATACTATACGTAATCATAACTTTTTCATTGTGATAAAAAAAAGGACCATCAAATGGAACACATTATACGTTCTGTTGATAACAGAAAGTTAGTGTCGAATAAACAACTAATGGTTATTATATATCTTTTCGTAATCCCATACTGTCATTTTGATTTAACGGTATTCAGATGACAATTTAAAAGTTAATCAACAGCCTCCGTCCGTTAAGATTTTTTAACAGCCAGCGGCCGTTTAATTTCAGTTTCATTTTTTTTTTCAAAAAACTCTATTCTGCTTACAATAATAATAATTATAATAATACTAACTATTTATAAATTTGAAAGGTAATTTGACAACTGCTATTGTTTGAAATTTCTATTGCATCGATAAGAGATTTACCATCTATAGCACCATGTTTTGAACTTGTTATCGGTGTGGCCTCATTACTATAAAATAGTTGTTTCGTTATCTTCGATCTCTTTAAAACTGAATTTTCAATATACCACTACGCCACCGCAGAGGAGTAACAACCTCCAAGTTTTTTTTACCGATAGTAGTCGAGGATCTGCTAAACGAGTGCCCTGTGTAGAGCTGAGGATTTTCCAATTTTAATAACTCTGCAATTTTCTTTGGAACAGCTCCAATAGTATGAATTCCCACAACTTGTAACACATTTATCATTTCTATAACCAATGAAGAATCGCTGATTTTCCAAATTTGAAGGTCGCAAATCTACGTATTTTTGGTATAAACCATAGACATCAATAGGAAGTTCTTCTTTGGAAATGACAAATACCCTGATCTTTTTGTTTTTAATATACCCCAATGTAACCGAAACTCTGGTACAGGTGCTTTCAAAATCATCCACAGTCAACTCAACTAGTTCGTCACTTCTACAGGCGTCAAAAGTACCACACATTGATACAACCTCTTCAAGCCATGTATGATCATCTGCCTCCAACAAAAACTTCGTTTCTCCTTCTTTAGACAAAATTTTTGCTTTCAGTGTGTATCTATCAGACTTTCGTTTCAAGAATAAAAATAATTTTCCAAATCTGAAAATACCAATTCTGTTGGTACTAATCTAATATGGTGTATGATTTAAAATATCTAACCTTGAAAAAATGTCAATGTTGTCATAAACTTTCAAGACAAGATTCAACATTGAAATCTTGGTCCACAGCAAGTTAGGAGAATAAACCTCTGATTTTTTTTTTCGTATAGGCTAATAATTCATTAACCACCTTTACATTCTTGCTTTTACGCCTCTTTTCAAAATTTTCATATTCTTTTTGATATCGCTCTTGAGTTATTTTCGGCAGTAAATCAACACTCGCTGCACATGATTCTCCCAATATTTCCAAAGAAATTTGATTTTCTTTCATTCATTGTGGGGAAAATATTTCTACTTATATGAAACTTACTAAACCCTTAACTAAAAATCATTGGTTGGTTAGGGGTGGTACAGGCTAACTGGTGTGTGTGAATGTGTGTGAAAGAGAGATTTGGCATCGGAGAATCCATTTGCCACAGAATTGTATTAAAATAGTTTCAATTAGATATCGAGATTGTTATCTCTGAGAAAATTAACCAATGTGTCTAAGATATGTTTATCATTCAAACTTAGTAGGGTGGTTAGGTTGGTAGGTAATGGTATATTGTTATCGATAAAAGAATTCAATAGTTTTCGGCTAGCATGTTGGTATTTTGCACAAGCAAAAAATATATGGTTTAAGTCAGCAATTGATTCGTTGTCACAATCACAAATATCAGTTTCTACTAAGCCCATTTTGTGGAGATGTGCAGGATATTTAGCATGATTTAATTTTAGACGAGTGACGGTAACAGAGTAGGCCCTGCTAACTGCATATTCGTCTATATGTGGAATGCTGCTCGGCAACGAACGATGGATTAATGCATAAGGATTTTTTGATTTTTTTATAAAATTTGTCCAATTATTCTCCCACCTTGTATAGGTGTCTTTTTTGCCAAGAGTAATCATATCTTTGAAATTATATTTGTTTTCGATGTTATCAAATTTCGTTGCTTCCTTGGCTAAAACATCAACTTTATTATTTCCTGAAATTCCAGCATGGCCTTTAACCCAGATAAATATTACTTCTTGCTTTCGTATGAACAGTGTCTGAAGAGATTTTTTGATGCTACACAAATGTTTAGAAGATGAGAGATTTTTAAACGATTTATTATCAATGGCTTCGAGGGCGGACTTGGAGTCTGACATAATAAAAGCATTTTGTGTTGGTTTTTGTATAACAATTCAATCTAGGGCACTTTCTATAGCTAAGATCTCGGCTGTGTATATGGAAGAGAATTCTGGTATTTTATATTGAATTTTGACTTCGAATTTAGGAATCAAAATTGCAACGCCTGTACCATTCGAAGTTTTGGAACCATCCGTGAAGATTTCAAAGAAATCATCATATTTAGAAATAATGTTTTTAAGCTCATTTTCATTGGCAGTGTGAACCTCAGAATATGTAGGAAATATAACAGTCGGTCTGAAAATTACTTCTGAAAGTTCAAGATTAAATACTGGCAGTTTTTGTTGTGAAGGTATCAACTTGATAAATTTGTTAAATGTTATACTGGCATCGGCTAAGGGTGGACTGTTTTTTTTGCTCCAAAATGTATTCGTCAAATTTTCTTTTGAAAGTTGAGGAATCATTCTATTTAGTTCATTGGAGGAATTGACGTTTTTTAAATAGCAAATTTCTTTGAATACAAAAAAATCACGTCTAATACTCAAAGGCGGTTCTCTTGCTTCTGCAAGAATAGCTTGAATGGGTGACGATCTGAAAGCTCCAATACATATTCTTATAGCACTATATTGTATTCTATCAATTTTTTTCAAATTAACGTTAGCTGCGGAACCGTACAAGATACCTCCATAATCAAGTATTGACCGAATATATGCCCGATAGAAAAGAAGAGCGATTTTAGGATCAGCCCCCCATTTAGTTTTAGTGACACATTTCAACATATTTATTCCCTTTTCAGCTTTACTCATGAGGTGGTTGATGTGGCTGGACCAGAGAAGTTTGGTGTCTAATACAACACCTAAATATTTGTATTCTCTCTTTATAGGTATTTCAACACCACTCAGAGTAATTTTGTCGGCAGTTCGGAGTCTATGTCTCGTAAAGAAAACTACTGCTGATTTTTCAGGGGATATTGTTAGGCCGTAATCACTAAACCATGTCTTAAGACAATAAAAGATATATTTCAGTGTTTTAATACATTGATTGTAGTTATCCTGTATAGTATAAAAACAAAAGTCATCAACATATTGTATGATTTTCACGCCCGAATCAAAGATGTTATGTATGCTATGAGTGTATGCATTGAACAGCAACGGGCTGAGAACCGCACCTTGAGGTAGTCCATTGTAAATCATCCTGGGCCCATGCAAGATATTATTTTGATCTTTGATATATATTTTCCGATTTCTGTATAGATTCACTATGTTGCTTGATATATGAGGATCAACATCCAACGAAATTAAACTTTCAGTAAGTAAGTTCAGATTGACAGAGTCGTATGCGCTTTTTAGATCTACGAAGAGACAACCGACATATGAGTTCTTGGAAAAGGAACATTGTATATCCGTAACAAGCTGAGACACAGCTTCTGTGGTTCCCATGCCACGTCGAGATCCATATTGTGAGGATGGTAATTTGGAATTGTATTCCAAAAACCATTCCAGTCTAGTTTTAATCATACGCTCAAATGTTTTTGTTATACATGACATGAGAGATATTGGTCGGTACGAAGATGTTAAATTTGGATCTTTTTTTGGTTTGAGTATAAGTACCATGATAATTTCTTTGAGCTCCTCAGAGATACCATTTTCCAGCCACCATTTATTATAGATTTTGAGCAAAGTTTTCTTAGCTAATGAGGACAGGTTATTCAACATTTTATATGTTATGCTATCATAACCAGGTGCAGTGTTGTGGTGGGACAAAAGGGCAGACTCCAGTTCCGTTAAGGTGAAAGCATGATTAGGAAAGTTGCTAGGCTTGCGTTTTGTTGTTTGGTAAGCCATTTCGCCAACAGAAGAGGGAGCAAAATAGTCCAACAGCTTTTCTATCATATCTGGAGGTATATTCGAGTTTGAATCATGATATTGTCAAAAATATATGGAACATCCTGTACATTAAAATATTCAATATTTCAATACGTGGGTAACCTTTTAACAATTCAGTACGTGAGCGAAGATATTTTATTTTGGAACACAACTTGTCCTCAACATAACATAAACAAGAGTTTTCAAAAAGGCCACTGATAGTTCGATCTGGTAGTCGAGTCGAGTTTAGAGTTCTGCCGTGCCCACAGCAAGTGAGGGCAATGGGGGTAGTTTGGAAGATTCGATATTAAATAAATGGAAATTGTTCATAAACTGTTTAAGCCAATATGTATTGTAAGTATAGATCTTTCTAAAATAATTTATACAAAAGTAACCAGTCTAGGAGAGATTCATTAATTCTTTGATTCATTAATTCTTTGATTCATCAATTATTTAATTCATCAATTCTTTAATTCATTAATTCTTTATTGATTATTTCCTTCATTAATTTCAATCGTCTTAATCTCATATTTGTACATAGTAAAATAAATGTTTTTATATTTTTGTTGAATCCTTCCTTTATATGCTAAATACACGGTTTTGTCAGAGAATCTGACGATTAAGTCGCTATTGGAAGTCGTATTGAGTAAGCTCATGAAAAAGGAATTCGTTGAATCCTTGTTGTATTGTAAATACACAGTTTTGTCAGAGAATTTGACAATGAAATCGCAATTAAAAGTTTTATTGATACTATGATGATTTATTTTATGTTGTAGGAATACGGAATACCTATAATGAGAGAAGTTTAGAATCATAAGAGATGAGCTTCAGAGAAAGCATGGACAGATGATTTGAGAAAATATTATTTTGGAGTTTACCCAATAGATGCAGAATACCATTGTTCAGAATCATGAGAAAGGAATTTGTTGAAACCTTGGTGTATTCTAAAATACACGGTTTTGTCAGAAAATTTGACAATGAAATCGCGACTGGAAGTCGTATTGAGTGAGCGTATTATGATGATTTATTTTATGTTGTAGGAATATCTATGATGAGAGAAGTGTGCACACAATAGTTCTTCAGAGTGACTTGGAACTAGAAGAAAAAAAAAAGAGTTCATAGGAAAATGACATGAGGGTGTAGGCAATGGCCGACGTGTTTATGTAAATTATAGGGTGAAGTATGAAACTGCCTAATAATTAAGCTGTGCACAGTGTTTTAGTGAGTAAGAAGTAACGAATGGGGTCGAAAAGAATTGAATGAATATTGTTGAATGTGAAAAGCGAGTGTGAAATTGTTTTGTGATATTCTGTATCTAATCCTAGGTAAAGAATTTCAGGGTATCGCATCACAAAATTAGCCTCGTATTGTGAGAAATGGTGGTATTTTTAATTGTTGTGAAAGAAAAAGAGAATGGCAAGGATAAATGAAAAATGTGACATTTGTGATACTTCTAAAATGAATGGATGATTATATTATAATAAGTATATATCGATATCGGATAATTCGAAAAATATTTTGAATCTGTATGGTTGGCATATAATTGTATAATAATTTTATGATGAGAATAAGGTTGAATAGTAGTTAATATATTTTGGGTATTTGGGTATTTGTTGTAAAATTAGATGATAGCAGTATGTTTACCTAAACTTTGATTTTTGTATTATAGGAACTGTACCTCCTGTAAGGAACGCGGAAGAGTCTTCAGCCTTGTACCACTCCGAGAGAATCCCCAGGTGAATCGTGATGAAGCCACAGTTTCCACAGCCATGTCGAGTTGAGCCTTCTCACAGTCAATGGGATAGAGCAGAGCCAAGTTCTACCATGTCAAGCTCCATGTTGTTTAGTAAAGCTGAGCCAAAATAGAATACCCAACCGGAACAAGCAGTGCCAATGTCCAGTAAAGCCATGCCAAGTCCCGGCAGGCATATACATGCCAACTACAGGGAAGCAGAGCCAAAATGGAGTCCAACCGGACAAAGCTATGCCAAGTCCCGGCAGGCAAATCCATGCCAAGTCCACAGGAGCCATGTCAAGTCCTGGCAGGCAGATCCGTGCCAAATACAAGTTGTCCAGTATGTTTGGGTCATACCATACCTGGTCCAGCCAAGCCAACCCAAGCCTGAATAAACCGAAAAGAGTGGGTCTACGCTAATCTCATTGTACCCAGTCAACGTTGAATCATGGTACAAGCTATTGAATGGAAACGAAATGAGCCAATCAAAGATGGAAGAGGCAGCAAGGGGGAGGAGAAATCAAATGGAGATGGTGCAAGCAGACTTCTTCTGCGCATATTTATTTGTATATTTATATTTACTTGGTATTAATTTCATAGTTTTTGTAAACCTGTATCGAATTGTCAGTTGGTTTTAATATAATCGCTCGAGGCGCGCGATTTTGAACGGGGGGGTATTGTCAAAAATATATGGAACATCCTGTACATTAAAATATTCAATATTTCAATACGTGGGTAACCTTTTAACAATTCAGTACGTGAGCGAAGATATTTTATTTTGGAACACAACTTGTCCTCAACATAACATAAACAAGAGTTTTCAAAAAGGCCACTGATAGTTCGATCTGGTAGTCGAGTCGAGTTTAGAGTTCTGCCGTGCCCACAGCAAGTGAGGGCAATGGGGGTAGTTTGGAAGATTCGATATTAAATAAATGGAAATTGTTCATAAACTGTTTAAGCCAATATGTATTGTAAGTATAGATCTTTCTAAAATAATTTATACAAAAGTAACCAGTCTAGGAGAGATTCATTAATTCTTTGATTCATTAATTCTTTGATTCATTAATTCTTTGATTCATTAATTCTTTGATTCATCAATTATTTAATTCATCAATTCTTTAATTCATTAATTCTTTATTGATTATTTCCTTCATTAATTTCAATCGTCTTAATCTCATATTTGTACATAGTAAAATAAATGTTTTTATATTTTTCTAAAGTGTTTTAAATCTATGAATGATCAGTATCTACCTAGTTAGTCGTGAATCAACCCCAATTCACGACAATATTTCCGGTTGGATATTTTCTTTGTGAAATTCCAGATTTTATTAATAGGTGTGTTTTTATTTAAACTATTGAGAAATTTTTTCCAGCTATCAATACTCTTAGTTTTAAAAAGAAGTTTTGTTTGGGATTCAATGTTTTTATAGTTTATGTAGTTTCCCCAATTGGACATATTTTTGTATTTTTGAAGAGCTTCTTTCCTTTTTGAAATCATATGTGAACATTGTATATCCCACCATAGAGGACGAGGCGTTTTGATACAGATTGGTTGATTAACTTTCATTGATAGAGATGCTGAGTATCCTATCATACTGATTAAGTCAACAAGTGTTATATCATTTCCTGCGTATTCAAGTAATCGATCATCGATTAAATTGGAGAAAAGCAACCAATCTGCGGAAGAATCGTTCCATTTAGTGGAAGGTACAGCATTCTGGGATTGATAATTTGTTGAGAATTCTAATTTGATAGGAAAGTGATCTGAACCCATGAGATCAGGAAGTACAGACCATTTTAACTTACTCACCATATTTGGTGATGAGATGGAAAGGTCTACTGACGATTTATTTTCAGTTGGTCTAGTGATTTTGGTGGCAGTTCCATCGTTCAGTACTACATAATTAGTATTGTTCAATGCTTCTATGAGTCGCGTACCACTTGCTTGATTATATTCGGATCCCCATAATGTATGATGGCTATTGAAATCTCCGCAGAAAATGGTGTTGTCACTGAACTGTGCAAATAATTTCTCCCAGTCTTTAGAGCAGACGTTGTACTTGGGTGGCTTATAAACAGATACTAAGGATAGGTTTAACTCCTCTATGATTATTGCGCATGTTTCAATGGTTTTATTAAAGTTTTGTGTGATTGTTTTAGTTTTGAATTTTAGATTTTTTTAAACCAAAATTGCCACACCGCCTTTTCCATCATTCCTATTTTGTTGAACGCTGTTGTAGCCACGAATGTTCACAATTACTCCTGGCTTCAGCCAGGTTTCGCATAGAATAATAATATCGAAAGTTTCCAAAGAGAGTAAATTCAAGAGATTGGGTTTACGTTTATTTATAGAAAAAATATTCCATTGAAGTATCTTTAATGGTCTAGTAACTTGATTCATCACTAACACTTATAGCGTCGGAAGGATCGATTTCAAGAATAGATGCAATATTTTCTCTCATGGTTGAATCTATATGTAAGCTGGATTGAGTTAAATTATCAGTTTTAGGGTTGAAATGGGTAGAAATAAATTTGGATATACACTCAACAATTTTCTCTTTATACTGCCTGAATTCTTCTCGGTAAGGGTTGGGGATTATCGGGGAAGATTCCGATATTTTCGAATCTATTTTTTTCATATTTGTGGGTAGAGGAGTTGGCGGAGGGGATGAGGCTTTACGTTTCTTCGAAGAAAATTTTGGTTTGTGTAACATATAGTTAGGGGGAGAATTTTGAGATTGTGAAGATTGAGGAAGGGGTGGAAAGTTTTGAATGCTATTGAAAATTGCAAATCTATTATTTACAGCGATTTTTGAATATGATGGGTTATTAACAATGTTTTCTGCTTCCTTAAACGATATATTTCTCGAAGCCATTTCTTTTTTAATATTGTGTTGTTTATTGTACATCGGACATTGTTTGGATATCGTAGAATGATCTTTATTTTGACAATAAATACAAAAAATGTCCGAAGCTGAACATTCAGATTCATTGTCATGCATGTTAGCACAAGTTCGACATCTTTGTAACTTTGATTTGCACAGTTTTGAGGTATGACCGTACCTTAAGCATTTGTAGCATTGCACAACGGGGTGAATGTAAGGTTCAACCGTAAATGACGTTAAATTAATTCTTATTTTATCAGGAATAACATTACCCTCAAAAGTTACAATTACTAGTTGCCGATCAACCATTCTATTTTCGCCATTTTCTGTTATTCTTCTCTTCATTCGCTGTACTTTGACAACTTTAGTATTATCGCATTCAATATTTTTTAGCAAGAAATCTCCTGAGAAAAACGTGTCTACCCATCTTATGAGGCCCTTTCGATGATTATAAAAAGACGGAATATAAGCTATCAAATCATTCTTTTTTATAATCTCGTGGTTGACTAACGAATTAGCTATTTCGTAGTTTTTGAAAATAACTTTCACCCTACTCACTCCTACAGAAACTAAATCTATTATATTTTGTTTGAATTTATCATCAGCGAGCAAGAAGTAACCAATTTTTATCGGAAATAATCTGCCAAAGTTTTTGTTCGAATGCTCGACAAAAACAAAAAATGGTCCGTGATCTTTGATAGTGTACTGATTTGTGAGATCAAATGCACTTAAATCTTTATTTGTATCCATATCATTAGAATTACCAATTATTATATTGTCGGGTGGCCCAAGGCCACCCACGTTTTTATCCATCTTCTTCAACTATCCAAGTAGACGAGAAAAAAATGGGAAAAAATATGATGTATAAAAAGTTGATGCAATATCTCGGGTATGCTGGAGTGTTTCCCTAATTCTATGATAATTTGTAACAAAAGTGTACTTATCTGAGCAAATTCTGGAACGCACAGCACACGTGTAGACAGTTTGAGTGCCGATACACGAATGAGGCTAACTGGGATACCGGGAAATTTCCCAGTAGGCCATCAGCTCAGTCTAGAGGCCCTCAAAATGGCTATCAATTTCCCCCCTTGTCCTTCGTTAACAATATTCATAAAATCGGAGGATTCAATTTTATCCGCGCCATTTCGAATACATTTTAACTACGAAAATTTCGATTTGCAGCCTATGACAAAATCGATTGTAATATCTGATTCAACAGGCTTGGATACACGTTAAATAATGAACTGATCAGCTTTGCTCAAATTTGAGAGTTTTAAGAATAATTCTCCAATTGGAAAGGAACGATCATATAAGAATATCACCACAGATTTATGCAAAAATTTTAGTGACAGTGGAAACAAAGTGAAAGGAAATAAATTTGAATGTTGCGTTCCAAGGATTATTCATGTTCTGGATGCTTCGTATGTTATTTCAGTGTTCTACAAACAAATAATCTGCACTCTGCGACATATTCAAATAAATAAATTCAATACTTGACAAAAATGAGAAATGAAAATTCCTATGTTTTTATACCACTTTATATTCTTTACACTTGCATTACTGCAGTTTCGTCCTATATGGACATTATCAAAATATATTTCAGAACTGATTAACGGTAAACGTAGGTAACGGCTACATCCTCAATTTAAATTCACTAGTACTACACTGCTTTCTATTAACTCTATCATACAGTGCGGCTTAATTTAGTCTCCAACCCCCTGTTAATTTTTGAACGGTCTGACTTACAAACATAGAACAAAAATAATTTTGAATAATATCACTGATACTACTCTTTGAAATAAAATACATTGTGGTTGCCCGATCATGGGTGTGGGGTCAGATCAACTTAAAAAATTCAAATGCCATGGGTGGTCAAATAACACATCGTTGAAAAGAGAATTCAATTATCTTTTCAATCATATACTTTTTTTTTTATTTTCATTTTCACAATGTCGAACTTTCTGCCTTTCGAAATTTCCAAGTTGATGTGCCCCTAGTACCATCTGTTGAGTAATTGAAATGTATCTTCTCTCAAAAAGTAATACCGTTAATACTTTTCAAAATACGTTTTGTCTCATTGTTCTACAACAAAATGTTAAAATTTGTTGAGATAAGAGTACCATTCAGATTCGCAAAAATCCTCGATATTTCTAGTGAAAATGGTAAAAAAAATAACAACAAAATCTGAAAAAATTGAGATGTTTGGAAATAGAATTGAATTCTTTAATTGATGTGCCCCTTCACCCCCCCACCCCTATCAAGCAATCACAATGTTTTTTATTCCAAAGGGTATAGTATGGGTGATACCATTCAAAATGGTTTTTGTTCCATGTTTGCACGTAAACCCGTTCAAAAGTTAACAGGGAGGGGGAGACTAAAAAAAGCAGCACACTGTACAATCAAGTTCCTTTCGAGAGGGGTTTGGTAAAACAAAGATCATAGTGAACTGACCGAGGTCTATATTAGAACAAGAAAGATTTGAGACCTATCCATTAATGAACATTGAAAGTAATATTGATGAAGTTTCGACCGACTATGTTATTATTGCATCTAGGTTGTTGGGGTTAGGTCGTCTTATAGAAAAACCAGTATTTTTCAACAGGCCGACGTTTCGGCAATATATTTTGCCATCCTCAGGGCTCTAAAGTATAAAATTATGGACAATTTTTATTATGTAAATATAAAAACAAAACAAACATTCTTCACAAAGATAAAAGCTACCACACCTTTTGAACACAAATCAAATGTCATATATAAAATTCCGTGTAGGGATTGTGAAAAATGCTATATAGAACAAACAAAACGCTACATAACAACGAGAATGAAAGAACATGAACGGGATTTATAGAAAAAAAATCCTACATCTCTTGTGGAACATGCCCAGAAAAATAATCATAATTTCAATTTCGTAAACACAAAAGTGGTGGGCAATCAAAACTATCTTTTCAAAAGTACCTTCCATGAGATGATCAGTATCGTTAAATATGACTCTGTCAATTATAGGAAAGATACTGAAAATCTAAACAGTGCCTATCTAAATTTAATCCATCGTGCAAAAGAAATGAAACATACCATTTAGGTTTTAACAATACACCCGACCCACGTTCAATTCAGTAGTCAATAGAAGTTTGCCTTGCGAGAATGTTTGATATTTTCCAATTCGAGGAAACTTCAGATCAATTTTATGTCGTGTCTAGTTTTGAGTTTATTTATATGTTACGTGTTATACTCTATGTTGACGAAGGAAAACCAAAACCCTTCACGTAAGTTTACTTGATAATTTTATTAAAATAGTTTCTCCAGACTGGTTTCTGAATTTGGCTGGTATTGTTAATAGAGTATTTGTGACACAAACGTTCATACGTGATTTTATATTGAAAATTTCAAAATTTTATTTAAAATTTTATATTTGTCTACATATACCACAAAGAAAAAGATGATTTTTAGAAAAAAATTTAAAGAAAAACTTTTTTATAAAATTTCTTTTTTCAAAATTTTATATTTACATAATAACAATTGTCCATAATTTTCTATTTTATAGCCCTGAGGATGGCAAAATATATTGCCGAAACGTCGGCCTGTTGAAAAATACTGGTTTTTCTATAAGACGACCTAACCCCAACAACCTAGATGCAATAATTGAATGTAATATACTGAATGATATGAATTACGACGAAATTATAAAATATGAAAAACTTAGTCGTTAGTCTGTATAGTACGTGAGTTAGGTATCTCCTATAGATGAATCAACTTCTACATCACTGAACCCAGGAGAGAACCATCAATGAGAAACAACATTGCAACCATTTCAAAAAAAATTATAGTCTTTGACGTTTAAGTAGAAGTAGAAGAATATTGGAATTAGTGCCTTCTCATGAAATTAAATACCTACTTTTCCATTTATCAAAATACAACAACTAATAAGAGCGCTATGGCTTGGGACCTTTTTCGTTCAGTAACTCTTCAGAACAACATGTTATTGAACAACGCACACTGAAAGCCCAATTGGGAAGTTCCCGTTGGTAAAATTACCAGTAGGACCTTTTGCCAACAATTCGACGCTGATTCGGTCTGGAAAATACCTCGACCCGTTAGGTATTTTGTGCATGACCCTTAATCTATTCGACGCCCAGGATTCCGAGACTTCGAATGAAGTTCCTCAGAACTGGTTTCCATCCCCTGACGTCAGAGGGCGTTAAGAAGGCCCCTTTCAGGAACTCCATCCTCTTGTAGAAAAGTGCTGGGCTTTCGGATAGCAAATGTTCTGCAGTTCCATTTGTCCATATGTTTGAGGTGATCCCTCATATGGCAGTGTCCAGTGTGTAGTCCCGGCCATATTATTTTTATAAAAGGTAGCCATTTCTCCTGATTCTACAGAAAAGTGGGCCACTCCAATAGTTGATTGCAAAAAATTAGAAAGATTGTATACTTTGAGGTTATAATGGTGCCAGAGCATAATTTCCCAAATGCGAAGTTCAAAATTCACTTCTACACATTTCCTGTTAATCGCACTTCTGAGCTGAGCATCCCTCACCAACCAACATTTTCAAATTTCTGTTTTCGGTCAGAGGAAGTTGGTCAAAATACAGCAAAATGAAATTCTAAAGAATCTCTACGTGTTCTTGTCCTGAAATGAGTAAATGATGGATCTCAAACATCAAACATTAAAATAAATCAAAAATGTTATCGTTAAGATATCATCGTAAACTCAATGGTGACCACTGCATCATTTCTTATGGCACAGTTAACTTTGAATTGCCAATTAACTTTGAAATTGCCCTCACGTACTACATGTGGATTTTCATCTATCCTATAATGGGAGTTGTGTCGATTGAATATACAATTTTTTGTGAACTTGGCTTCCTCCAAATTATATTTGGAGATACCAAGCATCTTCCTGAGGACTCATCAAGAGGTACACCTGAAAATTAGTTCTCCTCTGAAAATCACCAATGTGAAAACGTTATGAATATGGTTACTAAAAATGTTCATATTATAAAATGATACTTTGTACTTTATGCTAAGGACTGAAGTTACAAAGAAGCAGGCAGCAGCCTTATGGAAAAATTGTCACTGGTTAATTTTTCTGAATGTTTTGTATGTTGTAGAATATGACCTCCTGAACAAGAGTGTCCATGGGCCCAACTCCATCCTATGACTAGTTTTCGAGATACAGGATGTCGAAGTTATGAAATGGCCATTTCTTTAAAGTAATATTGCTCGTAGAAAAACATCTTGAATGAAAGAGTTTTGCTCGACAAATATTGCAAACCTATGACACAATAATTTCAGACCCGTTTTTAATTGAAATATTTGTCAGATACGGGGAGAGTCAAGCATTATTCAAAATGAAATTCGTATTCGATAAAATGAAGATGTGATCAAACCAAGTAACACTGAAATGCCCATCGTTAGAATATGTCAAAACCGACAAATTCAAATTTTGTACTTGAAATCTTCTAATTTTTTGCCATTACTCTTAGTTTGAGTCCACTATTAAAATGTCAAACAGTATTAGTTTTACTATGACCAGTTTTTGAGATACACATGGTAATATTGAGGGAATTACTGAATTATTTACATTCTCCTAAATTTCCACGTTTAGATTTGAGATATCATATCATATCATATTATTATTATTATATGAAAATGTCACACGGCCGATACGTAAATAACGGATTCGGTTGTTATAATCCTCGGCTGCGCCTCGGATTACAATATTCAACCTCATCCGTTATTTGCTACATATCGGCCTTGTAACGTTAATAAATATAACATTAATTTAAAAAATGGACATCATGAGAAATTTTCTATTTTTTCTTGTTCTAGACTTCATTACTTGAAAGATGATAAAACTCCAAAACAAACTTCGTAAGGGTTGCGTTCTGACTATAAGACATCTTGGTACATTCCCCATTCCGCGCTCTTAATCCAGTCAAAATAAACAAAAATAAGTCAAAACTCAGCCAAAATTCGCATAGATCTGAAAATTGGCAGAGATGTTGGATACATCATTATAAATAAAATGTGAAAAATCCCCTCCGATCCTACTTCTGCAAACAAAAGTATTCAAGGTCAACGTACAATTATGGTTTTTTCCATTTTTCTCGGGAGCGGTAAGTTTTATCGTGAAAATAGGTCAAAGAAAGTTGTAGATCATACAATTATCTAAAAAAATGGTTGAATCACTTTTTTTCTTACTACTCACCATTCAGTTTTAATAATAAGAAATTCATATTTTACATAATAAGCACTAAATGCAGCCTGTACACGTCATCGGACGTTCAATATAAATGAAAGTAAGAAAGTATTGTTTGTGTTACTTACACAATTAAACTTGTATAAAACAAATGAGTATTTTGAAATAAAAGAGTATACTGTCAGTCCCTAATTCCTTTCGTCGGTATCGATTGTATTTGATGGTTATACTGATCGTACGAAAAATATTAAAGCTGCAGAACAACGTCGTCGGAATACAAAAACATCTTCATCTGTTGATATCGTGTTTGATCGATCTATGAAAGTTTCAACAAACCAACAACAATTTCTTGCAAATACTCACAATGAGTCTCGCTTTATTTCAATGTTATGTGAAGATTTTACATCTGCTGGTATTCCAATAAAACAAGCTGATAATGATGCTGATGTCCTTATAACTGCAATAGAACAATGGAAAAGTTCAAATACAACTGTCGTTGTTGGGGAAGATGTTGATTTGTTGATATTACTGACTGCACGGACTCCGAATGATGAAATTATTTACTTTTTGAAACCTGGGAAAGCTCGAGAACAATCAACAATATATTCGTCACAAAATCTAACTGCATATCCGAAATACCAAGCTCATATTTTATTTTTACATGCAATAACTGGTTGCGATACTACATCAGCAATTTTTAAAAGAAGTGAAATAGCAGTATTTAAATTGTTCGAAAAACATAATGATTTAATTGATTGCGCAGAAGTATTTACAAAGATTGACTCTTCTCCACACGACATCGTTACAAATGGAATTCGTTTTCTTCTTGCAATGTATGGTGCTCCAAAAAAATTGATTCCATAGACAAATATAGATATTTGAGGTTTGTAAAATCTGCATGGAACAATAAAACAGTACAGTTGTCTTGTCTGCCTCCAACATCTGCTTCTGCATTTCAACACTTGTATCGTGTGCATTATCGAGTTCAAGTGTTGCTAGGCAATGAGCTGGACCCAGAAGGATGGGGTTGGAAATTAACTAATAATTATTTGTAGCCATTTCAAACTCTACTCCCGCCTGCTCCAGAAAAACTGTTAATACTATTTTTTGTAAATGCAAGACGGATTGTAGTTATAATAGTGGCTGTCAAAAAGTGGGATTATTTTGTTCGCCAGTATGCATCACTTGTCAGGGTCAGACTTGCTCCAATATTGAAATAAATAAAACAGACGAAAATATTTATGATTTTAATAAAGAGACAATTGATACATCCCTTTTCTTAGAACAGCGAACAGAAATTCTGCAAGAAGAAGAAAATGAAGACGTAGAAATAATTGTCGAAGTAGAATTAGACATTTAGAAGAAAAGCATCTATTCCACTTTGATCATTAGCAGTATTACCATTATTTCAATCAATAGGGTACCATCTGATCAAACTTTCTTCATTACAATAGATCGTGGAGTATACCCACTGGAGAAACGACTGCGCACTGGAAAAAATGAGCCTTATGGGTGGTGCGGAAATTTGTACATATATAAAATATGAATTTTCCAATTATTGAAACTGCGATATCTCACGAATGGTGAGTCGTAAGAGAAAAAATTACTCAACCATTTTTGTAGAGAATTATATATTCTACAACTTCTATCTGACTTATTTTTACGATAAAACGCACCGTTGTCGAAAAATGGAAAAAACCTTAATTTTGCACGTTTGACATTACATTTTTTTGCAAAAGTAGGATAGAAGGGGATTTTTTAAATTTTATTTATTATGATGTATTTAAGGTCTCTGCCAATTTTCAGCTATATGCGAATTTTGACTGAACCAAATGTCTATTTTGACTGGACTATACCTCCAAAGCAATACGGCATGGCGAAGCAAACAGCGCCTTGGCCTTGGCTCGCGTCCTCGCGCCGTTCCATCACTGCCCGTTTAGCCGGCGCGTTACATTTGCACAGCCAACCAGGATCATGGCTGCTTTAATGCACCGTTGCTCGCAAGGTGAATTATTTGTACGCACAAAAAACACGTTGAGCCTCGGTAAACGATGTAGTCGAATGAAATTGTTACACACGTAATTTAGCCTGATGCTAATTGGAATTTACATTCTGTGTCGCGACACGCGAAGACGAATAGCCTTGCTGTTACAGCTATGATTAAAATGTAGGAGTATTTAATCATTTCGAATTTAGCAGAGGAGTTGTGAAAGAACCGCAAATCAAAAATTCTCAAATGTATAAGAAGGTTACAAATTATTTTTCCTCGAATTCAGTGCAATTTAGTTTGCATTATCTTCTTCAGTTTCTGCAGTACTAGTACCTACCAAAATTAACAAAACAATATTTCTTCTTGGAAGGAAGTCCAGCAAGAAACAAATAAATAAATTAGCAAAGTCGACTTTTTTTACCAAACATTCCCACAAAGTAGATGTTTTGCCCATATCTCCCACTTTGTGGGAATGACTGGATCGGTCGTTTCGACGTTGTAGAAATAATTAGTTACATTTATTGTTATTGTTTAAATGTATATCCCGTTAGAAGTTTTGCTGTTCGTTCCAGTCACCACTCATCAGTCACGAGTTTGTTAAGAGGGCAAGCACCCTAACAGGTATATTCGCTATCTTTCAACGATATCGTTAGCAGTCGTTATCAAGCGAAAAGTCGTTAAATAATGATAAAATCACAAACTCGTATTCACTAGCTGTTTCTTCATCGTTATATAACGACATATCGTTGCCAAAACATCGCTGAGCAGACGACACCTATCTGGCTGTCGTATCAACGATAATAGCTGTGTTCAGCATAAAAAATATTCCCACTCGTCCGTTGCAAAATTTAAATAATAATCAAAGAGAAATGAGTCAGTTCCAGCAAGACGTTTGGTTGTAATCCTGGAAGAACTGCGGAGAATGGATCATGATGATTTTTGAAGGTAAATCGGATCACGTATCTATTGTTCCGTAGAAAGTGGAATGGGAAATTCAATGGTTGGTTAAGGGATATAAGCAACCCTTTCGAGACTCCAGAAGAAAATGTTCGATAAGACTTTGACTTTGGAGTTATTTACCGAAATGAGCGATCACTTTGCAATGTCCCGCAGGAACACGAGGATACCTCCTGTCATACAAGTAAACAAAATATTGTGAATTTCCATTCTATAACCAATTGCACAGTTTCCTTCTGGCATTGCATTTCCTCACTCATGGCGATTACAGATTGGCAAGTATAGCGGCAGCGACTCTGAGATGCCCAAACGATAAACAAAGAGGGTAAATATCCACTACCAACTTTGATCGGCAATACAAGAAACGACACAGACTGTCCTACTGCGCATGCAATATTCAGAGGAGCAGCTATATTTGCCAAGCTACACCAAAAGTCTATGGCAAAAGATAAATCGTGTGCCATGTCCCGGTCTTCTGTAAGCAGGTGTATTCACGAAGTATTAAAAATATTGGTTAATCATTTGGCCCCTATATGTGTTTATAAAATTCCAAACAGAGCGTTTCAGTTCAGCTGTTCGGAGGTCCCAAGTTACTCTAAGAATTTCTGGGTACTTGGTTCATACTTATTTGTACGAAACCACAAATTTTGTACCAATTCAACCAAATATAGGAAAAATTGATTCCTATATTATACACAATTTGGTAATATTCACCTTTTCATAGTTGATTCAAATTTTCATCAAATAACTGACACCGACAGATTCACAATTTTGTTTTTATCAATCGCTAAGTCACAAAACATGACTTTACGTGTACTACCCTTCTCAAAAATGCAGGTTTGAAGTGATTCATTTGGTAACGACTGAAGCCGTTACGACAGTGTACATAATACGAATTTCTAAATTGTCGTTTGGATTGACGTAATCGTAAATTGAACTGCAAACGTTAATCAACGATTCGTTGAATAACAACTTTTTAGAGAATAGACCTGTTAATACCTTGACTGCCAAAAAATCCATACTGACGTACCACAAAAAATAAGTGCCGTGTTGCAATGATATATTATATGAGATAAGCGTACCTAGTTATCGGTTCACATAGAGATTTCCAATTTGACATAGAGATATAGGAATGAAATATGAGATTTTATTGAAACTTTCATGGCATAATCCTACAGGACGAGACAGAAGTGTAGACAAACTTTTTCATGGTAAATTGCACCCTGTCTACTTTCATCAATACCAACAATTTTCTCACCACAAAAATGTTTGGTTTGATAATATCCGACCTCTAGATGGAGCTGAAATCGAAAAATATAACTCCTCGAATGTATCAATCCAAAATAATAATATTAATAACAATATTTGATTACTACCAAATAAAAAAGGATAAATAGTCCACACAAATAATAAAATTCAATACTTAACTATCAACCGATGATTAAATTGGAACTGATATCGAATAATATAATGATGCATTCTGGACCCAGTCCACACGAACACTTACGAACGAATATTGATAGACGTATCAAGTACTTGTAAATTTGATTTTATGGAGGAAATTCGTTTCTTGACATGGCTTTTGTGTGTTTGTAACCTTCCAGAATCGAAAATAAGAAAATCCATAAAAGTGTAAAATGGCAAATGTATCATCAATTTGCTCTGGAAAGTTGCTGCGTTCACAAGACTGTTGCCATTTTATCATGACAACTGGAAAATATCTTACTCTGAAGTCAACTTCACAAAATGAAGGAAAGGTATTATTAGGTTATTGAGTAAATTTCCATTCAACTGGCACTGTCCGGAAAATTAAATTCATCACTGAGAAACATGTAGGTATCGATGAATGGCCAGTCCCATTTAGAAGATTATTGATAATGAAGCAGTATCTCCCACTAAAACCTCTTAAATATGCATTGAAACTATTCAAACTGTATTGCGGAAATTAATATACTATCTACTTGAAATATGAAAACACATTCTATGAGAGAACGTGTTCCTGATACATCAGTCGCAACAAATACTGTGTTTTAAGTGTCTGATAGACTTTTATATTCCAGAAGAAAAACCGTTGCTGACGATTTTGATAGTAATGTATCGCTGGCTACCAAACTCAATATATCATAATTTTTCAGAAAGAATGTACCTGAGAACAAAAAAATCAAAAATTATCGAAAAGATGATATTTATTTGTTACAGAATTATCTCGGAATTTGCGTTACAAAATTTGTTGGCTATATTTTTATAAAAGGGGTGATCCCGTTCAATAAATAAATAATTAAATAAATAATTATTTGTCGTTAAGTGAAAGGTTAAACGGAAAATTTTGGTCTTATAACCAATGCAGTGTTTTATTCAAATTATTGAAGAAACCAAAGATTCTGAAATTTCTAAGTTAGTATACGCGATATAGAAACCAAATGGATTCACACATTTAGAGGTGCAATTGATAAACCAGAAGTAACGTTAAACAAAATAAAAAAGGAATATCTTTTATAGATTGTTGATGTTGTTTTTGTTTCTGATGTTTCTGGTCTCAGTTCGTAACTGAGAAAATCACAGAATTGGTGAAAAGTTTGGCAATGGAAATCTTTTTCGATACAGCACTAGTGCAAACCGCTCCCAAAGAAAATTTTTGAAGTCACTCACACCTACGAGTGACCCATGAAAAAGGAACACTTCAATCTAGCAGTTTGTCAGAGTCCTGTTTTTTCCATGTACAACCAATAAATGCTTTGGAATGGGCTAGGCCCGGTAGACTACGCCAGTACTCGAGTCTTTTATTGTCTGCCCAATCTGTTATGACATTCTTGGCAGTGCTATATGCTAAACCAATTACCGGTTCTGGTCCAGTGAACGTTGTTTCGCCCCCCCCCCCTTTTGCTAGGGCGTCCGCTATTTCGTTTCCTTCTAGGCCTGTGTGACCTGGTATTCAGACTAGGGTAACGTTGTTGCGTTGCGCCAGTCGGTTTCGAAGTGTATATGCAGTTCCATACTGCCCTAGATTTAAATCAGTTGATATTCTAGGGATATGGTGATTAGTGTTTGTTGTCAACTGAATTCTATGGAATATCAATAAACGAACTTCAAATATCATTTAGAAGTGAATAGTTGTGACGGAATTCAAATTTCGTACTGTGATTTTCTTATATTACTGACTGTCTAATATTGATGTGTTTCTTCATTTTGTTGTATTTTCTTAGGCATTCAACATTCATTCAATAAACAACTCAATTTTTCTGATTGACTGGTCTTTACTTGATGAAGATCCATAGTAATTGTACAAACTACTCAGAAAACAAGAATTCTATCTGCACAAACTTCATTTAATCAGACATGTTTCGCTAAAACCGTAGCTTTTTTAAGTGAAGAATGTGTTAGCGAAACATGTCTGATCAAATAAAGTTTGTGAAGATCGAATCGTTTTCTACAATTCAATAATACAATACAATAATATTTTAATCATATTTTGTTTTTGTATCATTTGTGGGCAATCCAGAGAAACGAACAAGTGTTCCTCTTATGCACTTCAGATATCAGTCTTCATACATTTTCTCTTAGTAATAGAAAGCTGCCTGTCAAATGGAAGACGGTGCTCAAGATTAGATATAAAAAATATGCATTTTTGTAGCCTCCACTTCAAAAAACTATTGTTTACATGGTGAATAGGTACCTACATCGTTTTATTTCCAACATGTTAACTAAATAATGGTGTCTTCTAACAGTTAGGAGAAAACTCTAAAAAGGAGCTATTCCGAATCAAAAGATTCCATTATCGAAATATAGAAAGACTCAGTCAACGGTGACAGAATGTAAAAATAGGTTTGAGATATTTCTAACTTCAATAATGTATTTGGAACCTATTCAAAGTTAATTGTGATTTTCATGTCCGATACAAACCTCAATACCCATTTTCAATAGAGCTGATTTTGCGAAAGAGGTATTTTGTTCGACTTATTGTTCTTTGAAAAACTTAGTTCGCTCACTCAGGAGACCGTATTGTATTCATAAACACGTGATTGGTGTTTCATATGAAATTTTAAGTTGAAAAATAAAGAACACCTAATGGGAAATAATCTGGATGCCAAGTGAAGGACAACTTGAGATTGAAAATAATGAAAAGGGTTAGGACCACTTGTACTATTGGCATTTTCATAAACATGGATAGAATCTTGTAATTGTATACCTCATAAAATCGAATAATCCAGGGAATATCTCTTAAATACTAATAATAATGCCGGGTTTCACCAAAACGTTAATTTCGCTTTAGGAGATATAGGAGAATTTGAATCGGGCGTATTGCTTTACTGACCATCATTGGTCAGTTGAATAGGCCATAGAGCGTAAATTAGGCTACCTAAAATTACTTCTAACTGACCAAAAACAGCCAATTCAGCATTACGCCAGATTCAAATTGTCGGTTATCTCCTAAATCGAATTGGTGAAACCCGGCATAATAACTGCAATTAACATTAGTATCAAATCTATAAAATCCATCGAGTATAAAAATTTCACCACAAACCTCTTATGAAAACACAGTGTTGTTACATTTCTCTTTGCTATAAAGTTTGTTGTTCACCCTCATCGGTGGGCATATTGTTTCATTCAGCGACATCTAGCGGTTGCCTTTTTTCGCCTATCCAGGTCAGAAATTCAAAAAACCTAAGCTAAGAAAAAGAAGAAGATAAGTATGTGACAAATTCCTTATGAATTATACAGGGTGTTTTTTAAGTAGGTGTAGAAACTTGAGGAGCATGTTGCTGGAGTCGAAATAAGAAAAAAAAGTTCCCATAAACACATGTCCGCAAGTTATTCGTTTCTAAGATACAGAGTGTCAAAGTTTAATTATTATATTTGTTTTTTTGTGAATAAATGCCAAAATATTTGTGATATTCGAGTGAAGTTTGGTATCTAAATAATGAATATTCCCAGATACCAAACTTTACCCAAATATCAAAATTATTTTGAAATTATTCACAAAAAATAAAAATAAGTATTCAACTTGGACACTCCTGTATCTCAGACACGAATAACTTCTGGACATATGTTTATAGGAACTTTTCTTTTTATTTTGGTGTCAGCAATACGCTCCTTAATTTTCTACACGTACTTAAGACACACCCTGCATATCCCTTAAAATTATGTCTTCTCTTGATAGTATTAAGAAAAAAATATTTCCTGGAAGTCTAAAATACTCTCAAATCTTAGAACCTTTTATTTCTGACCGAAACGGAATGTTTCTAACCAAGTTTATCACAATACTTCATTAATATCCATATCACTCCACTCTGGGAAGAAGAAGACCCGGAAATGTCCCGAGGCGAGGATAATACATTGCAATTCCCAACAATCCGAAGATGTTTGAATTTAATAGCAACATAGATCATGAGTGCAAAACTTTCGCGACTATGTATAGGAGAGAAATGGATGTTGAGATCACCGCAACCTCTCGAGGCCCTCGGCCCTTCGTTGGACCAAGAATTTCACGAGCCTGTCGCTTCTTACCAGACCAGTGACGTACCTACACGTAATGAGTTCTGGGATTGGATTATGAACACTCGATACGAAAACTGTAACGATCCGTAGGATAAAACGATGCATGTAAACGATTCGAAACGAAATCGGAATTATGAAATTTCCTTAAATAGACCACACCATGAATAGTGAAATATTTCAAATTGAGTTGAGGTAGATAAGAGACGTCAGGAACAGAAAGGACAAGCATTTCGAGTCGCATCGTATATTGAATCGTATTGTGTGTCACAATAATTGCTCAAATATAAATGAACGTCGAACCACCTCAAACTCGCTACGAATCGAGTGTTCGTAATCGCACCCCCAGTTATGGTAAATTTGTTCTTCAAATTGAGACTTACTGTAACAGTATTTGGATACATAAGTAGGTAGGATGTTGAAAATACCATCGAGAATTACCTCTGGCAATTTTTATGAGTTATAAAAATGTTTTAGCAAATTACTTGAAACGAATTGTTTCTACCCACAAAACTAAAAAATCGCATTTATTCTATGAATATGTATCACGCTAAGTTATCGATTCCCAATAAAAGAAATAATTAGGAAGTCGTGCGGCAACTCGTTCGAAAGCAGTTCTGATTCTACAGTGACCGGAGAAAGTACGCATCATACCTATGGGAAATTCTTTTATTGTCTTTGTTAAATGTCGTTGCGTGCAATCGCTCCTGCATCAAAAGAAACCCCAAGAGACTTTGTACAGTGCTCTTCGTCTTTTCGTTTTAGGCTGAAAATTTAAAAAAATTAAAAATTATTTATCAAAACAACACACTCGTTTCAAAAAATATCAAGAAGTTTTAAATAAAACCAAATTGCGCGGAGTTCACCTTGAAGAATAGAATTGTTTCCACAATTTTGTCAATAATTTTGTTAGTCAAAAGTCTGAAAAGCATGCGCAGTGGTCACGAGAAAAAGGGTGGCGATACTCTGAAGAAACGCTTGTCTTGTAGCGACAAAATATATTATCTTAACCAAAAATTATCGTCTGAGAAAGACATAATCTCCGACAAAAGAAATATTATCTTAGGTAAAGAATATTCATGGGATTGAGTGGAATCCTCCATAAAGTTGTGCTTTTTCAAGAAGAGGTCTATCCTTGTCCACAAATCATCAAATCCTTGTTTAACGGTTTTCCCCTACCATCTACCCTGCTGCCACGTAGCAGACGCGTTTACACAAGCTGGCTCAAGTTGTTCCAATCAGTTTCAATTGCCTGGTACGCTAGTACCTACTTTTATGATGAATGTGTGCAGTAGTCACATCGACCAAATCCGTTTAATTTGATTATTTTGTGTTAAAAGTTAATGCATGTTTACGCCTATGCAATATTCGAGAAATGATAGAAGAAGTTGAAGTGCTCCTCGATAAATTCAAAATCAGGCATCTCTACACCAAATTTGAAGGTATGTATCTAGAGGATTATTAACAAATAAATAACTGTAATTTGGCTATATTACCATAAATATATTATATATCCCATTTCCATAAAATAATTCCAGTAAATCGTAAAGCTACTCTACTCAACATTTACAACGTATATCTACTATTTTTGAGACGAAAATTGTTATTTCCGTCAACCGATTGCACCCCTACGCGCAACCCTCGGAAGTCTTCGAGAGACTTGTGTGAGCTAGTGAAGACGCAGCCCTTACCTTTTAACGTGTGATGCCATGCACGAGACCGATGACCATGCGAGGCTTTGAACCTTCGACCCTTCGCTCCAAATGGCCCAATGGCCACCATTTGTCTTTAAACTCTTTCCAGTACAGTGAAACTGACCAGTCAACATTATAGAAAACAGCGAACCTACTTTGAGCAAGAAATATGTATTTAACATAAGCCTGTAATGGTTTTTGAAGAAAATCGGGTGATCTTATATCAAGGATTTTTGATTTTCCTCAGAAATGTCTTCATCAATGGAAGTTTGATGGTTTTTCAAAGAAAATAGAAAATCGGGTGATCTTATATCAAGAATCATTGATTTTCTTACTGCTACTTTATCAAAGAAAGTTTGGGAAAGTGAGTCCTTGAATTAAATATATTATTTTAATGAAAATAATTTCTTTTTTGTATTTTGTTTAGCTCCGTCTGCTGTATTTTACTGTTAACGGTTAATTATAATTATTACTAATATAGGTTGGTAAAAAGGTTGTACTAATCATAGTATTATCCTTCTGGTAAATTTTACTCCACATTACGTTTATGTTTGAAACATTTTAGTTCCAATACAAGGTGGCCAGTTTTTTAATGGGATTGTATGGGTATCTTCCAAACCATACTAGTAAGAAGGTCGGTTCAATGAAGAAAAAGTTGCACATCTGGAGGCATAATCTATCGGTGGAAACTAATCGAAAATATCAGGGCCGATTCTTGAGATATGACGAAAAAACGAAATTCGTTCATTTCTGTTTTTTGGTTATACTTCATTTATTTTCAGAAATATCAAAAAATAATTAGAAAATTTCTTATTTGAGAGGAAATTCTCTTTGATTTGACGTCTTCAGATTTCATATCCAACGTTTCGTATTCTCAGGACCACCCTCAACTGTTTTTTTTTAAATACGGACCTGGATATTTTATAACACTGTTCGAATTACCTTTCCATTCTGAATCCAGAGGTGTATCATACAATACCATTTGAAGATGGGTTTCGGGTAATATGGACCGTAATTAAAATTTTATTAAATTACAGTTAGTTCCCGTCATCTTCAGTTGAATCAACATTCAGGTAATAAGATCCTTATCCAAGTTTTATTGGTGTGATTCAGTTCTCATTTCTATAAAGAGTACAATACTTCTAGCATATAGTGACTAATTACGAAAAAATAAATGAAAATCAATAATTACTATTCAGTTATTCGAATATTTCAATCAAAGAATGCAATATTTGTCATTTGGAAAGCGAGTTCCCAATCGTCCGTGCGCGATATGGACAATCCACTCGAGTTGTACAATATACAACAACAGAAAAAAACATTTGAATTTAATAACTGGTACCTATCTGACATTATCTATGCATGTGAGAGAAAAAAATATGCTTTGATAATATAAATAAGTAACAGATCCACAATGAGTCACCGAAAAATAAATTTTAATTGTTCAAAACCTCTACCACTATTTCAATGATTAAAAAATAACAAAAATCAACCATTTAGGTTTTTCGGTTATGCTTCAACACAGTAAAATAGAAAAATGAAGCCAATTCTCCAGAACTTATTTATTTCTCCGAAAATTTTACAATTCAACAACAAGAGCTGATCTGAATCCATTAGATTTTTATTTGTGTGGGCATCTCAAAAATAAAGTGTATAATGCAACGAATGAAACGATTGAGATTCTCCGTGGAAATATTGAAGATTTATTGAACGATAGTCAAGGAGAAGCAATAAGCAATTGCATAAGAAATATAATATCAGAATTGCCAAGTGTATTGAAGAAAATGGTGGACATTTAATCAATTAATTTAAATGACATTTTCGAATAATTTGGTTTTAATTTACTTAGTTTCTTTTTGTTATCAGTAATTGCGTTATGAATTATCTACATTAAGATTGATTGATCTTGTTGTGGAATTGTAAAATTTTCAGAGAATTAAATATGTTCTGGAGAATTGACTTCATTTTTCTATTTTACTGTGTCGAAGCATAACCGAAAAACCTAAATAGTCGATTTTTGTTTTTTTTAATCATTGAAAAAGTGGTAGAGGTTTAGAACAATTAAAATTTATTTTTCGATGAACCTTGTTGATCAGTAACTTATTTATATTATCAAAACCTTTTTTTATTCTCTCACATCCATAGATAATGTCAGATAGGTACCAGTTATTAAATTCAACTGTTTTTTTCTGTTGTTATATACTGAACAACTCTAGTGGATTGTCCATATAGCGCATGGACGATTGGGAAATCGCTTTTCAAATGACAACTATTGCATTCTTCGATTGAAATATTTGAATAACTGAATAATAATTATTGATTCTCATTTATTTTTTCGTAATTAGTCAATTTATGCTAGAAGTATTGTACTCTTTATAGAAATGAACACTGAATATAAATTCACTACAGATTCACACCAATAAAACTTGGATAACGATCTTATTACCTGAATGTTGATTCAACTGAAGATGACGGGAACTAACTGTACCCAAGTAGCACACCTGTATTGGTAAAATATTGGTACAAAATTGTGAACATATCGGCCAAATATTTGAAATGCAATATTGGCGAGAAAAAAAATGTGAACATTCGGCGATATTGGTCCAATATGGTAATATTCTGACAATACTGGCACAATATTCAAAAGTTATATTTTCGAGAAGTAAAACGTGAACATTTTGCGATATTGTTCGAATATTGTTTAAATATTTCAAAAATTGTTTTGGTGAAATATTCTTGAAGCAATAATGGCCTCAAAATATTTTTCGATATTGGTAAAATATCATTTGGATATATTGGTGGATGTCAATATACCTTGGTACATTTTTAAATGTCTTATAGTGACAAGAGAGTCTGCCTTTTGATCACCATAACCATTGAGTGAGCTGTCTTGAAAACAAGTCATGGGAAGTATTTAATATACCTTCGTAGGTTTTAGAAGACGTTCTATATGTGGAGCCACCTAGCGGATTTTTATCCAGGTTTGATCATGATATAATTCAAATATGTTTCATTGAATATTCGGCCAATATTCAAATTTCATCTCAATCTAGATGTAGGAAACAATATGAAGACAATATTGTTTTAACGATATCGATAAATATTATTGAATTAATATTGACCCAATATTAATTAATAAGATTTGTTTTATATAGGCGAAATGATATTCAACCAATGTGTGATCACACTTGGAGATACAATATAGTTTTTATTCCTTCAATCGATATGGGGGGAATATTGGGATTGCAATATTTATTCTAGATGTTGAAAACGATGTGAAGTCAAAATTGTCATATCCATATTGATTAATATCATTCAACCAATATTCACTCATTATGAGTTATTATAATTTGTCAAATGAAGTGGAAATAATATTCAAACAATATGCTATCAAACTTGGAAATACAACATAGTTTTTATTCCCTATAATCGATATGACTGTAATATTTGGATTGCAATATTTATTCTAGGTGTGGAAAACCATATATAACCAATATTGTATTATCGATATTGGTAGAAATTATTCAACCAATATTGACCCAATATTTCATGTGTTAATCTACATTCAAAACTAGTTCAACCAATATTTTACCAATATTATTAATATAATATTATTTTTTGAATATTCATTCATATTGGACCAATATTGATTTTTCATTTACAATATATCTATATTGGCCCAATATGGAACCAAGATTCAGCCGATATGATATGCTACCTGGGAATTTAATAAAATTTTGATTACGGTCGATAGTACCCGAAACCCATCTTCGAATGGCATTGTATGATACACCTCTGTATTCAGAATGAAAAGGTAATTCGAACAGTGTCATAAAATATCCAGGTCCGTATCTAAAAAAAACAGTTGAGGGTGGTCCTGAGAATATGAAACGTTGGATACGAAATCTGAAGACGTCAAATCAAAGAGAATTTTCTCTCGAATGAAACACTTTTGAATTATTTTCTGATATTTCTGAAAATAAATGAAGTATAACCAAAAAACAGAACTGATCGAATTAACTTTTTTCGTCATATCTCAAGAACCAGAACTGATATTTTTGATTAGTTTCCACCGATAGATTATGCATCCAGATGTGCAACTTTTTCTCCATTCAACTGACCTTCTCACTAGTATGGTTTGGAAGTTACCCATACAATCCCATTAAATGCATACAATATATAAAATGTTCGTAATTAATAAAGTTTTCATCTTACCTTACCCATATGGTTTAGTTTTTGTATTCCCTTTATAAGGATTTCATTAAAATATTCGATGTTACCATTGGGCTCTCGGAAACTATAAAAGATACAGCAAAGGATAAATTGTGACAAAGTTTCATAATGCGAAGCTTGAGTGAGAAATTTGTGAGAAATTAAGAAAATTCCGAAGTGGGCCTCCGTATTTTAAATTATTGATCTGAAACTCCCTTTAAACTGCATTCAAGTGCACACATGAATTATACATGATTCAATACTTTCATGAAAAGGGCCAACCATACCTCTTGAAAGATGGGGAATTTTTTAAAAAATCTCAAAATTTTCCGGTTTTTCTGGTTTTTCTCCGTTAATGATCCAGTCGGGTTGTAAAACATTCCATTTTGTTTGTATTTCAATTCTCTGAAATTTTTATCATTGAAGCAACCAGTTTTCATTTTATCAGCAAAACAGTAATAAGAAACACGTTTTTTGGTATTAAAATGTTTATAACAAATTACTAAATGACAGTTGCGCGTCGAAAACTTACAGAATGTCTTTAGTGTGGTGGCACAGTCGGTTTCCAACTAGTATTTCTGTTACGAAAAAAATCTTCTATTGATTGGCCTAATATTAAAGGTCAGAAGATTATCATCGAACCATTTCATCATTTGTAAAATGATTTTCAGTTTGGTTTCTACTTCTTCCCATGCGTTTCCATCCAGTATCGTCGGCATATGAGATTATTGTTCCTTGATAGTTCAACGATAGCAGTTCATTTAAATATATTATAATTTTGTGAATACAAAATAAATATACATCGTGTATAAATACTAATACCAACAGTATCTGAAACAAAATAAATATAACCTAGTTTTAGCACGAATTCTGATTTTTCCGAACTCATTGCCGTGGTCTCCAGAGCACTTCGCCGGACACTCAGTTTCCAACCGCACCGACTCCTGGCTAATTGTTCGATACGCTTTGCCAGCATGGAAAATTAATGGCGATGAAGTGAATCTATCGGATATATAACGAGTTCTCTCTTCTCAATTAATTTTACGGCTGTACCTATCTTTATGGAAAATGATCGCTGACCGCATGGTATTCATTGCTCAGCTCGGATGCTCACGTTACCCGCTCGTATAATATAATTCTGTCGTGACTCTAACTCAATTGGACTATTGGGATTTGAAAGCCTGATGCTCATTAGCTCCTTACATGTGTCATCTGACTTTAATATCAGGTTCTAGTTTTCAAGTAATTTATACATTCTACTAATTTCCACTTATATTTGGTAGTTTGAAAATGAATTATGTAACAGGAAGCAATAAAAAATAACTGGGAAGATTCTTACGATTTAAAATCAAATTTTAACATCTGTTTGCAGATGAGACCATTCTCTTACCTTACATTGTGTAAAATCTTGAAACCTTGCTATCGATTCTAGATTTTATTTTAAAGAACATTCGCTTGTAAGCAGTATGTTGTAAATTTGACCACTGATTCTCTTTCTGTTTATTGCAACTGGTACCTTGTAGTCTGGTCTACAAGAATTATTTTGGTGAATTTCTCTTCCAAGGAACCGAAAATTAAGATCCAGGGCTCATTCGATTCGGAATTACCTCTAGAAACTTTTTGAAAAATTTGAAGGTGCGCCGGCAAAAATTGCAAAAGTTATAAACAATTTAGTGAAAAAAAAGGAGGGGGTTTGGTTTTTTGCAAATATCTTGGAAACTGTTGAAGGTATCCAAAATTTGAATAAAGATCCTGAAAGAGGACAAAATTTCATAAAAGCAGTTCTACCTCCCGGAACTCTACCACTGATAATGAGAATTTTAATTCAGAGGCGAAAAAGCGCTAAAAGCGGGTGGTGAGAGTCCCTTGAACAATAAAAATAATTTTAACCCATTAAATATCAATATTAAGAAATAAAAATATTCGCTTACCTTTTATACATTTGAATAAACGAAAATCCATGGAAAAAAATGTTTCCCGTCTTTTTTTATTACATACGCTTTTGTTAATCAACTAGTTTTTCCAAGTTTGAAATTTACGTACAAACCCTGATAATTGTTATACTAATAAACCTCTAATTTGTTTCACTTCTTGGAGCCATTCTTGAAAGGCTTTAAGAGAGATCCCCATTGGAAAAATGAAAAAATTATGATTTTCCACTTTGTTATTAACAATCTAAGAGAATGAAAAATGCTAATAAAGCTATGAATTTTTTTTAAATATTCCAATTTGTTCGTATTTTAATTATTTAAAGTTACATGGAGATGGTTTTTCTAAAACGGTTTCGCTTTTCTGCGAATCACGCCACCTAATCTACCAGCTATTGGTGCCCCACCAATCACTCAACTGCGAGTAAATTTGGGTAAAGGACGTCTGAGAAATATTTAGTATTTATAGTTGGGCACAGTCCGTGAGACGGCACATTTCGATTTACGTAAACATTACTCGCTACTCAAAGTAATGGCAGATCCGTCAAAACGGGTAGGTACGTTATGGGGATGGAGAATATGATGACACTCTTTTATGTTGGTATAACTAGAAATATATTTTTTGAATTTTTGATTTTTTTATAATTTTTTCCAAAATCACCACCAATTTTCGTTATGTTGAAAAAGATTATTGCGAAATTATTTTAGATCAAGTTTTTTCGTTATTTTATGCAATTTTATTTCAAAAGAATGCGTACTTAAGTGTTCGTAATATATATTTTGAAAAAAATATTATTTGAGAATTTTTTGTTTTGCTTCCAAAAAGTGCCAGTATCACAGACTGCACATTACCAGTTGTGTTTCAAAATTCCACGTTATCAGTTGAGGGTTAAATTTCTTACTCTGATTGTTTAAATAATTGTTATAAACAATTGCAATGTTTATGAGATATTTGAATTTTTGTTTTTAGAATTTCAATCAGCAATGAATATTATGATCTTTAAGAACAAAATCATTTCTTTAAAAAATATTTTATTTCTTAAAAACGCATTCGTTGAGTAAGTAACTATATTTTTTGCTACCAAATATTAATAATAATTTTTTTTACACAACAAATAATGACACATGGTGGATTTTGTTATTTTTGCATAATTTTAAAAAAATTGTATCGTGAAAATTCATTTGTTTGTAACAAATTGTTCATCAAATAAACAAAGAAAATATAAATATTTTTTTTAGAATATGGATGAACAATGGAAATTATGCTTTTAAAAAATGGTTCCGTAATATTAATATTTTGTAGCAAAAAAATTGTTATTCAACAAATGCGTTTTCAAGCAATAGCAATTATTAAAGAAATGATTTTGTTCTTAAAGATCATAATATTTATTGCTGATTAAAATTCCAAAAACAAAAATTCAAATATCTTGTATTTCTGAATTTTTCCATTGAGGATCTTTTTTAAAGCTTTTCAAGAATAGCTCCAAAAAGTGAAACAAATTGGAGGTTTTTAGTTTAACAATTATCAGGGTTTGTATGTGAATTTGAAACTTGTAAAAACTAGTTTATTAACAAAAGCATACGTAATAAAATAATTACGGGAATTTTTTTTCCATGGATTTTCGTTTATTGAAGTGTCTTAAAGATTAGTGAATTTTTTCATTTCTTAATATTGATATATAATGGTTTAAAATTATTTTTATTGTTCAAGGGTCCGTATCAGTCAGCGCACGCGGGACTCGCATCACCCGCTTTAAGCGCTATTTTAGCCTTTGAATTAAAATTCTAAATATTGGTGGTAGAGTTCCAGGAGGTAGAACTCTTTTTAGAAAATTTCCTCTTCTTGCATGATCTTTTTTCAAATTTTGGATATCTTCAATTGTTTCCGAAATATTTGCAAAAAAACAAACCCCCTCTTTTTTTTTCACAGAATTGTTTATAACTTTTGCAATTTTTGCCGGCGTACCTTCAAATTTTCCAAAAAGGTTTTAGAGGTCATTCCGAATCGAATGAGCCCTGGATCATAATTTTCGGTGCCCTTGAGGAGAAATTCACCAAAATAGTTCTAGTAGACTAGACTATTGGATTGTGTATGTGTTCTGGGCATTTTCCATTTTATTCATCTTTTCATATTGGTTCAATTTATAATTGTGAAATCTTTTCGTAACATTATATTGTTTTCAGTTTGATATAACGTTATAGCCTTATTTTAACCCTTTAGCCACCTTCAACACTCAAGCCTTTGATCTTCTGAGGCCAGGTTCTATTAATTAATGATTAGGTGAACACGGCTCGCGTTAAAATATGGAAAATCGAATTTTCCATGGAAAATCGATTTTTCCATATGTTATCCCCAGGAGCCACTCGTAAATTTCCCTCCATTTTACTCATCATCGATGTACTTCTCAACCCTATTCGAGGCTTGTATGTGAAAATGGGGCACCTAAATCTGTCACTATCTGACGGTCTATAACTAACTTTCTATAAAATGTCGAGAACAAGAAGCTGCAGACTCATCTTGTTTCCCACTTGTGGTGTAGCCCTTATTTTGGGTAGGAATCCTGTCAGGATGAATGTTTTCCTTTAAGGCACTGGGTTTTCCTAAAATAATTGTTGAAACTCATTTATGTATAAAAATCAACTGATATACACTAACTTACCTTCTATAAAATGTCGAGAACACACTCCATCAAGTTGTGATTTACTGAGGAGGCCCCATTTTAAAGCATCAATGTAAGCATCGCGGCGTTGTGCAAATATATAATTCAAATAGTCACCATGCTTCGTTAAAACTGCCGGAATTCGAAAAAAGATACCTCATCCCTTTCTCTTCGCATTCCACACTTAACAACACCACAAAACGATGGAATATTAATACATTTGAGAAATAATTACTAATTAAAGTGTAACTATTGACCGTTGTTCACCAGTAAACAATGAAAACTAAATATATGTGAGGTTATTTCACAGTAGTTTGACTGAACATTTGGAAGAGTTTTTTCTGTAGTTCAAATTAATTTCTGAGAGTTTGTTCGTGAAGCAGGCGTTTAGTTGAGTTGATTTTTCTTGCGCTTTAGTGACGTCATTCATTGGTTTGTTGGTTGAAAAGCATTATTTACACGCAGGGTGACTTATAGTTGATTTGATTTTGATCTTTCCATATCTTTTGACTTTTACTTACCATTACACCAACTTAGTTGTTAAATAGTCGTGGCCAATAATAGTTGTTGAATCTCAGTTATGTGCGAACAGATGTCATTTGACAGTTTCTGTCAGTTGAGACAGACGAACAAACTTTTCATGTTTTGACTATCTGAAAAAGAAACAGTTTTTTTTTTAAATTTTTTTTGGCTCCTTGGAGACAACCATCTTATCGAACTTCCTCTGCTGTGTGCTACGTTGTTGAAGCAGTTGTGTGACTAGACGCATATATCAATTTCTGAATATTTATCACGTAATAGTGGTATTGATTGTAGAATAATGTCGGCGGATTTTATATTTTTTACTTGTGTAGTCATTTTGGTATTTGATATATCACCGAGAGTTTCTGTAATGGGGATTTAACGTTAGTGTCGCACACCGCAATTTTGGATGCCCCGAGTCCAAGTTATTAGAATTTTGTTGCTGCAGTTCATTCTTTTCTTTGAAGTGATACTTCCATTACACCTGATGAAACGTAATACCACTATTAATTAGAATCCACCATCGAAGACGAAAGTGTTAGATCTTCAAGTTGTACCAAGCTTCTGGCTGGCCCTGTATGCTCTTTCTAATAGTCCATTCCATCCACCTCAGGACATTGCCGGTCTTGAAGGGACAAGAGGGACCATCCATCAGTAGTCTGAGCAGGCGAAGGTGTTGGATTTTCAAGCTGAACCAAGCTACCTGTATTCTGCCATCTATACCTGTCAAGCAGTCTTTTTCATCCACCTCGAGACACTGACAGCCGTATGCATAGTCAATTCCAGCGACTCGCCGGAGTTTCGCCGCTCGCTACACAAGAACTATAATGCACAGTCGAGCTCCAAAAAAGTGGTACATCGCTAGCGTTTCGCCAAAATGTGACTTATCGCGTATAGTTGTCACTTTTTTGGAACTCGACTGTGCATTATAATTCTTGTGTAGCGAACGGCGAAACTCTAGGGAGTCGCTGGAATTGACTATGCATACGGCTGTATGAGTCTTGGAGGTACAGGAGGGACCGTTCACTAGTAGTCTTCAGTGGTGAAAGAACCGAGAGACTGGAGTATTCGAGTTATCTGTCCCTAGGTTGTTGACAAGAGGACGAAGGGATCAGTACGTTGTTAGTAGCTGCTGAGAGGGCGGAGGTGTTGGACCTTCCAGTTGTACCAAGACCACTGATATCCTGAGCCACTTAGCTGAAGAAGTACAGACTGGTGACTAAAGCAATCTTACCGTTCAACTTTTCAACATATATTATCCAAATTGACAAAACAAATAATTGTTTTGATTTCAAAATGAAAACTAATAAAGCAATATGGTTGCATCAATGAGAAGAATTGTAGATAATTGAAATACGAACAAAATGGAGTATTTTACGACCCGATCAGATTATTAGTAGGTAACGGAAGAAAACTGGAATAACCGGAATTTAAAAATTCATAATTTGGCCATTTTTCAAGAAATAGGGTTAGCCCTGCTCATGATAGTATTGAATAATATGTACTTTGTGTGTGCACAATGCAGGCTCTGACTGATCATTAGTTTTGGCACAAACGCAATTTGAATTTTTTTTTGCAGCATGCCTGGATGCTCTAGTGATAGTCCGATTTCAGTAGAACAGATTTTGAAAGTAGAAGTACAATAGCACAAAACATGAATTCTCATTTTTCGATAAAATGCTGCGAAATTGGTGAAAAATGTTTGCAAACATGACTGAAAACGACCGAGCTGGTGGAAGCGGTCGAGTGGTAGGAGAGAGCGGAAGATGAGGGAAAGCGTCTTATCACGTAACCCTATTATTAGAAGAATTCCCCTCATCTCCTGGACTCTCCTACCACTCGGCAGCTAACGCGGGCTCGGCCGTTTTCAGTCATGTTTGCATGCATTTTTCACCCATTTCGCACCATTGTTGCGCAAAATGAGAATATTCGTTTTGTAGTACTATACTTCTACTTTTATAATCTGATAAGAAATTGAAATGGGCTATCACTAGAGCATCCAGGCACGCTGCAAGATGGCGCAAAAAAAAATTGAATTGAAATTGTACCAAAACTAACTAACCGACAGCTCCTGTTTGTGCACACATGAAATACACATGATTCAATATTTTCGAGAGGAAGGCCAATCCTATTTCTTGAAAAATGGCGGAGTTATGAATTTTTCAAAAAATCGCAAATTTTTTCGGGTTTTCCGTTTTTTCTCCGTTACTGATAATTCGACCGGATCGTAAAACATCCCATTTTGTTCGTATTTCAATTATCTACAATTCTTTCCATTGAAGCAACAAGATTGCTCTATTAGTCTTCATTTTATAAGCAGAACAATAAAAACACGTTCTTTGTTATTTATGTTTATAACAAATAACAGTTTCGAGTCGAAAACATAACAGAATATAACTATGGACTGTCCTTATTGTGATGGCATAGTCAGTTTCCTACTAGTATTTTTGGTAAAAACTCATTAATTTTTTGCTCTATTGCTTGGTGTAGAAATGAAAATGTTGTTACTGAATTCAAATACCTGGGAGTTGTCTTGGATTCAAACTTGAGATGGGATAAACACGTCAAACATTTTGCGTCATATATAACTCGAAAGTCTTTATTTGATAATACGACGATAATTCATATCATTAAACATTAGAATTAATGATATAATTGTTACAATTTAGCAATATAAGAAGAAAAAATTTTGTATGAAACACTTTCGTCAAGGGCTTTATACTCGCGTGTTTGTTGAACTCTGCTGCGCCTCATTCAACAAACTTCACGCTTATACAAATAAGTCCTACTTTACGAACTTGTATCATAAATAGCTATTATTCGTAATTTTGTTAACCCTTTCTGTCACAATTTATTTTTTTTTTCAAGTTAACATATCTTCATAACTTCATGACTTCATAACTGTCTTCCTGATATCTTTATCGTGAGTGGATAAAAAAAATTCTACATCTGTAGACAAAATTACTCATTATAAAAACTATTCGAAAAAAATCCATTTCTCTATTGGTTGAAAAAATAAATTGAATAGACTACAGAATATTTTCTGTTTCATCTCTGGTAGAAACTTATGAAAATCTTAAGTTCCTGTCCTTCTGCTGGCAGAAATGTACTGTGCATTTTGAGCACATCCACTCGAACTACCAATACGTTTGCAACGTACTGGTAAGGTTTTCTCGGTATGTTGTGGCGAATGACTTAGGTCGTGGGTCTCTTCATCTTCTCTCCTGTTCACATCATTGATTTCATCGATTATCGTATCTTAATTCGGATCTCGATAATTCGCCAACTCGAATTCGACCGCATAGTGATGACTATGGTATATCATCAACTGAACTATTTTCATCATCGCTGCCTAATCATTCGAAATCAGACAAACCCTTTTTTAACTTCTCAAGAAGTTCAGTTTCTGTTAGAGCTCGGAGTGCAGACATTTTCGTCAGTTTTCTGTAGAAAAAACAGATGAATGTCACAAAACCCAAATTATGTATTGAGTAATTTAGTGTATAATTGTACACAAGACATGTTGATTGTAGCTGTAAAATTATCCACAAAAAAATGCATTCAAATATCAATGAATACCCCCACACTTTTTTCAATAAATTATAGAGAAAATATACACTGATCACCTTATACGAGGATATATTGAAAAATTCTCAGCCTAATATAGAACCAAACAAAATTTCAATGTCAAAATATTTTATTACTCAACATATTCTCCATTTAATTGGATACATTTATTACAGCGAACCTGCAACGTCTCTAGACCTTTCAAAAAAAATGTTTCTTCTTGCTCTGCAAACCGCACCTCCACAGCTCTTATTACCTCCTCGTTGGAAGAAAATTTGAGACCTTTTAAACCTTTTTCCAGTTGAGAAAAGAGATGATAGTCTGACGGAGCCAAATTTGGTGAATAAGGGGGGTGTTCTAGTAATTCAAACCATAAATCACGAATTTTTTGCATGGCACATGAGATTTGTGTGCAGGGGCGTTGTCCTGAAAAAACAAAACACCTTTGGATAGCTTTCCGCGTCTTTTCTCTTTAATTTTTTTCCGTAGAGTGGTCAGTAATGTCGAATAGTAATCTCCAGTTATTGTTCTACCCTTATCCAAAAAATCAATCATGATTACTCCACGGCAATCCCAAAAAACTGAAGCAATAACTTTTCCAGTAGATATTTGGACACGAAACTTCTTAGGTCTTGGAGAACCGGAGTGTCGCCATTCTATCCATTGTTGCTTTGTTTCTGGATCGTAGAAATGTACCCAAGTCTCATCCATAGTAACAATTCAGTTTAAGAAGTCTACATCATTTTCAAATCGAGCACAGATCGAACGCGATGCTACTACCCTTGCACGCTTTTGGTCAACATTCAAACATTTGGGGATCTATTTTGCAGCAATGTTTCTCATGTTCAAATTGTCGTGAACTATATGATGGACGCGTTCGTATGAAATATTCAGTGCTTCAGATATCCGTTTTAGCCCAATAAGAAGGTTTGTTTAATTCATGTCATGAACTGCATCGATATTTTCGGGGACTGACACAGAAACTGGCTTTTCCGATCGATCATCATCTTCAATGGAAAATTTACCTCTTTTGAAGCTTGCAGTCCAATTTTACACGGTCGCATACGAAGGACATCAAGGGTATTAAGCATATCTTCGTAAATCTGCTTACCTCTCAACCCTTTTAAATGCAGGTACTTGATGATGGCTCAATACTCCATTTTTTCGATTTTACAATTTCGGTGGACAAATTTTTTCTTTTAATTTATTGCGAAACTCTGGTTTACTTTTTTGACGTCAAACTTTACACGGACACTTCTAATGAGTTTTTGTTCGTTTCTATGATAACGCAATATTGTGGTTATGCAGGGAATTGGTCTAGGCTAACTAGATATCAATACATCCTCGTATGACTTGGATACAGAAAGAATAGGATGATACGGGGCCAGGTAGCCGAGTGGTTAAAGCGACATTGTTTTATTCACTGGCTGCCAGTCGGCGATGTTTCAAACCGTGGCGACTGCAGAACTTTTTCTGATCGCCCAAGAAAGTGCTAGGAATCGCACGTAAAAAGGTAAGACCTCGTTATTCCTTGGCTCGCACAAGTTTCGACTTCTGAGGGCTGTCGTTCGTTCGACAGCTGGTTAACAGAAATAACAATTTTAACAATTTTTAATTTAACAATCTTACCTTGCTCGTTAACAGAATCAAATGCGCCATCTTAGATAAACGGCAATTCATCGAGCTCATTATATTCGCATAGCCTTCTATGATTCGGATATGAAAATGAGGTGTATCTTGTTATCGAATTCACTCAAGATGAATTAAATTTTTATTTTACATCCAAACGGCGGTAGTCTGAACTAACGCGCTACAATTGAAAGGTGACTGAAAGGGTTAATAACTCGGCTGAAAATAATTTAAAAGAGCAGTGGCAAATGCAAAGAAATGTTTTTCTTTATGTCTCGCCGAAACTTTGCAATCTCCGCCGATGACCGCAACTTTTTCTTAAAATAATCTTAAACTAAAAAATGTTTTTCGCTACCTGCATTCATTATGGAAATAAACTGAAAGTTTTTTTAATTGGTCTGGAACTTAGGGAGTAATTTCCCAGAAAACAGAATTTACCAACACAGATTTCTGGAACTTTTTTGAAAAGGATGAAAAATATTGTTTTTTTTCTTTAATTTGACAAAGTTCCCTAAATCTGAGGTGGTGGCAAATTTTATATATTTGCTAGGAGATTAAATTACTACCTACATTTCCGACCAACTCAAAAAACTTTGGCATTATTTCCATCATAATCAATTCAGTTTGCAAACAATTTTTAGTGTAAAAAAATGTTGCTGCCATCGGCGTAAGTGGCAAAGTTTCGGCGAGACTTATTACAAAGTTATTGACAAAGGTTTAAATAAATTATTTATTTACTCCGATACCAACAATGGAAATGTCGCAAGATAAGGGAACGATAAAGAATGATATTTTCTTTGTTTTGCGAGTCTTTTGAATTTTTTCCTTACAAATTAACCAGAATTGTTTATAATTTACATTTTTGTACGAGGGCGCAAGTTTTAATTGTTTCATCGAGCAATAAAATACAACTTTTGTAAAAGTTTGTATTGTTTTGCTATTTTTTCCTAATTTTTGTTTAAGTCATTGTCCTAATACAGTGTCTTTTCCCAAATCTCCAAACTCGTGAAAAAAATTGAACATCGCTCAAACCCGTCGATTTTTATTTCAAGGGGGGACACTTTCACCAAATATATCATCACGGTGTTGTCAACATAAGGAAGGTTCAAAATGTGAACCATTCTATTCCATACAGAAGTATAAGCGATTTTAGAAATGTCTTCGCACAGTGCTCAACATTTCTGAAGTCACTGCACGACACTCCACAACAATTCTCCTGCGTAGATCATCAAGCGAAGTTGGCTGTGTAATATAAACTTGGATTTCAAATGACCGTTTCAAAAGAAGTCGTCTGATGGTGATAAATCAGGAGAACTAGCCGGCCATTCTATTGGTCCTCACCTTCCAATCCATCTCCCTGTGAAATTGTTATTTAAACATTGACGTTTATACAGGTGCAACAAAATGTGGAGGAGCTCCATCTTGTTGAAAGGTGAGCTGACCTTCGAATAGCTTATCATTGTCTTCAAGTAACTGAGTGATTCTGGGGTTCACAGTTGTATCAAGAAGTTCAAGATACGTTTTTCCGTTGAGGTTACTATCAATTGAATATGGTCCTACAATATGGTCTCAAAGAATACCAGCCCAAACATTCAATTTCTGGGGAGTTTGTGATTGAGTTTCCCTGTACCAATGGGGATTTACGTCACTCCAGTATCTGCAGTTGTACCTGTTCATATGTCCATTTGAATAAAATGAAGATTCGTCAGAAAAGCACACATTGTAGAGGTAATTATTAACACCAATCAATAATTGACTCATGATTTCACAAAACTATGTACGTCTGTCTGGATCATCTTCATTTAATTCTTGTACATTCTGCATTTTAAAAGGATGAAATTTTGCCTCTGTCAGAATTCGATGTACTCTGCTTTTAGAAACTCCAGTAATAGTCTCAAGTTTGAAAGTTGTCCATCACTTCTTGTCCTACAACAGCAACCCCTTCATTTTTCATAGGCTTCTCTCGTTCATATTTTTCCCGGTGAACATTCAACTTTACAATTATAAGTCATATAATTTAAGGATTAAACGACTTACCTTAAGGAAGTTCAATCCAAATTATATGAACATTTGGCCTCCAATATATATAACACATTGTAGTATATCCTTATACGCGATTTGTTGCCAACAACGTTTAAAGAAGACTTTTATAGCCCCCGTACTTGTCCATGCTCACGTCGATACTCACTCATATGTCTCATCTAGCCAGTATCAGTTGTGGTTAGATCGTAAAAGGGGTTGTGACAGAAAAAACAATACCTGAAATAGTGGTGGGTGGGTTGGTTATATATATTGGAGGCCAAATGTTCATATAATTTGGATTGAACTTCCTTAAGGTAAGTCGTTTAATCCTTAAATTATATTTCACATTTGGCCACCAATATATATAACACATTGTAGATGTTTAGAGAAACGATCTAACAGAAAGTGTTGACAATGAGAGATTAGTAAATGTGTCGTTACAAAAGTAAATGACTATAGAGAGGTAAATAATTTTATTTTCAATTTTTCAATAAACAAAATACATTCATTGTAACCATAAGGATAACCCTAAGAACGGAAATGTTCCGGGAAGTAATACGATAGAAATAACAACCCCCAAGAATAGTAAACAATAATAGCTTACTTATATATAATACTTATATATAATATACAATAATACAATAAATGAAGAATGAAGGGAAACCAGAGAAAAATAAAGAATTTTGAACGCAATACTAGTTTTTCCCTCACTCACCTAAAGATAATATTTGATTCGCGAAATCGTGATGTTTTGTAATGATGTCCCTGTTATAGAACTTTTGAAAAACGTTTGACTTTTCTGTCCATCCCGCAGCTCTCCTGATGGAATCAATGTTTAATCCAGCCTTTGCAGCAGCAGAGGTGGAGGCGTGTCTTGTTGAATGACTCGTAAATACCTCCGTGTCAATACCGCTGTCCTTCAGAACAGTCTTAATCCACCTACTAACTGTTTGTGGGGTAGCAGGGTGGATTGGTTTTTTGTGTGTTAATAGTAATTCATGGTTGATTTGGTCTGTCCTGAAGGACTTTGTGGCATTGAGGTAGTAGACAATTGTGGATGCTACACATAACTCAGGTCTGGCCTTGAAAAAAGGAAAGACGAGTAAAGGCTGTTCCTTTCTCGGTCCAGATGTTTGAATCATACTAGAAATTAAAATTTCAATTTTTTCGCCCTCACTTATGTGCATGTTTGTAGTTTTAATTTTAGTTAGCGTTTGCACTCTTTGTGCAGAAGTGAGAGATAATAACATTGTCAGCTTGAGAGTCAAGTCTGCTCTAGAGAGAGATGACAAAGGGTGCATTTTTGAGAGATGATTTAGTACTTTACACGGGTCCCACGTGAATGAATATTATGGAAAAACAGGTTTAGTTCTGAATACTCCTTTCAAGAACCTCTTAATGAGCTTCTCTTCCTCTACGGTAAAATGGAATAAAAGAGCGAGGGATGATCGATGAGTGTTGATAGATGTATAGGATGCGCCTTGGTGGACTTCTTTTTGTAAGAATTCTAACAATTCTGTGGACTTTGGCTGAAACGTATTCACTTTTTCAGTATTACAAAAATTCCACCACTTCGAAAAAGTTGTGCCATATTGTTTTTGTGTATTCTCGCTCAGTGATGCAATTATTGTTGGGATGCTGGATTCCGGGACTTTTTTCAGCCGGAAAGCTTGCCGCATAACTTCCCTACAGCCAGGGTAAGGGTTGAACTCAGTGGGTGCGGCTTTCTGGAAGGAGATAGTAATAGCTTAGCAGAAGGTTTGAAGAACAAAATATCAGAAATTAGTAATTTCTTAAAAAACGGGTACCATGGTTGTGTTGGCCAAAATGGCACTACCATTATACCTGTAGCATTTTCAGTAACAATTTTACTTAATATCCGTGGAATCAAAGAAAAAGGTGGGAAAGCATAAAAGTACACATTTTCCAGGAAATTGTGAAAGCATCAATAACGAATGAATCGGGGTCTCTGTGCCAGGAAGCATATTTTCTGCATTTGGCATTTAATTTGGAAGCGAATAAATCCATTTCTGGTTCGCCAAATACTTCAACGATTTTTTAGAAGGCTTCGAGGCTGAGAGCATATTCTTTATCGTCGAATAGAGACCTCGATTCTCTATCGGCTTCAATATTATCGTTAGTGTTGATGTACGAGGCAAAAAGTGTTATTTTTCTTTTTTCACACCAATTTCATATTTTAAAAGAAATGTAATTCAAATTTTTATATTTAACACCACCCATACGGTTGATGTAAGAAACGGCTGTGATATTGTCAAGTCTGAGAAGAATATGGCAATTTTGTCTATCATTACTAAAACATTTCAAACCATAAAATGCAGCAAGTAATTCTAAAAAATTTATATGGTGATTCATTTGTTTACTTGTCCAGAAACCATGAGTGCTTTCACCGTTTGCAAATGCGCCCCAACCTGTAGAGGAGGAGTCGGTAAATATCTCAATACTGTATTCATTCTTCTTGAACTTTTTTTTCACAGTGTATGTTGTCAATCCACCAATCAAAATCTGATTGTAAGTTTGGGTCAAGGTGCATGTCTGCATCATAGTTCCCTCCTTTTTTCTTAAGAGCTAGATATTTGGCCCTTTCGAATTTTTTTGTGTGCAGCCAGCCATATGTAAAACATGGGCAGGCCGATATTAGTGTCCCTGAAAGACGAGAAAACTGCCTTATTTTGCAATTCGTAAGTGTTTTAAAAATATTTATCATTTTTACAATTCTTTGTTTTTTCTCGATTGGCAAGGACATTGTCATTTTTTTTGTATTGAAAACAAAACCAAGATATCTGCATTGCTGAGATGGGGTAAAATGACTTTTGTCACTGTTTATAATAAATCCCAAACTCAATAATAATTGTCTTGCAGTATTGACATTTCTGAGACAATCTTCTGAATTATTTCCAATAATTAATAAGTCATCGAGATAAATGACACATAAAATATCCTTCAATCTCAACTCCTGCACAACTGGCTTTAAAATTTTCGTAAAAATGAAAGGAGCCAAGTTGAGGCCAAAAGGTAAACAGGTAAATTCGTACAGGGTGTCACAGTATTCAAATCTTAGATATTTCCTATCTTTTTTAGAAATGCTGATTAAAAAATAGGCGTCCTTGAGGTCAATAGTCGACATATAGCAACCATTGAATAATAAATTTTGAACGACCCTATGATCTTCTAATTTAAAGTGAGGAGCGAAAAGATGTTCATTGAATTGTTTCAGATTCAATATAAATCTGAAAGAACCATTAGGTTTTTTCCTGAGAAAAAATTAAGACAAGATTTCATGATTTGCATGATGACAAACTTCAATTGCCCCCTTTTTTAGCAATTCACGAATTTCAGTGTCAATAATTATCTTTTCACTCGCTGAAAAATGTTGAGATGGAATCTTTTTCTGTTTTGGATAATGGTCAAGAGGGAGTTGGTATCCTTTGATACAGTTCAAAATAAATTTATTATTCGTCAATTTTGACCATTGAGGCAAAAAAAACTGAAGTCTGCCACCAAGGTTGCGTACCTGTGACGTTATTTCTATTGGCGCTGACGTCGATGGTTTTCTTCTCTTGGTGCTTTGTATCTCTTCCAACCCGCTGGAGTTCTTCTCTGTGAAGGTTTCTGTCTGCTGGTGGATGGTGTTGTCATCGTTGACGGCCTCTTTCGTTGTTTGTAATTCTGGCGCTGGTAGTTTAAAGGTACCTGCGGATTTTTTGGGAATGCCTTCAACTCTCTGCTATTTTTCTCTACCTCTTTAGCGTTTTTGCATTTGTCATGGAAATTTGATCCAAATAGAAGAGTATCTATGGGCAGGTTTTCAGCTACTTTTCTGGCGGATGGTGCCAGCGCTGGTGACATAAGATATCTTCTGTGTTTGCTTAGATCAAATATTCCATTCGCAAGAAGTTTGGCCGTGTCCGCTAAAGTTCGAGTATGGTCATCAGATACAGGATTTTCTATGTGATTATTTATGATTTTCCCTAGAGCACATAGACCTTTGCATAAGACAGTTTGGACTTTGAACAAAAAACCATCAGACTTCCTTTGAGTTTCAGATAAGAGCGGTAATACTTCCGGATTGACACCAGGTGCTAGTAAAATCCCGCAATTGGACGGAACTTTGTATTTGTCCACCAGCTCTTTTAGTGACTCTTTTTCTACCCCTTTTGTGAGATAGGAAGTCCATCTGTTTAAAACTTCCTCGTGTAATGGTGGTCCTTAGGCTTCTGGTTTATCCGGATTTATTCCGAGTATACCGGATAAATCAACTTCTGCTCCTCTCCCCTGCTCATTCAAGATAGGGTTTTCTTGTCGAGGGCTTGGTGAGTGCAAGGGTACTCTGTCTTGGGCTGGGTCCGAGGAATAGATGTCAGAGTCAGATGAATCTCGATCTGTGTCGCCTGTAATACATCAACTAGAATGAGTTGATGAACTTATTTTCAAATCCGTTAAAAATGATTTTTGTTACATGTTGAATACAATGTTTTTCCCTGAAGTAACCAACATTTAGTATAGCTACTTCGAAATCAACTTGTATCCTGAAAAAGTCAACATTCAGTATGACTCAGGTACTGGTGTCCCGCCTAGTAAGGAATTTAACCTAGTGTTTTTACAAATGCTCGCAAAAACAAAACGTTTTCGGCTGACAAACACGTAGCGGTTTGATAAGGTGAATCATCGGGAGCTGAATTAAATTTAATAAGTTGACAAATAAGGCATTACAATCGTATGGATGATAGAAAACGTAACATCCTATGTCACATAAAGTCACATTACGAATGTTGTCTTACAGAATCCACATTGAGTAGGATTCAAGCGTTTCCTAACTTTATTGTCCAATGTTTATCAAATTACCTATGTTATTCTAAATTCAAAACACTTACTGGTTGAGCTGGAAATATCTTCAAGTAACCTGGCAAGCTTCTTCAATTTCTTGCTGGAGGAAGCCTTATGATGTTTCCTTTTTGGCATTGTCACAATGTCACTTCACGTTTGCTTCGATTTAAAGTTGTTAACACTTTCGCGCAACAAAGGATACTGACTAGATGAGACATATGAGTGAGTATCGACGTGAGCATGGACAAGTACGGGGGCTATAAAAGTCTTCTTTAAACGTTGTTGGCAACAAATCGCGTATAAGGATATACTACAATGTGTTATATATATTGGTGGCCAAATGTGAAATATAATGGTTTTCATCAGATGTCTCATGCGTTATATTGAATGAACTTAACCGATACGTACTTCAGAAATCGGTCATACTCATGACTAAATGATATACCAAAATTAAACCATTTTACGTCGAACGTTCGCTTTAACACATTTCAATGATGTTGCATTTTTGATCAAATTAAACGATCAATACCGTATAATCACAAATGTATAATTTGAATGATGATAACTTTGAAGATTGCATATAAACATATTTTTTATGTACTTTTTCAAATATTATCTCTTCAATAATTTGCAGACATGAAGATAAATATGAAAATATCTAACTTTTTTAAATATAACGTATATACATCTTCATTATTATTGCATATTTTGCCAGACGTAATTTATGTACCCCCAAAAATATATATAATTATTGATCGAAATAATAAAAATTATTATATCATTAATACATATCTTGAGTGACGATAATTTTGAAAACCGAAAATAGACGTATTATTTATGTGTGTTTTCAAGAATCGTCTCTCCATAGTTTTCCTGGCATCAGGCAAAATTTGAATATTTTACATATTTCCTAATATAGTAATGAAAATATTATATTGAATTCGATCCATTCAACGACCGAATAACTATGTATTTTTGCATACTTCACCTGACGTAAGTTGAATGACTAAAGAATTATATTCATTTATTGATCAAAATAATCGATATAAACTTTCCATCGTGGATACATCTTCTGGGTAATGATAATTTTGAAAATCGAATGTAAACATGTTATTTATATATGTTACCAAACTTTGTCTGTCCAAAGTTATCCTGGTGTCAGACAAAATATGTGTACTTTTCGTTTTCCATGATATGGTGATAGAAACGTTTCATTCAGATCAATACATTTTCTGACCAAATAACCATATATTTTTGCACACTTTTTCCAACGTAAGTTAAATACCTGAACAAATATGTTCACCTATTGATGTAATTAATCAATAAAAAGTATTATATCATTTATTTATCTTTTTAGCGATGGTAATTTTGAAAATCGATTATAAACATGTTACTTATATATGTTTCCAAACATTGTCTCTCCAAAGGTTTTCTGGCAACAGGAAAAATATGAAAATTTTACAAATTTCGTAATATAGTAATGAAAATATTATATTAGATTAGATACATTTGACGATCAAATAACTACGTATTTTCGCATACTTTGCCTGACGTACCTGAGTTGAATATCTAAAAAAAAATATTCATTTATTGATCAAAATAATCGATATAAACTATTATATCATAAATATATCTCTTGAGTGACGGTAATTTTGAAAATCAAATATAAACATATTTGATATATGTTTCCAAACATTGTCTAACATTGTCTCTCCAAATTTTTCCTGACATCAGGCAAAGTATGAATGTTTTACATATTTCGTAATATAGTAATGAAAATATCATATTTGAATCGATCCATTTTATGAACAAATAACCTTGTAACTCAAGGTACTTTTTTGCATACTTTGCCTGACGTGAGTTGAATATCTAAAAAAATATGTTCATTTGTTGATCAAAATAATCAATATAAACTATTAGATCGTTTATATATCTCCTGGGTGATGATCATTTTGAAAATCAAATGTATACGTATCATTCATATATGTTTACAAAAATTGTCCCTTCAAAGTTTTCTTGGTATCAGACGAAATGTGCATATTTTTCGTTCCTCATAATATAGTTATAAAAATGATTTATTCAAATTGATACATTTTACGATCAAATAATTATGTATTTTTGCATACTTTGCCTGGCGTAAGTTAAATAACCTAAAAAATATGTTCAGATATTGATCAATATAATCAATATGAAGTATTCTACCCAACGATTGGTGTCGCTGCTATTGAAGTTACGAAGCATCATCTCAAACTCAGTAACAGTATATGAATTCTATCAGAAGCTTTTGTGAATTGTTAAAGCGAATGCAAAGAAGAGACAACACGGAGACTCTTCCGAACCCGAAGATTCCGAGTGGTGGGCAGACGCATTAAGAAGGCCGTTCGCACGAACGAGTCATCGACTGCACTACCATCAACATCAGACGAGAACACCCCCAAGATTACTGTTACGCCAACAGCAGAATCGTTCTCATCAAGCACAGGAGTGTTTGTGCCCAGCAGCACTGAGGATGGAACGAAGGACCCTAAAAAACCTCCTGTGATAATAATCCGAGAGAAGAGCAAGTGGCTGTCGATTTCGACAGCCCTACGAGATAAGAGAATTGGATTCTCGAAAGCCCAATCACAAGATGGGATTTATCTCCATACGAACACGGAAGCGGATTGGAGGAACGCTACCAGATTCTTTGAGTCTGATAAGGTGGAGTTTTTCACCTATCAACTCAAACAAAACATACCCCTGCATGTGGTCATCAGGGGTATCCCAGAATCAATCTCGGCGGCAGACGTCCAACAGGACCTCGTCGAGAGAAACTTCAAGATCCTAGAATGTCATAGGATGATATCGAGAAGGACAAGAGCGCCCCTACCACTGTTCCTGGTAAAAGTTCCGAGAGAATACAGGGACATCTTCAAACTAACCGAAGTGGTTGACTTGAAAGTCACCGTGGAAGGACAGCGACCCCAAAGAGGCAGAGTGTCTCAATGTCATAACTGCCAGTGGTTCGGACATGCACAGAAGTGCTGCCACTCCACAGCACGTTGTGTCAAGTGCGGCCGTAGCCATGCTACACATGAGTGTAAGAAGGCAAGGGAAGAACCCTCCAAATGCGCTAACTGTGATGGAAACCACTCAGCAAATTACAGGGGATGCCCAAAATTCCCCAAACCAAGGTTGGTGGCAAGACAACCTACCAAGCAGGGACCTCCACCCCCACGGCAAGAGTCAACAACCCCAAGGCGGAGACCAGACCCTCGAACTGGTCCACAACCACAGCCAAAAACCGCACCACCAAAATGGGGTCCATCGAACAAATCCTCTAGTGCTCAGGGCACAAGCAAGCAGGAGCAACTGTTGCAGACCTTGTCGCAGTTTACCCCAGAGGTACTCGACAAAATCATGGCCGTAATAAACGCCTTAGTGAAACCGTCGAGCCAGTAATGCCAGCACGAATACCGAAGATCCTGCAGATTTGTTCATGGAACATAAATGGCGCAATTCAGCGAAAAGATGTACTACTGGAACTTATCTCCAGAATCTCGGTAGACGTGGTGGCACTACAAGAGACCAGGCTGAACCAAGGTAAAGTATTTACTATTCCAGGTTTTATAAGTTACAGGAATGACAGGCCAGGACCCCGAGCTCGAGCAGGTGGCTTGCTCTTGCTGGTGAAATCAGACCTAGAACACAATGAGGACGCACTTCCGGAACTCTCACTCGGTGAATCGGTAGCGATCAGAGTGAAAGTAGACGGAATAAATCTCCTAAGAATTTCCTCAGTCTACATTCCTCCAGGCCCCAACCTCAGGAAAACGGACTTGGAGAAACTCTTTCCCGACCATCACCCAACGGTGGCTATAGGAGATTTCAACGCGAAATCAAGAGACTGGAACTGCCGCAACACCAACCCTCGAGGCAGAGACCTAGCAGGCAACCTACTACCAGACTTCGACGACATAGCAGTGACAGCGACATACGAACCCACACACTATCCTGGAAGGGAAGACCAACACCCAGACATTTTGGACATAGCCCTCATACACAGTATTCCAGGCTTGGTGGACATCTCTGTACTAGACGAAGGATCATCAGACCACAATCCAATCCTACTAACAATAGGGGAGGAAGAAGCTGAAATCGTTAACACGATAAAGCGGATAGTGGACTGGTCACGATTTCAAAGGGTAGTCCATAACGAAATAAACATCCCCAGGATAGACACGACACGCCAGCTAGAGGAGACGGTGACCGAACTGAGACAATCAGTACTGACATCAATGGAACGGTGCTCTAAAGACATACAGGTCACAAACTTCGATTTCCAAGGAGGGATCCCACCTGAGGTCAAGGAGATGGTCAGGCTGAGACGACGTCTGAAAAAACGTTATCAGAGAACACTGGCGCCCGATTACAAGCGGCAGCTCAACTTTGCGTCTCGACGGCTGAGAGAAGGGCTGAAGCTACTCAGAGAGCGACAGTGGTCTGAACGTTTGGACGAACTCGACGCCGAAGACAACTCCTTATGGAGAATGCAGAAAAACCTCAGACACGGTCGGAGGAAACCGTGCCCTCCCCTTCATGGTGAGATGGGCATCGTTTTCACGGAGATGGACAAGGCAGAAGCTTTTGCGGACTCCTTCTAACGTCAGTGCCGTGAAAACGAGGTCGATTACACCGACGAAGTCGAGGACACGGAAACGCACGTAGACCAGACGATCAGACGGCTTAGAAGAACTGACGACTCAGTCATTCTTCTAGAGCCGACATCTCCAGAGGAAATCAAGGACATACTTAGACACGCAAAGACCAGGAAAGCACCGGGCCCAGACAACATCCCAGTCAGGGCACTAAAAGCCTTACCTAGGAAAGGACTAGCAGCCCTGACTAACATCATAAACGCTGTACTCAGACTTAGACACTTTCTTTCCAGCTGGAAAGAATCAACGGTCATCATGATTCCGAAGCCCAACAAGAACCACACGTTCCCGCAAAACCACTGCCCCATCAGCCTAACACCTGCCATGAGTAAGGTCGCAGAAAGGGTGATCAGGACTCGACTTGAGACAATGTCTGAAGAATTGAACATCCTACCAGATGAGCAATTCGGCTTCAGACAGGAACACTCAACTCCAGGTCACCCGGATAGTGAACGCCACCATCAAGAGCTAGAACCGCACGAGAAAAGGACATCTTTCAGGAGCAGTCTTCCTTGACGTCTCCAAGGCCTTCGATAGAGTTTGGCACGATGGGCTGATCGCAAAACTGGTTGATGCCGGATACTCCACACCAATGGTCAAGCTGATAAACTCCTTCCTAAGAGGTCGACATTACCGATGCAAAGTCGGAAATGCTCTCTCTTCACGAAGGAGGCTAGAAGCAGGAGTACCACAGGGAGCATACTGTCGCCACACCTGTTTTCGATCTACACTGCAGACATGCCTATGTCGGACAACCCCATGACCAAACTTGCTCTCTATGCAGATGACACGGCAATCTTTGCTGAGTCATCTCATGAGAGAGGAGTAACATCGAAGCTGCAACATCAGATAAATAAGCTGTAACCGTGGTTCAATCGTTGGAAGATCGGAATCAATGCAGACAAAAGCAAGGCCATACTGTTCACGAGGCGACGTAGGACACCCGAGGGCCATGTTACTATGAACGATGCGAGAATTCCATGGGTAGACGAAGCCGTATACCTAGGAGTAACCCTGGACAAGAAACTCACGTTTCAGAAGCACGTCTCCCACAGATTGGCTATAGCGAAAGCCGCGAGGCATAAGCTGTATCCACTCATCGGGTGAAGGAGCAACATGGCACTCGAGTTGAAACTACGCCTCATCAGGACAATCCTTCTGCCAATCATGATGTACGCGTCTACTGCTTGGGGGCAATGCGCGAACAGTTACAGGCAGAGGATGCAGGCCTTCTTCAATGTCTGCCTGAGAATGGCAACAGACGCACCACGATATATGCCAAACAGGTTTATATATCGAGACTTAGACATCCATCCGGACTACATTGACAGACTGATCAGGAATCACGTGGGGACTACTCTAGACAGAGTAGAGACCCACACGAACCCGTTGCTCACGGAGCTCCTCGAGAACAGACGTGAGCAAGACGGTAGAGACACAGACAAATACAGACGACCAGTGAACCAGGGAGACAACGACACCCCTGAAGAAGTAAGACGGAAGCGAAACCTTCGGCGACGCCAACGTCTACTTCAACAGGCTTAAAATTTCGATAATCATGCTTATATGTTTCAGATTCCAAGAAGAACCGACCAAGTGGTAAACTCAGTAAATTCAATACACAACACTTGGCCCTCAGCCAAGTGTTTTTCAGGCCTTCAGCCAGTTTCAGGGGGGCACCATGCACATTAAGTAAAGTCATTGTTAAATCATTAAACTCATGTCAGATATAAGAGAGTTTCAGGCCGAGAATTGGCCGAGCACTCCATATCAAACGATCAGATTTTATTCTGCTGATCGCCAATCATCAGGATGAGGAACCGCTTTAACGAGCGGGGGTGGTAGAGAGGGGGGGTGAACTTTCGAGTACGTACGAGTGTTGGGGCGTTCATCCTTCCGGGCCTCAACCTTAGGGGGTGCATGGTAGTGTGAATTGTCCATTGGGTTACCATGATAACATGCATAAAAGGTATAATAGTCTGCTTAGTTTGCATGATAACCATTTTCAGTCTTTGGACATTGTGCATTGATGATGAAAATGAGATCAATGAAATATGACGTTGATACAACTCTGAAAGTTGGGACTTATCGCCTCAGAAAAAAACCGTCGTATTGAAAACATAAGTTTTGAATCAGTTACTTGACATATGTTATAATATGCTATTTGGACATTGAGCATGATACGTCATTTTGATAATGAAGATATGATCATTGAAGTATGACGTTGATACAACGCTGAAAATTGGGACATATCGCCTCAGAAAATACGTATAATGGATACATATTGATGATGTTGACCATCATTCATAAGACGTTAAGTTTATGTTCCACATATGTAACAATTTAAAAAATGTTAACCGGGTTAATTCAGCAAGGATCCCAACTCCATGAATTTATTCATCAATTGAAGCACGTACTAATATAATGTGTTTTTTTCTAAACGAATTTCATTGAAAATTTCACACCTCACTTTTAGAGAGAACCAAAACATTCGTTCTTGTTTAGATGCCATGGCAACCCAAAAAATTTCCGGAAATTTTTATCCTCCTGGGTACCCTGGCCGAAATTAATAAGTGGAAATTTTTCTGTCAAATATTTGACAGGGGATAGTTTATATTTTGCTTTGATGTACAAATGGAATTGTATTTTTCATTTGAAATGAGATAATATTTCATATTTATGTATTTATTAAATATTTCGAATGTGTCTGAATATTTTCTTCACGATAATCGCAGAATTTGCAAATTCTGAAATCAAATTTCAGAAACACTTCAATACACCAGTTGTCTACATGTAAATCAAAGGCCCCGTGGCGAGTCAGTAAAGTGTCCGCCTCGTGGTCTTGTGGTCACTAGTTTAATTCCCAGTGGAGCAAGAACATTTTTACTTTTTTTTTGATTAAATTTAAAAAAATCAAATTGAAATTTTGTTAAGTGTGTTTTACATATCAATATTTTCATGCATCTTTTTTGTACTATGCATATAAATAGTTCAGGTGAACCATAGTTAGTTATTTCTTATGAATTGTTGGATATATTTTAGTGTAAAATTTTCTTACCGAATCCCCCGCGTGCTTGAATTAATTGCAGGAAATTTATCTCGTACATGAATTTTTTAAGAAAATTACCCTCGTCGCTGCGCGACTCGGGTAATTTTCAAAAAATTCATGTACTCGAAAAATTTCCGGCAATAATTCAAGCACTTGGGAGATTACAAGTGAAAATTCGAGCCATGGCTCTAGCACATCGTCCATTTATAAATTACGCAGTTCATTGGCGTCGATAAGAATTCGGGCCACCCCGCCAAATTTTGTTAGGATATTCATACATGTGGCAATAAAATTTGGAAATAACAAAGTGGTCTAAGGGTCCCTTCTGGAGCTGAGCCCCCCCCACCGCACGGCGGGCTCTGCGGGCCCCTTATTGCCGCCACTGCGCAGCTACAATAGATATTCTCTCTTGTATAATAGTATAAACCATTTTCGAAAAGGTTTCAGATTGTTGAATGAAGTGAAGAATACATCAAATACCAATGCGTAAACAAAGATATGCGTATACAAAAACACATGGCGAGATTATTTTTTTCATATTAACGTCTGTCTCACCTTCTGAAGGATTATTTCTGACAGAATATAATTTTTCAATACAGTGGCGTACCCACAGTAAACCTTTCTTAGAATGATAACATTTTAGGTGATGAAAAATAAAAATATTGTGATTAAACTTAGTTTTCATTAAAACTTCAGCAACACTCGATCGATCCTCAATTTCAGTACACCGATGTATTTGGGATTGAATTCCCTTCAAAATGATGTATCACAAGTATAATAGTATTGAAAATTCTGAAGTAGGGGGTGCTGGGGCTGAGGGGGTTGACAACACAATGATGATATATTTGGTGAAAGTTTCCCCCCTTGACATGAAAATCGAAGGATATTAGCGATTTTAATTTTTTTCCACGAGTTCGGAGATTAGGAAGGTGACAGGTTATAGCAAGAACACACTGTATGTATATTGGCTCAAAATAAAATCAAGATTCAGCCAATATGAGGTGATAACTGGAATGCAATCAAAAAATACAAATATAAACCAACAACAACTCATGAAATGTCTTCGCCGTTTTCTGGCTCGAAGAAAACATTGTTAGACGAAAGTTATTTTCAACACCACGGTTGTTTTGTGTCGAGAACAAAAAATCTAACACGACGGACGACGTACAAACAATAGCTTGCCTCCACACCTCATTAACAATTGCAGTGCTGTTGGCGAGAAACTTTTCTATTTCCATGTTATGGTTTATGTCGTCAACTGGTACTTTCGTACTAACTTGAGCCGATACTTCCTTATTGACTTCCGTATTTGAAAAAGTCTGATGTGCGTCTTCTGCTTAAGTGTCAATGTCAATTTGTCTACATAAAAAACGGTTCATAACCTAGAACTTTGATATCAAATACGGAAAGAATATTTTTCTATTTGGAAGTTCTGAACAGAATTATTTTTTAAATATTGCTTCAGAAATATTTGTATAAGTTGATATAAGTATAGAGAATATATGGCAGAATCAATAATCTTTATTGATTTTTCCACTCTGAATTAACTAGTGATTAAGCAAACAATCCATTTTTTTATATTTTCGATATAACTGATGAGATTTTGAATTTCCATGCTTTATTATTTTGATAGTTATGAAACCTGGCAACTTTTTATAGTCAACCTTTTTTGCACCTATCACAGTTTCTGATACAAATCTTGGCATAATATAGATGAATGAGCTTCTGCAGCGAACTGCTTTCAATGCCACCTCGAAGTTAGGACCATTGTCATTTTGAAAAGGTACTTCAAATCTAAACTTGAGTTTATGGTGGATTATCCATGCAAAATGAAGAAATAATCAGTGCGATTAATAAAAATAATGATGATGATCACAAACAAATCCTTGCAGGTGAAAGCATTTTCTCATTAGGAAAAGATTTAAGCAAAGACAATTCCTCATTTTCGTTTGAGGAAAGCTAGATGGATCATCGATAACTCCACTTCTATACTAGGCGCGCCAACGAAAACGAAACCGATCGATTATCTTCAAGACACTTGTGTTGTGAAAAACAACTAAAATAACACCTTTCTCCCCACCCCTTGGTCACTATCAACCATACAATTTGAATAGGGAAATTCTTCATGTGACACATCACTGAAAAAGTAATTATATAAGGAATTCAGCCACGTGAGCGTTCACTGCATAACTTTTTATTTTGGTGCCCTCTTGCGGGATACACATCTGTTCCGTATTCCAAATTATGCTACTTTGTACAATTCATAAAACAATAACAAATATTGAAAAAATTGGACATGGCAATGGTAACGGTAATGGGTGAGAGACACAAGCCTCAACTGCCCCAACTCTGATGAGAATCAGATGCCTTCTGAGGCTGCAGTGGCCGGTTAGAACTCCCACCAAGAGACAGCTTAGCTTCAGTATCTTGGCCATCCTTGCCCTGTCGGGACCCGATATAATCTGCTTTGAATGCCTGCAGTCGTCTATCCATATCCGATCTTTTCCTAATATATCAACGGCCCACTTATTCAGTGCCATTCTTAGTTGTCTCCTTGTTTTGCCGAGAGCGGGTTTGGGGCCAGAGTATGGTTGCCCGGCTACTTGCTTGGCTAGCTGGTTCACCTGCTCGTTGCCTTCAAAGCCTGCATGCCAAGGACCTGCATCAGCGTTATTTTCTTTTCAGTCGCAATAAGACTCTCCAGGGCATCTCTGCACTCCTGAACCAGTTTTGATCTGGTTCTGGTTGCATTCAGAGCTGTGATGGTGGCCTAACTGTCCGATCAGACACATACATGTCTCTCTGGGCCGGACCATACCTCTTTCAATCTGGTTGCCTCAAGGATGGCATACACCTCTGCTTGGAAAACTGTTGTCAGAGAACCTAGTGCATAGGTTATTTTCTCTCCGTTTTCCTGGTAAACTCTTGCTCCAGATTGTCCTTCCTCCAGTTTGGTTGTAAAACAGGGAAGGCGTACTGGGGGAAAGATCACCCTTTCCTCTTCCCACTCTTTTCCAGCGAGATCATCCTTTCTTAAACTAAGTTTATCCTCTGCCTGTATCACTTTGATAACGGACAGTCGGATTTCTTTCTCTGCTAGAGCCAGTGAATACTGTGAGGTTTGAGGCCCCATATCCCTCCTACCTCCCGGCGCAGAGTCCAGATAGTGACCACTGCCTTCTTGACTACTTGATCGGCGTGTGGCCCCCAAGTTACCTTCGAGTTCAAAATCACCGCAAGGTATTTCACCTCTCTATCCAGCTCTAGGGGTCTTCCACCCATTACCGGAACCCATCTATCTTTATTCTCTTGGTAAAGAGAATCATCTCTGTTTTAGTCGGATTGACTGCGAGACCGACTTCCTCGCACCACCTTTCTATTCTCCTGCACGCCAACTGCATCAGGTCACAGACCACACATATGAAAAAATTGTACATAGCACGAACTAAAAAAGTGAAAAATCTCTCATAAATTCAACTCGAATCGTTCCAAACTACATTAATTTACAGTAGATGCTCAAAGTGTTCTACATTAGGTGGGGTAGGGGTGTAAAAGATTGAAGGAAATGAAAAAAAAAATTAATGGCCATACATGAGTCTAACTCAGACACGAAACGTTGTCTGACGTTTTGGAGCATATCTGGAGTTATTTGACGACATTCGATAATAATTCGTTGACGTATATTTTACTTTCTAAAACGCCCCACGAAAAGTAATCTCAGGGGGATAAGTCGATAAATCGGGGGGCACTCGATGAATCCTCTTCTCCTAATTCCAAATGAGAATACAGTAGGTGGCGACGTGATTAGTGAGAAAAACGCACTTTTGTCGCGGCCAAGGATAGCGCCAAATTTGAAAAAGTTACCATACCTTAGGACAGCAGCTTATAAGATGTAGCTCTATGTGGTACTGGCTTGGATTTCAACCAATTAGCATGAAGCTCGAGCTTCCGGCAGTGTATTCTTATTTGGAATGGAGTATAGGTAATATTCATGGTATAAGCAGCGGGATTCTCATCTCTCGACTCGACAGCTGTCGTGTCGAATATACAAAATTTGCGATTCTCATCTTCTATATCGAGAAGTGAGTATCGACTACAAATGTCATTTTTATTCGACATCTAAAGAGGTGTCGAGAAGTCAATTTTGTAAGGTTATGAGATGATGAAAAGTTTTTGATTTGCAAAAATCATGCTGACTGAAGATATGGACGATTATCGATATTTTGTATTCCGGAAATGCCAATGGCAAATATAGAGAAATGTGACAAGAGTTACTGACAAGAGAATCGAATTTGAAAATATTTCTTCAGAAGTATTTTAGTTTGGTAGTACTAAAAATTATTTATTCACAATTAAAGAGACTTTATCAGATACTGATGTGGGATTAGTTAGCTATCAGATAATAAATTTAAGAGTTCATCGGATAAAAGGTTGTCACCTAGTCTTTCAAGTCATTACAAAAGTCTTAAAATATAAAGTAGCATAATTGAAGAGGTGTAAATTGTTCATTTTAACCAGCTTCTGTTCATTTTTGGTACGAATTAAGTTCTTGGCATTGTTCCTAAGAGAGTCCTAGGTTCACTATAGTATTCATCGTTTTCAAGAAGTCATATAAGAACTATTGCACAAATATAAAGCAGTTTTTTATTTGATTCATTTCAAAATATGCTATTGTATATGATGAAAGAAATGATTGAAAACTTTTAACAACGTTTACTATACACGTTGTTAAAAGCTTTCAATCATTTCTTTCATCATGTACAATGGCATATTTTGAAATGAATCAAATAAAAACTGCTTTATATTTGTGCAATAGTGCAATAGTAGTCACGGAATAGTAGTCACGGGAATAAAAGAAATGGTGCATTCAAGTTCAACGTTCAGCACTTCGGTTTTTGACCTTGGTAGCCTGTTTCCAAGGATTGAAAGTTTTGTGATCCAAACGAAATAATAGTGTTACTAGTGGTATTATTGCACATTTGAAACAAAAAAAGAAGGTAGAGAGTGCCACATTTTGACCTCGTAAGTCGAATATTCTAACATATATAGTTGTAAAACTCAATAGTTGGTACACGTTTTACTACCAGATTAAAAAATTTAACAAATCAAACCAGTCGCATAAAAGCGCAAAGCTACCAATATTAATTGTTTACGACTGACATGTTGGTTTCGATATATTCTATACCTGGGTTATAGAATATACGGTGTCAAAAGTTGCACAAATTGCAAACAAATATTTGGTTGAAGAAAACAGAGTTGTTTTCCCAAACAACTCTGTTTTCTCCCGATCGTTTAGAAACGAACCAGTTTAATTTCATAGGGATGGAATCTGTGAGCTTTCAAAATTCGCCAGTCGAGACGTTCACTTAGGTACTCCTGATAATTCTGCAAGTTTTCGGGTACCTACTAAGAGTTGTATCCGCAACAACATGTCCAAAAGTGGCTACCTCTACTGCTTCGTTTCTCATTGGGTTTTCAGTTTGCTGTTTTTAATTTGCCATACAGCTCCCTTTTGACGAAATTTCGAAATTAGTTCCAAAAGTTATTTACGAATAATGTTGTTGTTTGAGTGTTGCTCACTGGCTGTGTTGGCACATTCATTTGTTTAGAAATAATATTCAATTATTTCTACCATACCCTCAATTCAATAAACTATATTAAAGTTTTACTCGTCAGTGCTACTGACTAAACTGATGCTCCAAAACGTCAGACAATGTTTCGAAAATAACTTGTATGCATGTACCTGTGGCGTTGAGAGAAACACTTTAGCATATACTGTGAATTAATGTAGGTTGGAATGATTGGAGTTTTGAAGTTCATACTATGTCCATTATATCAATTTTTGTTATTTCCTTACGAATTGTTCAAATATGCTTTTAAATAAAGTATCATAATTTGGAATTCTGAACAGTTGTTTTTCCCGCAATTGGGCGCCATAATAAAAAGTTATATATCGAATAGTCACATGGCTGAACTCCATATAAAATAACGTTTTCAATAATGTGTCACACTTAGTACTTTCCCAATTTGAATTGTATGGGTGATAGTGAGGAGTGGAGAGGGAGGCATGACAATTGAGAATATGATAGAGAATTTGATAGAAAGGTGGAAGAATGGAACAAAAGTATTCATTCAAAGTATCTGGACACAATGATAATTCTATATGATTCTTATTGTTTCTAAAAGCTTATATTTTACTTGCTCTCACAAAAATTTTTGGAAAACTCGCGAAATAAGAATCGAAAAAATCCGTAGAAATAGTGAAAATTATCTGACCATTGAATAATACGGTTTCAAAAATATTTACCCCTCTTTCCCCCTCGAAATATAGATGAAGAATGCGTAGAAATTCGAAAAAAATTCCAATGGTTTCATACATGGAAAATTACGACAACAAATATGTCTGCTGGTGGGCTCACTCCCTCCCCTCTTTTCAAAAAAGTTGCGAAAACTTTCGGAAACAAAATCGGGAAATTCCGTTAAAATAGTGAAAGTAGGGTCAAGTCACTGGAAGGTCTCCTCATTGAAGAACTAGATTGTAGTAAATTAACAGGCAAGCGACCATGCAACAATGACACATTGATTGAAATGGACAGACTAAGAAATATATGCAAATAAAACTAAAAAGTAACTAATTAAATAATAAACTTAAAAAAACCTTCTTTTATTTAAATGCACTGATAAGAAGAAAGTGAATTTTAAATTGAATTAATTTTGTTACATTATAAAATTTTTAATGAAAAAAAGCTTGTCACGAGTAGTATCTATGTATTTCTTATTGTAAATTAAATTTAAAAAACCTCAAAATTTATTCTTGTGAAACAAAAGCTTTTCTCTGAAAAGTTATTTTAAGTTTATTTCCTCTGAAATCATGAAATATATCACAACTTTCTTTTGTAAAATAACTCCGTAATTGCTCCAAATTGTCAGACAACGTTTCGAGACTAACTTATACTCAAATATGTCAGTCAATGAGGAACACTTTGAGCATCTACTGCGAATTAATGTAATTGGAATTATTGGAGTTAAATGTATGCATAATTTTCCAATTTTGAAGTTCTTACAATGTTCATTATTTCAATTTTTGTTATAGTTTTATGAGTTGTTTTCAATAATAAATCATACTTGGTTCTTTCCCTATTTGAATTGTATCGGTGACAGTGACCAAGGGGTGAAGAGGGAGGTATGACAGTTGAGGTTATGATAGAAAGGTGGAGGAATGGAACAATAGTATTCATTGAAAGTATCAGGACACAATGGTAATTCTATATGAATTTTGTTGTTTTTTCCTCTGAAATCATCAACTATATCACAACTTTCTTTTGTTGAATTTTTAGCTTCCTTTATCATTTTCTTATATTTACTATCTTTTGCTAATTTACTCAAAGTTCTATATATTGTGCGATAACGATTGAAGTAATCATAAAAAAATTCACTATTATTAAACTTTCTGATATGATGCAAAGAACGTACATTTTTTTGAGAAACCTTCAATCCTCGAGTAACCCATTGTTTTTTATCTTTAGTTTCAATCCTCTGTAGCGGAAAAGCCTTATTATCACGTAGTCTATCGTTAAAAATTAAGAATGGATCTTTGAACATTTTTCAAATTTGCTTGTGTGCATCTGGAGTAAAACTTGTCATAATTCGACATGGCATACATTCAACTACAACGATACTTTTTCTTCTACCCCCCTCCCAACTTCCTTGATCACAGTAGTTCTTTCTTTTTAACTCCAGTAACTGCAGATGAAGTTTTGGATGTGAAAAAGTCACTGAAAAACTCCAAGTGCTTCGACGCAAATGAATTAAATAGTGAAATAATTAAGGAAACTTCCAACATCATTTTATAACCACTAACCAATCTCATCAATCTCATATTCGTCTCTGGTATATTTCCTATTGCATTCAAACTATCCCGAGTTATTCCTCTTTTGAAAAAAGGTGATATTTCACTTGTGGACAAATACCGTCTAATTATAATATCCATATTTGGTAAAATAGTTGGACAAAATCCTTAAACAACACCTCACCTCACATTTTGAAAAATGTAAGTTTTTCAACGATTCTCAATTTGGTTTTCGTAAGGACCGCTCTACGATGCAGGCTATTTTAAAACTCGTTAGCGATGTAGTCGAGGGCATTGAGCTAGGGCAACACACAGCAATTACACTATGTGACCTATCCAAGGCCTTCGACTGCGTCTCTCACGACATCTTATTGGAGAAACTATTTTACTATGGCATCAGGGGAGTGTCTTTATCTTTACTGAGGTAATATTTAGAGGGTCGACATCAAGCTGTAACTACCAATAGTACTACTTCGAATTTCAAACTTGTTATACATGGTGTTCCTCAAGGATCAGTTTTGGGGCCGCTCTTGTTTATCATTTATGTAAATGATATCAGTCGCTTTATGAACCCACATAAATCTGTTGTTTGCCGACGATACTACTTTCATTTATTCCGACAAGGACTTATTATAACTTACGAGAGGATCTGAAGAGGTATATAGTAAGGCGGAAACTTGTTTTTTGCAAACAAACTCGAATTGAATTCTGACAAAACTCAACAACTCAATTTTGTAGATAGAACCACTACTTCAGATGTGAACAGTGTAACATTACTTGGAGTCATTGTGGACAGCAATCTCTCTTGGAATGATCACATCAAACAATTAAACAGTAGATTATGTAGCACTCTTTTTCTTTTACGTCAACTGAAGAATATCACCAGCTATGATACACTGAAAACTACATATTTCTGGCTTTTTCACTCTCATATCAGTTATGGGATCATTCTCTGGGGAAATTCCAGTGGAGCCATAAAGATTTTCAAAAGAGCTATCAGAATCATTACAAATTCAGGCTATAGAAATCATTGTCAACCTATTTTTCTGAGACGTCAAATAATGCCACTACCCACCCTATATCTATATATACATTGTCCTGTTAGAAATTCATAAGAAGGCAAATATGTTAATCAAACAATCTGACGTTCATGATCACAATACCAGATCCGCAAATAATATTCGCTAATAATCGCTACCGCCTGAATAAATTCAAGAGAAATACGTTAGATTTCAATCTTCAAAATCATTTGCCAGATGATTTTAAGTGTCTCTCAATGTTTCGTTTTAAAAATTCTTAAGGAATTATCTCTTGAGATATATTGCTTCTACTTTGTCAATGAATATCAATGAATAAGAATGAAATAAAAACAGATATTTGTAAACATACTCACCAAAATTTTTTTATTGTTTTTTATTAGCGTGTTGATCAGTGAGTTCATTTTATTGTTCCGTAATAACTATTATGACTTTATTTTTAATAATTGCTATTTGCTACCTCTTTATACAGTTTTATATGGGTAGTTTACATATTCCTCTTGTAATTGTTTATTACATATTTCTGTTGTATTTGTTTATATACTATTTTTTTACTGATTTTGTATCCACTTACTGACCAGCAACAAACATATTATGTAACGCTGTCAAATAAAAATCTAAAAAAAAGAACACATGATCAATGTACTCCTTACAGCTTCGTGGTCCGACAGACCCACCGAAATGACTGGAGAAAAATATATTTTGAATCTAAGTTATAATCTATGGTAGAACATGAAAATATACTAATATGGCTATTCGACTCAATGTGCATTTTCAAATTGAAAGAAATGAGATTTGTAAGAAATTGACATACTTAAAAGAATTATCATCTTCAAAATTTATATTGAATTCACCAGTTATAGGATGATTGAAGAATTAACTGGCAATCCTGATAGCAGTAACTCTTAATTTTCAAAAAATGAGTATACATCGGATATTGGTGATCGTTACAAAGAAACAATATAAATATGGCAGATTTACGAAAACATAATGAACTACAAACATACTTCCTCCACAAGTAAGTTCAGATGAGTAACTCTATTTCCGTAAGGATTTGCTTCTATCGACAAGTAAAAAGCCATTTCTATTTATGAGGCTACGAGCAACAGCTTATACTAATCGATCATTAGCAGAACGGTTCAATTGAAAATTATTGTAATTTTATTCAATACATATATAACTTTCTCACGAATTCATAAGTAACAGCAAATCCTTACAAAATCATTTCACACTATATAATTTTATAATACTAATTCTGGAAATCAGTTCTATAAAGTAGCAGTTATAAAGGTCAACTGATAATCCAAAAGCTCAACTGTAATATTCATTGGCTCCCATATCATCGCGTAATTCGAAACTGTACCATATACAACATAGAAATGTCTTCTGCAATTCTTTTATTTTTTCTGTGGAAGCGGCACTCAAACATTTGCCAAGTCAAGCTATGAAACATAAGGTTATGTTATCTGGATTCCAACCAAATACATAACCGTTTGTCAGGGCTAATGTCGGCAGGGTAGGGGAGTTGTGTATCGCGTCTAGAGCCTCTTCATGCATACGCAAAACTAGATGCAGCCTAATTTATTATGCCATAATCCGGAATCTTGACGCAGATCCACTAATTTTACAGTGTAGTGTACGCCTACTTGCTGTTTACTCGCGACATTATATTGGCAGTACGGAAAATTACATCCGGTCTTCTTTGAAATAGTACGACTAGACATTCGGCATAACCTTAGGCAAATTGACTTGAAATAAGTGGGATTTATTGTTCTAGTTCCACAGTTTGGATTGATTCGAGAAGTATCTGATGATTAGTTTTTTATTCAGATAGTTGAAGGGTCAATAACGACAAATTCGTGACATTGTTGTTTCACATTGAATTGCATTTTGAAAATTGGTATTTTCCGTCTGTGGGTATTCTATAAAACATACAATGCGGCATTTTATAGTCCTTCACCCCCTGTTAACTTTCTAATGGTTTGAAGTACAATCATGGAGCGGAAACCGTTTTGAATGACACACTATTTTTTTAAATGAGAGTCATTGTTATTGTCTGATAGGGGTAACATGGGGGATCAAGTGACAGAACAGATAATGCAATTATCTCTCCAACCATCTACATTTTTCCTATTTTCCTGAATACGTATTTTCACAATTTCGATCTCTTTGTTTACCGAAAGTTTGGAGTCGATGTGCCCCCTGCGCTTTCTGTCGAGCAATTGCAATGTTTTTTCTCCAAAAAGTAGTATCGGTAACACCATTGTTTATATAGAAGTGAGATAGTTAGCCAACCTTATGGGATTAATATTGGATTCAAATGGATGCGACATATAGATGGCGACAGTGATCTCGCACCCGATTCATGTCGTCACTTCAGTGATCTGACCTCCAAGTCATGTCGAAACTTGATTGTAACAATGGGACAGCATTAAAATAAGTTTTTTTTTTAAGAACCCTGCATTAAAATGACGTTAAATATTCATGTTTGTAACTAATCACGCTGGATGACACTAGCATTTGGGTCCAATGCCTTTTCCACTGGCATTTACTAACTATCTTACTTCTATTTAAACAATGGTAATACCATCCAAAATATTTTCTGTCCCATTGTTTCACATCAAACCTTCCAAAGAACCCCTCACGAAAACATATGGGAAATTAGCTCTCGGTCAAATTGGCTGAATTTTCATCATGTTATAGTGGCAAAATGAATGAATTTAGATGATTTTGGATGTTTCGTTTCTGAGATATAAGCAGTCAAAATTCTTAAAAACGTCGTACTTGGGTAGGAGGTAGGATTGAGAAAGAAAAAAACTGTTTTATTAGTTGGAATAAGACAAATGCAGGATGAAAATGTACTCATCGGAACTCGTCAACATGTCCAGTTATAATCTTATTGATGAAAGTACATTAGGGTGTACACGGGGAATAGTCAATAAAGTCGTTTTTCGGGAATTTTATTCTAGCACTATTCCAGAACCATCAAGTTATATTTTGGCAAGACATTATAGTCTTAGTCTATTCTAGCTGATAAAAAAGTATTTTGTTTCTTGATGACTATATGTGTTCGGAATATGAATTTTAAATAATTCGAATTATACCCCTATACTGAAAACAATTGACTGGTCGTTTTTAATATTTTTTCTGAAGTCGTTCAAGAATGCCCACTTTCTCGGAGCAACCTCAGGCCTCAAAATACGCTAATCTAGTATTTTAGTCCTATTTTAGTCCGTTGCTAAGCAACGAACTTTCCCGGGCCGTTTTCGGACCTAAACGGTACGGGAATAGTATATTGTGTATCTAGTAGTAAAAGCAATACATTCCCGGACGATAATGTAAATTGTTAATAATGATAATAATAATAAATACTTTATTCACATAAGTAAATAAATTTAAATATAACGTTTTTTCACGTTTGTGAAATAAAGTAAAGTCCGATAAGTGTATACACACTTGTTTCGGATTGAGGACATAGAAACTTAATAATAATAATGGCAATAGTAATAATAATTATGGTTATATAGGTATAAAATATGATAATAAAATTTTCAAATATGTAATATAAAATAGTACATCGGATTTGGTCCCAATACGTTTGGTGTTTTGGTTTGTTCCAGTAATTGATTAGGTTTCCGCTTCGGGTTTTGCTAATTACAAACGCTGGTCCTGGACCTGTGAATGGTGATTCAGATGCTTTCTTTGCATGTTGGTCTACTTTTTCATTGCCTTCAATTCCCTTATGCCCGGGCACCCACACAAGCGTAACCTTGTTGCCTTTTGACAGTTCATTAGGGCTCTGAAGGCATTCCCAGACTTGCTTTGACAGTATCTGTATTGAATTCAGAGCCTCATAATGCTCTGGCTGTCAGATAGAATGTAGATGTGTTTTCCTTCATACCCACGGTCTAGATTCATCTGTATGCTGTCCTCATGGTATGTGTCTCTGCTTGGAATACTGGTGTGTTGGTGCCAAGTCATTTACAATGCTTTTATTGAATATCTCAAAAACTGTTTCGGTAATTTCGTCATAATTTCACTCACACTGTTTTGAGAATGTTGAATAGTGAATATGGAAGTTTTGTCAACTTTGCCTGTAGAGTTTATAAGAAATGAATTTTAAAAGTTTACCCAGACGCTCAATCCCACTTTGAGGATTTTCTCCCACGTCACTCCTGTAAACTCCTTTACAACAGCCTCTTCCGGCCATTATTCAATTCTTCTATAACACCTTTATAGACATAGGTAACCTGTTACCCTATAAATATTCTCATATCACGATATTTCATTAAAACGTCGTTCATACTCCAATTGCACCTGATATTTCGAAGACGTCATGAGCATAATTCCAAGAGCATGCAAAGCAGAACATATTTTTCAAAAAAAAAACAAAAACTTCAAAATATGTCATTTACAAGTGAAGCAATTCAAAATTTAATTTAAAAATGAGACACCATTCTTGTAAAAAAAAAATTCTTCACCTTAAGTGTTTTCCAAAGATACCTTCAACCCTTCCGTACCACAACGGTCACTTCTATCATTATGCATACTAATTGAGACAAATTATTATCCTTGCCAAATTCAACGAAGACACAAAAAAAAATTCAAGGCAAATGTTCAAATAAACATTCTTCCATATTTCCCTTATTTCTACACCCTCTATTCATCCCTTTCCATTCGGGCATTCATCCTTCTCAATTGTCTCATTAGAACTCGCATCTTCACTCAGTTACACCTATTTCTCATGAAAGTACTTTTGATATTCATTTTCTCACATTTATTCATATTTTCAACATTATTTTCTGCCTTTCATTCAGACAATCATCTCCCTACTTTCATTTATATTATCTTATTTTCTCATACATGCAATACTTTCAATAGTCGAAGTGTCCTTCTTGGTCCTTGTTGTTGATTTCTGCTATATACCTACAAAAAACATTTTTTATTAAAAACAACGAAATAATTAATTCTCTTTGTACCAAAGATCAACAGTGTTCATTTATATCCTCCTGGATATATGTTCAAGGTTTGTTACAACATTACTCTGAACTCTGTATAAAATTTCCATTATAGTAAAAATTAATAAGAATATTGAAAACCTTCCATTAAATTTAACTGAACAACTCATATTGAAGTTTTTCGAATTGCATACCTTTTCCTCAATTCGATATAACATTCCTGTTACGGAAAATACTAGTAAACTCAAAGCAAAGTCTCTATCATGCATTTTATACATAAGAAAATAAGTTATTAAAATTAGACACAAGTTGGCCCAACTACTCAAACTCATTTTGAATATTCACTAAAAGTAAACTCTTATATTAGCAATACACAATAGGGGAAAAAAAACTTTGCTCTATAGGGACAAAAAAATATTACTCCAGATTCACCCATTTCTATGTTCACATTTATATTTTCCTGGCTGAGAGGAAGATACCGTGAAACATTTTGTACAAAATTCTGAATAGTGTTAATTAAGATGAATCAACCATCCGGGACGAGCACTGCGCCTCCATCATAGTCCTGGACTATGATTGGAGTAATAAGGGACGGGGTAGGGTTAATTATGAAGAATTCACCCCCCAGGACTAGCAAGGTGCCTCCACCATATGTCGCGACTAGGGCTCCTAGGGTAGCATCCTGAGCCGTATAAGGGGTTATTTACCTTATAATAAATGCGACTTGGGGTGTAGCTACAGATGGTAGCTATTGAAACTCAAGGGGTAGCAAAGGAATATAAACATTTATTATACAACAGGGATACTGGGGAAAGTTATATACACATTGTAACATAAGGGTCATTCAATGATAAAATATGGGATAAATAAACTCTTACCTAAAACCAATACTAAACCAATACTCACAGCTAAGGCCAAAAGGGCCTAGCCTATAAGGCTAACTGATCTTCAGGGCTCTCTCCTCTATAGGAGTCTATTACTAACTGTCCCCCTTGATTCAAATCACCTTATATTTATATATAGATAGAAATGTTTTGTTTTTATGTGGTGTGCACAGTCACGGTCATACAATTCGCTAGTCATCAAACCCGTAATTGATAATAACCTGCAGTCCTGACCAAATCAATTAATAACAAGAAACAAAAGATCAGTGCACTAAAACAATTCAAAGGGCATTGCTCGATATTTACGACAATATTATGACAAATGGGTATATTACTATCGATTGAACAAAACTTTATGGAACTTTTCAATAAATAAAATGTTATTACAAAACTTTTTAAATCAATTGTTCGATACTATAGACAAGGCAAACTACACTCAACAACAAGATGGCATCAATACACGCAAACTCAAGAACATATTATAATTAACAAATTCAACAACCACATAATATCGTAATACCGTAAACTTTAAAAATAAATTCATTATAAAACGCAACATGCAACATTTACAAAACTTCCACAAATGATAGTCAACGTATTTAATATAGTGTGAGTGAAATTAGTCCAAATTGACTCAACGATTTTTGAGATATTCAATAAAAACATTGTAATTAAAACAATTTAACGCACCCTGTATTTAAATGAAAGGTAATATAAAACAACTGAAAAGTTCTTATCTTTTGTTCAATCAACATTGGCAATAAATAAAATGTTTGTAGTAAAAAACGATCTGTAAAGTGTTTTCAGTGTAGGGGTATAATCCAAAATTATAAAGATGCGTATTTTAAACACAGAGAGTTATCAAGAAACAAAACACGTTTTTATCTCCTAGGATAGACTGAGACCATGATGTTCTACCAAAATATGAATGACTGGTTCTGGAATAGTGCTAAAAAGAAAATCTCAGAAAACGACTTTTTTTACTATGATCCGTATACAATATAATGCACAATCATTCATAAAATTAAAATTGGACATTTTAAAGAGTTCCGATAAATATATCTTCATCTTGAATTCGTCTTATTTCGACTGAGAAAGCAGTTTTATTCTTTGTCAATCCCACCCAACTACGACGTTTTCATAAACATTGGCCGCGTATATCTCAGAAACAACACAAACAAAATCATTTAAACTCATACATTTTTCTAATGACTCATTCCACTATAACATAATGAAATATCAGCCAATTTACCGTATGTTTTCGTGCGGGGTGTACTAACTTTCCTGTTAGCAAATCTTAATCATTTGGATTGAACCTTTAATTAATTTAATATCAGATAAGAATGACTCTTAATGTCCCATCCCTTTATTTATTCATACATATAATTCAGCGCGCTGGTTGGCCGTTAGCGTGTGAATTCTTTAAGCTAGAGAAATAATATGTTTGGTTCTACCATGATCAAAATACTCTCATTTAACACACAACTTCACAGAATAACACTTTTGTGGAGATTAATTCAGCTATAAAACCCTCATATGTGATCTCAATCATAACAATGAATTTTACTCACCTAAATACTCCCGTCGTCGTCGGCTTATTGCTCTGGAGTGGTCACAATTTAACTTATCGAACGCATCACTAATTAATCGGCCCGTTCAGAGCTGATTGGTTTCAGTAATTCAGTAATCTTGGTTTGGTTCAATTATTGACTTAACTAACAAAGGAAACTCGAGAAATAGTCTGTTTTTCATTTATTAAGGCAAACGGAGATAAATAAATTATAAAACTGTAAAAATATGCGACTAGAATGTTAATATTTACGAGAAAAAAAAGGATATAGAGAATTTACTTTCACAATTAAAATCAAAATACTGGAAACTTCAATAATTAAATAAGAACAGACTGAAAACAATATTTTTATAACTCAAAACAAAAACCTATCTAATTGACAATATATTATCTAGCATGTTAGCTTACCAAGACCATCTTTAAATACGTGAAACTGATTAGAGACTTTGACAAAATAAATGATAACATACTTAAGAAACCCTTCAACTCTGAGAAAATAGATCGGACATGTCCCAGGTCAAGGTGAGGCCTTGACCTGAGTATTCTTTACTCGACTTACTGTTTCAAACACCACATTTCAACTAAAAACTTGTTTTTGAGATCTCCAACAATTCAACTCTATAATTCGTTCAAAGATAGGGGGGATGATCCCGCCCTCAGAATATTTTACTTGTAAGATATTAGGTAGGTGTCGCTACTTGAATGGTCTTGGCATTCTAAACTTTATTCTGGTATTCTACAGTCCTAATTAATTACATATAAGTTTTCCTATTACGTGACATCATGTGGTTGACCGCCCCGTACATTTTAGGACTCGCGTCGAATGTGGTTTTGTTTCACTTTGATAGAAAACGGTCGACAAAAAACTATCAAACATTCTCTTTTGTTCGTCCGATGTCACTCTGCCTTCTTACTTTTAAAATAACAATAATTTGTATGCATTTACAACGAGTGACCTATTTCCATATATGTATTATTTAAGACAAAAATTAATTGATTAAATGGTCAGAAAGATATTTACGACCTTTCGTTCCTGGAATATCTATAGCATCAAACGAGTTGTACCCAGATGGTAAACAATCGACCCTGGGCTATTCAGGCTGAAATTACCAGATTTTACAATATCTTCAAAGTTGAATGGATTTTCTGATTCTCACGAAAAATCTATTGTTTGTAATATGCCCCTCATAAATTTTGAGTTCCATCATTTCTGTAACTAAGTTTGGTATTATCGCCCAGAGGAACATGTGGGATGCAACTTTCTTATTGAAATGGATTTGGTCCCACGACCAGAGGCGTCTCAATATTCTATTACAGGGGTCCTTTTTCGAGATAAGGGTATCTGCACCTATAGTTGATATTTCGAGTGCATATTGTTAAAAAAGTATTACCGAAATCCGAAAAAATCTAGGTGGTTGTGAATAAAATTCTCTTTTCAACGATGTGTCACTCGATCCCCTATGCCCCCTCCCCGCGCCCTCTAGAGCAATCACAATATCTTCAATTTCAAAAAGTTGTATCACTCGAAACAATTTAGTTTTTACGTCGACCCGTACAAAAGTAAACAGGTGAGGGGAGGGGAGACTATAAAAAACCGAACTGTATACTTTTTCTGCTATCCAACAACTCACAGAATATCGAAAATAAATATTGGAGATAAGGTGTCTCTGATTCGTTATTAAATTTTCACCTTCTACAAATCTGAAAATACAATATAATAATTTAATTAAATGTAGTGATTTGTTGAGTGTGTAGATTTGTTCCTAAAAGTATGAGTGTCGTAATAGTAATATGAAACCCGAATGAAAAGCAACACGATAGTGCAGCTTGAGTGCTGCTTTTTTGAGTGTTTTAAAGTGTGTCCCACTTTGAGTAGCCACAACCTCATATTTCATCCAGAATAAAATTCTTTGAAACTTTTTTCTTTAAGTTATAGTACTCATAAATACCAACCGTTATGTCAATGAAACATTTGTATATCCGTTCTTCACAGATAACTATGATCAATTAAAAACTGAAAAATGGCGAACATTCAGAGATTTTTCACAAAATAACTTCAAATGTGTTTCAGAATATCTTAAAACCCTAAAACTCTCAGATCGCAATGATAGAATCAATTATTCATACAGGGTGTCATTTGTATCTGGCAATATGTTCAACTTTTTTTCATCAGTGATATTTGACTAATTTAAAAAATTTCTTCTCTTGCCACAAAATGTTCAATTAATACTACGGAAAGTAACCAAATATTATTAAGAAATTAACACAAAAAGGCTAAAAAAATACAGAAACACCAATGTAAAATTATAACAGGAATACATATTCTCATGGAATATGACAAAAATATCCTTAAATTCGATAACTATGATCTGCGAGCATAGCTGAAAATTCTCGATAACATTCAAAAAACAATTCTGGATTAATCACGAAAGGTTTCGTAATATTATAGCATTCATTAGATTAATAAGAGGTACATATCAGAAAGAGACGGTTAAAATTTAAATTTAAGACAAAAAAAGTTAAAAGATGCCAGATTTTTCTCCTATACAAATGAATATTTGATAATTCTTTCTTGTTTTTATTGAAATTAAAGTGTCTCGACAGCAAATGCCAGAAAGAGGATAGTATTTTTTTTATTTTATACATACTACAAAGACATATTTTGGTCCCTACTTTCAGCCCCATTCGACAGTTTGCCACCCCCAAATTTCAATTGGGAAGTTGGGGAATGTGATACCCCATTCAAAAGGTCTATTTATCCTCTAGTAATATTTTTTCCGAATTTGTTTAAAAAATTAACAACAAAAAATGAAATCACCCGTTCAGTTCCCAACAATGTAAAATGCAAAAAGTAACATGAATGACAACGTAGGAAATGTTCGAAATGCTCGCCATACGCCCCATAAGAAAAAGTCCAATAGCGTAAGATCAGGTGATCGTGCTGGCCATTCAATCCATTCTCGCCTTTTTATCCATTGATTTGTGATTATTCGGTGTAAGTACTGCCGGACATTGATTTGGTAATATGGAGGTGCTCCATGTTGCTGGAGTCATATCATATTCACTGGATCTTGTGGGTTTGCTTGATCATGATATAAGTTTGTCAAAGTTGGCACAATGTTATTTTGCAGCATTCCTAAGTAATTAGCCCCATTCAAATTACTATCAATGAAAAACAGACCAATGACATGGTGTCCAACTATCCCTGCCCCACCATTAACCTTTTTAGGGTTGTCTCTTCTCTCATCTAGTAAGGAGTTTCTGTAGACCAGTAGCGGTAATTTTGACGAGTAGTATGTTCATGAAGCATAAAAGTACAACTTTCGTTCACAAAAACACATCCTTTGATCGAAATCATCTTCCATGAGCTCCTGAGTTGGTATCATTTTATTTTCTATCAATATTCAAAGAATGAATAAACTTTATGTCTCGAAGTGTCAAACTCAACCAGTACACCCAATTTGGTATCATTATTTAATGTTCTGGAAGGTGCCTTACATGTTCAAGCTCCTGATACTGCTTTTATATTTTACTTGGGATAAAGGCTGCAATTCCGGAAATTTTTGTTCAAATGGACGAGCAACTTCGAAATGTGTTCTCATGTTACCTCCGTAACCAATAATCTGCAGAACTGTTATTTTGTACATTTCTGTTAAACGAATATTTTAGAATTTCAGTTGATATTCTAACTACAAGTATAACACTGTCAACTCCTGTAATGAGGTTATATCCCACAACAATTGAAACAAAACTAACAGTGCCATGGTTACTTTATGTGGGCTACTAGATTGTCATTACTAATACGAATTTCATGTGATGGATATAGATAATATGAGATCGAATCAATTCAATTAATGTTTGATTGATAATAATTTTTAAACATTTGGTAGTTTTCATAAAATAAATTCCAAAACATAAAGTGATAAGGACAGTACGTAAATGAGTACCAAATAATCTGAAATTGTAGACGTTAATTTCAATCAGTAAATGAGACAAACATTATACAGAAGTGTTAACTCAGGATTGTCGTTTATTTTTGAAGCTGGAGATTGTGGGTTCAATTCCTGGAGTTGTATTTTTTTTTCAGTTAAATCAATTAGAGCAATGTTCAATTTTGTTAATTCTTCTCGATATTTTCAATGTCGGCATGAAAGTTTATGATGGAAACGGTTATGAAAAGATAACAGATTTTCAATGATACGATTAAAATAGCGGTAGAAAAACCATAGTGTACAATATACTATTTCCTTCTTTCTCATTATCAACAAACGGTAGTAGTATTAGTTTTGAGTGTGTTGAAGCGAATTCAGATTTCTTGAAATAATTCGAAAAGAAAACATACTTTCGAATAGAGAATGAAGGGACCTTTTAAATGATGTGTCATATTGCCCTACTTTCTATCAGAATTTGGAATTTGTACCTGTCACTCGAAAATGGTTGAAAATAGAGATGCAATTTTGTCACTGCAGGATGTCATTTCAAATCCCGAAATTGATATGTTTCGAGATTTTTTAGGAATATGGACAATAACTGAAATAAAGAATTGAATCCATTTGGTGGTTCACTGTATGAAGAGACACCTAGAGATATCGTACACTATAAGTTAGACCACTTAGTTTTGTTTCGAAGTATTGTAATTGTTGACAGCTAGCGAAAGTCAGGTAACTCTGCCCGAATCTGCCTTTTCTAATCTTTTTTTTTTCAAGCAAAACTCAACGACCAGGTCTTATTACGAAAAAAATTAATATTACAAGTGTTTCCCATATGATGAACCTTCTGGAGAACAATGTGAATAAATTAACAGTGTTTCCCTCGAGCTTCTTCCGTGCCATTAAAAATTGAGTTCGGAAAAATCTCTCAACTCAACTCACCCTTCCTCCCAACGGCAGCAGCACCATCATCGGATGACATATCATCCATCCCTATTTGTCATCGTTCACCTCGACATTACGCATCGTACGCTATACTCGTCCTGCTCGTCGCGTCATCATCATTTTCTCTTAAGGCTTCATTTACTCCATTCCAGTCTTGGAGCCCCCTTACTTTCTCGCACGCACTCCGCTTCCCGTTTTCATTTCCTCTTCGACGACGTGTTCCGGCGCTTGTCACTCACGATTTTTACAACCCATGGACTTTTATAATCCTGTATGAGCATATCAGTTTCGTTTTACATACAAAAGGTTAGCGAATTGTCTCCGGATGGCGGATGGCTGGGGACCGAAAAGAGGAAAATAGGGATTCGATGTGAATTGAAAAAAATTCAATGGCTCAGGATATTACCATATTTAGTCTGTGATTATCTCAACGATCCTTTTCAGAGCAATCCGTGATGATTTATAATTTTTTTCTTTGCCATTCTTCGAAGACGCAGTACTGAATCAAACACCTATGTTTTGACTCTCTGTCTACGATTTCTTGATGTTCAATGAAGACGTATTTTCGATAATCGATCGTTCAAAAGAAATTAATATATATGGCTCGGATGAGCTCTAAAGGATGTTGTGCTTGAATATGCAGAAAGCTCGTTAGGCACCAATATTATTTACTTCAACTTTCATGCTGTGCTGTGTTGTGCTTTCCAAAAATCATTTATTTTTGCAATTTCCTATTGAGAGTCATGATAAAACTTCATTTTACATCGCCAGTTTCGTTTTCACGTTTGATCCAGTGGCGCTTTCCTATACATGAAACAGGTATGGTTTTCTGGTTCAGATTTCCAAATTTGACTCAGTTTTCTACTTCTTTTGGTGGGGAGAACAGACTGTATAATTTTCCGTGAGTGGTCGTACAATACAACAACAGTAGTATTTATACTGACTGAAAAAACTGCAGACATAGCCATACATGTAATAAATTACGAAATGAGTAGATTCCAACTGACCATTGGGTGCTTTATAAAACTGAAAAACCATCATTTTTCATGGATAGATACATTTATTATCCTTTCTGACAAATACATAAATTGTATAGGACTCGTCACAATACATAAAACTTATACTAGGTATCGAAGAATTAACTAGAGCTTTATTTGTTCCAAAAACATTTCTACGGCGTGCTTACAGCAACTATAAACGCTAGCTGGGAACAGTCTGATAAAAAAAAATTTAAGAAGTTTTATTATGCCTGTGACAGCTAATGCGGAATTATTGAATAAAAATTAGTATATTCAATTGATTTTTAGAAACTGTATAGTATCGCCAGAGATTAGTTTTATGAGATTTCGTAACTTTTCTTAGCATTATTTTTTCATTTTATAACTGAGGAATAGAGATTTTGTATGTGTTAGTTTTTTCTTCAGAATGGACATCACTAATATGCGATTCAATATTATATACAACACTTCCATCACAAGAACAGTATCCATATGTCCATTCAACTTTGTCGGCGACTTCCATAAAATAGTCACAGTATTTGTATTTTGACTTCAAAGAGAAGTTTTCCGATTATAACTCAGAAATATTTTGAAGAGTGTGCAAAGTAACAAACGATTTTTTTTTTTAATTATTGATATACCTGTATCAAACTGACTTCAAAACTATGATGCCAATATTGCCTTGCCAATTTTTGGAATTGTAGCTGTTTGATGTTTTTAAAGTCGTTGTATTATCTCCAGGAATAATTTTTGCGAAGCGTTGATTGATATATTTTTTTCAATAGATCTTGCAAAGACAACTGGAAAATGTTGAAGGAGACTGCCCATGAACTTAGATGATTTCGAAATTTCACATCTTTTGCCATCTCAGAAATAACATTATTTTTCTCATCATTAGGATAATCCAACTCTGACACCCAGTATCATTTGGCACGTTTGCCACTTGTGTTCCACTTATGAAAGAACGATCATCACGCCCAGAGCTGGTTGAGCAGTATTGATGTTTATCACATCAAAATCACCTCCCTGATCCAGGTTGTTTACCTCCATATGAGAATCCGCAGTGCAGTGAAAATTTTCGGATAGTTAGTCTTAACTTTTCCGCGGAAAGCGACACTTCTTTTGAGTTCTTTCCATCTGCTTATTTGTATACATGCACACACACTTTTATACAAATTAAATACTTCTGTTTCATTTTATGAAAGTGCTTTTCAATATCATTTTGTGTCCAATAACAGTTCAGTTAGACCAGTCAGGAGCATATTCGTACAGTTATAAAATATTTATTTATCCGTTTTTGTCGGAAGCAAGTCGCTTTCTGAAGTAAAAGAGTATCACAGGAAACACCAATACAATAATTTTTTAATCTGATGAAGAATTTTCATAAACCATTTATGAAAGTATCTGGAGAATAACGGAACAGTACCAGATATCACTACAAAGCTACTACAAATCACTTTGATCCTCCAAGCTAATACGTCATATAACCTGAATTATGCAAAGGTTCAAGAAACTGTTTCATGTTTTTAGATGTTTATAATTCCACTATAAAAACTTTCTCATCAATTATTCTAACAACAATTTGGATTCAAAGATTATTGTTAATCATATTCGCAATGCTAACTCAACCAAATGGCTTTTTGAAAGTCGTAATATAATCGCATTGAAACTGAAGTGTTCTGTTAGCTGAAAATTACAAAACCAATTTGTTAGTTGGAGTACTTGTCTTTTAGAATTCAGATAAACATTCCTCATTAGAAAACAATCTGCTTCATAACACTTCCTCATCGAGCTCAAAATGAAGACAATTGAAAGTGTCTGTTCACAAGTGGTATCAAACCTGCACAGTGATGAAGAGAAGACTGTAAATTCAAGGCTAATGACACCTTCTTACATGCTCGCTCACCGACTTATAGGTAACCCATAATTGTTCCTGAGGAAATTATTGAATACATGAATCGGGGAGAAATTTGAACTGAAAAATCAACCCAGTTAATAGCAATAGGTCTATTTTTACCAGGGTGTATTCATAAAACTAAATGAATAAATTCGTAGGAAAGATATGTGGTGGATATAATTGCAACTTCCAAAGTGGTTCAAAGGTGGAATGTAACTTAGCTTCTTCGAAGTTATTCAATTTCTCTAATTTGTATAATTCGGATGTAATATTAGTTTGAACTTGAGGGAAGATATATCCATTGTGTTCTAAAGAGTGACAGTTTAAAACCTAACCTAAGGCAATGTAGTCTGCCATTTTGTCAAAAAGTTGACCCAGACCACCAATAATTATGATTTTGGTATCATTCGTATCGAAATGATATCTAGAAAAAAATGTTGAACTGGTTCCAATTGGGGATGGCAAAAATAGCAAAAGTTAAAAAATTAAGTAAAAAAAAGAATGGTTTGGTTTTTGAAAATATTTCGAAAATAATTCGACATATGCAAAATTTGAAAAAGGTTCTTGAAGAGCAGGAATTTTTTCTAAAATAGTCCCACCTCCTGGAACTGTATGATATTTATTATCTTAATTTAGAGGTGAAAATTAGAATAAAAAGCATATTGGCATTTGGACGCAAGTCGACCTAATCAAAAGCATGATCACAAAAATTGTCTTAACCAATTAAATATGAATATCAAGGAATAAAAATAATCTGAAACGAACCAAACTCACAAATAAACAATAAATAATCCGTTGACAATGAATATTTACACAATTTTTCTTATTAGCTGTGATTCGTTAATTAGTTAATTTTTACCCGTTGAAAGTTAGCATAATCACCCTGATATTTGCAAAAGCAAAAATCAAGACTTTTCTACTCCTTGTAGCTGTTCTAGAGAGGATTTAGAAAAGATCCACATTGAAAAAATTGGGAAATTTAGAATTTTCACTTTTTCCTCAACAATCTAAGGCATTGAAAAATGAAAAACGTAAATGTAGCAATCAGATTTTTTTTAAATTATATTCTCATAATTTTGTTTATTTATTGTTCAAACCTACATAACAATCATTTTTGAGAATGTTTTACCTTCCATTGTTTGAATAATAGTTAGAAACGAATGCATTGTTAATGAGATTAAATAAATCTTTAGGAATCTAATCTTCTATTTAAATAATGATTTCTGAGGAAACAATAATTAAATATAATACTTTTTTTGATAAACGCACTTGCTAATTAACAATTTTTTGTTAAATATTAGTATTAAGGAACCATTATTTTTAAATAATCATTCATCACGTTCTCTCATAGAAATACATTTTTTTGTTACATCATTTTTTAAATCCTAAAAACAAGCATGTGTATGTTTGTATGGAGAAGTCCTTTTTCGATTTTTGTCATAATTTTTAAAAAAATTGTTTATTTGGGCTTTGCCGCTTCTTTTCTGTTTTCTTCATTGTTATTAAAATAACTTATAGATAAACTATAGAAAATACGGCGGAACACTTTCAGTCTTTTTTATTCGCCTCAATCAACGCACAAATTCAACCGAAGCTATTCATCAATTTATTCATTACCTTTCTTTTTATTACCTAATAATTCTCTAGATTGTTTTTTTATTCTCAGTTCAAATATCCTATAAACTTTTGAAAATACGATAATGGCCGGTACAGTTCTTCTTCTCATTTTTCCTCTTCACTTTACACGTCCATTATTTGATATTACACTAACATCATTGAAAACTCATTTAAATTTAATTCGCATAGATGTCTACAAGCCTATTAGGAGAGTTTTTTGTTTCGTCATACCTAACATATCCTAAAAAAAAAATCCTATTAAAAAACATGGTTGATTTTAGTATTTTATTTTATTTGAAAAGAATATAGAACAAACATTCATTTGTTTGTTTTTTTATTAAACAAATTAGTGAATAATTTTTATCCTAATATTAGAGAACTTCAGAACGATTTTTAAAAAATGTGCGTTGTTTAGCAATACATAATTTTTTTTAGGAAACAATTTTCTTCTTGAAAATCACTATTTTTATCTAGCATTAGATTTCCGAAGATTTTATTTAAACTCTCATTGACAACACATTTGTTTTTAACAATTATTTAAACAATGGAAGTAAATTTGTTTTGAAAATTATCGTTATGTCGCTTTAATCAATAGACAAACAGAACAATGAGGATAATTGAAAAAAAAAACTATCTGCTTGCTGTATTTGCGTTTTTTACTTTTCAATGACTTTGATTGTTGTTAAAAAAAGTGAAATATCAATATTTCCTTATTTTTTCAATGGGGATCTTTTCTAAATCCTTTCAAGAATAGCTCCAAGTAGTGAAAAAAAATCAAGGTTCTTAGTTTACAAATAATCAGGGTTTTCAATGTGGTCTTCCAGCAGGTACAAATTAACGAATTAACAAAAGCATACTTAATAAAAAAATGCAATAGTTTTTGTTGAAGGAATATTGTTTATTTATGTATACCATTTTTTTTATTCCTTTACATATTTAATCGGTTAAAATATTTTATTTTTTACTATGCTTCTGATTTAGTTCACGTGAATGCAAGAGCCATTACCAGTTTTTATTCCAATTTTTACGTCTAAATAAAAATTATAAGTATTGTCAGTACAGTTCCGGAAGGAACTTTTTTCGGAACTTTTCTGCTTTGGGTATCCCAAACGGTTTTTGAAATATTTACAAAAACCCAAACCATTCTGTTTTTTTCATCCCGAATTTTTCAATTCGACATTATTTTTAGAGGCCATTTCGAATCGGATGAGACCAAAATCATAATTTGCGGTAGTCTAGGTCAGCTTTTTGACAAAATGGCACTTATGAACCAGACTAATGCACCAATTAGATATAAGATCACCACCTCACAAATAATGTTTACGACAATAAATGTCAAGCAGTGGGCAGTGAACAGTGAACCGATTAGCTGTCAACATATCAACAACTCTCTTGAGAATGCCAACCACTCGTGTGGCGAAACGTCGAGAATATTTCTTGATTTACGTCGGCCTAAAAACCCGGAAAATCATCATGTAGATATGATTAAGTCAAGAAACTTCTATTCTCATGTTTAAACGATTCTCGATGAGAAAGTGAACAGACACTCCCAAAATCGGTAAATATTATTCAATCAGCGCTGAATTTACCCAGCCTACGGAAATCCCTCCGATGTATTTTCCTAAAAACACTAAAGCCCAAAATTAACTTATCGTTCCTCTTCGGAATTCGCAGAATGCCAACTTCTCCATCCAAATTAATTTCCAAGATTAGAACCCCAGCCACGAAAATAATTTCAATAATCTCAGTGTAATATCCTTGAAGATATGCAGAGGCAAGACAGGAAGTAGGACGATTTTCCGCCAGTTGGGAACATCATCGCCTCACTTCCAACGGCCACTGGACGGACATCACGGAAAACCCAAAGATAATGTTTCCCCGCAACAATTTCTTGGGTTGTTATGCGAATGCACATTAATCTGCATCTCGGAGTGAGGGTGTTTTTGGCCCTAGGGGGGCGAGCACCTTGAGGAATTTCTTGGTCCGAACTAATCAGAGGCGGGTCGAGCCTACGAATCACTTTTTGGCATAGTATTTTCTTGATTTGAGATTGTAAGATTTTCGAAGGTGTCGATGTGATATATCTTGTTTTACAGTTATATTTGGTTTTGATGAAAAGAGATGATACATTTTTTTGTTAAAATTTCTATGTAGCTTTTGAAAAAAGATTCTTATAGAGGAGGAAATTTCCAATCATCATGACTTAAATCCAAAAACATGGCTCCGCGCGCCCTTTACATCCGCTGGAAATAGTATAAGTCATGAAATAGATTTTTTTATAGTATTATAAACCAAATAAATTAAAATTACAAAACCAGCCATATGTAACAAAATACTTTCCAATATTACAGTATACCAAAGTTATAGCGGCCACTTTTTTAATTAACAAAATGATATAGCTTTATTCAATCTATTATTAGAGATACTATAATGGACATTCAGGTAATTTATATGAAGGATGAATTACTTTTGAAAATGAGTTGAGTACCAAGTTTGTTGGTTTTGTTAATCAGGTTAATGTATTTGTTTATAAAAATTGAAATTTATTAATTTATCCCACTCGTTTTGAATTTTAGTCAGACTTTCTCCATTTATTATGGTATCTACTTGAAATTTTGAAATAGTACTACAAAACGTATATCCTCATTTTGCGCTACAATGGTGCGAAATGGGTGAAAAATGCATGCAAACATGACTGAGAACGGCAACCAAGAGGTAAGGGAGTCCGGGAGATTAGATGAATTCTTCTAATGAACGGGTTACGTGATAACACGCTTCCACTCATATCCTGCTCTCTCCTACCACCGACCGCTTCCACCAGCTCGGCCGTTTTTAGTTATGTTTGCAAGCATTTTTCACCCATTTTGCAGCATTCTAGCGCAAAATGAGACTGTACTTCTACTTTCAAAATCTGTTTTAATAATTGAAATCGGACAAGCACTATACACCAAGCAATAGAGCATAAAATGAGTAAGTTTTTAACAAAAATACTAGTAGGAAACCGACTATGCCATATCACATGGAAGACAGTCCGTACTTAAATTCTGTTATGTTTTCGACTCGCAACTGTTATTTATTAATTTGTTATAAACATTTAAATACCAAAAAATGTGTTTTTTATAATTGTTTTGCTTATAAGATAAAAGCTAAAAGAGCAATCTGGTTGCTCCAATGAAAAGAATTGTAGATAATTGAAATACGAACAAAATGTCGGATCATTAGTATCGGAGAAAAACTGGAAATACCGAAAAAATTTGCGATTTTTTTAAAAATTAATAACTCCGCCATTTTTTAAGCAGTAGGTAGGATTGGCCTTTCTCATGAAAGTATTGAATCATGTGTACTATATGTGTGCACAAAACAGGCGCTGTCAGATAGTTAGTTTTGGCATAATAGCAATTTAATTTTTTTTACACGTGCCTGGATGTTATAGTGATAGCCCGATTTCAATTTCTCTAACAGATAATGAAAGTCGAAGTATAGTACTAAAAATACATGCAAACATGACTGAAAATGGCCGAGCCTGCGTTAGCTGCCTAGTGGAAGGAGGGTACCTGAGATGAGGGGAATTCTTCTTATGAACGGGTTACGTGATAATACGCTACCCCTCATCTCCTGCTCACTCCTTCCACTCGACCGCTTCTGCCTGCTTGTTCGTTTTCAGTCATGTTTGCAAGCATTTTTCACTCATTTCGCAGCATTTTAGCGCAAAATGAGAATATATATTTTGTAGTGCTATTCTTCGACTTTCATAATCTGTTGGAGAAATTGAAATCGGGCTATCACTAGAGCATCCAGACACGCTGCAAGATAGTGCAAAAAATATATAAATTGCAATTGTGTCAAAACTAATGATCCATCAGAGCTATGCACACATAAATTACACGTGATTCAATGCTTTCATGAGATGGGCTAACTATATTTCTTGAAAAATGGCGGAGTTATGAATTTTTAAATTTCGTCAAATTGTCCGGTTTTTTCGGTTTTCCTCTGTTACTAATGATCCGATCGGGTCATAAAACATTCCATTTTGTTTGTATTTTAATTATCTATAATTATTTCCATTGGAGTAACCAGATTGCTCCATTAGTTTTCATTTTGTAGGCAAAATAATTTAAAATAACACGTTATTTTTGTTAGGAAAATATGCTCTATGGATTGGCCTACTAGAGCATCCAGGTACGCTGCAAAAAAAATTCAAATTGAATGATCAGTTACAACCTGTTTTGAGCACAAAAAAGTACATATGATTCAATACTCTTATGAGAAGACCCCTATTTCTTGAAAAATGGCGGAGTTATGAATTTTTTGAAAAATAGTAATTTTTTTAGGATTTTCCGGTTTTCCTCCGTTACTAATGATTAGATCGTGTCGTAAAACATTTCCATTTGTTTGTATTTCTATTAGGTATCTACAATTCTTTCCATTGGAGCAATCAGATTGCTCCATTAGTTTTCATTTTATAAGCAAAACAATAGAAAAAAATACGTTTGTTGTACTTAAATGTTTTTTCTGTAACGGGAAATTTTTTTTACATTTTATCTCTGTTGCCAGGTAACAAAATATAACTTTTCATGAAATTACTTTTTTCCCCGGGAAAAAAGTTATTAAGTACTTTTTTCCCGGACATATTCACACATAGATAAAGGAAGATACTTAAGTTTAGAATATTTTATTGAACATAAGTTACATTTCCTTTATATTAAAAGTACAATTATTGAATGTGCATTGCATGTTCCTTGAACTATTCGGTACAACAGTCGGATTTTCTTGTGTTGAAATAACATTTTTTTCTGACATGGACACAACTGCCGTTGATGTACCTGGTCACAAATCGGGTGTTATTTCAGCACTGCCACACGTTCTGAACACTTTACTAGCAATTTCTGTCCTGTGTGCCACCGATTCATCAACATAGCCCTCAGCGACCGTTGATAACTTCCAACCGCCATATTTCTTTAGTGTCATCAAATCTCCCCCAGATTCAACTAAAAGTGTAGCAGACGATCTTCGAAATGAATGACCTGTATATGAGCTAGCATTTTCAAGTTGAAGAAAATCAGCAACTGTTTCAGGTACCTTATAAAACTGATTTTTACCCACAACCTGATTGACACACTTTCCATTGCGATATGCATAAAACAGGCGGCGATCCTTTGCTGCTGCTGGACGAAGGGCTATGTACATTCGGTAAAATTTAATATATTCTTCAGTTACTACAAATCTTCTGTTTACATCGTTCTATATTTGCTACAGTTTCACATCTAATAACTTTCCCGAATCTTCGATATCATCTTATGTTACCTGGCTGATTTCACAAATTCTACAAGCTCCTGCAATCCCAAATACAACAACAACCTTGGCCATTAAATAAACTTCATCGGGTGCATTATTTAAAAAATCAATAATTTGTGTACTCGTAAAAATCGCAGCTTTCTTGGGCGTGTATCCTTTCACGTTTTGTTTCAGAAATGTAATCAGCTTGAAATATTTTGAAATGTCTACACTATTATTGGATCGTAACATGCTTTTAATCATTGAATAATTCGACCACACTGTTGATGGCTTTTGTTGTTGTGCCAGTTCCGAAAAATAAGCCAATAACACCGCCTCCGAGAAAGAACTGCATGTCTTTCTCATCTTACATTCCATAAATCTTGAATACGCGGTTTCGTAAATTTTCCGAGATTTAGCTGGCAATAATTTTTGTAACGATACTTTCGCTGCTTCTACCAACTCCGGTGGAGTCAGAGAAAACTCGGCATCAGACATTTTTTAACTTTATATTATTCAAAATAACTATTAAACAATTACTGAGTTCGCAATTTTCAAATCAAATCACAGAATTAAACTGACAGATGTTTGATTACTTTGAAGTTTTCCTTAGCAACGCTGGTCTAATTGTCGCTATACGTACAACAGCTTACTAGTTTAAAAATTCAAATTTCATATCGATAATATTCTGACTTCAATATAATGTGATAATATGTTTTTCTCACTATTGAATCGTCGTTTTTCCCGCCACAGAAAAAAATAGTGTACTATACACGGGAAAAATATTAGATTTTAGCTCTTGGTTTTTTGTCTCCCTCCGCTTCGCGTCGGGAGACAACACAACCTCGAGCTAAAATCTAATACTTTTTTCCCCTGTATAATAAATAACTATTATAACAAATTAATAAATGACAGTTGCGAGTAGAAAACATAACACAATATAACTACGGACTGCCTTCCATGTGATGGCACAGTCGGTTTTATACAAGTATTTTTGTTAGGAAAAAATGCCCTATTGATTGGCCTAGTGTGTGATATTCAAACGGTGTGTGATCACTGTGATCTGTGATGACATTGAGTAATACTCTAATCAAGTTTAGTCTTGTGTGCACGAGTACCCGATTATGGCTTATAATATTCTTCTGCAAAATTAGAAACTAGCCGAATTCATCACATCTTCCGAAGGTGAGCTTGCATTTTCATTCGTGTCTTGTTTTCTGTCTGGTTTATCGTTTGAATTTCAATTCATATTTCAACTATATTACGCAAAAACAACCTACTTTGAGCACGGCGTACGCATGTGAGAGACTTACTCTATGCGCTGCTTACAGCTTATATGATATGACGAGTACAGGGTTGTCCTCCTATGTTTTTGTTATTTTTCACTTTAAATAAAAACTTAATCATTAACTACTATTTTTCCTCTATTCCAATTGAGTAATTTTTTGTTTGTAGAAGGAGGAGATGACAGAAGCTTTTATTTAATTGATGGTGATATCTTCAAACTCTTTCCAGAAATTGGACCTAGACTGGTTAAAAAAAAAAACAATTTAAGGAAATATAAAAAAGGACAAATATAGAGCTCTCACGGTTACTCCCTCGTCCCCCTCGTTGTCAAATATGATTTTTTGTTATTTATCAACAATTTCAATGATCTTTTGTATCCATATCTGATACAGATTGATTATGGATGAGATAAGGAATATATCTAATCCGTAGGATATTATTAGATAAACAATGGCTTGTAATTCATTTGGCAAGGACAAGACAACTCAAAGTTGTCAGACCTACCCTTGTACTGATGAGAGGCAACAACCTCGATACATCTCTGCAGGTGGTCATCCCCATCCAAATTAAGGACAATCTTTTGTTTGTCTACAATAAGCACGTACAATTGAGTTTTCTATGAAGAACGTTGCACAAATATCTGTCAGATGTAGTTCAATATCCGTCGTGGCATTAGCCAGGGAAGTGGTTGTTTTCTGTCAGATTTTTGCATCATATTTTCCACTTTGTGGAAATATTTGGAGAGAAGGGTACTTCGACTTTGTCCATTTTATTCTTATCATTTATTTGTACTCTCCGGCAAAACATTCGAACTTGTTTGAATTTTCGCATTTACTCTACCTGGCGTCTTTTGCTGTCTCAAGGAGTGATTATTGATTTTCCTGGCGGATAGCGCAGCGACTGACTTACTGTAAGTCGCTGCTTCATCCGTAGGGAATTATTAGATAAACAGTGGGTTGTAATTCATTTGGCAGGGACAAGAGAACCCAAAGTTGTTGGACCTACCCTTGCACTGATGAAAGGCAACAACCTCGAAACATGTCTGCAGGTTGTCATCCCCAGCCAAATTAGGGATAATCCTTTGTTTGTCTACAATAAGCACTTGCAACTGAGTCCTCTTTGAAGAAAGTTGCACAAATATCTGTCAGATGTAGTTCAATAACCGTCGTGGCATTAGCCAGGGAAGTAGTTGTTTTCTCTCAGATTTTTGCCTCATATTTTCCACTTTGTGGAAATATTTGGAGAGAAGGGTACTAAGACTTTGTCGATTTTATTCTTATCAAAAAACTTTTTGTTCCTTTTATGATCTCAGTATTATTTGTGTTTCGTCCAGTGATGTTTTTTTTTTTAATTCGACTGATTAAAAATAAATTATATCCTTCCACACTTTTTCCAATTCCGATTTTTTTGTGTGTTTCAATAAAAAGTTATTCTGAAATGCCTATGTATTATGAGTATTTATATTGCGTATATCACTCTAAGATAAGTTAGTATTGCAATTCAAAATTTATAAGCTCCCACACATTTTGCTTAAGAATTAGAAAATCTACAGAAAAATTGGTTTGAAATTTTAATTTAACTACAAACTTTTATTCAAATACACGGAAATTTGAAAAATAGTTCAGATTTGTGAAGTAGGATATTTTGTGAGTAACACATCTGAAGACATTATGTTTTACTTTTCAGTGCATTTGAATAAAAGCTTGTCTAAAAAAAAAGTTTCAGCTAATTTTATTATTTCAATTCCGGATTATGAGAAGACTAATTTTATTTGATTCATGTCATTTGCCATGTTGCCATTGGCAACCTGCGAGGATAAAGAGTGCACTAACTGTTATGAAGAATAATATTTTCTGAGAAACTATTGATAAAAAAGTTTCCCATATATTTCCAACATTTTGGAGGACACTGTATGAGCAGAGATGTTGTCCTCAGCTCAGTATTTTGTACTAAGACGATTGTCGTGCGAGTTTGGCCGTTCCACGGAAATGATTACTTCACCTGCGGTTAGTTACATGCATGTACATCATTAAATTCATTACTGCTAATATAAATATCATTAATTCCATATTTTCTATATATTCTTTCTGGGTGCTGCTCATCTTCTGATTCTAATCTCTCCGTTCGTTTGTTTGCTCGTTTTGGCAAATATTACATTTGTCTAAAATATAAAATTAGTATTGTTATAAATACTTACGTAAATAACTATTTTGAATTATCTTCCACCTCATCCATATTTTTCATTCGCGTCCACATATTTTCGTTTGCAATAATATTGACAATAGCACCCCTGCAACCTGCAGTCGTCAGCGTCCTAGTACGTTACTGGACGGCGCGGCTTCCCGGTATCTTGAGGAAAAGCACTTGTTCTCAAGTAACTGAGGTCCGGCACATAAGGAAATTACAGCGGGTTGGCCCCGAATTCCTGAACCGTTTAATTTCGGGGCCCGTAAGGCCGCCAAACAATGTTACGTTAGCCGTTTCAATAAACTCCACGGTTCAACGCACAAATATGAACGTAATTAAAATCGCTCGGAATATCTTACATTGCGGATCTTAGCTGGTCCGCTGGCTACATTGCCTGTAATAAGGGATTTTTGGGAGGGATCCAGACTATAATTCAACGGGGAGTGAACGGTGGAAATGAATGAGTGGAGTAGGTAACAACTTCGAGTATCTTCTGCGATATCTGGGTTGCAATTCTCTGTTTGGTCTTCTTGGTCTACTACTTTCTGCTTTCCGGGATTCCGGGGCGAACTATAATAATGAAGTATCCAGGAGTTTGAATTACTTATCAAGTTTCTTTTTCACTAATTTATGTATCTTCGTGAATTGTCGTAATTTACTCTTAAGAGTCATGAGCGCGATCATATTTGGAACGGTTTTTTGGTAAAAGAGTCGATAATTCAAAAACCATTCGTCGTATCGATTTCAAACAAGGACATGCTTCTAGATGACGTTCGATTCTACGTTCCTAAGTCTGCGGCAGCACCTCATGAAGCTTTTCACAAAACAATCGAGGTAGCTGCAATGATATTTCTCTTCTTTGAAGCAATCTTTATCCAATAGAAATGAATTTGATATCAAAAGAAAGGTGCTATATAATGTTTTTTCGAAAATATTTGTTCGTCTACCCAAACAGTTGCTTCAAAATAAATGCATTTTTGAGATTTTTTTTTGTGAAAAAGTGGATTGAAATTTCAATTTACATTACAGCACGTACATAGAATCGAATGTCCTCTACAATCCTGTTCATTGTTTGAAATCGATACGTCGAACTGTTTTTGAGTTATCAATTAATTCTTTCACCCTAAAAAGTGCCCCAAATATAATCGCGCTCATGGCCTCTTAATGAAGTAGAATGTATAGCTTGAACGTTTTGGAGTGGATCACAGAAATTTCAGATTGTTTTTCACTTATTCTAAATAACCAGTGGAAAATTGAAAAAATCAAAATATCCAATAGGCCTTTTCATGTAGATGATTTTTTAAGGCGCATGCGCTCGTTTTGAGACCCAAAGTCTGATTGGATATTGGGAAAGTGAATAGCCATTGGTTAGTTTTGAAATAACAATTTGGGATTGGCTCAGTACAAAATTAGCGGCATTTTCACATTCTGTCAACTGTCAACTTCATGACAAATGCCACCATTGGCGTTCGTACTAATCGTACTTCGAAAGTGCAAATTAGTGAATAAAATACCAATACCTCGTAGTTTACTTTTATTGTTGTGTGTTATATACCATTTCTTGAGATAATTATAGATTATAGTGTAATTCAATTATTAGCTCGATTTTACTGGCAAGTGTGATAGCCACAATGGTATCGAAATGTTGTTTTGGTGCTGAAGAAATGGAAAAACCCATATACTCGAACCTTTCACTGGTAAGTTTTAGTTTACTTTGAAAATAAATTCACTAGTCAAATGGAATGGGTTCACTGTGTCTATCTTGCAGTTATTATAATTTTATAAAGTTTTTCAATTCTATAAACTTCCACAACATGAAAAGTCGATAGAATTGATCAAGAAAGTCTATGCAGGTGTAGAAGGCAAGTTATTAGTCAACATTAATGAACTATTCCATCCGCTAAATTCATTACCTTCACAAAGAAAATGTTTAATTTTTTTGATTTTTTGTTAGGCAGATTCAGAATGCCAGAAGTCCTCGACAAATTGAAAATATTTGTTTATGAAGATGATAAAATTTGATGAATGTAGAAAAATAGTTCTTCTTCACTCGTATTGATATTCTATATAATTTCTCACTTTTTTCAGTTAGTGAAAGGTTAAAACTCTGAAAAAACTCAAGGTTTCATTAGGGTTTGTTGCATGCTTGTAAAAAAGCGGGCTAATGCCATGATCCTCTATCGATCTTCAAATTGAAAATATGGAAAATGTAATATTTCATTTTGATTATACAGATAATAATGTCTGTTTTATTCAAAATGGGCTAAAATCAAACAGTTAAAAATTCCATGTTGCGGAGGAGGATTGAAGAACTAGAAAATAATGAAGCTGGAGAAGACATGAATAACTTTTGAGGAAAGTCTGAAGCAGAGTGATAAAATATGTAAGTTTTATACATCTCAAACCTTTACCAGCATTCTCACACAAATTTTCATTTTTGCAACACATAGACCCTTAACAGTATTAGGGAAGTGAAAATTCGAAGGTTAATTGATCTTTGGGATAAAAAATTCTTCAGAACAACTCGTTATAGTTTTGATCAGATTAAGAACTGGTTTATCAATTGAAGATATACATTATAGATTCAACCTTTCAACCGGTTTACCAGCTGGAGAAAACAAATATTTAATATACATTTGCCCACATAATTCAAAAGACCAAAGAATATTTATTAGAGTCATCATGCACTGCTTGCACTGAATTTTATTGTCAAATACCAAGCAATTTTGAGACCTATTCTATATCTTTTGTTACCGATTTGTTCGAAGGTTCCATATCGAATAAGAAATAGGTAAAGATGTCCAATTTAATGGATTAATTAGATGAAGGTGACTTAGTTTTAGCTGACAGAGGTTTTCACATAAAAGTACTTGACAATTAAAAAAACAAAAATATTCCACCATTTTTTAAAGGCTGTATTAAATTAACAGCTGAGGAGGAAATTGAGACAATACAACCAACATGTAGTGGGGAGAATAAAATCTTTCAGATTGTTGAAGAAAAAGTTGTATTAAATTAGTTACTGCCTGTTTGGTTAATTTTCAAGAACCTAATTTGAAAGAAGAAAATACCTATTGAAAATACTGTTGAATTAAGTACTGTGAGCGAGGACAGTTTCCTTGGAAAAAAGTCACAGCAGAAAAATTTAACAACCTCTCCAAATCTCTCAAGTTCTGCCATATCTCCTTTCAAATCAATAGTCAATAGTCTCAACTTGAGTTCATTATCACGCCGCTCCAATGACATAGACAACCACCCTTTCAGATACCACTCAGTTGAAAATAAGACATAAGTATATAGCAACGTCAAAGCTCTCGGTTTCAATGGACTTGAAAATATCGGTTATACTTGCTTTATGAACAGTGTTATCCAGTGCTTATCCAACACAAGATGGCTGTTGGAGCATTTGAGAAGTGATGCCTACACAAGGGATATAAACACGACCATTTCTAGTATGAAAGGAGCTTTAATCAATGCCTTTGCATTAGGCCATTGGCCATAGGCCATTGGCCGCAGTGGAGGGCCTGATTCGGGCCCACTCACGTTCAAACCTAACCTAGTGATCAAGAAGCTATGGTCAGGTGGAATATCAGATTGTGTAGTAAACACTGTTCACTGAAAAGTGAAATTCAAAGGTTTGCACCTCGTTTCATCGGTTGCACCCAGCAAGATTCTCAAGAGTTTTTACGATTTTTACTGGATGGTTTGCATGACGACCTGAATAGAATTACAGATAGGCGTAAACCCATTTTGTCAGAAGTCGACGATAAATTAAGTGCAACTGAAAAAGCTGAAGAGTTATGGTCAAGAATCCTGATGGTGGATAACTCAAGGATCATAGATTTCTTTGTGGACCAACTAAAATCGTATTGTGGTCATTGTTCAGCTACGTTTGATCCATTCTGGGATCTTTCTTTGCCGATTCCGCAAATGATAGGACAAATAAGTCTGGCTCATTATTTGTATTCTTTTACCAATGAAAAACTTTGGACGATGATGAGCAACCAACATGTTCGAAGTGCAGAGAGAAAAGGAAGTGCACGAAGTCTCTATCTATTTGTAAATTTCCCAAAATTCTAGTTATTAATTTCTCATAGAGAAAAATTGAACATGGTCATTGATTTTCCTATAGAAGGACTGGATATGAGCAACTATGCAGTGGACAGTGTAGCCCCTCATCGATACTACCTTTATGCATTGTCCAATCACAGCGGTACTTCCGATTTTGGTCACTACACGGCTTACTGTAGACACCCTTATGCAAATACGTGGCATGAGTACAATGAATCCTGTGTGACAACAATTTCATCTAAAATTATTGTGGGCAGAGAGGAATATATTCTATTCTAGGAGTCCTACTCATAGAAAATCTTAATTTTTGAAGTTTATTATTATTTTTGTTAAATTCAGTTATTATTTATATTTATTTTATTTATATTCATCTATTTTTATTTATTAAAAAATTGAGTTATGAATAAAAAAAATGTTTTTTCGAAATACTGCGCATTTTTAGTTCTCTTGATGGTTGTTTAATTCGTTCATACAGTTTGGGCCACAATGTTTACAACATATGGGAATTTTTTTTTGTTTATTGAACAACGTTTTTTTTTTGTTAGTTTTAAATAACTTTTAGGATTCATTACAAACTCATTTAATGCGAAACAGACCAAATTCCTCTGCCACCTTTACTTATTAGCTAATTAACCACCCAACAGCGACTTCTTCGAGTTTTTTCGGTGACAAGAATGGCATTTTGGAAAACTACAGCAAGGCAAGAAGGTCTTGTAGCCTCAAAAAGAGCTCGGAAAACTCCTTGTTATACAACAAAACATCGTTTCTGAAAGTTTTTGACATAAATAACGCTTGCAGTGCCTTATTCATGTAACACGTACATTGCCAAGTTGACCAAACCAAATTTTGCCTCAGTATCCTGTTCTGTTTTGTGAAGTTTTCTTTGTTACATCGCGCTGTGTCATAATGTTCTTATACTCTGTGATGTTGAACAAGGAATGAAAGTATCCATCTACTTGAACATTAATTCATCATTTTGTTTACTTGGAAGGCTTACATACTGTTTACGGTTTCTTAAAAACTGGTGACCCATAGAAAAGCATTGTCTCCGATACCTTATATGGTCAATCTCTTTATCAAAATTTCATGATTGACACAGATGGCACAACAGAATATCATAACAGGGCACTCGCCAATAAGAGAAATAATTTGACTACAAAAACTGTCAACTGCTTCTATCGTCCATTTTCCGCTGTTATCGTCGATTTTCCATTTCTGAACCCGTGTTTTGATAAAGCAGTTTTTTCTAGTTCGAGATGAAAATTGTATGTCTTTGTATTTCATCTTTATATGCAGCAGTTCTGGGTATTTGTGATGAAGTTTACAGATCTTTCAAATTTGAGGATGATTCTTCAACTTCTGCCGAAATATTGGGAACCGCTGTCAGCCTAGATCAGAGCCGTGAGAAGTCAGTGTTAACCTACGGCCATGATATGTTGCAACACCGTCCAGTTTGTTTGGGTTCTGTCCATGGAACTGTTGCTGAATTAAAATACATTAACAAAACAACTATTGGTAACTTTTTAGACAAAGCCCATTTGTTTCTGCAAATATTACACTCAAAAGTCGATAACGGCGAAACTGTCCATCACTGACAGTTTTGGCCATGAGAACTTTTGATCGGCTGATGAAGATATCCAACACTGCAAAAATTGAGCGATTTTCCCCAACAGCCATTTTCTTATATGTTTTTTGAAAATCCATATCCATCCATAAGGCTACATAATTATAACTTTGAGCAGGCCATCTTGAGTGTTATTAAGAGTAACAAATGATTTTCTCGAGAAAGTAGTGTTTGGTTAGGGTGTGATTTTATGTTATCTGTTTTGAATGGAAATGCTGTAATAGATGTTTGAACCAAATCCAGGAATTCCTGGATCAATAGAATAACACCGCTTGAAAATTCTTGTTTTCTGATTCCGTATACTAATATGTCGCAAGTCGTTAAAGTTTACGATCACGAAAGTCGAAATATATCGTAAAGTCATAATATATTACCATACGAATATATAAAATTAATGCTTTCCCAGTTATTGTAGTAAAATTCCTTAGGTACAATTCTGATGTTTCAAAGTTCTAAAGATTGAATTCCTGGCAGACATTCGAAAGAGATATTTCACTACATAACCTAGAAAATTCAATATCTACCGTTAACGGGGAATCATAATTTTTTTTCGGCTTCATGAATACACGGAATCGATTGAAAAGGTCATCAAATTTATTTTCGTTTTTATGAATACCTCAAATATTCACTTGTTACTAAACAGTTTTGTTTTCAAAATTGCATTGAGGTTCAACTTTTGAATTCAAATCAACGTCATTTGATTTGGGTAATAAAGCATGGTAGTTAAGTGACATCATGCCAAATCCAATATGGCGGCTCCAAGATGGCAGACGAGTTTTGTGATCATGGTCCTATTCGATTTAAAATTGGTATGTGGTGGTATTCGTAGTTGGACATTCTGAATTTTTTCTCGAAATTCGAAAATTCGATATATCGGCTCCAAGATGGCAGACAAGTTTTGTGATCATGGTTCGATTCGATTCAAAATTGGTGTGTGTGAATTTTCGTAGTCGTAGATCATGAATTTTCTTGTAAAAATTAATAAATTCAATATGGTGTGTCCAATATAGTGAACGGGTTTCGTGATCATGGTCCGATTTGATTCAAAACTGGTTCGTGGGATTTTTTAAGGTCGGAGTCATGAATTTTTGTCGGAATTCATAAATTCAAAATTGCGGCTTCAATATGGCGGACAAGTTTTGTGATCATGGTCTTTTGGTATGTGGGGGTTTAAGAGGTCAGAGATTATTATGTTTTTTGTCAAAATTTATAAATTCAATATGGTGGCTCCAAGATTGTGGACGAGTTTTGTGATTATGGTCAGATTCTATTCGAAATTCGGGGACGGAGATTATGAGTATATTTTTTCTAATTCATAATATCAAGATGGCGTACGAGTTTTGTGATTCTGGTGTGATACTATTAAAAATTGGTATGTTAGGGTTTTTGAGGTTGCGGATCTTATTAGATATTTATTTATCGTGAAAAGATTGAAAGAAAATGTACCGATACTCTTGGGGGGTGGAATTTATAAGGAATGATATAGTATTATAAAAACTTGTAGCATATATTCACATGGCGGGACCTGTTAGTTCTTTTCGGCGGAGTGGTTGATGACTGCAGTGCGTCCCGTGGGATAGAAAATATTTTTAGAAGGAAGGGTTTCCGACTGTCATGAGATTAGATCAGATTGTAAGGGGGAAAAGACGAGTAGTACAGGCTATGTGACCTCACAAGCACTTTTAGCTATAATATATATTTTGTGCATGACCGTTACTATTGTATTACAATTTCCTCTCAAATGGCAATTTGGTAGCTCATCGGGTTAGGATAAAAGAGCATATTTCATTATGAATAATTTGATACCGTGCAATTGTAGCTTTCAACCAAACTTCATCAAAAAATTGAAGGACTACGTTAGATCTTTTTCTGAATCATCTTCTGATGCATCTGGTAACCTGCGACCAACATAACCGATGAAACAAAAACATTAATAAAAAAAAGGTAACACATATCTGCGTCTAAATATTATCATTAACATGTATATCAACAATAACGTACACAAAAATGCATATTCACGTTTGCAGATGCAAAGTAGAATACGATGTCGACAAATAATTTTTTCTAAGAGACCTTCATGATTTTATTGAATCAGTTGTGTGGTTACAGGTTACAGGATGTCATTTATACCTTAGTTTGAACTCAGAAGATGCTTCATTTTGAGAAAGATCTATAATGTGTATAACACTGAAGTGTGTTTGAAACCAATAGTGTGCGGTATCAAGTCAATCATAATTGAATGTTCTTTTTACCTGACACGACGAGCCAACATGTTGCCATTTGAAAAAAATTGGTAATACAATAAAAATCAAATTTTACATGGCATATACATTTTATCAGCAAATAGTGTTTTCCCAAAACACTATTCATACACAGATAAAAAAAGCTTTCTTCAATCAAAAATATACATACTCCTGAATAGAATAATCTTTTGAAAAGAATAATTATTTCTCATTAATGAATTTACTCTCATTTCAAACTGATTGAGATAGCTTCCCTAATAGCACCATGAAGTCCGATGGTAATCCATAGGACATCCTCTTAGGACGTTCGGGACGTCCTTAGGACGTGCAGAATTGGTTCCGCGGACGTCCATTGGACATCCGTGGAAAGCACCAATGTCTCGACTTCTCACCAAAATTGGACTTTCTTTTAGGATATCCAGTGGACATCCACTTGGGATGTTAATTGGACGTCCCCGAATTACATCAATTGAAAGTACATCTGGGACGTCCTTAGGACGTGCAATATTGGTACGTCCTTAGGACGTGCAGTATTGGTACCGCGAACGTTCATTGGACATCCGTGGAAAGTACCAATGTTTCGACTTCTCACCAAAATTGGATGTTCTATAAGGATATTCAATCGACATCCACCTAGGATGTTCATTGGACGTCCCCGAATTACATCAATCGAAAGTACATCTGGGACGTCCTTAGGATGTGCAGAATTATCAGATGTGTTTGTTCATACATCTCTTTCAGAACTGAGATTATGATATTGCTGTGGATTACTGGAGTTAACAATTTGGATGGAACTATGCAGATGTACTTACTAGGTAAGTTCAGCACTCTCTCAGAGTCATTCAATTCGGTTTTGGAAACATCAGATACATCTGAATCAGTCGAGACTTCTCTATTTGAAGTTTCTGACAATCGTTTAGCGATTCTATTACGCTGGCGTGTTGATATATTTCGTTTTTGTTTGTACATGTTTGAAGGATACACACAACTCTACTTACGGAAACATCTTTTTCAAAACAGTGTTGAATAGGTTAGTAATAACTATTGAATAGTTGGACAAAACTTTTATTTTCATTTATAGATATAACCATACTGAATGAACACAAAATAACTTCCACAACAGTCACTAAACTCATATATCACAAAAGATTATAGAAAAGCCTCCATAGCTGGTAAATACTCAACAATTGTCTGTCGATTCTTCAACACTTCACCTGAACACAGAACACAAAACACAGAAAACAACTTTATGCACGGAATAATCCATACATAGAGGAATTGTTCGGTTTCAATTCGTATACGAACAAGAGAGACAAACATAAGGAGACTAAAATTTAACAAGGATAGTTTAATCCCCACAAGACAATGGGGACACTAGTAGAAAGAGATGAAAGAACATTTGTAACAAAATGTGACGTAGTTTGACGTGTCATGGCCGCCGTTCTCTATAGACAGTGACGGACTAGCTCTTGGTATATGACAGTTACTGCTGACAGTTTTGTTGCTTGGTTCGAATTCGACTCTGTACTCATATCCAATTACGTCACTATGACGCGTTGATGCTACAAGATTCTGATTGGCTAGAGCTCATTAAACCATCCTTGTTAGTTTAGTCTCTTTGAGACAAATATAATTTTTTTTTTCATTGTTGTGAAACTGTGACTCTTATTGGCTTACGCACAAAATCGAGAATATGGCCCCTGATGACCTTATTGATAGTGAAAAGGGTTTCATTTCAGATGGGTTGTTTTCGCTATAATGTTTAGCCCTATTGTAAATATTCGATCCATTTTATACCTCTTCTGTAAAACCACTAGATGGGATGTATACACAGGTACTGGGTACTGTAACTGTTTTCGAATTTTGTTTTATTTTTATGATCATTCATCCTTCATCTTTAGCTGGATGCACCTAGGACACATTCCAAAAATTGTTCAATTCAGGACATCCCAAGGAAGTCCTCGCAGGGACATTTTCTGAAATTCACTGATTGGGACGTCCGATGTACATCCATCAAGGATGTTCCAGAAAGTCCCCATACCAGGACAACCTAAAGAAGTCCTTTCGAAGACATGCCAAATACCTGCCAACCAGGACATCCAATGGATATCCTAGAAAATTCAACAAAGTATATCCGAACCAGGCCGGATATCCCAAGAAATCTCGCAGGGAGATATTCCAAGATTAACCAACTGGGACGTCCAATATTCATCCATGCGGGATGTTCCTGAATGTCCCGTACCAGGACATTTCGTCCTTTCAAAGACATGCCAGAATACTCACTAACAAGGACGTCCGATGGATGTCCTAGGAGTCATTACAAAATATATCCGATCAAGGACATCCTAAAGACGTCCTCTCAGATACGTTTTATACGATGTACCGATTGGGACATCATTGGGATATCCATAGGAATTCCTTTGGGAAAATTCATGAAAATGCACTGAATCGGACGTTCCAAGGACAATTATTTTAAGTCCCGGACATTCGGACATGATTTGTACCACATAGGGACGTCCCTGGGACATGGTATGCTATTAGGGTCTTCACATAAATTCTCTTGAAATGAATTTGCTTGCAGAAAAACATTCTACTCTTCATCCTAGAAAACACTCACATTAACTCATTGTGAAACATAATCCTCTTGACACAAAAATATAATTCCTTGGTAGATATCACTAACCGTGCCACGTGACACATTCAACCAATGGGTAATCAAAGCAGGTGGCGGCCCCGCGACCTGTGAATACGACTTCCATTTCGACCATTTCATCCAGTTTGACCATATGAGTTAGAGGTTATGAGGCTATGCGTACCTTCATGAATGTTAGTTTTGTGCCCAGTGGAAACTGTTTCTATACAATAAAAATGCAATATCGAAAATTGAATTTGGCTGATTATGGGCCAGTTGTGGAAATGAGTGAAATGTATTGTGGTCTTCTACAGTTTTGAGTCTAAAAGCGAGTGGTGTTGTAAACGTATTCAATCAAACTGCAATATGCGTCACTACTAAATGGTTTTATGGTTTTATGGTTATTAAATTTGAAACTATTCTCTTATAAAACCATTATTTATACCTAAATTGTTCGTAGTTGTGAATCTATGCTTTGTTTAATCTATTCAATGTTGCCAAAATGAAAATGGCTTCCATTCTATATTTTATAAATATTGCAGATTAGAATTCATCCTCCAAGTTGATAGGAGAATAGTATTCATTATTGAAATTGCATATTCTTGTCTCAACCTACTCCCATGATTCAACAAAAAAAGTGCCCATTATTGAAGCTAAAATATTCTTGCCTCAACCAACTTATGACGCAAGTGTTCACTCGTTTCAAAATATTTTCCTTGTAAGTGGCCAAAAGGAATCAGTCAAAAAATCAAACTAATATTTTGTTGGACCTATTCAAGAATACAATCTCTCATTATGCGTTGATGCAAAAATTCCTTTCTATCAGTGTAGCCCTCTAAAATAGAGGAGCATTAACATTAAAACCAAAAAATATATAAAAAATTGGCAACAATTCAGAACGTTGTATGATGACAAAAGTGAAAGTGAAAAAATGGAAAGATGGGAATTGGGTACCGTTTATAACCTTTATACCTGGTACCGTAAAGATCAAATACGAGTTGGGTGCGACAGATTTCTTGAATAATATCGTTAACGGCAACTGGGCGCAGGGACGACTGGGCGCCAAAAAAATATCTACTGATCATAGTTATTATCATAAATTCATTTTGAGTGTAGTATTTCATTAGTCTGATCTAACCTGACCGAACTAACCTAGCTCGCAAGTTGGGAGCTTGGAAGTTGAATGAAAATTCATTTTAATTGTAGTATATAAAGAAAAATGAAATAACAAAATTTGGATTTGAAAATGTAAATCTTTATTAATGACTGTGGCTTACTGGCACCCAACTCCCAAGTATCTGGCACCCAACTCGCATGATAGGTTTTACTACCTGGCTCAGCCGGCACCCAACCCAGTTAACACAAACATCTAGGAGATGTTGCTTTCTTGATTATTATGGTAACGAAATGAGTTGCATTTAGACATCACTGTTACCACTTAGTAATGCCAAATATTATGAATTGTTCACAATTCTCTTCTCATTAGTGTCGCTTTGAGGCATACAAATTGAAGAAAATAGCAAAGCACATTGGCATGAATTTTGGTTTCATTGCGATTTTGTCGGTTTAGAAGGAATTAGGTTGGTAAAAAAATTGATCGTGACATCACCATCTTGGCACAAAATGGCCAGAGGTGTTTGTCGAGTCGAGAGTCAAGTAGAATTTGTATATGGTTGTCGCCATTCTTTAAATATTCTCTAGGTACTTCTGATAGTGTGTAGTGTTCTGTTTGCTCCTTTTCATTTCAATAGTTGAATCAAATGTGTTTTTTAACATTACCCAATTATTATTTCTACCAAGAATTGTATCTCTTCAAGGACCGGAACGGTGAGTAGAAACTTAGAAAGGTAAATTCAGTGATTTACAAAATTTGGCATTTTCAGCTAGGATAGGTACTGATTTTGCAGCGAAGAAAATGCTGTCCATAGGATTGGAGTTGAATTATAGATTTTTCTACAGTTTTTTTTTTCAGACACAGTTTGATAATTTTTTTTGTTTGTGAGAAGTATATACTACGGAATCAACTCACGCATTTGATTTCTAGCATTCAAATCCATATGAACAGTAATTCATTAGTAAGAATAATAATACTGAGGTATAATTTCTATTCATGTTGAAACATGGTGAGCTTTGTTTTATTCTTGACATACAGGTGACTCAGAAAGTGAAGCGCATTTTCAAATAAGTACCAGTCCATTCAATTTCACATTGTTACATCGAAAGGGTATCAATGTGCATTCGATTCCGAAGTATAAATGGAATGTCACATTGGGCTAATTTCGAGTCACATTTAGCATCACATTTTGATGTTTCGACATGACCAACGGGGCACCGAATAGATGTTTATGCGATAATAATGGAAGTCACTTTGCGATTCACTGGTGTGATCTGAAACATGAATGTGAATCCCATTAACATCTCTTAGACCATTCTGTGTTGACTGGGAATTCGCAAGCTTCGGAAAGTATACCAGGTGTCTTGTTTAAAAATCGAATGTTTATGTCACTTCTGGTGAAACCGGTAGTTACTTGTCTCAAAATGCAGGTTTATTTCGGATATTGATCCACCAAATTCAATTTTCTTTCTATTCTTTGGTTGATTTCGAAGCTTGGTATAAGGAAGCGCATGGACTACCCAAAATTTCGAAATATAAAAATCAAAGACACACTGAAGTTAACAAAAAATTCATTGATTGATTCTTGATTGAACTTGAACGTTATAGAGTTAGGGGAACTCATCTAGCTTGGTTTGAAAGTTATTTGACAAACAGAAAGCAGTACGTTAAAATCGATGGGCATAAATCAGAGCAGATATCATCGACAATTGGAGTACCCCAAGGCTCAGTATTAGAGCCGCTGTTATTTACGTTAACAGTATTACATTATTGACAGTATTACAAGCAAAAATTGCATAGTGTATGCAGATGACACCACTTTAACGGTTACAGGAAAAACTATAGCGGACGTTGTAGAAAAGTCAAATCTATAGTTAACAAATATGGCCCAATGGTTCTCAGATAATGGTTTAATATTGAATGAGGAAAAGTTAAAATTTATTTGATTCAACTACTAAAATAGAGACAATGGTCATAGTCTTTTGAAAAGAAATCATTGAAGTTTCTAGTTGTATATGTTTCTGAAAATTATAACTGAACTACCCACATCAATGAAGTATGTAAAAAGGTTGCCCCCTGTGCTACTTGATTTATCAACTAAAGAAAACTGTAGATAAATTCATCTTAGTAATATTATGTCAGATTTCATTCAGTAATCTCTTATGGAATAGCCGTGTGGGGAGTCTGCTCGGACTATTAAAGAGTCTTTGTACTACAAGAAAGAGCAGTTCGAAATATTCCAAGAGTCAGTAGGAGAACCAGCCGCAGGGAACTCCTCAGAGAACTGAAAATTTTAACAGTTCCGTGTGTATATGTACTGGAGGTCTTGGTCTATGTTAGGGGAGATGTAGAAAATTTTGCGAAACTGAATTAAAATTATCGCACCAGAAATACTACAGTGCTAGAAGCACCTAGGCACAATAGGGCAAAAACTGAACGATGTCCCAAGCTCATGGGAATAAAACTTTTAAACTATCTCCCCCAACACATCAAACAACTCCCCATTAACCGATTCAAGAGAACAGTTAAGGGAATTCTTTTGGAACAGACGTTCTACAGTGTAGATTAATTTTAAAATTTTACATTTTGAAACAAATAAATACTTATATTCAAAATGTTCATTTTCCATGTATGTTATGTTTTTTGTGTTGTATTGATAGATAGATGAATTTTTAAATTTTACGTTTTGAAACAGAAAAATACTTATATTCAAACTGCTTATTTTTCTATGTATTTTGTGCTTTTGTATTGTATTTATACATTTATAATAACTAGGTACTTCGACTGACTTACTCCATATCATGTATATTATCGAAGGAATAAATGAATTTATTATCATTATTATTATTATTATTTCCTGTAAGGAATGTACCAGTCAGGTCCTGTCTCCGGTGCTCCGACCCATCCGGAGGGCGCGCTGGTGTCCTTAACCCCAATAACCACTCCCTACGTCCGTAAAGTGAGTGACTATTGGGTCCGAGATTCGTGTGCCCTGAGTAGAAGGAGCGAACCAAGGATAACGGCCTTCTGCATTCTTGCTGCTGAGATTTCTGCCATATTACGGCAAGCCGGTATTATCTTCAAGTTAGAGAGCAGTGTGTCCATCATTCCACCAAGGACTCCTATAATCAAAACCACCATTTTGACAGAATGGTCCGGATATAACCTGCGGAGTTCAAAGAGAAGATCTCGATATTATTTAGTCCGTTTTTCCTCCTCTTTTCGAACGATATTCATTTCGCCTGGAGCGGAAAACTCCATGACGAATATCGTTCTACTTTGGTGGTCGAGGAGGACAACATCAGGCTTATTGGCTTGTATTTGCCTGAGGGTGGGGAATGACTAGTTCCAATAGATTCGGCATCTCTCATTCTCCACCACGGACTCAATATCCCCCGGAGCATTAGGCAACACCGGTGTCTCGTCTATACCGTACGAGTGTCGTAGATGGTAGTACAACACCCGTAGCGCCGCGTTATGCCTGTGGATATAGGCTGAGACCGCATAAGGTGGGCATGCATGATAATAGCAAATGCATTACGGTATCAGGTGCCCCACGACATGCCCTGCATCGGGTGTCAGAGACGTCTATACCCATCACGCGACTACGGTAGACAAGGGTGTTGAAGACACCATCCTGGCAGGCCATTATGAATCCCTCGGTCTCCGACTTTAGCTCACTCGACCTGAGGAAAGCAAAGGTCAAGCATTTTGATAAGCCAAGGTCTTCGATGTTGTGAAAGAAGACGCATTGGCATTGGCAAATTGCACTTGGGAGTTCCTAAATTCGATTTAGGTATTTCCTAACTTTAGAAATCAGTTGGTGAAATTGGCCATTAGTGAGACTTGCGGCAAACTTGGGACCTCATCCTTAAGAATGTAATCCTAGTAACTGTCAATCAACTGCCACACTACATTCCAACATCTTCTCCACCTTATAGTTAATAGAACATAGATCCGACTTGTTCCAAACATCTATATAATATAAAAGAGCATTTCGTCTACTAGGAAATATTTTGCTCACATTTCATTTAGTTCTTTGGAGCACCACAGAAAAGGTGTCTATCTATCGCTCCTCTATAGATATTCCCATCTTCAATGTTTTCCTATTGTTCCACCATTGATAGCTTCATCAAAAATAACCCGACAGACTCACTCTTGTCAACCCGCTATCGTCAGCCTGTATACCTGTATAATTCTTTGCCTGAGGAAACTTAAAACTTCAAAGATACCAATTCCTACCGCCTCCTTCCTGATTCTCACAGTTTTATAGCCGTGTTAACCTGAAAGCTGAAAAAATCCCGCAGAAATCAAATAAACATGAGATGGCCTTAGCTTCATGTTAATTAATGGAAAATGTTCTACATTTCCGTGACTAATGAAATCGTCAAGTTCCCATGCAAACATCACACCTATTGAGAAAATCCCCTGGAGTTTTCCAAGTAACTCTACCTAAATAAGATATACTGCTGCGGAGTTATGATCCCTGCGGAGGATGAAAACATTCCGGTAATCCTGGGAGTACATTTTAAAGCGGCCACTTTTCTTAAGCTGATTATGAGTGTAAATTGAGATAAGTCTGCAATATTTATGGCACTTACATGGTAACCTGCATGGATTCGATGTCGTTTCAGCCAAAACTTTTTCAAAGGGATTGTTAGCATAAATGAGGAGTTGACTATAAAGTGCTCTAAGAGGGGTTTAACTTTAACTTTGTAAATTAATGGAGGGTACCTTTCAGGGCACACTTTTTATGGCTAACTCCGAATAAAATGGTAATGACTTCCGACTTATTTCAGCATGAGTTTCGGAAAACAGCGTCTTTGCATAAATTGAGGAGAAAACTGTATTCTAAATTACGCATCTGATTTTCCCAATCATTTCAGATTTGGTAGAAATGAAAGCCGTTACCACCATTTCTATGTCGTTTTGTTCTTCATTTCTGGAGATTGTATTAGCAATCCCGACAGGAAAACAAATTGTGTGGTTCATTAAAGTAATGCAATCCTACTTGAAAATCTCCAAATAGTTTTTGTCGAATTCTGGGTAGAGAAGGTTGATACGTATTATGATATTCGTTTAGTTGGCAACTTTTCTTTTTCGCCAGCTACTTCAACTCTGCATGAACCATTCACCCAGTATTTCTTAAATCTCAACTTCCTGATCAAAATTCTTAATGCTTATTACCGTAATGTCAGAATTACTTTATAAAGAGTGGGCTATAAAACTTTGTTGTAGTGACATTTTCCTACTTCGTTTCATCATTTCATTATACTGCATGAACACGTTTTGGACAAACATTATACAGATCTGCTAGAATGAAACGTTCCATCTTTATTTTCATACTTAAATGTCGCGACCAACTAGGAAAATTCTGATCTTTTATAGATTTAAAACATTTTGAAAAAATTAAAGAACAACATTTTTTCACTTTGTACAAGTATGAGATTATTGACAATTGAAATGTCTTGATGAATCATTGAATTGATGAACTACATAATGAATTAATGGATTACATAATGAATTAATGAATTACACAAGCGTTCATTAATGAATTAATGAATTATTGAAATAATGGATTAATGGATTGATGAATGAATGAATGAATGAATTAATGCATTGATGAATTAATGAATTAATGAATTAATGAATTAATGAATTAATGAATTAATGAATTAATGAATTAACGAATTAACGAATTAACGAATTAACGAATTAACGAATTATTGAATTAATGAATCAATGAATTAATGAATTAATGAATTAATGAATTAATGAATTAATGAATTAATGAATTAATGAATTAATGAATTAATGAATTAATGAATTAATGAATTAATGAATTAATGAATTAATGAATTAATGAATTAATGAATTAATGAATTAATGAATTAATGAATTAATGAATTAATGAATTAATGAATTAATGAATTAATGAATTAATGAATTAATGAATTAATGAATTAATGAATTAATGAATTAATGAATTAATGAATTAATGAATTAATGAATTAATGAATTAATGAATTAATGAATTAATGAATTAATGAATTAATGAATTAATGAATTAATGAATTAATGAATTAATGAATTAATGAATTAATGAATTAATGAATTAATGAATTAATGAATTAATGAATTAATGAATTAATGAATTAATGAATTAATGAATTAATGAATTAATGAATTAATGAATTAATGAATTAATGAATTAATGAATTAATGAATTAATGAATTAATGAATTAATGAATTAATGAATTAATGAATTAATGAATTAATGAATTAATGAATTAATGAATTAATGAATTAATGAATTAATGAATTAATGAATTAATGAATTAATGAATTAATGAATTAATGAATTAATGAATTAATGAATTAATGAATTAATGAATTAATGAATTAATGAATTAATGAATTAATGAATTAATGAATTAATGAATTAATTAATGAATTAATTAATTAATTAATTAATGAATTAATGAATTAATGAATTAATGAATTAATGAATTAATGAATTAATGAATTAATGAATTAATGAATTAATGAATTAATGAATTAATGAATTAATGAATTAATGCATTAATGAATTAATGAATTAATGAATTAATGAATTAATGAATTAATGAATTAATGAATTAATGAATTAATGAATTAATGAATTAATGAATTAATGAATTAATGAATTAATGAATTAATGAATTAATGAATTAATGAATTAATGAATTAATGAATTAATGAATTAATGAATTAATGAATTAATGAATTAATGAATTAACGAATTAACGAATTGATGCATTAATGAATAAATGAATTGATGAATTGATGAATTGATGAATTGATGGATTGATGGATTAATGAATTATTGAATTGATGAATTAATGAATTGATTATATATCGCATTAACGAATTATTGAAATAAGGAATTATTGAATTGACGAATTAATGAACTCTTGAATTAATGAATTTATAGATCGATGAATCAAAGAATTAATTATTCAACGAATTAATGAATTATTGAATTAATGAAATGATGAACTAATGACTCAATGAATTGATTAGGTAATTAGTTGATGAAGGAATGAATTATTCATTTATTTGAATAATTACTGAATTAACAATATAGTAAATTGAGAGATTCATGAATTGATGAATCAATAAACTAATGAAAATATGAGTTTGATGAAATAATGAATTAATGAATTGATGAAATAATAAAATAATGAGTTGATGAATCAATGAACTGATGCATTAATGAATTGATGAATTGATGAATCAATGAGTTGATGAAATGATGTATCAGATAATGATTCATTTGACGAAAAAAATTATTGTTGAATGAATAAATAAATGAATAAATGAATAAATGAATAAATGAATAAATGACTAAATGAATAAATGAATAAATGAATAAATAAATAAATGAATAAATGAATAAATGAATAAATGAATAAATGAATAAATGAATAAATGAATAAATGAATAAATGAATAAATGAATAAATGAATAAATGAATAAATGAATAAATGAATAAATGAATAAATGAATAAATGAATAAATGAATAAATGAATAAATGAATAATTGATTAAATGAATAAATGAATAAATGAATAAATGAATAAATGAATAAATGAATAAATGAATAAATGAATAAATGAATAAATGAATAAATGAATAAATGAATAAATGAATAAATGAATAAATGAATAAATGAATAAATGAATAAATGAATAAATGAATAAATGAATAAATGAATAAATGAATAAATGAATAAATGAATAAATGAATAAATGAATAAATGAATAAATGAATAAATGAATAAATGAATAAATGAATAAATGAATAAATGAATGAATGAATAAATGAATAAATGAATAAATGAATAAATGAATAAATGAATAAATGAATAAATGAATAAATGAATAAATGAATAAATGAATAAATGAATAAATGAATAAATGAATAAATGAATAAATGAATAAATGAATAAATGAATAAATGAATAAATGAATAAATGAATAAATGAATAAATGAATAAATGAATAAATGAATAAATGAATAAATGAATAAATGAATAAATGAATAAATGAATAAATGAATAAATGAATAAATGAATAAATGAATAAATGAATAAATGAATAAATGAATAAATGAATAAATGAATAAATGAATAAATGAATAAATGAATAAATGAATAAATGAATAAATGAATAAATGAATAAATGAATAAATGAATAAATGAATAAATGAATAAATGAATAAATGAATAAATGAATAAATGAATAAATGAATAAATGAATAAATGAATAAATGAATAAATGAATAAATGAATAAATGAATAAATGAATAAATGAATAAATGAATAAATGAATAAATGAATAAATGAATAAATGAATAAATGAATAAATGAATAAATGAATAAATGAATAAATGAATAAATGAATAAATGAATAAATGAATAAATAAATAAATGAATAAATGAATAAATGAATAAATGAATAAATGAATAAATGAATAAATGAATAAATGAATAAATGAATAAATGAATAAATGAATAAATGAATAAATGAATAAATGAATAAATGAATAAATGAATAAATGAATTAATGAATAAATGAATAAATGAATAAATGAATAAATGAATAAATGAATAAATGAATAAATGAATAAATGAATAAATGAATAAATGAATAAATGAATAAATGAATAAATGAATAAATGAATAAATGAATAAATGAATAAATGAATAAATGAATAAATGAATAAATGAATAAATGAATAAATGAATAAATGAATAAATGAATAAATGAATAAATGAATAAGTGAATAAATGAATAAATGAATAAATGAATAAGTGAATAAATGAATAAATGAATAAATGAATAAATGAATAAATGAATGAATGAATAAATGAATAAATGAATAAATGAATAAATGAATAAATGAATAAATGAATAAATGAATAAATGAATAAATGAATAAATGAATAAATGAATAAATGAATAAATGAATAAATGAATAAATGAATAAATGAATAAATGAATAAATGAATAAATGAATAAATGAATAAATGAATAAATGAATAAATGAATAAATGAATAAATGAATAAATGAATAAATGAATAAATGAATAAATGAATAAATGAGTGAATGATTGAACGAATGTATGAATGAATGAATTGATTATTTGATGAATTAATGAATCAATAAAACCGTGTATTGACGAATTAACAGAATAACGAAATAATCAACTAAAGAACCGATGAATTATTGAATTGTTGTATCAATGAATCATTGAGTTAATGTTGTAATGAATTAATGAAATAATTATTCGATTAATTATTGAGCTGATGAAATAATGAAATAAAGAATTTATGAAAAAAATTATTAATGAATCAAAGAATGAATGTTTCAATGAATTGATGAATCAATGAATTAATGAAGTAATGAATTAGTGAATTGATGATTAATTGAATTATTGAAATGAGGAAATAATGAATCAATTAATAAATGAGGTAACCAATTTAATGACCTGTTGATAAAATTAGTGCATTTATGAATTATAGGATTAATGATTTATTGAATTGATGGAATAATTAATTCATGGATTTAATAATGAATTGATGAACTAACGACTTGATGAATTAATTAAATGATGATTCGATGAATTAGTGAATTCATAACGTAATGAATCTCTCCTAGTCAAGTTACTCTTGGCACTCTTTGGTCCGGTTGGACTCCAATTTGACTCAGCTTCACTAGACAACACGGAGCTTGGCATGCTAGGACTCGGCTTTGCTTGGTCCGGTTGGCTGTCTGACTAGATATTACAAAGCTTGGCATGGTGAGACTTGACTTGATTCTGCCTTATTGAAAGTGAAAAGGCTCGTCGTGAATTGGGGTTTGTTCGAGACTAACTATGTTGATTCTGATGGTTTATAGATGTGAAACATTTTGGACAAATATGAAAACCACATTTATTTAACTTTTCACAAATATGAGATTACTGATGATTGAAAAGATAAGTTACTATTTGAAGAAATTATTCTGGGTGGTCGGTACGCATTCCAAACAAGTACTAGACTTTGGGTTAGGCATCTGTCCAACTCACATCAGACCTCTTTTTCAACATGGTGTGTGGCCGTCTATCGGTACCGATACCTATGAGGATATTTTCTTCTATGTCTCCGGTGATAATGAAGACTATTTCATAGTTGGTTGTCTTCCTTAGGATTTTATTTGACGGGTATCATAGTCATCTGTACGTTTCTCGACTAACGAGGCAACTGAGCTTGCTTTCGATATGTTCAAGGCCACTGTTGCATTTCGTTTCTGAGAGAGTAGAATAATGATATTGTGATCCTCATCGTGGCTTTTTATGTCAGACTTTTCGCCTCTTCGCATTTTGGGGATTTAGCTTTCCTTGAAATTCTTGCAGAGTCGCATCATACTTCTTGTCTAGTTGATTTTTATTCCGGCTTCTATATTTGCAATTATTTCTTCAGCGGGTGTTGGCAATGAAATTTCTTCCCTTAGCTCAAATACTAGTTTGTTACCTGCTTCATGTATTGTTTTGGATTTTTGGGGTGTTTTTTTTTAATCTGGTTAGATTTACTCTCCTGCCTCTAACTGAATCCATTGCTTTGAGAGGTACTCCATCAATTTTTTTGTCCCAATCTTTCTGCTCCAGTGAGTTGTTGAGCTTTCGTGATAATTCAGAAGTCAATGATTCAAAAGTTGTTCTTTATTTCTTGCTATTTTCGTGTCTGATGGAATCCCCCAAGGCTTTCTTTGTCCTATTGTTCATGTTCGTTGGGCTTGTGGTGTCCTGATGAATCCTCTTCGAATGTATGAATTTTGGTGTGGATTCTATATCTCTGCAACGTAGTATAAACGTGAGTCACCTCACAAACTAATAGGCTTTCTCTTAGAGTCAACTATGGATTGGAAGCTTGGTTTCCAGGTTTTACTATGATTTTCTTTGGTGAATATTCCCCAAACGTTTCGACACAAAGTGCAGCAGTCACCTTCAGTGACGTGGACGAAGTATCCTTTGCGACATAATAACTGAGACTTTGAAGCTCTCGTTCCTAGCACGCAATTGTAAATGCCGTTTTGGCGTTTCAACGTGGGTGAGTTCACGCGTAGTTTTCGCTCCAATGGATTTGCATACATATCTCGCACAATTTGAGCTTTCTATGGAAGTTTTCTTGGCGTTTCTGTATATAGCGACAGTTTGTGTGCATATCTATATCTTCTGAATACAGTCTGCTTTAATACTGTTTCTCCACGATCATCACAGAATTTGCTAATTCTGAAATCAAATTTGATTACAAAATGCTGGAATTCTCTCTCTTGAGATTGAAGAAATATTCTGCAACACATCTGCCCCCATGCAGTTTAAATGTATTTACATTCTCTCTCTTGTGATAGAATAATATTCTCACACTGGTTAGCAATAATAACATTAGGTTTGACGCAGTTGATTGTCATCGTAGTGGAAAAATTTGAGTAAGTGTCAAAATTATTGCTGTCACGTTTCCTATCTTTGATCGTGGAGAAAGTATAGTGTGCTACTCGGTTAGAATGAAAATTCGTGGTTCCACGTGGTTCCTCACGCTCGCCTTCGGCTCGCGCTCGGATATTTCCACTCGCATCAAATTTTCATTCGTACCTTGTAACTGTAGTATACTCATATTGTACCCGTACTGTATAAACAAATGTAAGATGCTTGTCTACGAGTGGTTGCCAAGGCAACGAGTAACAATTAGATTTTGTTAAAGTAACGTTTTGTAGTTTTCTTTCCTAGATATATTTGCTAGTAGGGAAAAGTGGAATACAGTTTCCAAAGTAAACACACTACAAGTGGCGACGAGATTGTGCGGAAAGTGCAAATTGCAGTTTTCGTAAGTGATACCACGCGAAATAGTTTGTTTATTCAATTTCAAAAATATGACAGATCACATCGGTCATTTACGAGAATTTGATCCGTCAGTGTCAGATTGGTCAATATTCAAGAGACGCATTGATAATTATTTTGTGGCAAACGACATCAAAGACGATTCACGTAAAGCCGCAATATTACTGAATGTTCTCAATGAAGAGGCGTATAAACTTGCACACAATTTGTGCATGCCTGACGAACCAGAGTCAAAGAAATACCCTGAGCTGATAACTTTACTGACAGAACATTTCAAACCAAGTTTGAGTGTTTTCGCTGCACGTTATAAATTTTACATGTCGCGGAAAATGGTTAATGAATCGGCAAGAGAATGGTCTGCACGTTTGAAAAATGTAGCAGCCTTATGCGAATTCGAAAACGACCAGTTGGAAATGGTTTTAAGAGATTTTTTCATCATGGGTTATGATAAAGGAACAGTACAAGACCGTCTTTTTGAAGAAAAGAAGACAATAACTTTCAAAGGTATTGTGGAAATTGCTACAGCTAAATCTGCAGCCAATCTTTCTCCTGTTTCTGTAAACTCAGGAACAATTATGAAGAGGGAACAAGATATGTATTATGTCAAAACCAAAAATGACAAAAGGCAACAAAAATCGTCTGGAGGAGAACAGTCATTGTCGTCGGGGAGACAGCAGTCATCATCGGCGGGAGGACAGCAGTCGTCGCAGTCAACGTCTAGAGGGCAACAGAATTCGTCAACTGGGAAGACAAAATGTACAGTGTGTGGAAGGAATAACCACCCAGCAGATAAGTGTTCTTTTCGCGAATGTATTTGCCATATTTGTGACAGAAAGGGCCATTTAGCTCCAATGTGTTCACAGAAACGAAATAAAATTAAGAGGAATTTCAATAATACTCATAATCAGAACTATTTAGAGTCAGAATTTTCACTATATAATTTGCAATCAAGAGTTGATCCAATTTTGATAAACTTAAAACTTGATGAAGTTCCTTTTACTTTCAACCTCGATACTGGGTCCAGTTTCACAGTAGTATCTAGACAATTTTATGATGAATTTTTTAAAGATAAGGTTTTATATGAAACTGACAAAATTTTCAATTTATACAATGGAGATACAATTTTTCCAGAAGGTTATATTATTTGTGATGTAAATTTCCAAGGAAAAACTGTTCCCATAAATATTTATGTTATACAGGGTGCATCTGGTCCACCTTTGTTGGGACGTGATTTTTTCAATATTTTTCAGCTTAACATTGCAAATAATTTTCATATTGGTTTATCTGATGATTTGAATTTTTTACTGAAGAAATTCAGTTCAGTATTTGAGCCTGGCCTTGGTACTTTTAATAAAGGTGTTATATCCATAAATTTGAAAAATGAATCTGTCACTCCAAAATTTTTCCGATCTCGACCTCTTCCATTTGCCATGAGGGAGAAGGTTGAAAGGGAGTTAGAGCGATTGAAAGGTTTAGGTGTTATCGAACCTGTAGATTACAGTCCTTGGGGAACACCGATTGTTCCAGATTTGAAAAAAAACGGATCTGTCAGAATATGCGGTGACTTCAAGGTAACCCTCAACCCTTTCATAGAAGTAGATCAATATCCCCTTCCTCGGATCGAAGAATTATTTGTTAAATTACAGGGTGGCGTTCATTTTAGCAAAATAGATTTGGCAAATGCGTATACTCAAGTGTGCCTCGATGAAAAATCTAAAAATTTGGTAACTTCATCAACTCATAAGGGGTTATTTCGTTATAATAGGGCACTTTTTGGAATTTCTAGTATACCAGCTAAATTTCAAAAATTGATGGAATCACTTTTGGAAGGTTTACCAGGAGTAGTGGTTTTTTTGGACGATATTTTGATAAGCGGTTGTGATCGCGAAGAACATTTATCCCGATTGAATCAAGTTCTGACCAAATTGAAAGATTCTGGTTTGAAAATATCTCTGGATAAATGTCAATTTTTCAAAGAAAAAGTTGAATACTTAGGTTTTATCATTGATCGGGAGGGATTACATACCGCAGAAGAAAAAATTTCGGCTATCAATGATGCCCCCACTCCGGAATCTGTTTCTCAACTTAAATCTTGGTTGGGTCTTATCAATTATTATGGTAAATTTCTACCTAATTTGTCAACAATTCTTCATCCTTTATATAATTTGTTGAAATCAAACGTAGAGTGGTTCTGGTCATCAGAATGTGACCAAGCTTTCACAATGATAAAGGAAATGTTGACTTCCTCTAAAGTTTTGGTGCATTATAACCCGAAATTACCATTGAAGTTGACAACTGATGCATCTAGCTATGGGGTGGGGGGTATATTAACTCATGTTATGCCCGATGGCACTCAAAAACCAATTTCTTATGCATCGCGTACTCTAACAGCGGCAGAAAAAAATTACTCTCAGATAGAGAAGGAGGGATTAGCTATCATTTTCAGTTTGTGCAAATTCAATCAGTATCTTTATGGGAGAGAATTCATATTGGAAACAGATCATAAGCCACTCCTCACTATTTTTCACCCTGAAAAAGGTATACCTCAATTCTCTGCTAATCGTCTTCGCCGCTGGGCAGTTATTCTATCCAATTACAACTATAAAATAGAATTTGTTAGGTCAGATAAAAATATAGCTGATTGTTTATCGAGATCACCAGAAATAAAGGACGAAAATAGTTGGGAAAATGTAGATATTGATTTTATCAATTTCTTTTCCAATAATGAGCATTTTCCAATGCATTTCCAGGAAATCAAACAAGCTACTGAACATGACGAGATAATATCAAAGGTCATGGAATATGTACAGTTTGAGTGGCCCAAAGTAATAACTCAAGATTTTCAACCTTACCATAGGTTGAAAAATGAATTGAGCATTGATTGTAATTGTTTATTATGGAACAATAGACTGATTATTCCATCCAAATTGAGGGACTCAGTACTACGAGAACTCCATTTATCTCATATGGGGGTAGTCAAGATGAAAAGTTTGGCTCGGTCGTATTTCTGGTGGCCTGGTTTGGACAAAAATATAGAGGAAATTTGTAAGAGTTGTGAAAATTGTTTAATGAATAAAAAAACACCGAACAAGGCAATACTTACCAAGTGGCCTTGGCCTGGTGAACCGTGGTCTCGTATTCATCTTGATTTCATGGGTCCATTTTTGAACAAACAATTTTTAATTTTGGTTGATGCTCACACAAAATGGATTGAGGTTTTTCCAATGAGCTCAATCACCTCTAAATCAACAATAGAAATTCTACGAACAACTTTTGCACGATATGGACTTCCAAGAAAAATAGTCACGGATAATGCTTCAACTTTTACTTCGAACGAATTTCAAATGTTTTTGAATAAAAATAATATTGAACATGTTACCTCGCCCCCCTTTCAACCATCTTCCAATGGAGCGGCTGAAAATACGGTTAAAACTGTAAAAAACGCTTTAAAAAATGGGTTTGGAAAAAATGAAGTTGTTGATTTGAACAGAATATTAAATTGTTTTCTATTTGACTACAGAAATACCAAACATTCTATTACTGGCTGCAGTCCAGCTGATTTAATGTTTGGTCGTAAACTGCGTACAAGATTCGATGTTCTTTTACCAGAAAAATCAATAAAGAATCAAAATTTGAAAAATCATGTCAAAACAAAATTTGAAAAACAAAAATTGTATCATAGAGGATCTAGATTTATAGAGTTTGAGGAAGGTGATATAGTTACAGTTAAAAACTATCAAAATGTAAGAAATCCTACTTGGATAAAGGGGATAATACTGGAGAGATTAGGAAAATCTATTTATAATGTAAAAATTCCCGAATTTGATGTTGTATGGAAACGGCATCTGAATCAAATTAAAAAACATAATTTCAGAGAAGCTTCACTTCCTTGCAACATGGAAACAGTTGAAATTGATTCAGATCCTACCCTGCTTCAAAGTTATAATGAAAGTGCTAATAATGAAGTAGTCAGTGGATCTTTACCAACAAGGGTTCAACCGAAACGGAATATCAAACCGATTGAACGACTGACTTATACTTGAATAATTTTTTTATTTAAAGGGGGAGATATTGTAGTATACTCATATTGTACCCGTACTGTATAAACAAATGTAAGATGCTTGTCTACGAGTGGTTGCCAAGGCAACGAGTAACAATTAGATTTTGTTAAAGTAACGTTTTGTAGTTTTCTTTCCTAGATATATTTGCTAGTAGGGAAAAGTGGAATACAGTTTCCAAAGTAAAAACACTACAGTAACAGAATATACTATTCCATGTTGCTTGCACCAAGGTGTTTTCGTATAGGATCTTGCTTTCTCCGTCGGACAACACATGTTCGGCTACTACGGACTTTTAGTTTGTCCCAAACGATAACTTTGCTAGTGCTCAACTAGGCGGATACCAATGCTCCTTTTGGTTTGTCCTTACCACAAATACAAGAAATTTTGTAAACTTCTGCTGAATGAGTGAAAATTTGAATGAAGTGACGAAACAAGCCTATTAGCTTAAGGAGAATCTTTTAACGTAACTTCATCTATAGCACAGAATAAATCAGTGCAAACATAGAAGCCGGAATAGAAAAACTACATCTCAATGTTAGGAAGTCATCATTCGACAATAACGACTTTTATCTCGTTATTATATCAGTCAGTCAGAATTATGAGTTGGTGAGTCGTAATATAACAATTAGGTACGACTTTTGTCTCGTAATAACTTCTCAGAAGTCGTAATTGTAGGTAAAATAAAGTAAAAATACTAAAATTGTGATATGCTTGTATTTTGTGTAAACCTTCACCGCTTTGATTAGTTCTTTCCACAACAGTGAGGAAACGTAGTACTTTTAACGAGAAAAGAACGATTTCGAATTAATATAATTAGAGAGAAAATTATGATTTGGAGCAAATTATTGTTTGAAAATTGCCTTCCTAGATCAATGAAATTAATAGTTTCAATACCATCCAATTCATGAACAGCTGAAATAATGAATCCAACATATTTATCAGCGCTATTTCCACAAAACTCATCTGAAGAATGATCCAGTTGATGACAAACTACTGCTGTTTGTGTTTAGGTGACATTTTAGGGGATTTCATTCACCAGCCCCCTCCCACAATAAACTCGTATTTCCGGCAGTTTAACACTCAGTTTCCACAGCACAAGGTGCACAATTCATTACGTTAACAACCTCTCTCAGACTTTATTCCGACAATAACAGTCTTAATCATTACACCGTATAAAAGTGTCATAATTAAAATTTATTCGGATCACTTTATAGATCGTTACTTTGTTTACGGCATACTCGAGAACGTTGTTAAAATTGATTATAATGTTCCATATATTGTGAAGGAAATATTTTTATGCAGGCGTACGTCATATTTTATTGCTTGTTTGGGGGAGAATGTTGTAAAAGGAATTATTTTGTCCGAGAATGTTTCAGCTTAGTTAATTTCCGACTTCAGTATACGCATGGACATATAATAATTTGATTTGATTGTTTATTACCACAGAGATAGTTGATGTGGTATGGAGAAATGTGCACCACCGTAGCTGAGGAAATATTTATAGCTCTTTAATATTACTTCATTAAAATCATTCACAGGAAGAAATTCAAAGCTTTCACTTGTCTTTCGAAGAGTCGACGTTTTCAGAGTCGTCTATATCACCTGCCATAGACTAGACATACAGTGCTGCTTTTCATAGCCCCCTCCTCCCCCACCCCACTGTTGACTTTCAAATGGTTCGATGTACAAAAATGGAATAAAAAACATTTTGAATATCACTGATTCTACTCTTTGGAATAAAAGTTATTGTGATTTTCACAATTTCGATATCACTGCCTTGCATACCTCCTCTTAGAAAGTAGTATCGTTTGAACCATTCTGAATATTTGTGTACCATTGTTTCACATCAAACCGTTCAAAAGTTATCTTGTAAGGTTACATTCTAATCCGCATTCATACTTCATATTTCAGATGCATACTGTGAATAAAACGTAACTAGGGAAAATTCTGATGGTGGAAAAAAGAATTTAATTGTCTTTTCAACAATGTCACGCTACTCACACTTAACCCCATGAGCAATTAGAAAATTATAAGTGGATGGGCCCTTCTGCGCCAACCATATTGAGAAATCGCTATGTCTTTTTTTTCAAAAAGCAGAATCGGTAATCACCAATAATACTACTTTTTGAAATAAAACTCTTTGTGATTGCTTGTGGTTGGGGGGCGCACATCAACTCAAAAATTTGAAATTGCATGAGGTTTCAAGACAAGTGTCATATAGTTGAAAAGAGAATTCAATTCACCTTTCAACGATCAATATTTTTTTTCGAAATTTGTCAATTTTTTTTTCACAATAAGCAGAAATATCAAGTATGAATTCGGATCTGAATGATACCCTTACCTCGATAAGTTTGAACGATTTAATGTGGACCAATGAAACAGAAATATTTGCACCGAGAGAAATCCAGTTATACAAGTTTTTTTTCAAAAAAATCTTATAGCTGCTAAATGAATTATTTTAGCTTCTAAATGTTATCTGATCAATGTAAAAAGTGAAAGTGTTGAACGTTAAATGGGTCTTTTTTTCAAAAGACTCATTTTGTTTTGAAAAGGTAACCTGTTCGATTCAATAAATGGCACGATTGTGGTTAAAGATGGAATTGAAAAAAATTTACTGTTTAGCCACCATAATTTACATTTTAACTGTTAAACGGTATTTTGTAACCAGTAGATAGGTGCCGTTTAGTTCTGGAAATATAACGTTTTTTTCCAACAAATTTCGGTGAGTGCCTACCTGAGTGTGTGTGTTTCCAACAGTTATTTACAACGATTCTATCCATTGTTATTACTTGTGGAAGGTTAAAATCAAACAAGTAAGTATTGGGTGAGCTTGAGGGTTGGTGCATTCTTATTTTAGTTAATATTCATTTGTTCGAAAAATGTTGACGGTAATAGCTGGAATTAAATGAAATTATTATTTTATTAGGAACCGAACGGGTTCAGTAGTACCTAATTCCGGTTCGAACAGAAACGACAAAGATTAATTTTTTTTTTTGATGTATTTTATCGTTTCTGGAGTAGAGAGCAAATTTTGTGAACATGAAGTGGCTGTGAAGTTATTTTTAAATAAAATACTTTTTTCTTATGAGATGATTATTGTAAGATGATTTTTTCACATGGAAAACTGAGATTCTAGTTGGTAAAATTTGCAAATTGAATGAAACAAACATTTTTAATATCTGTCGATTTCTTGTAGGGTAGGGTTGCCACAGATTTTGCCACAGATTTTGCCACATTCATAACCTTGGCTGGTGCAAAAGTATTGTAATTATTGGTATTTATTGTGTTAGTGTTTTATATGCTTATAAGACATGAAATGTAATACATTTTATCCATAGCTGGAATATTATAAACACAAATACTATTCCTTAATTGATTACTCTTTTTTGATGTTTATGAAATCAAAAAATTTATAAAACATGTTGTTCGAGAAGGATACGATATAGTATCTTTGACGAATGATTATGTATTGTTTTATTGTATATTGAAAATCAGGCAGTGTTTAGTGTCTTACAGACTGATGCCTATAATTTTTATGAGAAAGAAAAAAGTAACAGGCAAAGACCAGGTGAAAAATGTTGTTGAGGTTCCAACTTCAAGAAAAAAAATAATTTGAACACGAAAATGGTGAAATGGAGATGAATTTTAGGGGTTGAAAACGATATGCAATACTTTTCAACACTAACTGTCAAAATTGTGAAAACCCAATTTTTCAGTATTTAATTTTTTTTCTCGAGTAGGTATAAATGATTTTTTTTGGTGTGAAATGAGCTTGATTTTTTCAAAATTCAGAATACTACTAGTTTTTGAAAAAAAATTCCCTTATTTTTGAGAGTCTTGAGAAGAATTGAAATATGGAATAATTTACAGGTTGTTCCATTAAAGAAAAGGCAACTTTGTTCGTCATGACTTTTTCACTGATTCTTATTGTTACGGGTTAGTTTGAGTTTACCAGAATTTAGAAAGGATACACTATTACTGTTCCAGAAAATATAAGAACCAATTCTACTACTCAGTTCATCATCATAATTTCCAAATGTATATAAAGGTGTGGAAAAGACGTGTAAAGTATTGTTGTATATTCCTGTTACATCCTCAAATCTAGTTTGGTTCAACAGCATCATCATTATCAAATCCACAAAATCACTGGCTAGTTCCGAGTTAACTCATTTAGGTGTTTGTCCGATACGTGAAAACAGTACGTAATGTAAAGCTTATGTAAATGTTCTCATCCATGGGGTCAAAAGCGCGATTGCCAATACCGCAAGCAACCTTCCCATAAATCGGTTACCTTTCGTCCGAGAGTTTGCAGATTATCTTAAGATGATTAAGTAACGTCGTAAGCGCGACCTTTTAGCTGCAATTTACGTAACTTGCCCCCCTCTCCAAGATATTAGTATGCATGCATAGGCCCTGGCAGTTCAAACAGCCCTCATTCCGCAAATCCTCGAATTCGACTGCACAATTTAATTACGACTGTAAACTCCGGCTGACCAGTAGGTATTATAGGAAACTATTCGAGGAGGATTTAACGCGTCTTCTGAAGTTGCATCTCTGGAATAACAGTTAAACTTGGGAGACCTCTTCGGAAGTTACACAACTTACGAAATGCTCTCCTTATTTTGTGCCTTTGACTAAGTTGTTGCACCGCACGGCAATTAATTATATTGAACGTACGTAAACTGAGGGGCAAGAGATTTCACTTCTTGCTGCGTTTCAGTTTGGGTAGTTGGAAAGTGAACCAACCCCGACTTCGGTTCGGATCACGGATGAGTTGGGGCAGGCTTGAAGATCAGTTTCAAATTATCGACGGGTCTGAGATGTGCTTGATTGCATTTGATTGATTTCTACTAATGCCTTCAATTCGGACAAGACAAGAAGTTGCTTTCTCTTGTCCTTATTGTTGCTAGTCAAGAGAATATTGTGGTCTCGACTAGAATCCAGTTTATGTTGACAGTAAAGAATATTTTACCTCGTTCTTATTTACTCTTGTCTCTCTGTTTGTTTGTTTGTTACAAGTTTTGCAATTTCAAACTTACTTTCCGATAAGATAGAAATTTGAATATTCAAACAACTAACAGAACATGCCTTTTTTGTAGATCATCTGAGAAAAAATCTAATACTGCAGATCGGGAATCGAACCATGATCCCTACGATTACGCGTCATGTGCTCAACATAAATTCAAATTTTTATATAACAGTGTCCGGCATAAAGTTCGCAGCATATGGAAAACTTTTTTGTGATTGATTTCTCAAAGAAATTATTCCTGATAAAAACCTCTGCTTCATCCCAAACCTAAATTGCAAATACCAAAATTGAATTTTATACTACCATATACGAGCGATTATTTTTCACGGTAGAAATAAAAGTCTGGGAAAATATTGTTCAGAATCGAATGTTGATCCAGAAATTCCAATCATAACCACCTATGATCAATTTAATTTGTCCACTTTTTCCCATTTTCTCTTCATCGCCCTGTACGATATGAGGAATACTATGCTAGATGAATGACATATTGTTAGGTATGACGATATCACTTCCTGGATTCACCTTCCTCGCATCTATCAGAAAATCTCATTTATTCAAATATGTGACGAAATTTCGCAAATCTTGCTGTAAATAGTAAATGAAACTGAATTATTTCCATAAAATTCAATTTTGGTATTTGCAATTCAGGTTTGGAATGAAGCAGAGGTTTTCATCATGAATAATTTTTTTTTGAGAAATTAATAATAAAAAAGTTTTGCATAGTTTGCAAAGTTTGCATATGCTTCGAAATTTATGACGGACACTGTGCAGGTGGTCCCTCCAGGAACTGCGTCGATCAATATATAGAAAACCATAGGTGGGCTGAATTTGAAAATTTGGGAGTTCACTATTGTTGATAAGTGCTATCCGTCTAAAATATTTTGAAGATTGTGGCACTTCCGGTTGTACCGGAAGTGAACCCCAACTTCGTTATTTCAAATGGGATACCCTGTTTATTATCAAGGTTTTAGATTTTACGCACGATTTTGAATATGTTTCATGCATAATGTCCTATACCCAAGTCTAACCGTTTTCGAAATATTTCAAATTTTAAGTTGAAAATTGCGTTTGCAGAACGAAAAATATATTTTTTTATTTCTGGACATGATCATTTATTTTCGATTTTGTATCGATTTATTCGTAGGACAGGACCCAGTTCAGTAGAATTTCGATATAAATTCGATTAGAGTTATACAGGGCGTTCATCAGAAAATGATATAGATCCGGATGAAAAATTATTGTAAGTCCATTTTTTCAAATGGAAACCCCCCAATTTTATATTCTCATTCGATTCGGCATCGAAAAAAATTAAGCTAACTTTGAATGAGGTTATCTATGCCTACACTCAACAGTTTTCGAAATTAACATGTCTCAGTTCCAGAAAATCTCGTATTCTTGAGTTTACTCATTCTAAGTTGGCCATGGCGCCCGCAGTTGCACTGGAAACAATCAACTGCCACGAAAATGTCATTGTAATCAATCATGCCGGCTCGTTTGAATTATACGAAGGCGTTGAAGGGCCACGAGCAATTTTTTTTTGGAATCCCGACTTTAATCTCGTACCCCCGACTTTAATCTCGGACCCCCGACTTCAATCTCGGACCCCGACTTTAATCTCGGACCCCTGACTTTAATCTCGGACCCCCGACTTCAATCTCGGGGGTCCGACTTTAATCTCGGGGGTCCGACTTTAATCTCAGGGGTCCGACTTTAATCTCGGATCCCCGACTTTAATCTCGGACCCCCGACTTTAATCTCGAGGGGTCCGACTTTAATCTCGGACCCCCGACTTTAATCTCGGGGGTCCGACTTTAATCTCAGACCCCCGACTTTAATCTCGGAACCCCGACTTTAATCTCGGGGGTCCGACTTTAATCTCGGACCCCCGACTTTAATCTCGGGGGTTCGACTTTAATCTCGGACCCACGACTTTAATCTCGGGGGTCCGACTTTAATCTCGGACCCCCGACTTTAATCTCGGGGGTCCGACTTTAATCTCGGGGGTCCGACATTAATCTCGGGGGTCTGACTTTAATCTCGGACCCCCGACTTTAATTTCGAGGGTCCGACTTTAATCTCGGACCCCCGACTTTAATCTCGGGTGTCCGACTTTAATCTCGGACCCCCGACTTTAATCTCGGGGGTCCGACTTTAACCTCGGGGATCCGACTTTAATCTCGGGGGTCCGACTTTAACCTCGGGGATCCGACTTTAATCTCGGACCCTCAACTTTAATCTCGGGGGTCCGACTTTAATCTCGGACCCCCGACTTTATTCTCGGGATTCGACTCAGAAAATAAAGTCGTGGGTCCGAGATTAAAGTCGGACCCCCGAGATTAAAGTCGGGGGTTCGAGATTAAAGTCGGTGGTCCGAGATTAAAGTCGGGGGTCCTAGATTGAAGTCGGGGGTCTGAGATTAAAGTCGGGGGTCCGAGAATAAAGTCGGGGGTCCGAGATTGAATTCGAGGGTCCGAGATTAAAGTCGGACCCCCGAGATTAAAGTCGGGGGTCCGAGATTAAAGTCGGACCCCCGAGATTAAAGTCGGGGGTCCGAGATTAAAGTCGTACCCCCGAGATTAAAGTCGGGGGTCCGAGATTAAAGTCGGTGGTACGAGATTAAAGTCGGTTCCCCGAGATTAAAGTCGGACCCCCGAGATTAAAGTCGGACCCCCGAGATTAAAGTCGGACTCCCGAGATTAAAGTCGAACCCCCGAGATTATAGTCGGGAGTCCGAGGTTAAAGTCGGGGGTCCGAGATTAAAGTCGGGGGTCCAAGATTAAAGTCGGGGGTCCGAGATTAAAGTCGGGGGTCCGAGATTAAAGTCGGGGGTCCGAGATTAAATTCGGGTGTCCGAGATTAAAGTCGGGGGTCCGAGATTAAAGTCGAACCCCCGAGATTAAAGTCGGGGGTCCGAGATTAAAGTCGGGGGTGCGAGATTAAAGTCAGGATTCCAAAAAAAAATTGTTCGTGACCCTTCTACGCCTTCGTAGAATTATTCGATTGAAGATTACTTAAATCTATTTATTATTTATGGCGAATGTAATAGGGTTATCTCAAGAACATGTGATATATTTGCAATTCGGTATCCGCAGAAGCAGAAGCCCTCACAAAACATTGTTAAACGAATTATAGAAAACTTCAAAAACATTCCATCTCTGCCAATACAAAAATGTAGATAAAGAAATTCTAAAACAATTCGAATGAAAGAGAACAATTAACGATATTGAGAGGTATACAAAAATTATTTGGTCAGTAAATGTTCGAATTGGCGCCCTTCAACTTCCAAACATTTTTCATATCTCACTAATAATTCTTTATGTGTCGCTTTTCGTCTTGAATCGGGTCTGAGAATCTCAAATGAATTCCTCACTCGTTGCATACAATCTGCCATGGTAGTCAATTGAGTTTCATAGACTTGATTTTTAATTGTATCCCAAATGAAAAAATCGAGCACTGATAAATCTGGATAGCGGGGCGGCCTAAGAAATGGTCCATTGTCCATAACTAATAAGGAAATGGCATAGCTTCAAATTCAAATGAAAATCTTGTGAAATACATTTTTCCAGATTCTTTATTTCATTATTCAACCAAATAAGAATTAAACAAATTTATGTATTATTGATAGGTTGGTCTAACGTTTTTTTTTTATTTTAGATATGATGAACAGGTGACGACAAATAAACATGAAATTTGCCACATGTCTCTATGTCTGTATCATAATCTAAACAAGATGTTTCAAATCTTAAATGCAAAATTTTGCACACATACACACACACAACTCGAAAAAGGAGAAAATATTTATTTAATCTCTTTATACAACCTTTTTAAAAGGAACTAAAGAGAGTAAAATAGAATCTCCAAGCCCCATATGGATTTTTAACCACATACAGATCCCAAACCCAATACAGAATTTTCAAAAAAAATTGTGATTGTGAATTTTCCATAAATAGCAGTATTTTCGAGCGATTATATGCCTGAAATTTGTTTCGATACTATTGCAAATGAATAAAAACTAAAAAAAAATCCTAGATACCTCTCGTAGTTGGAACATTCATCGATAAAAGTGAGATCCCTTTTAATCTGAAATAATGTTTCGCTCTGCATTGAATATATATTGCAAATTCAAAACAATTCTCCCATTTACTGCGTTTTCTGTTGTGCTGGTTATTTTCCTATGGAGAGAAGATTTCTTTTCCACTCTAAATACATCAACAGATCACAACATTGCATTTTTTCCTATTTGTCCTAGGCCAATGGATACTGGTAGCGAGAATGGGCTTCAACAGTTTATCAATCTGAAATATAGATATGTATCTCATTGTGATAGTGGTGAAAACCAGAGCAAATATAATTATTCTACCGAAAGTCGTTCTTGTATTGGAAGCAAAAAGAGCCCATTTTGTCACCGACTATCACGAATGATTGATGCTACCGTAAAGGTCGTTTGAATTCATATGTAAATATAATTCAGGCACGCTCTGCTGAATCAGGCCATACATATTAAATTAATGATGTGTTTTTAATCTCCAGAAACTTTCCACACAATAGCGCAGGATTCTTAGAGGATATTATGCACCTTTTGAGCGCTCGCCAGCATAACTCTCAGTGGCGCATCTTTGAACAAAATAACATCCAGATCTGGGATCTACTAGCTTTTCATGACGTACTAATTTGTCATGAAAAAATCCTTGAAAGATTTTGAATATCATAACTTTCAGAGCACTATAAATGAAGCAATTCTTCCAAACCCTTCAAGTGTTTTTTTACGTTGAAAGAGAAGGGTGTAATTTTTGGAAATTTTGTATATTCAACATCACACAGTTCTATTTCCTAATCAATGACGAAACATATTGCTGCAATTAGTAAGCTAATTCACAAAGACTGGCCAAGCTCGGGGTCACTGATGCTATGTCCAGCACATTTACTATTAACCTGGAGTGAACTTACATATTGCAGTGGAGGCGAGGAAAGAATGTTTCAGACTAAAGTGCCTGGGCCAATGAAGGTACAATAACCTAGGCCACTCCAACATAATGGAGGTCATAAAAAAATTTCAACCCACTGCTTTGATGGAACATACACCACCATCATACAATATGGGGAAGTTACATCGAAGGCCATTCCTATGTTGACAAGAGAGCAAATGGATGGCTCTAAGACAAGCAATGGAGTTGGGGCTGGAATATATGGGGAGAGACCAAGGCAAGAAATTAGTCTAAGCTTTGGTACTCTAGCCTCTATATTCCAAACCAAGGTAACGGCTATTTCCGTTTCCAAAGAAATTTTCTAGAAACCAACCCAAGGTTTTTTTCCAAACTAGTTTGGGAGACAAAAACCTCCGCAACCCAGGAGCACAGAACAAGGGACAGTTTTCTGGGTACCAGGTCACTTCAAGCAGGACACGTAGAAATGGGTTGGAAACCATCACCAATTCTCCTGGGAGAACGCCTGTGGCAATACTCACGGAAAGATGATGATAATGGAGCCAACCGACCGGCTTTCAAGATATCTATCTCCTCGAACTGAGTTAGAACTCTCTCAGAAAGGTACTAGGACTCCTAACAAGGCACTGAGAAAACATTTCCAAAATCTATGACGTAGTCTAACCTGTCAACTCACTAGATCACATAATAGCAGTTGTTGTCCAGTTTGTGAATTTTTTGGTTTGTATTTCATGAAAAATGGAAATTATTTGATGAACAATCATTAATTAATAAGTACTGAAAATTGTATCAGAGCTCTTGGTTACAAAAAGTACTCCGAATTAAGCGTCGACAATAAAATGAATCCCGCGTTGAGATTCTAATTTCTGAGGGTATGAATCAGGTTCTAGGTCAAATCTGGTATTCTGAATCCAGAGTATGAGGTCGGAATATCAAGGTCGGAATCCAGATTCAGAATTTCAAATCTGGTTTGTGGGTTCAAAGTTGAGAATTTTTTGTTGAAATTTGATTTTTATGTCGAGATTTCGAGTTAGGATTTGGTATTATAAAAGAGAACGTTCAAAGTCCTTCAGCATCTTCTTAGTGTCGTGAATTGGGGTTGATTCACGACTAACTAGGTAGATACTGATCATTCATAGATTTAAAACAGTTTAGAAAAATATAAAAACATTTATTTTACTATGTACAAATATGAGATTAAGACGATTGAAATTAATGAAGGAAATAATCAATAAAGAATTAATGAATTAAATAATTGAAGAATCGCTCCTAGACTAGTTATTGATTGAATGAATAATTTTAAAAAGATCTTTACTTACAATACATATCGGCATTTACATTTAAGAAACATTTTCCTTCTATCTAATATCTGATCTTCCAAACTCCCCCCATAGCCCTCACTAGCTGCGTGCACGGCAGAACACTAAACTCGACTACTAGATCGAACTATCAGTGGCCTTTTTGAAAACTCTTGTTTATGTTCTGTTGAGGACAAGTTGTGTCTCAAAATAAAATATCTTCGCTCACGTACTGAATTGTAGAAGGTAAAACGGTTACCCACGTATTGAATGACAATGAAATATTTTAATGTACAGGATGTTCCATATATTTTTGACAATACCCCCCCGTTCAAAATCGCGCGCCTCGAGCGATTATATTAAAACCAACTGACAATTCGATACAGGTTTACAAAAATTAAAACCATGTAAATATAAATATACAAATAAATATGCGCAGAAGAAGTCTGCTTGCACCATCTCCATTTGAATTATTCTCCTCCTTGCTGCCTTTTCCATCTTTGACTGGTTCATTTCGGTTCCATTCCACTGTACCATGGTTCATCGTTGCCTGGGTACAATAATTGGCTCATCAGTTTAGTCAGGCTTGGATTGGCTTGGCTGGACCAGGTATGGTATGACCCAAACATACTGGACAAACTGTATTTGACATCAATCTGCCTGCCGGGACTGGACATGGATTTGCCTGCCGGGACTTGGCATGGATTGGTCCTGTTGGCCTCCATTTTGGCTCTGCTTCCCTGTATTTGGCATGTATCGGCCTGCTGGGACTTGGCATGGCTTGGTCCGGTTGAACTCCATTTTGGCTCTGCTTCCCTGTATTTGGCGTGTATCTGCCTGCCGGGACTTGGCATGGCTTTACTGGACATTGGCACTGCTTGGTACGGTTGGATACCCTATTTTGGCTCAGCTTTACTAGACAACATGGAGCTTGACATGGTAGAACTTGGCTCTGCTCTATCTCATTAAATGTGAGAAGGCTTTACTCGACATGGCTGTGAAAACTGTGGCTTCATCACGATTCACCTGGGGATTCTCTTGGAGTGGTACAAGGCTGAAGACTCTTCCGCGTTCCTTACAGGAGGTACAGTTCCTATAATACAAAAATAAAAGTTTAGGTAAACATACTGCTATCATCTAATCTTACAACAAATACCGTGCCCCAAAATATATCAAATACCAATCAACCTTATTTTTATTGAAACATTATTATACCAGTATATGTCACCAATTCAATTTCAAAATACTTTTTCAAATTTTTCGACATCAATATATAATTATTACACTATACTCATACTTTCATTTTCGAAGTATACCAATTTTCACATTATCCATTTATCCTTGCTATTCTTATTCTCTTTTACAACAAATAAAAATACCACCATTTCTCACAATACGAGGCTAATTTTGTGATGCGATACCCTGAAATTCTTTGCCTAGGATTAGATACAGAATATCACAAAACAATTTCACATTCGCTTTTCACATTAAACAATATTCATTCAATTCTTTTCAACCCCATTCGTTACTTCTTACTCACTAAAACACTGTGCACAGTTTTATTATTGATTTCATACTTCACCCTTTAAATTATATTGACATGTCGGCCATTGCCTACAACCTTATGTCGTTTTCCTACGAACTCTTCTTTTTCTATAAGTTCCAAATCGCTGAAAAGGCTTATAGTGTACACACATAGCTTTCAATCTACATGAATCACATCTGTTTTCGCATTTTTTGTAGATCCTAGTTTTACTCTATAAGTAACTGGATTCAACTTCTCTCATCATATGTATTCCTACAACATAAAATAAATCATCATAGAATCAATACGAGTTTCAATCGTGAGTTCATTGTCAAATTATCTGACAAAACTGTTTATTTACAATACAACAAAGATTCAACGAACTCCTTTTTCATGAGCTTACTCAATACGACTTCCAATAATAGCGACTTAATCGTCAAATTCTCTGACAAAACCATATACCATATAATATACCATATAAAGGAAAACAAATTCCTCTCTCATTATTCTGGCAACTCGTATACCTACTGCACCTATTGGGTAGGTAAACTCCAAAATAATAGTGCATCTCCATGCATTCTCTAAGCTCATGTCTTGTGATTCTTGAAAAAAAATCCATATGGTGCCACGACTTCTGGAAAGGCAGCGGCCGTACCTTTCTTTCTTGCATTTGCCATCATACTGATCTCTGCTAGGGGCTAGGGGGAAGCTGAAGATTCAGTGTAAAGTAGTAATAAATTTGTAACTACACGTAATTACTCTCATAAACTCGAAATATAACAATTTCACACAAATTATTCTTGTAAAAATCAATAGGGAAAACAACAAAATTCAAATAATTATGCTGAAAATAAATCGTTAGAACTTAACATCAATTAGCATTTTTATTTAATCTTCATAAAATTCTCTGGAGTTTATTGCGTACAAAATAGCGTACTTTCGTCAAATAATATTTTTGTTTAGAAATGCTATTGTTGCACAATACTTGGGAGAGATTCATTCAGAAACAAAACATATGGATCAGCAATTTCTACCTAGTTGTACCGGATCTAGGTCAAGTTCAAAGTCTATGAACTTCAAGCTAAACAACTATATTGAGTTGATTGTACCACTATTCAAATTTATAACAAAATAAAAATTGGTTCATTATGAAGAATGAATCCACAAACTAAACCAAGGCAGCCTCCACCACTTGTCGTGAATTGGAGTTGATTCACGACTAACTAGGTAGATACTGATCATTCATAGATTTAAAACACTTTAGAAAAATATAAAAACATTTATTTTACTATGTACAAATATGAGATTAAGACGATTGAATTAAATGAAGGAATTAATGAATTAAATAATTAATGAATCAAAGAATTAATGAATCTCTCCTAGACTGGTTACTTTTATATAAATTATTTTAGAAAGATCTATACTTACAATACATATTGGTTCAAACAGTTTATGAACATTTTCCATTTATTTACTATCGAATCTTCCAAACTCCCCCCATAGCCCTCACTAGCTGCGGGCACGGCAGAACACTAACCTCGACTACTAGATCGAACTATCAGTGGCCTTTTTGAAAACTCTTGTTTATGTTCTGTTGAGGACAAGTTGTGTCTCAAAATAAAATATCTTCGCTCACGTACTGAATTGTAGAAGGTAAAACGGTTTCCCACGTATTGAATGACAATGAAATATTTTAATGTACAGGATGTTCCATATATTTTTGACATTAGTATCAATCAGTGAGGAAATACCATTTTTGTCACCATTTGATTTTGTACAGTATCATGAAAGCTGGAGCTCAATTGCGAAATTCTCAGAAATTAACTTGAGAGCACCATTAGGGTTAGATGGAAGATGTAGATGATGAAGTTTTTCTTTGAAAATATATTTATGCCATAAGAAACAACTGAGAGACCGGGAAAGAAAGTTCCCCATGATTTTATTCCTGAGTATTTGGAGGTTGGAGTTTTGAAGGTCTTGCTGAGAAATTTAATTCTGTATATAATAATGAATCCTGGTTGATTGGTAGTCGATAAGTCTGAAGATTAACAGCAACGAGATGAAGTTTTCCTTGAAGAAAACGAAACCAAAATAACCTAGTGTTCTCTGGTGTTGAAGTTATGTCAAACAGTTAGTTAAAACAGGATCGAGAAGCTATTGTAATATTGTATAATATATCAATTGAAACTGAAAAAAATTACTTTCTCGTTCTCCTACTGGCAAATAATACTTCTAATAAGTTGTTACCTCAACATGCCTACAAAATTCATGTCTCGGTGACAAAACTTTCTATTTTTGTATCTAAAGTTGCCTCCCTGGATCATTTTTGTATTAGACGTATGCTAAATAATTTATTATGTACTACAATTAACTTTCAAAATATTAGAGCCAACATGACGTTATATTAATGAATAAATATATTTCATATGGTGCCAATTTTATTGAATACAATTCTGAAATGCAAAAATGTTGATTGTATCAGTTTAAACAAGTTGCATTGCAATAAATAGTAGTTGAGATTGCCCGATCTTCAAAAGTTCTAGTTGTCATAATGCATTCATCGAAAGATAGGGAGTGGAATTATTTTCCAAATTTTATATGAAAACAAAAATGTAAAACGGGCCATTAGGATATTACTACACTTTCATTATTATCATATTCAAACGAAAGGAAAATAGAAGTCCTGCAAAGTTCAGGAAATGTCGTTGGAATCTACTGAAAGATGACAGGAACGAGTATTATTTTTAAATTCCTGCTGGCAGAAAGCTTTGGGGGATTCCTTCCTTGAAAATGAATTCCAATGCTTTTTCTCTTCTTGAAAAATTGACTCTTAATAAAAAATATTATGACGACCTGTTGGTGGTAGGTCATTCTTTTATAAAACTACCAAAGAGGAGACAGAATAAAAAAATTGAATCACATCATAAAGGTACCTAATATCCAGTGAAAAGCAGAAGTATACAAAATCGAAAACTTGGTATTTTTGATTATCAAGACAAACACCTCATCCAATCAAAAAACATGGTATCTTAGCGGAATAATCAGTTACATGTTATAAATAATATGAGTTATAGCTAGGAAAAAGTTTTCCACAAACTCCTTCATTGACTTTTTTATCTGGTCAAATTTACAAGTTTCGTTCAAAATAACAGAACAGAAATATGACAATACATACACTGGAATGGTTTGAGTAATTTTGGTAATATAATAATGATCACTAGATGAGTGACGCAGCTGAGAGATAGTAATTCAATGATCACAGCTAGTTCTCTCTTTGGTTGATTCTAGTTGGTCTTTATTTCAATGAAACTGGTGTTTTCATCATCAGAAGATGTTTCCTATTTTTGAGGATACCCTAAACCTAAAGTAAGTTAATGCAGGAACGAAAGGTAAGGTAATGGAAAGTTACGGTTCACAAAAACGTGAAGTAGAATATAAGTTTTATAAATGATAGTGAGTTTGAATTTATTATGTTAGCTGTACTACAATGGCAACTGGCACAAGACAAACGATACACATTCTGTATTTGGAATTCGACTATGGTTAAATTATAAATTCACAGAATTGTCATCCATATTTTTTCAGATTTCCACTCTTTTCAATTTTCAAACCGTCCAACTGACAACTGAAGTATAAAGTGTACCAAAATCAATCTAGATTTTGTATGATTTACACCAGTCATCTTCACTCGAAATACATATTTTTTGATTGACTAGAGGTAAGAGCACAATGCAGAAAGTTATTAGTTTGTCAACTTTCGTTATCATACCTTACCTTACGTTTTATCATCGACCTGTCTACACGATTCCAATAGTTTTAATTTCTTCTGTTCTTGCGTTACCTCATCTTACGTTTACATGAATTGAGGTTAGTTCATGTAATCGTGAGGTATGGTAACGCAATAAAGGCCGAGACACACTCCCACCATTCCGATCCGACCCCGATCCGATGGTGTCCTGAGTTATCGGATCGGTGTGGTATCAGCAAGGGTGGGCACACATTCCTTGAAGAATTACGGACCTGCCCACTAAGACCGTGGGGCCGTTACTAGAGTATCTCGCAAGGGAGGCCAGGATTCGACTTGGCGTTGAAACCGAGTGTTGGCTGATGGCAAAAGTCAACACCTGGTATACAATTTACTGTCCTTATTCCTTCTCCTTCCTAGATAAAGAAAGAAGAAAATTTATGTAATTAGATAAAGACGGAAAATACATACATAGTTAAAAATTTCAAAACCTTTTGAATTTGAATTTTGATTTCATGTCAATTGATTAGTAAATCATTTATTTAAAATAACTGAAATTTCCAAATCAATGGAATTGAATTGCATCGACAACGACATGACATCACAATCTAATAAGATGCACTCTGTCAGATTGATACGCCAAACCAAAAATCCAATTCATTGCCACTACTCGATTATCTTCAACCCGAATCAACGTCGTTACGCCACTGAGCTTCGTCGACATAATTGATACGGGCTTGTAAGTCTTAAAATCAAAACCTCTTGTATAAATTCTGGCAAAAGTCGGAGGGGTGCAATGAATAATTCAAGCGGTTTTGTACGAATCATTACTCGAGTCATGCTGTTGGTACGGTGAACACTTTGTTCGCGCTGTATCCACTGACTCTTCATCTTTTTCCTGGCCCCCGCTTATTTATGTAAGCACACGCGGAAATCTCCGTCATCTATCTAAACACGTTGACAGTTTTTCTTGAAATTGTTTACGAGTCGCGAGAGACGCAATGGAAATTGAGAACGGGATTAATTGTTCAGGCATGAAGTGGGCCAGGAAGAAGTTGCCCCTTCGACGAATCGGAAAATTGTAGGTAGCCATTTTTTCAAAAGAACAGAAATTATTTTATGGTCTCAAAATATGAAGAGAAAATTTCCCAATGATATATACCGGGTGTCCGCGGAAAGTGGCTCGCCCCTATAACGTTTTCGGTTATGAAGGTAATGGAATGAAATTTGGAGAATCTATATAAGCTCAAAACTGCATATTTTGACAAATAACTCAGCTTCTTGTAGCTTCCGTTATCACCAGAAGTGGCATGAACTTTCGACTTTCAAATGAGACACCCTGTATATATTCACTTATTTTTTCTTCATATGATTTAATGAATTGAACCATGTGTAACTTGTGACATTTAGTAACCAAATGATATTTTTATTTTTATTCTAGGGTGCTTTGGATATCTTTAAATCACTAATTTCATTCCAAAATTTTGAGAATAATTCTACTGCACTATTTTTTAGCAAAACGTACCTGCTATGCAAAATATCACTACTAAGTTTCTATTGAGTATTTTTTTTTCAAATGGTAACATGGCGCCTCGTCGGTTTAGGAAAATAGATCATTTGATTACGATTAATTTGATACATTATTAGGTTTCAAACAAACCTACGTTAAAAAACTCCAAAAGATTACTTCAAAAATGTCTCAAAATGAAGGATCTAGGAGATTAAAACACAACTAATAAAATAAAATCAATCTAAAAACTAATAACATATTTTCTCGTATGAATATTATCATTAACATGTTCTTTGAATAATTACAAAATAAATACCCAATTTACTTCTGCAGAAGCGCAGTAAAATAAGCAGTCGACCTCCTTAATGATTTTGTTTCATCAGTTGTTTTTGTCAAAGGTTACTCAATGCATTCAAATCTCATTTTAATATAAGTGCGGCACCAAATTAATTGTAATTAGAGCTAGAGGAAGAAATTGTTTTGGATTATTCAGGGTATACCAAAAATTAGTGATATATCAAATAATTTTTTTAATAGAACATTTTTGATAGGGTAGTCAAAAAATAATATGATTTCATATAAGGCACTACGTTCCCAACTCTACCTTTCTCGAGTCCTTTAATTTTGTTGTGAAAATTTCACACCGCTATTTTTGAGCCAATCAGAGTCTATTTTTGTATGGTTACCATAGTAACCCAAAATCTATCCAGAAATGTGTATCCTATTGCATTTAGAATATGTAGTCAACAAAAGCAAATCATCGTTCATGATGTGTGGAACTGCTTTTGAAAAAACAAGGAGACTGCCACCGAAAGTCATGTTCTGACTTTACACCGCGATCATGAGACCCAGAATCACATATGGCTCACTTTTGTGGTTGCCCAAGAGGAAACAGAGAAAGACGAAACCCAACCTTAAAAATACAGAGTATTGCCTGTCTGTGCATCACGAGCGCTATGAATAAATAACACTCCAACTGCTGCCACGGAAATTATCCTAAACCTTCCACCTTCAGACATCACAGTCACGGGGGAGGCGAGGATGAGTGCATACAGACTTAAACAATTAGGTAATTGGAAAACCAATTCACGAACTGGGTACACCAAAATCATCCATGGAGTAAATTTTACCGAACTGGACTACATGCTACCACAATACTCATACGAAAAAAAAACCTTTCAAACCACAGCTCAAGTGGAATGAATGGGACTCGGCAGTAGAATCACTGGTATACAGATGGTTCAAAAACAGATGTAGGAACAGGAGCAGGAATATATGTGGTGGGGTCAAAAGGGAACGTAATAGTTTCACTTAGCAATAACACCACAGTATTCCAAGCTGAGACACACACCATAAGGACATGAATACAGATGAATCTAGAAAGTGGGTATGAAATAAAACACAACTTCATTCTATCTAACAGACAGCCCACTAAACATGTAATGTTACAAAATATTGCCACAATATTATGTATGACTTACCATCGTAAAATGATAATATAATATTTCATAAGGCTCAATGCTATATTTAAGTTTTTAACATAACAGAAGAAACTACAGACAAGTTGTTTGTAAGTTATAAAGCAAGCTATTGATTGAGTTTCAAGTGCAATGTTACATGATCCATAAAAGTTCATTGTAAATGCAACATTACAGAAACTATCTACGAACAATGTGAGTGCAAGTTACATTTGGAACTATCGAACAAATTCAAATCCCAATGTTGCACTGAGTTTGAAATTCCATGATATTTACAACCACACATGAGCTAACTACAAACAATATTGACAGTATTTAGAAAACACAATACGTTTTCAATTTTCGATTGCATCATCGCAGAAATATACGAAATGATACGCTAGGACAGTTTAAAATGGTTAGTATAAACTTCAAATAATATTTCATCTATCAGGAAACCAACCAATTTTGAATTTCCCGGTCTTGATGAGATGCCACCTAACGGGGCGACACCCAGTCACCCAGATCCCAGAAAAGCACGCGCCTCGCGCCATTATGCTATTGTAAATTTTTTTTGTTGATGTGTGTCGTGCTGTTGTGCCTTTGCGTTAGTTTCGTTTTGGATACTTTCATTCGTTCTTAGTTCTTAACCTAGGTACCTTAGTAAAGTACATATTTTGTTTTGCAATTTGTTTTGCAAATTTGTTTTTTGATTAAGAGTTCAATGAGTGTTGAAACAGCATAATGGATATTGCTAATAAATTTAAGACATCTTCATGTAAGGTAAGGCGATACATCATTTATTATTTTAGGTTAGGATGGTCTGGTATGTTCATTATGCGTTTAGTAGGAAAATGTTTTTTTCTCATTATATTGCGAATAAATCTGTTAGTAGTGTCAATTTGAAAGGTACTTTTACATTTGTAAATGATGTGGAATACTTTTACATTTCGATTTTAGTTATATTTTAGATATATTGGTGGCTTGAATGAAAAGTTTTGTCTTTAACGTTTTTTCTCAAATCATTGTGCCATGTTTTACAATTGGACCAGCAAAAAAGACAATTTCAGAATCAAAGATTTGAAATCTATACACATTTTAAAATTTGAGTCAATTCAATTTGAATATAAAGCAAATATGTAAGCACATTAGTGTTATAATCAAGGAAAATTAAGTTCACTTGTACATTCTTCATTGAAATAAGACCATGTTGAGTTGACTAATTATATATTTATTTATAATATTTTGGTTCCAGATGCTGTAAGAAATTCATTTCCATGCATCAGAGATGATGGATGCATTTGAAATAAATGTGATGGCTTGGCTACAATTCGCAAAAACACGTTACTTGTAGGGTTAGGTACTAGATCAAGTTGTCGATATTTAAGCTGCACATTCAATTCAATGATTTGTTTGTTTCAGGTACCTGATAAGGCCAAACAGATTTTTTTTTATTTTGACTTTTTAATATGAGTACTTATTTGGTTTTTTTGTGATATTTTAATTAAAGGTTTCATTATCAAATTTTTGTCTTTTTGACCCCCAAGACCTAAATGGACATTTAAATTATTAGGTGTCATTTCTTTGGGTTTTCAGTACTTGTTTCTAAAAACTAAAAAATGATTATTCTGATTTCCATAGAGGACACATCAATACTGAATGATATTTTCCAAGATATCAAAACTGATCTGTCTCCCATGAAGTTTGCATTCATTTTCTATCAATACTAGTAAAGTAGTGAAAATCCAAAAATTCTTCAGTAGCGAACAGACCTACAGGAACGTAATTTATGAAATCTTGTTGTTATGTTATGGAAAGGAATAGACAAGATTGATGGTAATTTGCTGCTATATAACAATATTGGATATTATTTTCTACTAATTTATATTCAATATTGCGGTAACCTTGCTGCAATTACCAATTATAAAAGATTACATCCATCAATCAATTTCAGTAGTTGCTGTCATTTTTAATATCACATTTGCAATTTTCCTGTATATTATATGCATGGCCGCTGAGACCATAATTTCGAAGGTTCCTTCGACATCTAGAAAAGTGAATAGAGCTATTTCTTTTCGCCATAGTGTCCTCCAGCCTAGACACCAATTGTTGCAAAGCCGTCTCGCACGAGTTTCCTGTTAAAGAGGCATGCTGGTTTTCATGTTAAGGCCAGTCTATAAGAGCAACCTCTCGTATGTCCGTTTCTATCAGTTTTTCTAGCCCCTTCAATAGGAAGGATTTTTGGTCTGCAATCCTTGTTTTGTCCAAGTTACGGAATGAAGACCGCAATCATAGATTTTCAGGTTTGTGGTATCCAGCCAAGTGATAGGCTCATCCTATAGAGTCTGAATAGTTCAGATGCTTGATCTTCAATTCCCTGCTGTAGTTGAACAGAAAATATTCCATCTGGTTAAGGCGATCTATATGTGCTAAAAGAGTATATTATTGCCCATATTACTTTCGGATAGTCAGCCCTGTTCGCCCTTAGTTGAAGGTTGGGAGGGTTTTTATTGTTGGGATTTGTGACAATGGTAGATCCTGAAAAGTGTATACAGGGTGTTATTTGAGTACGTGGCCAAACTTAAAGGGGTGATTCTTTGAATGATTCTAAGACGAAAAGTTCATATAAACATAGGTCCGGTAATGCTTCGTTTTCAAGATACAGGGTGTCAAATTTTTTAAAAGAAATCGTTTTTGTCGTAAATATCTTAATAACCCTTCAACCGATTTTATTGAAATTTGGCAGTGTTATTGAAGGTCGTAAAGGGCGAATTTAACCCTAGCTATATCAAAATTATCATGTCCAGTGGCGTCCCGGAAGGCACTGTAACCAATATTTTTGACAGAAAACATGTGCGCCACTGATTTTTTTGCAATTTTTGTATTTGTTTCACATTGAGAAACTGAAATTACAACTTTTTTATATCTAGAATTTTTTTCGTATCTTGCTTTGTTTTTGAGAAAAAACATAAAAATCACTTCATTGCACATCCCTGTGACAACACAATAAAACATTTCAACTACTAAACCATCAAAAACTGGGGTCTTACTAATATTTTTTCATATCAATACTCTATTCTAGTCTTAGAATTTTCTATCAAAATTAATGCAATGAAAAAAAATATGTATGTATGAATTGCAGCACTTGCCTTCGGTTCGTGCTGCAAAATGGGCTCATTGTTGTCCATGAACATGCAATAAAGACATTTTTATTTATGAATAAACAATTAATATTACATGGAAGTCATGTTTTAATTTTTTTTCGCTCATATTACCTGTTTTCGATGAAACAAATAATGTTGTTATGTATTACTGCAGTGTTTTGAAACTAAAGTAAGAGGGCCATGGAAGGAACAACAAATGTTCAAACAAATTTAACTTCATAACTGTCACAAATTGAAACGGTACATACGTAATTATTTGATAGTAATTATTTGAAGTGTTTTCAAGAGTTTTGAAATAGAAAATTTGTTACTGATATCTGATATGGTTTACAAACTCGGAAATGGCCGATATGCATTTTGTCTATGGAATGGCCCAAGGCAATTCCAGAGCGGCTAGACGCATTTATCAAGAAAGATATCCTCATCGATATGTTCCAAATAGGCAATCATTTGTGAGAACACATGAAAGGCTGTGCGAATCAGGCACCTTTCAAAGGTCGGCTGCTCTTATTGGGAGACCTGCAACGGTAAGAACAGTGGCGCTGGAGGAAGAAGTTTTACATGAAGTTGAGCGTTGCCCCGATACAAGCACACGCAAAATTGCACAACAATTAAACATTTCTCACTTTACTGTATGGAAGATTTTGAAAGAGTACCAACTGTATCCTTACCACATACAGCGTGTTCAAGCGTTATTTCCTGCGGATTTTCCCAAGCGAGTTGTTTATACTACGTGGCTTTTGCAACAACAGGTTGCATCTCCGACATTTTTATCCAGTATATTATTTACCGATGAAGCGTGTTTTTCCCACAATTTAATTATGAACTTTCATAACAACTATATCTGGGCAGAAGAAAATCCCCATGCGGTTATAGAAAATAATTATCAACAGGAGTTTTTCGTGAATGTCTGGGTTGGTATTGTTGGCGATTATCTCATTGGACCTCATTTTTTACCCCCGAGATTAAATGGTCAAGAGTATCGTCATTTTTTGGAATTTGTATTACCTGTACTACTAGAAAATGTCCCACTGGCAGTAAGAGGATCAATATGGTTCATGCACGATGGGGCTCCACCTCACTTCAGCATAGTAGCACGTCAATTTCCGAATGAAACTTATGGAGAAAACTGGATCGGTCGCGCAGGTCCACAGTCATGGCCGCCCAGGTCACCGGATTTAAATCCCTTGGATTTTTTTCTTTGGGGACATTTAAAGTCCCTCGTTTATAAAACTCCAGTCAACACTGAAGAAGAATTAATCCAACGAATACGGGATTCATGTGATCAGATAAGACATACGCCGGAAATATTTCAACGTGTTCGGGAATCGATGTTGAGACGAGTTAATGCTTGCATTGAAGTTGAAGGAGGACATTTTGAGCAACTATTGTAAGTTTTGTGTTAGTTATTATTGAATGTATTGTTACAGAAACAAATTGCCTAGGTACAATTTTTGTTTCAGTGTGGTTTTAATAAAGGGTGTTTCTTGTTTGATGTTGCTTTGGCATTTCCGGCGTTACCACTATGCACGCACTGGCCAAATGAAACAAACAATTGAGCATAACAGATTCACCTGTAATCATTAAAACCCTATAAAAACAATTTTTTATTGTGTTGTGCCAGGGACGTGCAATGAAGTGATTTTTATGTTTTTTTCTCAAAAACAAAGCAAGATACGAAAAAAATTCTAAAAATAAAAAAGTTGTAATTTCAGTTGCTCAATGTGAAACGAATACAAAAATTGAAAAAAAATCAGTGGCGCACATGTTTTCTGTCAAACATATTGGTTACAGTGCCTTCCGGGACGCCACTGGACATGATAATTTTGATATAGTTAGTGTTAAATTCGCCCTTTACGACCTTCAATAACACTGCCAAATTTCAGTAAAATCGGTTGAAGGGTTATTAAGATATTTACGACAAAAACGATTTCTTTTAAAAATTTTGACACCCTGTATCTTGAAAACGAAGCATTACCGGACCTATGTTTATATGAACTTTTCGTCTTAGAATCACTCAAAGAATCACCCCTTCAAGTTTGGCCCCGTACTTGAATAACACCCTGTATATTGAGTTGTTTCTTCAATTGTTTCTATCCCAGTACCTGTGTGGCCTCCAGTGAATTTTTTGGAAGTCACCACTAGATTCATGGGGTTTTTAGAGAGGGTTCTACTGCCGAATAAAATAGTTCTACAAGGTCGGTTAACGAACTAAGTCGAATCCCCCCCCCCATTCAAATCTGTTTATCTACTTTATTTGCCATCCTTTACATCCTCTTGAAATTGTCAAATTCTCACAGGGCAACAAATTATTGTTAATATTGGAATACATTTTGAAAACCTTTATTTCGCAAATTATTTTATTTGTAAAACTACCTTGTTGAAATAGTTAAAATCGCCGATAACTGAAGAAAGGTAAAAAAATGGTATTTTTTATATTTTTGACAATGTAGCTTTCAGCGCTCTAGGTCGAAACTTGGATAATTATTCGGTAAAAATCATAAACATCTCAGTCAGAATAATTTATTCAATCGAGAAAATATGTATTTTGTTGAACTAATTCCCAGCAATATTGTCGATTATTTGCCGTAGCTCTGGGGATTTTCTATCGACGTGACAACCCAGCGACGGCGAAAGGACCCATCCTCGAACCCTATAACAAAGCCGATGTCGTTGAGTCGAGACACAAGAGAAACGAAAGAGAATTGCCGCCGTCACCGGTAACAAATGAGTTCGTCTTTCCAAAGAAAACACCACATAATGCTGGACGCAGGTAGCGAAACTTCCAACGCCAACTTCGTGAATTGCTCCCATTAGTCTCCATCCAGTGGGCCGTGCAATCAGTATGGATGTCGTGAGAGGGGACAAATGAAGAGTTATGGATTCCTAACTGCACCGGAGGATGTTAAGTGGGAAGAAAGTAAACGATTGATATGACAGTGAAATGCACTTTTTGTCAACGCCTTCACATTTACAATACGTGGCAGGATGTTGATTACGGTTAGAATGTCGTTAATATTAATGTTAATCTTCGTGCTATTTGGTTTCTATGAGGGCCCTAACAAATTGATTGCACCGATCCAGAGGAACTGGAAGCTGAATCATTCAAGATGTATTTTTCTTCAATACAAAATAAGGTGTTGTGAACATTCGTATAATAAGCATTTATCACTCAGTTTGACTTCAAAAGCTCCGTTTATCAAACTGAAGATTGAAGAAAACAGAAATCTTTGGGAGATCGTTTGCTAACGAACAGTCGTTACCGACCGATGATGAACCCTTTACTCCCATAAACACCTACTGCGTAGGCTTATTATGGCAAGTACCTGTCAGAAAACAACTACTCCCCTGGCCAAAACCACGACGGGTATTGAATTATATCTAATAGCTACTTGTGCAACGTTCCTCAAAACATCAGAGGACGCAATTGCAAGTGCCCTCTATGACCAACCAGCGGAATTATGTTTCGATATGGACAGGGTGACCACCTGCAGACTAGTTTCGAGGTTCTTGCCTCTCATCAGTGCAAGGGCAGGTCAACACAGACAGCACTGAAGCCATCTGTTCTCCGTCCAAACCAATACACACTCCGCTGATTAGTCAATTCTGGTTCACGAGATGGAAGCAGTTTCTAGGCCGCTCCACCTAGTGAGCAGAGGAAGAACACTCCGAATCTCCGGGTTGAGAGATCCAATCGAAGAAAACAGAAATCTTTGGGAGATCGTTTGCTAACGAACAGTCGTTACCGACCGATGATGAACTCTTTACTCCCATAAACACCTACTGCGTAGGCTTATTATGGCAAGTACCTGTCAGAAAACAACTACTCCCCTGGCTAAGACCACGACGGGTATTGAATTAAATCTAATAGCTACTTGTGCAACGTTCCTCAAAGCATCAGAGGACGCAATTGCAAGTGCCCTCTATGACCAACCAGCAGAATTATGTTTTGATTTGGACAGGGTGACCACCTGCAGACTAGTTTCGAGGTTCTTGCCTCTCATCAGTGCAAGGGCAGGTCAACACAGACAGCACTGAAGCCGTCTGTTCCCCGTCCAAACCAATACACACTCCGCTGATTAGTCAATTCTGGTTCACGAGATGGAAGCAGTTTCTAGGCTTTGAGGAACGTTGCACAAGTAGCTATTAGATTTAATTCAATACCCGTCGTGGTCTTAGCCAGGGAAGTAGTTGTTTTCTGACAGGTTCTTGCCATAATAAGCCTACGCAGTAGGTGTTTATGGGAGTAAAGGGTTCATCATCGGTCGGTAACGACTGTTCGTTAGCAAACGATCTCCCAAAGATTTCTGTTTTCTTCGATTGAATCTCTTAACCCGGAGATTCGGAGTGTTCTTCCTCTGCTCACTAGGTGGAGCGGCCTAGAAACTGTTTCCATCTCGTGAACCAGAAATGACTAATCAGCGGAGTGTGTATTGGTTTGGACGGGGAACAGATGGCTTCAGTGCTGTCTGTGTTGACCTGCCCTTGCACTGATGAGAGGCAAGAACCTCGAAACTAGTCTGCAGGTGGTCACCCTGTCCAAATCAAAACATAATTCTGCTGGTTGGTCATAGAGTGCACTTGCAATTGCTTTGAGAAACGTTGCACAAGTAGCTATTAGATTTAATTCAATACCCGTCGTGGTCTTAGCCAGGGGAGTAGTTGTTTTCTGACAGGTACTTGCCATAATAAGCCTACGCAGTAGGTGTTTATGGGAGTAAAGGGTTCATCATCGGTCGGTAACGACTGTTCGTTAGCAAACGATCTCCCAAAGATTTCTGTTTTCTTCGATTGAATCTCTTAACCCGGAGACTCGGAGTGTTCTTCCTCTGCTCACTAGGTGGAGCGGCCTAGAAACTGCTTCCATCTCGTGAACCAGAATTGACTAATCAGCGGAGTGTGTATTGGTTTGGACGGGGAACAGATGGCTTCAGTGCTGTCTGTGTTGGACTGCCCTTGCAATGATGAGAGGCAAGAACCTCGAAACTAGTCTGCAGGTGGTCACCCTGTCCAAATCAAAACATAATTCTGCTGGTTGGTCATAGAGGGCACTTGCAATTGCGTCCTCTGATGCTTTGAGGGACGTTGCACAAGTAGCTATTAGATTTAATTCAATATCCGTCGTGGTCTTAGCCAGGGGAGTAGTTGTTTTCTGACAGGTACTTGCCATAATAAGCCTACGCAGTAGGTGTATATGGGAGTAAAGGGTTCATCATCGGTCGGTAACGACTGTTCGTTAGCAAACTGAAGATTGTTCAGTTACTCACCGACCAAGAGTAATTCGAATCTTTTCAGCAATACACTAATAACTCATGGAAACTCAAAAAAATTCCAAACATGTTTGTTTTACAGAAAAGTATATTTAATTAATAACAAGTAATCTTGTCAGTAACGCATCATAATATTTTTGATTTGCCTATCTGGAAAAAATAGGTTAGAGGTGAGATTGGTGTAATGGAATTTTTCTCTATAATGTTCATGTTCTTCCTAGCACACAGTCAATAATCTTGATGGTGTAAACTGCTCCAAGTCTTAAAAGCTATTTGTCAGTACAACAACAATAAGTGACCTTACTGTGTAATATCTCTGACAATTCAACGATATAATGGAATATATACCACTTGGTATTTCCATTTTGGTTACAGCTATATCATAGTGGATTGTATTGACGAAAAGAGAATTTGGAGAGATCATCACTATAGCAATATTGCAATTTCACACCGAAATGGCATAATGTATTAACTCCGACGTCCAGATTTGTTGCTGAGGACTTAATAAACAAAAATTAACAAATCTGAATCAACTCATTGCAACCCTATTTTCTAAAAAGTTGAATAAAAAGGAGCAATGCAGACGGCAGCTCTTCGTCGGTAGGCACTATGGGCTCGTTTATACTTTATAACAGAATTATATCATTGAACAGTAACATAATGGTCACAAGAATAAGAGGGGCGCCACAGCAACTTTTAATATGTCTATGTCAAAGAGTACTTACTTGGAAAGTTGAGCAACCGAACAATGACAATTCAGATGTTATAACCAAACTGTAAGATACTTTACCATACGATGTTGTCAAGTTGAAGTGTTATTCAATAAATAAATTAAAAATAAATAAACACACAACCATTGAATATGAATTAATTCTCACTGGTCAGAGTAACAGTTTCCAAAAATAACACTGTGATTCTAATAATATTCAATATTCGATATCTGTTGCATTTGAGGTTAAATTCATTACATGTAAGATTTTATTAGAAAATCAATTCTCCCAGCGCATAGTACTATGTGGTAGTTCACAGATAGTAGTCGAAAATTTTAAACCTGAACCGGAGAATATCAATATTGAATATGAATTCATAATGAAAACTGAAATGGTAGGATTTCATCCTATATAAAAAAATTGTTGTTCCTCTGGTGACACCAACGTGAAGATTTTGGGCTTGGTCCTTGGCCAACCAAGACTGGAGTGATGGGGAAAGGGAGTTTACGAAGACTATCAATGAAGAAGGCTTTATCTTATCTGACAGCAATCAGCATTTTATCAGGCAAAACAAGGCATTCTACACTTCGGGCAAATGAGCTATACTGGAGCCATAATACCACAAATATCCACAACAGGAAGACGTGGGGCTTAACCAAAGCTTGGGACATACCCCACAAGACAAGAACCGTGACAATTCCCTGGTTTAAATTCCTCCGGGTACAACAACGCTATGAATGTTTTTCAGTGAATAACTGTTATAACCAGTCGCTAGCATAAAAACGCTGGAAAGACAAGTTGGAAAACTCACCTTTCGTGAAGGGTTTTATCTTATAGAAAAAAAGATGTCGGCGTGGTAGAAAGTTTTCAAACGCCAAATTGTAGTTACTGTCCAAGATAGGCATCTATCAAAAGCCAGGACTTTGGAGCTGATGTTGAGATGAGTATAACGGAATATCCACAAAGTATCACTTTACAAATTCAGGAATCGTCAGCCGAACAAAACCAGGAACTGCTGTATGGCATGACACGTGAAGCTTTCACCAATTCTTCCATCAGACTACTCGTCTCTCAGTCGGAAACGAAATCCAACATGAAGATTTTTTCATCTAGGAAGTTAGAGTACCAACATTCAGATATTTAAATATTTGCATGTTCCATGTATAACCGACCAATCTGACCAGCTTGAAAATAATGGTGTGTTTGCTTGTCTCTGACCAGACACCCCAAAAGCTAATTTGGCTACACTGATAGCTGACCGTTGAAATATCATCGGACAGCTGACAAATAAAAATAAACGTAAACACGAAAGCAAACAAAACATTTGGTTAATAATCACATTAAACCCTAAAAATTAGAACAGAGACAATAATTTGAAAACACTCCTTATGAACCTTCTCAATAACCAGAACTCAGACATACATATGAAGCACTCACGAAAATTCGTTTGAAGACAACATTGAATGCCAAAGTGAGTAGGATATATTTTCTTTCGAAGTAAATTTTTATTCCCCTTTAAACATTTTTAGATCGACACTTGCAAAGCGTAAAACAGAACACACTTTTCCAGTGCAGAAATACAAGTGCTTCTCTGAAAACCGAACAGGACCACAACGTATACAATTTCAATGAGAACAAGTCGAAAATGGAAAAGTTATGATTTATTCTGATGGAGCATCCGGAACTTAATTATTCTCCTTGTTGTGACAACTAGTAAAATGTGAATTGATCATTAAACGTGGTTTTTGAATGGAAATTACCATGGGAATGTTGATAAGGTTTCTGTGAATGGCGTTATACAAACAACTATGAACATATAAGTATGTTATGTATGTCGTGTTAAGGCTTATTGAAATTAAGTCACCACAGGGTGAAGTCTATATTGCTCTAAAGCTTTCTAAAAATTAACATTATGAAGAAGCGAAAATTTACATGCTACATCATCTACAACTAACCAAGGAAAAATCATCCAAATATCTCAAAAATAAATATCAGTCATTCATACACGTTCTTTAACACGTATGGCCGTACCTGAATTCTGATTATTTTTCGGAAGAGAACGAAAAGGGACAATGCAATAATATTTTCCCGCTGCCGACACTGTAAATAGTCCATACATGCTTAGCAAAAAAACAGGTAAATAGTCTATATCATTCGTTTACTAATTCATCTTGACAACGGAATGTAAATAGTGTCATTTACATGCCTAGGGTAATAATGACTCTGACTTTGACAAGTAGTACCTTCACCTTCATTTATATCAATTTTTAGATTATAAGTCTTTTTGAAAATTATTGTTGTCTGTTTATTCGGTAACTTAGTAACGCGCACAAGCAACTTAGAATGAAATAGCGGGACAAATAATCATGAAGGAAGGGTAAGAAAAACTTCAATCCAGGCAAATCTTGAGAATTGTCAGCGGGAAAAACGTAATAAGTAACACGGAATGTATCGACTGTTATCATCCTCGGCAAGCGACAAGCCTCGGCTTTCCCTCGGCTCGTACTCGCTCACCTCGAATGTTAACACGTCTTTACATTCCTTGTTACTTAAATAACTATTATAGGCATTTCAAAATAATAATATCTTACGATGAAAACTGAACACAATATTTCCAATTTCATATGCAGTATGTCTCATTTATTTCAGTTCTAGATATCAATGATAAAACACGAAGAAGAAGGAAGGATTTTCCAAATGAAAATAAATTCAATAATTGATACTTTTTGCAAAAAATTAAGAATAACGTGAATATCTGAGATAAAAACTGAGAACTGAACAATAAAGACATTGTTTTAGTTTCGATCGTCAGATAATAATTATTATAATAATAATCATCAGTTTGCGTTGGTTATCAAGCATTGATATCATTTACAGGTTTCTAAATTATCAAACGTGCTGGAGTCTTTCATAAATTCGATAACTTTGGTGATTTGAAATACTAAATAAAATGTTTTGCACAACAAAAGCTACTGCATAACGTAATTGGAACACAAAGGATTGATGAAGTTATTCTGTACCAACAAATGTTAAAATGGACACACACGAGACGAAAAAATAAGAAAAAGGTAGGTTGCCTTCTCGGAACACCGGTATTTGTGAATAACATCACTGTGACCTCATCCGCTCTTCTTGGAATGGCCAAGGAGAAGCAGATGCGCCTTATTAGCTGATTTATTTATATGACCAGTTGTCTATAATTTTTTGCAGCTCAGACCAAACGATCTCTATGTTACTGGACCAGACCAGAAAAAAAAATTCTGAGTGGCTCAATTATATCATCCCGGTAAACATTCAAATTCACAAATATTATTATAAGTTATATAATGGTTTTCATCCGATGTCTCATACATTATGTTGAGTGAACTCAACCGATACGTACTTCAAAAATCGATCAAACTCGACTATATGATATATCAAAATATATCTCAAATACATGTCAAACGTTCGCCTTAACACATTTCAATTATGTTATCTAATTAAACTAAAGAAAACATTCATGATCGTGAATATATCAATTGAATGATGATAACATTGAAGATTGTATACACACATATTTTTTATATTCTTTTTCAAATACAGTTCGCATACATCAAGATAAATATGGAAATTTCACATTTATTTTTTAAATACAATCGTGAATACATCCTTATCAATATAATCAATATCATGACCGAGAAAAAGCCTAGTTTTGCATATTTTGCCAGACTTAAGTTGTTTCCAAAAAAAAATAAAAATTTTGATCAGAATAATCAATAAACATTATTTTATCTTGAGTGAGGGTAATTTTGAAAATCGAATATAAACATATTATCTATATGTGTTTCCAAGTATCGTTTCTCCAAAGTTGTTCTCTCATCAGACAGAATATGAATATTTTACATATTTCATAATATGGTAATGGAAATATTAAATGAAATTCGTTCCATTTTACGATCAACTAACTATATATGTTGTTTACTTTGCCTGACATAAATTCAATATCCAAAGAAAAATGTTTATTTACTCATCAAAATAATCAATATAAACCATTCCATCATTGATACATATCCAGGGTGATGATAATATTGAAAATCGAATGTAAATGTATTATTTATATTATGTTTCCATACATTTCCTGATACAAAACATTACGAGGATGTATTGATATCTAGTTAGCCTAGACCAGTTCCCTGCATAAACATGATATTGCGTTACCATAGCAACGAACAAAAACTTATTAGAAGTGTCAGTGTAAAGTTTGACGTCAAAAAAGTAAACCAGAGTTACGCAATAAATTAAAAGAAAAAATAGGTCCACCGAAATTGTAAAAATCGAAAAATTGGAGTATCGAGCCATCATCAAGTACCTGTACCTTAATACCCTTGGTGATCAATGTCCTTCGTATGAGACCGTGAAAAGGCTGCAAGCTTCAAAAGAGGTAAATTTTCAATTTGAAGATGATGACCGATCGGGAAGGCCAGTTTATGTGTCAGTCCACGAAAATATCGATGCAGTTCATGACATAATTCAACAGACCGTCGAATTGGGCTAAAACGGATATTTGAAGCACTGAATATTTCAAACGAACGCGTTCATAATATAGTTCACGTCAATTTGGACATGAGAAAAATTGTTGCAAAATGGATCACCAAATGTTCGAATGTTGACAAAAGCGTGCAAGGGTAGTAGCATCGCGTTCGATCTGTGCTCGATTTGAAAATGATGTAGACTTCTTAAATCGAATTGTTGCTATGGCTGAGACTTAGGTACATTTCTACGATCCAGAAACAAAGCAACAATCGCTGGAATGGCGACACTCCGGTTCTCCAAGACCTAAGAAGTTTCGTGTCCAAAAATCTGCTGGAAAAGTTCTTGCTTCAGTTTTTTTGGATTGCCATGGAGTAATCATGATTGATTTTTTGAAGAAGGGTGGAACAATAACTAGAGATTACTAATCAACATCATTGACCACTCTACGAGAAAAAATTAAAGAGAAAAGATGCGGAATGCTATCCAAAGGTGTTTTGTTTTTACAGGACAACGCCCCTGCATACAAATCTCATGTTGCCATGCAAAAAATTCGTAATTTAGGGTTTGAATTACTAGAGAGCCAGATTTGGCTCCGTCCGACTATCATCTCTTTCCTCAACTGAAAAAAAGTTTAAAAGGTCGTAAATTTTCTTCCAACGAGGAGATAATAAAAGCTGTGGAGGTCTGGTTTGCAGAGCAAGAAGAAACATTTTTTTTTAATGGTCTAGAGACGTTGCAGGTTCGCTGTAATAAATGTATCCAATTAAGAGGAGAATATGTTGAGTAATAAAATATTTTGACATTGAAATTTTGTTTGGTTCTATAGTAGGCTAAGAATTTTCCAATATATCCTCGTATATGCATAGATTTCTCATAATGTAATGAAAATGGTTTGTTCGAATTTATAAATTTTTTTACCAAATAACTATATACTTTTGCATTCTTTGCCTGACGTAAGTTGAATACCTTGAAAACATTTTCAGTTATTGATAAAAATAATCGATATTGACTATTCTATCGTGTAAATTTTTCCAGGGTGATGATACTTTTGAAAATTGAATGTAAATATATTATTTATTTCATACGTCTCGTATTTTTTTCGTTCCATAGTTTTCCTGGAATCAGATATCACGAGTAATTTTCATTTTCCATAATACACTTAGTAATTAAATGTTCTATTCAAATTGATAAATGTTATGACCAACGAACCATGTATTTTTGCATTCTCTGCCTGACATAAGTTAAATATAAAGTATTCTACCAAACGATAGATGCCGCTGCTATAGATGTTGCGAAGCATTAGCTGAAACTCAGTAACATTATATAAATAAACACCTAACGATCGCTGTTGTGAATTGTCCATTACTTATTGGACCACATGGGTTAACATGATAACATGCACAATAGGTCTAATAGGTCGTAGTGCTAGTGAGGCTACATACCCTGTACAATCTACAATGATAATAATTTTTGGTCATGTGGACGATTAAATTGATGATGAAGATATTTTTTACTAAAATATAACGATCATGCCAAGCTCAAAATTGGGACTCATCGCCTCAGAAAAGACCATTTATTGTGATATGTTCTTTGGGCATTGAGCATAATACGTCATTTTGATAATGAAAGTAGGATCATTAAAGTATAACGTTGATACAATGCTGAAAATTGGGACTTATCGCATCAGAAACTTATTTAAATTGATAAGTATTGAATGATGTTGACCATCATTTGTATAACGTTAAGATTGTTTTCCACATATGTAACAATTATTTTTTTTACCGGGATAAATCCATTATAAATGAAACTCCGGCAAAACCCTTCGAAAAAATAATTGATAATAATTCCAGAACGGAACTTAAAAGAATTCAACGTCAACAGAACCAGAGCATATCTCTATTTCACGTACTTAAACCTCAACTGCCACAGTTTCAACGGCCAGCGCATTGGACCGCTGCACCGGCCACCCTTAACATGAAATTTCTTAGTTTTGATGATGCTTTATATCAGAAACATTTCCTTTGAAGTAGCGCCCTATTAACTGTGAGCTTTCCTACAAAATCCAAATGAGGCTATTAAAATTTGGTCACATGCAAAGTTTGTTTGTTTTTGACCCTCCCAAGTAGCATTTTGGCGACTATAACCACATTATACACCAATATTAACGTTGTACTTGGTGTAGAAATTAATCATTAATGGAACGATGCTGTCTAAACCACCAGACAACGTTGTCTTAACGTTGAGCATGACACGACGTTGTCAGAACGTTAACCCAACTGACTATAACTAATAAATATCTTGGGAATCGGAATAACGTTTTTAAAACGTTCAAGTGATAACTCATTTCAAACGTTTTCCGGACGGAGGGTCGACCTTGTAAGATTCAACTAAGCAGTTGGCAATTTCTCAGTAGAGTTGAAAACGGTTTCGTAGAGTCATCTTCACAACTAACCTTTTTCCTAATATTTACTACAGAGGACGTGCCGATGATATTTAGATAATAATAATTACCCTATTCAATTTATTAATTTTTTCATTCTCGTCACAAGGACATACCACTGAATGAATTGCTTGATGAAAAAAGTATATAGTAAAAGAAGAGGAACTGGATTGATCCTAACCTAACTTTTGAATCGGAAACGAAAAGAGCTTTCTAATACACTGCTTCTTATTAGAGGCAAAACAAAGATTACGTGGTGAAGAACCTTCACAGACACAAGCCCTCATGAAGATAGACAGTTTAGTTTGGAGAGCTGAAGTTTAAAGCTCAAGTTTAAATTATTCGTTAGTTGTACTTGGTTGAGTTTTTGGTCGGATAAGCAACTTCAATCGCTCTCCGGGTGTAAAGTTAGTTGCCTGGCAGACCAACGTTGAAAGTTAGTATATTTTCAGTTATCTGATATCCAAAGTCGCCACGTTGGAAGTGTAATTCTATTTGTAAACATGGCCGGTCATTCAAATTTTGGTCGTAGACAAGCCTAAACAAAGGACCATGAAGCCTTATTTTAGTTTTCTAGAAATAATTCATGTGCATTCCATTTAGTTCGAGATTTAATCAATATCAATATTAAATATTGTTCATCGAAATGTTTTTTTTTATTCTTGAGTTTCGAAAAATTCGCAACAGATTGAAAGCCCACGTGTTTTTTGGCATGAGACAATAGTATATTTAAGTGAAAATTGTCCAGCTGTGTGCACGTTCTAGTGTAATTGGATGAAGAAAAGGTTTGTATTTCGTGCAGAAATTTATTTATAAAATCATAACAAAGCGCTTTCGACTATAAAGCCATCATCAGTGCGTACCTGTAAGTAAGTAACATTGATTTGAATTTAAGAAATTTTGATAATGAGAATTTTGAAAATTGACAAATTACTTACTCGTCAGGTGTACAAGAGCCAGACCATAAAAATATCATGTGTCCAGAGGACCATGTAAAAATTTAAAAACGGGACATCATATGAATAACATTTTAAAAAATGCTAATTCCAGGATTAACCTGGATAAAAGTTTCAACAGGCAGAGTAACACATGTCTGTTGAAGCTTAGTCTACTGTCAGACTAAATGAATGAAATTGACATTGTGTCAAAAGTTGACAATGACAATGACTTACATGGTGGTTCTCTGAACACACGTCGGCCTCACAACCCGAAGAACCACCATGTAAGTGACGATGGCCGCGAAAGCCTTTCACAATTAATGACAATGACGTTTGGCTTAGAACATTAACTTCTAGAAACAATGATCTGTGTTTTGAAAATTGATAAAAGACCAATTAGTCAAATTGATCGTAAATCTATTTATAGTTCTATTAATTCAAACCTAAGGAAATGTGACAAACCGGCAGAAAAGTCTAATGAGAACCTCGACCCGATGTGCACAGAACCAGGTTCAAGAAATAGTCTCTTGGGAATTTGTGAAACCAAGTCTATGCGAGGGATCATGGGACTGGTCTAATGAGAACCTCACACTTCCCAAAGCGTCTAAAAGGTAGCACAAAAACATGAGGTGCCATAAACATAAAAGATTTAAGAAAGGCAGAGTAACACATGTCTGCTGAAGCTTAGTCTAGCAGACATGTGTTACTCTGCCTGCTGAAACTTACTTAAATCTTTTTGACGTTTGCGATTTTCTTCATGACTTCAGGGGGGAAAGAAGAAGTCATGTCCTTTCCACGGTTTTCGGACCTATGAGGCCACTTTCACTTCAAACGGCGTTGTTAGCTCTAAACATTGTAAATGGTTGGCTCAAGAAAATCCAAATTTTATAATAGAATGCAGGGAGCAGTATTACTTTTGAAAAATGTGTAGTGTGGTGTTTTAAACTATGAAGTTGCTGGATCCTATTTTCTTAAAGGTAATTTGAATTCCAAAGAGTATTCTTTGTTCCATTTATATTAAACATAATTTCTTATTCGTATTAGGAGAGTCTAATGCAAAAGCTTCCTTTTCAGCTTTTCTTCTATACTTTTATCGTAAACAAAGGAGTTTTTTACACTCAGAGAATACTTTCCTCTCAAGAAATTCCGTTATATTACGAAGAAATATGCGATAGAAGTTTACCCAGCCACTTCCTTTAAAGGTACGAATTTCGGCAGAAGTTGAGCCGTGCCCAGTGCCCGATTAATTAAATCACTCCAGTCAATTTATGAGGACGTATTAAAAGCGAGTTATTCGTAGTCATAATCTAATTATTCCGACTGTATTTACTATAATCTGAACGCTGGGATTCGGGATTTGGGATTCGGGATTTGGGATCGTCCGCCGGCTACTATGGATTTAATTTCTGAGCTTTCATAACTTCAATCGTCTTTCCTTTAATGTTTTTAAGCGCGGAAAAGTGAATTTATCAAGCACACACCGGCCGAAAGAGCAATAAAGGACGACCGTGGGCGGTTCGGGAGGAGCGGTCATAGGCAGCGATAAAGGGTTATATAATTCAACGGAGTCTTCAAGAGCCCGTTTCGAATATCAGCTCGCAAGAGAAATGAACTATAATTCATATTTATATAAAAATAATGTAGATTTCCATGATGTGGTAGGATTGGTAGAGAAATTTGAACAAGTCATTGATTAGATTAAATTATTGATGAAAACAAATTAGTTGATACAGATTAAAAGTTTGGATTATGAAGACGATGCATAAATACCATTCTTTTCACCCTTCCAAATTTTCAATGCTTTTGGTTAGTATTTCAAGGCATGTAATGCATATTATGTATTTTCAGAATTAGCAGTTTCATTTCCTTGAACGTTCTTCAACGAATGACTTCGCGATTTTCTAATTTTCAAGAGATATCTGTCTGTTATATTTTCATCCATGTTATTACACTGCGTATTTTTTTATTTCTTCCCGTTTACTACTTGCAATTACTCAATTTACTGAGTTTTGGTATTCATTGTACCTACTCATGAGATCCTTGATTCTTGATTTGTTTAAATATTTGCAATAAAATGGCATCGCAATAAATGAATCATGATTTTTCTAGGGAAAATACCATGATAATGCATTTTGAATTATGCAAATTTTCCGCCCTATAGCGGCTCTCCTTATACGATCCTCCTATAACTTGTCAAAATGGGTATAGGGCCTTGGACCAAATATAATATCTAAAAATTTTAAAAAATGCTGAAAGCTATTTTCATAGGGTTTTGTGCTCTGTCCTTTGTAAAACTTTTGATTAATGTTGGGTTATCATACACGAATGATCACCATTCCACCTTAATATAGGTAGTAGGCCTCTTTGCGCCATGTTTTAACATATAATGATTTTTTTCATTACCAAAAAACAAAATATATCTTTTAACGTCACACTATCAGAACACCAGAAGAAAAAATCATCATGTAATTCCATTAACACAAAAATCACTTTTTTCAAAAATCGCAATGTCAACATTCCCTGTAAATGACATATTACAATAACATGCACGTAATGAGATCCCATAACATACACATGCGTTTTGAAAAGAAAACTCAAACTTCTTGGTTTAATTAAATTACAATAAAATTTTTGTTTACGTAAGACTTCATTTGGTCTATTTACACAAATTTGGTCAATTGAAAAACATTAAAACTTTTAGCATTAGCGAGATATATTTAGGATTGAAAGAGTGATGCCCTTAAATGTAGACAGCAAGTTATGCAATTTCTTTAAAAATAGGACACGTTCTCTTAAGTAGCATGCTATGAAAATAAATGTCATGTCATTTATACTGTCAATTTCTTGAAAAACATATAATTGTATCCGAACATTTTCTCAACTTTATCTACGAATATGTCTGATAGTAGTGAAAGTGATGAAATTATGAGCACTCAACTGAAGATTTTAGAAAAAGCTCAAGCTGCTACACATAATTTGTTACCGCTAAAATCCAAAGAAAGGTACGAAATTACCTATCAAAAATTTATGGATTGGCGACACAAGCATAACGTTAAAATGAATGGGCGTAGAAAAAGTATAGTACGTTACACGAGTTGTAAGCCCATTACGCACTCATGAAACTTTTTCATTTCGTGCGTATGAGTTACTTACAACTCTTGTTACGTAATATACTATTACAACATTCCTATACCCCGAAATTATTCAACGTCCTAATAAAATAAAAAACATTGACATATTTCACCATTTGCGAAGAATCTGCTTCAATAACTGCTGTTTCACAAAATGAAACTCCAAAAGGACAGAACCTGGACAGTAATACAAATTGCACAATAAACATAACCATTAATAAAAACAATTCAAATTAAAAACAGTGTTTGTTAGCTCTGGTATCATTAATATTTGTTAGTAGTTATAGTTAGTTGATTTTAAATATTCTCTATAGTAGTTCCAAGTTCTTTTATTCCTATGTCTGTGAAAATGAAAGTGTTCCAATTTTATTTCGTATGTGTTTTTATGTGACCCAGGGTTAAACCGCCAAATGTTTACGATCGAATTTTTAGTCAAAAATAACATTTTAGTTTTCTATAATCATGTGTCCTAACTTACTTCATTTTCTAGAAACAGCTTGTCAAAGTTCCTTGGCCTGCAAGCTCTCCTGACCTAACTATAGATTTTTGTAGGGTGCAATGAAAACCAAAATTTATCCTGAGCCCATCAACGACGAAGGTACTCTCCGGACAAGAATTGTTCAAGCAGCACCAGAACACACCGCGCAGCTGCAGAATCTGTTATTCGCAGGTGCGAATTTTGCACAGAAAAAAATTGTTGTAATTTTGAGCAATTTTTGTGAATTTTTGTTTTCCGGTTTTCCAATAAATTAAAATAATAAATTTGTCCTGATATCAATTACTCAGACACGTTTTTCGTGTTACATACAAGGAAACGGTTCTCAAATTGTTTCTCAAAAATAAAGCAAGTTACTAAAAAATTAAATAGGCAAAAAAAATGTATCTCTAATTGTTCAAAGAATTGAATATACAATAACACAGTGGAATACAATAATTGGTCCTAATATCAATTATATTACCATTTGAGACGCCACTGTAGTTAATGATTTCATTACAAATACATTAAAGAAGGTCCTTATTACCGCTAATAAACATGCCAGGTTTTATTAAAATCAGCAAAAAGGTTTTTAAACAATTGATAAAAAATCTACTTTTATAAAAACGTTGAACAATCTGTATTTCAAAAACGAAGCAGGTTAGGACACATTCATATGGCGAAAAAAAGTTTCATTTTTACCTAAAAAACCGTTCCTAAACGTTTGGCTGTTCAACCCTGGGTCACCCTGTATATTATTATTATGTTTTTGTTTTCAGGAAAGCAGGAGAGTAACAAAAATTATCGGTCATTACACGTGTAGAAATGATTTTGTCATGCTTGCATGACTTCCCGTGTTCGGCTTCGCTTCATACGAGAATTTGTAACACGCCCACGGAAAAATCTTTCTCTACGACTATTGTATTCTAGATTACTTATATTTCGGACGTCCATCATCTTAATGGTTGAAAGATTTCTATCTCTTTCAAATTTTTCACAACGTTTCAATTGCTTGAATCCGCAATCGTATTCTGGTGAATAATGACAAAATCAGATGCTACGCGACCTTTTATAGGTGTATAAATTAAAGTGTAATTACGGTGTAATTACACGCGGTCTTATGGCGCGCGTGGTTTTGTGCTTTTTCTCCCTCCAAAACGGTCCATGAGCGGTTTCCATACGTTTTTAATTTCCATGCTTGGTTGCCTGAAGGCTTCTATATAGGTTGTTTCCATAAATTTCCGTTTGAACCAATGTTTCTCTCTATGGAGAACACTAGCTTCGTCCCAGAGAATTCGGTGGTGTTTTGTCTAGGCCTGGTCAGCAATTCCCGATTTTGAAGTTTCCCCTCGTTGAGTCCACTTTTTGTGTTCGGCTATTCTTACTGATAATGGCCTCTTGGTCTCTCCGATTCTCATGGGACTTTGTAAATACAGTTTTTGCTGGATTCTGTTGTGTTCTCTGGTTTCGTCTTGGTGAGGAAGCTTCGTAAGGTACTGCCGGATTGAAAGCAACTCTTGATGTTGTATTTATTTCCGATCCTTCTGATCTTCTCGGAGATACCCCTGATATAGGGAAGAATGAGAACGGGGTTTTGTGGTCTTTCTTCGATTGTCTTGGTCTTTTCGAGTTGTTTCCGAACTTCTCCTATGAGTTTCTCGGAGTATCCGTTTCGGCGTAGGTCCTTTTTGATGTAGTTAATTTCCGCCTCCAATGACTCCTGGTTGTTGCAAATAGACATTGCTCTCTCCACTAACGTTCTTACGATTCTCCGCTTTGTGGAGTTTGGGTGATTAGAGCCGCAGTTGAGCTTGGCATCCGAGAATGTCAGATTGACTATTTTCTTAGTTTTAACTTTGCTCTGTGTGACAAGTAGCTAATATAAAAATGAATAGAGCGGATTTATCAATGAAGCTCCTGATGAAATCTGTCTTGAAACAAAGGTATGTCCAACAATTTTCACTTGAACGTTCCACACTCTTTCAGTTCTTGGTCAGAGTTTTTGTAGTAGGTATTTCATTTACAAATTTTCGAGTGCCTGTTGTAGCTCAGTTGGTAAAAGCGTGTACATGAAGTAAATGTATAACGGAGGTAGTTATATAGGCGTGAGTTCGAATCCCACTCTTGGAAGTTTTTTTTGAATTATTTTCAATTAAGGCATTTATTCATTCATGAATGAACACCGATTTTTCATGTATAATTCTTATTATATATATATATATATATATATATATATATATATATATATATATATATATATATATTAAAAATATAAGTAAAAAAGTTATTGCGTATAACCCTCAAAATGTTGTGCAACCGTAGACACGTGTTTCGAGGTTAAGCTCTCTTCAGTACGGTAAAATCAAGTGCGAAGATGTACAACACTTGGATGTAAAAATAGAAACAAAGGAAGTCAACAACAGGAAGCCAACCACACATTTGTGGCATCGGTTAGAAGACCTTGTAATCACAAGGCTACAACTAACGTCGCCACGGAGGTAGCTATAGCTACCAGCGTGACAATCCTACCCAGGAAGATACAAATAAGGATGGATTTAGCGAGGGGCAATATATGAAAATATAAGTAAAAAAGTTATTGGGTATAACCCTCAAAATGTTGTGCAACCGTAGACACGTGTTTCGAGCTTAAGCTCTCTTCAGTACGGTAAAATCAAGTGCGAAGATGTACAACACTTGGATGTAAAAATAGAAACAAAGGAAGTCAACAACAGGAAGCCAACCACACATTTGTGGCATCGGTTAGAAGACCTTGTACTCACAAGGCTACAACTAACGTCGCCACGGAGGTAGCTATAGCTAGCAGCGTGACAATCCTACCCAGGAAGATACAAATAGGGGTGGATTTAGCGAGGGGCAATATATGAAAATATAAGTAGAAAAGTTATTGGGTATTACCCTCAAAATTTTTACATCCAAGTGTTGTACATCTTCTCACTTGATTTTACCGTACTGAAGAGAGCTTAAGCTCGAAACACGTGTCTACGGTTGCACAACATTTTGAGGGTTATACCCAATAACTTTTTTACTTATATTTTCATATATTGCCCCTCGCTAAATCCATCCTTATTTGTATCTTCGTGGGTAGGATTGTCACGCTGGTAGCCATAGCTACCTCCGTGGCGACGTTAGTTGTAGCCTTGTGAGTACAAGGTCTTCTAACCGATGCCACAAATGTGTGTTTGGCTTCCTGTTGTTGACTTTCTTTGTTTCTATTTTTACATCCAAGTGTTGTTCATCTTCGCAATTGATTTTACCGTACTGAAGAGAGCTTAAGCTCGAAACACGTGTCTACGGTTGCACAACATTTTGAGGGTTATACCCAATAACTTTTTTACTTATATTTTCATATATTGCCCCTCGCTAAATCCATCCTTATTTGTATCTTCCTGGGTAGGATTGTCACGCTGGTAGCTATAGCTACCTCCGTGGCGACGTTGGTTGTAGCCTTGTGAGTACAAGGTCTTCTAACCGATGCCACAAATGTATGGTTGGCTTCCTGTTGTTGACTTCCTTTGTTTCTATTCTTACATCCAAGTGTTGTACATCTTCGCAATTGATTTTACCGTACTGAAGAGAGCTTAAGCTCGAAACACATGTCTACGGTTGCACAACATTTTGAGGGTTATACCCAATAACTTTTTTACTTATATTTTCATATATTGCCCCTCGCTAAATCCATCCTTATTTATATATATATATATATATATATGTGCTAAATAAAGAAATTAATCATCAAATTAATCTGATATCCAAAATAAATGAATGAATTAAGTATCATAAATAATATTTAGATTTGATTAAAACTCTGATTATCGTATAGTCGTTGAGAAAGTATAGTCTTCTACTCGCGTATAATAGCTATTATTTTCTCGGATAATTTTCATCCTCGAGAATAATAGCTATCATTATACGCTCGTTGAAGAATATACTATTATATGCAGACTCCTAATGAAATATACTCCCCGAGGAAAAACGAATTGCTTTCAGATGATATTCATTAGAAATCATCTTCATATCTTTTATAAATCTCTAATTATTTGTATAATAAATTAAAACTCCAAGAAAAACGGAATTTATAAAATTAATACTTACTTAGTTAATGTGCAATCGATGAAGTGTCTGTGACGGCATGTTGTTAATTTGTGTACGTGTCTCTCATTTTCTTCAGCATCACCTGAAAAAAAAAAACAGTTTTGTTGATCTATTATGAACAGTCTTATAGGTAGCTTATTTTTCAGAATATTTCAAATGTTTGGTTTTCATACCCAACTTTAAAATGTAATTTTTCTTAAAGTCTTTCGTAATCCACAACTATTTTTTTCAATCGCAATAGGGGACTGGATCACTTCTCTGGAATTCAGAAGAATAGTTGTCGACTCATCTCTTTTTATAAATACATATTTTCATGACCAAAATATCAAAAAAAAAAGTTCACAGCTAACAGGTTCATCGAGATTAATCCGACTTCTTCACACCCCTTTGTCGTCAACTATTTCCACCAACGTTCCTGTAGTTCTCAAGATGTTCCTCGAACACTACAAAATTTGCTTTTACGTGTGAACGAGTGGAAATTTTTTTTTAATTCATATCTGATTTTGGATTTTTAAGTAGTGATACAGGTTGTTCTACAAAAGCGTTTGAAGGCCTCAATTTCTTTTCCGTCTTCAATCTCAAAATTTCTGTCTTAGAACTAGGAACTTCCAATTTGAACTCGGAAATTCCTTCTTTGAACTCAATGTTGGGTTTTCCGAGTATCCCTAGATCAAAGTCAGACCGTACTTCTTACAAAATTCATTTTTCTCCCTGATAGCAGTATCCCTCATAAATATCCACTTGAGTTACTCCACAGGCATGGTAGCTTGTGCGGGTGGCGGACGGATGGTTTTTAACAATGTGTCATGGCGCTTCTGGGTGACCTAGTGATCTTAGGTGGCGCATTTGCTTTATCAGTTATAGGAAACTACGAAAAACGGACACCACCACACCGGTGATCAGTGTAACCCATATGTGAATGCAAATCGAGCACAATATAGCTTTGACAGCTCAAACACGCAATACTTCACCTACGATAAAACTTTCTGAAATAGTTTTACCAGCTGCTGAATGAATAGGTTTTGATTCCAACACTAGCTAAAATTAACAACTGAAATTACGCAGTGCTAACAATGATAATATCATGTCACTTTTTATATTCTATACATAGATAGGAAGCACCTTCCTGAATGAGTCATATCGATATCTAGTTTTGATATTTCCTCACTCGCTTACTATGTGTACTGTGTGGGTGTACTAAACGATAAAATTGTTACATTTTGTTTAAAATCCATAAATCAACTCATCCTCAAGTTGACAGAGAGGAAATAGGTGTAACGTGAAAGCTATTTGTGTTTTTAGAGTGCAAAGTTATATATTGCCGCTCGATACAGAGAGCCTTCTTTTGAGAGCGGTATTGACACTTTGTGCTATGACAAGATTTTTTTTCTAACAGCGTATCAATAAACGCTAGATGCTTCATTCAACATACAAGCATACACATAATATTGCCTACGAGAAAATCAACACGCAATAGCCAGCGTAAATGTATAGCTACCCAAATATCCAATAATTCAAAAAAAAAAGTTAATCTGAGTGCTTTGTCATAGTCGATAATTTTAGTCAACAAAAGTGGTGGTTACTTCAATATTCCCGCTCTAGAGCAGAAAAGCTGTAACACAATGACTGTTAGAATCAATAAAATTGGTTTCGTATGGTAACATTGTCCTGTCGATATTGTTGAAAATATGAACATAGGATGTTCGTAAAGTCAGATGTGGATTCAAGTGTAATAGAAAAACAAACACCAGTCGCTATTTTCCATCGTTCAAGATAACCTCTCTTGCAAGGGATTTATATTGAAAAGGATAACATGTTTGGTCCAATTTTCAATTGAGAATGTTTCCCTTTTCAACATTGTAATGTTGTTATTCAAGTTGATTTCTGACGGTACAGCATCTAGTTCAGTTTTTTTGCACAGCGACATATTTCTTGTCAATGTATGACACATATGGCACATTGTGCGGTGAAAGCAGAAATGGTTTTCAGTTGTTAAGTTTCATAGTTTATTCATTAAAGTGGAAAGCATAACGTTGTTTCAATCCTGAATCATTCTGCGACCTTTGAAAACAATGAGATTACACGGATAACGTTAATGTTTCTTTAGATCTGCCAGCGTCAGAGGCTACTTTGTAGATTGTACGGGGTTTGTATAGGCAATTCGGTCTCACAAGCACTTCCTATTAGACATTTAGTGCCTAACCAATAATCTATTCATGGCCAAGGATTCCCAAATTTCATATGAAGCTCATCAGTTTCCTGGGCGCTAATTTCCTGGGCGCTAATTTCCTGGGCGCTAATTTCCTGGGCGCTAATTTCCTCGGAGAGCGTTAAAAATGACCCTTGCAGAAAAGCGATGAGAATTTGCCAAGAAAATGTTCTGCAGCTTCAGCAAAGTTCTCACAGTAGCGGCAACTCTATGTTGCTCATTGTTTTTGAGGGGATACCTAAGAGGGTATGTCCAGTGAGTAGTTTCGTTACCAGTATGAAGTCTTTCTTATTGAAATCAAGAAGTTATTAAGTTTTCCTTGGCGATAGGTGATAGCCTTTTCGCTTGACTATGTCCTAGTACTTTATTCCAGTGAGTTATCGTTTAATCAGTTCCCCAGCATCGGAATTCTCAATTTCTCCTCTTTAGAGAGCCCATAGAAGGATTTTGGGACGGTAAATTGTGTGTTTCTCTCTTCTTTGGCAAGGCAGTCTGCTTCCTCGTTGCCTCCGATACCTCTGTGACCAGGCACTCATATCAAAGTGTCCTGGTAGTTTTCTGCCACTTATTTCAGGGATTGTTTGCAGTCCCAAATCAGCTGTGCCTCATTAGTGTATGACTTCAGATCTTTCAGTGCTGCTTGGCTATCTATTTGACGGTGAATGGAGTTTTTCCCTTCTGGTGTAGCTCGTAGACACATATCTCTATAGCATGTACTTCCGCTTGAGAGATGATTGGGATGTTACCAAGGGTTTGTGAAAGCATGAAATTTGGCTCTGTAATGCCCACTTCATCCCTTTCATCCATTTTGAATCCATCAGTATACTACAATGATTGAGATGAGGTCCGTTGTCAGTAAAAAATTGGTAGTTATTTATGACCACTTCAAACTGAATTTTGAAGTTAACATGTTATATGTCGGTTTAGGTATGGATTCTAGAGGAATGTGTTCCAAAAACTTCGGATGTCCGATCAGATTTACTGCTTTTGAGTTTACTCTCTGGCTCATTCTGAAGGCACCGATTGCTGATTCCTTCATTAAACATATGTGCAATGGCGGAAGGTTTGGCACTACTTTTAATACTGCAGCGGGGCACGCCCCTGTGATACCTAGACGGCACTTTATTCAGCTTGACTTGTGCCGAAGATTGATGCTCCTATGGCCACCGTATCAGTGAAGCATTGGTGATCATGGAATTGAAGATCCTTTAGTATGACCAGTAGATCTCTGCTGGTTCCAGACGCCATGTCTAACCTGAGACTGCGGCATGTCCAGCTTGCAAAAATGTGGTCGATTTGGCTGTTCCATGTCAGTATTTGGTCGATTATATCACCCTGATATTTAACATCTATGGAAAATGTGAATGGAACCAGCACTGTTTTGCTAGGATTGACATTCAGTCCCTCCTTTGCACACTAGCTGCTGACTGGTGTTTGAGGATACTAGCATGTGGGAGGTTAGAAATTACTCATATCTGCCGTGAAGGTGAGGTCATCAGCGTAACCGTCGTGAAACCAGGGTCAATATCAGGTTGTCGATAACCAGTGAAGATAGAACTACCCTTTGGGGTCAACCTTTTACTGCTGTCATTCTGACTGCCCCTCCCCCGAAAGAGTTGCCAAAGGCTACTTTGGTAAACGGTTGTTGAAAAACGATATTGCAATTTGAACAAGCATCGATTCTCGTAGTTGGTCATTTGAAAGCGTTAAGATAAACAGTGGCATATTGAAATTGATTTACGGTATAAGACAAAATACGATCACTCTACACCACACTGAACAAACAGTTTATTCATAGTTAACTAAATTAATTAACACATAATAAATCATTTATTCGAATATTGCGGAATAAACGTTTATTCATTAGAAACAAATGATGCATTCAAATTACTTAAATATACTTCATTAACAGTAAATTCAAATTTATTCCTAATAAATATAGGTCTCACTAAAGATTTATCGACATTAAATAAAACATTATTTATGATAAATCAAGAATATTTATCAATATTATACATTTCATTAACATTTAATTAACACATTTTTATTATTAATATTATATTTATTGAAAATGACATTTATAAATAAAAAACCTCAGCATATATTCCAAATAAATAAAGAATATTTATTGAAAATATTGTTTATTATAATTAAACCAATAGGGACGCAAGATGAGCCTTCTTAAATTGAAATATCAATATGGAAGAAATTGGAATCAATTTACCGTGTATACAAAATTACCTTAACATATATTTATTAATCCCAGTGTTATAGTGTCTTCTATAACTATGAAGATTTTGTTTGATTTTGAATTACACTTCAATCACACAAAAACAAATAATTACAACATGCGACTTAACCTACACCACGCAAATGGCGCACACACGACTCAACGACAAAGGACGAAACACGAAACCCCGACGTTCGACGTGACACGTGGCCCATCAGCGAGCCCATCCACGGCACCTATCGCGGTCAGCGCGGTATTTTAAATGAATATTTATTATCTGGTACTATGATTTTATTCATTTTAAATTAACTTAAAATCAATAATAAATTTATTTTGTTAATTATAAACATATCGACTTCAAACAAACTATTTTTTATTAGTAAATTATATTATCACGTTTATTAATATTTAAAGAAATTACCTAATACAAAATAAAATTTTCTTTCCTTTATTCATTGTAAATGAAAGGCACCCAAACAAATATTTATTAACTTTGAGCCCTATATTTTTCTTCAGTTCAGGTTGCATGTAGACTTACAGATCATTTAGAGACCACAAACAAATTAGACAGTAGCCAATGCGTTTTAGAAAAGCCCATTCGACCACGGACGTACACAGAACATAATGAGGACCATTCAACAAAACAAGACAAGCGGGAATATAACCCACAAAATGGAACGAGGACCAATGTTATGGACACTGATAATTGAATACTGGTTCAGCACATTGGAAGCAGACATAGGACGAGAAAACAACATGAAGAACCAAACATTTGCGGACGACCAAGTTGTGATGATAGATAGATCAGGAAAGACAATAAAAATCAAGTAGAGAGAAAATGGACCAAGACATGGAACGCCTGCAAAAAATGGGCAGATAAGAAAAAACTCGCATACAACATCTTCATAACTCTGTTATTATTATAATTGTATTTCTGTCAATCTATTGTGATATGATTATCTTTCTAGAATAATAAACATGCCCATTCATAGAGATTTTTAGTAATCAACATATTTTCTAGTGATTGGTTTCGAGGACGCTACTGCCTTCGTGAAGAGGGGCGAGGAGAGGTATAAGGCCTGAATCGGAATTTATAAGCAGAATTAATTAGAGTAAAAACCACTGCAGCCTTCCCGCACTAGTCTGAGCTGCTGTTTTAATTTACAAAAGCCAAACTTAATTCTTGTTCCGACTAAAGGAATAAAGAGAAATGTAAAGGAAAATTAAAACGATTCAAGTTCGGGACTTTGATTCGGTTTAGCTCCGAAGAACGGCCGCCATTCCACGGTTGCTCATTCTTTGCATTGGCGAAGCCGAATTACCAAGAGGCAGACGCTAATCTTACAGGTTTTTCGACTCCCACTCGAGCCGCTGGAGGTTGGGCAATATCGTGGAGACTGGAGATTCACCTCCGACTCGTTTGTAACTCTTTCCGCTGAAGGGGAGGTTTTCTTTACCGAATGAAAATATTCCTTACGCGTATACCAAGAAATGAAGGAATCAGCTATAGGAACGTACGCACAATTTTGTGGCTGATTGAAACGCATTATTGTTCAAATAGGTATAGGTACCTACTGTTAGTTCGAAAATTTTGCAGGATAGTTTCAACTAAATCATTTGAATAAAATTATCAAAGTCGAAGTACCATTTCTCTCCAATATTCCCACCAAGTGGAAAATATGAGGCAAACATCTGACAGAAAACAACTACTTCCATGGCTACTACCACGACGGATATTGAACTACAGCTAACAGCTATTTGTACAACGTTCCTCAAACAGGACCCAATGGCAAATGCTTATTGTAATTATACTAATACAAAAAATTGTTCTTCATCTGTCAGATGTGGTTATATGTTCGTCGTTATATTAGCCAGGCAAGTAGTTGTTTTCTGTCAGATATTTGCCTCATAATTTCCAGATGGTGGAAATATTTGGAGAGAAAATGTAGGTATTTTGACTTTGTCGATTTTATTCAAATCGTATACTGTTACATTTCTTGTTTATTTATAATTTTTTATATTTTGTTTGTAGACAAGCAGATTCTCATCTGATGTCTATGTGAAGAAGAATATAGAACGAACCTTACAGTTTTTTATTTCAAAACATCATTTGACCTCTGAAACAGAATTTCCTGAATTTTTACCTTTCGTTGATAACACTGCTTTCTCTCGTATGGATTCCAAGATATTGGGCTCTGCTATTATATTTTTGTTTTGTTCTAATTATTCATTATTCCTGAAAAAATGTCTAAACCAAGCCAAATATTGTTCTGAAATTTATTATTCTTGTCTAGTTTTCCAAATTTCAATACATCCATCAACATATATATCTCAAATACTTAACTAACTAAATCTACTAAAAACTAACCTCAAATTATGTGGGTAAAATTTCCTCTTCAGGTTCGTAATACATTTTTCAGGTTCAATCATAGGAAAGTTTATAATTCGTGGTTTATAAAAAATAGTCTTCAGTATTTCACTGAGTATAACGCTGAATAAATGTAAAAGTAAAATTTGTCGCTGACTTTCCTCCAATTCGGGTAGATGGTATTTTCATTGCGGAAAATATTTCTGCCACTTCCGTCAACATGAACTTATGGGTGGTTTACCAATTGGTGGCTAGTGATTGCAGTTGGTGAAACTAACTCAATAATGTTAAGTGATTCCCAGTGGCGGCGATAAGGATTCGGGGGTCCCCCCGCCATATTTTGTTAGGATATTCATACATGTGGCAATAATATCTGGAAATACCAGACATAATGGGACATAATTCCATATAATAATACACAATATACTTATTTATTATATTACATTATTTATATTGAAATATTCTCCAAAGAAATTAGCAATATTCCGGTATGTGGTTGTATTGCCACTCTGGATAATATAAATGCCATAATTTGCTAGGTGATTCGAATATAAAATATTACCATCGCAAAAATCTGTCTGGTGCTATTGAAGCCATCCGAAGATTGAGGAATATGAAGTTTAGGGGGGCACTGTTGAATTGCTGAAACGGCGATGTTTTTGTATTAAAAATATAATAGACCAACTGTTACATCAAGTTTACGAGCACGTTCATATTTAATACTTATTATTATACACAATGCACTAAGTCTCACCTCTTACATTGTACTACGTAAATATGTTTTTATCAAGTTCAACTTTGAAAATGTTCTTTCGGCAGAAGCAGAAGCAGACTGGTAATGTCAAAATAAGTTGAAACAACGAACAAATATCCGGAAGACTGCTCAAAATACATCTAGTTTCTGTTATAAAATATGTGTCCAATTCTGCAGTCCTAAGCCCAAAGGGCGTAAGTCAATAATGACCAGAGATATTGAGGCAGTCACTTACGCCTATAAAGCTTAGAATTTCAGTCATAGGGAACATGTAGAGAGTGAAATTTAAATTATGGAAAGAAACGAGAAACGTCCTTTGGGCTCAGGAAGGCAGAATTCATAGATTTTCTTTTTTCAAATTTCATTGGAAAATACACTTCGTAGGAACTTGTATCAAAATAGTATATTATACAATGAGCATGAAATGACATACATTTCCCACGAGTAGGTATATGAAATTTTGTATTACGAACGAATTCAAATTAACTGCTATATAGAGAGTATCTGTAAACTATTCAAAAATATAGAATCCGATTGTAGTCAATCTTTTTATTGAAATTATTCTGGTTTTATGAAAAGAAAATCATACCTTTGTCAGAAGATAGGCATTATCAGGAGCTTCTGATATAAATTTATAAATTTGATTGTTAAATCATCCTCACTATCGCTAATCATTTTTAATAACTTAATTTTTTCAATCGAATTTTGTAATTATACACTGATGTGAAATGTCAAATTATTAGACAGACGTAAACAAACTTGATTCGATATTATTTATGTTCATAAAATTCGTTAATACCTACCTATAATGACAGTCTAGTAGTTCATGAAAGTCGTAGGAAATGAAATATTTCGATACAGCTAGCCCGTGGGAAATGAAAATCGGTGTTACAACGTGGTAGGTTTCTTAATCGAAGACGCAATTGAAATGTTCATTTTTCTTAATGGTCGTAGAAAAATAACTATTTGTGTGAAAGTGAAAATGTTACCTTATTCTGGTTTATTTATGTAGTAGCATCGGTCTAGCCAAACAGGATTATAAAATTTCTTCTTGTAATTTGTCGATTTCTATGTTCTTAAAGTAGGATTTCTTCTTTGTTTGTTGCTGTTGGTTTCATATTTTTGATTAATTGAATTTCACTAAAAAGTTTCCATTCTTATCCAGGTTTTCTTCGTAGATACTATTTTTTGAAAACTGCTTCTCTTCATTCTTTTTAGTCTCCTTGGATACAGTTTTGAATTTTGAATGACACTAATAATCTCTCGTATATTTTATTTGCTAATCACAATTATTACATTAACAAACAGTTTTGTATTAAATATAACTACACTTTTATTTCATATTTAAATTTTAAATGAAATGTAATTGTATAATTTTTATAATTTGGATTTTAAATTCCCGCCTGTTCATGTAATGATGGAGTAATTTCAAAACTAAAACATATGAACCTCAGCTTCATTATATTCTCCCATTCCGTAAATTTTGGGCGAAAAGGAAATGCACTGCAGATTCATTTTCATCTAAAATTACTGGCCAGTGCTCTCCTTCAGCTGCAACAGTTTCTTTAACAAATATAAGTATAAGTTTTAGTTTTCAAAGCATTTTTGGTTAACCCCTCTATTTTTTGGGCATGAGTGAAATCATTGTTATTCATACTCAATTCCAACGAGAATTACTTGTCTTCTTCAGGACTGAGGTAAGGATATTAATAAAAAAACTAATTTTGATATTCCTTACGGAAAAAGAAAATAGTGATAAAACTCCAACAATTCTGGTCAACAGAATTGTCGGAGAAGAACAAAGCTGCTGCAACTAGTATGCTTGCCGTTCTAATCCTCTCGTTTGGACAGGAGAAATAGACTCAAGAAGAGATGCGAGAACATAACGTTAAAACTCGCAAAAATGCATCCTAAAGGTTCCGTCAAACCAAAGCGGGATCGCGGGAGTGGGAGCGGGAATGGTACTTTAGAACCGTGCAACTTGCTAGTAAAACAATACTCGTAGCAAACCATATATTTTTCGTTGCTTGTATGCATTTCGGAATACGAATAATCACATCTGTATGTCTCACTACAGAATTTGATCTCGCATTCATCTCGTTCCCGCTCCCGCATTCCCGCGATGGTTTGGGGAAACCTTAAATTGCTCGTTACACGTTTATACTATACCAGACAACAGGGATGCCGTGTACGTTTGAGTTGGGAGTGTCTTCATAACAGAATTGAACTGGATGGTGCCTGTGAAGTCACCAGGAGTTTAGATTCCTTTCTCAGAATGGTCCACGGCCATGAAGAAAAAATGGTCGGAGCAATTCTTTTCAAGGCAGTAGCCCGTGCAGCAGATGAACTCGATCTCGTGTTCGACTCTGAACTAGGTGATCCTCAATTTGTCACCAAGTCACCCGTCCATCGAAAAGCTCACGTTTTCTTCACGAACATTGAAGACCTTGGTATATCCGGCAGAAACTTGACCATCAGATTCCTCAGGTCAACTGGGTTGAAGTCAGAGACTGAGGTATTCATAGTGGCCTGCCAGAACGATGTCTACAACGCCCTGAATACCAGAGCGTGACTTAGGACTCCTGAGACTGGAATAATCTGGTTCTCATCGACCATAAAACTAAGACTATGTTCATCATAGAATTTTTGTCTCCTAGTGAAACGAACATCGTCCGGAAAGAGTAGGAAAAATGACACACTACTCTTGAATCCATAATACGGCAGAAATCATACCAGGAAGAATGCTCCTTCTGCTCAGAGCACATGGTTCTCGTATCCGGTAATCACTCACCTCACGCATGTGGGGAGTGACTCTCTTGGTGAATGATACTAGCGTTTTCCCGGAACGAATCGGCGCTCTGGTGATAGGTCTCGGCTGGGATAATCCTCAGGTAACGAAATAAATAAGAATAATAGATGAGAGTGGGTTGTAACATAGTACTTACTGTGTGGCCTTGATACTGAAACATGAAGCAGCGTCAAAAACAAAGTATGAGATGAGGTAATGATTTCCAATAAAAATTAAATACTTTTTGACAGATACATACCTTCAAAAAGTTGGCATCATATGGGAAAAACTTCTATTCAATAATCTATTCAGAAAATTAAGTTTTAAGTTCTGCTTTGAAAAATATGAAAGATGTCCTATACTTGGACGGGCTCACGTGACTTTCACAACCTTTCCAATGATGAAAATTCTCAAAACAAAACTTTTAGATTACAAAGAAAATGGTGAAAATGTAATGATTTTATTTTAATCTCCAGCAGAATAAAATACTAATGAAATTTCGAATATCACATTTGATCTACACGGAAAAAAATTAATAGTAGCAAGTTAAATTTGCATACCGCATCAAGTAAAAATCTGCATACCGTATGGTTCAAGTACAGGCTTTATTAACCACAAGAAAAATTAGATTCCTGAATTTGATCCCTTGTTTCACTTGATTTAATTTGAGGACCAAAATGTAACCTACCGATATCAAACCTTTTATTCGATGCAAACTTTTCATTTTATTAGCCTCAATCTACGTTTAATTTGCAGTAGGTGCTCAGTTTGATAACTACTAGTGACAAGTAAATTTACCATGGATTAAGAATGATTTACTCTCATATACACATATACTTAAATCTTCAAAATAATAAATAAGTTGGTATTACTGCAGCAACATTTTTAGATTAGTATAGTTTTTTTGATTTACTTGGCCTTATCAAATGACTCACTTTTGGGTTTCAATACATTCATTTCATTTTAAAATTCACAATGAGATGCATGGTTCGGTTGCTCCAAGGAAGGAATGATTCACTTTATACTCCAAGAAAGTGTACTTGCATATCATCTATTATACAGTCTAGCAAAATACACTACTAAAGAAAAACTGGAGATAGAGATTGCAGTTTTTATGAGAATATTTTTTTGATATGGAAAGAAATATACGCAATAATTTGAAAGTTCTTTCAAAGAAATCATCGCCTCTGGCCACCCTTAATGGATCACCAAGTATAATCTGTTTTAAAATTAGGAACTTCGGAACTTTGTTCAATCTGTTTGTATTCAGTGTGAATGAATAAACAAGCAGGCATGCTAATGTATTTTCCCATTATGATCTTATAGCAAATTCAAATTATATAACATAAAGCAGAATTAGAACGTTCTGAAAATTGTAAAAAAAGAAATGAAGAAGAGTAATGAAAATATGCAAAATTTTAATATTTTCATTGAAACAAAACAATTGTTTAGTCTCTTGGAAAATTCTCCTGAACCTATTATCCATATATAAAATTTCAATACTATAAACATGTAAGGAGAAAATCCACATTCTACACACCAACAAATAAAATATATAATACCAAACTAACGCTATTCACACAACTCACGACAGTAATAACGATATAATTCCGGAACACGATGTAACACGTCCTCATAGTTGATGAATATGAAAATATAAGTCCAGCGCTAGTAAAATGTTGATTCGACATTATAAAAAGTGAATGATCTAATGTTTGAAGTACTTGCTGTATGTAAACAATATTATAGCTACAAGTTCATGCGTTCAGAATTCTAATTTTTCTAGAGAGAAAAGGTACATTTTTTTTTTAAATATAGGTATTAATTTTCTTATTACAATCGAAAAAAAGTCAGGAAAACCTTTCACTTGGACCGTTTTTTTTTATGTGTGATCGACCATTCGTATATGAAAACTTTCACCTTTCAATATCAAAATGGATATGCTGAAACCAAAAAAGTTCAGGTATGACGAAGTTGTTGAACCGAAGCAAATGTTTCCCGCAGAAAACAATTATTCGTTTACAATATGCATTTTTTCGGAATTCTCGCCACGTATCCAGAATCCCTTTTAGAAAAAGCCAGTTCCCGGTGGCGCCCGGAATTGCGTCGCCGGCGTAATCCAGCACCGCTCGGCCAAATTGAAAGTCGCATCTACATTTACGCGTACAAATCTTCACGCAATGCCACCAGAATTATCATAATACCGCTGCCAAAAAAGGGTGATTTCAATATCAAAAATGGAAGAGGGCACTTTTTCATGGCTCGTCTCGCGCGTCTCCTAAAGCAATTGAAGGAATAGCGACAAATAGTTTGCTTCCAGTGGCGTCGACTAGGAGGCACGCGGCGCCTCATCTCCGGGTTTCTAGGAACTTATATCATGACCTGTCCTATGAATTCATGTGAAATTTTCTTGTAACCTTTGATGAGTAAGTTGATGCATTTGTCGCGTGTTTTCCAAGAACGAAAACTAAATCATAGTCCCGTATTATTTATTAAGTGCTACACTTTTCAACAACACTGTAGTGAATCACCTCTAACACAAAAATAATGCATTCAAATGCAAGTACGGTTGTTACTCCTGGAAATTCACAAAATAATAAAAAAACCTTACGTGAATACTTTACTTGACTTTATATCGTCACCCCATCTCAAAAACTACTCAAAATGTTCCATCGATAATCTGGTTCCATGCACGGACTGAGGGTAGGTATTTACTGATTGTTGGGTTAAGTGTGCGGGTGCAGGAGGTATACTCATATTCTTGAACGATGCTTGGGGCTTTCAATCTCCAGTAATGTCCTGGTTGTATGTCCTTTCTGTTTATTTGTTGCCAGTTGTATTGCTTTCCTATCTTTGGAGTTGTACTGATAGTGATTATGATGAAATTGGGAAATTTTGTAATGTAGTCAATGCAAAATTAGCACTCTTATATAACAGATTGACAATATTATATTATTAGTCTGTACTGTATTATCAATATCATTCGGTGATAAAATGGATAAATAAGGCATATTGGACTGTATACGATATTAGGAAGACACCAAGTATTCCAGATTTGTTCGTGAAGATGAGCAAGTTGAAGTAGATCGTCGTATTGTGGGAAAGCTACTGCCGCAGCTTAAGCAAGTACGCCCCATAAGTCCATTTTTGCCAGCCCTGCTCTTCACATTTCTACATTACTTCTGCTAATCTTTTTTTTAAACCTTCGTGACATTATGTCCGTCCGCTCCAAGTCAATTAGAACCTCTTGTTGGAGCTTTTTAACTCCAAAGATTTCAAATCGCAACGTCCTATTCGTGAAGGAAGTGAGAAAATATATCTGCGTCTTCTTCACATTTGCGATAAGTGAAGCTGCCTTCTATGTCTATTAGCTATAGGCGTCGGCCCAATTTGTTATACCCTGTCAGTATTCCTATAACAAATTGGTTGTGTTTGGCGATCTTTGCCCAAAAGTCATGACGTTCTTGACTTGCTGGGGCCGTCTTCGGACTGCCTACAAAGTTGTTGAGTTCTTCTTCCTCCCAATCGTCAAGAAGGAGGGTTGGCTTCTTGTGATTCCAGTACTGTCTCCGACCAGTAGAACGGCATTTCGAAACCGGTTCTGGCAAGTTTTGCCCACTCGTTTTTGTGACATGGAACCGATAACAACTAAACTTCCTTCATTCCAGTCTGTTTATTATTTTTTGGATTGACGTGGCCTTTACTTGATGGAAATTCATAGTATATGACACTAAGGTAAACACGATTAAATTTCCACAGATTTATTGTCTTCGCGACATGTTTCGATACACTGTATCTTTTTCAAGCGAATGTAATACATTAAATTTATTAAAAATAATAAAGATAAAACACAAAAATCTAAAAAATCAGGAGTTTATAAATTGAATTGTGGTTCTTGTTCCAAAGTATATGTAGGCCAGACTGGTAGACCATTCAAAAGCCGTGTACGTGAGCACCGTATGAATTATGTAAATAATAAAACACATTCAACATATGCCAATCATATTTTGGAAGAAGACCATGACTTCGATGAAAACTTTGAAATCCTTCATGTTGAAAATAAAGGTATTAGACTTAATTATTTAGAATTCTTGGAAATTAATAAATTGAAAAATTCGAATTGTTTACTAAATGATCAATTGGACCTTAATAGTTCCCCTTTGTTGAACCTTTTCAACTAATTAAGTAGTAGATATGTTTTGAGATTTCCAGGTATCTACCTACATTGTATTGTCAATTTTATTTTTATCATAGGTAGCTCCTAATTACCTCAATTGTTAAGAAGGGTATTTAAGTAATGTTCAAGGTAGAATAATTTAATGTATTACATTCGCTTGAAAAAGATACAGTGTATCGAAACATGTCGCGAAGACAATAAATCTGTGGAAATTTAATCGTGTTTACCTTAGTGTCATATGTTTATTATTTCATATGTTTAGGATTTCATATGGATCTGAGCGCTGTCTGACTATCACAACAGATATAAATTCTCTGCTCGGTCCCTTTCTTTCATCTTTTTCTACGGATAGAGTGAAGAACACTTCAGCTTGGAAGACTTGTTGTCTATCTTCATAAGGCGAAACTTTTCGTTCATTTCTTCCTTACATGTAGCTGCCTGCAAACGAGGTCTTTGTGACGCGAGCCGTCCTTATATCATTTTAGGCTTCCTGGGTAAAACTCAACTGTATTAACTTCCCATTATGATTTGCTAGTGAGAGCAAACTTTATATTTCATTGATCTCTGAGGGCAGAAGTAGGAATATCCTGCTCCTCACATTTCACGATTTCACCTATCATCATCTCTTCTTTGTTTACCCAGACTCCCAAATCCAGCATCCTGAAATTGGCTGCAATTGCCTCCTTCTTGATCCAGACTAAAGCGGCGGTAGTCTACCACCTCCAACACTGAGGTTGGTGTCGTACTCATTACAACCGTTATTACCAAACAGACCAACCTCTGGTCCTTATTAAAAATTGTTTGTTAAAATTGTTTTTTCCGAACGGCAGCCTTCAGTAGTCGAAACTTGTGCGAGTCAAGGATTAACGAGGTCTTACCTTTTTACGTGCGATCTTGGGCCATCAGAAAAATTTCTGCAGTCGCCATTGTCTGAACCATCGCCGACTGGCAGCCAAAGTGATTGAAACAAAGTTGCTTTAACAACTCGGCTACCTGGCCCCTTATTAAGCTTTCGACTATGTGCGCCTGGCCACCATACATCTGACCCATATTTGGTCTTACGACTTCCGTGCACAGCCAGCGCACAATCTCTGGGTTGGATCCCCAATTTTCTCTTACGCCTCTTCGCAGTTGATATAGGATTGCTACCGATTTTGGAATAACCCTATTCATATGCATCCATGAAACTTTCGGAGTCCATGACCACTCTCAGGTATCTGACAAGGTGGACTAACTCCTGCACTTGGCCAAACATGATACGTCTGGTAAAATAATCATTATGGTAATGGCTTTCTCAATAATATCCAAACTAACGCTTTCTGTCGATCGATTGAAAAGTTTTTACCAAATTATTGGCATACAATTTGTTACTCGAATCTTCGAGACACGCGAAGCAATTATTCACGTTGGTTTACGACACAGAAAGTAAAACAATATTCAAATATAAAGTATATGTATTTAACCAATTGCAATTTGACCACTGAGGCCCAGTTTCAGGATGTCTGGTCACCAAATGGTTATGATTTGACTATGGGTTAAGTATTGAAAAGTGTTTCACAGTAGTTGGTTAAGAATTTAATTGAAGTTTACGATAGGTCAACTTTACTACACAATTCAATGGTTAAGAACTGACCAAAAGATAATAACCTTACCTCTGGTTTGTTTTGAATGTTAGTTTTTGACCTACCTATATAATAATGATAGATATCCCAAGATAAGATAGTATTAAATGCAGAATTGGATATATGTAGATACGATATTAACACATTTAGTTAAGACGAGGAAGAGGTGCGTCGGCCAAAAATAAATGGGCCTAGGCCGGACTTTGACCGGAATATGATAAAAAGCAGTTTTTTTACCATTTTAGGCTGACCAGTCGAAAGGATTATAGAACAAATCAGAGATTCAAAGGAACATCCCACCTAATGGATGTGAAAACACATTTCAAAAACATTATTTTAATACCAATTATTATATTATTATGCTTTTTATGAATGACTGTGAGTGTTCAAGTGCTTTTGACTTTAAAGTTTTATGCAAATGGATCATACCTGAGAACAGCTTCCGAATTATCTGGATCTGGATTTGGATCAGAAACCGTTTCCATTACATTCTGCCAAAATAGCTTTATCAACAATAGAGATCATCTCCAATGAATGATACATTACTAGCAGCTTGGTCTTTATCATTTCCATTCGATTGAATTCCATTCAACTTCTCAATAATGACAATCTTTTGATTACGTCAACATAAAAACTCGTTGCCAACATATGGAAAATTAACACTATCTAATGATTACTTGACATTACTTTTGTTATTGTGAAACACTTCACACTTTAACCACTGATAAACCAAATGGTATTTGGTTGACTGACTAAAAAGATCATCATGTAAAAAAAAATAGTAAAATTTGTTTTTACGAAACTCCCAGGTTTCGGAGAAAACCCCTCAAAAGCAGAGCTTGTGCGAGCAAGGGAAATCCGGGACCTACAGTTTAAATAAAAGTGGAATCCGAACCACTTCAGCTCAGTGATACGTGTGTGAAACTTGGCGTAAGTATCGTTTTTTTTTTCGGAAATTGAATAGTTCTCTGTTACAATACGAAAAAATAACAGATTATCAGTAGGTAGTTGCCGCACCAGAGCAAAGTTTTCTCAACTACCTTCAAAATGGCTAATAGCGATGATTTTAAGAAAAAAATCATCGTTGAAAATATGAGTGTTGATTTTTTACTTATTGCGTTAGACGCGAAGATGGTGAAAATGGCGACAAATTTAGTTTCACGGAAGCATGCTTGTTTTGAAACCTCTTTCGAACCTGTGACTCCCTTCAAAAACTCATCCCTCAACAGACAGCTCCCAAAAGGATACCACACGCTTTAATAGGGAAAGTGGCCCCCTGTCGAATTACCTGAATTTTTGATACGTTATAGTCCAAATCATTCCAATCAAAAAGTCCAATGGGCATTACTTTTTTCATATGCTAGTTCTGACGCTAGATGCCGCTGAAAATTCTCATATTTTCTCCATTTTCAAACAACTCAAAACGTTGACTTCCGGCAGTGGTTGAAGTCAGACGGCGGCCTTGTGTTGGAAGTCAGGTTAATGTGTGTAATGTCCGCCGTCTGAGAACGTGCATCGACCCAAGATTAAATTGTTTGTTAAAAATTAAAAAGTGTAAATTAATATGGGATGCAGTATTGCATCGAGCAAGACAAATGCGTCCCCCCGATACAGCTGCGCTGTCTACGCCGGTTAGAGGCCGGATGGGAACGGATTTCTCGCAGCGTGGCATGTCCAGATAGCGCCGACAGGAAACTCACGGACCAAAATTAAGAAAGAAGAAAGAACTAAAAACGTTATCCTGAATAATTTTCACTTTTCTGAGTAATCATTAATATGAGATCCTATTAAAATAATTGTTCATTGGTGTCTTTACAGGCGGTCAATTATACAGTTTGTTCCAGCTAGTTTGGTCAAATTGATACTTCAAATTGATGATGCAACTCAAGGAATATTAACAAAAAGTGGACTATTTCATTTTGATAGGGTTGTGTCGAACGAGTATGTAACTCTATCGGATTATTTCATTGGCGCTCAGGAAGTGTGGCTTAGAAATTCCTTCTGGCGGTCAACCAAGCCTCCATTCGCACATTGAGTACAAGTATAATATGGAGAAAGTAATGGGTCATATTAAATGTTACATTAAACGTACCTATTGAACCTGGTACCGTTGACCCTAATGAAAAACCTTCGAAACTTTGACATCGTTTCCAGAGCCATCTATAGTAAAATGTATTTTTTTCTACATTGAATGGATGCAATATTTTCTTATTATCCAGTACCTACGTACCCCACAATTTCGAAAATACTCAAACAAGTTTTAAAACAGATTTATACAAGGTAGGACAATAGGGCGTCAAAGTTTGATTTCTCTAGTTCTATTGTGATATCAATCTAAAAACGAAAGTTAACTAGACAAGTAAATCCTGTCAAACACGAATTTATTGCCATAGTTACAGAGCGATACGATAAAACTTATTTCAAAATGAAATATAGAATAATATATAATAACATATGTTAGTAAATTCAGATATCTGCGAAATCTTCACTCACCCCTAAACTAATATTGATTGCCTCTGAATCGCTTGGATGTTACGAATTTTTGGTTGAAATAAGTCCATTTGCAGATTCATTCCGTAAAAATCCCTGACGTTACAATGATAGACTTAGAAAAATAATATATTTGTGATGCCATTTTATACACAGATTTGTGATATTTTTCATACGGAACTTTTCGAATATAACTTTAGCTTTCTTTTAAGAGAAATACTCTATATATTTTTCGACTACATGATGTAGAATATGGTGTGGACAATTTTTTGATTGTAGATTCCTGAAGCGATGTGTAACCATTTTAGAATTATTGAACTCTTAAAATTGTAAGTAGCTGGAACACACTGTATAAATGACCAAATATAACAAAAACAGTTTTAATACTTTCAATAGCATCTCACATTAATGACTGTCTACATTTTGATAAATCAGAATAGTGATGATGATCCAGAATTACGTTTTGTTTTGTTTAACAATGAAGAACAAATGAGAGTTCTCAGGGTCCTCTAGCGCCAAAACTAGCATATAGAAAAAGTTGTGCCTATTGAACTTTTGTTTCGAATGACTTGGACTATGACAGAAATTTTGCCAATTTGACAGGGGACCAATTTTTCTATTAAAGTGTGTGGTATCTTTTTTCTTTAATTTTATTTTATTTTTGAGAACATGTACCCAAAAGCATTTTTTATAGTGAGATTAATGAGAAATCATAAGTCAACAGTGATATTCTTTTATTTTGTCAATACACCCAAACGAAACTTGAAAATCTTGTTTTATCTTCGGCAATGGAAAAAATCACAAGAACAAGAAGAAGAAGGACAAGAAAAAAATTAAAATTGTTACTTATCAGAATAGATGAAAATTACGTTTAATTTTTTTCTTCCAAGTTATTATAAACATTCAATCAGTAATTGATTACCTTGTTTTGAAAAATAGTACACTATTCTCAACTTATTGGAAAATAGTACAATATACTCAACTGTGTCGCCCCTTTAGGAACGACGCTCATGTGTTCGAAGCAGTTTTTCAGCTTGGGTTATGGGCAGAAGGTAATCTAATCTTTTAAATTTTGGCATTCATCTGATTTACCACTATTTTCGTTCAGGAAAATTTATTGTAGGCTATTTTCGCAAATTTTCCTATGGAAGTTTATGTTATATTTGGTGAGAAAGCAGGCGATACGAGGTTCTAAATAAGCAAACTTGAACGTTTCTCTTTTATATTGCCGATGAGAATGTTTGAACTTGATTGCTGTTGACACTACATTTAAGTTGAATTGCGAAAGTGAAATACATGAATTTAGAAATGGTTTCTTGACATGGTCTTTGGTTGTTTGAACCTTGCACAGTCTGAAAATGAAATAAAAGTAAATGCAAGATAATCTATATAAGAAGGCCAAATGAATGAATTTGCCCTGATAAATTATTGCGTTTGAAAGACTGTTGTCTTCAATAAAATTAGAAAAAATTTGTCAGGAACGTATCAAACCGGACAGTAATGACACCTTCTGCAACTTTTTTTAATGCATGCTTTTTTGAAGTTATGATTATTAGGTATAGGTTTTTAAATGTAGTCACCAAATATATAAAACTGCTCGCAAACAGCGGCGACACCAATCAAATTTTAATTTCCATTTGAAATTGATATCTTCAAACGACATTTCAGTATGCAAAGTGATTTTTCTCAGAATTTGAACTGATAAACTCTCGAAAAAATAAACTTACCCTTCTCTCTTGTAGAGCCCTGCAATTATCAAATGAACATGTGAAAAAAATTGGTATTCAAGATCGATTATTTAACGTATGCTTTTCCACAGGTTCATTTTTGGTTTTATATGGACCACGAAGAGAACATTTTCATAAAATCGCGGCGTGCACATGCGTTGCAATTGTTTTGTTTACATGCCATTTTTTCTCAATAACTTGGAACAATTTAATACTCAAAACAAGATTGAATATAAAGTTCATATGGCACATTGACAATATATTCATTTGCATATAGTTCTGGATGTGATTGAATGGGACTAATGCTCCATTTCTAAAGGAAGAAAAAATATGTTCATATCCAAGGATGGATAAAACATTTATGGTATTTTGGAAATTCTGAAGAAAACATTTCAACGTTGGAACAAATATAATATGTTTATAAATGAGAACTGAATAAACAAAAATCAAGAAAACCCAATGAACTCTACAACTAAGTAAAATATCACAAAAATAAATATCTGACTATTTACAAAAGAGAACAAAATGGCTGACAATATTCAGTTTGAGCGTTAGATAATAATAAAACAGAAAAAGCGAAAACCGATTTTTCAACAGAAATTAAATTCAAAATTATTTTTGGAGAAAATTATAAAAAATTTAGAATAACAACTGAAAAATATACCCACTATTTCGATAATTTTTATTTTGAGATATTATAAAAAATATACAAAATACGAATAGTTGCATGATTATTTCAATGCGCGTTTAATCATGTATCCGGGACTATCCCGAGCTGTTTGAGATTTATTGCTTTCACGCAATGTCCTGCGCAGACTCCAATCCTATAAAGTTTGGTTTGGATTGCAGATCCAGAACTGTTTTGAAACGATACTTCCAATACTGTCATCAAAAATTACGCATTTTGCCGTCTTTTGAATGAAAAAAGTAGAATATTTTTGAACACAGTGCAAAAAAAAACTCTGCACGGTGTACAAAAAAGTAAAGACATACGTTGTTTGAATACAGTTAAACACAATACACATCATTCTCGTTTCAATAATTTTTTATTACATCATTTACGATCATATTCCCCAAACCAATTCTTTACAAGACTCATGAATAGTAGGTACAACTGCTGATATTCTATACGTTGATTCCAAACGATGATTTTGGCAATACTAAATCAAATGCCTTTTCTTGCATAATGTTACAAGTATTATTGTTCTTGACATCGACATTTATACTTTTCACCTCTAAAAATACCGTTTCCAATTTTCACTGTCACTGCCAAAACAAAAAAATATCGGACATATTTTTTTCGCGAACCTCAATGAAATTAATGAAACCTGATAACTTGGCTCATCTGCTCGCAGTGAGAGAAATCCAGCGTGCAGACAATCGAGCAAATGCTTTTACTTCAATTTCTTGAAACACATGTATTAGTTTTGTTGAGTTATGAGGAAGACAAACCTGTAGTAAAAGCATTGGTTACCTTTTATGAATGCCACCCATTATCTATAGAACTTTTCAATAGTTTAGGTACTTTTTCACGCACTTTGTCATTGTCATACATTATCTCAATTATTTCGTTCGTGTCGTTATTGATAAGTACAAAGTTTGTTCGTTTTCAAAAGTTTTGATTACTGTTGTTTGATTACTATAAATACTTGTAAAGTGTCCTGTTTAACGAACATTGAGTCTGTATGGAGAAGTAGTTGTTTTCTGTCAGAAATGTTTGCCACTTTGTGAGATTGTGTAGAAAGAAGGATATTTTGATACCATTGATTTATTTAGTTTAGATTGTAAAATCTATTAGTTGAATATCTGTAAGAACGTATTTAATTTCATTTATCTACTTCTATGATCGTTTTTATTCTAATATCCTCTAGTTTGCATATTTCCGAAAATGTAAGTGAGTTTTATGATACTTTGAAATACGTAACATAATCGATATCGAAACTTCGTATACCCTTTGCACAAGCGAGATGATATATCGAAACCATCGTATTTTTCCCGCCGTCTGAAGACCCATTAGAATACTCGGGGTCTGAAGATATTTTACGCCGCGAAATGATTCGTCCCTATTTTAATTGCGGGAGTTGTTTCAAAAATTCCATCCGGCACATCATTTAATTACCGGTTAACGGCACCCTTGATGACGCTCCGCCATTGTCATAACGCGTGTATATCGCCAATAAAATCATTTACCCGTTTTATTTAAACTCAAGTGTAACATTCACTCATAACGCTCATCATCATTATTGCTTTCTGTACGCACTTGTTTTTATTGTGACTATACGCGTTTATTATCGCGCGCGACTTCCTGATTGCCGATTTTTAATTCTGACAGATGCAATTGTCTGGAGGCTATTTAGTTTATAATGAAACTACACTTATTAGGGAGCGCATTTATAATGACCCTTTTTGGACGAGTTACAATAGATCACATTTTCGAATTTTGAGCTGTGACGTCATCCGATTATTTTTGGTAGAACCACTTTGTTTTTTCAGTTAACAACAAAGGGACATTAACACAAAGTTTAATTTCCGGTCCAACCATATCATATTCGTTGGGTTTTTTTCATTGAATATTGTACACGATTCACATTACCATGTCAAAATCGTTGTTATTTACCAAATTCTTACTGAAATAAAAAAAAAATCTTCAGGATGGGAATATATTTCACTAAACATATTTTCGAAACTACCAGATAACGTGTGAGGTACTCTAGCAGAGGTTGTTAATTCATACCATTTAATTTCATTTATTTTTTCAGTCACGAAAGAATACAATAATAGAGTAATATGCATACACTGAAAAAAATATTGAGATTACAATTTGAATTTGCTTAGATACTGACTGGAAAGTTTACAGTCCCTTAACTTTAAAAATAAATTACCAACAAAAACAAGTGATTTTCACAAGCACGCTGTGAAAAAATGTGTTTTTCAGAAATATTGTGAAATTCCATATAACCTGTAGAATTCAGTAATAAAACATTTTTTTTTTGTAAATTGCTACACAAAATGTAAAATCGCAATGTGAAATCTTAGATACTTGCTGTTTTTTCAAAACGTATTGTAACTTCACCATTTTAATGTCTTTTTACAGTCCACTATGTGAATTTACAATTTGAAAATAAAACTCATTTACCCACTCACCTCTGAAATTACAAAACCTGAGGAGTTAAATCAAATTTATTGTAAATTCACCAATGAATTGTGAATTTGCATCCTGTTTAGAATATCACATTGTGATATTACATGGATAAGTATATCATACTGTTATATTACACTGATAATAATATTACATTGACAAGAATTCTCAAGTATTTTTGTAGGGAATTACAGAAGATATAGTTACTCTTTCATAATCATCTGCATCTTTGGCTATTTCTCTCAGCGAGTTGAGAACATACAGCTAGAAATTGTATATCATGCGAAAAATTTCCATTTACTATAAAGACACAATTTCACATTCGGAAATGTAACGACTGATATAGGTTAGAATTATATCCTAAATAATATTCAGTATATAGTTTCGTGTCCATACATTTTCGGCTCTCTTACATATATTGTTTGTTGTGCCTTTTGCAATAACTCATTTTAATATTGAAATTTACAGTAATCTCTTCTGTATTCTGACATTTGATAATGTTTACCTGTTCTTTTTGTAAGTATCGAATGCAAACGCTTAGAAAATACGAATTGCTTATTATTTTTGTAGTTATAAATGTATTGAATTGTATTTATTTCACATTTATTTTTGTATCACAGTAATTGTGTTAAATAAAAATCCATGAAATTAATTAATGTTTCAATTTCTTCCACATTTTTCGAGATATGAGCGAATTTTTATTTATTGCCGAAATATCAATATTCAATACAATTTATTAGCGAAAAAGTCATCATCATTGAACATAAAGCTGGAAGAAGAACTATTCTCATCTTTAACCTGTGGGTAGTATGGTTCAAATGAAATAATTATTTTCTACTTCAAACGGTGATTGTAAACGATTCTGATAAACTGAAAATGGTATATTAGCTTGTTCCAAAAAGGTGACCATTTAAAAAAGGAGATAATGTCAGTCAAGTAACCTTGCCTCAATTGTAGAAATATATCATGTGAAACAACATGAATATCAAATCCTGAAATGGAGCAATTTGTTTTCAGAACTCGCCATTATTGAGCTTTTGTTGCCCTTGTGAAATCACGAATTGTAGTTCATCATTGTGAATTTACAATCCAATCACAGGTTCCAGGTAATTTCACAATATCACGTAAACTCACATCATCATTGAAATTTTGAATTGTGTTTTTGCCATGAGAAATTGTCTATCGATGTGCTTATACAAGGAATAAATACAATGTGAATTCGCCATATTGAATCACACTCTCATTTTGATTTAACAACACGTTTGCATAATGAGTGGGTACATTAACGAACATACTGTGAAAGTAACACGTGAAATCACAAAACCCTTTCAGTTGTACTGTAATTAGTACATTGTCATTTCACATGTTTCAAGTAATTTCACAACGTAGAAATACAAATAATATAAATTTCACAAGTATTCTGGAGTCTGCTCAAGCCGAAGCGTTCACTGTAATTTCACAATGAATTTGTGAATCTAGGGCTAAAAATAAACCATGATTTTAACTGTAATTTCACAAAACACTTTTTCCAGTGTTACCATGCAATACACAAATGTGACAATATCAGGATGTAGACATACAGGGTGGCTACTTTTTCAATGGACTTGGTAACTTCCAAACCATACTAGTTAAATGGTCGGTTGTTTGGAGAAAAAATTGCTTTTCAAGAAGCATCATCTAGCTGTAGAAACTAATCAAAAATATCAGGGCCGGTTTTTGAGTAATGACAAAAAACTAAATTCGATAACTTTTTGGTTACCATCATTTATTTTCAAACCAACCAAAAAATATTGTGGAGGTTTTTCATTCGATAGTAAATTCTCTTTGATTTGACTTTTCATATTTTCTGGGCCACCCTCAACTTATTTTTTTCAAATACGAACCTGCAAATTTTATGACACTATTCAGAATAACCTTTCATTCTGAATCCAGCGGTTTATCATACAATGTCACTCAGAGATGGTTTTCGAGTAATATGGACCGTTATCCAAATTTTATCAAATTTACTGTTACCGCTATCTTCTGTTGAATCATCATATAGTGCCATGCCTCTCGATACATAAAGTCAATTCTCCGAAACTTATGTGATTCTCCGAAAATTAAAGAATTCATCAACAAGAACAGCGGTAATGTAGATAATTAAAAACGCAATTACTGATAATAACAAAAAGAAATTCAGTTTTTGGAAGTGAAAATCAAATTATTTGAAAATGTCATTGAAATCATTTGAGTTATTGTTCAAAATGTCCACCATTTTCTTCAATATACTTGGCGAATCTGAAATTGAAATTTCTTATGCAATTGCTTTTTTCTTCTTCTTGGATTCATTGGAAGATAAATGCATCTTCAATCTTCTCGCAGAAAATCTCAATCATAACATTCGTTGTATTATACGTACACCTCACTTTTGAGATTCCCCCACAAATAAAAATCTAAATGATTCAGATCTGGAAACCTGGCAGGCCACGCCACTTGACATTATGTTCCAATCCATGAATTGAGAAATGTCTGATTCAAATAATTTGTGACCATTCTTGAATTGTGTGGACTACACATCTTGTTGGTACCAGATTTCGTTAAGACGATACTCTATAGAAAAAAGTCCTGCAGTATAACTGAATATTTTGCTGCAGTCAGGTTTCTATCAATAAAATATGGTCCTAGTGCTTTATCATCTAACAAACCACAGCACATATTCAAAGAGAAATGATATTGATGTCTCACTTCTTGGATTGAGATGGATTTTCCGTGACATAAATATGTTTGTTTCTTCGATTGAACATACTAGAATTTGTAAATGCTGTTTCCCCAAATGATATCGTGTGCAAAGTTGTCATTATTTACCTTCCGATCATTACGATATCGTTTTCTGTACCGCTTGGTATTTGTAGTCGAAGTATCTGCGTCTCTTAACTATGTTATAAACAGCACGTTTTGATAATTTATATTCACCTGCAATAGCACTCGACCCAAGTTCTGGATTCATTCGAATTTGAGCTAGTACCAATGATATCGTTGATTGGCTCGATTCTTCAAACATATGGAACTCTAAGTTCATTGAATGTATTATCAATGAGCACACGTACGTTTTTTGAACGTATTATCAACGTGGCATTGGTTGAATAAACGTTTTTGGTTGGAAATTTGAACGTTGAAATATGGTTGTGATTTTCAACGTTAAAAAAATACGTTTGGAACACGCGTTTTCAACGTTGTTTTCTCAACTCTTCATTGAAAACTAACGTTATAACGTCGTGCAGAAAAAATGTTACTATTTTTTTCAAAATATACGTTCCCCAAATGTCATTTCAATAAAAAAATAACGTTTACCGAACACATTTAATATAATTCATTTATCAATGTTTGTGAAACGTTTCTTAAACTTCATTTCTAAACGTGTATAATATGTTATTCCTTAACTTATATGTGTGATCTTCATCGTAGGAAAATATGTTTCAAAGACTTGCTTTTCACGTTATTTTTCAACAACCCGTTGAAAACTAACGTTATAACGTCGTGTAGCAAAAACGTCAATTTTTTTTTAAATATGGGTTTCCCAAACTTCATTTCAATTAAAAAATGACGTTTACCGAACACGTTTAATATGATTCGTTTATCAATATTTGTAAAACGATTCTTAATACGTGTATATTACGTTTTTTCTTAACTTCTATGTGTGATTTTCAATGTAGAAAAATATTTTTTAAAGGCTTGCTTTTAACGTTATTTTTCCAAAATCCGTGAAAACTAACTTTATAACTACGTATATCAAATTTGTTGATTTTTATTCAAAATAGACGTATCTGAAACGTTATTGTATTATTATAGAAAAAAAAAAGTTTACTGACCACGTTTCTGCATTTCGTTAATCAACGTTGTCAATGCGTTTCTCACCCTTTTTTGTCATAGGTACGTGTGTAATACGGTTTTTCCTTGCTTGTGTACGTTCACAGTTGAATATTGGTTGTTTTGAAGATTTACTTTTTCAACAACCCGTTGAAAACAAACGTACCTATATCAAATCCGTTTATTGTTTATTCAAAATAGACTTTAAAAAAACTCAATTCCAACATAAAAAACCCGAACACGTCTTATACGATTTATTTATCAATGCTTTTAATCTTTTTCTCAACCTTCATTACCCAACGTTATTTCTTTACTTCTCCGTTCAATTTCGAAAATTGGTTGTGATCATCAACGTTGGAAAAAAACGGTTTAAAATCTTGTTTTCAGTTGCTTTTTAGCTACCCGTTGAGAATATACGTGGAAACTACGTAATAAAGAACGTCTACTGTAAACATTTCTCACAAAAAAAATCATCAATATTAATAATATACGCTAATTTCAAACCACATTCTTAGGATTTTCTGCAACATTTGGTATAAACTCATTGAATTTGTGAGATAGCATTCCATTGTATGTATCACACAGCATGCAAATTTAATTTGACAATCCGGACCAATCAAAGCAGGTGTGGAGTGGGTGTGTCTAATTTGAAGATCAATCAAATTTTGGATGGATATTCTCTTCACGTAAGGTTACTCAGTCCATGCATGAAGTGTGCAATGGTAGATGGTGACATCTTTGGGAGAATGAAATCACCGAGATGGTGTCATTTGCTTTTTCGTCATGAAGTGTTATCAATTATCTTTGGGACGGTTTTTTAAGTGTATAAAAATGAAAAAAGAAACTTCCATATCCAAAATATATTCAAATTCGATTTCGAACAAAAATAGTCATTGTGCAATTAAGCATATTAAACGTGGCGTCACTGGCGTCATCTATGATTTGGAGATTTCAACATCAGCGAGGACAGCGAGTTTCGCGAGATTACGTACACCGAAAAAAGCCGATCGGTTCTCTCTCTCTGAATCTACCCGATTTCCAAATCCCATTTTCTTTTCTACTGTTTCTAGAATGTTCAGTTTTCACTTGTTGAGTTTGGTTTGTTCAAGTGTTACAATATATTTCCAATTATTTTCTGGAAGTGGCCATATTTGTTTGTTTTGTGCATACTGCTAGTTCTATTGATGGTATTAAATAAAAGGTAATTAGTAATTTTATCATTAGTTATTTGATGAAAATTTTACATGTAACTGAAAAGCTCATCAATTTTCTGAAGAAGTGATGAAAACTTGTTGAATACTATATTTCTACGATTCGGTAACGATTCAATTTTTGCATTTGTTTGGTTCTGATTGGAGATCGGAGAGATATATTGTAATTATCTATTTCTCCAGGATAAATGCGTTATCTTGTACAATAATATCCTGGGCATTATATAGATATTTTTATTCGGTAAAAGTAAAAAAAATAAAATGAAAGTGCGTTTCAATTAGCCATAATGTATCTGAATTAATTTCAGGTAAATTTAAAAAAAATTATCATGACCGTCCAGCTGATTTGCAGGAATTTGAATCGTTCACAACAGATAAAGAACGTGTGACTAGCATCCGCACATTCCAACATTCAGGGATTTCAATAAGTTGCATTCTATTGTGAAATCTTTGCAAATGATCTTAACCAAGCTCTGTTTGAGCCTAGCTGATTTTTAACAATGGTTTCCTGCTTCATTAAATTCAACGTATATGTTTGACGTTCAATAAACATGGATAGATAACGTTTTGACACTATATACGTGCAACGTCTATATGATGTTTATATAAGCGCCTAAACATAATATTATTGTGGTGTGACCATTGAGTAAAGAAAACATTTTTCTCCTAGTTGAATAATCGTCAAAAAGTGACGTTTGTATAATGCAAGTTTAACATTTTCAAATATCTAGAATTTTTGCATGAATAAACGTTGAACAAAAGTATCTTTTTAAATTTTTGAATTGATATCCATTATACCATTAATCCATTATACTCGATATAATGAAACTATGGTTCAAATGATTTTCACATAAAGAGGGTTTACAAAACCACGACAATTGTTTCGCTTTACAAAAGCTTCTTCAAGTGGTGAAGATATACTAAACTACATATTTGCTATGTTACCTTAAATACTTATCCAAAATTAATTAGGGTTCGGTTGTATACCTAACTCCCAGTTAATTCTCGATAGGTACTTTTACATTTCTATTATTTAAATCTAACCTTTCCAGGAAAACAAATGATTGGTGGTGACGAATTTAATTCGAGTTGGTCATTGAGCAAGTACTGAGAATTTTTCCATTTATTACTCTCCATACTTTCTAAAAGATTTAGCTTCTTACCTTTGTTTTCGACATGAAGGATTTCAAAATCATGGTCGAAAGTATGGTTTTCAATTAATAAATGGTTAGCATACGTGGAATTTGTACCCCCATTTACAAAACTTCTTCTGTGCTCGGCTAGGCGTTGTTTGAAGGTTCTACCTGTTTGGCCAAGATAAAACTTGGGGCAACTACCACAGTTTAATTTGAAGACTCCACATTTGTCTTGTTTATCCACCCTATCTTTGTTATTTTTAATATGTCTGCCCAAACTATTGTCTGTCTTAAATGCAATATTTAAACTTTGCTTTTTCAAGAAATTACCTATTTTATTGCTTGGTTCACCGATATATGTAATTGTTTTGAACCTTTGGTGGTCTTTTGTAGTAGGATAAACTTCTTGAATAGCTTTTTTGTATTTTTTCTTGGTCAGAAGCTTGTCTATCAAAGATGATTTATAGCCATTGTTAACTGCAATTTGTTTAATAATATTAAGTTCTTTATTAAAATCTTTATTAAAATCTATGTATTATACTGTTGTAAGCTGCTACTTTGTGTTGATATGGGTGTGATGAGCTATTGTGAATTGTGATATCTGTATGCGATGTTTTGTGGAAAATAGAAAATTCATGTTTATTATTTACTTTAGTTATTGTTAGGTCCAAAAAAGTAATTGAATTGTCCTTTTCAGACTCTATTGTAAAGTTGAAAGAAGGGTGAAGAGAATCAATAAATTCCAAGAATTGATCTAATTGCCTCATTGTTCCAGTGAAACCTACCAAAATATCATAATTTTTGAACATATTTCCTTTTATTTTTGTTTCTAAATTATCCATAAAAATTTCAGCCAATAAAGGGCGTAATGGGTTACCCATAATCAACCCTTCATCTGATGAATAAAATTTATGGTTGAACTGAAAATAATTTTGGCTTAAACAAACACTGAGTAAATCCAATATCTCTTGTTTAATGACAGGATTTACATGATTAATATCTAATAATCTTTCTACTAACACTATTGTTTCCTTGGGAGGGATACTAGGAAAAAGGTTATGTACGTCAAAAGAAATTAATTGAGTGTTATTCGGTAATTTAATTACCGAATAAGATAGATTACTTAGCATTCCTCTTAGTACTTCAAATTTTAATAAAGAACTTAATATTATTAAACAAATTGCAGTAAACAATGGCTATAAATCATCTTTGATAGACAACCTTCTGACCAAGAAGAAATACAAAAAACCTATTCAAGAAGTTTATCCTACTACAAAAGACCACCAAAGGTTCAAAACAATTACATATATCGGTGAACCAAGCAATAAAATAGGTAATTTCTTGAAAAAGCAAGGTTTAAATATTGCATTTAAGACAGACAATAGTTTGGGCAGACATATTAAAAATAACAAAGATAGGGTGGATAAACAAGAAAAATGTGGAGTCTATAAATTAAACTGTGGTAGTTGCCCCAAGTTTTATCTTGGCCAAACAGGTAGAACCTTCAAACAACGCCAAGCCGAGCACAGAAGTAGTTTTGTAAATGGGAAAACAAATTCCACGTATGCTAACCATTTATTAATTGAAAACCATACTTTCGACCATGATTTTGAAATCCTTCATGTCGAAAACAAAGGTAAGAAGCTAAATCTTTTAGAAAGTATGGAGATTAATAAATGGAAAAATTCTCAGTACTTGCTCAATGACCAACTCGAATTAAATCCGTCACCACTAATCAATTTGTTTTCCTGGAAAGGTTAGATTTAAATAATAGAAATGTAAAAGTACCTATCGGGAATTAACTGGGAGTTAGGTATACAACCGTACCCTAATTAATTTTGGATAAGTATTTAAGGTAAAATAGCAAATATGTAATTTAGTATATCTTCACCATTTGAAGAAGCTTTTGTAAAGCGAAACAATTGTCGTGGTTTTGTAAACCCTCTTCATGTGAAAATCATTTGAACCATAGTTTCATTATATCGAGTCTCTTTTTAACGTTTATTTATTAATTATTTTTGACGTTCAATATTCGTGATAGGAAACGGGGATAAAACGATAATAAGTTATGTTTATTTACCGTATTCATTTGGTCAAAAACAACTTTGTTCTTGACGTTCAAAACTACGTTTTTTCGATCGACAATTTTTCGTTGAAAAACTGTTTTTCAAAAACTAATTCCTTCCGTTTGGTTTTCAACCATTTCACAACGTTATTCTAACGCCCCTGTGCTCATTGATGTTCGAGAAGAGTTGTAGAGAAACGCCAAAAAATTTGAAATTCGGTTGCATTCTTTCGGGCTATAAGTCCTTGTGCCGTTTTGCTTTTAACGAATGTCAGTATAGTTTAATGTATATTCGTCCATATCTCGATTTCCTTCTATAGTGTATCTTACCATCTTGAAGTTGGATTAGATACTAAGAAACACACAAAAAACTTATGAACAATGAGAAATTTTCACAACGTAATAAAGTAATCAAATGCTGGGGTATAGGTAATCCAAGCATGACAGCAAACTTCAGAACTATTCCACTATAACCAAACTTACCAAAGAAAAATGATAAACTGGTAAAAAAATTAATCACGAGCTTCCTTGATCAAATTAAACTGATTAACTCCACACATATTGGTTTGGACTGTTCAATATATCATTCTCGTATTTGATCATGGACTCTATTTGGAAAGTCCCTTGAAGCCTTGAATTTTACTAGATTAATTACGTTACTGAAGAGTGCTGCACTCTGTTGTTCACAATCCAACTGAAATAAGTTGAATGAGTTCAATGTATTTAACAACAGTAAATTAAATGTATGAGCCTACACGTGTGAGTTCGCAAAATGCTCTTTTGTTCTTTCTCTAACTGGCGTGAACAACCAGCATTTCAATCAACCGTACACTCATCCCGCCGAGTACGTGCACGTGAAATATAAGTACACTGTTCATATATCAAGATTATTATAACAGATATGTTCAAATTGGAAACACTTCTATGAATAATGCAACCCTCCGGATTGTGCCGAGAAGTATACGTATGAAATCCCCCGAATCCGAATCCGTTTGAGGAGGAAATTGCACGAGGTCGTGTTAGAACAAGAGACGTACGTTTGGAATGAAGTTGAAACTAAATGGGCCGTGTGATAGCGCCGACGTTGACTCATATTTATGATTTTTTGTTTTTATACTTTTGAATGGGGTACTCAGCGGGACGGCTCGCTTCACCCCTCATAAACTCCTCGGCAACCAACGTTGCATCGTTGTGAAAATTTCAGAAAAAAATCATTAGGGTCTCACCTAATCTCTTTGGTCTGCGTGTGAATAATTTTCTTATATTTCTGTTATTTTGATAGAAATAGGTTATGAGCTTTTTTCTGCCCAATACTAGAATAATCATACCAATAAATGAAATCACATGGCTCATGAGTGAAAATTTACTTTTATTTATTTGACATGTTGAAATATTCTTTGGGCTTTGAATTGAAGTAAGGGTCCATCAGTCGAAATGCTTTCTGTGGTCCATTACACGGCTCTGTGCCTACTTTTCTTAGTGGGTACTAGAGTTATCGTAAAACTATTAGACACAAGCGAATAGGAAAATCAATTACAGAATGACGTATTAGGTCTCTGTTTTAACGGGTTTGCAGTGATGATCTGCGGAACCGTGAAAATAGTCAGCAGATGTCACCTTTTTTACATTACGCTACTTTATTATGTCAACTAAACTTGAAAACTTGACAACACCATATGTCACTGACACTTCAATGCTTTTATAAAATATTGAGGGCGGGTTGTACAAAACAAGCTCAACAACAGTTCAAGTAAACTCCTTTCAGTTGTTATAGGGATTAGCCAATTAAATTTTCAGCAACAGAACTCAGTTTAGTTGAACTGTTGGTGAACTTGTTTTGTACAACCCTCCCTACGTATCCATTTTTCTGAACTTACTGTCAAATCTCACAATTGCATCGCTTTACAAAAAAACATAAGCTCCTAAACAATTAAGAACTTCTTGGAACACAATCAGAAAATTAGACGTCATGATCTAGAACAAATATTAATGTTTGTAGTTGTTTCCATCAAATTGAACGAAGATTTCTTTGCATGGAAAAATTCACTATGCTTCCGTTGATTTCCAGGTTCGCAACACTGCCTCCTCCTTTAAGTTATCCCGTTCTCGATAACTCCAACGCCATTTTGGTTGTTTCTCTGGAACCTATTCGGGGGATCGTGGCCTTGGTATTCTGGTGACCTCTCCACGTAAACAGTCTTGGGTTTACTCCTTGGGATGAGCTGGATGCGGTTTACCAATTCGTTGATCTTATCTATGACTATGAAGGATCCTGTTCAATTTCACTGTAGCTTGGGGCATATTCCTCTTTCTCTCTGAGGTTGGAAGAGCCCAACGGAATCACCTGGCTCGAATATAGTTTCTGGAGTATTCCTGTCTGACCTGTTTTTCATTTTGTCACTGTAGATTTGAAGACGTCTGTAGAACTCATGGACTCGGTTCAATCTATCTCGCAATTCTTCGACATATCCTAAGAAAATTTTATCCATCTTTTCGGGGGGTATTCAAAACAGCAGATCGCATGGCAATTCCAATCCTTTTGATTGTTGTCGATAAACATCAACAGATACTGGCTGATCATTTGATTATGTCGTTCAACAATTACATCCGATTATGGATGGAGGGCTGTTGTACAAGTTTTCTTCACGCCTAGAATGTTCATCATTATCTGCCATAACTCAGATTCAAAGTTACTACCTTGATTAGAATGTAATTCTAGCGGAACTCTATGTCTGGCTATGGCACTTTCTATGAAGGCATTTGCGACTGTCTCTGCTTCCTGGTTTGGAATGGTTATAACTTTGGTCCACTTGGAGAAATAGTACATGACTACCATAAGTACTTATTTCCATGCTCAATTGCCAAACAAGACAACTTCTACTCATTCGAAAGGTTGAAACATGCTGCGCCAATTTTTCCAGAACTTCTAATATTTGTTCCCTCCTTTCAAGAACATAGGTCACAACTACTGCACCATTTGTAAACATCTCGATGGCATATATTGGAATATCTCTAACAATCTGGCCATCTTACCCTCAGGTTTCTAAAAGTTAATTATCATTTGCAAAACGTTATGATCAGTTCTTACGAGAAACCGTCTGCCATATAGGTAGTTATGGAATTGTCCAAATGCTTTGATTATCGGGGGTAATACCATAAGTGCTTCATGCGTATATAATGGGAAATCTGAATTCCTGAAGCCATCAAGCCTCTGGAGCTAAGCTAAAATGGGTGCCAGTTGGTAACTGGAAACAATCAGAGCTCCAATGAAACTGAACGTTTTTCTGAGTTAGGCGATGAGGTGGCTTGACGATTTTTCCAAAATCCTGAATGAATTTTCAAAAGAACTCTTCCAAATTATTCAGGTAATCGTCAAATGTCCTTCCCATATTTGCAAAGCTATACGTCCTATTGATGTGTGTCTGTAGAGGAATTGTTACGATGGTTTCAAGAAACTCCTTGGCATTCTGCTTTTCTTCCAGAATCAGATTCTATCAGTTTGTCAATTGTTTTTCGATTGATGTTGGTGGTTTTTCTTCGAAAAATTCGAGTTTGGTTTCCACAGTTGATTACTAGAGTTACAAGTTTTCAGAATCCCAGTTGATCCCTTATGTAAAATAGGTGCTAGTTGTTGATTTTTCCTTCAATTCAGTGAATGACTGTTGGCAACAATCAGAGCTCCAATGAAACTCAAAGTTGTTCTGAGTTAGGCGATGAAGTGGCTTGGCGATTTTTCCAAATTCCTGAATTAATTTTCAAAAGAACTCTTCCAAATTATTGAGGTGATCGTCAAATGTCCTTCCCATATTTGCAAATCTATACGTCCTATTGATGTGTGTCTGTAGAGGAATTGTTACGATGGTTTCAATAAACTCCTTGGCATTCTGGTTTCCTTCCAGAATCACATGTTCCGTAGATTCCATCAGTTTGTCAATTGTTTTTCGATTGGTGTTGGCAGTTTTTTTCGAAAAATTCGAGTTTGGTCAGCACAATTGATTACTAGAGTTACAGGTTTGCAGAATCCCAGTTGATCCCTTATGTAAAATTGGTGCTAGTTGTTGATTTCTTCTTCAATTAAGTGACTTACTGTTAGCAACAATCAGAGCTCCATTGAAACTGAAAGTAGTTCTGAGTTAGGTGATGAAGTGGCTTGGCGATTTTTCCAAAATCCTGATTGAATTTTCAAACTTCAAAGGAACTTTTCCAAATCATTCAGGTGATCGTCAAAAAATGTCCTTCCCATATTTGCAAAGCTGTACGTCATATTGATGTGTGTCGGTAAAGACATTGTAACGATGGTTTCAAGAAACTTCTTGGCATTCTGCTTTTCTTCCAGAATCAGATGTTCCGTAGATTCCATCAGTTTGTTATTTGCTTTTCGATTGATGTTGGTGGTTTTCCATCGAAATATTCAAGTTTGGTGTCCACAATTGATTAACAAAGTTACAGGTTTGCAGAATACCAGTTTATCCCTTATGTAGCTTTTAGGTGTGTGCACAAACAAAATGAAGAGCAGCCCCTTCCTGATCATATCCACTTTTTCGTTAAATTTCTAGTTCACTTCTCACCTGTTCGTCTATCTTGGATAGCTCAATTTTGACATCTTGGACCCTTTTGGTGACCCCCTGGACTCCGCTTCTACGCCTTGGCCTTCACCACTAACCTCTTGGACTTCTCCTTTGCTTTCATGAACTATTTCAGTAATTTCATTATGAAAGCACTCCTGACTTTGACAGATTCGTTGTAGAAGTCCATTATGCTATTGAATTTCTGGGCTAACCTTTCCTCTTGCTTCTGATTTGTTTCATCTTGATATCTTGCTTCTCTTGTTCTCGTTTCCTGTGAATTTCGAATAATTTTTCTTGTACTTGTTTTCTTTCGGCTTATTGTTCTTGCTTTCAGAAAGTATGTTTACTGATGTCTCCATCAAATACTGGAAAACTGCTTCCATTTTTATCAAATGTTAACTACTGAACTTACTATCAAATCTCACAATTGCATTACTTTGTATAGAAAATATGCGTTCTAGAATAATTGAGAATTTCTAAAGGTGGGAACAGACCAAGCAAACATTGTTGTGGAACAGTTGAACAACAGCCGAACAACACACGAGTTTACTCAGTGTGTACGTGTTGGGCAACAGTTGGTCAACAGTTGGGCAACAGTTGTGCCGCTGTTGCGCGGTGTTCGCTCCCGAGACGGTACATCATAGGAGATGTTGCCCAACAGTGCGCACACAGCTTCGCCAGTGTGGACGCGTATACAACATAATTTTACATTGTAGCAGAAAATAAGTAGATCTCAAGCAGACTGACTAAACGAACACTGGACAAACACTGGAGAAACTAGGTAGGTCGATGTTGACGAACAGCTGGTCGACAATATTTTCTCCCCACAGAAACAAGTTTGACAACAGCTGCCTAAGTGTTGTTCAACTGTTGCACAACAATGTTTGCTTGGTCTGTTCCCACCTTAAGAATACAATAGCAGCACACATAGTTGATTATAGTTAATCCGATCTTACACAGATAAATGCTACCTACTAGAAAAGTGATGGGACAATCTTCTCACTACTCGAGTACCATTCGACAATCAATAGATAATAATAATTACTCCGGAATATGAACTGCAATGGAAAATGAACTGCATCGAAAGGTGCTACTGAGTGGCCACTGAGTGGCCACTGAGATCGCGAAATAGTTTCTTTAGTCAGTTTATCGCATCTGAATTCATTGAAGAACTGTTTTGATCAACCATGTCATGTTATTTAAAAAAAAAAAACGTTTGCCAGCTTGACCTTCATAAAGGTTGGTCCTAAATAATTCTGAAGCAACCTTTACGGAAATAGCAGGGTGAAATTAATATAGTTTCACATATTTATAATGGATTCTGTGAAGAAACTGTGAGATCAGGGGCCCTATTCTCGAATGTCTACTACCATATATCGCACGAGACAAAATATGTCCATCGCCTCTTTTGAATAAGCATTGAAAAGAGATATTTTGAGGAAAAGGCCCCAGTATAATTTCCCTATCCGGTTTAGAACGCATTTGACGAAATCGTTCTTCCGGAACCTCTGCACGGGTAACTGGCGAATGTAGTCCAATAGTCGTTGAGGTAGATACAAGTGTTTCGGAATCCTACTCGGGTTAACAAGTTCCCAAACTTGTACGTTCGTTTACCCAACCTGAGTTACCAATCCGCGAAAGAAGGGTCCGAACAGAAAATTTATATCTATTCTGATAGTCAGGCAGCGCTCAAAGCCATCTGCCTTCCTAAACCGAGCTCAGCGCTTGTACAGGAATGCGGAGATGCACTCGAAAAGCTAGCTGAAACGAAGGAAGTTCAGCTGGTATGGGTCCAGGGTCTAAGAGGGGTGCGCGAAAACAAGGTGGCAGACGAACTTGCCAGACCCGGATCCGCAACGCCGTTTTGTGGGCCTGTACTAGGCATCGCCAGAATCCAAACCTCTTCAGCCATCGACGAGTGGGCAGAAGAAGAGCTGAATAAACTTTGGAGGGATAATACCGGCTGCAGGCAGTCGAAAGACTTCGTGGCCGGCTCCAATAAGTCAAGGACGATATGGCTCTTAGGCAGAAACCGCCAAGCACTACGCCTCCTCATAGGAATACTAACAGGACATAACAAGTTGGCAGACACCTATGACTTATAGGTATAGAAGACTGCCCCACTTGCCGCAAATGCGAAGAAGACGAATAAACTTCATCTCACTTCCTCGGCATATGGGAGGCTAAGATTTGGAACCTTCGGAGTTGAGAAACTTCAACAAGAGGAACTAATCGACTTGGAGTGGTCGGACATACTGAACTTCATTAGGAGGTCACAAAGGTTTGAAATGGAAGACTAGGAGGATGAATGTAGATGAGTGGAGAATGGGGGATGGCAAAAAGGGTCCACGAGGGCCTACTTGCCTGGCTGCGCTTGCAGCCTCCCCAAAGAACTACTACTACTACTACTTCTAATCCGCGTTCGTAAACGTCAGTGTTCCTTACTCGATTACTAACCCCGGTTCATATTCTGTAACTAACTTAAAGGCAGGCTTATTAGAGTCGGTAGTGGCACCGCATGCGCGTTCGCGTTATCACAAAGATTTGAATAGTGTTTCGAAAGTCTGGGAATTGGTTGTTATCGTTATCACATTTTTCGAGTGTGTATTTGGTTTTTGGTGTTTCGGTGTGAGTTTACCGCGTTCACGTTCGCAAGGGTCACGAGTCACGAATCCGATACGTTCGTAAACTTTAGTACTCGAGTTGGTGATCTGTGTGATCCGTCACCTACTCATTTCGGATCTGGTTGAGTACATTTTGTTTGATTTCAGAAAGAAAGTAACTAGAACAGGAGTTGTTTTTCTGTTATCATAAAACTCCTGCCAAAGTGAAAAGAAACCGCAAATCACCCTCCAAGAATATAATTGAGATAATCAAATTATTGTTTCATCAATTCGTCCTCGTATTGCTTTTCAAACAATTCAAATCGCTTCAAGATTATGGATTCGAATACAAGTTCTCTCCATCTATAATATCTGAATTACATGTTTTTACTCTATCTTTATGATAAAACATAGTTGAAATCATCAAAAGAAATCGCCCCCCCCCCCCCAACAGGACACTATAAAATGTAATAGACTTTCAAGAGCCAGACGATAAACGTAGTAAAGAAACAACTTCTGAAAATTACTGAACTTCCAGACCCTTTTGTCGCTATTATGTGTGTACACAAACAAAACGAAAAGCAAATTAATATATCACATTCATTTCATCATCCGCCTCTTTGGGCTTTTCGCTCGTTTCTACTATTCTGAATTATTAATACTTTTGTGCTTTCTCAGGAAAATTAAATATCTGAGATGGTTTTACTTCAAGGTTCATACCTAAAATGGGATCCGTTCAAAGGAGATTAATTCGATTAATGAATTTGTTTACTTTGAATCTTGCCGGAAAGAATTATACAGCAATAAATTATTAAACAATCTTTCTACTGGGAGAATTGTGATTAACGATGTGATTAACTGGTGTCCTAATAAGAATTTCTGGATATAAAAGAAATTATTAGACTAATATTTTGATTGAAGTTGAGATTGCCTCCGAGCTGAACCATTGGAGGAACAATCTTGCTAACGTTTCAGATAATATTTGGTGAATGGTTTGAACTGCCAATGACAATCAAAATTTGGATTACTTTTATTTTTCAAATGACGAAAATGATTCTGCCCCGTCAAATCAATCTGTCAAATTGATTTCAGTCCTTACTGTGTAATTTTCCTGCAAGGCTGTAACGGAAAAAACCGTTTTTCTTCTATTCATGTTTTCGACGTGACCCAGAAAGTGAAATCGAAGTTCAGAGAATGTGGCAATCTATGAAGCAATGAAGAGCAACTCTCATTTGTTTTCAAAATCAGTCACCTGGGTGCTTAGGTGATCAATTTGCAGCCACCACCTCTAAATTTATCAGTTCCATGCCAGATCTATAAAACCAATCCAATTTTTTAGGGTAAAAGGAGATACCAGTTTGCACAGCTGTCACATTGCTTGTTTGTTCCAACGATACAATTTTGACAAATAATTGATAGATGTAGCCATTACTACGTGGTAGGAGATCATCATTAAAAGTAAGAAATCAAATATTCAGTAAAGTTAGCTATACAAATAGAAATGGTATGAAAATGTAAGTTTAATTTTTCATTCTTTTGAATTCCTTTCGCAGAGCAATGGATTTCACTTTTCAAAATTTAGCACAAATCAAACCAAGAGAGACTCAAACATTTTTAAGTAATTCATAACAATGACGATACCAGAAATCTGGCACGTTAGATATTGAGAAAATTTACTTTCAAACTCTATTTACCAGTTTGAAAATAAAAACTATAGTCAATATGGCAAATATAGCTATGACACAAGAAACAAAATGAATTTGAAAATAAATCCATTAAGAGTCAATAGGTTCTAGAAATCATTGTTATGCGGATTTTGAACTACATCTGACAGATATTTGTGCCACGTTTTTTCAAGAAGTTCGAAGTTACGCATTTACTCTTCCTGGAGTCTTTGCATCACCGAGAGTGCTTATTAATTTTCCTGGCAGGTGGCGATGCGGCTGACTTTACTGTAAGTCGCTGCTTCATCCGTAGGGAATAATTGGGTAAACAATAGATTATAATTGATTAGACGGGGACAGGACAACTATAGAGCTGTCAGACCTACCTTTGCACTGATGAGACGCAAGAACCTCGAAACATGTCTGCAGGTGATAAACTCCACCGCCGTAGCTACAGCCGACGAAGCCTTTGCAGTTGCACTTGTGGACAAACTTGTTAATTTATAAACTTGCCTACCGCTGAACCATCGCACGCGTATTCAGTATAGAATTATATTTCAAATATGTGAGGAAATGATTCCAAACGAGTCAAAAACAACCCTACATCCAAAATTATATGTCACTCGCCTACACTTATCGAATAAATTAAACCTGAAATCTCCGTAGCTGTCAAAGATGAAAGTTGGTTATCTTCCTGCGGCAACTGCAGCGGTAACGTGCCGTTGCGGAGTTTATAAACAGTTGTACTCATTAAGCATATTTCATCTTCGGCTGCGTCAACTGTAGCTACGGCAGCGGAATTTATAAATTGAACTTAAGAGTTGATAACTGAAATGATTTCATCCTATATTAAAAAATGTGAGCGGAACCTGTTCCTCTGTAGACACCACCGTGAAGAATTGGGACTCAATCCTATGCCATCCAGGAATGAAGTGATGAGAAAAGGGAGTCTACAAAGACTTTCAATGAAGAAGGCCTCACCATATCTGACGGCAATCAGCAATTCATCAGGCGAAACCAGGTAGTGTACAGTTGAGCTATACTGGAGACATAATAACAGAAATATCCACAACAGGGAGACGTGGGGCTTAACCAAAGCTTGGGAGAGACCCAAGCAGAACTGGAACCGTGACAATTCCCTGAGTGAAAATCCTTCGGGTACATCAACAACACTATACATATTTTTAAGTAAATAACTGTTCTATACAGTCGTTAGCATGAGAAAGAAAAGATGGAAAACTCACCTTCCGTAAAGGGTTTTATCTTGTAGAAAAAAAAGGTGTTGGCGTGGTACAAAGTTTTAAAGCCAAATTGTCGTAACTGTCTAAGATAGGAATCTATCAAAAGCCAGAACATTGGAGTTGATAGTGAGAAGGGTAGAACGGAATATCCACAAAGGATCACTTAGCGATTTCAGGATTCGTCAGCAGGAACACCTGTCTGGCTAGACACCTGTAGCTTGCTCGAAGTCTACTATCAACCTATCCCAATCTTCTTTGTTTCCGGAAGTTAGGGTTCCAACATTCAGATATTTCAATATTTGCTTGTTCCATACATAACCGACCAATCTGACCAGCTTAAAAATAATGATGTGTTTGGTTGTCTCTGGTCAGACACCCCAAAAGCTAATTTGGCTACACTGATAGCTCGAAAAATGAAACAGTTGACAGTAGTTAACAGCTGACAGTTGAATTATCATCAGGCAACTGACAAATAAATATGAATGAAAATTGCACCAACATCCAAAACATTTGGTTTTAAATCACAGTGAACCCAGAAAATCAAAACAGAGACAATAATTCGAAGACACTCCTTATGAACCTTCTCAATAACCGGAACTCTGACATACAAATGAAGCACCCAAAAAAATTCGGTTGAAGACAACATTGGATGAAAAACTGTGTAGGATATTTTTTTGTTTACATAATGTTTAGTTACCTTTTATCACTTTTAGATCGACACTTGAAAAGCGTATAACATATCACACTCTTCTAGTAAGTAGAAATAAAAGCTGTTACTCTGAAAAACAAATAGGACTACAGCGTATGCAGTTTCAGTGAGAACCAGTCGAAAATAGAAAAGTTATGAATTATTCTGATGGTTCATCCAGCACTTATTAATTATTCTCCTTGTAGTCGCAACTTGTAAAATGTGAATTGATCATTGAATGTGGTTTTTGAATCGATATTAGCATGGGATTGTGGATAAGGTTTCTACGAATGACGTTAGACAACCAACTATAAACATATACAGGGTGTCAATTTGAAAACTTCCCACCCTTAATATCTTCCTTCCAGTAAACAATATGAGTAATCGAAAAAACAGGTCAATTTTATTCTCAAGAAGGACACTTTCACGGACTATTTGTAGCCCTCGTGGTTCAACCCCCTAGGAGGGGTAGATGTTACCCTTAGAATTTTAAATGGGAAGGGGGGTCAAGTGGCACATCATTTTGATGGGCGTTCAATTCTTGTTCCAATGGTACCCTGACTTATTATTTTGTGATGAGCATTTTCCGAAAAATTGCGTTCTAAACTAACAGAAGTAATTATTAGAACGCCTATACTGAGATGCATTATTGTATTGACTCCCTTTAATAAAAATGGTTAGAAGAGTAGGTGGCACCGCTTCAACCCTAGAATGACAGGAATAAATTTATTACGCATGGGATTTTTTATTTGGTGGTTATTTTCCTTCTACACAATAAAATTTAATTTGCGAGAGAGACATTTCCAACATAAAATCTACTTACGCTTATCTTATTAGCTGTTCGAAATGTTGTCCATTTTGCTCTAAACAGTAATACAGTCTGTTTTCGAACTCCCCTCTAACATTACGGAAAACTTCACTAGGAATTGACCGGCATGCTGCTGTAATTCGTCTTTTAAGTTCGTCAATATCAGAAGGTTGTGTTTTATAAACAACGGATTTAAGATGCCCCCAAAGAAAGAAATCTAAGGGTGTTAAATCCGGTGATCTCGGAGGCCATTCAACTGCTCCCCTTCTGCCAATCCATCTACCCGGAAATCTCTCGTTTAACCACTGTCGGACGGGAAGAAAATAATGAGGTGGAGCACCGTCCTGCTGGAAATGTAACAGATCCTCCTGCAAAAGTTCATTACCTTCTGCATCAATTTGAGTTTCTAGCTCGTGAGTTATAAGAGGATCGATAGTCTCTTCAAGCATATCAAGGTACAGATTGCCAGTCAAGTTATCTTCCAGAAATAATGGACCAAGAATGGCATTTCCAAGAATACCAGCCCAAACATTAACTTTTTGTGGGTGTTGTGTATGCCCTTCCCGAAAAATATGTGGGTTTTCGTCACTCCAATAGCGACAATTTTGTCTATTAACATTGCCATTCAGAAAAAATGAACACTCATCGCTGAAACAGATGTTTAACAGAAGATTAGGGATGGTATTGAATCGATGAGACATGATTTCACAAAACTCTATTCTTCTATCATAATCATCCTCGTGGAGCTCTTGAAGAATCTGCATTTTATATGGATGAAATTTATGCATTTTCAATGCTTTTCTTATAGTCTCGCGTGACATTCCCGTCTGTTCTGATACTGATCGTAAGGAGCTCGTGGGCTCTGCAGCAAATGTTCCCAAAACTTCAATTTGAGCTGCTTCATTTAGTACTCTGGGGTTATTTCTTTTTTTATTTGTCACCGAACCAGTTTCGTAAAACTTATTCACCAAATCAAGCACATACCGGTGACTTACATTACAATTTGGATGTCTTTCGTTAAAAAGACATGCCGCCCTTCGTGCGCACTTTCCAACTTCGCCATAAATTACAATCATTTCAATTCTGTCTTGAAGAATGTAAACCATTTTTACACTTTCATACACTTATTAAAGTAATTCCCAAACAGCCCAACAGGTACAACGGTATTCACAATACTACCACATAGTTCAAATTTGCTAACCAATTTTTTGCCGGAAAACAGAAACTTTTTACAGCAGAAGTAGCAAAAAAGGAAGGCTATCTGTACAATTTCTGCGATGACAATTAAAAATTCAGCATTTAATAAACACAACTTTACTACCATCTACGTTTTACTATTAGACTACTTTTTTATGTAAAGTGTTTGGAGCTAATGGCTAATGTTACCCCTAATAAAGGGTTGGAACGGTACCACCTAATATTCTAACCAGTTCTGGCCAAACCATGCATCTCAGTATAGGCGTTCTAATAATTACTTCTGTTAGTTTAGAACGCAATTTTTCGGAAAATGCTCATCAAAAAATAATAAGTCAGGGTACCATTGGAACAAGAATTGAACGCCCATCAAAATGATGTGCCACTTGACCCCCCATCCCATTTAAAATTCTAAGGGTAACATCTACCCCTCCTAGGGGGTTGAACCACGAAGGCTACAAATAGTCCTTGAAAGTGTCCCCCTTGACAATAAAATTGACTTGTTTTTTCGATTACTCATATTGTTTACTGGAAGGAAGATGTTAAGGGTGGGAAGTTTTCAAATTGACACCCTGTATGTATGTTGCATTAAGGCTCATTGAATGTAGGTCACCACAGGGTAAAGTCCATATTGCTCTAAAGCTATCAAATAATTAACAAAATACAGTAGCGAAAATTTACTTGCTACAATATCCAGGTATTCAAGAAATAATACTCATATATAAATACTATTTGTAAATGACACATTATCAGTAACTTTATATTCATGAATGCGTATTTGTTACAGACCTAGCATTGTTTACGTAATTGTTACATCATCAACTGTTCAATCTCTATACTTCATATATCAAGAACTGGGTTCTTTTAGGAGTAGGATTTAAGCAATATCACATGTAATCACTCAACAAACCAGCAAGTTCTTCGTACTTTCGGCTCACATATAGTTAAGCTGCGAACTAGAAAATCATAATATGCTACCTATTCAATATTGTATATTTGTGAATTTATTACTATTATTAAAGAAAGTGATATTTGCAACTTGTTTTCCCTACGTATATAGAATAGAATAAATTGCAAACGTGTATGCAAATATATTGGCCTTCTCCGGTATACCGCAAGATTCTCCAACTGATTCGTCCTCCGCACAATCATCTAGAGCTACAAATCTCATAAATAGACGTAGACTTATTTTTCATAATCTCTTTCGTTTACATGAAAGATCACTTTCGGTAACATCGCATTTTCTCTTCGTAACCACCTCAATTTATCTTCACGTTGAACATGATCATTGTATCATTCCAGAATTGAAACAAACGGCAATAGGAAGGCAGTGATTGCCACCAGCGGAGGTGGACGGAAGTCTCCAATCACTTCACCTCAGGGAGTCCGTCAAACGAAAGCTAAACAGCGTTATTAACGTTTTAAAGAAAATAACATAATTGTGGCTACCTACATGACGATACGGTTAACTTGATTCAATGTTGACGTCACCTAATTGAGGGTTCTCAGAAAAATCCAACTTAATTTCAACAGTACATGATACCTCCTTTATCTAGGTTTCTAAGTTCTGTAAATAATAAAGGATTTTGTTTTCATGTGAACTTATAAATATACCTCCAAAATATACATTTTATAGGAATGCAAGGATGTTTCAAAATCCGACCTTTACGGGATGACAAAAAATTACTAGAATATAATATTTCTGGACTTGATTGTATGAAAAACAAAGAAAATGAATTTTCTGCAAATTTTTCAGTCACGACGTTTCGGCAGTTGACAATTTACTGCCGTTATCAAGTATGTGAAATCGACAAGATATCTGGGATACTTCTTATATAGCAATCTGCACTGAAAAAAATATTGGGATGACAATGTGAATTTGCGTAGATATTGACAGGAAAGTTTACAGTCCCATAACATTAAAAATAAATTACCAACAATAAAAAGTGATTTTTACAAGCACGCTGTGAAAAAATATTTTTTCTCAGAAATATTGTGAAATTCGAAATAACCTGTAGAATTCACTAGATATGTCAGTAACAAAACATTTTTTTGTAAATTCCTGCACAGATACTGGCTGTTTTTACAAAACATATTGTAAGTTTACCATTTTTATGTGTTTTCGCAGTCCACTATGTGAATTCACAATTTGAAAATACAACTTACTTACCCACTCTCTTCTGAAATTATACAAGACCTGAGGAGTAAAATCAAATTTCTTATAAATCTACCAATGAATTGTGAGTTCGCATCCTGATAAAAATATAACATTGTAATATGACATTGATAAGAGTATCACACTGTAATGATTTACCGATAATAATATCACATTGTAATATTACATTGACAAGAATGTCACATTGTAATATTACAGTAGTGTTGAAATTTTCAAGTGTTTTCGTTGGGAGTCACAAAAGATATGATTTGCTCTTTCATAATCGTCTGCATCTTAGGCTATTTTTTCAGCGAGTTGTGAAAATACAGCTAGAAATTATAAATAAGGCAAGAACTTTCCATTTAATATAAATACACAGTTTCTCTCGAAAATCTAACGATGATATAGGTTAGAATTATACCCTATATAATATTCAGTATATAGTTTCGTGCCCATACATTTTCGGCTCCTCCACAGATATTGTTTCCTGTGCCTTTTGCAATAAGTCATTTCAATATTAAAATTTACAGTAATTTCGATGGAATAAATAGTTAAAAGTTCTCTAAGGCGATACTCAGAAAAAAAAGAATTGTTTTAATCCCAGTATCACAATAAGGGGTTTAACTGCTTTCATTTCAGATTGTGAATGTATCTAATATGTGAATTATTCATGATTTTGTTGGATATCAGAATGCAATCACTTGTACAGAACTTTTGTTAACACTTCACAGTTGCAATGAGAATTACTTTATTTTCTGACCAATGAAATCGTCTGACGCTCGAGGAATTCCACTTCCAGTGTGCATAACCGTGTCAGAGTGTAACCGTCTCGTCGCCTGTTAGTCAATTAGATGTACTCAAACAAGACAAAACGTTAATATCATATAGGTATATGTCAATTCTGTCTACTGTTATTTGACGATGTTAACATGTTCTATTTGTGATTATCGTATGCAAAAGCTTAGAAAATACGAACTGCTTAATATTGTTGTGGTTATAAATGTATTGAATTGTATTTGGTTCACATTTATATTTGGATCACAGTAATTGTGTTAAATAAAAAACCATGAAATTAATTAATGTTTCAATTTCTTCCACATTTTTAGAGATATAAGTGAATTTTTAGTTTTTGCTGAATTGTTTATATTCAATAAAATATATTAGCGAAAAACTAATTATCTTTGAACATAAAGCTTGAAGAAGAACTTCTCTCATCTTTATCTTTCAGTAGTATGGTTCAAATGAAATAATTATCTTCTACTTCAAACGGTGATTGTAAACGATTCTGTGGAACTAGAAATGTTATATTAGCCAGTTCCAAAAAGATGAACATATAAAAAAGGAGAGAATGTCAGTTATGTAACCTTGCATCAATTGTAGAAATATCTCGTGAACATACAACATTATTGAAATCTTGAATTGTGAGTTAGCCATGAGAAATTCTCTTTTAATGTGATTATACAAGAAATAAATACAATGCAGTTTCGCCATTTTGAATCACATTCACAACACGTTTGCGTAATCAGTGGGTACATTCACGAATATATTGTGAAAGTAACATGTGAAATCACAACACTCTTTTAGATGTACTGTGATTTATACTTTGTCATTTCACAAGTTTCAAGTAATTTCACAACGTAGAAATACAAATAATGTCAATTTCACAAATATTCTGGAGTCTGCTCAAGCCGAATTGTTCACTGTAATTTCACAATGAATTTGTGAATTTTTAAATTTACCTGTGAAATTTCACTACAAAGGTACCTAATCAATTGCAGTGAAAATCTAGTGCCACAAATAACCCAAGATTTTAACTGTAATTTCACAAAGCACTTTTTTCAGTGGGTGTCATTGGTATGTGAATAATTTACACGCCATGAGGTAATTATTCTCTTACGTATCATTCTCTTACGAGAGGCCCCACGTAAGAAAATAATTGCCTTGTGGCGGGTAAATTATTCACATACCAATGACAAATAATGCTATATAAGAAGTATACCAGATATCTTGTCGCATTCACATAATTGAAAACGGCAGTAGATGTCAACTGCCGAAACGTTGTAACTCAAACAAATGCAGAGAATTAAATTTTTTTGTCAACTAGTCTCAAACAAAAAATTACTAGTTTCGTAGCACGATAGAATATTCTTCAACGAGCGTATAATGATAGCTATTATCATAGTTAAAAAACAAAACGAGCTACAGGCGAGTATTGATGTGACTGTTATATGGTGAATGTGGTGAGTCATATGCCTTCTTCCGATCACGGACATATTCGCAAGCACTTAGCCAAGCCAATTTTATTTTGGTAATGTTTTTCATTTACTGTTTGATGTTTCTGTTTTTTTTTGTTATTACATGTAATGATTGTCTCGATGAAATTTTCAGTTACGGATAATACTTGAGGTGCCAACAATTACTCCACTTACTTCTTTCATCACTCCACGCGCAATCTATGGTTTTTATGGGTTGCTTTGTTTATTTTACACCAACGTTGTAGGTAACCTTGTAATATGTAGTAAATGTATTTATTTTTTTTGTGAAATAAAAGTTATTATACATGCTGTTATATATCTCCTTTTTAGTTTGTCTAAAGGGTTCAAAGCCTCCCACAGAGGATTTAATCAGGATAACAAATGTTATAATTGTTTTAAAAAAATTGTGCGAGCCTAGGATTAACAAGGTCTTTTTATGTACGATTCCTAGCAATGTAACAACATTCATCTTTTTTAACATTTTTTTCAACTATGTTTTAACATGTAACACGTAATTAATGGTTTTTCCTCTCCATGTAAGGAACATTCATTGTACTCCACTACCTATAATTACACTCACTATCTTTCTTTTATTGTTGAATTTAATTTCAGCTGATGATGATCCTATATAGGTTCGAAACATGTGATATTCCTACTTCTAACTATCTGATGGTTATTTACTATTCGACCAACACATACCTAATCAATGACGGTATTAAATTGTGTACATGATTTTGAGTTTTTCTACTTCGTGAAACAACCCTTTACCCAAACTAGAATAAAATCTTGTAGATACTTAATGGTTGCAATAAAACCACAATAGCTTTCCTGCAGGTCTTATATCGATTTCCAGATTATTCAATAAACCTTAACATAAACCAGTACAAAACGAATAATTGAAAATAGTAATAACGCACGACCATGTCACTGTTATGACTCTGAAGGATTAGGTACATAACCTCAATTCGCCATCACCAAACGACTCTTAAGTGCACGGCATTAGTGCTCAGTGATTCAAACTGAAGATGAAAGCAATGAAGGCAAACTGAGTTGAAAATGCGTGAAATACTAGCTAACCCACCAAACTAGCCTGAATAACCTTATATACGTAGATAGAATAACCAAACAAATATGTCAGAGATTCAACGACTGTTCATCCAAAATTGGTAGGAGCGCCGTCGTGCATTTTATTGTATAGTGCGATCACCACGGATTGGGTGACATCTACATTTTGAAATTTGTACGAAAACCTCCTGGAAAACAAACATCCTGCCGTAAGATCTCTTGTTAATAAATTGTTGATTATTTCTTTGTCGTTTTATATTTTGTTAGAATTTTCTGATTCAAAGCATAAAGCGTAGATTTGATATGAATAGTTGAGTCTTGAGGAATTGTTCAGTGCCTCAGTTCAAGATTTATTCATGTACGAATGTGTTCATGAGCTCTTTTTCCAGAAATTAGTTAAAACATGGGGAATTAGACTGAAAATCGGGAAGTCAAATAGTAAATATATGTGTGTTTGTAGTGAACACTTTATTTTGGAAGATTTCACACTCAGTGAGAGAATTTTAGTTTATAATTGGCAAAAATCTAATTATTTTCTAGGCACAAGAGGCACGACACTGAAACGATTGATGGAAGGCGTCATTCTATCTCAAAAAAATTCCAGAAACTAGTTCATCAAAGAAACAAAATGAACTTTGCATGCAAAGTCCAATAACTCGATGCTCATCAACATTCTCTACTTAACATAATAAAACGTGACTGCCTCCCCTTCGATCACAGGCCTACTTTTTCTGTTTAAATGAAATTTCAACCAAATTAATCTTCATCACAAACATTTCTAAAGAAGCACTCCAAAGTTGAGAGTTAGAAGTAAAAGTACAATAATTGAAAAAAAAACAAATCCACCAGCTGAGATCCAACTACCTTAGCCAGTTTTTTGATGAAATGGAAATCTGTTCAGTTCACGGAAAACCACCAGACGAATGATAAATTATATCAAAATTTTATTAATAAAAACTTAATTACTCTCAACCTTCAATTTGTCACGCACGTTTTCAATGAAAAAAATCACCTGACGTCAATTATTTTGAAGAAAAAAACAAAAGTGCATCGACAGTTAAAGGGTTTCAATTGAAATTTCAATTAATTTCTCATACATATGTAGTCTACTCTATGACTGTAATATCTTTGACAATTGAAAATAAACATTCACTAAAATCCACCTACGGGTACTATCAGATCCTACGATCTTTGAAAGGTAATTTAATAATTTCTCAAACATAACTCAGCCAACTCTATCTAACATATTTTTTTAGAAATGAAAACAAAAATTCTCACCTACCCTGAGATCCAATAAGATCAGAATCAAACAATCATTACGCAACTGATTAAAACAAAATGAAAATTCAAGATGTGCACCTTGAACGTACCTTTGTAATTGCCTGTGCCCGATGAGTTCACATGTGAAAATTGATTATAATAAAATCAAAATGAGCGAAAACCCACAATATCCTTCTTTTACACACATTCGCGAATCTCTGAGATTGTCTGTGCCTGAATGATGAATGCCATTGAGATTTTTTTGGGTAGCGTCGCCGGTTTATACCAGAGATGCCAGAAATAGTCGGTTACTATTCGGTATTTGACCGAATATTGTGAATTATTCGGACGAATACCGAATCCCATACCGTCATTTCAAATCTTTTTTATTAATGAAAAAAGTCAAACATATTACTCAAAAATGAATATAGCTTACCAGAAAAACATTACAATTATTACTTAAGATATATCAGAGTTAAGTTGTAATGAATGAAAACAATTTTTTCGGTATTTATTTTGTTGATAGCAATCAGACCAACTGATTTCAACACAACAATTGTAATGATTATTAATATGAAACTTGAGAATTGGGTTTGAAAGTATAATTTTACATATTCTGTACATTCAATAATATTCAAATAAAAAGGTGATGAATAACTCTGTTTAACTCGTAGAAAATGTAAATTTTTCTCCTTTCCAATTGCCGGCCGTACTATACTCTGCGTTATTGACTTCATTACGATGTCACTACTAAATATTAAAATAACTGCTCATATTGTTGATAATGCACTCAGGATTCATCATAGCCCTTCTTAATGGCTCGATGATTCGCAACAAAAAATTGCTTTTGTTTTTGATGTCGTACGCGAAGAGGGGAAATCGCGGTGTTGGAATGACTTCGTTATTTCTGTCACTTCTCTCATTATCTGTGGTGGCATTCACATGTTTTAATATCAGTCATTCGAGAGTGTATTGATTCCGTCGAAATGTTGAGAACGTAAAATTTTATTGGAGTCATTATGTGGCACGACCATTGAATTGAGTGCCATTGAAATCGTAATACTCGAATAATTGATCGTTTCTCTGGTTTTTGATTACGCGTTACTTTAGTTTGTTGTTCCGATGACTTTATTTCCGTCGGTTGCGACAATTATCATTGTTCGAAAGCCTATTGCAGTCGCCCTATGTATAACTATTCTTCTAACTATTATGAGTGTTCGAAAACTGTATCCATCAGACTAATGTGTAATTCGGACCCTTTGTACTCATTGGACCCTGAACGTATCAAGCAAGGTCGCGTAGTGAAAGCTATTATTCGAAAAATAATTCTGAAGTATGATCTAAATCATTGTCAAAATCAATCAAAAAAATTTCACATAATTTAAATTGGTGGTTAGTGGGAACCAAAAACTAATTGTGGAGTGGCAAGTGACAGTTCAAATTGGTTGTGTTAAATTTGATGATGAATGCTATAAACAGATGTTTGGACTCCAATGGTTCCAACTATTTCACATATTTCAGCTGATTATATATTGGTTGGACTTATTGACTGTGTTCCTAATAATTTCTAACAAGAAGAAGTAAAGTGTGAAGTGATGATGACTGTTCCATTTGTGGAACCCCACCAGAACTGACGGAGCCAGTAATCATTTCTTCATTGTATTGGTCATTCAAAAAATTCCGAGAAAAATATAACAATGTCTACAATCATATAATATCGTAAGAATAGAATTACAAGTTCTTTATCAAAAAGTGTTGTAATGGCACATTTCCAACAGCTTGGTTCCAACATAAATTCTTCAACTATGTGGGCGAACTATTCAATAGTGAAGGCAACCCTGGCAATCAAATATGATGTGGATGTACAGGGCTATTCAAATTCGTTTCTGTACATGGGGATCTCTTAAACGATAAGAGATAGAATGTCGGTTAAATTGTGGCAAAGTTGCGTATTTCAGAGACCTATTCAATACTGTGAAGAAATCGAATTTAGTTCTTTTGGTTCTGGAGATATACAGGAAAAACCAAAATATCCCAAATTATTGTTTTGCCTGTATCTTCTTCATTCGCAGACATATTGAAAATTTGTCCACATTGCTATTGGCACTTGATGTGTGCTATCAGAATATGTCCATGAATCGTTTATACAGGGTGTCACCTGACTTGGGCCACCCCCATCTTTGAATTTTTAAATACGGACCTGTATTTTTTGTTGTAGTTTTTGGATCGTCGACGTTCACTTCATACTGAGGTATTAAATTTAATTTAATATTTCAGGATATTTCGGTAATATTTTATTATAATTGGATAAATTAGTCCCTTTTGAATTACGGCCCTGGAAATTTGTTGACTGAGTTAACCCATTAGGGACCACGGATACCATGTGGTATCTCAAAACATATGGAGCAATATTCCCTCTCTGTCGACACCCTATGAATTCAACAGCCTTGGCATTTCATTCGTTATAAATCCACATTGGATATTTAGTTGCGATAGAGGTAGTTTATACGGTGTTTAGTGTCATAATGGTGTTATTTTGAAGGACTAAGTTGTTCTCGTCTGAAACAATGGATATTCAATGGTCGTAAGTATATTTTTGTCGTATTGGTAATATTTTATGCTAAGTTTTATCTACTAATATATTCTTATATGCACATTCAATCTTTTTTTATAATTGTAATTATTATTCATTTTCAATAGTTCACATTATAATGCCCAAAAGTTAGGTGATAACAAATGGTATCCGTGGTCTTTAGGGCACAAAATTATTAAGTCTAGTAAATTGTTGAAATACTATCTAAATATATAATTTTAGGTCAGGTTTCCGCTTTCTCAAGTATTGAATATGTTATAGGACGATGGAGAAATGCAAGAACGTGTCGATCAAATTTTCATCACACGGAAGAAGTCGAAGCTGATTCAGATGAGGATTCTGTAGATAGTGATGACGGGGGGATGGTTTATAATCTTACAGATATAATACAATTCATTCCATTTTGAGGCTTTTTAACGGTAAAATTCTTATAGGAGTTGCCTAGTACAACCTTAACAATACTCTACCATAGACAAGTGTGACTCCGACACCAGAGGAAGAAACCAGTTTTGCGTCACGCCACAGGGAATGAATCAACAATCATCTCGGATGATTTGCTACTTTCATAGCAGGCCAATTCTCTTTGGTGACAAAATCTGTGACCTCAACACAAATGACGGTTATATCATCAATTCTGATTTATACCAAGGAAAAGATACATTAATAAATTGTTTCCATATTGTTGTTTTCTTTCAAATGCGGCATTGTGCCGGACAAGGATGTAGGTCATTTAGTAGGACGATGTGCAAAAATGCAATGTTGTACTTTGTGTTGATTGTTTTTCTTCCTATCATACCAAATAACTCGTTATAATGCTAACCGCATATTGATTTTATTGAAAATATGAACAGGATGTTCATAAAGTCAGTTGTGGAATCATCTGCGACTGAAAGTTGGAATTTAGTCGCTGTTTTCCATCGTACAAGATAACCTCTTATGGAAGGGATTCATGTTTAACCGCATAATTAAGACATTTTTTCGAAGTTACAAAAGCAGCCTTCAAGGACCACGGATACCATATGGTATCAGTGTTTTTTTTAAACCATGTATACTGAATTTGAAAAAAATGGTAATTTGGGTCATTTCACTACCCAGGTATTGAAAACTAATGAAATTAATAACAAAATATAAAAATATTTCAATTCGGTCCTTAATGGGTTAAAATAAAAACACAATAGCAACTTTCACGTTTCCCCATGTACCATAGTGTTTTTCGAGAGTATTTTTTTCAATTTTAGGTACCAATTCATATTTCTTCACATTTTCGCCGACGACTAGCAAAACCTTTTATGATTATCTGAAACATATCTACAACAAAAATAGATTGAATGTATTTTGATAAGCTGAAAAAGAAATGATAGCAATAATTACATCCGAAAAGAACACTATAATTGTAATGAAAATTGAAATGAAGTAATTTATATACACAAAAAAATTAATGGCGCAATAAATGTTCGAATTGGAGTCCTTCCATTTCGAGACATTTTTTAAATCGTTTTTTCATTATTGCCCCTAATTCACTTCTTTGCTGCATTGTTGCGAAAGCATTAAAAATCCTCAATCTCAAGTCTTCCACAGTTTCTATTTCTCCGCCAGCGTAAATCCTATTTTTCAATGTCCCCCATATAAAATAGTCCAAAATAGTAAGATATGGTGATCTTGCAGGCCATCTTATTGGCCCATTAGGAATAGCTCAGATATATGAATTGGTACCTGAAAATGAAAAAAGTACTCTTGGAAAACACTATGATGGTACATGGGGAGACGTGAAAGTTGCTATTGTGTTTTTATTTAACTCAGTCAACCACTTTCCAGGGCTGTTATTCAAAAGGCAATGATTCACCCAATTATAATAAAATATTACCGAAATATAAAATTAAATTAAATTTCTTAGTATGAAGTAAACGTCGACGATCCAAAAACTACAACAAAAAATAAAGGTCCGTATTTAAAAATTCAAAGATGGGGGTGGCCCAAGTCAAATGTCACCCTGTATAAAAGATTCATGGACATATTCTGATCAAGTGCCAGTAGCAAAATGTGGACAAATTTTCAATATGTCTGCGAATAAAGAAGATACAGGCAAAAAAATAATTTGGGATATTTTGGTTTTTCCTGTATATCTCCAGAACCAAAAAAGCTAAAGTCGATTTTTTTACATCATTGAATAGGTCTCTAAAATACGCAACTTTGCCACAATTTAACCTTTTCGTTTATCGTTTACGAGATCCCCATGTACAGGAACGAATTTGAATAGCCCTGTATATAAGTATACAAAATTTCGTTCGATATTGAAACGGCAGGCAAAAAACAAGATTTAAAGTAAACAACAATACAGACGAATCTATACCGTGGGTATGAAAGAACACACATCTACATTCTCTCTGAGAGACAGAGCGCTATAAAAGCTCTGAACTCAATACAGATAAAGTCAAGCCTCACTGAACTGTCAAAACGCAACAAGGTTACACTTGTGTAGATGCGTGGACATAGGGGAATTGAAGGCAATGAAAAGGCAGACCAACTTGCAAAGAAAGCATCTGAATCACCATTCACAGGTCCAGAACCAGCGTTTGGAATTAGCAAAACCCGATGCGGAAACCTAATCAATGAGTGGAAGAAATTAAAACACCAAACATATTGGGACCAAATCGAAGGGCATCAACACAGCACAGCCATGGTGAGGAACCTGAGCCGAACTCTGACGGCTGACACACTTGACCTCAACAGACCTAAGATACGAACGATCACCGGCTTACTAACCGGACACTGCGGCCTTAGGAAACACCTACACACCATGGGAATAAATAGAGAAACCATGGACTGTATACTCTGTGGTGACGAGGAGGAAAGAGCCTCTCACATCATCTTCAAATGCGACGTGCTACTCAACAAGCGCAACAGATTATAGGAACAGATCAACCTAGAAACAGGCATGAATCCGAAACACCTAGTAAATAGACTACTAAACCTAGTGAAAAACACAGGCCTATTTAACTAGGAACATCTGACGACAGAACAATACAATAGACCCCAGCTGGTCTCAGTGCTAAGGGAAACCTCAAAAGTAAACCCTCGTCTTTAGCCAACCAACCAACTAAACAACAAATCATTTTTATCCAGGAAGTTTATGATAAAGAATATTTGGTTTGTCAACAAAAATTAAATAAAAGTAAATCTCACTCAAGTTTCAAATCTGTTTCATTAAGAGCATTGTCTGATTGAACCATTTCTGAAAAAGCCTAGTTGCAGTGTCTTTTTTTCTGTGAGTACAATTTTCAATGAGTTTTAATCCTTAAAAGGTCTCTCCTTGTAGACATGCTTAATCAATGCACATCTTTTCGGATGCAGCCCACTATCACTTTCGTGTGCAGAAATGCGATCTGTCAACAGTCGGGACGTTTGTCCTATGTATTGTTTTTCACAGTTTTGACATGCATACCTACAGTAAACAACATCTGAACAGCTGATGCATGAAGTCCTATCCGTTAATTTGGAAAAAAATATATTGATAGGTTAATCTTTTTTTTGCGATTTTAATATGATCTGAGAAAAACTTGAAAATTCTGGATAATTCAGGACTAATATTTTAAATGAAGGGTAGAGTGGCATACATGTACGTGTAGGAGTCACCTGAATATTCACGAGAGTTATTGAGGATGAAAAATTGAGATGAGAATTCGTTATGTTATCAATGAAAGAAGTTTTGTTTGAACATTTTCTAAGGAACAGGTCATGCATTTTGGAGAAATAGGTTATAAAGAATGTCAAGGTTCTTATGACGAAAGGAACTATCTACCTGGAATCTGTGTAATAGAGTCTTCTTGTTGCCGTATTACATATCCCAAATATTTATTACTCATTTCCCAACTAGTCAGCAAACAGACTATTATTTGGGTAGCAGTCAGTTGACTAGTGATGTTATCTAATAATCTTCGTCTTTCAAGTCGAGCTTTCGAAAGAAATTTTATTTTTTTCATGAGACCATAACTACAATATATTGTGGATGAGTACCTATACATAGTATTTGAAGAGTGGAGTAATACTTACTTACGTGAAGTTTAAAGAAATCTACATCAATCATTAACATAAAAAACTGATAACAAAGTCAAAGAATTCAGACTTAGGTAGGAAGACAGTGACAAAAAGATGATTGAGAACAAATAGTTTACCACACAAATATTTCCACTCCTAGATGCGCATTTCGATATCCGAGTTAGTTTTAAGAAAGGTACTCCGGAAGGTAGACCTCTGAGCGTCAGAACTCCTGAAATTGAAGTCACGGTGCTGCAAGAAATCTAAGAACATCCTGAGACGAGTACGAGGAAGAATGCTAGAACTCTGAATATTTGTCATCAAATTGTTTGGTGTATTTTGGCTGATTTCTGGTACCCATATCATAGTTTAAGAGTACAGGCATTGCACCCCAGAGATTTTCCACAGCGTGTGAACTTCTGTCAGTGGTATCTTCAGAGTATTGCACTAAGTCCGCAGTTTGAGTCACAAATTTTTTTCACAGATGAAGCAAATTGATGATTATCTATAGGCCCATTTTTTCGACCAGGACGACTTGATGGTCGGTCTCATTTACACTTTCTTGAAGAAGAAATGAGTGGGTTGCATGAAGATTTGCCAATTCCGTTAAAGAATCGAATATGGTACGTGCACGATGGAGCATTTCAGTGTAATTGTCTGAAACCATTCGGATACAGTTAATCATTCGTTGGATAGGACGCGGACCTCAGCAATGGCAGCAAGATCCCCCGATCTCAACAGTTTAGATTTCCTCTTATGAGGGCACCTTAATACTCTAGTGTATCAAACTTCCGTTATTACTTTAGAATATTTTAGAGAGTGAATGGATGCCTCGTTTTATACTATACGAAAAACGCGTAGACAGGCGTAAGCATGCCTATTAATTTAAGGTGGCCATTTCCAACAACTTTTATAATCAATCTTGGTATTATCAATAATTAATAAATTTGATCTGTTCATTTGAACGTACTTTTATAAAATAAATTTAAACTTGTTTTTGTATAGGCTGAAATCCATATTTTTCTGATTCTCTTTGATTTTTGAATAAATCTGATCTCCTTATTTGCTTTCAGTATATGCACAAACATTTTCGATCTATTTTATGTCGTCAAGAGTTGGCGCCCAACGCAAATTAGCACAAACAAGGTGAATTCCTTAGTACATAAATTAGCTAATAGATGGCGGCCAAATAATATTGCAGTCACGGAGTCACGAAGTCGTCAGAATCTCCGATTAATAATTATCCTTTATTATTCGGAGGTCAGATATCAGAATGTTTTCTCAGAATAGAATCAAATGAGTGATAGAGGTGAACGGTTGGTGATAATAGGCCTGTTCCGATCTGCAGATAGGACGGTTTCAAATAGGTTCCAAACAGTCGCACACTGAGAGTAAGCGTGTATTAAATTGCGTCGGTTGCGCCATCTCTTAACAACGTAAAATAGGTTGAATTTATAAAAATATGAGAGTTCGATTTTTAATATATTTAGAACGCTTGAAACATAAATATTTTATGTTTGACCTAAACTAAATATATTAGGAACCAAACTGAAAAATATTGCTACAACTAATAAATATATTGACACAAAATTTTATATATTTGCAAAAATACTTATTACCCAAACGGTGCCTCATTGTTAGATTTCGATGGAAATATCGCTTTTTGAATAAAAAGACCTTTGACGTGTATTCAATTCAAAGACATATCCTAGATCTGTCGCACATTTTGACAATATGTACGATCTCTGTGACGCTGAATCTAGTAGAGCGCGTACAACCATTTCTTTGCCATTATTAACGAGTCTTACAAGTAGTGTTTGTAATAATGTGTCGGTTCGAAGATCAGTTTTGGACTCATTGCTCACATGCAAGTCAGAGCACATAATTGGGTAATATCTTTTTGTACAAATCAAACTTCTAATGAAATCCTTACAGTTGTGACTTGTATGGTTTCTCTTTAAACATGTGAAACAAGCCCTTTTACTCATAACTTTAGCTTTTCTTTCTTCGAGTGTTAATTTTTGCGCTTTGAAACACTCCTGACTTGCATGTGATTTGTCACAGAATAAACATATAGGAATATTCTTACCTCTTGTTGACTCTTCATATTCGCTGAATAAAGTGCGGAAGCTGTATACATTTCTGACTCACTTTGCTTGTGGTCTTTCATTCGATAGGTAGTTTTCTGATTCTTACTTGACTCCTTTCCCACTCCAAAACTGGTTTGAGCAAGATTGATCCTTTCTTCTGACTCAACTTCTCTTCTCAAAAAATCTAACAACATTGAAAGAATATTAGTTTTGTTGAAATTACCTTTATTTTCTTCACCCTCCTAAAATTTTCCATTTATATCAGCTGGATTCATGCTACGGTACCTCTCCCAAACATTCAAAAGTTCTTCTGGTAATGCTGACTCAACTAAAGGGAAGAGCATGGCAGCGTATTTATCACGAGTTACTCCAAGAGTTTCTAGTGCTCTCAGTTGAGTTTCTATCTTTCTTTCTTACAGTTTTCCATCGTCGAAAGTCCTGTCATGGTCGCCATAAATGTTAGATTTCGATGGAAATATCGCTTTTTGAATAAAAAGACCTTTGACGTGTATTCACCACAACAACATTTTTCTTTAATATACAAGGTACTTAATCCTGGCGTTGTATGAGGATTACCTAGTAGTATCACCTTATGGACGATTCATTGGAGCCAAAAGGAGACTGCGTGTAGATGGCAGCATCGTCGAGGGAGACTATGGAGTTTCAATGGTCAGCTCGAACAGCCATTTAAGTCGAGATTCGCTTGCCTCGACTCACCGCGCTTGGGTAAAATTATTGTTTTGCAGGTCCGCAGTCACAGATTTACATGTTTCAGTTCCAGTCGTATTTATTCACTTGTTAGACGATTTCGCAGTATTCATGGTGAATTGGTGTGATCAGGCGTTTGTGTTTATACAGTTCAATATTGACGGTTGTGTAGATTTCAAACTGATTGCAAATCCTTGCTGAATTATAGGGCCGGTCTAAACGCCATTTTTAGTTTAAGTTGTTATTGAAAGTGCCGAAGTATAACTGAAAGCAATTTATTTTGATGATGAATTGCTTATTCCTATAAAAACTCAGATTTGGAAAATGAATACAGGATTAAAACCCCTATACAGAATTAATGACAAATTTCATCAAAATTTGTGTGCACAGTTGTGTTTATAAAAAAGTCGTACAGCAGTAATAGGCTATTATGAGTCAGGCTTGTCAATCTTAATTATTAAACTTCTTATCGACTTTGACAAGTAGTGACAAAATTCAAACAATTTTTGTCAGTAACGCGCTTTTATCATTTTTCTAGTGCAATGCCTCAATTAGTGTCGTACCTTGTACGACTTTTTTATGCACACAACTGCACTTCGTGGGTAAAAAAAAAATTGATTTTGATATTAATAAAATGAGATCACTACAAAAACTTCAAAATCATGCAATGAGAATCACCTTAAGATGTAACAGTCATACACAAATATCCTTAATGTTAGAAACATTACAATGGTTGTCATTAGAAAATAGACTCAATTCCTCAACTATGAGTTACATCAATTTTTTTTTTGTAAAATTTGTTTTTACGAAACTCCCAGGAGTAGTAGGTTTAGACGGGTTCTAATAATGAGGAGGGAGGAAAAGCGGTCTAACCTAACCTAGGGAGTTATTAGAATTCCAGGGTCTAACCTAACATGAGGGAAGTGATTAAGGACCTAACCCAACCTAACCTAACCTAACCTAACCTAACCTAACCTAACCTAACCTAACCTAACCTAACCTAACCTAACCTAACCTAACCTAACCTAACCTAACCTAACCTAACCTAACCTAACCTAACCTAACCTAACCTAACCTAACCTAACCTAACCTAACCTAACCTAACCTAACCTAACCTAACCTAACCTAACCTAACCTAACCTAACCTAACCTAACCTAACCTAACCTAACCTAACCTAACCTAACCTAACCTAACCTAACCTAACCTAACCTAACCTAACCTAACCTAACCTAACCTAACCTAACCTAACCTAACCTAACCTAACCTAACCTAACCTAACCTAACCTAACCTAACCTAACCTAACCTAACCAAACCTAACCTAACCTAACCTAACCTAACCTAACCCAACTTTACCTAACCTAACCTTACCTTACCTTACCTAATCTAACCTAACCTAACCTGACAGAAGTAATGAAGTAATGGGAGTTATTAGAATTCCAGGGTGTCACCTAACCTGAGAGAAGTGATTGACGCTCCAACCTAACCTAACCTAACCTAACCTTACCTTACCTTACCTTACCTTACCTTACCTTACCTTACCTTACCTTACCTTACCTTACCTTACCTTACCTTACCTTACCTAATCTAACCTAACCTAACCTGACAGAAGTAATGAAGTAATGGGAGTTATTAGAATTCCAGGGGTGTCACCTAACCTGAGGGAAGTGATTGACGATCTAACCTACCCTAACCTAACCTAACCTAACCTAACCTAACCTAACCTAACCTAACCAAACCTAACCTAACCTGACCCAACCTAACCTAACCTAACCTAACCTGACAGAAGTAATGAAGTAATGGGAGTTATTAGAAGTCCAGGGTGTAACCTAACCAGAGGAAGTGATTGATGATCTAACCTAACCAAACCTAACCTAACCTGACCTTACCTGACCTAACTTAACCTGACCTAACCTAACCATACCTGACCTAACCTAAGGAAAGTAATCTGACATAAGAGCTTACCTAACCTAACCTGAGGAGGCATAATGTGAGATCTAACCAAATCTGATGAGTGATTACAAATCAGTGGTCTAAGCTAACCTTATGAAGTTATGTGATGTCTGACCCAACCTAACACAACCTAACCCAACCTAACCCAACCTAACCAGATATATTCATCGATGGTTGCATCCTTTCAATAAATACATGATTCAAAATATTATTCATTTCAGATGTAAAATTTATTTCAATTTTGATTTTTTTTTCAGTAAACTTTGAGTCAAAGGTTGGAGTAAAGGTTGGTGTAAAGGTTGATGCAGTTTCAATGCATTTTAAATGGGAAATTGTTTTTTTCTCCTAACCTAACCTAACCCAACCTAACCCAACCTAACCCAACCTAACCCAACCTAACTAGATATATTCATCGATGGTTGCATCCTTTCAATAAATACATGATTCAAAATATTATTCATTTCAGATGTAAAATTTATTTCAATTTTGATTTTTTTTTCAGTAAACTTTGAGTCAAAGGTTGGAGTAAAGGTTGGTGTAAAGGTTGATGCAGTTTCAATGCATTTTAAATGGGAAATTGGTTTTTTCTCTGATCGTTTTTTATTTTATTTTGAGATTTTTTTTGCACTATACTTTGGTTCAAAGGTTGAGTTAAAGGTTTATGCATAGGTTGAAAAACTACTAGACAAATTTGATGAAAATCGTACATAGAGTTTTAGTAAAATTGATAATTACTAGGTTGGTGTGGTATACTTGCACTATATGATGGCTTACCTACTCATGTTTACCATTATTCAGTATCAAACTGCTATACAATGCACATTGTAAAACAAGAAGAAGAATTAGTAGTGGAAAATTTAGATGAAAAAATTGGGGGTGGGATGAATGGGGGAAAATCATCACGACATGGGCCACTTCTACCCTCTTCTGTTCGAGGATTGTTGATTGGACCATCAAATTGTGGCAAGACTAATGCCATGATTGCTTTACTCACACACCCACAGGGATTACGTTTTGAAAATGTGTATCTGTATTCAAAGTCTTTGAATCAACCAAAATATGAGTATTTGCATAATGTATTGACACCAATAGTGGGATTGGGCTTCTTTACATTCACCGATAATGTGGATATTGTGCAACCATCTGAAGCTAAACCAAATTCAGTGTTCATATTTGATGATGTGATTTGTGAAAAACAAGATATTATTAGATCATATTTTTGTATGGGGCGTCACATGGATGTGGATTGTTTCTATCTTGCACAAACATATTCACGAGTTCCCAAGCAGCTGGTGCGAGATAATGCCAACTTTATTGTTATGTTCAAGCAGGATGAAACTAATTCACATCATGTATTTTCGGATCATGTTTCACCTGATGTGACATTTAAAGAATTTCAAATGATGTGTATGCTGTGTTGGAATGATCAGTATGGATTTCTAGTTATTGATAAAGATAGAAAAGTGAATCAAGGACGGTACCGCAAAGGATTCGATAGCTTCATATACCCATGATGTAACATGAAAATGTTCAATCAGTCATTGAATTCTGTTGCGGTCACTTCAATAAAAATTTAAAAAAATGAATAATCTGAGAGATGAAAGTGCAGAAACTGAAATGAATATGAAGCGTCAGCTAGTTCAAGCGACAGAAGCAGTGAGACAAAAATTCAACTCCATTAGAAGTGGAAATACAGAAGACAAAATAGCTCTTGAAAAACTCTATGAGCCTATAATCAGACCTCTGAATGCTTTTTCTACTGTAAAACCACAGCCATCCATATCTTCGTCTAAAATCGCTTCATATATCCCAACGAGCACTCCAATTAAAAAAACGGAGCCTTCCAACAGTGATACATCATCTTCGGCATCATTTTCCGATACTGATGATACCATTAGGCATACTGATGATTATGAAATGGGGGCATCTACCATCTTCGATTCACCCACATCATACAACAGCCCTTCAGATTTAGAATCATCCAACGTAAACCAAAAAAACTATGTTTCGGAAGTGGTAAAACATCTGCAAAATCTTCAGAATGGTAACAGTGCTTATGATATAATATATGGTATTCGTACAGATCCTTCATCGCAAACATTGAAAATGGGAAACTTGGAAGTTCGATTCACCGAAGGAGATATATCATTTTGGGATGGTGAAGTTCAAAAGCATCAATTTCCAGGTAGTTCGGATCTGTATAATTTAATATTTTTCAAGAAACCTCATGTAGTTGAAGACGTGAGGGTTCGTCGTACATATGCCGAGATATTAGCTTTAACAAGAGCAATATATAAACAACATCGAGTGATAAATGGAATTAGATATAAAAGATCGAATAAATATAGGAATGTAATAAAACCAATAATGAAGTCGATGAATACTCCCATCACGAAACGTTTTAATGTTGGTGGCAAAGGTATTAGGCAAACAAACTTGCAGAAAATCTTTACATCAAAACCGAAAAACTATGTCTACTGGAATAAACCTAAAGAATTGGTGGAGCGCCTACGATTGCTGATGGCTTCGAAAGCAAGTGGACATACGGGTCATGATAATGAGATCATATCCATATTGGAAGAACTGCGGGAAGAGGGTATAATATATTAGTGAAGTTGATCGATGAAGGAACAGTGTTTGATTAGATGTTATGTGGTGATTATCAAAACAATATTCATCGCACTATGACAAGTAATATCAAACAACAAATTATTGATGAACTGCATAAGCCAGCTCGTCGAAACTTCCCAAGAAGAGCAACCATTCTTAAAGGTTTCGGGGACTTATGGCAAATCGACCTTGCCGAGCTTCAACCATATGCCAAATATAATAAAGGACATCGATATATTTTGGTTGTAATAGATTGTTATTCGAAATTTCTATGGACAAGGGCTGTCAAATCGAAGACTGGCGTAGCGGTAACAAATGCTATGAAGATGATTTTGAAAGATGCCAAGTATGTCCCAAAACATACACAGAGTGATCATGGAAAGGAATTTTATAATAGCAATTTCTCTGCATTGCTGAAGCAATACAAAATCAAGCATTATTCAACATTCAGCACCATGAAGGCTGCCATGGCTGAGAGAGTTATTAGAACAATAAAAACTTGGCTTTACAAGGAATTTTCACTGAATGGGAACCATAAATGGTTGGGAAGTCTTCCATCCATAACATTGAGGTATAACACTAGAGTACATCGTACAATTTGTATGAAACCGATTGATGTGACGTCAAGTACACAATTGAAAATAATTATAGAAAAGAAAAAGATGATAAAACCCAAATTCGTTGTGAATGATATAGTTCGCCTCAGCAAATATAAAAATGTATTCGAAAAGGGATTCACAGCTAACTTTACTACGGAATTATTCAAAATTGTCAAGATTAACAGCACACATCCCCCAACGTACATTCTCGAAGATATGAATAGGAACCCCATTGAAGGTTGTTTCTATGAGAAAGAAATGCAGAAAACATACAATCCTAATGTATACCTTGTTGAAAAAGTATTGAAGAAAAAGGGGAATAAGGTTTATGTGAAGTGGTTAGGATTCCCCAATGAACATAACTCTTGGATTGAAAACAGTGCTATAGTGTGATTCTCTAAAAAAACTTTTTTTTTAATCAAGTTCACATGTTTTTGAATGATTATTTCTTGTAGTTTTAAAAAAATTGTTAATAAATATTTTTAAAAAAACTCAGTTTGTATTTATCTCATATTTTATTTGAATATAAATATATTGAATAAAATCATACGGGTGTTACATTTTTCTCATAATGGTAAGATAACAAATCATTTTGAATTCGAGTTCTGCTCTACTTGTCTCCCTTCTATACCATGAAATTTTTTGAATAAATATGCGAATCTATCAGAATCCTCCACAACGACTTTCATAATTGTAGCAAAACGTTCTTGTCTCTCCTCCAATTTTTGTAACAGTACTGTGTATGCATCTAATTCGGTAATTCTAACATCGAGTTGAGCAATTTTTTTATTAATTTTCTCAACTGTTGTAGAAAATGATATATCAATCCACGATTCTACACGTGTATATAATGATGAAATGAAATTGTTTTCATCATTCCAAGTCTCTGCAATGGTGGAATCTACCTTATTTTGTATAGCTGAATCTGAAACTTGAGCAAGAATCAGCTGATTTATTTCATGTATTTTGTCTTCGAGAAATGCTCGCGTCACACAATCTCCACCATCTGTAGGTTGACCGATGTTCTTCACTTGCTTTCCCATCATATCGTATTGGCCATCCTTTGTCTGTTTGAAACCATTGTTTGAAGGTCGACGTCTACTGAATACGTTGTTACACCTTCTCTTGCGTCCAAATTTGTCAATAACGTTACTCATCCTTCCACTTGAGCTAACAGATTTATACTGATAATATTCAGAAAGAAATTCTTTGTAATATATAAGTATAACCTTTAAATATAGCGAGTAAGAATTTTCCAGTTTTTCTTAAAAGTAAAATAAAATTTCTTGAGTCTTTTGAATGATATCAGTTGGTTGGTTGGATGTGTTAAAACAAATAGTTTGAACTCTGCCTTTTGATTAGATACAAATGTGTTATATAAACTCATAGAAATATATAAAAATGTCTTATCAATGAAAGCCTTTATTATTATTATTATTATTTTTATTATTATTATTATTATTACTATTATTACTATTATTATTATTATTGTTATTATTATTCAGCTGATTCATCATTTAGTAATGTGATTAGATAATCTAATCTACTTCCAGGATCCATATTATATTCATCAGTAAATGATTCAAGTAATTCGTCACATAAAAGAATGTTTTCATTAGGGTCATTTTGATGAAAAGCGATGTTACTATGCCCCCACGGAAGTGTGTGAGTTGTATTAGGTATTATGAAACGTTTGTCATCATTATATGAGAGGGCTACCTTATTTCTCATTTCGGTAAACATGTCATGTGATATGCTTCTAAATGAGTTCACTTTTCTAAAAAAATTCCCACCATTCTCAACAATTTTTTTATAGTCATCAGGTGTCAATTCGTTTTTTATAACAGATCTTTTTACGCCTTTTGCTCTTTTTACATCATTTTCAACAGATTGTACAAAATACGCTTTGGCACCCGTACCATAAAAACTAATTATCGGATCGTTGGGAAACTCATCTTTGAAATTACCCAAGACTGAGGGTGTTACTGGTAAGTCAAATTTATTACCTTCACAATAATTTGAAGTATCAAATTTATTTATATTATTCTTCATGAAATCATAAAAATCTTCTGTCTGTACTTTGAGAATAAATGAATCCGTGTCAGTGTACATAAGAGAGATACTAGATCCAAAGTTTTTTTTTCAAGCAATCATAATAAAAATCATACATAACAGTCTTGGATAATTCCAAAACACAGAAACCTAAATACAATGGTTTATCATAATGCACTTTTATTTTATTCATTTTGATAGCAACAAAATTATCGGAAAAAACTTCACATTGCTTAAAATTTGGTCGAGCAATGAGAGCACTAGCCCCCAATTTTCTTCGAATATTTTGCCAATGTGTGATAAGCCTTACATCCACCCTTTTATCCACGTTTTCACAGGTCTTACCAAAAACTGAGTTAACCATTAACTTGTAAAAATCTTTTTCTGACTTGTTATCTGAACTATTTCGCATTTGAGTATTGAGGTCGATATAAGACTTCATCCAACATGACTGTTTGAATTTAATTACTCTATGAGTACATGTTACGATTAAACCATTGTTTAGGGCCTGTTTGAGGTTTTTGAAATGTACTACATACTTGCTTTTATCATTCAAATTTGTTATTAATTTAGGAGTTTTGTATTTAGAATTTGGTGGGACGATGCTTTCTACTAGAAAAGGAAGATCTGCATGTTGATCATGCAACTCTTGTGGGTAATGAATATCAACCTCAAGAATGTATCCATATGAACCAGCATTTGCCTCATTCATTATATCCAAATTGGAGATTTCCTCCCCAGTTAACCAAGAGAATTCACTAATTGGTAACGGTTGCGACATACTATGGCCATAAAGATTGGTTGCATCCAAATACGAAATAAATGATTTAGGTTCGTTAGGGTTGAAATTAGGTGAATGTTTATTATTTGCAATATGCTTTCTTTCACTGCATTGACTAATCCCCCCCCCCCCACGGATCCCCTTTTTGAAAAAATTTATCATGTCTATATCGGTAAGAAGTTCCAACTCAATATCAGTATATTTCATCATAGCATCCCAAGATAGCCCTGGTGCAGTATAATATTGAGCTGGGTCTAATTTATATATGTCTAAACAAATTAGTCGGAAATTTTCAAATATATCACAAAGCAATAACACATCAGATATCCGAATATTCCCCCAAACTCTTACACTCGAATAGATCCCAAAAATGTTTAGCACGCGAATAATCAGCATCTGATATATGTTCCTCATTCAATTTGTCATAAAACTGATTTTTATTTGGTAAAGTAGGAATATTTAACTTATCAATATGATTTACGAAACTATAAGGAAAAACACCTTTTTTTCTCATTAACCTGAATTTATTGAAATCTGAAAAATGTTTTGCCAACTCGACACATTGCTCATCATTTAAATTACTCCCCAATTTCTCTAATGAGCTCGACATGAACTTGAAGCTGTCTATGAATCTCATTTTCAAAAAGTGCTGTTTACTTTCACCCTTTTTATCAAGATAGCTATGTGTGTAAATATGTTTTGTAAAGGAAATATATTTTTCTGTAGTTTGAGCAATAACATCAACCTTATCATTTTCCATAAATAATTCTTTAATAAACATATGACAATCATAACCGCTCATATTATGACATATTATTGGGATAAAACTTGGAATTTTAAAATTCAGGTTACATACAGAGTGCACTGCAGGATACCTCTTTTTTCCACTGAGGTGACAGTGGTCACGCACTTTAATATCGCCATCTGTGAATGACTTTCCACAAATGCCACATGTGGTAGCATTATCGAACTCGTCTTCCTCTTCCGCAGTTTGTTCATGCATTGGTTTCACATATCTCAAATGCTGATCATAAATATTTTTCAAATCAGTTTCGAGACGCATTGTGAATACCTTCGCAGCATCAGCCCCTCTGTATGTAACAAATTTCGATAAGCTGTCATTGAAAGAACATTTTATTAGGTAAGCAAATGAATATGGTGCATGTTTGAAGGTTCTATTCGTGTATGAGAATTCAGGGTTCGGTTCACTTGTTTCAATGGGTTCCAAAATCGATTCAAAGTCGGTGTATACCACAAATGGTACCTTCATTTGTTTTTCAAAACTTTCAAAAATCAATTTATTTCCAGCCATCATCTTACCATATTTATTTAATTTAAAATCACTTTGCGGTGTTGTTGTATAAACATGATTACAATCATGCATTTGATGGTTCAAAAGTTTTCTATCATTTGAGAAATGTAATAAACAACCATCACAAAAATACTTTGCACCTTTACTGGCACTAATTTGGGTAGACACCAATCTTGATAGATTTTTTATCCACGAGTAGTGACTATTTCCCGCATCATCTGTGACAAGCAACAAATTGATATGCCTTCTAAGTTTTTTTTGGGAATATCGTAGTGGACCTACAACTTCATATTTTACTTTATTGTTTTCAAACTTCGATTCTAATCCATAAACATTAACTGAAATATCATTCAATTGCTCAAACAATTTTATATCTTTAATTGTGACTGGAAAATTCATACCTGCTATGTTCAAAACGGTGGAATAGTGAGGATATGATGACACTTCTGATGTTCTTATATCTACAGCAAATAATGCCGAAGTTATGGCCCACGCAAAACAGTATTGATCCTCATTCTTCACATTGATAACAGCCCTTTTTGTCTCAATAAATCGTGGTAGCTTTATGTATGATGATCCACCAAGGGGGCTATACTTGTTGACATTCACCTCGAGAAATAGAATCCGTTCACAACTCCACCCTGAAATCAATAGAAACAAAATATTAATCGACTTGATCGAAGTTTCATTTATTTTATGAAAATCAATTTTTACCAATAATTGAATAAAACACTTTTTTACACTGAAAGATTTTATACTCTGTTGACTAGTTTATGAAGATGATGTTAAAATTGAAAATAGTAAACAAGCAATAATCTTTTAGTTGGAAAATAGTAATTTACGTAACAAGTCCGAAAAATACTGTTTTTTTTTTTGGACGAGTCTGCGAGTCCAAGAAAACTGTTTTTGGATGTGTTGCATACACTATTTTTTCGGCAATCATATAGAATAATAAATCAATGAGAAACATTTAGTCTAAGAGACGAAGAGAGGTCGACTTTCATCCATCTGTTAATCGGATGAAACGATTCCAAATTTGGATATTCCGAACATTTCAGTTCTTATTTGTATTATATATTGAAATTCGAACAGAAGGTAGATACCAACAGAAACATTCTAATTCTTATTTATATTAATATTTGTATTAAAATTCGAGCACTTCCCGGCCTAGTCCGGGAAGTACGTACTTTCCGGACTAGGCCAGGAAGTATTACTTTCCCAAAGAAAAAGTGTTTTATTATTAGAGAAAATGTTATGAATTTATTGATTAGAAGAATAGAATAAAACACTTTTCCACACTGAAAGATTTCATACTTTGTTGACTAGTTTATGAAGATGGTGTGTGGATTGAAAACAGTGAACAAAGTATAATCTTTTAGTGGAAAAAGTGTTTTATTTTATTATCAGATTTTTTTTTATAAATTTATTGATTTAAAAGAATTATAACAACATACCTGAATCACGTTCTTCAAACTCTGTAGTTTGGACAATGGCAGCATCTCGGAAATTGTCGAATAACTCATTCAAATCGATAGACAGATCAACTATTCGATTTATTGTATTGAATGATTTAATGTCGGAAACTTCCTGGGTTTGGAGCACATAGTTACCGAAGACTTCCATATTAACCTTGACTGAGTGGTGCCTTTCAATGATGTTTTTCAATAGATCAACTACTTTATGTTTGATCTCATTAAAAAAGGTGGAATATTCAGAATAGAAATTCTTGCTTCCAATTCTATAACTGGCAATACGACACTTGAATGCACTTCGTATCAATTGTATACCAGCACCCAAATCAACAATTGATTTTGATTTATGTGTTAGGGTCCTATTGTGGGCAGCGATTTTTGAATGCGGCATTGATACATTGCAGGATTCACACTTGTGAAGAGATATGGAAGATTCATTATCATTCTCTTTCACCCGTTTTCTTGAAGGTCCGGCTTGTTGATCAATTGAAATGGAATCTTCATCATCAAATATCGCTCGTTTTCTTGAAGGTCCTCCACGGCAACTATCTCGCTGATGTCGATTTAAATTATCACTACGTGTGAAAGATTTTCCACAAACACAAGAAAACATATTTATGAATTTAGTTTTCAACAATTAACTCACTGAACACTATCAAACTTGCCTTTCGATTATCTACTCATGAACAAATTATTTCATATCGACTTGTTCAAACCTTACTCGGTGATTGACTGAGAAATCTGAGGAGAAATAATTGTTCAAATTACTTTTATCTACCTGGTCTAATGGGCGTCCACCTCATTCCCTCTAGAAAGCTGCAAGGTTCATTAGTGAGGCTAACAAAGGAATTATTCTACCAGACTGTCTGAGATGCTTAGAAAGCAAAGTATTTAATAATTACTTTTCAATAGTCTCCGAAAATGAAGATGTCTAGAAAGCGAAGTTTTAAATAATCACTTTTTAATAGCCTCCGAAAATAATGAAAATTTCTCTTAATACGGCAATGAAATCCGTCGAAAAATATAAAATTCCATAATAATCCATAGGAAATAAATACCGAACGAATTTTTTGCTACATGCAGATACAGTGTATTATTTTTTATTGATGGTTCGTAGACTATTTTCATTTGATATTTTTTTTTAAGGAAAAGAGTCAAAACAATTTTGATAGCTCTCACATAAACTTTCAAATGTAAAAAAACCTTTTGTGAGAATCACAGAAAAAACGATAATTTTGTTTATGTTGAAATAATCGAGGATAGCAATAGGATATTTTCCTATTGAACAAACCATAATAATTTGGGCTCGAACAAAATACAAAAAAATCACAAATGCTCTAGTTTTCAAAATGTTTTTATCGCTTTACTGAATATTCTAAAATTGTATTCCTAGCTTCAACTTTCAATAGTGTCTTAGAACAGAAAGCCTATATTATGATGTGAAAAGAATTAATGTTGGTTTTGACTACGTTAAAATACTGATGGTAGTTCTCTAGAAGGTTTGAGTTATATGTTTTATTCTATAGAAATGAATACCTTAGAATCAAATACCCTCTAGTATTATAATAAAACTGTATTCCAAATAATTACATAACAGTAAATTTCATCACCCTTTCTTCTGTTTAGTGTTAATAGAAAAAACAAAATGATAAAAAGAATTTATTTAAATTAAATTCCAACAATTATGCATATGGACTCCAAACATTGTGAATTTGGAGGATTGTAATAAATCATGGTGGGTGGTTCCTACATTCATAAAACCAAACACCCTACGCTGTTGTCAACATCACTTTAAATGACACACCTTCAACTGCAGCCTACGAAACATTGATATTTTGTTCAAATGTCTGAATGATATACTTTCCAAATGAAAATGAACATAGTTTTATAAATTACTATTTTTTCCCCTTATTGAAATAAAAAAAACTCAACGTTCGTACTACTCCGTACCTTATAATTTTTCCATAAAAAATTTCAGAAGTCTCATTAAAATGCAATATCATACCCAAGGAAAAGTTTTGTGACGTTTTAAGACAGACTATTTAAAAAATCATTAGACAAATTCCATAGAATGCATGAAGATAGGTTAATTGGAAACGCATTACGTAAATTTCGAAGTGAAATCACCTAAATCCATTAGGCCTCATTACAACTGATTAGGCGATTTTAAACCAATTACGTATATAGTGTATAAAACAAAATGCAACAATAGATTCCTAAATACTTTCGTACTGTGCTGTGACAAGTTCAAATATATTACAAGATCAAACAGTTAGGTGAGTGATTTTATTTTCTATTAGATTTGAGCAATATTTTCATGAATTTCAACATGCCATCTCTTCCTAAAGTAGACTTGGAGAAAATTAATCATATGATTATTGCGAAAGTGAAAAATTTGGAACTTAGGGTGATTTCATCATTTCCAATTCATAAAGCTTTCCACATAAATGATATGAAGATTTGTACTACTCGATTTGGTAGATCAATTTTGTTAACGTTACATGATGAAAGTGAAAATGAATTATTCAGATCTTGGTTACCAAAATATATTGCTGATCAGTTCACTGATGATGATGTTACTTGCATAAATTCTGCAGGGGGCAAGTATATCATAACATATTTGGGTCAGGGTGAACAAGCTCTAGTGGGTTTGAAAGCTCGTACTCTGGTGAAATTCAACTTGATTGAATAAATCCAATTTATTCTACTTTTTTATTTTATTTTATACAGTGGGAAGGGTGGTAAAGTTATTCAATGTAAAATATACTTATTTCTATTGAAAAAAATCACTCACATTATACATTTAGCCTGAAAGTTTAATTTTTTTGATGTGAGTATATTCAACGGAAAAACTCGTATTTATATATTTACAAATAACAATTTTTTGTTTCAGATTGAATATGTGGATGGTTTATTCTAGTTCACATTGGCCTGAGGCCACCAACTTGAACACAGCTGTTGAGAGATTGCGGTGTTATTTGAGTGATTTGAGTTGGGACGCTGGCCATTCAATAAACTATGACCTCAGTATTTGCTTTAATGAAGATGAAGTTAGGAGATGTGAGCAAGATCAAGAGAGGTATAATGCTGGTACAACACTTTGTGATGAATTTGTCGATGGACTCTTGGATTTACATGATTTCTGCGAAAATATGGTTGAGTGTGACTTGAAGCGTTTTCTCCACAACATTAAACGACATGTACCTGCTGATATTATCAATAAGTATCAACTATTCGATAATAATGGTGCTGATGATGATAATGATGATTATGAAGATGAGGGATACAACACAGATGTATAATTTTAAAAATAAAACAGACTTATTTCCACAAAATTGTGTTTATTCATTTCATTAGTCTATAATAATTCAATCATTTACAGTATGGGAGAATACATTTTTCAATCAATACGAATTACGTACAGATCCATCCAATGCATTGTATGCTATAATAGCATCATGTAGAATCAAAGCATATACTCTTGTATTTAGTGGAAATTTAACTTTTCTTGTTTCAAACTCCAACTTGATATCCACCGTAGAAGATTTGGTGGCAGTTGGCTGATGTGAGCAATCAATGATGAATAATGGGTTATCCTTAAACTGCATAATGTCCATGAGTGGTTCGCTGATATCTCTGTCATAGTAACTGTGTTGGAAATTTTCATAAGCATAGTAAGCTGATGCATAAAGTTTCGTATCAAAGTTTAAATTCCAACGCTCGTATGGATACACTTCAGAGTTCAAATAAACTCGAATATTATTTATGTCAGCATTTACGAATGTTGTTGAATCCATTGCCCTGTTCTCGGATACGTTTGTATTTTGAAAACCAATTATAATGGAACGGGGTGTCTCCAAAGCATTGGTGGTTTTGAGTGTCCATATATCCGAAGATGTGTCACGTAATGAGGGCAATTCATAAAGATCCCACATACGATAAACCATCTTTATTCTTGAATTCAGACCGCTTTTATTGATTTTTGTATACAATTTGAGCTTCTGCTTATCATCTGGTACAATGTGTTTTATTTTCCACTCAATCTTTGTGATTTCCAAAGATGCATCAACTTCTCCAATATATGAATTCTTGAATGAGCGGGCTACTATCAAAATAAGTTCTTGTTTTGCGTTTAGAATACCTTTTCTGTAGTCTTCAGCGAAACCCATCAAATTTTTAAGTGGTAATTTTCCATTAAATATATTACTATCTGCATCAAAAATATGTTGTTTCGTATCAGAAAGCCCCCATCCAGTAGTAAGAAGTGAGTGGGCGTATGAATGTCCAAATGAAATCATATTTTGCATGGTAGAAGTTACACCTGGTTTTCTGACAACGGCAACTTGCTCCCCACCCATTTCATAACGAATTTCATCAAATAGAAATGCCAAAGTGTTATTGGATAGATAACATTTTTTATTTGGTTCGTTTGGTGTGAATTTTCCTTCAATATATATGAAACTGTCTGCAGTATTGAGAATCACATCTTGATTATTGATAGCAATCCGGATTTCATCAGAGTTCTTAAATAGGGGTGATCCATAAGGTTTATAAGTATGCTCATGTAAACTTATGAGTGAACGATCAATCACTGGTTCTTCAAAAATATCCAATATTTCACTATTTGCTTCTAGAACCATTTTTATTTCCGTATTCTGAGACCGATTGATTTCAAAAACTTGAGATCTTTTGCAGACAATCTATGTCTTTGCTGCTCAGTATTCGCAAGTGGACTGATCTTCTTTTTGAGAAATGGCTTATTTTTAGGAATGACTTCTGAAGTAGATTGATTGTCCAAAATTATACGCTGCTTCTGCTTATTGTAACAGAAACCCATCACATTTCTTAATTCAACTTTTTCAATTCCAATATGATTACTATCGATTCTTCACTTCCAAAATCAATCAAATTATTCTTGTGATCCAATATGCGCACAGTGATGTTGTCGATAGACTGACGTCCTTCCGGGCTTACTGGCATATAAATAATGTTGTGAGGTTCCTTTGTAAGATTATAGCCAGGTTCAACATCTAGATCGAAAGAAAACAGAATGTGATTCTCTTCATTATTTATGTAGGACCCTGAAATTATATTGCATTCCAAACGGATGAGTCTCACAGGAACGATATTAACAGGAAATGTGGATTGATGTGTTGCATTGTTGTCAAGCAGCTGTTTTTCGAATCCTATCAGTGGAGCTATTGAATTCTCACATCTCAAATCCACAAAATATTTGGATTTCATTATGCACTTGAATATATTATTGTTTGCATGAAGATAAAATATATCGTCCAATGCTGCAATATCAAGTTTTTCATTTGGAAATAAGTCAGATGCAATTCTTTGTTGTAGAAAATTATTGATTTCCTCAATCTCGTATGCTCCACAGGGTACTTTTACAGTATATAATCTCTTTCCATGTGTATCATTTGCAGGGATCTCAAAACTGAGTGAATTATTTTTTTCTGTAACATTATGAATTGTGTTACAACCATAGAATCCTAAAAGACCTAATCCATAACGATTGTTTCTATCCAATTCAATGGGTGGGTAAAAGTTTGCACTCAATACACTGCTTCCCACAGCCTGTAGTTCGAACTTTCGTGACATAACTGATAACTTTCCGATGGCACCACATCAATTTATTGGTAGACAACATGTATGATATAATTTACGTTTTTTAGGGGGTGAATTGTTACTTTCCATTTCATTTTTATTCACACCAATATTACAATCTTCAATGCTGCAGTAACAACAGAATATTTTTCGTGGTATGGGCCCATCATCAACAGATATTGTATCACTTCTCACCGCATAATCATTCAAATTATGTTCATGACAATATTTATATTTCAACATATCAATATCATTTCGAAGATGTTTGGGGAGCTTTTCCCAAACCAAAGCAATCTCATCAGCTGCACAAGAGATTATTACTTCCTTGGGCATATCTTCAAGTTGTTTTTTGCTCATTTTCAACAGGCTACGTAATCTTGAATATGCAATGAGAGAGTGCCCCATTCGCTTGATAACCTCACGATCCATTTTAGGTGTGAATTCCATTTTTTTTAGATTGTTGTGATAAAAACTTCAAGCATAAATGCCCACACACAACTGTATTGAATTTCTGTCGTCTTTCATAATTATACACAATTTTAATGGGTGTGTATGATTTGTTTCGAAAGTAGTGAACTAGCTCGAGTGGTGGTGGTAAATCTCCGAAACTGTCAAAATATTCAACAACCCCTCCATTTTTCTTATATGCAACCCAATGCGTTCCTCGACCACTAATTTCATCCAAATTGATGATGGCTCTTTCATTTTTGTGACATGGTTCTGATGAGGGTAAATTGTCTCGCATGAATACACCTCGAAAATACGGAATTTCCAACTGTTTGGCATAATAGGCCAACTCAATGTCAGTGAGAGGTTTAAGAGGAAGGGTGTCAATCAGTTTTTTGAAGGTTGTGGTTTCAGATAAAGACCAAGCCCTTTGCGATATGGTTTCAAGAATATACCACTTCCTTTTTTTCCTAATGCGATCGCTTCCATCTTTCTATTATGGTAATTGGCTTCTTTGAGACTTTCTCTACTAGCCTTTGCTGAATTAATAGCTTTCGTCACACCAGCAGCTGCTCCTGCTAAAGAACCCAAAGCCGACAATCCTGCGAATATTGGTATAAGCGGTAAAATCCCGCCAACTTTCGGAATAGGTATGATACGTGGTGTACGGATTTTTTTCTTTCCTCCCGCAGCTCTCAAATATTTACGAGCCGCTTGCAATGCCACTCGACTGGCTTTCTCCATACTACCCGCTATAAATTTATCACCACCAGCCTTTTGTAATACATTCTTCACTTTTCGAACTATACCTGACCCAAAAGCCACTTTTTTCCCACTATTTCGTTGTTTTTTTTTGTTTGTTTTGCTTTCGTCTTCTTCTTGATGATGTTCACTCCACAACCCACTCCAAAATGTCTTTTTCCTTTCATTATGTTGGTTACAAGTAGGGCAGCTGCTTTTTCACCAATACTTGCGTCCTTCGATTGGACTCTATCCCAAGCAGCGTATTCGAGTTGTTTGTCTGCCTTATGAAAGCTGCAAGATTGTCAGGATACTTCAAATATTGCAAGTCATGCGTTTTACACGAATTATCCAATTTATTAATTCCCTGATCGTTGCGGGCCAACCTATCTTTCAACTTTGTACCAGGACCACAATAATTGTATCCAGGAATATGTAATTCGAATGGCAGTTTATTTATGAGAGTATTCACAAACCCGCGACCTTGCTTATTCGAGCGATCACCGTTACGTCTTCTCCGTATGGTGGTAGACATTTAAATGATATATATTTACAGCGTTCCAATTAAAAAAATGTAAAAAGGTTGGAGTCTAATCACCTTCCCAGGTAAGACTAGGTCAGACATCGAATAACTTCATTTGTTATCACTCATCAGGTTAGGTTAGGTTAGATCTCAGATTACTCCCCGTAGGTTAGGTAAGCTCTTATGTCAGATTACTTTCCTTAGGTTAGGTCAGGTATGGTTAGGTCAGGTTAAGTTAGGTCAGGTAAGGTCAGGTTAGGTTAGGTTTGGTTAGGTTAGATCATCAATCACTTCCTCTGGTTAGGTTACACCCTGGACTTCTAATAACTCCCGTTACTTCATTACTTCTGTCAGGTTAGGTTAGGTTAGGTTAGGTTGGGTCAGGTTAGGTTAGGTTTGGTTAGGTTAGGTTAGGTTAGGTTAGGTTAGGTTAGGTTAGGTTAGGTTAGGTTAGGTTAGGTTAGGTTAGGTTAGGTTAGGTTAGGTTAGGTTAGGTTAGGTTAGGTTAGGTTAGGTTAGGTTAGGTTAGGTTAGGTTAGGTTAGGTTAGGTTAGGTTAGGTTAGGTTAGGTTAGGTTAGGTTAGGTTAGGTTAGGTTAGGTTAGGTTAGGTTAGGTTAGGTTAGGTTAGGTTAGGTTAGGTTAGGTTAGGTTAGGTTAGGTTAGGTTAGGTTAGGTTAGGTTAGGTTGGGTTAGGTCCTAAATCACTTCCCTCATGTTAGGTTAGACCCTGGAATTCTAATAACTCCCTAGGTTAGGTTAGACCGCTTTTCCTCCCTCCTCATTATTAGAACCCGTCTAAACCTACTACTCCCAGGTTTTCGGAGAAAACCCCTCAAAAGCAGAGCTTGTGCGAGCAAGGGAGATCCGGGACCTACAGTTTAAATAAAAGTGGAATCCGAACCACTGCAGCTCAGTGACACACGACCGGGGATCGAACCCGGACCGTCTGGGTGGAAGCCAAACGCTCTAACACCTCGACCACTTCGCTGTAACAATATTTAAAACTTCTGACAATGAAGATTTTCAAACGATTGAATAAAAGTTTATGTAAAAGGTTGAAAAAAAATACTTTCAGGCTGGGAAAATGTTGGTAACTCTGCAAAGAACACAGATATTACATTTTGAAATTATTGATAAGAACATTGATATTCAAATACTTACTGTAAAAAATGTCAAAGTCTATTAAATCTAGTAAGCAAACAAAAAATGTCAAACTATTAATATCGCAAAACAGTGATATTATTATGTATTATTGTTATACAGTGACCGCCAAAAAGTATGTACTATATGGGAAAAAAGTTTGTTATTAGAATGTGGAAAAAACATTTCTGGGGAAAAGTTTGTGCATGTCCAATAACCTAAAACCGATTTTGACACATGTTACGTGACCACTAGTATGGCAGCAAAATGAAAAAAATATATGTTGGTATATATAAATATATGTTGGTTTCAGGGTCATAAATTATGATTTGTTCGTCAATGCAAAAAAAACAAGATGGTGGCTCCAAGATGGCGGACGAAATTTGTAATTTATGGTCCGATTCGAATCAAAATCAGAATGTGAGGATTTTTAGGGTCGGAAATTATGATTATTTTGTCAATGCAAAAAAACAAGACGGCGGACGGAATTTGTAATTGTGGTTTGATTCGATTCAAAATTGGCATATAGGGATTTTGCAGGTTTGTTTTGTCCCACACATACATACATACTAACTTACTAACAGGGCAAGTTGAATGAAAGCTTTTGAAGAATAAAAAAATTGAACATTGAATAAACTTGAGGATTGGAAAACCTTGAATAAATTCGAATCCAATCATTCCAAACTGCATCAATTCACAGTAGATGCTCAAATACTTTGCCACGGACTGCCATACATGAGTAAAAGTTAGTCTCGAAACGCTGTCTGACGTTTTTGAGTAATGTATGAAAAAAATTCCAATTTCTAAGTTCATACAATGTTAATTTTTTAAATTTTTGTTGTTTTCGTGAATTGCTTACATTAGCTTTCAAATTGAATATCATAAGTTGGAATACGAAACAGTTGTTTTTTCCGAAAGAGGGTGCCAAAATGAAAAGTTAGATAGCGAACACTCATTCCTAAATTCCTTATTCAAATTCAATGCGGTGTCACACTCAGTACTTTTCCTATTCAAATTGTATGAGTGACGAAGGGGTGGGGGGAGTGATGTGAAAGTTGAGGTTATGATAGGAAGATTTCCCCCTTGGATTAAAAATCTACGTGTTTTTGCAATTTTTTATTTATTTATTTATTACACGGGGAGAAATACCCATTTACAATACAATACAATATAAAACACTACGAAAAATAAGTAAAAATATAAAAAAATATATATAACTACCTATTTCTAACAGTTTTGCACAGTAACTAAACAAAAACAAAACAAATTAAAATGAAATGAGCAATCAAAGCTATAGAATTTGAACTACATAGTAGATCTCTTCATTTGCCAAAGCGAAGATGAGAAAATATCTATAGTCCTCGAGTGAAAATTTGCCTGTCGCAGTAATCTAATAATCCCTATGTTTGCACCATAATTCGATCGATGTGTTTTGAAGAATTCGTTTTCGATGCCTGGTCGAATCGAACCACAATTACAAATTTCGCCCACCATCTTGTTTTTTGCATCAACAAAAAAAATCATAATTTCCGACCCTGAAAATCCACAGATACTAATTTTGATTCAAATCGGATCATAATTACAAATTCCGTCCGCCATCTTGGAGCGACCATCTTGTTTCTTTGCAATGACAGAAAAATCGTAATTTCTGACCATGGAAACCACCACATATCAATTTTGATTCGATTCGGTCCATAATTGCAAATCTTGTCCGCCATTTTGTTTTTTCTCTTAGAAAAATAACATAATGCATTGTCACCGAATTTATGTCGAATTAGCTTGCAAATGAAGTATCATAATTTGGAATACGGAACAGTTGTTTTCCCGCAAGAGGGCGCCAAAATAAAAAGTAAGGTAGCAAAAATCGACATGGCTGAATTCCTTATGAAATTACCTTTTTAATGGTGTGTCACACTCACTACTTTCCCTATTCAAATTGTCTGGGTGGTAGCGACCAAGAGGTGGGGGAAGAGGTATGACAGTTGAGGTTATGATAGGAATATGTCCCCCTTGGATTCAAAATCGACGTGTTTTTGCATTTCATTCACAATGCATGCGTTTTGAAGATATTCGCTCTGTTTCGTTTTCGGTGCCCCACCCTGTATACTTCCTTAAAAAACTACTGCTACCGTATGATTGATATTGTATTGTATTATTATTATTGTATCATGTACATTATTGGGTATTTATCTATTCTTAGTTTTAAGATGTTATACATTCATTTTTATTGCAACAAATTGTAATTGGGATTACCCGTTGAATAAATATATAAAATACTTGTATTATCGATTTCATTGAAATGGTCACTGTGAAATTATAGTTTATCACTTGTAGAGCTAGAGGAACTTTATGGCTATATTTAAACCAAGATTGGGGCAAGGAAAACTCGTCCGCTATTTTGATGTTATGAATTTACATTTTCGCCAGAAATATGAACACCTGCCAAATTTTGAGTTAATTCGAAAACTGCAAGTGAGTCAAATTCCACTTCCAAGATTTGACGCAGACAGACATACAAGCAGTCTTATTTGAATAAATGCGCGCAAAATATGCATATTCTCATCATCTACCATATCGATTTTGGAACCACCATCCCAAATTTTATCAAAAAACACATTTCCGACCCCAAAAACTCCCACATACCAATTTCGAATTGATCGCCCGCCATCTTTTTCCCTTATAAAAATGTCATAAAGCATCCTCACCTGAATGACGATTGTTCCGTCTTCACCTCACGTTGTAAATATATATATATATATATATATATATATATATATATATATATATATATATATATATATATATATATATATATAATTATTTGTTGTTTATTTGATTATTTGTCTATTTTGCCCCCTTCGAATATATCGCGAATATGACTGTGTTTTCCCACTTTTACTGGACTATGTTTTGCTCGCGCACCCGGGCCTCGGTAGTGAAAACGCTGGCAGAAAAATGCGAGCTCTCTCTCGTTCGTCACTCCGAATACGGTGTACCGGTGCTCAATGATTTTGGATGATCTCTTACCCGACTCGAGTCTCTGAAGGAAGAAAAATAACCAAGGTAAGGAAACCACAGTCTCGACAAACCCTTTATTTACAGTCTACTAAAATATCGAATCGGAAACAACGATTAACTGTCATATTTTAAGTCCATTGAAAGATTTGATTCTGTCAGACAGGAACTTAAAGAAACTTGACTCACAAATTCCAATCAGTTACATTTTTTAGCTTGAATAAAATTCCTGAATGTTGACAAGGGTAATATTCTCAATTGAAAATAGAGAAACAACTCCTAAGCAAATGGAAACAAACCTACAATAAAAATGAATGAATGCGCATTAGCCGGGGAAGTAGTTGTTTCCTGTTGGATATTACATAAAATAGCTTAATTTTTATCGTAGGTTTGTTTCCATTTCATCATGTTCATAATTTCTTTAAAAATCATCATTCCCAAATGTGTTAGTGACAGAAAATGTTATCGACTGTAGTTTATACAGCTCGACCATGCTCGACTAGTAAATCTCTTGGATGTCAGTCAGTTCATATTTGTTTAAATGAACGGATACGTCAATAGGACAGCAGCGACAATTTTGTAAGTTGGAGCAAATTGATATTCCACAAGACAACTCAGGGAGTTTCCAATCACGTATAATATCAAAATATTATCACCTAATGCGATTTATCGAAATTTTGAACCCAAGTATCCGAATATGAAATTCTGTTAGCTATTTCATACGTCTGAACGTGAATAATGTTCAACCCCTCAATCCGTCCCTGTTTAAATTACGTTCCATCAAGTTAGAATTAGGACCGTGTAGGGGTCACTACTGCATGGATTGAAAAATTCGAAGTTTCCTCATGTTCCTGGCAGATGGCGCTGAAAATCGTCTCCAATAGATGATACACAGGCGTTATCCTACTACTAGGTAATCCTCATACAACGATCCTGGATACAGTAAAAATAATAAATAATATAGGTGATTCCCAACACTCATACTACCGAATTAGGAAAACAGTTGTTTGCGGTTTTTATACATTCTACATCAAAGTTTGCACAAACCGAAACCTCCCTGTCATTCCAATAAAATTGTATTTCTACCAAGAATGTTTTGTGGTAGTTTTGATAAATTTCTTTTACATGCTGACTCCGAATCTGAAGTTTGCTAACAAATTTTCATGACGGAACATTGCAAAAAATGCAAAAAAAACGTAAGATTTCCTATAAAAAATGAAAGAACATAATTTTTTTTTCCACTTTTGAGGGCTGCCGTTCATAAGGAGATGACTACTGGTTGACGGAAAAACAATTTTAAACAAAAATTTTACGCAATTTTAATCTTGGGGGAGCATTGATAAAATGGCTGATATATAATAGCAAACGTTTGTTCATGTGGGATGTTTCTTGTGACATCTTCCATAAATCCATTCCATCCGTAGAAGCCAGGAAGTTTTATGCTTTTCAAGTAGAGCTACAGAAGATCAGGCACAGATGGTATTACAGTTTCAGATATTGTATGCATTTTCTTGAGATCTTTCATCTTGATTTCAGCCAAACCTTCAGGTTTCATCCTTTCAAAATGAATCAGTTAACAGCTCCATAATTTCTAGAAGCTGCAGGTGGGGGTGTGATTTTTAACCAAGGAATGAAACGATTGGGTGATGTGTTGGTGTAATACGGGAAATGCTAACCTCGTGCTGTACTTCCTTTACAGAAACACTGCCAACTCTGAGAGGACTAGTGAAACGAGTGATCCGTGCCTCACAAGCCAACACTGTGCTCTTCTTCTTCCACATATCATGGTACCATCCACATATCATGTACGAAGGGTTTCAGGAATGAGTTCCTCATTTCCTTCCATATCAGGTGGAGGGAACTGTTCTGTCTCATAAACCTGGCTCCGGATATCCTCAACAATAATTTCAGCAGCCGACTTAACAATCAGGAATCTTCACTCTTGTACATTTTTCATCGCCTCCTGGTACCAAGCATCATTCAACATTTCATACCCTTTGTTTTTGAAACACACAACTGACTTCTTACTCGGAGAAGAGGTAGTTATTATATCGCTACCATTTTTTTTGAGAAGATGAGCTTCGACAATCATCCTTATCATTATCATGATAAGTGTAGACATCTTCCATTGCTTCATCAACATCATTGTAAATTGAACACCTTTTTCTTCTCCTGAGTTTTTGGACGATTGTACAGATTTTTTATGCATAAACTGTGATACTGATAATGAGAGGTCACCAAGTCTGAGACAGGTAAAAAGACGTATAATTATGACTTGTCCATACTGATCACGACATTCTTCTGCTCTTTTTTATGACAGTTTCCTTCACTTTCAAAACTCTGACCCGATACCCAATATTTCGATAGTTTTTTCTATGTTTGTTTTGTTGTGTATACAAATTTGAGTTTTATGACAAGGCTACAAAAAAAGCAATGCGTTTTGAAACTGAAACGTGTAGACTACAAGCCCATATAACAATTTGGGGGGGTCATTTGACCCAGGATGAAACATGTTCAGAACAATGCTGCTATATGAAAAAATAGCTTTAGGCACTATGCCAATTCTTGGTGGTGCAAATGACGGTAATAATAATAATAATCATTTTTCATCCAAAGATCTGCTTTTCCGACAAAATATTCTTGTACGGTATTCCGGTATGAAATAATAATCTCCTAGAACCTACTCCCGTAAAAAATAATGCGACCGGAAGCCAGAAAAAAAATTCAATTTCCGAAAATTAAAAAAAAATATATCCGGCCCCATTATATTTGTACGTCATTAGGTAGTATTTTGTCGGAAGAGCACATCTTCAGATGAAAATTTATTATTATTATTATTATTACAGTCATTTGCACCACCAAGAATTGACGGCATAGTGCCTAAGGTTATTTTTTCATATAGCATCATTGTTCTGAATATGTTTCATCCTGGGTCAAATGACCTCCCCAAATTGTTATATGGGCTTGTAGTCTAGTGCTTCAGTAGAACGTCTTTCGACTTGCTTCACTATCTTCGAATGAGCGGCAATCATTCTCTCATAACTGTAGTTTTTACATCACTCATGAACCTCTACTGAAGATTTTTTTACTTTAATGAAGTGAATGAAACACTTTTGTCTAATTTCCACTAATTATTTTATAGTAACGACTGGTTTCGGGTTTCATCCCATTATCAAGTATGATAACTATCTAATACTAATATTACTTAGTTTTCATTCTTGGGATAAAACCCGAAACCAGTGGTAAAAATAAAATAACTACTGGAAATTAGACAAAAGTGTTTCATTCATTCAGGTTAAAATGATTATGAATTTCTACAAAATAAGCAAGTCAATTACAGGAATGAAGAGTTTTTACTTAGCTAAACATGCTCACCATACTTCCTCTTTTTACTTGACTCGATAAACGATTTCGAACCTTTTTCCCGCACCGCCGTCACCTTCTCTACATAATTATTCAGCAATTCATATCCTTTGATAAATAATTAGTTTGAGTTTTGGGGTGGAAAAAGTGGGATTTTGCAGCCGAAATAAGCCAATTTTCAACTAGCACTTGAGCACAACGGTTTGACGGAGAAAAAAAACCTGTGATATAAAATTTGTAGGGAATGTTATGGACTTTCACATTGAATTGAGTAGTTATTTACGAAAAAATTATAGTTCTCGAGTTATATGCGAAAAATCACAAAAAAGTTGATTTTTTATAATTTTTTAAATTTATTTTCAATGTTCCTTCAAGAAATTTTGTTAGAAAACTTTTGATTCAGATTCAGCACCCCAAAAAAACGTGTGGAACGGAAGAAATTGAAACTACCCCACGACTTTCCCGTTGGGGGGCCTGGTAAGAACAAAGGACCCCGCACAAAAGAATAGGAAAATGGCCCATAGTGGGATTTGCCTGAAATTCACATACGTCATTGGTATTGAGTCTCTGATCAAATGTTTTCATAGGCCCAATCCTCTAAGACCAATAATTTAGCTCTCAGGGCCGTATTTAGTTTAGGTGTCAAATAAACAATGATACTTCTTCCATAATTTTTGTATTTCCTATTAGAATTTAATTAAATAAGAAATATTGCAAAATCTCAGAATTTGTCTTCTAGTACCAGTCCTTTTGGAAACATGTTTTGCCCTACAGGACCGTATTTAGTAAAACTGTATTTGCCAAGTGATCCAGAAAAAACTGAAATAAATTGATTTTGTTGTAACTTTCTTATTTCTTGATATATGTCAGTGGTTGATGGCTCGTTTAATAGATGAATGTAGCTTTCTTTGTGTATATAACAAAAGTGGTCGCCATCTCAATATCCAAGATGGTCGGCCAAACCTATAAACTATATATAGGACTTATCTTGTAGCATTTTAAGCAAGATGATAACAGGAAAAAATAAGAACTACAACGTTTTGATTGTTGAAATCATCTAACTCTTTAATATAAATATAACTTTACTATCTTATTAAAACTATATCTAATTCATCACTAAAGTTGAAACCGATATTTCCAGGGTGGTGGAAGAGAACAAAAATCAAAATCAACAAAATAATACTCGAACACTTACAGATGTGGGAGTATTGCATCTTGCACTGGATGATTTGTAACACAGAAGTCCATGGATAATTCACAATTTGATTATAGCGGGCAAATCCCAAATTCGACAATATGCTACAAATATGAGCACATGTTACTGGTGTACTTGCCCCTGATTAAACTGCAGTAGTATGCTATTATCAATACATCTTCATTATTCTTGTCAGGCTGTTTTTCATGCATAGTTTATTGAATACATACTTGATGTTTGTCTTTCCTTCTGAATCGTGAATACACTCTAAGGGCGAGTTGTACAAAGCAGGTTCACCATCAGTGTAGCTAAGCTCGGTTCAGTTGCTAGAGATTAGCCAATGAAATTTCTAGTACCTTAGCAACAGGACTCAGTTTAGTTGCACTGTTGTTGAAGTTGTATTGTACAACCCGCCCTAAGTCTAACAAATCCAGGTTCATTAATTTTTTTTGATTATAGAACCTTATGAAATTATTACTCTAAGATCAGATAGTAGAGTTATATTCATATCATAAAGTTAGATAATTTAAAGAGTGAATGGCCAATTTCAACAATCAAAAAGTTGTAGTTCCCATTTTTTTCTGTTACTAGGCTTGTTCTGTTTCATGCATCGAGGACATAATGCGCATATGACCGTTCCGTTTCCTACATTGGGAGCGCATTGACACGCCCACTTTTATATTCCCCTCTTTGGCCTTGAGACATCGGAAGTGCATGAGCTACTGCCCGTTCGTCTAGCAGCGATTAATGCGATCCAAGTTAGATCTGTCAAACTCAAAAGTCAAAACAAAGAGTTTCTTGTCTGTGGCTTCACGTTCACGTGAGAAACCTAATTAAAAGTTAAAATTTGATATTTGATGAAGTGTCCAGTATCGTGCATTATCACATTTACCTGATTTACCGTACAATGGAAGAAAAAATCGTCAATTCATTCAACATCATATCGTCGGTCTCATGCCAAAACCACGGATGTGCAATTTGTCATTTCGAATGAGAAGAGTTTTAAGAATATTCGTGCTTCTTGCTTTGAAAGCCTAGGAGAGTTTTCACATTCGTGAATTCACTTTCGTTCACAGTATACAACCTGATAGCACTTTCGTAAGTTTGTCATTGAACATTTTGGTAGAAAATTAGTATTTTACATATTGAAGTCAGAACCCTGGAATTAGCATATTCGCGGTTTTGGCGAGGGACAGACGATATTATTATCCTCATAACTATCACTTGTATCAGAATCTGAGCTACTCTCATTTTCACAAAGCTCGCTTCCTACTCTTGCCATTAACACTCGTTCTACCCATATTAATTAATTTACTATATTAACAGATTTCTTTTTGTTACATAAGAATTTGATTAACTGATATAGTGATAAATGTCAACATCTGCGGGAAACGGCATGCACCACGCAAGCAAAAATCGTTCTGATTCAACCCACCAACGTCAATGTTAGTTGAAACGGAACGCTTGATTATGTCTGCAACAGTGATGCGATGAATGCATGAAACGGAACACGCTTACTATCTTTCTTTAAAGCTACATAAAGTTTATAGATTAGGCCGGCCATCTTGGATATTAAGATGGCGACCAATTTTGTTATGTACACAAAGAAAGCTACATTCATCTATCAAACGAGCTATCAACCACTGACAGATCAAGAAATAAGAAAGTTATGACAAAATCAATTTGATTCAGTTTTTTCTGGATCACTTGGAATATACAGTTTTACTACATACTGTCCTGTAGAGCAAAATATGTTTCACAGAGGACTTGTGATAAAAGACATATGCTGAGATTTTGCAATATTTCTTATTTCATTAAATTCTGATAGGAAAGAAAAAATTATGTACTTGAGAAAAAAAAAGTGTTATTGTTTATTTGGCAACTATACTAATTACGGCCCTGAGAGCTAAATCATTGGTCTTAGAGGAAAGGGCACATTAGAACATTTTATCAGAAACTCAATACCAATAACATATGTAAATTTCAAGCAGTTCCCACTGTGGGCCAATTTCCTATGCTTTTGTGCGGGGTCCTTTACTGAATTATTTTTGGATTGCGAGGATTTATTACTCCTCGCCTTTAATTTACGGATTAAAAAATATCACTCCTAAAAGTGATGACCCCAGTACGTGATTTTAAAGTGAGATCATTATAATTATTTGAAGTCTACCTTGCCTCACTCTCAATTACTACCGCAACAATTACCACCGATGATAATTAAAGACAACGACAACTGCAAAGTTGAAGCGAGCACTTGACGCGTAAGTGTATGGGACGTTTAGGGAGTCGAGCACGGCCATAGGAGGCGAAATCACCTTCTCGTACACGTATCTTCACGGATCTACGTACCCTCTCGGCAAATATTGCGAGACCACGTTAGCGCTCCAGATTGCTGAATTAAACAAACCACTGGCTGTTCCGAGTACGCTGATAAGTGCGCTGATTATGTGTTTGAGTAGTTCTTGAAAACGCACATAAAACCTATCAAGAGAAACAGTCTATGTTTCTACAGTTTCGCTGTAATGAGTGTTAAGAAACAATTACTCTTCGAAGGACAAAATGACAAAATAGTAGAAAAAACTTAATACCTGACTAATAACAAAACTGCTGAAAACAGTGCGATAGAATAGAGTCGGTGAATTTTGGTAGACACACTTCAATTGGACAGCGGATTTTTTCATTCCCCCCCCTTGTTAACCTTTGAACCGTTTGACGAAAAAACAAAACAAAAACCATTTCGAATCGTATCATCGATACAACTTCATGAAATAAAAGACATTGCTATTACCCGATAGGGAGCGCGGGGGAGGGGACATCAATTGTAAAGCTTCAAATGGCACAGGGTGTCAAATCATACATCGTTGAAGAGATAATTCAATCCAATTTAACCCTGAGGCCGGGCCCTACTAAAAAAGTTTTCCACTCTGATTTTCCCGAAGTAAAGACCATAACAAAGTGAAGAAACACAAAATTGAGCACATATGAGACGTCCAAATTTGCGATGATCGATTTGGGTCCCAAAATTGTGCGCCTCGACCAAATCGTCTTCCGCTTTGTCATATGATTATTAGTAACTTTCTAAACAAAATCATCATAACGGAAGACATTTATTATTCGTCGACAAAATCGTCAAACATTTTTCTTCGTACTGGAGTCGGCCCTGTCCGATTTAAAAAATATTTGAAATTTGGGGTTCTCTCATCTCACCAAACGAAAGACGTATATCCTCTCATCGAATTGATTGTCAAAAAGCGTAGCTTGTAAATCAGAGGTGGCAATCTTTGAATTATGTACATAGAAAACACCAACATGGTGAATATTGCCAGTTCATGAATTGAGATGAAAGTGGGTAATTATGAGCCCAATAATTTTCCAATAGAAATATTCACAGCGGTATCATTGATAATCCAAAATGTCGGGATAATAATAGGTATCGTACTTGCTTACAAGTAACTTGATTGAAGTGAGCCTATCCGCACACCAAACTTCGTTACTATCGATAGGTATGTAGGTATGCATTTATTTACAAAGTTGAATTTTTTTGAAATGTGGTCAAATGTCACGTTGTTCCGTATGCCTAACTTTATATATTGGAGTTGGTTAACAGATGCTTGTATATCATGAAGATATAAAGAATAGAGTACTTGGAGGAGACTGCGTAAGGGCTGAACAGCAGACGACATTTTATGCGGCTACTACTTATTAAAGTAGGACGCTAATTTTTAAATATTATATTTTTCTGAAATCGTTCCAGAATGCCCACTTTCTCGGAGAAACTTCAGGCCTCAAAATACGCTAATCTAGTATTTTAGTCCGTTGCTAAGCAACGAACTTTCCCGGACCATTTTCGGACCTAAACGGTACGGGAAACTACTTTTTCTGAAATCGTTCAAGAATGGCCACTTTCTCAGAGCAACTTCAGGCCTCAAAAAACGTTAATCTAGTATTTTAGTCCGTTGCTAAGCAACGAACTTTCCCGGACCGTTTTCGGACCTAAACGGTACGGGAAAGTACTTTTTCTGAAATCGTTCAAGAATGCCCACTTTCTCGGAGCAACTTCAGTCCTCAAAATACGCTAATCTAGTATTTCAGTCCGTTGCTAAGCAACGAACTTTCCCGGACCGTTTTCGGACCTAAACGGTACGGGAAAGTACTTTTTCGGCAACTATCCGGGAAGTGTTCACTTCCCGGACAATTTTTCTCTGGGAAAGTAGCACTTCCCGGCCTAGTCCGGGAAGTACGTGCTTCCCGGACTAGGCCGGGAAGTGCTCGAAATTTAATATAAATAAGAATTAGAATGTTTCTGTTGGAACCTATCTTCTGTTCGAATTTCAATATATAATACAAATAAGAACTGAAATGTTCGAAATATTCAAATTTGAAATCACAGCCAGGGTAGTTTACTCTTGATCATAATTCTAGTAATTGTTCCCCCATGTACACCGTTGGGAAATTTAGAAGTTTGATAACTTGAATATAATTATTTCGTAATGCACCAATATTTATTAGGATTAAAATTTTCTGACAAATCGATAATAAAAAGTTTCCATATGGTGCAAATTTTTGAAACTCACTGTATATAGTCATGACCACCTTTTCATAGGCAACCAATTTTAGGTGTTTTCGTCTATTTATGTAACTGAAAAAAAAGTATGTGTCATCCGGTTAACAGATGGGTGAAGGTCGACCTCTCTTCGTCTCTTAGACTAAATGCGTTTCATTGATTTGTTATTCTACATGGTTGCCGAAAAAATAGTGTACGCAACACGTCCGAAAACAATTTTTTTGGACTCGTAGACTTCCAGGACTCGCTAACGCTCGTCCTAGAATTTGGTCTAGTCGTCCAAAAAACAGTACTTTCTGGACTTGTTACGTAAATTACTATTCCCGTATCTAAAACGATACGGGAATATTTTTGCCGGCTTGTTTACATTTTAGACAGTTATTGAATTCACGCAAACAATATGTAGAATTCCTTAGTTTTTGATAATGCTGATTGCGATTTCAGAAAAAATAGTATGTGTACCTCGTAGTAAAAGCACATTCCCAGGCTTCAATGCTTGTTGGCCTCGGCTTGACCCCTCGGCCAACAATTTACATTGTCGTCCGGGAATGTATTGCTTTTACTACTAGATACACAATATACTATTCCCGTATAGCAAACGATACAAGAAAATTTTTGCCGGCTTGTTTACATTTTAGACAGTTATTGAATTCACGTAAACAATATGTAGAATTCCTTAGTTTTTGATAATGATGATTGCGATTTCAGAAAAAATAGTATGTGTACCTCGTAGTAAATGCACATTCTCAGACTTCAATGCTTGTTGGCCTCGGCTTAACGCCTCGGCCAACAATTTACATTGTCGTCCGGGAATGTATTGCTTTTACTACTAGATACACAATATACTATTTTGTAAGGACAAACGAATTGAGATATCCATATAAATTGAATAAGGCTTATTACTTGATGGAGGGTTCTATGCACTTATGGAAAATCTTTGAAAAATTTTCCACTGAAATATTTCTTCGTCATGTGTTATAACTTCGTCGTGTATTACGACTTTTCATATCCTAATGAATTATTTCTCTACATACATATAAAAGATGAGCAAAATAAATATTTTTGGAATCCAATTGTTACTTTCTGATTTACAAATTATTGTTTCTGATTAACAAATTACCTTTTCTGAATTTGAATTTACACTTTTTGAAATTCAATTCACTATTCTGAATTACAATTCACACATTTTGAGATTCAATTCTCCTCTCTGAATTACAATTCACACATTCTGAAATTTACTTTACTATTATGAATTTCAATGTACAATTTCTGATATACAAATTATGTTTCTGAATTACAATTAACGCATTCTGAAATTTACTTTACTATTCTGAATTTCAATTGATACTTTCTGAAATACAAATCACCAATCTGAATTACAATTTACGATTTCCGAAATCAACATTACCATTTCTGATTTACTACTTGAAAAGATGTAGTTGAATACTGTAGTAACTTTGAAGTCTATGAACGGTTTTAATTAATTTATTCCACATACTACTAGGTTTTTTATATAACACTCTGCGCACTCTGTCTATCGCTTCGCTTAACTGAAACTGTAACGAACTCTGGTTCTGTCTGCGTGCCACCAGGCCTATATACTCGAAGTGAATATAACCAGAAAGCTATCGAGCCGCCTCGTCTATTCGCATCTAGATGTCGCACTTTCTGGATACCAGGAAGCAAAAATTCTCTAACATTCCTACGGATAACAAGCTTTTTCATTAGTAAAGGTGACAGGTCCAGCCTCAGAAATATTACAATGCACCCTTCTTAGAAATATTTTGTCCCAAAATGTCATCCTTGGAGTGTGTCGATATTTCGAAGATTCCCACTATCTGCACCGTGAAGTTCGCTGGAAATAACACTTCACACTCTTCATGTTCGGTCGTGGAAGATGGTTAAGGGTCTTCATCCCTGAAAAAGGAGGAGTCAGAAACGATTTTTTTTTTCTGAGTAGAGAAGGGTTGTTTGATTGTATAAAGATAAAAATAATGAAAAAAATATCTTTTGACTTTTAAATGAATGAAAACGATATTTTCCCCTATTTTTGGGCATTTTCGTTCAGTTCCACTATCAAAACGAACGAATATTTTGGTGTTGTTTCTTTTCAGTATCGAAGTCTATCATTCTCACAGTTGAACGACTTTCTCATTTTTCTCCTAGATGTTAATTTTTTTTTGGAATAATTTTACAAAAATGTGTTATTTTCGCGAAATGGGTTTCCTTGCTTTATTTCATTTGAAATGAGAAATATCCAGCTTTATCAAAGTCAACTAATAAAGGTTTGGTTCAGCCGTCGACCAGTGAAAAGTAATTATTATTTACAATTCTGGATTCAGAAATGGAACTGAATTTCTTTTAAATGTCACGCCCCTCAGGTTGCTCCTCCCACACGACTGGTGAGGAAAAGAAAGAGTATCATATAGCCAGTATGACATCTGGCACAGGGTCGGATCGGGAATGGGAAAAAAGAAAACTCATTCGGGACGATCGAAACTATGGAATATTATAACTTTTACAATTAATAGCTTTTTTCAACAACATGTGTTTATCACTTGGGGGCAATACTCCATATCATTGTAATATCAGGAAAAACCAAGAGGCGGCTCCATAATGTTGGACGAGATTCGTGATTTCTGATACGATTCCATTCGAAATTGGTATATAGAAGCTTTTGGGTTTGGGATGTCATAATTTTTTTTGGATAATTCAACGTAGTGGCTCCAAAATAGCGGACGAAATTTCTGATTCTCATATCAACTATGAGGTATCATTGGATTTAGAAAATTATGCAGATTTCAAAAATGTAATAATTCACAGGGTGTCCCATTTGAAAATCGAAGGTTTGATGTCATTTCCGGAAAAACCAGAAATTGTTTTTTTTTTCAAATATGTCAAAAAATGCCCTATAGTGAGCATATTGAATTTTCTAAATTTCAGAAATATAGCTACAGAAACGAAGGAGAAAAGGGTGTGTACCATGACTCTGTATCACACGGTATAGAATTCGACCATAAATCACGAAACTCGTCTGCCATTTTCAATTCCTGAATTTTTACAGAAAAATCATTATCTTCGAACCGAAAAACCACTACGTAGGTAGGGTAGAACCCGCCCAGAAATTACAAAACATTTCTGTCATTTCAATTTCACGAATTTTAACAGAAATCATCAGGATCTCTCAACCCAAACACCGATTTTGAATCGAATCAGACATAATCACAAAACTCGTCCGCCATTTTGAAATTATCAATTTTGACGAAAGATTCATAATCTACGACCCCGAAAACCTGCACATACCCATTTTGTATCGAATCAGAAACCAACTCACAAATCTCGATTTTTTTGTTTTTTCTTTATAAACATTTAAAATGGATTACCCACCTGCTACTGGAATTATGAACAGTGAACACCTATCAAATATCAAATGATTCGGACGTCTGCAAGCGTAAATTTTGTTCAACGATTCCATATTACAACCCACATATAGCATACAGGTCAAATTAGTATGAAACGTGTAATAAGAAAAACAAGTTTCCCATAAAAGTAATTCTGGTCCAATACATAAAAAAAAAATAGAATATACTGTTTACGTCAGCGTTATATACTTATTTTGTGCTGCATGCATGTCATGTCATGTTTTATTTGACATTACCTTTTATCTGATATTTCAGACGTCATTATCTATTTCTATTTGCGGTATACTTTCTTCTTAAAATTCACATTCAAAACATTTCCGATATACCTAGTTCATATAGATTTTGCTAAAATATTTTTTTATTCTTGATATTGTGTGACTGGATTCCATTATATTCATATATTTGAAATTTTCGTGCAAATTTTCAGATTACCACGAAAACAAATAGGCTTTAATCTAGATTTGTAATTTGGAAGAACGAGCACCGAATTATCTAATTCGGACCTGTATCTATCGAGAATCGCCAAGTTAGAAGTGAGGCGGAGTTTGTATTTATTCCACCGGGAGAACACGCACTGCCATCTGGCGATATACGTTTCATATATAGGAGGCTAAAGAGCTTTAAAGCAACCCAAAATCTCGACGCCGCTGGATCTGAATATCGTCTCCAACATGCTTCTTAGTACCCTCCAGTCCAGCCCATCAATTCCACAGGGCAATTTTGGGACTGCCAACTCCACAAGATTCTGGTCCAACATCGTCATAGGACGGTTTATCTCGAGATCGCTTCTTAGTCACCATGTAGAAGATGTTTCTCTGACCCTTATTCAAATGCAGCACCCCTCCAACTTCTGGATTATGTTCCCGTAGTTTCTGGACTCGAACGAACTTCTTGGAGAATACCACAGTAATTCCTCTTGACATTTGAAGATCTTCTGCCACGCATTGAGCTAGCGCGTATACGACCGGAACCTTGAAAAGGTCCCGTGTGGCTCCTCTCGAGTAACTCCGTGTGACACTTTCTGTCCATTTGAGTATAAGTACATGAATTTCTGGAACGTCATCGCATCCTCTGGTGGTCTGAGTGTGCGAACTTGGTCATGAATTCCAGCGTAACGAGCCAGCCTGTTGAAATGATAGATCCTGGTTTTCCCTATGTGTGGCTTGTGGATTCGGTAAAGCAGGTCGTTTATCCTCTTGACGATCTTGTACGGAGCTTTCCAAGAATTCCGTAATTTCGATGACATGCCCCGGCGATGCTTTGGGTTGTACATACAAACTAGGTCACCAACCTGAAATCCTCTAGTCGGTAGCTGGCACTCTGGATGTTCAAATGGACTCGTTCGTGGATGCCTTCCATTCACTGCTAGAGTTTGCTGACGTAGTCCTCTTCCGCGGTTATCTGACCTGGTACCGTCCCAAACTTTAGGTCACAGGGAAGTCGCAGCTCTCGACCCATTATGATACTAGCAGGGGTTTGGCCAGTCGACGCGTGTACTGCGGAAGGGTAGGCCATCAGGAAAAAATGGAGGTACTGCTCCCAGTCTCTTTGATGGTCAGAGACTACCTTGGACAAGTGGCGATTGATAGTCCTGTTCACCCGTTCCACCATTCCATCGATTTGTGGATGTAGAGCCATGGTAATCGTCTTGCGAATGTTTAGCAGTTGTCACATTTCTTGGAACAAATTGGATTCGAAATTTCTGCCTTGGTCTAAGTGCAGCTCCAAGGGAACACCGAATCGACATATCTACTCTTTCATCAAGACGTCCGCGATGGTGATGGCTTCCTGGTTGATCAGGGCATAGGCTTTGGCCTACTTGCTGAAATAGTCTTTTGCCACAAGGTTTTACATATTCTCTTGGTCTGATACGGGAAATATTCTCTCGAATGAAATACCTACGTTATAGTGAGACATCGAGGCCTTGAGTCGTGTCCTAGTTCCGTTGTTGTCAGGAAGTAAAACCGTTGCCTTACTTTCTGCAGGGTCTTCGTCACTCCCAGATGTCCTCCAGCAACTCCATCATGGACCTCTCGAAATACTTCCTGTCTTCTGTTCTTGGGAACCACTATCTGACGTATGTCTTCCTCACCATATTCAGAATCCAACACACGTTTCAGGACCCCATTGTTCATGGTAAGGGAATTCCATTGTGCCCAGTAGGATTTGAAGGATGTTGAACATCTTGCGATATCCTACCATGACGGTCTTTGATTACTCTTTTTCCAACCGATGACTAAACCAAGATCTGGATCTTTTTCTTGATCTTTCTGGAACTCGTTGTCATTCCAGTTCTTGTCCAAATCACTGCTTACTTCTCTTCTGCTTGTCGACAGTGTGAGCACTCATTTGGGCATGGTCTCCTTGACAAGGCATCTGCGTTCTTGTTGCTACTTCCTGCTCGATGTTCGATTTCGAAGTCGACTTCTTGGAGTCTTTCGATCAAACGTGCTAATTGGCCCTCGGAGTATTTGAACTGTAAAAGCCATTTAAGCGCTGCGTGATCGGTCCTCAACAGGAATCTTCTTCCGTACACGTATTTATAAAAGTGTTCTACTCCCTTGACAAAAGCCAACAGTTCTCGCCTGGTGACACAGTAGTTACGCTCCGGTTTACTGTTTTACTGAAATATACAATGACTTTCTCTTGCGCATCCTAGATCTGGGACAAGACAGCTCCAAGTCTCACGTTGCTGGCGTCCTTGTTCAACATGAATTTTCCACTCGGAAGGGGATAACTTAGAATTTGTACGTTGACCAATGCCCCCTTCAGCTTCCTGAACAAGTCTTGGCATTTTTCGGACCATTGGAACTTCGTTCTACCTTCCGTTAGCCTGGTCAGTGGTTTGGCGATGCTTGCGAACCCCAGCACATTTCGGCGATAGTATGTTCACAAACCAAGGAAACTATGAAGTTGGTGTATATCTTTCGGAATAGGCTACTCCTTCACTGCCTTGAACTTCTCGTCATCTACTGCTACTCCGTGCCTAGAGACAACATCGCCAAGGTATCGTACTTCTAATTGGAACAGGTTGCATTTCTTGGGGCTCAGCTTCAATCCAGAGTTTCTCATTCCCAGGAATACCTCTTCCCGGGTTTTTACGTGGTCTTCGAATGATCTGCCAACTACAATAATGTCGTCGACATATACCAGACACGTCCTCCATGAGAGTCCTTTCAGAACCGTCTTCATTAATCTCTCTAATATGGCTGGAGCATTACAAAGCTTAAATGGCATGATGGTGAAATGCCATAGTCTTGAGGTGAAGGTGAATGCTGTCTTTCCTCTATCTTCTGGAGCCAGTTCTACCTGCCAGTATCCACTCTTCAGATAAAAGGTCGAGAAAATCGTGGAGCTGGCAAATATGTCTAGGGTGTCATCTATTCTCGGGAGAGGGTAACTGTCATTCTTCGTCACGTTATTCAGTTGACGATAATCTACGCAAAAACTCAAAAGCGTGTTGATTCATCTTTCCTCTTCAACAGCACGAGTGAAGAGGACTGTGGACTGTCGGATGGTTCAATAATTCCAACTTTCCCCATATCACTATTTTGTCAGCCATTTCCTTCCTGGCAAGATAAAGTCTTCTAGCTGATTGTCGGATCGGTCGGGCATCCCCACTATCAATTTTATGCTGAACTACATTCGTTTGACCCACTTTTCCTTGTCCGGTATCAAAGATGTCTTGGTACTTCTTGACTAATTCTCTCAATCTGGGCTGTTAAGCTGGTTCAATGCCCTTGGAAGAGATGTTAACCAACTTTTTCAGTTCCGCTGTCTGGTTGTTGTCTTGGCTAACAGTACCGTGTACACTCCTGATCACAGAGAAAATTGACGAGCAGTGCCCAAAACGATTCCTTTCTTCAAGGTTACTGGGTGAGAATTGTTATTCATTACCCTTACTGGCACAAATTTATCAGCACGAAACAAAGTCTTGCCTAGTGCAATCCCTTGTCCAATTTTCTAATCATGAAGCTTGGGCTCGAACATCACCAAACCTTTCATTGCTCGCACCTCCTATTCGCATCTAGATGTCGCACTTTCTGGATGCCCGGATTCAAAAATTTGCGAACATTCCTTCAGATAACAAGCTTTTTCATGAGTTGAAAGAACTATGAACTAAACGTAATGGGAATGCTACATACCGGTAATATTTTTCCAGATCTGTATGTGTTTATATTAGTACAATTATGTGTTTAAAATTGTATAAAATTGTATTTTTCCTTCACCACCTGTCATCCCCTTGCGAACGACAGCCATCAGAAGTCTTGTACGAGCCAAGGATTAACGATGTCTTACCTTTTTACGTGCGATTTCTAGTACTTTCTCGGGCCATCAGAAATATGTCTGCAATCGTTTAACCACTCGGCCCCATACATTTATTATGTTCTGAATTGTAAAATTGACAAATTTGTATATTTTTACTTATATGAGTTTTTTTCGTGACTTGTCCCATAACTTGTGAAAGTTCTTTTGAATCTATCTATCTAACTCCTCCCCAACAGTAGGGCCTCCAATGACCACCTACTCATTTTGTCCTGAACAATTACCGTGTTTGCTATATTCATGGCATTGCATTTCCTACCACAGTTAAAATGCAAATGAACATAAACTGTACTAAGAAACTTTAATATAGAGGTAAATTATCAATTTCGCATTCACCTCTCGCGTTCTGCCTTCATAAATATAACGTAAGTCCGTAATATGAGCCACAGATGCAGGAACATTAAGCCGGGGAAGTGACATTACGTCACATTCCCAGACTGATGTTCAAATTCTGATGATTCATGAAGAAATTCCAGGTTTCATAATCATACTTGGGATTAAAGGCATTCTGGCATTTCAGTATTATATTTATTTTATGCAGTTGCAGCTCACTCAATATGAGAGCACTAGAATCGAGCAAGTAGAATCGAGTTAAAAATCATGGAAAAATTTCGATTGTGCGGAGGTATATGGATACGTCTTGCACATTACTTAGGTTAGGAATAAGATAATTGATTTTCAGAATATTTTTTCTAACTTTGAAATTTTTTTTTAATGAAATTTTCTTTTTTCGATTATTATAGTAACTGAAAATACGCAGGTAGCTATAACTGCCTCCGTGGCTACGTTAGTTTTTACCTTGTAAACACAGGGTCTTCTAACCGAAGCCACAAATGTGCTTTTGGTTTCCCGTTGTTGACTTCCATTGTTTCTGGCTTAGGAACCAAGTGTTACACATCTTTGCACTTAGCTACACCGCACTGATAATGACCAACAATCTGAAACACGTGTCTGCGGTTGCTCTAAAACTTTGAAGTATTTATTCACAACATACTATAATTTTGATATTATATAGTATTTATTGATAGTACTGTATAGGATTATATATACAGGGTGAGGCACCGAACACGAAACAGATCACCGTCGCTGTTCAACTGAAAACCCATCTTCAGAAAAATTATATTTTACCACAGATGCAATCAGGGTATCGAGAAAATTTTAGTTGTGCGACTGCGCTGTTTAATGTGGTAGACGATATCGTAAGGGGTATCGAAAGGGATGAAATAACTATACTTTCTGTGATTGATTTCAGTAAGGCATTCTATACCATCAACCATGAACTTCTTTTGCCATACTACATTTTGTGGGATTGGGGAATGATACTATAGCATTTTTCCGAAACTATTTATCGAACAGAACTCAGATAGTAGATCTTAACAAATCTAGATCTCTTCCTCGTCGAATAACATCTGGTGTTCCCCAGGGTTCTATACTCGGTCCCATACTATATATTGTGTACACTGCTCAGTTGGCAGCTAATTTGAATCATATTAAATATCATATGTACGCCGATGATACGCAGCTGTACTTTTCTTTCAAATTGGATTATTTTACTCCTAGCATAAATACAATAAACAGGGAAATAAACCATCTAGTTGATTTCTCAAAATCAATATTAGTAAATGTTCTGTTATGGTGTTTGGAAGGCCGCACACAATATCCAAAGTTGGGGCGATACATATAAATATAGATGGAAATGATACCTGTCGTAAGCAACATGAAAAATTTAGGGGTTATTATCGATGACGAATTAAAATTTAGAAAACACATATCGAGTCTAATTCAAAAATCATTCGGGAAACTAAAAATTCTTTATCAGCATAGACATATCCTGAACACAAATACAAAATTGTTATTATACGACGCTTTGATTCTCAAATTCTCAAATTTCAATCATTGTGATACTGTTTACCACAATTTTCTGAATACCACTGAACAGCTACGAGTCCAGAGGGTACAGAATGCATGAATGCATAAGGTTTTCATTTGGAATCAGGAGAAAAGATCATATTTCGCATAAATTAAAAACTGCTAATTGGTTGAATATGTACAATAGACGCATGCTTCATATTTCAGTATTATTTCACAAAATAATAATGTTAAAACACCATCGTACCTACACGAAAAAAATCAGATATCGAACTGACGTTCATAACGTGAATATCAGGAATAAGTCTATCCATATCACTAAACATAGCACACAACAATTCAAGAGGTCATTCACATATAACGTAGCGCATGTTTATAATGATATCCCAAACAACTGTAAATGCTCTAGCATTGTATCATTCAAATTTAAATTCAAAAAAATGCTATTTTCTAATCAATAACAAATTATTATCTTCTCTCATAACGCGTTGAATGATTGTTTAAAAGTAAGTAAGTATATAAAGTTTTGGTAGTTTTTAGATAGAAATGTAATTGTTAAAATTAGTTTAGCAATAGATCGTAAGGTAGTACTTATATAAAGGTTTTGGTAATACATATATGTATAGAAATTTTATATTTGTTAAAATTAGTTTGGTAAACAGGTACAAGAGGAAGAATGGATGATAACTCCAATCTTGTTACCTTTTGGCAGATAGCGATCTTCTCTCTTTTTTCCCCATTTGTAATGAATTGTCAAATCTGTCAATATATAAATTTATTATTATTATTATTATTATATCTTCAAAACACATGTGTTTTGAAAAAAATGCAAAAACACGTCGATTTTCAATCCAAGAGGGGCATCTTCCTATCATAACCTCAACTCTCATACCTATCCCCCCACCCCTTGGTCACCATCGACCAAAAAATTTGAATAGGGAAAGTAGGAAGTGTGACACTTCGATAAAAAGGTAATTTCATAAGGAATTTAGCAAAGTCAATTCATGCCACCTAACTTCTCATTTTGGCGCCCTCTTGCAGGAAAAACAACCGTTCCGTATTCCAAATTATGATAGTTCATTTGCAAGCTAATTTTATATAAATTCGGTGACATGCATTATGTAATTTTTCTAAGGGAAAAAACAAAATGGCGGCTCCAGAATGGCTGACAAGATTAGCAGTTATGGTCCGATTCTATTCAAAATTGATGTGTTGGTTTTCAGGTTCGAAAAATATGATTTGTCTGTCAATGCAAAAAAACCAGATGGCGGATGAAACTTGTGATTGTGGTCCGATTTGATTCAAAATTGGCATATGGGCGTATCAGAATCAGAATTTTACCTCGCAAAAATACCTATTTTGTACTAGTAGCAAGCTTATGAATCTGTTTCGCACAGAATAACCTACGTCTCACATCTGAAAAAAAAAAAATTTTTTCTTTTCATCGCATTTGTATAAAAGCTATTTTATCAATTTTATTCAATTATTTTTAGTCATGCTGAAAATCTGTACCCAAAACCCCCACAATCCATTTTGAACGAATTGAACCATAATTACAAATATCATGTGCCATAATGGAGTTGCCATTTTGTTGTTGTTTTTTTCAACGAAATTCCATGATGCATTGTCATCGCAATTATGAACTACAAAACTTCAAGTTGATCGGACAACTAGAAGTGGGTCAAAATTCAGCTACAAGATTTGTCCCACACATACATACATATACAGTGCGACGCTAAATTATGGAACAAATTCATTATTTCTGAATATAAAGATATATCGGAAAAATCCTCGGACAGGTCGATTTTCTTTTCCGATGGGCCAATTTTTGAACCTCCCCCAAAATATATAGGGTTATCCGCATCTGAGGAAAAGCGACTTTGGTGATATTTTTGAATGGGACACCCAGTATATTTGTCCATATTTGGTTAGGGATCGTCATTACAAATCCAGTAATACCAAGTTTGATTGGATTATGTGAAACGGCTGCGGAGATATAGCCAAAAAACTTCTCCATATTCATGAGTGCGACAGAGACTTTTAACCTTCTGAATCGTGTGGAGTCTCGCAGTCATACTCATTAGACATACGAGGAAGTTTTTTAGCCATACCTCCGCAGCCGTTTGACATAATCCCATCAAACTTGGTATCACTGGATTCGTAATGACGATCCCTAACCAAATATGGAAAATATACTAGGTGTCCAATTCAAAAATATCACCAAAGTCATTTTTTCTCAATTGCGGATAACCCTATATAATTTGGGTGGGGTTAAAAAATTGGTCCATCGGAAAAGAAAATAGACTTGTCCGAGGATTTTTCTGAAATATCTTTACATTCAGAAATAATGAATTTATTCCTTACTTTATGTACACACTGTACATACCCAGGTTTTCAGGAAATACTATTTTTATATAAATACTTTTTGTTATTCACACATTAGTAGGAACATTATACTCAATGAAAGGTAGTTGTTACAGATCTAGGATTACCTACGGACTTTCTGGTTTCACATCGTCAACTGTTCAATCTTTATATTTCATACATCAAGACCTGGGTTCTTTTAGGACTAGAATTCAAGCAATGACATGTAATCACTCAGCAAACTTGGTACTTTCAGCTCACAGATAGTTCAGCCTCGAACTAAAAAATCATAATATGTAACCTACTCAGTATTGTTCATTTGTGAATAAACTATTTATCATCATTATAGAAAGTGATATTTGCAAGTTGTTTTTCCTACTTATATAGAGTAGAATAAATTGAAAACGTGCCCGCAAAGATCCGCACAATCTTCATATTTGGTTAGGGATCGTCATTACGAATCCAGTGATACCAAGTTGATGGGATTATGTCAAACGGCTGCGGAGATATGGCCAAAAAACTTCTCCATATACCCAATGAGTGCGACAGAGACTTTTAACCTTCTGAATCGTGTGGAGTCTCGCAGTCATACTCATTAGACATGCGAGTTTTTTGGCCATATCTCCGCAGCCGTTTGACATAATCCCATCAAACTTGGTATCACTGGATTCGTAATGACGATCCCTAACCAAATATGGAAAAATATACTAGGTGTCCTATTTAAAAATATCACCAAAGTCATTTTTACTCAATTGCGGATAACCCTATATATTTTGGGTGGGGTTCAAAAATTGGCCCATCGGAAAAGAAAATCGACCTGTCCGAGGATTTTTCTGAAATATCTTTATACTCAGAAATAATGAATTTGTTCCATAATTAAGCGTCGCACTGTATACTAACAGGGCAGGTTGAATGAGCTCCTGAAAAAAACAAAATTGGAAATTGCATGACCTTAAAGAAATTGAAATCCTTGCATAAATTCAAATCCAATTATTCCAAACTACATTCATTCACAGTATATGCTCAAAGTGTTTGCCATGAACTGCCATACATGACTATAAGTTAGTCTCGAAACGCTGTACGACATTTTTTGAGCAATTTATGACAAATTTTGCAATTTGTAAGTTCGTACAATAATAATTTTTTCAATTTTTATATTTTTGTGAATTGTTCACATTAGCTTTCAAATAAAATTTCATAAGTTCGAATACGAAACAGTTGTTTTTCCCGCAATAGGACGCAAAAATGAAAAGTTAGGTAGCAAAAATTGACATGGCAGATTTCATTATAAAATTTTCTTTTAAATGATGTGTCTCATTCACTACTTTCCCTATTCAAATTGTTTGGGTGATAATGACCAAGGGGTGGGGAGAGGGGTTGGACAGGAAGATGTCCCCCTTGGATTAAAAAACGACGTATTTTTGCATTTTTTCACAACACATGTGTTTAACTGGGAGGGTGAACCTACTTTCAGTCTAACTCCACCAAAAATAATCTTTATAAATAATACTGTGTCGTCTGAAGACTAACAACAGGCAGATACCATGCAGTCGGAAGATTTTCGAAGGATGAATCCTTCATCTTCAGCAAAATAGGGGTTGATTACAAGTCGATCATATGGTGAAAAAATAGCATTAAAATGGAAAAACTTTTTAAAAACTTATGGTCCTAATTACGACCTTATGGTCCGCATCTAGTCGTAATTAGGACCATGAGTTTTTTAAAAATCTTTCCGTTTCAATGTTTTTTTTCACCATATGATCGGCTTGTAATCAACCCCTATTTTGCTGAAGATGGAGGATTAATCCTTCGAAACATGTCCTATTTATTGATGTAAGTCTTCCGACTGCATGGTATCTGCCCGTTGTTAGTCTTCGGACTACACAGTATCTTCAATAAGGATTATTTTTGGTGGAGTTAGACTGAAAGTTTGTTCACCCTCCCAGTTTTATCTCACTTCCACTGTAATCGTCTCCGATGGTTACACTTGTGTTTTGAAGATATTCGATCTGTTTCGTTTTCGAAACCCTCTATATTATTACTTATACATTTTGCGAGTTGGGTTTCTTGGGCTTTGGATTCATGGTTCAACATTAAAATTTTTTGTTTTTTTAATAATTTCTTTAATAAGTCATCAACGATTCGCTCTTGGCCAAGGGTTTCATCAGTATTTTATTTAATTATGAGTTAACATAGTTTGAGCTTGGTTATCAAACTCTTCATTTGTTGAAAACAACATCTTTGTTTCGTATTTTGAGTTTTGTCATATTTCAATTTATTTGTTTGAGGAAAATCCTTAAACAAACGAATTGAAATTGAAAAGTCCACAATACTTGTTTGACACCGAAATATTATCGAAAAAGATCAATTACAAAAGTCAAAATACGAAACAAAGATGTTGTTTTCAACAAATGGAGGGTTTGATTACTAAGCTCAAACTATGTTAAGTTCTAATAAAATAAAATACTGATGAAGCCCTTGGCCAAGGGCGAGCCGTTTATGACTTATTAAAAAAAGAAAAATTTTATTGTTGAACCACGAATCCGAAGCCCAAGAAACCCAACTGGCGAAATATATAATGGGATTCAAGAAATCTCAAGAAAGTGAGAAAACGAAAAATTACTCATACATATTATTACTTAAATACTTAAATAAGTAAGTTTTATAAAGGAATATATTCAATTGATAATTATATATATTATGAAATATAATGTATTCTTCAACAAACAATTGAAGTTTTTTCATAATAATAATTTTTAGTGAATAATTAACTTTATTGCTACGTGCTGCTCATTTGGATTCACACGTTTGACTTTGACACTTTGCGCTCCATCTCAAAAACGGTTCATCGTATACTAAATTGTTTGGAACAAAAGTTGTAGAGAATCATGCTCTACAAGTTTCATAATGAATGCAAATATTATTTAAAGCATAGAAGCCCAGATATTTACGAAAAACTTTTTTTTGGCGACATTTGACCATGAATATCTTAATCGCGCACTAGAGATTTTATTATCTTTCATTTCGATTTGAAACCCTCAATTTTCAGGACTAAGCGATAGGTCTGTAGTTACTAGGTACGGTCTTTTTTCGTTTTTGGGCACTGGTTGTACTCTTGCAATTCTGAGTAGGATAAGTAGAATAAGAGAGGCTGAATGAATAAGAACAGTAGTTCAGGGGCACATTTCTTGAGAACGATCGACGGAATTACATCAGATCCACTACCTCTGTTATTGTTAAAACTCTGATACAATTTGGGAAAAGCGAATCCAATCAAAATCTCATTCGAAATGAAATGATTCCTTAAACTAACAGAACTATTGGGTACTTTTTGTATTTTACATATTCAGGATAGTAAAAAAAAATCGATCGGAAGTAGTTATAAAAATAACTATTTCGGGAATTCATAAATTGCCATATTACAACTCATAGCAGAACGAAGGAGTAAAGAACTTTTCAGAGTTCACAACTGAAGAAAATCAGTGGTCATCAAATACGTGTATTTATTACTCACAAGATAGTACCTACATGAGTATGAACATACAATTGAAATATGAATAAATGATGATAAGTCACCACTAAATTGTTCTTTCACTTAACCTTGGTGAATCTCTTTTTCCGCATTGATTCAAATTTTGATTTATGCATGAATGCGTCCAATGCGTCCAATACGTCTGAATACTCATTAGTAAAATTGAATATGGAATTGATAAGAGGGGGAAATACGTAATGGATAACAAATCGATTTTTTCCAGGAATTATCTATTTGTTACACTGAAGCTGAAATAAATACATTTTGTAGGAGTTTTTGAACTTGTGCGGTCTTATATATTTTATTGATTGAAGTTTGGAGTTGGAAACTTTACAAACTTGGTAATAAAATGGATTTCTTGTAGAATTCTGTTCTGAAATGGGGATGGGGGTGATGAAGTACCATTGAATCTTATATTCAAATTATGGATGTCAGTTCGAAATCTCAGTCTCCTGTGAAGGTAAGGTGTTTTACTGATAAATGATTTGGTGATAAAGGCAAGCACTATGTTTAATTCGTCTATATGTTCTTTATTTCACCAACCAGATTCACGAAGTTCACATGAGATTCTTTGACATCTTCGTATACCATCAAACAAGAATTTTCAACTTTTTGAATCTTCTTTTTGTAATGATTGGTGATAGAGGGTATCAGCATATAGTTGAGGACTGGTAACAACAGCGTTTCACTTTGGGTAGAATGCCGGTAGATTTGATAGTTTTCGAGAAGAGATACCTACTACCATATATTAATTTTATTGCGGAGTTTGCATTGATTTGTTCACGTGTCTTTCGAATCTCAAATCTGTGTCTATTAGAACACCTAGATTTTTAGCCAAATGTACCTTCGCAGGAGGCACATCATTTATTTGATATATTAGCATCATTGTTAATATCAGCATTCATTCTCGGATCAACAATCATCAAATTAGATTTTGTAGTATAGATTAGTGGACAGTGATTAGATGCGAACATTGATCAGTTGCCAGCATTACGAAAGCATTTAGGTATCTATTGATCAGAAAGGCATCGTCACTACTTTCTAATAATAATTTGTTATGAATTTGTCATCGGCAAAGAGATGAGCAGAGCAGTTATTAAGAGATCGAAATAAACTTATATACCTCCGGTAAAGAGTAATGGCCACAGAATGGATCCTTGAGGTACACTCAAAAACAATTCAAGATATTGCTACTCATCATCTTCTAAACGTAATTTCTGCTGTCTGTTTTTCAGATATTCACCCATTAATGCAACACAAAATCAGTGGTCTTTAAATACATGTGTTCGTGTAATAGAGTGTTCACAATTACATGCTTGCTATTCCTTCTGAAGAAAAAGACTAATCGGTAGCACAACGTGAAATTAATTTCACGGTAAAATTTTCCCCTTTAATTATTCCTGCCTAATTGAATTTTCCCAAATTAACATCTCAGAAATAGTATCGTTCCAAGGTAATCATAAGACAGATCGAGTAGACGAGCATGGCAACCTCCGGCTGTTATATTAGAATGTTCGTTGAACTCTCGTCTAAGATCAAATAATAGCGAGGCTTCCATCGATATTTTAATATCGGGCTGTCTGGAATTTTATATACTACCCCTCGATAAATAAGATAGATACCTTTATTCACTCATGTATGCATTATTGAACTTCGCGTAATTAAAATTTTACTAGCAGTACACTCTGCCCTACTTCGAGGGTTCTTTCCGCAAAAGAATACAGAGTGAGAATCCAAAAAAGTATTTTAAATCATCCAAATATTTTCAAACTAATCACACAACAATCATGGGTGAATGACATTGTTGTGTATTGCACAGGGTATGAATGATATTAGTTTTCAGAATGTTATATAACTACTCAAATTATCAGAATTATCGACTCATGAAATATAATAAAATAGGACTTTTCCTTACTATCATATGAACGGATCATACTTTGTTGGACCAGTCAAGGACAGCATGAAGCATATCAACTATACTTTGTTGAATAATGCGAGAAATGATTTCGCTCAACATGGCGTGCAACTACTGATTTTTCCTTCCTTTTTTATCCTATGTTTAAAAAATTATCCTTATACCTTGCAAACATGCTTCGACTGGCCAATTATACTAATTCATTGATTGATTAAGGTTGGTCAACGACTGCGAAAACTATGTCTTCAGCAACAAGTATTAATTAGCATATGATACTAAACCTGGTATTACAAGTAGATAATGTTATATAATAGGTGATAATGTTTATTTTGTATTGATGTCCCCTACAACTCTATTTGATATTGAAATTTTTCATTTATGGTAATTTAATTTTGATTATATCTATTATGTATATATTCATCTAATTAGGATTTCATCTCCAGAAGCGTGGGTATTGTATAGTTGTGAAATTTCTTGTATATGACTGATAGGAAACTGAAAACCTGAAATGAATAAAGTGATATTGACTTAATTGTCCTAATTTCATTCAAGTTCAATCTGAACTTTTTCTATCATCTTTTCCTATCATATGATTGATAGCACACCCTCCTCTAGATACTCCCACTTCATTGCATATTTGAGCAGACTTTTTCGCCATGAATCAGTTGTTCGAGATATTCATAAATCTTTGGGGAAGATAATTACCTCGATCACTTCTTGGCCCCATCCTTTTTTTATTTCTTTGATTACTTAAGTAGTTTACGATAATTACAAATTTGTTATTTTGTTTGTAACCTTGATAGTTTCTATATCTGTGCTGGGAATCAGCTCACTTAAAGACAACCAATTTGTTTTAATTTGCCGACGTTTTGGCTATATTTCAGTCATCCTCAAAACTCTGTCGATAAAAAATAGTGTATTAAATGTATGGTAATGGTAATGGTAATGGGTGGGGACGCAAGCGTCTGCGACTAGGCCCCAGTGGGCCCTTTTCGCAATCCCCGGCATCTTCACTCATCCTATGTCGGATACCTGCTCGAACCTCTTCGACCTTCTTATGAAAGTCGAAATGTCCTTCCATTGCAACGAGTGCAATTCTTCCTCCTTAATAGTGGCAGCTCCGAAGACGTTTTGTCTGAGCCTGCCATAAATACCACATTCGCACAGGAAATGGAAGGAGTCCTCCTCTTCCCCACATTCCGTGCATAGTGGGTCTGCCTCAACTCTGATGAGAGCCAGGTGCCTCCTGAGGCCGCAGTGGCCGGTTAGAACTCCCACCAACAGTCGGAGTTCTTTGCGGCTTAGCTTCAGTATCTTGGCCGTCCTTGCCATGTCGTGCCCCGATATCATCTGCTTTGACTGCCTGCATCCGTCTATCCTTCTCCACTCTTTTCCTAATGTATCAACGGCCCACTCATTCAGTGCCGTTGTTACTTGTCTCCTTTTTATGCAGAGTGCGGGTTCGGGCCCGTAGTAGGGTTGTCCGGCTCCTTGCTTGGCTAGCTGGTCCTCCTGCTCGTTGCCTTCAATCCCTGCATGACCCGGGACCCACATCAGCGTTATTTCCTTTTCAGTCGCAAGACTCTCCAGGGCATATCTGCACTCCTGAACCAGTACTGATCTGGTTCTGGTTGCATTCAGAGCTCTGATGGCGGCCTGACTGTCCGAGCAGACATAAACATGTCTCTCTGGGCCGAACCTCACCTCTTCCATTCTGGTTGCCTCCAGGATGGCATACACCTCTGCTTGGAAAACTGTTGTCAGAGAACCTAGCGCATATACTCTTTTCTCTCCGTTTTCCAGGTAAACTCCTGCTCCGGCTTGCCCTGCCTCCAGTTTAGACCCGTCTGTAAAACAAACCAGGCTTTCTGGGGGAAATATCACCCTTTCCTCTTCCCAATCTCTCCTGTCTGGGATCTCTAGCGAGATCGTCCTTTTCCACCTAATTTTATCCTCTGCCTGTATCACTTTCATAGCGGATAGTGGGATTTCTTTCTCCGCTACCACAGCGATTTCGGTATGCCCTGTGTACCCCTCTCCTCGCCAGCTAACTGAGTCACGCATTCTCAGATAGGACGCCATAGCTTCCTTCTTTATACAAGTTGGAAGCGACGGCAGACCCAGCAGGGCGTCTAGGGCTGCCGAGGGGGTCGTCCTCATCGCGCCGGTTATTCCCCTACAAGCTAGTCTTTGAATAATAAATGAAAGATGTTATATACCTAAAACACTTACATAAAATGGTTGGTTTTCCATCTTGAAAGGTCGATACTTTATAAGAAATACAAATTGACATAAAAGCAAGTAAAACACAAAACAGGGAAACTTCAAAATTATCTTACATGGTGGTTCTTCGGGTTGTAAGGCCGACGTATGTTTGGAGAAGATCTCGACGTTTCGCCAACACGAGTGGTTAGCATTTTCAAGAGATATTTTCAAAGTTACTGGTTTCTTAAGACTTATATCGGAACCACGAAACGCTCCGTTAAAACAAGAATCAAAGAGCACAAGGCTTGCTGTCGGTTAGGGCACACAGAAATCCGCTGTCGTAGAACATACTCTCAACAACGATAACCATAGAGTGAAATTTTAAGAAACCCAAGTCATCTCTTCAACATCGGCCACAACAACTTCAGCTAACGCTATGGACCAATCAGGTGAAAGAACGTCAAATCACTGGTATTTATTGAGACGTATAGGACGTGTGAGATTATAAAAGAATTACTTCCTATTGTTAAGGAGGATGATCATCATCCGTCGTTGGATGTATCAATCAAGTTATCGAAAAACAAGAGCTATATATGCAAAGAAAGGAAATTAATTCTGGAAAATAATTATAACTTTCAGAAAGCAAATTTTGATTCTTTAATAATTAATATAAGAGATTTCCAGCAGTGGGGGAGGGTATTTGAACAAACAGATGTTAACAAGTCGGTAAACGAATTTTACAAAGTCTTTCATAATCTGCTTGATGAATGTGTCCCTAAATTTAAATCTCACCGTAAACATGATAAGTATCCAATCTGGTTCACCAACGAAATGAAACAGATAATAACAGACAAAAATAAATTTAAAAAACTGAGAAATTTATCAGAATCCTACAATGAAAAATATAAAGACACTAGGAGACGACTGAAGAATTTAACTAAAACAGCTTACAAAACATATATATCAGAAGCAGAAGAAAATATTTCAATGAATGTTAATGCATTTTGGACATTTGTAAATAAAAAGAAAGCAAATAGTATATCAAAAAATGAACATTTCAATCTAAATGGTACTGAATTAATAGGTGAACCCTGTTATCATTTCGCTGAATATTTTGCATCGGTATATTCGGATGTAGAACCAAACTATAGTGTCGATTGTAACATAGCTGACTAATTTACGAATGACATATTCATTTTGAATCAAATAAATGCGTCAGATTTTAGAACCGGAATTAAGAAACTGAAGCCAAAAAAATCAGCAGGTGTAGATAAAATTCCCCCATATGTATTGAAAGCATGTGCTGAATGGCTAGAAAAGCCGTTGTTGTATATATATATAATTTGGCGATAAGAACGAATACCTTTCCAGAACTTTGGAAAACCGCAATCTGTGTTCCTATACATAAATCTGGAGAGAAATCAGATATAGCAAACTATAGAGGTATATCGATGCTCTCATCACCTGCAAAACTTTTTGAACATATACTATTCAACAAACTATATAAGCATGTCGAAAATAGTATAAATGAATGGCAGCATGGATTCGTAAATAAAAAGTCGGTCAATACCAATCTGTTTTCATTTACCAATGAGGTGTATAAAGCTTTCGAGAATAAAAATCAACTTGATTCTATTTTTACGGACTTTTCAAAGGCTTTTGATAAGGTAGACCACGAAAAATTACTTGTTAAATTAGGCAAATTTGGTATCAGACATGGACTTATCACAAGTTATTTAAAAAATAGAAATTTTTTTGTCAAATATAATGGGAATATTTCGAATAAATTCGATATTAATTCTGGAGTGCCTCAAGGTTCAAATCTCGGTCCGCTATTTTTTGTACTTTTTATAAATGACCTCCCAACAGTTATCAAATCTTCATATGGGCACTTATTTGCTGACGACTTCAAAATGTTCAAAGAAATCACTACTATAAGAGATTGCGTGGCACTCCAAAAAGATATCAACAGTATTTTTGAATGGACTATTGCAAATAATCTACATTTTAATATAAACAAATGTTTCATTATGACCCTTACTCTTAAGAAAAATTCAATAATTTTCGATTATGACATGAATTCAGTTGCGCTGAATAGAAAAACAAAAGTCAAAGATCTTGGAATTCAGTATGATTCGACCTTATCATTTGCACTTCATTTTGAGGATATGACTAGGAAATGTAATAGAAATTTAGGCTTCATTATCCGAAATTCGAAATTTTTCACCAATATAAATACACTCAAAATGTTATATTATACACTTGTGAGGTCGAGATTAGATTTTGGCAGTATAATATGGGGTACACAGTCACAGACTTACCTAAGTAGACTCGAAAAAATTCAGAATAAGTTTCTACGGTATCTTTATTATAAAACACATCAAATATGGCCAGATTTTCATACTGTAAGAACAACAGAGTTAAGAAAAACGTACCAAATTTTGTCATTGGACATAAGAAGGAACGTAACTATGTGCATGTTCCTGTATAAAATATTAAATAATCATATCTCGGACTCCAGTATTTTAAGTCTCATAAAATTTCACATTCCAACACATACTTTTAGATATTCTTTGCTTTTCAAAGTACCATACACAAGAATGACACTTACTTCACGCTCTCCTCTTTCAGTTATGCTTCGTACAGCTAATGCAATTAATGTCTTTAAAGATTTAGATTATTCTCTCTCACGAAATATGTTTTACAATACTATTGTGAATTACTTTCTAGAAATAACAATTTAGTATATTGTGTTATCCATGTATCCAGGTACCCAGATGGGTACCATGTGTATTATTAATATGTAAAAGGGTAGTTTATATATAGTTAAGTGCAGTTTATGAACTCTCTAGTGCCTATATTACCAATGTGTATTTATATATTTCCATGTAATAAGGCAAACCGCCTGTATGGAAAAAGAAAATAAATAAATAAGTAAAAAACAACGTATAGCAAATGTCAAGCATTTGACAGCTCAAGTTTGATCAACCTAATAGTTTTTGTAGTTTCATCAATTGGAAAATAACAATATCACGTCTAGTGAAACTAGTGTGTTTCTTTTTGGGATTGTTATACATTTCATTTCATTTGCAAAATCAGAATAATGTTTGATATATCTGTCACCTATTATAGTGAGCGCCAAATCCAGTTAAATAGCTATTTTTCTACGACAGTGCGTAAAGAAATACTTTTTAGCTCAAGTGCGTAAAAAAAATCACCTGTGCGTAAAATCATCAACTGTGCGTAAAGTAATTTTTTCCACACTGTTCATACATTTTTGCATTTTTGAAAAATACAGCATTTTGCGTCAAATATAACTCGGAAGGCTTTATTTGATAATGCGACGACAATTCAGATCATTAAACATTCAAGTTAATCATATAATTGCTACAATTTGGCAATATAATAACTGTCGAAGAAAAAACTTTGTATGAAACACTTTCGTAAAGGGCTTTTTTGTATATTTGCGTGTTTGTTGAACTCGGCTGCGCCTCATTCAATAAACTTCACGCTAATACAGAAAAGTCCTATTTTACGAACTCGTATCATAAATAGCTATTATGATACAAGTTCGTAAAGTAGGAGTAAAGGAGAAGTTTGTATGAGCGTGAAGTTTATTGAATGAGGCGCAGCCGAGTTCAACAAACACGCGAGTGCAAAAAGGCCCTTTACGAAAGTGTTTCATACAAAGTTTTTTCGTCGACAGTTATATTGCCAAATTGTAGCAATTATATCATTAATTTGAATATTTATTGATATGAATTGTCGTCGCAGTATCAAATAAAGCCTTCCGAGTTATATTTGACGCAAAATACTGTATTTTTCAAAAATTTATAAATGTATTAACAGTGTGTAAAAAATTACTTCACGGACAGTTGGTGATTTTTTTACGCATTTGTGCAAGAAAGTATTACTTTACGCAGTGTCAGCAGTGCGTAAAAGCTTATTTTACGCAATGTAGTGGAACAAATACTTTATGCACTTTAGGAAAAATGGTACATTCAATCCATCATTTTAGGGACTGAAGTGCTTCTTTAATTCCTAATGACTTGAAAGTAAATTTAATCCCTGATGGATTAAAAGTAGAAAAGTATACATATAATGGATTTCTATTGTTTTGGACTAAATTGATGAAAGACGTAAGAATCGACTTCTTTGACAACTTACAGTCGTATGCATAGTCAATTACAGCGACTCGCCAGAGTTTCGCCGCTCGCTACACAAGAACTATAATGCACAGTCGAGCTCCAAAAAAGTGGTACATCGCCAGCGTTTCGAAAAAATGTGACTTATCGCGTACAGTTCAATTATTTTATCTTTACCCGTGCGTCATCATTGTAATGCATATGAATTAAGTCGAGAAATTTTATTCAAAACAAAGTCTAAATGTAAAACGACGTGGCTGATATCCCGATAAAAATTACAACGTGTAGATAATGAGATAAGATAATGAATTATTAAATTAACTAAATTAAACATTTTCAAATTCATGGAAATGGCGAACCTCCAGACAATGAGATTTTTTTATATTCAACTGAACACAGTATATATTTCAATTATTACGAGTCCGGTAACATCAGGTTTGATAGGATAAAGAAACATGGGGGCAAAGATATGTTCATAAAATTTCCTCGTTTGGCCAGTGAGTTTACTAGAAACTTTTGACTTACCTACTCTAATCTAATTTCAGTCACATTCATTTAAGGAAGTTGTTTTATCCATACCTTAGCAGTCGTAAATCCATATTAAATCCTTTAATAACCTCAGAAGTTATTTTATCCACAAGAATGCAATTTCGTATGCAACAGATAACGGAAAAAGTTATTCAGAAAAATAGGTTGAAGTTCAATATTTCCAAAACCTTTGCATCCTTTGATATGAAAAAGTGAGTTACCATTCAAACATGACCAAAACTCAGAAAACGAAGTTTCTAGACTTAGGTATTTAAACTTTTTCAATTACCTATTCATGCATGGATGCAAGGACACACTGTATAATATAAATAAATGAATATGTAAGAGGTAAAAAAAACACCAGTTGAAAAATATTAATAATCAACACATGATAACATAAAAATTTATTCATACATTTACTTTTCCACTAATGTATATGAAATTGATCATTTTTCAATCGGATACCCTACATGAAAGTGATATTTTTTTTCTCTAGAAGTGAAAATGAAACAAATGAATATTATCATGCGACCCGATGGCAATATACTAATAACAAGTTGATGGATCTTTGACACTAATGACAGTTAATCTCACTACTTGGCAATTGAATCAGCAAATGAACGTCACTTCGTTTGACATAAGTTCTAAAAATTGTAATCCAATATTTTATAAACATTTATCGTAGAAAAAATAGCATTTTCTACTCGAGATAAAATACGTTTATTTCGTTCGTGAGATTGCCACACTCGCTCCGCTCCGCTTTGCTCGTGGATAAACTCTCACCTCACGAAAAAAACAGGAAATTCATCTCTTGTTGAAACATATACTATTATGTATTGTGAGCATGTAGAACTATGTACCATTGATGAAAGAAAAACCAAAATTAATATATTTAATCACTTTCAGATTCAGAATTTTCACCTATGTTTATAACAATAGGTTGAACAACCATATCACAAAGAAGCTTTTCTCGTTCATACCATTTTTTTATAAGTGCTTCAGTGTGTTTCACACATTTTGCCCAGGATTCAGCGTTGCACTTCTCTAATGCTTCATTCCACATACTCAATACTTTTTCATCACTGTATCCATCTCTGCCAATATATTTGTTGTAGTATGTCTTACAATCAGCCGAAATTAATTCAATAGCATTAAAGTCTGGGTGATAAGGTGGTAACCTTATTACTTCATTCCCTTTTTCTCGTACCAGTTCATCTATAATATATAATATGTTTTCCTTTCGGTTCATCTTAGCCAATTGCAATAATTCTGGTTTGGTTAATTTTTCATCAAAGTCAATGTTATTTTCCTTTAGCCAACTAACAATTTCCGATTTTCTAGAAGAAGTGGTAGGCTGTTTATTCAAAATTTCACTGTGGTATGGTGCATTGTCCATTATTATCAACGATGGCTCTTCGAAACTGGGAAGTAACTGGGAAGTCATCCACTTGGTGAACATTGTACTATTCATTTCTCCATGATAATCTAGAGTCAAACATTTCGAACAGAATAAACTAGCTTCTGGAACAAACCCTTTCGTATAACCAGCATGCACAATAATAAATCGTTTACCATCATATCCTTCGGGTTTGCGTACACTTTTGACATTATTATCCTGCCAAGACTTTGTTTTATTTCCTCTAGAATAAATCCATGTTTCATCTGAAAAAAAAAACACTTCTCGTGGATAAAATTTTTTTCGGTTTGCCTGGTATTTACGTAAAAAATATGCTTTTTGTGAAGCAATATGAGTTTTTTCAATTAAAGCTCTTCGATTATCGTCTTTTTTAAATTTAAATCCCAGCTCTTTTAGTAAAACATTCAAAGATGATTTGCTCATAGAAACAACCTCCTTATTTTTCAGTTCATCGTTCAAGGATTGAAGAGTAATATGTTTTTCTGGAAAATAAAATAAATGTAGGTACATTTCAAAATTCATAGGATAGGAGGACTGATATTATGACTGCTTTTCGAAAAGCTTCAAATTTAAAAGAAAAGTAGATGTGACAATGAAGTTTTTCAATTAATATGAACTTCTTGCCAGACGAAGTGGGACTGCCAAAAAATTGCCTAATTTTGACTAGCTATAACTTGGGCATTTCTTGGCCGATGTTGTGTTTTCAACCAAAGGTGGAAAGCGCCATCCTTGGTCTATGCGTCATTGGCGTCGGGTTTCTTTTTCTGCAATTCGTTCTCTTTGTACAGGTAATTAAAGGTATGGCACCTTTTCAACTGTAACGATCAATAAAACTGTTGAATTTTTTCAATAAAAACGAATTTTTGTTTCTAGATATCATAAACCCCTTTTTGCGCGTCACTGGTAAAATTATCTTCAGTAGAAATATACCTTGTTGCCGTTTAGATGGTGGCTGTTATTGTTTAACTAAAAAATGCCATATTTTAAAATAAAAACGGAATTTCATAAAATAGCGATATTTCCATAGAAACGCAATTTATCAAAAATATTTCAAAGATGTATCAAGGTATCGGCCCAACAATTCACCCAACATCTAAAAAACAATTATAAGGTCCTCACATTTCCGAAATTATTGATCAAAAATTTAAAATGTTTCCGGCTCTAAATTCTCACCCTGTACAAAGAGAACGAATTGCAAAAAAAGAAACCCAACGCCAATGACGCATAGACCAAAGATTTAGGTTTAAAACACAACATCGTTCAAGTTATAGCTAGTCAAAATTAGGCAATTTTTCAGTTGTCCCACTTCATCTGGCAAGTAGTTTACATAAGTCCAATGACTCTCCTGATAGAGTTTTAATTGATGAAAATGGGTTGGTTACATTTGTTCCGAAATTTTTCACACTACCTAGTCAATTTCACGTTCGTCGAATGAAATGATGCATGTCAAAGAATTTTTTTTATAATATTGATATATGAACAGTCAGTATTATCTTAATTTCCCTCTCCATGTAATAAGGAGGTGTACTCACTATCTTTATCCATATCGTACAAAGTATTCCGTACTGCCATTTTCTGTCCTTCAGGTAAATCAGCTGTTTTCTTTTTAAGACGATGTCTACTTTTTCCTGGAGTTGATGGAATGGGTTTATTTTCGTTTCTTTTTCTGATGTTGTTTGTACACCGTTTTTCGGGATATTTTAAGTGCATCTGCAACTCTCTAAAATACAGTAAAGGAAATTTATGACATTTCTCTTGTGGTTTTAATTGTAACCTCTTGAACAGATGAAAGTGGTAAAAAAGGTCCACCATGCTCTTTCTCCCTTTCAAAATACTCGCACAAATTCAACACAATTTGTTGTGCCTGTGAATGGAGAATAGTTCCAGGCATAATCTAAAAAAGAGTTAAAATATATTGTGAATGTTTTTGGTCTTTATTTATAGAATTAGGTAAGGTTTTTTTTCTCAATAGGGTTTCCACCCTCTGAATTACTGTTGTGTGAATATCCCGGTAATACGGAATTACAGTCACACATATCAATTGTGGGGTTAGAAATTTCAAAGAATATTTATGAAAAAAACATATTGTATTGTACTTACTTTGAAATTAATGATTGTAAGAAACGTTTAGTTTTGAAAAACTGCAAAACGAAATAAAAGTGGTGACAAACAATCCCCAATGACAGAAAATAATGACGTGATTGATGGTACTGCTCTAGTCAATACGCTATTTGGCAAGTTTAGTTGAAATGTAAAAACACTGTCAGCGTTATGGCTATCTCTTTTCACTGTTTTGAGTTTCAATGGATCATCACAATACCATAATTCTTTGCTTAGAAGACAAATGTCAACGAATTTTGATTCGCTCATAGCGGTTGATAGACAGAGATGTTACATAGAGGGTTTGTTATTTCTTAGATCATAAATTGATGACGCATGGGTAAAGATAAAATAATTCAACTGTAGTTGTCACCTTTTTGGAGCTCGACTGTGCATTATAATCCTTGTGTAGCGAACGGCGAAACTCTGGCGAGTCGCTGGCGATTGACTATGCATACGGCTGATAGTTTCTTACCGTGATACTAGCATTTTTTCTCAATCGCCAAAGCAACGCTCTCAAGGCTTTTCGATGTCAACAGTAATGTGATAACCACTCATCAGTCAGCAAAGTTGACTACGAGAGTACCGCTACGAGTATGAGAGTACGAGCCCAATGTTGCGGCGACGTTGCGGCGACGTGTTCAAAAAAGTTGCGCAACCAAACATAAGTTGCGTTGCCGACCTCAACACAACGTTGTCACAAACTTGTTTTGCACCAATTTTGTCAATCAATTTTTGGTTTTTAAAATGTTTCAGCTACAACTGTAGGTAGCTTATTGTCGTTTTATAGACGTTGTTGGTTTTTTCTTCTCAAAAACAACTATACATCAGCGCCCTCTCGCGCAGCTATGACAGTTTACTTTTCATGGTGTTTAAAACATAGTTAATTTATCAACCAAATAATTACTGATGGCCAAAATGGATATCAGAAAAGTTTCTGGTTTCTCCTACCGTTATATTTTTATGCTGAATAAGATACCCGTAAAATAACGATTTCGAAACAGAAATTGGCAACGCATTTCATCTAAGTGGCAAATATTCTATTGTTTCATGCCAAAAAACACTCAGGCTTTTAATCTGTTGCAACTGTTCAAAACTCAAGAATAAATAAAAATAATTTCGATGAACAATTTTTTAATTCAGATATTGATTAAATCTCGAACTAAAAGGAATACACTTGAATTATTTCTAGAAAACTAAAATAAGGCTTCATAATCCTTTGTTTATGCTTGTTTACGTCCAAAATAAGTTAGTTTCGTTTCCGATTCAAAAGTTATGTTAGGATCGTTCCAGTTCATCTTCTTTTATATACTATTTTATCCAGCAATTTAGCCAGTTGTATGTCCTAGTCACTAGAATAAAAAAATCAATAAATTGAGTAAATTATCATTATCTAAATATCGCCGGCACGCCCTCTGTAGTGAATATTTGCAAAAAGGTTAGTTGTAAAGATGACCCCATGAAAACGTTCTCAGCCTTACTGAAAAATTTCCCACTGCTTAGTTGAATCTTACAAGGTCGACCCTCTGTCAAGAAAACGTTCAACATAACTAAAGTTATTCTCATTTCCAAAATATTTACTAGTTGTAGACAGTTGGGTAAATGTTCTCACAACGTCGTAGCTTAACTGATGTCATGCTCAACGTTAAGACAACGTTGTTTGGTGGTTAGAGAGCATCGTTTGATAAATGACTAATTTCTACACCAAATGCAACGTTAATATTGGTGTTTTATGTGGTTATTGTTGCCAAAATGCTACTGTCATTATTTTCTTGATTATTTGTCAGGGTCCTTGTCTATTTTCACAAAATTCAAAACAGCAACTATTGAACCCTGACTTGTTTGTGGAAACCGCGGCTAAGCTTTTAGACAGTGGAGACGGGGTGGGTAGAGAGGTTGAAAGAAAGTTATAGATAAGTAAGAAATATAATTTATTGATTAAAGATTGACGGAAAAGAGTTAGAAAAGTTAAATAGAAAAAAGAAGGCAGGTGGCTTCACCCTAACGTAGAACAGGAAGAAGAAGAAGATTAAATGAAAAGACCTTGACTGCTGATCCTGGCTACCGTAGCCAACCGTAAAAATCAACAGGCCATAAACATAGAAGAAGAAGAAGATAGAAATTGACAGTACAATTTGACAACTGGCGTTATGCGAAAATTAATGAACAATAACAAACAATTTAAAAACAATGGTTCGTATACAAGAAATGCAAAGCACCAACAATACATCTGAATCCGACAACAGTAATTATTGTACTGATGGAAGAATACAGTTACCCTCGGTATGCATACCACCGGTTTACACTTATCTATGTGATTTTCAATGAAGCAAGTTGACCAAACTCAAAATTACTATTTTATATTATTTGACGCACTTCTCGCGTAGGTCTCGATGATACCGAGATTCCGATTTCGTTCGTTATTTATCCAATGGTCTCACAGAAGTGAATAAATTATGTTAAGAAGGTTACCTTGACTTTGGAGTGTTGGTGAATTTCAGCAGGGCTCTCTCGACATACTACCTTGGATTTCCTCCAGAGCAAGATGTTTGCTTCCACAATTACGGTTGACTTCTTAGATTCTTGGCGTTTACAGGGCAACTTGATAGTTCAGTGCAAAGAATAAAAGCTACGAGAAGGTATCGTGCAAAGCTTAGCAGGTGCTAGTCATATACAGGATGGTCTGGAGAATAAGCTTAAGAGTGTGCGTTTGCATGCAATAAGATAAGCGTTATGATATCAGTAGAAAGTTATACTACTTGATAGAAGAAGGCCAGAAAGGAAATATCTTTCAGAAAATATTTTATAACGGCAAGTGAGATGAGTTTAAAAGCTAGTAAGATGGGTTTCGAAGCAGAAAAGTAAAGTAAAATAAAACATACCTTTGATGGAGTGTGGCCTTTCAGAAGGTTCGTCCTTCGACAAACAAAAGTTCAAAGACTTACGTTGTTTCAATATGAATCCAACCGAAGTTGGGTATTGATTATCCGTCCTAGGATAAATCAAAAGTTTTGTAATTTGAAACACGTACAATCTCAAAAATCCGTAAAAATACGATGCTCTTCACGTGTCCGGTCTGGACCAAAAAAAGAAAGATGGGCTTTTTTAAAAGAAGCTCTAGTTTGCTGAAAGAGGGGAAAATTGAAGTTGACATGACAGAATGATAAGTCACTTTTCACTTGTCATGGACATGACAGAAATGACACGAAATTCATGAATACATTCCCGAATTTCTCCAGGAAATGTTTAAGGAATGCAAAACCACAATGAAAAGGAATGCCATCAATAGAAAAGGTATGAAAGTCACTTTTCGGTAGAGAGAGATCATTATTCAATGATAGAAGTGTGTATTTGGTTGTTGTTTGTTTACAATCTGTTTACTTTTTTAGGATTATTTCCATCAGATGAGAAGGTTCATAGTTGATATATGAAGAGGAGAGATCAGCAGAAATATGCGAAACAGGCGATAAATCACTCCGAAAGCATCCAAGTAGCTGTACGAAGGTTTAATATGATCAAGCCGAGTGAAGCCGCAGCAATACTAAAGGAAAATGCCATGAACCATGATCAGAGCGATTTTCAATAGCAAAAAGGTTTAGTTGATGTGGAAGGTTTTCTGAACTACCGACTTGCAGCCAATATATTAACGGATATACAGGTGGTTATCAAAATCAACCTCGAATAAAATAAGCATTTATGAGACCGTAACATATTTTATTTTTGGTTTTTCCACTCCTGAAGTGAATAATATAATATATAAACCACGGAAATTGAGTTATTTTTACTCCCTCAGAAAATTTTAGTCCTTCCTCCGGTCGGGCTACAAACTTTTGGCGTAGGGATTAAAATTGCCTCTTTAGTCCCTAGGCTTATAATCTACTATATTAGCTTATACAGTGACAGTAACCTGATCACCAATCAACTGTACATAATATAAATTAATTTATGTCCATTGCAAACGCTACGTTCTCTATAAACTAATATTATTCAAAAATTACACTTGATATTGTGTTATTTCATGGGTGAGAGAGAAGGCAGAACAAAGGACAAAGAGCAAAGGAATGAAATTAGTGACAGAGAATATGACGTTTCCTATTTGATTCGGAACTGTTCCAATTTAGTAACTTGAGCTTTCTAGGTAAAACGCAATTCGTAAATTTGCGATAGTGAATAATTTTATTGACCACACAAATCACTCACTGCATGACACTCCATCCCATCAGCCGGAATCAATCAATCCGACATTCCCTCAGGTTCAATTAATACAAGATAAAACCTCAACTATCAACTACTACGAGCTGAAACACATCTTGTCCGTCCACGTAACCGACGAGGTGGACAATCCCCCAATTCCAGCACGTAAGCCGACCTGTTTGATGGATTACACTATCGATTAGATCTGATTGCAGTGGAAAATCCCTGTTTGTTGATCTATCTAACCCCCGGTTTCCCTATTACCTTACCGTATACACAATATTATGGTATTTGGGTTTCACTGTGCGAGACAAGCAGGAAAACGACGATGACTGCCGTTGATTGATTTCATAGCGAGGGTCCCAACAAAAACTGGATGGATAGTGCGGCATGTGCTGTTTGAGTGGACACATTGGAAAATGTTAAGGTGAGACAACAGTTATTCCCGTAAGCAGTTATGAAAAGACTTATTTTTCAGACGAATGTAATATTTCCCTAAAAATGCAGTAAATTTTTTCTCAACAGAAAGTTGTTTTGATTTCATCCATTCTACACATTTTTGGGTGCTTTACAGAATCTGAAGTGTAACGATCCTTTTGTGTCACACCGATTATATAATTGACATATACTCGTTACTCAGTAATTATGTCCCCAACTGGTTCGTTTACAAAGGTTTGTCTCGGGGATCGACGCTCAAAAATTCCTGCATGCTCGCGGCTACGCTTGAAGTGGAGATGGTCGTGGGTAAAACTACAGGTGAGCGTTTAGGTGACTAACAGAAAACAAATTCACCTTACCTGTAAAAAAAATAATTGTGGGCACCACCTAGTTCCCTTCTACAGCAGGATTGATACTGGCTTCCTCCTAAAGAACTAGGAAAAAGGAAAAACCAATTCCCAAAATTACAACCCTGTATATTTAAAATTTGGAAGAAAACACACCCTGTACATTTATGGTTCAAATGTTGTTGTGCCAACTGTAATGTATCTGATGAATTAAATTGATAATGTTTTTGGTTTGCAATTTCGATTAATTCAGGTATTATTATTATTTTCGGTATCCAAGGAATACAGGAATACCTAAATTAGTTTCATAAACACAAAAATAGATTCCTAGCGAGTGAGTAAATACTTATACCGTACGAAAAGTGTACCCTCTGAAGATTACCAAATTATGAAGGGACATCGGCGAATGGATCCATTGGCAGAGGTTTATTATGTGCAAATCGTGCGCTTATACAGGGTGTTTCATAATAAATGCGCAGGATGTGATAGCTCGTCCAAAAACATGGAAAAAAGTTTCTATTAACTTACCCTCTAAAATGCACCATTTTCGAGATACAGGGTGTTCAAATTTTAAAAAAATAATCGTTTTTTGCGAATATCTCTGGAACCGTTTATCGCACAGGAGACAGATTTCTTAGGCATTTTTTACTCATAATAAGCTATGTATTGTGCGGATTTTTAATTTTTTCAAATTCATAATTGGTGAAAATTTTGAAGGAGTAGCGGGTGTTTTATTCTCCAACTTCTACGCCACTGGAAAAAGTACAGTTTTGAGCCTCCTATATGAACCGCCGATGTTTTCTACACAAAAAATGTATTCTTGGTCATAAGCTCTAAAATTGACCGTTTTCAAGAAAAATCAACTTTCATGTTGTTTAAATAATGTTTTTTCCTTGAAAAATTGCTGCGTGCATTGAAGCTAACGGCGGACATTTCCAACAATTCAACTGAGTATGATTATTATTGTTTTTTTTTTAATTTTGCAATTAAGAAGTACGTTTGGTTTTGTTACTTGTTTTAACGTTTAAATAAATTTTGTATAATTAGGAAAAAATATTTAAAAAATTTTACCATATTTTTCTACATGAAAGTTGATTTTTCTTGAAAACGGTCAACTTTAGACCAAGAGTACCTTTTTTATGTAGAAAACATTGGCGGTTCAAGTAGGTGGCTCAAAATCATACTTTTTCCAGTGGCGTAGAAGTTGGAGAAAAAAACACCTACTACAATTTTTAAAAATAAAAAATCTGCACAAAACATAGCTCATTATGAGTAGAAAATGCATTCAAAATCTATATTTTGTGCGATAAACGGTTCCAAAGATATTCGCAAAAAACTAAAAAAAAAATTAAATTTTCAACACCCTGTATCTCGAAAATGTTGAATTTTAGAGGGTAAGTTAATGTAAACGTTTTTTCATATTTCTGAACGAGCTATCACATCCCGAAGTCCTGCGCATTTATTATGAAACACCCAGTATATGGTGTTATGGGCTCTCCGCAGATATTTCACAACAAAAAGTACCTATGAATACCGGTTTGATATATACCTTTCCAAGATATTACTTTAAGAAAACTCTAAGGGTTTCAACCCTTCAATAAAATGTTTGACTAGTAAATAAAATAATAATGATATTTCACTCAGTTTTTAACCACTTATCTGTTGGCAAATGGACGTTATTCATCCGACGGGACTCTGGAACAGGAATACTCTGGACTCGCAGGCTCTAGCAGCTACTCACAGCCTCCAGATGAGTCTGATAGGACTCCAAAATAGATTCGCAACGTACTACAGGTTTAACATGAATATGAGCCTCTATCTGGAAATGTAGGCCTCCCACAGGAAACTTGGGCCTCCAACAGAAACGTAGGCCTCCACTCAAACTTGGGCATCTAACAGAAACGTAGGACTCCAACCAAAAACGTAGGCCTTCAACAAAAACTTGGGACTCCAACAGGAACGTAGGCCTCCCACAAAAACGTAGCCTCCCACAAAAACGTAGCCTCCCACAAAAACCCTAAGGAACAAGAATACCAGCATTACTCTAACGAATAGCTTTGTAGATAAAAATGTTTCCAATTAACCCCAGTCCTCTACGCGATTTTATGAGTTCACGATGAAAATTGTTTGTTGAACAAATAAACAATCGAACTGCGAAAAAGTATACTAATAATCATTCAAAACTCCCCATGTAAATTCGACAATTGACTCGAAATACTGAATAATTATTGTTCAAAAATAAAAGGAACAAGATGGCTGCTTGTCGAACAGCGCCCTTATTGAAATTACTTTCAACACATAGAAAAAAAATGAAATAAAACATGTAAAGAATTATTTACCTTGTTAACAAGGGTTCCACACAAAATACAACAGTTGTAGGACGACGAGATGAGTCATGTGATGGTGATCCCCTTAATGGGTTTGAGAAGGTAATCTTAAAAAAAAAACAGCAATGTTCCAGAACAGCGCTCAAAATCCAACAACGCTTCAAAAACCACAACGCTTCCCAAAAACTACCATACAGCAACAAGATCAAGAATCCTCGACATGGGATGACACAAAGGTCACTAGATATCCTCAGATATTTTACTTGAATGCAAAAACCTACGGCTCTTCACAATAACATTTTCATCCAGTCCCTACCAACTCGATAGCTTCAGCTAGACTGCCATAACACGAAAGTCCCACTACCAATTCCATTGGTGACTTCAAAAACACAGTGTAGCCAACGTACCGACTCTAAGCACTCTACCGAAGTACGTTTTAGTACGTTTTACTTTACTTACTCTGTGGACCCTGTAACAATTAAATTTGAAGGCATACATACTAAATTACACAAAACGGATCTAAAACAATACCAGAACAAACTAAGGTCAAACGATGTCATAGTTATCATAACAACAGATAACTCACTAATAATATTCCTCCAACTCGTAACCTTGACGGTGTAGGACTGTGTAGTAAGAACTCGCCGACAGCGAAACCTACCAAATACGTCACGTCCGTTGTGACGTGGGCTCCGACAAGTTGAACTGCGCTTCTACAGCTGAATCTATATAGGAGTGAGCGGGGCAAAGCTAGGAATTAGAAGTAAATTCGTAACGTCGAAAATGAAACGTTACAGAAGTTTGCTAACAAAATTCCTTGACATACCTAACATTTGGAAAATCGCAAAAAAATATAAAGTTGTCTTAAGTTGGTGTGAAATACATATTTTATAAGTATATTCAGATTAAAACTCATAATGGTATAAAGCTATACCGAATATCGTATATCTTTTTAAAACCATGTGGTTTTTTCTTGGTATATTGAATGTTTCGAATATATCCATTGTATATAACATATGCATATTATACGTACTGAGAGAACGTATATATGTAATTGCTGATTTTCGTATTTCATGTCATTATCTCATCCTGTTTTTTTTTTACCAAACGATTCATCATTCGTTCATCATACGTTTACGCCATAAGTATAATATCGATTTTATGGAATTTGTTGAGTTTTATACCAACAAATATACAAGGTGGGTCACGGTCGATGGTACCTTGGACGTTTACGAAGAGCGGGACATAGGATCATTTTGAAAATTTGGTTTCTGAAGTAGTTGCTCATGGTCTATCGATCTAAAATATTTTCAGCAATGCAGCGTTGCCGCTTATACCAGAAAGTAGCAGCATCTTTGTTATTTCAAATAGGTCACCCTGTATATTACCGCATTTTTGAACTTGTCATTCTTTTTTGATTATTTTTGCCTTTTATTCCTCTATACCTATCTCTAACGGTTTTTGAGATATTGGTTATTTTCCATATTTTTTATTCAAAACATAGCTCGAATTGAATGTTTATTTCTGCGGTATTTGGATTCTTAGGAAGTTGCAATTTTGTGTTTAGTTCATCAAGATCATGTACATTGATTCTGTATAGAGAAGTTTGTTCTGCGTTATACAGGGTCGTTCAAAATTCATGATGTACAGAATGTACAGAAATAAACATTCAATTCGAGCTATGTTTTGGATAAAAAATATGGAAAATAACCAATATCTCAAAAACCGTCAGAGATAGGTATAGGGGAGTATGAGGCAGAAATAAGCAGAAAGAAATGTCAAGTTCAAAATTGCGGTAATATACAGGGTGACCCATTTGAAATAACAAAGATGCTGCTTTTTCCTGGTATAAGCGGCAAAGCTGCATTGCTGAAAATATTTTAAATCGATAGACCAAGAGCAACTACTTGAGAAACCAAATTTTCAGATTGATCCTATGTCCCGTTCTCCGTAAACGTCTAAGGTACCATCGACCGTGACCCACCCTGTATAATTATCTCTAGAACTTGTAGTATGATTACGTTTATTCTACGTTTCCAGTATATGTTTTCGATTTCGATGTAATTCGGATATTATCGGCCATTGCCACCATCGAAGCGTGGTAAAGGGTAAATCACTAGCATCGGCGTAGGTCTGGTCGACTCTGGTGTTCACTTTGTTGTATTTACCATTACACGTTACATGTATTTATGCTATTTCGTTTTTACTCACAAGTGAACTTTGAAATCAGATATTACCTAACAGTGTACTAGGTGTGGATTAATCTGAGCCATAAAATTTGATTAAGGTCAGTACAAATACATGATGTACCTATTTTGCAAGTAACTAGTGTGGCAGCTTCTTTACAAAATATATTTCGTAAGGGCGCTGTAACTGCTGCTCCGAAATTTTGTATTATCATCGGCCAATATGAACGTTATCGAAACTTACTCAGACGGATAGTTACGGTAACAGGTTATTTTTATTTTCAAACTGTTCCATTGTTACACCTACAAGATACAATAATAATACTAACGGCTGTATTATACTCACAAGATAGTACCATTACATCAGTACGAAAATACAATAATTGTAATATAAGTAAAAGTGAAAGTTTAATTCAGATGGATATGATGAATCACCACCAAATTGTTCTTTCTTGGTATCTTTTTTCTCCACGTGAATTTGAATTTGGATGTCTGCATGATTGTGTCAGCTACTTAGGCTTGAAACGACTACTCAATGAATAACTCCCGAGTATATAATACAGTTTTTTGTCTCCTTACTGATTTTTGAAATATATAGTATTGATGTTACCTATTTTGCTGTATACAGGGTCACTCACGGTCGATGGTAGGTTAGATTTTACGGAGAATATGACAGGATCATTTTGAAAATTTGGTTTCCTGTTCAATTCGTTGCTCTATCCATCTGAAATATTCCACTTATATTGAAACGTATCCAGAACTTTGATATTTTTCAAATAGTCATCCTATATAGTAATGTATTAAATTTTCATTTTTTTTATATAATGTTTCCCTATACCTTTATCCAGCGGTTTTCGAGAAATTTCTTCATTGCCTTATTTTTTGTGTAAATCACAGCTTCAATTATGTTTATTACTGCAGCATTTGGATTCACATGAGGTTGAAATGTTTGTATATCTGACCAATGTTCTGTGTGTTAGTTATGATAATAACGCAATTTCATCACTTGTTAAGTACTTTATTTCCCGAACATGTATCTTTAAAAAAAACGACACGTTGCTGTGATGCTGTGATGCCTCTGTGAGTACTGCCATAGGAATGCTCTAGTTCCTTCCAAAACATCAAGTGGTGATGACATTCAATTAGGCTGAAAGAGGCAGAAGACCTTTTGAAGGTACTTATATAATGAAAGTGGTTGAGGGTAGGTTTGAAGAATGTTTAGTAATTCTCTTCTCTAAAAGAATATTCTTGCAGAATCTGAAAGGTACACCTATAGAAGATGGGATGAGCAAGATCTCACAGATGAAGTTATCGAGGAATCTGTGAAGGACTGGTTAAAACTAGCTAAGGCCAGATACGGTTAGTCGTTAAATCGAAAACATGATTAAATTGTAGTATAAAGAAATGTATCATTTGCTCAATTATTGTTTTGTATTTCAAGGTGGCTTTTTGAGTGCTTACTCTATTTCTATCTTGGAAACTGCTCCAATTACGGGGTTGGTTAAATTATGAATAAAATTCCTTCCATGAAGCTCTTTCAAAATGACTCTTATTGTCATGTGTGTAACTTTGTTTCAATATAACGGACCTCGTAACTTGTAGTCAATTCGGAAATGGTATAGTGTAAGCACTCAAAAAAACACTCAAAATTTAGGCCTTTTGCGTTTTTGTTTGGAGACCAATTTTTTTTTTTTGTAAATCAGGTTTAGTTGAGTTATAAGTTTACTATTGAATAAGAAATATAAGAAGTATGTGTTCATAACATTCTTATCGTTTTCGATAGCCTTAGTGAGCTCAAAAGAGCTCAGCTTATGAAAAATCAGAATAAATGGTCCTGGCACCGAATATTGAAGCTTAATGAAAAACGTTCATTATAAACGTGAACATTTTTTGGAAATATACATTCATTTATTCCAGTTGTAACACATATTTCATCGGTATTTTTCAGTTTTTTAATAAATGTTTTCCGTGAAGGTGCAAATATGTTGATTGGATACGTTTTATCAATTTCATTTGAAATAAGTATTTCATCAGTGTTTTATTGTTGTTGAAAAGACGTTTTTTGTAAATAAACGTATATACTCTACTTCAAATAAACGTTTAGTTGGAGGACATTTTTGCCTATTATAAACGTTCAAAGTTACCATATATATGCACGTATGGTTCTGTAAAAAAACGTTTATCAAACAGAATTGTGTTACTTGGGGTATAACAAAGTATAAGTGGATAAAAAGGGTTCAAAATAGAGCAAGAGAAGAAGGCAAACTGAGTTGAAAATGCTTGATTTACTAACCAACATAACCTAACCTGACTAACCTTGCGGATACAGAATAACCATACAAAATTGTTAGCGATTCAACGACTATTCATCAATATTGTTAATAACACCAGCATTGGTCGGAGAGCTTATGCCGTGCATTTCAGTGTATATTAGTCGTTGGCAGCTATTCCTCAACCTGGGTGCAAACAAGGTTGCCAAGATGTATTCAGTTGAATTATGCAGATTATTTCTTTAAATTTTTTTCCGTTAACCAGCTGTTAGCCCCTCACGAACTGCAGCGCTCAGAAGTCGAAATTTGTGCGAGCCAAGGATTAACGAGGTGTAACTTTTTACGTGCTATTCCAAGCACTTCCTAGGGTCATTAGAAAAAATTCTGCAGTCGCTAAGGTTTGAACCTTCGACCATTATTTTAGAAAGTTCATTGTACGCAATACGTTCATTTCCATCAAGTGATTGTTAAAAAAGAAATCAGAACCCAGGTAGCACATCATATCGGCTGAATCTTGGTTCCATATTGGGCCAATATAGATATATTGCAAATGAAAAATCAATATTGGTCCAATATGGGTGAATATTCAAAAAACAATATTATATTCATAATATTGGTGGAATATTGGTTGAACTAGTTTTGAATGTAGATTATCACACGAAATATTGGGTCAATATTGATTGAATAATTTCTACCAATATCGATAATACAATATTGATTATATATTGTTTTCCACATCTAGAATAAATATTGCAATCCAAATATTCCAGTCATATCGATTATAAGGGAAAAAAACTATATTGTATTTCCAAGTTTGTTGGAATATTGGTTGAATATCATTTCCACTTTATTTGACAAATTGTAATAACTCATATTGAGTCAATATTGGTTGAATGATATTTACCAATATAGATAAAACAATATTGTCTTCACATCGTTTTTAACATCTAGAATAAATATCGCAATCCCAATATTCCCCTAATATCGATTCTAGGCATACAAACTATATTGTATCTCCAAGTGTGATTAAACATTGGTTGAATATCATTTCGCCAATATTCAACAAATCTTATTAATTAATATTGGGTCAATATTGGTTCAATAATATTTATCGATATCGTTAAAACAATATTGTTTTCATATTGTTTCCCACATCTAGATTGAGATGAAATTTGAATATTGGCCGAATATTCAATGAAACATATTGAAATTATATCATGATCAAACCTGGATAAAAATCCGCTAGGTGGCTCTACATATAGAACGTCTTTTAAAACCTACGAAAGTATATTAAATACTTCCGTAACTTGTTTTCAAGACAGCTCACTCAGTGGTTATGGCGATCAAAAGGCAGACTGTGGTGTCACCTTCATCAACTAAAAGACCTTTAGTAATTTGCCAAGGTATATTGACATCCACCAATATATCCAAATGATATTGTACCAATACCGATAAATATTTTGAGGCCATTACTGCTTCAAGAATATTTCATCAAAACTATTTTTAAAATATTCAAACAATATTCGACCAATATCGCAAAATGTTCACATTTTACTTCTCGACAATATAACTTTTGAATATTGTGCCAATATTGTCAGAATATTGTATCAGCGATATTGTAACAATATCGCCGAACATTTTGAGGCCAATATTACTTCAAGAATATTTCGCCAATATTATTCAAGTAATATTGGACCAATATCGCCGAATGTTCACATTTTTTTTCTGGCCATTATTGCATTTCAAATATTTCGCCAATATGTTTACAATATTGTACCTATATTTTACCAATATAGGTGTGCTACTTGGGAAATATTGGAAGGATCGGAGTCTATCCACTATCAGTTGATATCAGCTGGGACCATTAGGTACATACTAGAAAGAAAGAACAAGTTGAAAATTTCTCAACTCAGACTGAAGGCACTTGTAAATATGTATCCCATTTTAGGTAGGAATTTGAAATTTTCTGGAATTTCTAAAAATAATTCAATTTATATTATTATTAACACAGTGTACCCACCGAGGAAGATCTGTCAGATTCTCGAATACTCGTGTTTTTGAATTTAAGTAAGAAACATACACGTCTTTATATATCGTTTCCCTAAGTTTATCGTTTATCCAAAACCAAAACAATTTTATACCCTGAGAAAATGACAACACGGTAATTCGCATTTCAAGCTCATACTGTTTGTTCAAAAACGTAACCTGACACCGAACAACTAAACCCTCACAGGATATTGGACTGTATTTTGTCAGAATGATCACTCAAAACCAAGTGTTCATGACTGATCATTTGACCACTGGGACGCAAACCAAGTTGTTGGTATATTTTTTAGCTGCCGTTATTACATGTGTTTAGTTGTAGACGTAATCTACTTATTCCTATAACCGAATTATTTAGAGTCAGCAGCAACAGCGTATCAGCAAAACTTATTTTGCGATCTTCACTAAACGTTGTTTTTCTTACACCACCTCAAATCCTGCACCAGACTCGATACCGCGGCATGTTTGCTGTAATTGTAAGAAAGGCTGCCAAAGCAATTGTGACTGCAGGATGGCAGACCTTCATTGATTCCCGATCTGCACATCTTCGTGCCAAGAGCTTTGTGATAGTCAAGCTCCCGGAAGACAACAATGACGCAAATGACGTAAACAAACTGAAGAAATGTTCCCACTCAATCTATCAATAACTCATCTCTCCTTGTATGTTTTTTCTCACCACCTTTTTCTGTTCCAGATGCTGACGACAGAACAAGCCAAACCAGTGCCGGGAGCCGCCACCTTCGTAAAAACTCAGGTAAACGACAACGGCTCTTAAAATTTTTACTCATACGGTTATGTGAAATATAAGGAGGCGTAGAAGGGCCACGAGCAATTTGTTTTTGGAATTCCGACGTTGAACTCGGACCCCCAACTTTAATTTCGGACCCCCGACTTTATTCTCGGTCCCCCGACTTTAATTTTGGACCCCTGACTTTAATATCGGACCCCCGACTTTAGTAACGGGGGTCCGACTATAATTTCAGACCTCCGACTTCAATTTCGGACTCCCAACTTTAATCTCGTACTCCCGACTTTAATCTCGGACCACCGACTTTAAAGTCCAACCCCCGACTTTAAAGTCGGTCCCCCGACTTTAATCTCGGACCCCCCACCTTAATCTCGGACCCCCGACTTTAATCTCAGACCCCCGACTTTAATCTCGTACCCCTGACTTTAATCTCGGAGGTCCGATTTTAATCACAGACCTCCGACTTTAATCTCGAACCCCCGACTTTAATCTCGGGGGTCCGATTTCAATTTCGGTCCCCCAACTTTAATCTCGGACCCCCCCCTCCGATTTTAATCTCTGACCTCCACTTTAATCTCGGACCCCCAACTATAATTTCGGGATTCGACTGTGCTCTTAGATCATACAATTTTTACCAAGGAATCTCTTCATAAAGCTATATAGACACAAAATGAAACGGTTTTTCTCTTTCACTATTGTTTAAAAGGAAAAGGTATCTTGATTTTATTGAAAATATGAACAGGATGTTCATAAAATCAGATGTGGAATCATCTGTGACTGAAAGACAAATTTCAGTCGCTATTTTCCATCGTTCAAGATAACCTCTTGGACGGTTGTCATATTGAAAATTTAAACAAACATTACTCCTCTGGAAAGAACATTCGATAAAAATTAAGTTATTTTTTGTATAATATCTAACAAAAAACAACTACTTCCCTAGCAAAAGCCAAGCTGGACATTGAACTACATGTGATACTTAAATATTGTATTATAATAATAACAGGTGCCCTCTACCTTTGGGTACACATTCTTCGAGTGTTTATGAGAAAGTATCATTATTATAACTTGAAAGAATAAATTTTATTTAATTTTTATTTTGTGGTATCTAACAGAAAACGCTACTTCCCTAGCTAAGGCCACGCTGGACATTGCACTACATCTGTTAGATATTGTGAAAAGAACCTATATTGCAAATTTTCTTTTTCAGATTTTTTCTTTCGAATTATATATGGTATTTTCAGAATATCTATCAGATGTAGTTCAATGTCCAGCGTGGCTTTTGCAGGGGAAGTAGTTGTTTTCTGTTAGATATTACAAAAAAACAGCTTTATTTTTATCGTAGGTTTTTTAACATTTCCAGAGGAGTCATTTTATTTCAATTTTCAGTTCAGGATGTTTCCCCTTTTCGATAATGTATCTATTATTGCATGGTGCAAATAATGTTGAATTTGGTGTATCTAATTAATATATCTTTTTGTACATCAGACTTGGGGGGCGCTTTAATATTTCAAAATTAAAACTTTTGTAGCGTTTCAATACATGGGACATTCATTCTTTGCTTAATTTCTGAACCATTTCACTACTGGTAAAACTTTTTTTTTGTTAATTCCGTCATTATTGAAGGCCCCTAAAGATGAAATGATTAAAATTCGAAACGTCGCGACGGCGTCGATCAGAAAATATTAGTCCCAACAAACTATCTGAACACATCAATGTAACTTTTCTTCTACAGACTGAGATCCAGAGCCAGATATATACAGGGTGATTTAGAATGAGAACAACAATCTCCGTGTGCTGATTCTTTATACAGGGCAATTCAAATTCGACCGCCACCATTGGGATCTCCTAAACTACAGGAGATACGTCGAAGCTTAAATTAGGGCAAAGTTGCGTATTCTGGTGCTTAACAAAATACTGTTTTGAAACTTGGAAAATTCCGAGTATTTCCGGAAATATCGGCAAAAAACTGAAAATCGGAATTTTCGTTTTTTTCTATCGTTATTTGACAACATAGCTCAAAACCTAATTTACATTTTCATTGATACTTTTCTTCAGCTACACGTTTTCATGTTCAAATTTACAATCCGACCTTTCGTCTTCTGGCATTCATCATCAACTTTTTTTTCTGTTATGGGCGCCATATTGTTTTTTTATACAGAAAAATAGTGATTCTCATTCTGATTTCACTGATATATAATTTGTTATGATTTGCACTTCTGAAACCACAGATATTAATAAAATACAACTTCATCTGAGATGGTCATGACTCCATCGAAAAATTTTGTTTAATAAACACTAGTTGTCAGAACTCATTAAACATCATAAGTTTGCACAAATACTTCGGTCGAAATGTCCTCATTCTCAAATGAAGAAAAACGAGATATGTTGAAACTTTATTATAAATTTGATAGGAATAGTACGAAAAGAACACAAATTCATTTTGAATTATATCCGGAAAGACAACAGCCGGATAGAACATTATTCGGAATTTTGGGCAAACACTTGGCTGAGTACGGTGCGTTTCAAAAATCAAGAATAAAATCATGAGCTTGTAACAAAAAGTATTACAACAAGTGTTCGAAATGATGGCCTTCCTCTTGAATACATAACCGAGCTCGTCGTTTCAAATTAAGAACAGCCCTAACAATATCCCTTCTTCTGATATACCTGAATTGCGTGATGATATTGTCTCTAAGTTCATCTACTGTGTCATATTCTTGCTCTCCATAGATTATGTTCTTTAAAGTGACCCACAAGAAAGTATCCAAAACTGTAAGGTCAGGTGACCTTGCCGGCCACCTCACTGGTCCAGAATTTCCTAACCACCTATTAGGAAATCTTTGGTGTAAATATTCGCAAACTGCTCTTTTATTGTGTGGAGGAGCCCCGTCATGCAGAAACCAGCAGCTGTTATAATTAACAAGGGGAAACGTATCCATATATTCTTCAAATTCGTTTCATGAGAACCGAAGATAGGTTTCCCCGTTCAAAGTATTAGAGAAGAAATGAGGTCGAAGTATTCGGTCGTCATAAATTTCAGCCCACACATTCAAACGAAACCGAACTTGTGGTCTGACTTCTCTGAAGTGTCGTGGATTATTTCACTCCAAATGTGCTAAATATTTCTATTAGAAACACCACAGTTCGAAAAAGTACTTTCATCGGTCCAAATAATGTTTTTCAAGAAGTTTGTAGGGTCTACCCTATTCGAGAGCCAGCTACAAAATTCCATCCTTCTCTCAGGATCACCTGGATGTAATTTTTGTGAAATATGTATCTTATAACATTTCAAACCACTTTTTTTAATTTTCTCCAAACGCTCGTCTGTGGCACATGCATTTCTGCCGAGACTTGATGTGTTGATTTGGAAGGATCTGCATTTATCTAAAAAGTACCAAAAATAATTATACTTCTTCGAATATGGAATGAACAATTATTTTACCTCGGCTAATAAGTTACGTCTAATATTTTGTTCCATTCTGCTTCCATATTTCATTCTTGGTTATTGAAACGCACCGTACTCAGCCAAGTGTTTGTCCAAAATTCCGAATAATGTTCTATCCGGATGTTGTCTTTCCGGATTTAATTCAAATTAAATTTGTACTGTTTTCGTAATATTCCTATCAAATTTATAATAAAGTTTCAACATATCTCGTTTTTCTTCATTTGAGAATGAGGACATTTCGACTGAAGTATTTGTGCAAACTTATGATGTTTAATGAGTTCTGACAACTAGTGTTTATTAAACAAAATTTTTCGATGGAGTCATGACCATCTCAGATGAAGTTGTTTTTTTAATATCTGTGGTTTCAGAACTGCAAATCATAACAAATTATACCTCAATGAAATCAGAATGAGAATCACTATTTTTCTGTATAAAAAACAATATGGCGCACATAACAGAAAAAAAAGTTGATGATGAATGCCAGATGACCAAACGTCGGATAGTAAATCTGAACATGAAAACGTGTAGCTGAAGAAAAGTATCAATGAAAATGTACTTTTGGTTTTGAGCTATGTTGTCAAATAACGATAGAAAAAAATAAATCGAAAATTCCGATTTTCTTTTTTTTCCCGATATTTCCGGAAAATACTCGGAATTTTCCAAGTTTCAAAACAGCATTTTGTTAAGCACCAGAATAAGCAACTTTGCCCCAATTTAGGCTTCGACGTATCTCCTGTACTTTAGGAGATCCCAATGGTGGGGTCGAATTTGAATTGCCCTGTATAAACATAATATGATATTTGTTGTTGTTTATTCAAAATTTGTTATTTCATTCAATCGGCTGCACCTTTACGAGCAACCCTCATAAGTCTCCGGGAAACTTGTGTGAGCTAGGAGAGACCAGGCACTCAAGTTTTAACATGTGATTCCGTTATAGTTGACATGAAAACTTTGGACCACCACTACCACAATAAACAGATGTTTTGATTCGCTTTTCGACTGAAATCCCGAAATTAAAGTCGGACCCCCGACTTTAATCTCAGACCCCCAACTTCAATCTCGGCCCCCGACTTTAATTTCGGGGGTCCGAGATTAAAGTCGGGGGTCCGAGATTAAAGTCGGACCCCCAAGATTAAAGTCGGGGGTCCGAGATTAAATTCGGGGGTCCGAGATTAAAATCGGGGGTCCGAGATTAAAGTCAAGATTCAAAAAAACAAAATTATCGTGGCCCTTCTACGCCTTCGTAGAAATATTTTCATGTGTGATATTGTTTTGACATTTTTTGTTGGAATTTCAACTCCTGAAACACTTCTGCGAACTTCATCTTGAATGCCAAAAAATCCATACAACTTTACCCATGGCGCAACATAAAATAGGTATCTACCGTGTAATAATGATGAGATATGAGACAAATTACTTCCGAGTAATATGTGACGCCAAACATTTTCTTTTTGAAAAATATATGAACACTTCGTAAAACATTTCTTTACGCAGAGTTGGTGATTTTACGCACAGGTGGTCACTTTACGCATAGTGAACAGTGCGTTAAACCTTTTATATTTTTTATGTTAAACACGGAGAAAATGTATGTATTTCGCCCTAGTCCTCAGGACTACCACTGTTGTCATTCTTACCAAAATTTCTTGGAGTTTCCAATATGTTTTCTCTATACTTTTCTCAGTGAATGAAAAGAGGGGCTGAAAGTAGCAGGGTTGAAATTGAGAGGTTAGTGTGCGTACTTATCTGTAGATATCCTGTAGGTATCCTCATCAATTCAATTCAATTCTCAATCACGTTTATTGTACAGGGTCCTGCAACTGCGCTACGGTGGACCATAGCTTCTAAACGGCGCAACTTAAAAATTTCTTTCGAATGCAAGCATGTTTACTTCTTGAGAAGTATGCAAGGTGACCCAGAAAATTTCACCAAACCAAACTTATGTTTTTTGTAATGGAACACCCTATATTTCATCACATGGTTGAATAAAGATTACTTTTACTATTAAAAAAATATAGGGTCAAGTATGTTCATCAACGTTATTTCCGGAGATATATCGATATTACTCCAATAAAACATAAGGTATTCAACACTATGTAACTCCTCATGGAAGAATAATTCTAAAAACTTTTGGGAGGCAAAATGACTCCGGTATGGTTTAGTTTCTGTAACACGACACACAGTTGAAATTTCATTACTTTTTGTGTACCGGATAGATAGAAACGCAAATTGAAAGATATCTTGGATTTTTCAATTGGAAATTTACGTTATTTTCAAGGTGAAGTAAATACCAAGTATGATACTTATATCATTCGAGTGGAAATTTTATGGCCTTTCCAATACTGAAATTAAATATATGGGTTTCCATTTGAAAAAAACAAGATATATTTCAATTTGCGTTTCGATCTATCCGGTACACAAAAGGTAATGAAATTTCAACTGTGTGTCATGTTACAGAAACAAGACCATATTGGAGTCATTTCGCCTTCCATAAGTTTTTGGAATTATTTTTCCACGAGGAGTTACAGAGTGTTGAATACCTTATGTTTTTTTAAGTAATATCGATATATCTCCGGAAATAACGTTGATGAACATACATGACCCTATATTTTTTTAATAATCAAAGTAATCTCTATTCAACCATGTGATGAAATATAGGGTGTTCCATTACAAAAAACATAAGTTTGGTTTGGTGCACTTTTCTGAGTAACCTTGTATACTTCCAAAGATACTCTCCCAAGAAGGAAAGATGCTTGCATTCGAAAGAAATTTACAAGTTGCGCCGTTTAGAAGCTATGGACCACCGGAGAGCAGTTGCAGGACCCTGCATACAAAGAAATACATTCTTATTACAAGACTTAGTTTAATTGTGTTTTAACTATGCTATAGTATGATTATATGATAAACAGTATGATAAGCAATAAAATAAGGAAGTTGTAACATGTGTTGCAGTTGTTAGCAATTAGATATTTACTAAAAAAGCAAAGAAGTTTGCAATACCAATATGTAGAGAATGTACGTACCTTCGTGCTTATACACGACTTTTATTATTGACTAGGCAAATTTTCATTCGTTCCTGGAAAATGCACGTCGTTTCAAGGCAGCAACAATATAGCTATATACTCTGAACATGGATGACAGCTCCCCAGAGTCTAGAAGAATAATGAGATCGTTCATGTTTCATATTTCTCGAAATAAATCTCCTCTTAGACATTGGTACAGAGGGCATTCGAAGAATATATGCTCAATTGATTCCTACTTAAGATTATTACAACCTGTGCATAGCTCATTACTTTCAATTATATTGGGTGTCTCAGAAGTTGCGCACCCCATTGTAGGGATCGAAAGAGAAATATGTTCTGAAACGAAAAGTCCTTAGCCATTTTTCAATCAGATGCATACATAATTATTTATTAATTAATGAAAGTGACCAATCAGGAGCGCGCGACAACAAATCGAATCCGCTGTCCACGGTTGGTCCGTCCCCACTCTCGGTCTACTACGTTAGAAGCCGGCAGCAGCTCAGGCGTCTCACTCTCTCGTCTCTTACTGCTTTTCCAATCACTTTTTATTCTTCTGTCGCGCGCTCCTGATTGGACACTCATTGATTAAGAATTAATTATCTATGCATCTGATTGAAAAAATGGCTGAGGACTTTTCGTCTCAGAATATTTTTCTCTTTTGATCCCTACAATGGGGCGCGCGACTTCTGGGACACCCAGTATAGCAAGATCCTACATTTGTGAATTTTAGGAAGACTTTACTGCAGGTTCTCAGTTGAGCAATGATTCGGGTAAGGTGGATAGGAGCACGGAAGCGCAGATACTTTGCGCCCGTCTCTGAAACTTTAAAAAAAGAGTACATGCATGGGAATGAAGATTGACTCAGCCGCGCAGTATCTGCAGCAATCAATTTTGCTTTAGATGATTTCAAAACCATTTTGATGATTTAGTTTGGATTATCGTTTCCATTGTTCAATAAATTCCAAAGATTCTCCTTGCACATCAGGATTGAGAAATAGCTTTTTATTTGCTTAATCCAGTTCAATCTTACATTTCCAGAATTTTTCAGATTTAGCAGACGAAAAAAACATAATTTGTGCAGTCGGGTCATGTCCATCTCGCATAAATTACGTAGCCAGGCCAATGCTGATTTTAATATGAGATGACTCAATTTTATTCTTCCTGCTTTTAGTCTCACGATATAATCTGGAGCGTTTTTCAATAAACAAAGAAGTTTCTTGAAAAAACATACTTGCACCCTTTCAATCAGCTCTTCATATATCAAGCCCCAAATTCCAACAGCATAAGAGATAGAGACAGCGATTCATATAGTTTCAATCTTGACTCCCATCAATTAATTTTCGAGTTAGCCATTAGATTCATTACAGCCCCTAATGCTTGCTTTGACTTGAGAAGAGTATTCTTAGCCATTCCCAAAAAGCAGCAAGAAGAAGAAAACTTTACTCCAAGGTATGAGTAAGTTTTAGCAGTGTCAAGGCGATTTTCCTGATAGTAAAAATTGTAGTTGTTCTGAGAGTAGCGATAACCTCCTTTACTGAATATTAGTATTTTGGTTTTGTCACAGTTCACTATTAGCCTATTTTCAAGGCAGTCATCCTCCATAATCTTCAATTTTCGATTCAAATCGACAATTGAATTTCGTTTCTGCCATCAATACACAATCCTTGTGAGCCTTTGGGACAGAAGTATCGCTCCTTATCGGGAATAAACAATGAAAATAAAATTGGGCTAAGTGGTTCTCCTTGTAAGACCCGCTCGCAGATTTCATATTTTTCACTACATTCATAATTTACCTTGACTGTTGTTGTTGCATTATCATACAGATTCTTTATGATACGTATCATTTTGCCGCTGATCAACGTATATAATTTGTACCATAAGTTTGTGATTGATAGAGTCAAAGGCTCTCCTGAAGTCAACAAAGGCTGTAAAACTTTTCTCCCTTTGAGCCTGAGATGAATTTGTATCACTGATAATAGGGTGAAAATATTGTCATTGCAGCATCTGCACCTCCTGAAACCAGCCTGAGACTCCGGGGGGACTTTGTGGCTGTCGCAATACGCTGCCAACCCTTCCAGCAATATGATGGAAAATACCTTTCCCATAGTAATAACCCTAGAGCGGGCGCGTGAAAACATTGGGATTCAGAAGGCGCGCCGGTCTCGTAGACCGAAATCATAAAAGCTGGGATTTCTGTTGTGTTCATACGCTGGGTAGAAGAAATTGAACAAATAATGTTTTTATATCAATACTCACTTTATTAGTGTATGATAATGAACACATTTCAGAATACTAGAAATACTTTAAAGTATAAACTTAACAAAAACTATTTTTTATATATATATTACATTAAAAAAACGTTTACATAAGTGATTAAGATACATCTAAGTAAACTATAAACCTAATTTCAGTCATTTCCAGAACATTCCTCACAAATAACTCCGATATGTACTAAACATAAAAACTTGAAACATTTACGGCAGTAAAACCGGGTTTTCCTGCTTTTCTTTGTACTGCATAACCTACACCTTCCAGTTTGACCTTCTGGTGGAGTGCCAGAATATCCCGGGCAGTATTTGTTCCAGAAATTTCTTGCATTCTATCCCTCAAGGTTCTTGGAATATTGTGAATTGTCGCTCTGACACCTGAGTGCGGACGGATTAGGTCCATAGCCAGACGTTGCAAAAACTTACGTCTTTTGAGATTTGGATTGGGAGAATTTGAGCAGTAAACTACGAATGAATTTATTCCAGCCACGTTGAGAACAGAATAAAATACAACCATGGGCCATCTCCTAGTGTTGCGAGCAACATTATAATTTGCGCCTAATCTATCGACAGTGTCCACGCCGCCCTTTGTTGCGTTGTAATCCAGTATAATTTCAGGTTTTCCAGATTGTATATCTATGTTGTCATCGTGATGTAGCGAAGAAATTAGTACAACATTTTTCTTTTTTTTGGGGATATAGGACACAATGGTGCTATTTTTCGTGAATCCAAACATGCTTGCTCCGACTGGATGAGTTGGCTTAGAAAATTCAAGGGGGAGCTCTCCTTTATTTTTCCGCATTGTTCCTATTACTGTGAGTTTGAAATTTTTTAGTAATGTGTCAACAAGGGGTACACTCGTAAACCAGTTATCCATTGTGATATTTCTTCCAGACCCTTTTATTACGTCACAAAGTCTCAATACTACATCACCCGGGCTGTTGCTAACTGCGTATGGCCCGGCCGGCTGTTGTCCAACGTATGCTTCCAAATTGCTAGTGTAAAAGGTTTTGGCATATGAGAGAGCAAAAATTTTAATTCCGTAGCGGTTAGGTTTGGTAGGAATGTATTGCCTAAAATTATATTTACCTCGGAAACCTTCTAATTTCTCATCAATTGTGACGTATTCAGATGAACTGTATCCGTCCTTACTCTTAGTAACGAACAAATCGAAAAAATTACGGATAGGTGCTAATTTATCGATAGCTGCTCTTCCTTCTCTGGTATCCTTATCATCAAATCTCAGGCAGCGAAGTAAGAAGAGAAATCGTTTTATTGACATTCCCAATATAAATATCTCAATCCCAGAGCCATCTGATTTCCATAATTCTTCAACGTTCAAACGGCTTGATTTCATAACTCCGGCATATAACAGTAGACCTAAAAGTGCTCGCATTTCAATAGCATCTGTTGGTCTTGCGTCTCTATACCTAGCAAACTTGGATGATACAGATTGAATGTATAAGTTTGTATTTTCGACCAAAATTTCTATCATAGCATCATCTACGAAAAATTGAAAGATATCTTTCGGTGATTGCAAACAACGTGTAGGCAATTTAGATATCGGAAGACGTTTTACTATATTCTCACTTCTAGTTCTTACATTTTTAGGTGGAACATGTTTCATCCATCTTTTTTTTATCTTTTCCCAAAAATGAGGCAGTATTAGCAACAATAGCATTATCTTCCTCTTCCATTACACAATCTGATATTTCTTGTTCCGTTTCGCTTCCACCGTCCCTCTCCTCCACCATGTCAATTTCGCCCTCCGAATCATCGTCAGAGTCGTGACTTTCCCCTTCGTCATCTGTCGGTACCATATCCATCAAATATCTAAGTCGTGCTTGATCACGCTCGTAGTCCATGCCTGAAAATTGTATTCATTAGTATACAAATATTGGCACTGACAAAAAAAATAGAGAGAAATTCATTCAGCTACCCAGTTTTGATACAATTTTATTCTTCATACTTCATATATTTTGTAATTTATCAAACACATTCCAAAAACTGTCATACCTGACCAAAAAACCATGTAAACAATGAAGAAACACTTACCTTTGCCTTCACGTAATCTCAGAATTTCACTGGGAAAAAGTGTACGCCAGTAGGCGCATCCGTCTCTCAGACCGAATTTGGCTATAAAACGGGAACAACCGGCCGTTTCGGAGGATGAATTGGCACTGACACGTAGTTTACCGCTACATGAAGGTACACAGTGGTGATGGTGCTAGATTTACGCATGCGTATAATATACAGGTTTGAATATTTTGTCGGTCTCCCAGACATAACGCGCCCGCTGTAGGGTTAAGAAAAGCAATGCCACGATAATTCGCAGGGTCGTCTTTGGGCCCTTTTTTAAGTAACATAATAAAAGGTATCCTCATCCCAAGATATCATTCCATGAAATTTTCCTCCACCTCTTTTATGTTGAGTAATTTCATATTTCATCTAAACCCAGCCGGTGGAAGATTAATTTCCTGGCTGGCTCGCGCGACACCTATCCACTCTCGACGATCTCATCCGAAAACCACCTTTCATCAATTCCTTTCTCTGCGCGAAAGTCAGCCGGGCTCATTTGTTTCTAGCTGATTTGTCTGGTTTTCATCGCGCCTAGTCGATGCCCGCGGCTGGAAAAACACTGCGGTGACACCTCCAAGTGACATCCAATTTCCACCGCGTCATCGCTCCTCATTCTCTCCTGACAAAAGACCCTTCGGCATCGCCGGCACGTGGGCGACGTGAGGGGAGGTGGACAGGAGTTGAAGAACTAGCAGGAATAATATGAGCATCGTCATATACCGGAAGAAAAGTTCCCATGAATTCGTCGAAAGGAAAAATGACGTTTAATAACGACAGGAAATTATAACGTGTTTTCTTTGTTGAATCAACTATTTGCTTCAGTTACGCATATACAGGGTGATTCAAATTAAGTCGGCACCATTGCCACCTCCGTTATTATTGATGCTATAGGAATTGGATTAAGGGCGAGTCTTTTCGGTTCCAGTTAAACTCCAGAATAATTAAGTAATGGTAAGGATGTAATCCTGCAAACGTCATTTGAAGAATGCCATTCACTATCTAAACTATTACTTAGTTATCTGAAGTTTAACTGGAACTGAAAAGACTGGTCCTTAATGGACGAAGAAGTGGCAACTTTAATGGCCTTCTCGATGCTGAAGACAAATAAACTTTGATATCAAAATTCTTCATAAAATGATATATTTCAAATGGAACACCCTATATTTCATCATGCATTTCGATTCATAACTACATTCTCAACAACAAAGTTCAAATATGAAGTAAATGTTCAAATACATCGCCTTCTTCTTGAACACATATTTGTCTTGACACTACGTGTTGCATTCAACACAGTTCGGCCATCAATTCTACCAAATATATTTTCAGTATAATTTTTCAATTAATTTACATCAATATGTTTTAGTTTGTTCACCTCGTTTTTCAGAAATCCCAAAAAACAAAAATCTAGGCGTGTCATTTATTTTTAAAACAAACCACATCAATCATTGATACTAAATCGTCTTTGCTGATTGCGGGGATAGACTAGAAATCACACCAATAATGAACATTATTTCTTTTATACATCCCACGATTATATATAATATTTCTATAGAAGTTTAGATCTTGTCTGCATTTATTCATAAATCACCGACAACACCACAATAACCTCTTAGGATCACTAAGTTCTAGTGATCGCACTGGCCCTAACTTATGAGGAGGCATCTTGTGTTTTTTTTCAGAATTTGTTGTATAACAGACAGTGGAACAGCTATTTCATCAGATAAGTCTCTAATGGAATTATTTGGAAAAACCTCAAAATAGACTGAACCGTCAATTTATGTATCTTCAGATATTACAGAAGGTTTTTTAGTTCTCCTCTTTTCAGAAACTTTTAAATTGTTCCTGAATCGTCGATGAAGCACAGAAAAAAAAACGCCTGCTTGAAAAACACTGCGGTGACATCCAATTTCCACCGCGTCATCGCTCCTCAGTCTGTCCTGACAAAAGACCCTACGGCATCGCCGGCACGTGGGTGACGCGTGGGGGGTGGGGGGGGGAAGGAGTACCTATGAGTTGAAGAACTAGCGGAAATAATATGAGCATCGTCATATACCGGAAGAAAAGTTCTAATGAATTCGTCGACAGGAAATATTAACTAATCAGGGTATATCGAAATTTTTATTCATATTTTACATGCATTTTACCACTATTTGCCTTCTGCATTTATTTCATAATGTTCAAACACTAATAATACCTATATGTTATCACAATGTTGCTTCTTCGAGAGTGTATTCACTGATAATCCATCCAACTATTTCTCAATTGCGTCCCCATTGCATAATACTACCAGGTATATCCATTTTACATTTAAGTCATCATGTTTTGGTAACGTCATATTTCACGTTATCCCAAGGTTATTAATTGTCATTCGTGATTTAGTTGTTTACTTTTGGAACTCTGTCAACACTTTTCATTCCACGTCTGGGGTGTGCGCACTAAGCGAAGTACGCCATAGACTTGTGGTTGTTGTGACTTCTTTCTGCATTCAGTTGGAGTAGCACGGAGTGACTTTTGTTGGTTTCATAACTGAAGATGCGAAATGGATTATGCCATGCAGTATTACTTAGGCGTGTTTCATTTGAGGATAGGGCTTCATAATATTTTTCTAGCTTGTGGCAAAAGAATAATAAGTTGAGAGTGTAATACTCTTCGAGAAGTGTACTTGGCAACAATGCACATGGATTTGACATTTTGATCTAAAGTTTGAGAAGAAGAAGATTAATTCGTTTTGACTGTCGTCTGTGACCAGTGTGCTGGGCTTTCCACTTTTGACATGATTGGTGACTGAGTTGTAAGAATTTGATTTCTATTTGAATCGTCCGTAAAGGGATTATATCTTGCAACTGCTAAAAGGTTTCAGTTTTCGTTTAGTCGATTGAATTGCTATGTATGCATATTTCTGAACCTTACCTCTCGGGGGATTATATAAACCAATTATTTCTGGTAAGTCTCGCACATGGTATTCTTCTATCATTTGGCAATTCTTCATGTATTTTAGGATCTGATTTGTTAGGCCTTTTGGGTACTTGACCCTATGTGCCGTTGTTAACCCTTTGACCAGGATATTTTCATCTGACATCTGAAAGAGCCTACCGAAAGCATCTTCCACTGTGGGAGCACCTAGGCCTGTTCTGGACAGAGGTAGTTATTAGGTCATCCAAGTTGTTGAACAAAGTGTCAAGTTCTTGTTGCATTTCAGGGTTTATGTATAGGGCACTATTATAGTTCCGTCCCACTATATTTCTTTCCTTCCTGGAGGAAGTTACTGGACTCCGTAGATGTATGGTATGTCTTCCTTGTGGTCATCTTCCACCTACTATAGCCATTGACTAGGGCCTTCAGGGAATGCTAGAGTGACTGTCGAGGAAGCAACATTGCAGTCTACATCAGCTGTGTGGTAGCAGCCTAGTTGAACCGACGTTGCACTCCAAGTACCAACTAATAGCACTAAGTATCCTACTGATATCCTCTTTAATTCTCAAAGTCTAAGGCTACTGTGTAAACGTTACAAGGTAAGGTGCACCATACTATTGCGGATTGGTTAAGACAAATTATTTTCTCCTACCCTACATCGGTAGATATATTTTGTATTGAATATTGGATACGTTTAACCTTGTCTACGTACTAGTGTCTGTATACATTCACCTTAAAGGTTGGTTAATGTTTGAACATATATTTGGTCACTGAACTGCACCTGTAGACCGATTGTAAGGTCAATTTTGATAATCAGTTATTTATATAGCTATTTAGTTTTTGTGTAAGAACGTGCCCGGACAGTCAGTTCACTATAATTTTGTTGTTTAATAATTATACTTCTTCAAACAGTAAGCTGTTCATCATTTAGAGTGTGGTAACTTTAATTTTTAGTACTATTCGTGTTATATGGGAATCAGTATAAATAATCTATAGGGTGAGCCTGCATCATATTTCTGGCGCCCATGTTCTTACATCTCATCACAATTTATTTTGTATGACCCACTCCCGTCTCCACTTGAGTTAGTCGCGAGCCACCCTGTCACTCTGACAGCTTCGTTGCCATTATAAAAGCTGAAAGCTAAGTAAAACCCGTGGCAAAATTGGCGCCCTAACGATTCCAGGGTAAAATAAGTATAATTATTAATTTTGAAATTGAGTCTTTCGAAAAAAAAATTTTCTTGTGTGTGTGTGTGTGTGTGGTTGTTCTATACGGGGTGACACAAAAAGAAAAATAATTTTCTTGAAAATAAAAGTCTTTGGATATTTTAAATTTTTTTTGAATTTCGGTCTTATACAGGGTGATACATTGTCAGTGACCATATATAATTTTTTTTTATTGTTTCACCTATAAAGGAGATTATTGCTCTTTGGAATATAACTATTTGACTCCTTGACACTAGTCAGTATTGGAGAATATTTTTTGAAAGGGGATTTTTTTTATGATCTATTGAACTTAGGAATATAATTCAAAAATGGAAGGGAAATTTCATGTAGAGCGTCTTGATAAAGAAAAGTTAGCGTATGAATTGGCTACTCGAGGAGTTTCTGATAAAAACACGGTGGCAGATATGAGAAAATGTTTGAGAGGTTATTTGAAGTTGGAAAAAAGTTCTGTAACTGTCAAGTATCCACCGTACCCTTTTTCATTTAAAGATGATTCTGATTATATTGAGTTGAAAATGGCAGACATGCAAATATTGATCTCTGAATTTGAAAGGGACGAGTCTGATCCAATTTTCTTAAAAATTAGTACAAAATTGCAACATTTGTTTATGAGAGCAGAGCGAGCAGTTGCAACTTCAGATCAGGAACATGTTAATAAGTCAAAATATTTAGTTGAACTTCTTAATTACCAATCTCAACTGAAATCACGAGTTAGGAAATATAAAAGGTTGTCGCAACAAAATCACTCGCCTCTAGAATTGAGTGTACTCATGTCTTCTACTGGCATTTCAAGTTCTTCGGAATCTGAGGACTCGGAGGATGACATAGCTGTTAATATGGTTAGTCAGTCAACTCCCTCAACTTCTTCAAATCATAACAAAGGTGTGCCTGTGTCAAAATGGAACTTGATTAAATTTGATGGTAATGTTTCTCGTTGCTCACTTAGTGCCTTCTTGGAAAATGTGGAGGAACTTTGCATTTCTCGAAATGTTACGGAAGCTCAGTTGTTTACTTCGGCCAGTGATCTTTTTACAGGACAAGCTCTTATTTGGTTTAGAGCAATTCGAGGAACAATTAATTCATGGCCACAGCTTGTGAAAGAGTTGCGCATTCAATTTTTACCTCCCAATTACAATGAAAAACTATTTCAGGAAGTGAAACAAAGAACACAAGGTCCTAATGAAACAATTGGAATGTATATTGCGGTTATGAGTAATATGTTCAACAGGCTAACAATACCAGTTCATGAAGAGGCACGTTTGAAAATTCTACTCAGAAATATTTCACCTTTTTATCAAAGCCAATTGGGGTTGATCAAAATCGATACTATAAAACATCTTTTAGAATTGGGACGTCAATTAGAAGCGCGCAAGGAGTCAATTGAATCTTTTGTTCCACCTCCAAAAAATAAAAATTCTCTAATGGAACCGGACTTGGCATATATTTATTCTGAAGGGATATCTACCTCAAGTCAGGTGGATGCCATACTTACATGTTGGAACTGTAATAATAAAGGACACACTTCAAAGCAATGTACCTCATCCGTTAGGACTAGATATTGTTTTAAATGTGGTCTTCTTAATTTTACAGTCAGGACGTGTCCCAAATGTAACGAGCGTTCGGGAAACCAATAAAGAAGTCCAAAGATAGCCGTAATGGTGCCTCCTTGTCCTACCCGGCGGATCTCTTTCTATCACATTAACAAAAGGTTATTCTCGATTATATTTTAGCTCATGCGCAGAACGATGAGCGACCCTATTTGTCTGTTTCGGTCTTTGATATAACTCTACTTGGGCTTCTTGATTCAGGTGCTTCAAATACAATAGTCGGTGGGCCTGGCTGGGAAGTTTTGAGGAAATTTAATCTTAAATTGAATGCTGATAATATAATTAATTGCCGAGTTGCCAATGGACAAACATGTTCAAGCATTGGTAGTGTAGACATTCCGATGAAATTGGAAAATCGTTTAAAAATTATTTCAGTTTTGATTATTCCGGCTTTACCTCATGCTTTAATTTTGGGCATTGACTTTTGGAAAAAGTTAGAGATTATTCCTGATCTTCGAAGGGGAGAGTGGGTTTTTGCGAATAATCCTCAAGTTTCTAGCGACTCGATTGCCTTACAATCTGAGGACCAATTAACTGCTGAGCAATCCCAACTTTTAAATGAAGTTGTGCAATCGGCTTTTCTTGAGATGGGCGACGAACTGGGTTGTACAGATCTAGTCCATCATGTCATTAAAACTTCTTCCCCTCCTATTAAGCAGAGGTACTATCCAGTAAGTCCGATTATGCAAACTCATATTGACAGCGAATTAAATAAATTGCTTTCAGCAGGAATTGTCGAACGTTCAAATAGTCCTTGGTCTTCTCCTATTTTGTTGGTCAAAAAGAAGGATGATACTTATCGGTTTTGTGTGGACTATCGGAAATTGAATAAAGTTTCCGAACGAGATGCCTATCCTCTACCGTATATTTCTGCAACCTTAGACAAGCTTCGTGATGCTAAGTTTCTTTCTTCAATGGACATCAAATCAGCTTATTTTCAGGTACCTCTTGATGAGTCATCTTGTCCCTTGACGGCTTTTACTATTCCTAATCGAGGTTTATATCAATTTCGTCGTTTGCCCATGGGTCTTTCTAACAGTCCAGCTACTTTTCAACGTCTCGTCGACCGTATATTAGGTCCGGAGTTAGAACCACATGTTTTTGTCTACTTGGACGATATCATCATTGTCACCCAAACCTTCGAGAAACATATTGAAATATTGAAGGAAGTGTTTTTACGTTTGAAAAAGGCCAACCTGACAGTTTCTAAAGAAAAATGTCACTTTTGTCTGCCTGAACTTTTATATTTGGGTTACATTGTTGATGCCACGGGATTACGAGTAGATCCGGAAAAAGTTAGGGCAATTTTAGAAATTCCCAAGTGCATTTCGGAAGTTCGGCGCATTCTTGGCTTGGCTTCCTGGTATAGGCGATTTGTTCCAAATTTTTCAACCCTGACAGCTCCTCTTTGCGATTTGTTGCGCAAGAATAGAACCTTCAATTGGAGTTCGGAATGTAATAATGCTTTGAATAATTTGAAAGAATGTCTTATCAGTGCACCTGTACTATCGTGCCCGGATTTTTCTTTGCCGTTTGTCATTCAAGCGGACGCCTCTGGATTTGGGCTTGGAGCCGTGTTAACGCAGTCGACTCCTGATGGTGAGAAGGTGATATGTTATTTATCTCGTTCCCTTACTCGACTGGAACGTAATTACACCACTACCGAAAGAGAATGTTTGGCTGTTCTATGGGCCATTGAAAAGCTCCGACCCTACATTGAGGGGGGGCATTTTTCGGTCTTGACCGACCACGCCAGTTTATTGTGGTTAGACAAGCTACAATCTCCTTCTGGTCGTTTGGCCCGCTGGGCAATACGTCTCCAGCAATTCGACTATACCATTATCCATCGAAAAGGAAAAGAACATGTCGTACCAGACACTTTATCTCGAGCTGTCCCTATCATTGATGCTCTCGACTGCTGTCCTATCACAAACACCGATATTTCCATCGATAAAGTTGACAAATGGTATCAAAATATGATCGTGCGAATATCAAAATCACCACATAAATTTCCTTCTTGGCAACTTTTCCAAGGAAAACTTTTTAAAAATGTAACTCCTTGTGTCCCTGAACTGGCTACAGTTTCTGATCATTGGAGAGAAGTGGTACCTCGTTCTCTGAGAAAGTCGTTAATAGAGGAAACTCATTCCGTATTGCTTCATGTGGGAGTTTTCAAAACATTCAGCAAGCTGGCACAACAATTTTATTGGCCAAAGATGCGTTCTGATATAGCTTCATTCATTCGTCACTGCAAAACTTGTCAGTCCATCAAGCCTGAACAAAAACGCCCTCCGGGGTTGATGCTGTCAAAACAGGTATTTATATCTCGTCCTTTTGAAATCCTATCAGCGGATTTGGTCGGACCACTACCAAAGTCCCGTTCTGGAAATCAGTATATTTTTGTTGTGTCTGATTGTTTCAGTAAATTTCCCCTTTTATTTCCTCTTCGTACAGCCACGACTGCAGCTATTCTTAAAGTATTGGAAGCACATGTATTTTCAATTTTTGGCGCACCTAATTCCATCATCGTCGATAATGGATCACAATTCCGATCTAAAGAGTTTGTTAAATTTATGAACAGCTATAATATTAGAATCCAGTTTGTAGCTTTATATCATCCACAAGCCAATCCCTGTGAAAGAGTAAATAGGGTTATCAAAACTATGTTGCGATCATACCTGTCAGAAGATCAGAGAGGCTGGGATAGCCGCTTGAATCAAGTAGGATTGGCGATTCGTTCTTCGAAACATGAAGTGACTGGATTCTCTCCCAATTTTATAGTATTTGGTCGAGAATTACCGTTCAAGGGAGATAACGCCCCTCCAAAAGAGATAAATTTTGATCGATCAGGACTTTCTGTGGAACGTGAGCAAGTCTTCCAAAAATTATATGCTGATGTGAAAGTCAAGTTAGCTAAAGCTTACGAGCAAAATAGTAAGACCTATAATCTTAGACGTCGTGATGTTCAATATCATGTCAATCAGCTCGTTTGGAGACGAAATCATGTTTTGTCTAATGCAGCAAAATATTTCAGTGCCAAACTGGCACCGAAATTTGTAGGTCCTTTTCTGGTTTCGAAACGTGTATCTTCCTGGACCTATGAATTGAAAGATGATGCTGGTAACTATCGCGGTGTATGGCATGTGAAAGATCTTAAAGCTCATCCACCTGATGAGTAATCATAATGTCGCTCTTGGGAAAGTGGGGTGAAGGATGGTCATCCCTGGCGTATGCCTAAAGTAACTTGGACATGGTACGGTCCCCATCCAGTGGCTGGAAATACATTTGGTGTTTTTGTAGGTGTGAATGTATTTTCAGGTCCATGACAGTAACATATCTGTTTGATGTGTAGTTAATACTACAGGGAAGGCATTCATTATCGTTCATTGTCTTTGATGTCTCCTGTAGTGAAAACCGTATTTTAGTACCACCCCTTAGTGTTCTGTTGTGAGTGGCTGAAGGTGCATTAGGTTTCCTTGTTTAATAATGTATTTTCAGGCCCCTGACAGTAACATATCGGTTTTGTTTGAGGTAGAACTTCTAGAAGGATATTGGTTTTCTTTATCTTTAATGTCTTCTTGTGAGTACCCTCGGTGTAAGTGTATCCCTTGAGTATGCAATTGTGATTAGTTTGATTGATGTTCGTAATAGCTACGAGTTTGGTGTTGTCGATCTTTACGGGTTGTTGTTTTATTTATTTTTTGTATCTTTCTATCTGTCTAGGGTTGTAAACTTTTAATTTTGGGTTGACAGTACGTATTATTTATTGTTGGGATGGCAGCTCCTTAATGCTGGACGATCCTTGTGGTGGATTTGGCTTGGGGGGTCCGTTTGGCTGGTGGATTTCCAAGCTCATTCCCTTCGGGCATTATTCTGGCTATGACGCAAACCTTCCTTTTGGAAGGGCTAGCTAATTTTGCTGACGAACTCGCCATGTCTGATGTCCTGAGGGTTTTGAATGGATTTTTTTTTGGCAAAATCGATTCAACGGGTTGAATCCACTCCACATTGATCTGTGTTGGGATAGGAAACTTGGAGGAGGTTTTCTATTGGGGTTTTTAATCCTCTCATTCTTTTATAGAATGGTGCTAAGGTCTGCTGAGATACTAAACTTAGGCGGTTTGGTTATGCGTTTTAATGCCTTTCCCTTGTTTGTTTTGTAGGAGACTTGATTGTGTTGGGTGCGAGCACGGCTCAGTCCGGCAGCCTGACAGGTCTTATAGGATCCAGCGGAGGTTCCTCCGTGATCGAGACTGTCAAGCAGGCTCCATGGAAGGGTGAACTTTGGGGGGTGTCGTCAGGCTAGCGTGGAGGTCTAGGCCGGTCATCGTGTGAAGCTCGCCTAAGGGCGGTCGGGCGATGCTACTGGGCGATCCTGAGCTCCATGGATTCGTCGCAACTGGGGAATTTGCTCGCAGTGCCACAATTAGGAATATCTCCGAATTTTTTGGACGTTATGGTTTAACCATTTTCAGCTTGGTGGTGCTACATATCACCCCAATTGAAGTGGACAATTGGTTATCTTTCGATTTTCAAATATTTTTTTTATTTTTGTTTCCACGTGTGGGATTTCCTTTGGAGATCGTTTTGGCTGTTGGGTTTACTTCTGGGATGTCTGGAGCAGCGATGTGATCCAAAACACGAGACTTCTCCTGTCTTTATTGAGTTGTGCAATTTTGGATTTTGTGGAGTTTATTTCATCTGAACTCAACCACATTAGGTGTTCTGGATATTTTAGTTGTGAGACTGGGCAGCGGAGATGGTTCATGGACTGAATCCATACACAACAATTTGGCGACGATAACAAACCTAAGGCGATTTGTTGTCATGCATTTCAAGCCTTTTCCTTTGAGGACGTTTAAAATTTTTTTTGTAGTTATATATGTATGGTTTATTATGAGTATAGCCATTTTGTGTGAGCTAGGATAACAAACTTGAGGTGATTTGTTGTCATGCGTTTAAAGCCTTATTGTTATTTTTTTTGTTTCAATAGTCAATAATATATAAATATAATGGGTATTACTTTGAGAATTAACCGATTCCGAAGAGTAAATCTTTTCAGAGTATGTGCAGAGTATGTGAGTTATTTAGTTGATGCATGTGAGAAATACGAGGTATTATATCTGCCATAGTTTCAGTACGTTGTTAACATTAGTGTCTGTTGCACTAAAGCTTTCACATAAAATTTCCCGGTTTCGGTAAATTTCTTTTAAAGTAAGGGGAGAATTTGTAACGTTATTTTTTTTAATTATTAACTAATCAGGGTATATCGAAATTTTTAATCATATTTTACATGCATTTTACCACTATTTGCCTTCTGCATTTATTTCATAATGTTCAAACACTAATAATACCTATATGTTATCACAATGTTGCTTCTTCGAGAGTGTATTCACTGATAATCCATCCAACTATTTCTCAATTGCGTCCCCATTGCATAATACTACCAGGTATATCCATTTTACATTTAAGTCATCATGTTTTGGTAACGTCATATTTCACGTTATCCCAAGGTTATTAATTGTCATTCGTGATTTAGTTGTTTACTTTTGGAACTCTGTCAACACTTTTCATTCCACGTCTGGGGTGTGCGCACTAAGCGAAGTACGCCATAGACTTGTGGTTGTTGTGACTTCTTTCTGCATTCAGTTGGAGTAGCACGGAGTGACTTTTGTTGGTTTCATAACTGAAGATGCGAAATGGGTTATGCCATGCAGTATTACTTAGGCGTGTTTCATTTGAGGATAGGGCTTCATAATATTTTTCTAGCTTGTGGCAAAAGAATAATAAGTTGAGAGTGTAATACTCTTCGAGAAGTGTACTTGGCAACAATGCACATGGATTTGACATTTTGATCTAAAGTTTGAGAAGAAGAAGATTAATTCGTTTTGACTGTCGTCTGTGACCAGTGTGCTGGGCTTTCCACTTTTGACATGATTGGTGACTGAGTTGTAAGAATTTGATTTCTATTTGAATCGTCCGTAAAGGGATTATATCTTGCAACTGCTAAAAGGTTTCAGTTTTCGTTTAGTCGATTGAATTGCTGTGTATGCATATTTCTGAACCTTACCTCTCGGGGGATTATATAAACCAATTATTTCTGGTAAGTCTCGCACATGGTATTCTTCTATCATTTGGCAATTCTTCATGTATTTTAGGATCTGATTTGTTAGGCCTTTTGGGTACTTGACCCTATGTGCCGTTGTTAACCCTTTGACCAGGATATTTTCATCTGACATCTGAAAGAGCCTACCGAAAGCATCTTCCACTGTGGGAGCACCTAGGCCTGTTCTGGACAGAGGTAGTTATTAGGTCATCCAAGTTGTTGAACAAAGTGTCAAGTTCTTGTTGCATTTCAGGGTTTATGTATAGGGCACTATTATAGTTCCGTCCCACTATATTTCTTTCCTTCCTGGAGGAAGTTACTGGACTCCGTAGATGTATGGTATGTCTTCCTTGTGGTCATCTTCCACCTACTATAGCCATTGACTAGGGCCTTCAGGGAATGCTAGAGTGACTGTCGAGGAAGCAACATTGCAGTCTACATCAGCTGTGTGGTAGCAGCCTAGTTGAACCGACGTTGCACTCCAAGTACCAACTAATAGCACTAAGTATCCTACTGATATCCTTTTTAATTCTCAAAGTCTTAGGCTACTGTGTAAACGCTACAAGGTAAGGTGCACCATACTATTGCGGATTGGTTAAGACAAATTATTTTCTCCTACCCTACATCGGTATTTTGTATTGAATATTGGATACGTTTAACCTTGTCTACGTACTAGTGTCTGTATACTTTCACCTTAAAGGTTGGTTAATGTTTGAACATATATTTGGTCACTGAACTGCACCTGTAGACCGATTGTAAGGTCAATTTTGATAATCAGTTATTTATATAGCTATTTAGTTTTTGTGTAAGAACGTACCCGGACAGTCTATAATAATTTTGTTGTTTAATAATTATACTTCTTCAAACAGTAAGCTGTTTATCATTTAGAGTGTGGTAACTTTAATTTTTAATACTATTCGTGTTATATGGGAATCAGTATAAATAATCTATAGGGTGAGCCTGCATCATATTTCTGGCGCCCATGTTCTTACATCTCATCACAATTTATTTTGTATGACCCACTCCCGTCTCCACTTGAGTTAGTCGCGAGCCGCCCTGTCACTCTGACAGCTTCGTTGCCATTATAAAAGCTGAAAGCTAAGTAAAACCCGTGGCACAAACTATTTTTTTTTGCAAAGAGGATTTATTCTTTCAAGTTTCTAGATAATTTATTCAAATTTTTAAATTGATATTTGTTACTAAAAAAAATATTATATGTGGTACACTGTCGGGAGTTCCGGGAGTGGGAAATTTTATCTTGAAAATTTCCTCCTCATAAGAATCTCTTTTAAAAATTCCTTAAATGATAATTATTTTTGAGTTATTAACAAAAAATTAAATGCTACCTTTCTTTTATCTCAATTTGTTAATAACATGTCTGGAACTCACGCAGATGACACTTCTATTGCCTGATCTGGTGAATCACTAGCAAATCTGAACAACACATGTACTGAGGCCGCAAATTATATCAATAGTTATTCTCAAAAGAACAACCTTATATTAAATCAAAGCAAGACTGAATTAATCATGTTCTCCTTGAAGGATTTGAACAAAAGCCTTGTGATAAAATAACATGATGAATTTATTGAACAAAAACAAGTAGTAAAGTACTTGGGTGTCTTGATAGATTCTAAACTTTCATGGACGTATCACGTCGATAACGTTCTAAAAAGATTAGCGAGACATTGTTTTGTAATCTGGCAACTTCGATCAAGAATTGACCACATCCTTCTAAAATTGTACTACTATTCATACGTTTATTCAACCATGAATAATGGAATTCTAGCCTGGGGCAACAGTTCTAGGTCTAATGATGTAACATGATGTTCAAACCTATGATGTTTTCCTGTCGCCAGTTGTTTAAACAACTTGAGCTTTTAACGTTCCCTTCTCTCTTCATTTATAATTGTATTATATATATATATATATTTATATATATATATATATATATATATATATATATATATATATATATATATATCCCAGGGCGTCCGTACATTGACAAATTACTATCTTCCAAGCGTCCGTCTCCAACTGAGCGTCCGTATACGGACGCTCTGTTGATTTCCTGTAGAAAATGTTCTCAAATCTTCATAGTAGTTTACAGATTTGAAAATTTGCCGGACGCCGTCTTAATAGTGGAACCTCCATTTCTGTATACTTTTGTATATTATTAGTTCACCGGGTTTACCGCTAGCGGCGCAAAGAGCACCGTCTGTATATTTCTCGGAGTATGATTTACTTTTAGACTGCCGATTTCCAAGCGTTCTTCAATTTGTGGTAAATACGGCAACGCAGAAGAATTTCAATGAGCATTGTTTGAAAATCGTTATTTGCGGTATTCGTTAGTAATCGTGAATGATATTTGGTGTGCTGATAGTAAAGTAAGTTGGAAAATAAATGAATAATATTTATCATCGTACTTGTTCATTATTTCAGCTTGAGTTTATGAACGAGCAAATCCAAATGCATATCTGCGACAAAGGTTTTGGAAATTAAACAGCTAATTATGTGAAAATCCTTGTCAGTTTCGAGAGTCATTTTCATTTCTGATCTTGGCAAATTTATGTGTGTTGTTTTCCAAAAGAGTTCATGGGATTGTGTTGCAGTCCATATCAGTGGAAAACTAAGTCATAAAAAAGTTGAATATTCACCCCCTTCAAATAAAAACTACAAAAATTGTTTTTTCTGACAACCTGCTGCACCCTCACCACAGCCCTCAGAAGTATTCTTCGAAAGACTTGTGCAAGCTAAAGAAGACGTACGACAATTGCACCCACGCCCCTATGATAGAGAAGCGAACCATCACCATCACGGCCCAACTGGTAAAAGTGGTTATAAGTTGTCCTCAGAAAACTCTCTTGATACTTGGTATATGAAAGAAAAACTCCTAATAAGAAGTTCTGCATATCACAAAACTAGGAGCGCTTCAACGCAAATGTAAAAATCTCTTATGATATATGGGGAGGGACAACCATAATATTAATTTGGCTCCAGAATTCATGACCGTCAATTCGAAAACTGACGAAAAATGCATATCGGAAGAGTTGTTCCAAATGATGTGTGTAGATTTGAAATCAAGTTCATATGCAGGGAAGGATATATCATTTCAGCTTCAGAGTAAAGTACCTTCATTTTGAAGAACATCGAAAAATGCTACTCAGAAAAGTTGTTCAGAATTGAATTTCATATACAGGGTGACTCAGGGTTAAACCGCCAAACTTCTAGGATCGGTATTTCAATAGTGACATGTTTTATGTTTTATGTTATTTTTTGTAGGAATATTTTGTTAATTCCATATTAATTAATTAATTTTATTTGGAATATTTGTTTTTTTGGAAATACAGCTATACTTTCTTGCTGACCGATGATCTAATGGTAGACTCTGTTATTGATTTTCAATAAACCTAATATATACTGTTCTACCTTCATTTGCCTGACAACCTATACCTGCTAAAGATCTATCTTTTGAATATCTATAGAGCAACCCATTTGAATGTGGGTACCTCAATGCATTTTTTACAAGTTGTCTCTACTATAACTATAACTTATAAATTAAATTCATAATTTTGTTCAGAGACAAAAATCCAAAAATCATTTTTTTTTTAACAAAATTCCACCACGCCACTAGATTTATGATAGTTTCAAATTGGCCTGACAGAAATAACACAAAAAAATTAATAATAAAAAGTATCTCTTGACAGCTTGTTGGAATATCAACGTTCCACAGTCTGAAAATGAAAAATTGTTAATTCACGAAAATTTGTAAAAGTGTAGAAGGGCAACGAATCAATTTACCCTATAAGTTACTGCGTTCGAAAGACTGTCGTCTTGAAAAAAATTGTTTAATTTTTTCGTAAACTCATCGTATTCTCAAATTTGCCTGTTTGAAAATATTATTTTAAATTTATAGAGAAAAACTTTTTTTTTTTATCGCTGACGTTAACTGACATGAACGAAATCAAACAGGAAAATATTATATTGAAGGAAGATAATAAACAATTATCTCAACATCTCAACGGATTGAATCTACTGAAAGGAGACTGAAGAAGTATAATCTGATTATTTCAACTCAAATTGGGGATTGATGAGAAAGATATAGAAATAAGGGATGAATTTAGAATGAAAATAATAAAACTCGCCCCATTGTAATTGAGTGCTTGACTAATAGACTGAGGTCTGAGATATTATACCGGAAAACTATATCAGATCAAAACATTATTATTGTCACAACAAAAGGCTGCAGAAGAAAACGGTCGTGAAGCAAAAATGAAGGAACCTCTCTGATAGTGGATAGAATCAGCCATACTTACGAAGAACTATAGAGAGCAAGTTGGCAGCAGAAAACTCAACCTTCGAGATCTTCATTTAAAATTCCAAAATAGATTTTTTTCCTATATCTCTTATTTTTCATAACATTTGTTTTTATTTATTTATTTCAATTGTGTTTCCGTATTTTGATTTTCACTCATGTTTTGTTTCAGATAAAATGTCACATTCACAGACATTTAGCCACCTGAATATTACATCGTTGTTACCAAACTTATCATCTTCGAAAGATCTCAATACTTTACAGAAAAATCTATCCTATGCCTGAGTGAAACTTAGCTGTCCGATCGAATTCATTGTAATGTGTGTCATGTGAATGATTATGTTTCCTTCAGAAGACATCGTCTGAAAAGTAGAGGAGGGGGCGTTGGTATGTGTGTTGACAATAAATTTCCATGTAATTTAACGTGGCTGTTGGAGTTGTCTACAAGCCTTCAAACTATTCCGAAACTGATTTCCTCTGTTCACTAGAGAATAGTATACCATCTTTAATTCCCAAATATGATGATGTATTCATTCTGGGTGATCTCAATATTGATTTGTTGAAAAATGAGTCCAGGGCTGCTATCAGGCTGAATAATATGTTGGAGGGATAGGGACTCGTTCAACTAGTTGATAGAACCACATGAGTGACCGTTTTATCACTTTCACTAATAGATTTGATCATCACAAATAACAGTGATGATATTTCCAAGAATATCGAAGTTGTCTTGGTACCAGGTATTTCATATCAAGAGTTGATAGTATAAAAAAATAATCTTGGTGATAGTTCCTGCTCACCGACATATAGAATTATCGGAGACTTTAGAAATTTTGATAAGGAACGATTTTACGAAGATATATCAATCCCGTTCGAACATATTTATGTGACAGATAATATTGACGAAAAAATTAAATTTCATAATAAAAACATTATGTCGAAATTCAATCTGCATGCTCCTGTTCAACTGATTAGAATAACCAAACGTTATGCACCATGGATCACAGATAATATTAAATTATTGATGTCATAGCGAAATAAAGCCCGTTCTAGGTGGCAAAAAACAGAATCTCCAGGTCACTATGAATATTATAAGACATTCCGAAGCTCCACAACCCTGGCTTGTCAAAATGGAAGGAAGGCATATTTTCATTATATTTTTAGACAGCGGAGTAAGCAAGATATGGAAGGATCTACATCACTTAAAAAAGATCGACCACCATTTCCGATCATTTGTTTGATGTAAAGGAATTGAATCAGTACTTCGTGAAAGGTATTGCAGCGGTCGCTGCAGATCAAAATCTCATTGAATTCTACTCCAATAGTATTCATGAGAGAGCAATTAAGGTGGAACCCAAAATGGAACCCAACATGAAACCCAAAATGGAACCCAACATGAAACCCAACATGTCCTATATAACTTGTTATCTAATGCTCAAGGGTGGGATGGTATCAATTTGAAACTCCTACTTATGTGTTACCCTTATTTGATACCATTTATAAATCATATCTCGAATTTTGCTCTCACCCAAATGTTTATCTCCAAATTTGGAAAAAGTCAGTTGTACATCCAATACATGAAAAGAATACTGTTGGTGAGTTTTTTTCCCCTTCTGATGCTGGTCCTGTGCTCAAAAATAATGCAGTTGGAACATCGGTAATGCTATTTGGAACACGGCATCACAGACGTCTCCTTGAAAACTAAATCCAGATCAATGTTGAAAACCAAGTATTAAAACCTGTCAAAAACATGAAGAATCTGGGTTTATCAGTCGATGATGATCTTAGGTTCAAATCGCACATACGAAATATTCGTGGCCTGGCATTCAGGAATCTGGAACTCATTTATGGCAACAGGAGGTACTTGAATCAGAAGGTTGAGGCCGTGCTCTGTGACTTACTAGTACTCTCCAAATTTAACTACCGTGACTCAGTTTATAGTCCATGTCTGGTTGATTAGGACAAGAGGCAAAACTCATGCCTGAGATTGATATTTAAGATCAGTAGGGGATGCTACATCTCCCATAAATTAAATGAAATAGGATAGCTCAATATGCAGCGTAGACAACTTCTCTATGCGACTTGTTTTTTCCATAAAGTAATCACTACTCGAACACCCTCATACTTATGGAAGAAAATTTCATTTCTTGAAGATGTTCACAATTTAAACATACGCTACAAGGGAACAAAAACTCCAACGATTCATAGAACTGAAACATTCAGGCGGTCTTTCTTTTATCAGATACCACTCATTTAAAACTATGGTTTAACAAACATGAAGAAATTAAATATGAATTCATTTAAAAACGTATAAAAGAGTATATCATCACGGAACAAATGAATGCATGAGTCTATGGAATAGTTTTTTTTTATGGCTATTCACAGGTAGGTAAATATAGATTTAAGGAGCGCGGCAGAATAATTATAAACATAGTGATTTTTGTTTGAAATATTTTTTCAGATACGCTTGACAGTAATAACAGAGGTAACACGTATATCATCATCTGATCTTCGGCGTTTTTCCTCTTATATTGTATGTATATTTGAAAAATAAGGACCTATTATTATTATTATCATTATCATTATTTTCGTTGGGAATGTACCAGTCAGTCCCTGTCTCCAAAGCTCCGACCAATCCGGAGGGTGCGCTGGGGCCGTTTACCCCAATAATAATATTGACAGTAATAATTATTATTATTATCATTATTGTAGGAATGTACCAGTCAGGCTCTATCTCCAGAGCTCCGACCCATCCGAAGGGAGAGCTGGTGTCGTTTACCCTAATAACCACTTCCTACGTGACTATTGGGTCCGAGATTCATGTGTTCTGAGCAGACGAAGTGAACCAAGGATGACGTCCTTCTGCATTCGTGCCGCTAAGATCTCTGTCATATCAAGGCAAGCCGGTATCATCTTCAAATTTAAGATCAGTGTGTTCATCATTCCACCAAGGACTCCTATGATCAAAACCACCATTTTGACAGAATGGTTTGGATACAACCTGTGGAGTTCAAAGATAATATCTCGATATTTAGTCCGTTTTTCCTCCTCTTTCCGAACGATATTCATTCCACCTGTAGCGAAAAACTCCATGACAAAAATCGTTTTATTTGGTGGTCGAGGTGGACATTAGGCTTATTGGCTTGTATTTGCCTGAGGGTGGGGATTGAGTAGTGTCAATAGATTCAGCACTTCTTATTCTCCACAACGGACTCAATATCGCCCTGAGCACCGGTGTCTCGTCTATACCGTAAAAGTATCGTAGCGCCGCGTTCTGCCTTTGGCTGAGACCGCATAAGCTCTAATCAGATGATAATATGTGAAATTTAACCCATGAGTGGCATCCGGAAAATACACAGTGTCGTTGCCCTAATTCGATTACCGCCGCTAAAGGCGATGGTTAAATCTGGCATCATTGCTGGAAGCTCACAAATCTACAGGATGAGAGTAAACTATACAAACCGGACGCTAAGTAGCGTGAATTCGTGAATATATTGGACGCTCAGAGACGGGTACATGAAAGGACGCCACGAAATAGGTGTAATGAAACTTTCAAATTTTTATCGTCGAAAAGGAAAGCTTGAGCACTCCTTTATGACCCCTGATGTTCAAATCTTAAAAATATACATATGTAGAACAAGAGACTTATGATATCCACTCGACGGACGCTCAGAGAAAGAGATGTGAAAGGACGCCTGGAAGATAGCTGGATGTATATATATATATATATATATATATATATATATATATATATATATATATATATATATATAAATAACCCAGCTATTCTCAACCAGTCTCGTGAAAATATTGTACACAACTAAGGCAAAACTTCAATATCAATATACCATCCCACCGTTTATCAACTGTAGCCACTAGGCTTAAGATATTATCAAATGTGAATAAATTCAAATATGAAGCTCGAAAACTTTTAGTTAACGGGGTTTTTTATTCGGTTTCAGAATATTTGTGTTGTAACCTGGTATAACCACCTTTACATGTACACTTTATATACTGTCGTTTATATACTTTTTTATTCTCTGTTTTTTGTCTCTATACACATTATTTTATATTATATTATTATATATTTATATACCGTACTGTTCGTTTTTCAACAGATTGTATAAAATTGACAAGACAATATCCTATACTTATGTATGTATAAGTCTGATTGGAAATAAAGAAATTGAAAACAATTGCAATTTTTTGTGTGCTAAAATATACTTCCGATATATTTTTCTAGACGTCATTCCAAATCGATTGAGCCATCCCTCATATCTTTAGGAGCTTGATCAAGAATTAACACGTTTTTGAACTTGTTAATCAGACTTCTATACAATTCTACCATATTACTGATGAAAACCATGAACTCTGCAACATTTTTCAGTCCAAACCATTTTCGTCGCAATAGCGTTACCGTTCCTCAAATTCAGTTCTCAATCGGTAATTTTGTTTGGCTGGAATAAGAAATTTAAGAGCCCCGAAAAGAGCAATCTGCAGGTGATTGAAGTGCTCCTTCGTCATAAAACTCTCGAATCCGGCAAGATAAACAGACGAGGTTGATAAAACGAAATAAGTGTTTAATTCCAATTTGAACGAGAGTTCGAATCTAAAATGCAAATTCAGATTTAGTGAGTGGATTAGGGGTAGAAAGCGGAGATGTACCTACAAAATGTTACGAGGGGGATGCTGACCAGAGATAGTAGCCAAATAGAAGTTCATTACTGGACTTAGCCATGATATCGGTTATTTTATGGAAATTTTTCTTGACAGGGTAATTATTCACAAATTTCTTTTAGTGAAAAAAAACTCAGAATGCGCCATTTAATTTGTTGTTGCCCCAACCCTTTGTTATTTCAGTTACCATTGAAAGGTGCGCAGCTCAAAGAAAAATTGCAGCAAGAGCATGTTATCTTCTAATCGATATAACACATATTACTATTTCATTTTATATTGGAAGAGGCTAGAGTCCCATGCAAACGCGGGATATTTTGAAAAAGCAAAAATCCCGAAGAGGTGTGACTAAATGACGCGGTTCTGGAGTTCTCAAAAATAATTGCGAACCTTACTGTGGTACCACTGGTACGAGAGCTGATGATTTCCCTACTCAACCCCTCGCACCTTCAGTATAATGGCGGGAAGACAACCGCTTGCACACACACTCGAAAATTTTTAATTTATTAGCCAACCTAACCTGACCTGTCTAACCCTACGTAAACGAATAACCATCTAAAACTGTTTCGATATAAAGACTTTTCATCCAAAATTAGTGTTTTTTGCTTGGGCCTCCGACGGCGAATTTACACTCAAACCTACTGAGCAAACTAACCTGGTACCAAACGGCGTCATTTTTACTTCTTGAAGCAAATTCCGCATTCTTTTATAGTTGTTTCGACGTCTCTGATATTGCGGCTGCAAAATGCGTAAGTAGCTGAAATAAATGATTTCGACAATTTCAATATATCCCAAGCAAGCACACTTATATTGGGATAATATTGGTAAAATTGGCATTAAAACATTCAGCCATATTGGTACCATTTCACTGTAGGTTAGTTATATTGGGGTAATATTGGTACAATATTATGGAAATATTGGCAAAAAACCCAAACGTAATATCAATGTGAGCAATTCGGGGTATTAGCCCAATGTTAATTGGACATTTTTAAAATAATATTGGCGCAATATTCTCGAAACAATACTGGACTTAAAACATCCACCAGTATTGATACAGTATCACTGTAGCATACCTATATGGGGATAATATTGGAACAATATAATGGAAATAGTTGCAAATAATCTATCCCAAGTAGCACACCTATATTGGTACAAGATTGTGAACATATTTGCAAAATATTTCAAATGCAGTATTGGCGAGAAAAAAATGTGAACATTCGGCAATATTGGTCCATTATTACTTGAATAATATTGGCGATTATTCTCGAAGCAATATTGGCCTCTAAATATTCAGCGATATTGGTACAATAGCTGATACAATATTCTGAAAATATTGGCATCATATTCAAACGTTACATTGTCGAGAAGTAAAATGTGAACATTTTGCGATATCGGTCAAATATTGTTCAAACATTTCGAAAATAATATTGATGAATTATTCTTGAAGCTATAATGGCCTCAAAACATTCATCGATATTGGTACTGTATCATTTGGATATATTGGTGGAAGTGAATATGCTTTGGTGAATTATTAAATGTCTTTACAAGGTGACACTAGAGTCTGCCTGAAACTCTCGTATATCTGACATGAGTTGAATTTTGAATATAACAATAACTTACTTTACTTAATGCTGAGGGCCAAGTATTGTGTCTTGAATTTACTGAGTTTACTTCTTGGTCGGTTCTTCTTGGAATCTGAAACATAAAAGCATGATTATCGAAATTTAAGCCTGTTGAAGTAGACGTTGGCGTCGCCGAAGGTTTTGCTTTTGTCTTACTTCTTCAGGGGTGTCGTTGCCTACCTGGTTCACTGGTCGTCTGTATTTGTCTCTATCTCTGTCGTCTTGCTTACGTCTGTTCTCGTAGAGCTCCGTGAGCAGCGGGTTCGTGTGAGTCTCTACTCTGTCTAGAGTAGTCCCCACGTGATGCCTAATCAGTCTGTCGATGTAGTCCGGATGTATGTCAAAGTCTTGATACAGCCTTGAAAACAAGTTATTTGAAGTTTTCAAAATATCTTCGTAAGTGTTAGAAGACGTTCTATATGTAGAGCCACCTAGCGGATTTTCATCCTGGTTTAATCATAATATTATTTTAATATGGTTCATTAAATATTTGGCCAATATTTAAAATTCATCTTATTCTAGATGTTGGAAACAATATGGTGACAATATTGTTTTATCGATATCGGTATATATTTTTGAACCAATATTGACCCAATATAAGTTAATAAGAATTGTTGAATATTGGCGAAATAATATTCAACTAATCAAACTTGGATATAGAATATAGTTTTTATTTCTAGAAACGATATGAGAGGAATATGAGGATTGCAATATTTATTCTAGATGTTAAAAATAATATAAAGATAATATTATTTTATCGACATTGGTGATCATTGAACCAATATTAACCCGATAAACCCGATAACCAAAAAAAAAAAAAAATATTAACCCCATATGAGTTATAACTTGTTGAATATAGTTGAAATGATATTCAACCAATGTGCTATAAAACTTGGAAATACAATATTTCATCCCTAGAATCGATATAAATGGAAGATCGAGATTGCAATATTTATTCTAGATGTTGACAACGATTTGTAGACAATATTGCATTATCGATGTTGGTAAAAATTATTCAACCAATATTGACCCAATATTGCATGTGAGAATCTTCATTCAGAACAGGTTCAACCAATATGCCGCCAATATTCTTAATATAGTATTGTTTTTTTTTTGAAAATTCACCCATTTTGGACGAATATTATTGTTTTATTTACAATATATCTATATTGGCCCAATATGAAACAAAGTTTCAGCCGATATGACGTGCTACCTGGGAAACTTAATATAAATGTGAACATTTTGTTATATTAGTCCAAAGTTAATTGGACATTTTTCGAATGATATTGGCAAAATATTCTCGAAGCAGTATTGGCCTCAAGACACTCACCCGTATTGATATAGCAGCGCGGTAGTACTCTAATATTAGAGCAATATTATAATAATATTGGCAAAATATCCAAACGTAATTAATGAAAAACAAAAAATGGGAAAATTTCGCGACATTGGTAAAATTGTTCGGACATCTTTAAGAGTACTGGTGAAATATTCTTGAGGAAACATGGGCCTCAAAATAATAATATTTTACTGATCCTGTCAGACATTGACGAAAATGTATTAGACAAGTCAAGTTGTATAGGACATAGACATAATATAAAATCACTGGAGTTTTACTGTAACCAGAAAAATTGGCCCTAAGGGTATGAAGACATAATATTTAAAAATAGTGACTCAAGACACCAAACAAATGGATCCACATCACAGTCTAATATAAATTCCTCGAAGCTATAGAAGCATTTGAAAGAAGTAGTAGTAGCAGTTCTTTGAGGAGACCGCAACCGCGGCCAGGCAAGTAGGCCCTCATGGACCCTTTTTTCCATCACCTAGTCTCAACTTATCTACATTCATCCTCTTAGTTTTCCCTTTCGAACCTTTGTGACCTCCTAATGAAGGTAAGTATGTCCGACGACTCCAAATCGATTAGTTCCTCTTGTTGGAGTTTCTCAACTCCGAAACTTCCAAATCTTAGCCTTCCGTATGCCTCACACTCGCCGAGGAAGTGAGATGAAGTTTCTTCGTCTTCTTCGCATTTCCGGCAAGTGGGGTTGTCTTCTATACCTATAAGTGATAAGTGTCTGCCTAACTTGTTATGTCCTGTTAGTATTCCTATAAGGAGACGAAGTGCTTGGCGGTTTCTGCCTAAGAGCCATGTCGTCCTTGACTTATTGGAGCCGGCCACGAAGTCTTTCGACTGCCTGCAGCCGGTATTATCTCTCCAAAGTTTATTCAGCTCTTCTTCTGCCCACTCGTCGAGGGCTGAATAGGTTTGGCTTCTTGTGATGCCTAGTACAGGCTCCTTCCCACAGAACGACGTTGCGGATCCGGATCTGGCCAGACCGTCTGCCACCTCGTTTCCGCGCACCCCACTGTGACCCGGTACCCATACCAGCTGAACTTCCTTCGTTTCAGCTAGCTTCTCGAGCGCATCCGCATTCCTGTACAAGCACTTAGCTTGGTTTAGGATGGCAGATGGCCCTGAGCGCTGCCTGACTATCCAAACAGATATAAATTCTCTGTTCAGACCCTTCTTTCACCTCTTGTCTCGTAGCTACGGATAGGATGGCGAACACTTCAGCTTAAAAAACTGTTGTATATCTGCCCAAAGCATAGCTCTCTCGTACTTCTCTTCCCTCCAGGTAGATTCCGTCACCCGATGCCTGTTTGTCAGTCAGACGCGAACCGTCCGTATAACATATTAGGCTTCCTGTGCTGAACTCCACCGTGTTTCCTTCCCATTGTTCTCTGCTCGGAATAGTAAGAGTAAACTCTCTATTCCATCGCAGTCTGTCTTGTGCGCTTTTCACTCTGAGGGCAGAGATCGCCTTTCTGTTCCACCCACTTCGCGATTTCCGCATGACCTATCATCATTCCTTCGTTCACCCAGACTCCCGAGTCCCGCATCCTCAAATGGGCTGCCATTGCCTCCTTCTTGATCCAGACTGGAAGCGGTGGCAGACTCAGTAGTACCTCCAACACTGCGGTTGGAGTCTTTCTCATTGCGCCCGTTATTACCAAACAGGCCAGCCTCTGATTATGCTGCCCTGTGCACCTAGCCACCACACGGCTGACCCATAATGGATCTTTGGTCTTACGACTGCCGTGTACAGCCAGCGCATTATCTCTGGATTGGTACCCCAATTGCTTCCTACAATTCTCCGCAGTTGCCATAGGATTGCTACCGACTTTTGAATAACCCAATCTACGTACGGACTCCATGAAAGTTTTTAGTCCAGGACCACCCCCAGGTATTTGACCTGCTGAACTAGCTCCAGCTCTTGCCCAAACATGATAGGTGACCTGAATCCTTTTTTTTTCCTCCGTTTGGTGAACAGGATCATCTCTGTCTTTGTCGGATTCACTGAGAGTCCTGCATCACCGCACCATCTCTCAATTATTTTGCAGGCAGTCTGCATTCGGTCCCAGACGACTCCGATGAATCGTCCGCTGATTAGGACAACTCCATCGTCCGCGTATTCCTGCGCCTCGAAACCTCCATCTGTGAGTTTACCCAGGAGTTCATCCATTACTAGGCACCACAGATGGGGAGAGAGGCAGATCCACTGAGGGCAACCCCCCCTTCCTCGGATTCCAGTCTGATGTCTCCTCGGGATACCTCGACCTTTCTCCTCGTCAGCGACGATACGACCCAGCTGACCATCGAGTAAGGCGTTCCTCTGGCCATTAGTGCTGCCTCTATGTCGCTATTTTTGTCTTGTCAAATGCGCCTTCCACATCGAAAAATACTCTTAATGTTACCTCTTTGAACCTTAATGTCCTTCCGATCCTCCGCACTACAGCGCGGAGGGCCGATTCAGTCGACCTTCCTTTTCTGTATGCGTGCTGATTTCTGTTGAAAGGACTCACCATTAGGGGCCCCTCCACCAGGAATCTGTCCACCACCAGTAATCTGTCCACCACCTTTTCCAGCGTTTTAAGCGGGAACGGTGTTAGGCTGATGGATCTAAATGACTTTGCTATCGTTTAGTCTCTTTTTCCCGCTTTGAAGATAAATACTACTCTTGCTGACTTCCAGACCTTTGGTACGTACCCTAGCGCTAAACTGGACCGGAATATCCTCCGCAAGATTGGGTTAAGAAATTCCAGGCCCCCCTGTAGCATTGCCGGAAAAATTCCGTCAGGCACTGCTGTCTTATATGGGTTGAACTCGTTCACTGCACAGGCTATGGCATCAGACGTAACGACCCTCTCTGCCAGTTGCCAGTCTCCATGGGGGACCTGCTGTGTTGGCAGAGCCCGTTGGTCGTCCCCGACACCACTCGGGAAGTGTACTTCTAGCAGATATCTGAGCGAATCTTCTGCGGAAGTTGTCCATGTCCCATCTGGTTTCTTCAAGGTTGTTATGGAATCTTCTGTCTCGTTGCTCAGGATTCGCATGAGCCTAGCGGATTCCGTTAGCGAATTGATTTCCCCACAGTAAGACCTCCAGCTAGCTCTTTATTTACTTTTTCTTAGCTCCTTCTTGAATTCCCTTCTCGCGGTTTTGTAGTTTTCCCATGCATTCTCGTTGCCCTCTTTGATGGCTTTGTCATGAGCCTTTCTGGTCACTTTTCTCAGGCCCTTCAGCGACTGGTTCCATCAGCGAACCCGGCGCTTTGGGGCCATTCTCAAAGGACATGCCTCTTCAAATGCCTTCGTCATTATTTTTCCTAGTTCTTCTACTTCCTGATCTAGTTGTTCCTCCGAGAAAATATCTGCCTGATCCCTTGAAAGCCCTGAGAGACCTTCTAGGAAGGTGACCCAGTTGGTTGCTCTAGGGTTTCGGCGTTGAGGAACAGCCTCTGCTTCAGCGTAGACATCAAACCTTATCATTCGGTGATCTGACATCGATATGTCTTCCGATACTCTCCAGTTTGTTATATCACCTAATATGTCTCTCGTTGCCAAAGTAACGCCAATCACTTCCTGTGGGATGCGGTTGACGAACGTTGGTTCCGTCCCCCTATTCAGAATCTCCAAACTAGTCGTTGCTAGATATTCAAGTAGTGCTTCACCACGCGCATTCACATCCGTGCTGCCCCACATCGTGTTATGCGCGTTGGCGTCGCACCCCAAAATCATGCGTTAACCATTTTCCTTACTATCTTCAATAATTCCTCTGTAGGAGGCAAGTTCGCATCATCATATGTTAGATACACGCTTCCCACTATTATCCTATGTTTGATTTCTCTTACCTTGATTTCTAAAACGGCAACTGTAGCGTCTCTGGTCCCCAGCTGCAGAACGTGGACCACTTCGAGGTCTCTGGACGCTAGGATCGTCGTTCTTGGTGCTTCCTCTCCGTCTGCCTTGCCTACAAGTAGTTGGTAGCCGCTTTCTCTCAAACCCCTTACTTCCTTCCTGTAAACGTATGGTTTCTGTATTAAAACTATCTCAGACTTACGGTTGCATTCATACTGTGCTGCAGGTTGATTTGGCCTACCTTCAACTTCGCCATTGCGTCTCTCATTTTTGGATTGGGGTTGTCCCTTCCCTGTCTTATCCGAGGAACCACCGCTCTGCCTGGTGAAGCCTGGCTTGTACCCTGGCGACACTCTACGCACCGTCAGGTTAACTAGCTCGTAATAGAGCGTCATGCCCTGCTCCTCCAAGGCATGGGCAGTCTCTTGGCTAACCATGAAGGTTAGGAACCACCCTCCGGCCTTTCCAGCCGTTTCCAGGTGCCTCCACCTCTCCACGTTCAGAGAACGGTTCTGGAGGCTCAGCACCCGCGTCAACTTTGGGAGGTTCACTTCTTGTCCCCTTAACCAGAAGCCGATCCTTACCGGCCACGTAGCGTCAGCTGAGGGCACCGCCCTGAATGTGACGCCCGCTATGACCGGTACAGTCCAGCCACTAAGGAGCCACTCCAGCGACATTGGGTTCTGGACAGTTATTAAAAATCATCCTGGTTCCACGACGCCGGAGTTCCTGAAGCGCAGTTCAGGGCGTTTGGAAGAAAGTACTGACTACGAACTGTGCTTTTGAATATTCACTAGGAATTCTCATCGCCTCTGGCAAGTGATTGTAGAATATTATCCCCTGTTAAGTAAGGGGTCGTTCAAATTTGTGATAAACAAGGCACAAATTGTAAAAGTTTGCAACAAACCTACTCCGACGCTGGTATCACATACAGAACTAAAATAAAAAAACGAATGTTGCACTCTGTTTTTGTTCGTTTTATGAGCAGTATTTTCCTCTTATTATTTTCAATTATCAGTTTCAGGTTTTTTTTGGTAGACTTTAAATAAATTTTTCATTACAGCAATCAACTCATCATTTAGCAGTGCATCATGTATACATCTTACAATTCTTGGAGGCATTATATCATTTATACACGTAATAGGGTATAAGCGTGTAGAACAAGATATTAATTGGCAATCCCCCTAAATCAATACCTCAACTTGGTTATCACACTGACTGAGAGAGCAGCCTATTATCATCCTGATTTGAGTCACAATAATTTTCATTTAAAAAATTGGGTGAGTAAATATGCCACTCTAAGAGTCAATAAAATTTGTGACATTTTTTTCCTAGATAGGGCATCTATGCAGATGTTACCAATGTGTAATTTCAATTTGCTCAGTACGATCATAATGATATTTTAATTATTGAATTTTTTAAAAATTTTTCATCCACCCTCGTATCTACATTACGAGCTGTGAAGCTTCGGCAAGTTTAAAGCTCTAGGACAAACATGGACACACCTAAATCTATAACCAGCTGCTTTCAGAGGATTATCGGCGAACAGATCAAAACCAACTTACTGGAATTTAATGTTCAAATGTTCCTTAACACCCTGAAATGGAATTATGAGGAGCAGTGTTTCGCTTTAATTCTAAAATAAATTGACTTGTTATTCATCAATTCCTACTCTTAACCGATTTATTGGTTGCTTGAAGATAATTAGAATTGAAATAAGATTAGGCCATCACCAGTGCGATACCTGTAAGTAATATTGTTTGAAATATAAAAAATCTTAAGAAAATTCACGAATAACTTACTCGTCAAGTATTTATACAGATCTGATTGTTAAAACTTGTTTGAACGGACATACATTTAACATATTAAAATATTTGTATACCCATTTGGGGTGTTTTAGATCTGCAAATTTACATTTCGTGGCAATAGGGGAGATCCGCATAAGTTGCCAACCTAGAAAGTCGAAGGTTATGTAGAAAAAATGTTCTATAGAGTGTGTTCGGACCCCTCTCCTTCTCAAAAAAAGCTGCAACAACTTGTGAAAAAAATGACAAAGTCCGTAAGAATGGTGAAAATCATAGAGGGACAACGCGTAGGAATAATACGGATAAATTTCCGACGGTTTTGGATGTGGATAATTATGACGATTAATACACGCCTATTTCAGTTTTACTTCAATTTCTTAGAATCGACCAATCAACGCTTGATTGCAGTGATAAAAACCTACCTAGCTTTCCCAATAAGTGATAAATATGCACCTTGCTCACGTAATCAAGCCGTGTTCAAATTTCTATCTTGACAACTATAACTGTCAGATTATTTTCGAGTTAAAATAAAATGGCAAGATTTGGTCAAGAATCATTAAAATGCATTGAAAAAACTGTACTTAGCGTTATTCCAAGAAACACAGTGAATAACCATAAGTCTATATGGAAGCAGTTCGAAACATTTCTAAAAGAGAAGCATTATGAACTTCGAGAAACGACTTCAAACGAAGAGCTTGGCTAATCATGAAAGATTGGGCTTTCAAAATGAAGATTATAAAGAATGTGTCATAAAGACCATGTGGAACGTTACTGCAAAGTGCATTCAAAAAAAATAATATTAAGAGTACAGCCGAAAATTCAATCCATTCGCAGATATTGAATTCAGGAGCGAGGGATGCGAAACATGCGAAATGAAAGCAGCTTCAGTCTATTCCCGGGAAAAGAAAACAAAGTTCGAATGTTTTATGTAAGGAAGATTAATATAAAATAATGAATCTGTGGAACGAAGATTGTCCAGAAGGACTTCAAAAAAAGCTATTTCATATAATAGCTTTTGAAATAGCCAGAAGAGGGGGTGAGGCAGATAGATGCAAAGTGCATTTTTCAAGGAGGAGAAAAAGTTAAACGGTGAACTAACCGGAAGAATTGCATACAACCCGATATTTTCCAAAACACGCCAGGGAGGAGCCCAAAAATTATCGGATAGTAAGTGGTTAGTGCCTAATCAAAATAATCTCGACGTGTGCCCGGTAAGGTTATTCAAAATACTTTTATCAAAACGCAGTGACAAAATTACGTCAGATCGTCTATTTTTTACTGTTAATCCCTATTGAATAAAATCTCTTCTGCGTGGTACAAAAATATGCCTATTGGTGTAAATGAGATTGGGAAATGGATGAAACAATCAGCTGAAAAAAAGGGGGATTGATACTCTGACAAACAAGATCACGAGTCATTCAAATCGATCAAATTTTGCCAAATCGGGTGTCCCGGAAGAACAGCTCATCATAATGACTGGACATGCAAATGCTAAGTCATTAGGAGCTTATTTACAGTTAGACGAGGAACATCATGCTAGTTTAATCAACAACTTGGGACCAGGACCTTCTGGAATAGAAACATCAGGCGATTTAAACATTATACAAGAAAATTTGACTACAGGACACGTAAATAACATGCAAAAAAAGCTGGTTATAATATAACATAACCATTGCATATTCAATGTTTAGAATATGTATGTTAGCAAGGTTCAGTCGAATACTTCATAATATTTTTTGAAATGTTTTAATATTTAATATCTTTTCAATATATTTAAAATATTATTAATTATCTACCAGTTGTTATTTTTGGATGAAATTTATGTCAAAATAAATTTTTTGTATCATGTAGTTGTGTATTAATCTCCCTAAAATACATTCGAGATCATATTTGTATATCTAAATACATTTCAAATTGCATTCAAATTTTATTGTCTTCTGACAAAACATCTCGAATCAAGGGAAGTAGAAAAAATCGCTCGAGCAAGCTCTCGCTTTTCACTTGATTCTCGATTTTTTTTGTCATAACAATAAAATTTTCATGCATTTAAAAATGTATTCATCGATGAAAATATGATCTCTTATGATTTACTCCCGAAAAAAATGTCTGTCGCAAAAGTTGCGAATACTCGTGGAAATAAAATCGGAAATTTGCAGTTTCCGACGGTTTCGGACAATTACGGCAAAAAAATTTCTATCGGTGTGCCCGGACCCAAATCCTTTTCAGAAAATGTTACAATATCTCGTGAGAATAAAATCGGATGGAACCGTAAAGGTGTAAAAAATAACTCCGTAAAAATACTAAAAAATGTCTTGTCGACGGATAATTTTCGTATCTTGACCTGTGTGTATGTATGTTTTCTTTAATGTTAGGTACGTGACGTGAAGCTGGATGGCAAGGGGTAGCTAACATTCGCATGCCACTAACGTACCAACCTCGAGACACCTGGCCCATCAATCAGATTATTGAACAATTTCTAGCGCTAGAAAGTAAAATAATATAAATGCAAAAATCTCTTGGAAAACAAGCTTTTATCTAGGAACTAGTGAACTGAAAAGTAAAGAATAATATTTAGTGTGTAACAAACGAACAAATTTTAATGTTTTTAAAACGTTATCCAAGGTCAAAAAAGATGAATTTAATTTTCTTTCAATATTTTCTTTTTATTTGGTTAACATTCTTACGTAAACTGCTACTAGTCCGAGAGATGACGTTGCATTTCAGTACATGTTTTCAATAGAATGATGGTGGCAAAAATAATTCAATTCTCTTTTTGACGATGTGACACTCGTCGTCGTCGCCCCCCCTCCCTCGTCGCTAACAAGGTGGATTGCGGTATACCGGGGAGGCCTTAGACTGACAGTCGAGGTGGAGTGAGCTGTCCTTAGTGAAGCTGTCTCTCTCCTCTTGGACGAACTTTTCGGTAAACTTGCAGATAAAAGGTTTCAAGGCACAAGCATACGAAGACAGAATAATTGAAAGATGATGCAGAACTCTCGGTGAATTTGACAAATACCGAGATGATGTTGTTCAACAAACTGAGGAAGTTCAGGCCACCCATCATGCTTGGCCAAGAGCTGCAGCTAGTCGAAAAAGTCAAAAACCTGGGGTTGATCAACTCCAAACTTTCATTGATGCCGCATCGTATGGCAAATGAGGATGTAGATACAAATTTGGGAACCAACCCAGAGATTATTCGGTAGCTGTAGTACACGGCAGTCGTTAGACCAAATATTCAGTATGAGTCAGCTATATGGTGGCGAGGCGCACAAAGTATAGCACAATTTGCAAAAAGCTTATAGACCGTCAGATAGTGACAGATTTAGGTGCCCCATTTTCACATACAAGCCTCGAATAGGGTTGAGAAGTACATCGATGTTGAGTAAAATGGAGGGAAATTTACAAGTGGCTCCTGGGGATAACATATGGAAAATTCAATTTTCCATGGAAAATTCGATTTTCCATATTTTAACGCAAGTCGTGTTCACCTGATCATTAATTAATATAACCTGGCTTCAGAAGATCAAAGGCTTGAGTGTTGAAGGTGGCTAAAGGGTTAAAATGAGGCTGTAATCTTGTAAAGAAAAATCGAGATTTTAGCAGGTTTTCCCATCGAAACTATGAAAACCTACATCGTCACTAGACCGAAAAACATAATGGCTTGAGTGGCGTGAATGGAAAAGTAGATTTTGTCGTCGGAAAATTTAATGGAAATTCTTTTTGATTTTTCCTTATGTTTTCCCCACGAGCCACTCGTAAATTTCCCTTCATTTTACTCAACATCGACTTACTTTTCAACCCTATTCGAGGCTTGTATGTGAAAATGGGGCACCTAAATCTGTCACTATCTGACGGTCTATTATGAAGGTCCAGAGGTTGGCACATTTTTTGGTAATAACGAATGCAATGAGAACGACTCCCACCGTAGTGTTTGAGTTAATACGGATGCTAGAGCCGCTGCCAGCCTGGTTCACGAAGGAGAAAAAGGCAGTCTGGGTAAACTAAGGAGCGATGATATGTCATGCGAAAATCGCAAAAGGTGCGTAGCAGGACATTCCTCTTGCAGCCCTCAAAGCGCACAAGATAGACTGCGATGAAATATAAAGTATGTTCTCAGAAAATAAAAGGGGTTTTCTCCAGAAAGCCTAATCTGTTATACGAACAGTTTGCGTTTTACTGACAAACGGACTTCGAGAAAGAAAGATGACGAACAGGAAGGAAGAGGTATAGGGGAAAGATGCGCTTCACGAAGATACAAGACAGTTTTCCAAGCAGAAGTTTTCCTAACCGAAGCTCTGAAGCGAGAGGCGATAGAAGGGCCTCGAGCAGATAATCTATATTTTTTTGTCAGGCAGCGCTCAGAGCCACCTGTCACCCTAAACCGAGCCTAGCACTTGTTGATGTTCTTGAGAAACTAACAGAAACGAAACGAAACGAAGACTTTGTGGGCGGCTCTAGCAAGTCAAGGAGGACATATGGCTTCTAGGCAGATATAACCAAGCACTACACCTCCTTATAGGAATAATAACAGGACATAACAAATTAGGCAGATACCTATTGCTAATGGGCATAAAAGTCCCAGCGCCACTTGCCAAAATCAGGAATAGCGCAAAATGGGTATAGTATACAAACTTTTGTGCGCACTTTTTTGACTCAAGAGATCAAGTTCGGAGGTATTTCGGGGGGAGGGGAGTATGCGAGGGGAGCTAAATAAATCTGTCCTTATTTTTTGCTTATATTTTGATATTGATTTGTCCTATATAGCAAAATTGATGTTGACAAATTTCGCGTCAAATTTTTGAATGCATAAAGTCTCGTACTTTCTACACTGTTATGCTTAGATTAAAAGTGGGAAGACATTAGGTTGAATGACATAAACGTATCTGCAAAGTAGTTTGCGGAATCAAAGTTTACAATCACCTACCATCCTCTATGAAATCTTTAAGCACTATGCGTTTCAAGAAACAACTAAAAAAATTATTGCATCAACATGTTTTTTATCATATGAACCAATTCTTTTCTCTAAGATTAGAATAGGTCATAACATTATTGTTATTATTTTTTGCACAGCACCCTTCACTTTCTCGATGCTGTATGCTATATAGAATCTCAATATAAATTGTTAAATTAGCTTAGGTATTAATGTAATTTTGATTCTGAGAAATAAATTTATCTTATCTAGATCAATTCACCTACTACAATCGTTGCAATACTTTCTGATTATGATATTATATGCAAGGTACAGGCAAACTTCAATTTTATTAATGAAGTGGTTTTCTCTGAGGCTAACCATTATCGAGATATAAGTAAAAACCCAATATTTCAATTTCGCCATGCCCTTTCGCATTGTGCCAAAATCCTACCAAACAATGGACCTTAGCCTGTTATAATATTATGAAAATGAGCCATGTTGGATATTTTCTAGATAAATGTCAAATTGGTTATGTTAGACAGAAGTCCTTACAATTTAAATAGTGCACTGATTATTTCAAATACAGTTGTTTTGTTGTTTATTTGAATTTTTGAATATCTTCAACGTCTAATACAGGGTGTTTCCCAAATTATCCGAAATTTTTGAACTACATTTGCACTGTTTTATAATTAGTCGAATGCTGTATAAAAACTTTATTGAAAGTCCAACAAAAAACGAGATAAAAACTGTTTGGGTTCCAATAATCGAAAATAATAGAAATGGAGAAACGTACAAACGTACAAAATTTATTATATTAGTTCAGTACTGTGATAGCAGCGCCAGTGTAGGTTTTAAACAGCTTTTGTAGAGCGGTTTGTTACAAACTTTCATAAATTTTTATCTCATTTCCTGTTGGACTTTCATTACATTTTTATTTATGAAATCGACTCATTATTTAGAAGTACATACTAATATATGTTTAAAAAAATTCGAAAAAGTGGTGAAACACCCTGTATATTAGTGTATAGAGAAGTATAGGTGGTTGTGTTTGCATGTATATATCATGTTTTGTAAAACGGAAAAATTTGAATATTTTTACTTATGAGTTTTCTCTAGGCTTGTCTAATAACTTGTAAAAGTACTTTAAAATGGACAATTAAAAATCTATCTATCATTTTTATGTATCAATAGTAGATATCATGAGCCTTATTATAATTCATAATCATTCTCATTGAGAATTATAAATATGTGTAAATATACCTCGTATATTATATGAAAGATGTTGCAAGTGAAATCTTGAACATGGCACTCAATGGAATTTTTTGTATTAAAATTTGTTGTATTATCATCGCAAAATGAAACAAGTTATATCCATCAATCTAAACCTCCATCCATCTACCAACCACTTGCTGTTTCACATTGCCTCCGAAGATCCCACGCTAAAAATTCCATCACTTTTTCTTGACCATTAAACTGCAATAAAACGTTAAAAGTTTGAAAGAAAACCACGACTTGGAAGTTTCCACTTAGCAAATGTCCACCGTTATCATTTAAAAAAAGGAATTGGTAGAGAAAGGGGTGCCTTTCTAATGCGTAATTGAAAGCGCTCAGTTCTTTCCTCAACTTTCAATTAGCATTTCGTGGGATATAAATTTTTATGGAACGAGGAAAGAGTAGTTAGAATGCAATTTAGAAATATTGGGGTTTTTCTTAATTGAAATGAATGTGAGTTTAAGTAATATATTTTCAGGCAGTCTTTGAGGAAACAACAAGAATTTAGTGGTAATACACAGTTTATGTCTGTGATTTTTGACTATAATAATATTACTAGCGGTATGTTGATCATCGATGACATTATGAGTGAAATTGAGCTGGAGATTGAAGAAGAGTGAAGTTTTCTGCTTCAATTTCGTGAATTTAGTGTATGCGATGATTGATGATAATAAATAATAATAATAATTTCATTTCTCTTGTTTGAATGTATAAAGTGGAAAGGTTTTCTAAAAATACAAGGACAAGGAAATCGTCACAAAAGGCTTGCTATGAATTATCTACATGTAGATAATGTAGATACATGTAGATAATGTAGATACATGTAGATAATCCAACATTTCACAAAAAATTACGAATCAATGAAAAAATAAATAAAATCCGTAACAAGATAGAAATGAACCAACATACATATACTGTGTAACTCAGACTCATGGTATTCGCCCTTTTCTCCTTTGTTTCTGTAGCTATATTTCTGAAATTTTGAACATTGAACATGCTCACTATAGGGCACTTTTTGATATATTCGGAAAGAAATACAACTTCTGGTTTTTCCGGATATGACATCAACTTTCGATTTTCCAATGGGACACCCTGAATATTATTACATTTTTGAAATGTGCATAACTTTCTGAATCCAATAATACCTCATAGTTGATATTTCAATCTTCAGGACACCCATTTTTCGATCTAGAGAGCCATGAACTCCCTAAAATTATTCCAAATAATCACAATAATGCTACGTAATTTCGATTTTAAGAGAATCGTGGTTCGAAATACGTGCCAAAAAAGTTAACCAAAACTCCTTTTTACTCGAAACTCCGTTCATTCAAAGTATCATCGATGGGGTTAAAAAAAAAAATATAAACATTTAAGAACAATAATACGTTAATGAATAAACACAGAAAAACCACAAGGAAATGAATCCGCGCGTGGCATGAAATCTTAACATTAAAAGTGAACGACAGTTAAATACAGATGTTCCCAATTCTGTTAAAATGTAAATATATACATATATACACACACATACATATATATATATATACATATATATACACATATACACACATACACACACATACATACACATATACACATATATATCTGAACAATTAAATAACAAGACAGATGAATCTTAAAAATAAAATAAAATATTGAATAAAAACACCATTGAAATACAAATATTTTCTAATTTTGTTAAAATAGAAAATTAAATAAATATAAAAATTATTAAGATTAAAAGGACTAAACAATCAAAATTCAAACTAAAGGATTGAACAATTAAAAATGAAATTATTGGTATCCATCCATATTAACTTTTTTCTGTATAACCAATACGAACAGGATAATGGAGTTTAGACAAGTTTAAGTATCTTATCGGTTCAATAACAATAATTTATCAAGGTGGCTATGGAACACAAATAACAATTTGAAGTTTCGATAATCTGTAATTGTCAGTTAGTCACTGAATGCATTATTGGATTGATCGGATTAATAATAGAAATAAGTTAAGAATGCCTGCAGTTTATAACAGAAACGAAGAAGTGGAAATGCTATTGGTGTATGGGGAATGTCGGCAAAATCCAGTTGTTGCTCAACAGCTGTACGCGGAAAGATACCCCGAACGATAATGTCCGGCTCGAAATTATTTCAAGCGTCTTGAAGAGCAGTTCAGAAGAGAGCCTGATGTTGGTACTGAGCATAATATTGTTTCTGAAGACATGGAGATAAATGTTCTCATGAGATTGGAAATCGACAAAACAGCATCTCTTAGGAAGATCGCTTCCGAGTTGGATACCAATCGTGAAAGTGTCAGAATAATTTTATAAATTTTATAAATATCAAATACATCAACATTTGTACGAAGACGATAGTTTAAGAAGGATGGAATATTGCAGGTGGGTACTACGCAATAATGTACAGCAAAATAATGAGAAAATAATTGTATTCTCAACATTTATTTAGGCAGGGGAATTTCCAAGAACGTTTTGGATTTAATATATTGCTGGGAATAGTTGGAGATCGAATAATTGGTCCCATAATATTTGATGGACCTTTGAATTGTGGTAGATACCTAAGTTTCCTCAGAAATGAAATTGAAGATTATTCAGAAGATTCACTACTTAATCTGGAAAATCGACTGTTCTTTCAGCAGGATGGTGCACCTCCGCACAATAGTAGGATCGTGACGGATTACCTTCGTTACCGATTTGGGGAAAAGTGGATCGGAACACAAGGTTCTGTAAGTTGGCCTGCAAGATCACCTGACTTAATCCCCTTTTTATTTGGGGTCACTTGAAATATATCGTTTACAAAACCTACCCGAAGACCTAGAATTACGAGATAGACAAGCCATTCAAAGAATAACGACTCAACAATTGAACAATGCTATTCGAAATACCGCCAAACGAGCTCGAAAGTGTTTGGATTTTATTGGTGGACATTTCGAACAGCTATTATATGATTTCTCTTTTTTATTTTGTTTCGTTATCAATTAAATTGTGAGAGAAAACCTAACTGTTATTACATACTTACATTTTAACCAAGGCTTTGATCCTTCGAGATTTGGGAGCTCTATGGGTTGAATGAAATATTGACTAGATTTCCGTGAAAGTCGAAATATCAAAAATTGTTGTTTGTGTTCCATAGCACCTTGATAAGTTATTGTTATTGAACCGAGAAGATACTTAAACTTGTCTAAACTCCATTATCGTGTTCCTATTGGTTATACAGAAAAAAATTAATATGGATGAATACCCCATCGATGGTACTTTCGAATGACGTCAGAGTACCATTATGGTACCTTTTGAAAAAACGGAGTTTCAAGTAAAAAAAGGTTTTGGTTTAATTTTTTGGAACATATTTCAAACCACGATACTTTTTAAATCGAAATTGCGATAGTATTGCATTATTTTGATCATTTGGAATAATTTTAGGAGTTCATGGCTCTCTAGATCAAAAAATAAAATGGGTGTTCTGACGAATGAAATATCAACTATGAGTTATAATTAGATTTAGAAAATTATGCAGATTTAAAAAATGTAATAAATTACAGGGTATCCCATTTGAAAATCGAAAGTTGATGTCATTTCCGGATAAACCAGAAGTTGTGTTTTTTTCCAAATATGTCAAAAAGTGTCCTATAGTGAGCATATTCACTGTTTCAAATTTCAGAAATATAGCTACAGAAACATAGGGGAAAGGGCGTGTACCATGCGTCTTTGTCACACGGTTTAATACATACACAATAAATGCCAAACAACAACAAAAATAGATGAAAATTGTATAAAACAGTTCGTTTCTTGGAATCGAAAATTAAAATTCATCAAGCGTGTAGAAATTTTTTACGACGATGGCAATTATTAGTCACGATTTAAAACATTATACTGGGTGTTCCAGAAGTCGCGCACACCATTGTAGGGATCGAAAGAGAAAAATATTCTGAGATGAAAAGTCCTTAGCCATTTTTCAATCAGATGCAGAGATAATTAATTATTAATTAATGAATGTGACCAATCAGGAGCGCGCGACAGAATAATAAAAATTGACTGGAAAAGCAGTAAGAGACGCGAGAGTGAGACGCCAGAGCTGATGCCGGCTTCTCACGCAATAGACCAAGGGGACGGACCAACCGTGGACGGCGGATTCGATTTGTTTTCGCGCGCTTCCGATTGGTCACTTTCATTAGTTAATAATTAATTATCTATGCATCTGATTGAAAAATGGCTCGTCTCAGAATATTTTTCTTTTTCGATCCCTACAATGGGGTGCGCGACTTTTGGGACACCTAATATATTTGGTGTATTTATGATACAATCAAGCTTATTGAAAAGTTTGATTCCAAAAGATTTTTTTTTCTGGTATTGAGTAGTTCGGTGCATATTGGGTATCAGTAAATCTCTAGAACGAGTCAAGTACTGATGCTGGTTAGTTGCGAAGTTCTGTTTATTCTTATGCAGTGAGCACGTATAGGTTGGAACAAATTCGTTAAAAGCTTGATATGGCCATTGGGGAAAAATTGTTCAGACATGTCGATTTTCTTTTTCGGTTGCGCATTTTTTAGTCCACTTATATTTTTGATAACGTCATCAGTGTTCGAGTAATGACGTCGTTATAAATTCTTTAAATGGCGATACTTACCCTATTTTAATAAAACCTTCAAAAAGAACGCATTTTTCTGTGTATTGAAGTCATATTTTTTCTTATGCTAAACAGTGTGTTTCACTTCTCATAGAAACACCCTCGCGTATCTTCCGTAGTTTTCTACGCAGAACCATGAAACTCTCAGAATCGATAGATACACTAGAAATGAACTCACTGCACGAAAACGGTCATCCTACGTGACATACACTGCACGCCAGCAGCGATGAGAAAATGGGTGGTTCCTTCGCTGCTGGCGTACTGTATATCATTGTGATCTAATATAAAACCCAGCAATTTTGTTGTAGAGCAAGTCATCATTCTCATGGATTTGGAAATTTTCTGGGACAAAGTGAATATTATCAAAGTTGTTTTGGATGTATGTTGAGTGTCAAATTATTTTTGTTCTCTCATAATATCACTTGTGTCAGTTCTGCGAGAGCTGCCACATTCTGCCCCTTGTCAAGAGAATTGGTATCATCTGCATAGGCGATTACATGAATTTCTGAAAGATTATTGAAATAATTCATCAGATCAGTAGCATAAACAAGGAATAGTAAAGGCTCGAGATTAGAGCTTTGAGGAACGTCCTGTTCAATTTTTGCCGGTTGGCTTCTACAATTTTGTAATACTACTCTTTGGATCCTGCATTAAATCAACGCAATGCCTCTAACACCATATACCTCCATTTTCAACAGGAGCAGTTTATGGTCAATACAGTCAAATACTCTAGATAATTCAACGTGCTCATTGAAATCGTATAGTGCTGTATCAGTGTGTTACGGGTTTATTTTGCACTAGAAAACCCTTTCTGTTTTAATACAATAACATCAGAAATTATCTGTCATTTATATACACTTTCCACTCTATACGCCACTGTATCAAAATGACAACTTGATCGTTGTCATGTATAGCTTGTTCCAAATGTTAGTACTTACCTTTGCTGTACTAGTTCGAGCGGACATGAACCAGCCTTAAGCTAATGACAATTATCAGTTGTTCTATTTTGCGGTATGACAGCCTTGTTTTGTAAACATACTTATGGTTAGTCTATTGTTTTGTGTTAAGAACACCAAACTCATTCCTACTCTATCTTTGTCTTGTGTCATTGAGGTACCTACTTCACATTCGAATACTTGACCTTTTGTTTGTTTGTTTGTGTTTGGTTCTGAGATTGAGAGGCTGGCGTTTTCATCTTGGTTCAGTTGGCAACACTGAATCTTGAGGTGTTCTTTTCATAGCTCCTAGTAGCTCGAGGTAGTTCCTGCACTGATCCCACCGAACACTAACAAACAAGAAAGCGCCTTGTCAGATATTGACAGTTTTGACTTTGACGTCTGAGAGATATTTTCCTCTTCCTTATTTGATATTGATGAGTGACTGACCTATTTTAAAGATTTCCAATTAAAGTTTGATCATCGTTGATGGATCTTGGGAAAATTCATATCAGGAGAGTTTCTCATATTGTTTGCGATTTTTGACGCTATATATTTTTGAGAAATCTCCGTTCGCTTTGCGGATTTTTGAGGTTAGAAGTCACTTCATCTTTGTGTGAATCCACTGGAACGAGAAACTCGCTATCAGACAGCAAACAGACCATCAAAGCTGTTATCAGAACCCTCCCACTTAATAGAGGTTAGTATTTGCATTTGGGCTCTACTTATGGCCCCACAAAAGTGTAATCGGAAGTCAGACTGGTACGGTTTATTCTAGGGTGCTCCTCTGTGACTACCACTTTGCTACAGCTCCGCTGCGGCTAGTCCTGCTACCACTCTGTTACCGATTATTGGAGTTCCACTAATGTGATTGTTCCACTTTTTCGTTGCTACACGATTCTCTTTCCACTGTTCCACTGCTGTGATTGTTCCTGCTCGACTGTGGTTGTCCCGCTGTATATCTGTTGTTCAGCATTCCTTCGCTATTCGTCCCAGCTGTACATGTACTTTGATTGATTGTGTCGTACCCACTGTGCACCTGTATACACCAAGGCACTGATGAACTACAACCACAATAATTGGTGAACTGGCATGCTTGAGAATATCTCCATAGTATCAGATAAGTTTAGAATAAGACTGCCCCTAAGGCGTAAGTATTCATAATTGTAAGCTATCGTCGTACCGTCACACGCATAGCCCTCACTGGAGGTTTCATATTGATATATTCAAACAATACCATACTCTCAATCACAACATTCACTTGAATTCATCTTGGTGGTTGATATTTACATTAATTTCATTTTCTTTTGTATGGTGAGCTGAACTGTGCACATACAGGGTGTTGTTGTTTGTTAATTGTTATTTCCGTCAACCGATTGCACCCCTACGCGCAACCCTCGGAAGTCTTCGAGAGACTTGTGTGAGTTAAGGAAGACGCAGCCCTTACCTTTTAACATGTGATGCCATGCACGAGACCGGTGAATCGGTGGATCGAACCCACGACCCCACGCTTGCGAGGCGTACGCTTTTACCAGCCGACCACCACGGCCCATGTAACGATCAATATATTTCATTAGTAAGGGACATGACTATTTCTCTTATTCTGGTCCAAGTTATCTAAGCGTAAGGGAAGACAAAACCTCTACATAGTTATATATTATTATTATACCATTTACAGGTATCTATTGTTTAATATTTTGTAATATTAGTGCAGTGAGTTGTCCCGTTCCATCAGGGTGGTTTCGGATTTTTCACTAGCGATAAATCCGTGGCGCTCCGGAAAATTAACACCATATTTCAATTTTATCGAAATCAAATTTTATTGTAGAATCCACGCCTACTGAGCTGCTGGGTATGTTAGAGGCGTGACACATCATTGCACATTCACTGCTCTCCTTTCCTAAATTTCGCCCCTAACAAGTGTTTTTGTTTTGGGTCAACCCATGTTGATTTAGCAAGAGGTGCTTATTTGCAGAAAAAAAGACACTTCTAATCATTTAGAGATCGACAATCTTGGAAATACTAGAGATGAAACTGATTCCAATGTAGTTATCATATGTATTTGAGTCACTTTTTTGGAAAATTGGCAAAACAAAATCAGTTTTCAATTTATCAGGAAAAATGTCTTGTTTCATAGACAAATTCACAATGTACGATATTCGTTCAAATAATAGATATAAACACGAATATTTCCGATAAGAAAGGGGCTTTGATCAAATCATTCGCAGATGTGATTAAGAAACTCTGGTCAGAGGATTCGACAGATCGAGTAGTTAGTACTGTCCAATTGAACAGTCAATTTCAAAGTTTTGCACCTAGTTTTAGCGGTTATGCCCAGCAAGATGCTCAGGAGTTCTTACGATACTTATTAAAGGGTCTACATGAAGACGTGAAAAGAGTAACGGAGAAGTCAGAATCCATTATGATACACAGATATGAGAAGTTAGGTGACAGTGAGAAGGCTCAATAGTCATGGTCAGATTATTCAAAGATGGAAAATTCCAAAATTGTAGATAACTTCGTTGGCTTTTTAAAATCTATATTGAAATGTACTCATTCAATGAATAGTCCATTCTGAGCAAGGTATGATTTCAACGTCCCCTAGCATCAACACTATTCATTTTTGAAGTTTGTCACCCAATTTATTTCTATTCAAAATAACTTGAATTGCATCATATCAAAAATTCAGAAAAATCCACAGAAATTTTTTCGTTTTGTGTCATTTGGGGGGAGGGGATAATCATAAAAAACTGCTATTTCCCTTTTTTAGGCATATTTAAACATTCGACGATACATTTGAAGGCACTCGAGAAATATTTTTTTTGCGTTCCGTAATAGCAGTTGGGGGGAAAGGGGGAGGGGGTAAGAATTTTTGTTTAAAACAGTACAATATTGTGCAACATTAGCAACAATGAAAAAAGTAAAAATATTGTTACCGGGTTCAAAAATAAATAGTCTAATATGCGCAAGGGGTGATTTCAACGCCCCCTAGCAGCAAAACTGTTAATTTTTTTGGGTTGGCGCAATGGTAACATTGGTTGAGAATTACATGGACTACATCATACCAAAAATTCAAAAAAATCCACCAGGACCCAAATTCCATAAGGAGTTTGCGGGGTCCTTTAGTTATCCATTTGAAACGTTTTGCTTCGACAGATGGATTCCCAGGAAAATTGTTTGTCACCATTGATTTTCCTTCAGAGTGATTGGACTTGAGTATTTATACTGCAGACAACGTAGCCCCTTGTCTTCATAATCTATATGCATTGTCTAATCATTGTGGGACTTCCAATAGCGGACACTATACAGCCTACTGTAGATATCCGTATGCAGGTACGTGGCATGAGTATGATGATTCGAAAGTGTCTCCAATTTCATCCTAGTAAGCGGAGATAATGTTCTCTCCTACAAGCAGGATGACATGGATGGATATCATACTTAATTTGATATATAAATTGAGATATACATTGTTATAATTATTACTAATCAATTAAATGTTCATTCGACAAATTTTTCAATAGATTATTTTAAATTTAATTTTATTGGATTTTTTACATATTGTCACATATTCGATAACGTCATGATCACAAATTGGATGCAAGAAAAGAGAGTTAGAAGACACGTTTCGTCATTTTTTTTTTTCATATAATTTAGATCTATAGCTTTTTGCTGTGGAACTGAAGTAATGTGACAATTTAAATTATTGGAAATTTGGACTTCAGAAACTTCAAAGTCACCTTCTAAAATTGTAATAATATTGGAGATTCCCTCTTTTGAATTTGATTCACGATTTTCCCCATCGCTTTTAATTTATTGGTTAGATGTTTATTTTTCCTTCCAAACAGTGTTTGTTTTTCTTTCGGTTTCTTCTTGTATCTTTTGTAGTTTGCCTACTTATATCTTTGAAATTTCCATTAACTATGTCGTATTCAGAGGATAAAAGAACAAAATTCAGTTCGTAAATTTCTGGATTGAGTTGATTGACTTTGAATACTTATGTCCGTTCTTGGAAGCTCTTCAAGATAAAAGCAACTTTCATATAATAATGAAGTAAGTATATTATGGAATTTATCGTAGGCCTTGTTCCGATATTTGTCTTTTTATTAGAGCTAATTCTACGATTTGTTATTAGAAATTATCAATATTATTTTCTGAGACAACATAATGAAAGGAGTGTTTTTTTCTTCGATGTTGGCCAACGAAAACCCTATAGTATATAGAATTTACGAAAGGCTGGATTATTGATCAACCCATTTTTATTGATGAAATAAAATAATCTGATATATGGACTATCGAAGGAATTGGGTGAAGACAATAACTTGTGACAATTTGGAATTTGTCTGGAACTGGTACAATAATGGTGGAATGTGTGACCCGATGCAAGAGGATACTAGGCTACTGAAACTCAATTGCAAGAGCCCAAAAGGAGCAACAATTGTATACTAAATGCACCCAAATGCACTCGTCAAGAATGAACTTCAACAACTTCATACCAGTCGAGGGTTCAAGAGGAAGTCTGGGTTTGAAAATCGAGAAGGATTCTACTAGGAGAAATGCCGACTTGCTGTTGAAGAGAGGTGCTTTGTCTTCGTAAGAGAATATTCCTATAAGTTGAGGTAGGATTGAGCAACATCAGTAGAGTGGCAGTTGATAGTCTGGGCAACTCCCTCTTTTATACAATGGAAATAAATAATTGGTTGTGGATATTTATGAAACATTTCACCAAGTGATCCGAAGTTGTGCTCACTTCAAAACAGACAGCTGGGACAATCGCAGAGGCCTTCAAAGAAAATGTGAAGAAATGTGTCAGAAATTACGTTCAAATAAAACTTATACCCCTATTAAAAGTTCTACCACTACTCACATAGCCTACACTCCAAAATACAACTTTTTCGGGTAATAGTTCGACCATTGAATGAATTCTAAACCCATCGCGTACGCTTTGCTCCCGCGTTGATTACCGACTATACGCGAATTATGCACGTTGTTTGAACTAATAATTATAGAACGGACCTATTTGAAAATCATCTCTATTGCAGATGTTATATTAAAAGTGCATCGAGCGTCCATCCCAGTGTCCGCCATGTTTCGCTATGCACCGACTAATCAGCACGTTTTATTCGAATTGAAACGCACCGTGCATGTCATTGCCTATTAAAATCATCGGCATCATACCCTATTTCAAAGCTTTAATGCGAAAATATATATCATCTATGTATATTAGAGGTGTTCGTGTCATGTTTGTACCATTACTAACCGGTTAAAGGACTATTTATTAATCTACCGGATTTAGACGCCAATGACGACGATAATTAGAATGGTGATGGTAACGTTGGATTTGGACGAAATCATTCCGCGTTTCATCAGGACAGTTTGCTATTGGGAATGATTGCAGTGCATTTTGTTTAATAACAACCTTCAATAATATAATGTTGAATTCCAGTGAGCATGGCGATGATTGTTGAATGTATAGTGTTGTATCGTATAAAACAAAGAAATTGCATTGGACATTCGAATGATGAATAGCAATTTTGCCGTCCTTAGCAAGAAGGCAGTATCTCCAATTTTGCAATTCTCTATTTCAATCTTCCTAAAAATTCCTTTAAATATACGGTACCTTACGAAGCCAGAGAGCCAGAAAACGGGCCACAAATAAACCAATTAAGATTGGTTTTCCAAAAAGGTTCAAAATGGATAAAGCATTGCTATCTCGTATCAGGTAGGTATCAGGTAATATGTCCCATCAATCAAAATTGATGACCAGCAAGGCCCCTCGTCAGAGAATAAATACCTCAAAAATCTTAGTTTGTGGATTTGAAATGAAGCTTGTTGGTTCATGTTAGTAATTAGTCACTTCGTACTAAGGTTCTAACTTGTTCGATTGATGATTTAGTTATTTTGTGAATATCTCATAATTTCAGATAGATTTCATCCACACTATTTTTTGTGGTAATTTAATCTACCTGAAATTATGTTACTTTCTTCATCTATATACCTTGAGAAATCGAGTTCTTTCAATTCATTCTAATATCAGTAACTTGATAACCAGTTCTCAGTGGATATTTTACAAAAGGAACCCCCGCACGAAAACATTTGGGAAATTGACTCTCGGTCAGTTGGCTGATTTTTTATTATGTTATTGTGGGATTCATTAAAAAATGTGTGAGTTCAAATGATTCTGCATATGTCCATTCTGAGATATTGTAGCATGTAAATTTTCGCTACTTCATTTTGTTAATTTTTTGAAAAGCTTTAGAGCAATGTAGACTTCTCCCTGCGGTGACCTACTTTCAATGAGCCTTAACAAAACATACATATATGTTCATAGTTGGTTGTCTAACGTCATTCGTAGAAACCTTATCAACAATCCCATACTAATTTCAATTCGTAAACCACATTTAAATATCAATTCACATTTTACAAGTTCTCAATACAAGGAGAATAATTAAGTTCTTGGTGCACGCACCATCAGAATAAATCATAACTTTTCTATTTTCAACTAGTTCTCGTTGAAACTGCATACTTTGTTGTCCTGTTTGGTTTTCCGAGTAGTGCTTGTATTTTTGCTTACTAGAAAAGTGTGATATGTCATACGCTTTGCAAGTGTCGATCTAAAAATGATAAAAGGTGAATGAGAATTTCTTCAAAAGAAAATATATTCTACTCACTTTTGCATCCAATGTTGTCTACAAACGAATTTTCGTGAGTGCTTCATATGTGTGTTTTTGAGAAGGTTCATAAAGAGTGTCTTCGAATTATTGTCTCTGTTTTAATTTTTTAGGGTTTAATGTTTATAAACCAAATGTTTTGATTTCTTTCGTGTTCACGTTTTTTTTTATTTGTCAGCTGTCCGATGATATTTCAACTGGCAGCTGTCAACTATTTCATTTTTCAAATTATCAGTGTAGCCAACTTAGCTTTTGGGGTGTCTGATCAGAGACAACTAAACACATCGTTATTTTTATGCTGGTCAGATTGGTCGGTTAAGCATGGAACATGCAAATATCGAAATATCTGAATGGTGGTAACATAACTTCCTGGATGGAAAAAATTTTCAAGGTGGATTTCGTTTCCGACTGAGAGACGTGAGTCTGATAGTAGAATTGGTGGAAGCTACAGGTGTCTAGCCATACAGGGGTTCCTGGTTTTGTTAGGCTGACGAATCCTGAATTTGCACAGTGATCCTTTGTGGATGTTTCATTCTACTCAACTCACCATCAACTCCAAAGTCCTGACTTTTGATAGATGCCTATCTTGGACAGTTACGACAATTTGGCGTTTGAAAACTAGTACCACGCCGACACCTTTTTTCAGAAGTTAAAACCCTTTACGGAAGGTCAGTTTTCTAACTTTTCTATTCATCGTTTTCATGCCAGCGACTGTTTAGAACAGTTATTTACTAAAAGAACATTTATAGGGTTGTTGTACACGGAAGAATTGAACCCAGGGAATTGTCACGTTTCCTTGTCTGGTTGGGTATCTCCCAAGCTTTGGCTAAGCCCACGTCTTACTGTTGGATATTTATGGTATCATGGCTCCAGTCCTGCTGATTTGCTGAGGTATGGCTTGGTTTCGCCTGATAAAATGCCGATTGCTGTCAGATAAGACGAAGCCTTCTTCATTGATAGTCTGCATAGACTCCCTTCCCTCATCACTCCAGTCCTGGTTGGCCTAGGATCTAGTCCAAAAATCTTCACTTTGGTGTCACCAGAGGAATAGGTTTCACTTTCCATTTCATTCCATATTGATATTATCTCCGGTTGAAGTTTATATCTTTCAACGACGATCTGTGAACCACCACATAGTACTATGCGTTGGGAAAATTGATTTCCTGATAAAATCTTACATGTAATGAATTCAACCTCATATGTAACAGATATCGAATATTGAATATTATTAGAATCAAAGTCTTATTGTTGAGAAACTCTGACCAGTGAAGATTAATTCATATTAAATGTTTGTGTGTTTTTTTTTGTGTTTTAGTTATTTATTGATTAACACTTTTCAACTTGATAACATCGTATGGTAAAGTCTTTTATAGTTTTGGGTATAACATCTAATTGTCATTATTCGGTTGCTCAACTATCCAAGTGAGTACTCTTTGACATAGACATATTAAAAGTTGCTGTGGCGCCCCCTCTTATTTTTGTGACCATTCTGTTACCGTTCAATGACATAATTCTTCTATAAAGTATAAACGAACCCATAGTGCCTACCGACGAAGAGTTGCCGTCTGCATTGCTCCTTTTTATTTAACTTTAAAGAAAAGAGGGTTGAAATATAAGCGGTCAAAGTTCGTAAAAACGTCGTACTTGGGTAGGACTGACCAAGAAAGAAACTGTTAGTCGGAATTAGACAAATTCAGGAAGAAGATGTATTAATCGGAACTCCTTAACATATCTAATTATAATCTTAACAATGATAGTACATGGGATGTATACAGGGCATAGTAAAAAAAGTAATTTTTCAATTTATTTTTTCTAACACTATTCTAGAACCAATAAGTTATATTTTGGTTGTACATCATAGTGTCAGTATATTCTAGGCGATGAATACGTGTTAACTATCTTGATAACTCTCTTTGTTTAAAATACGATTTAAAAAAAATTCATTATACCCCTATGCTGAAAACAATTGACAGGTCGTTTTTGACTAGAAGAACGTCTAATGTTGATTGAACAAAAATTAAAGTAACTTTCTGATGAATTCAGTTATTCAATATTACCTTCCATTTAAATACTTTACTTTACTTTTTTTGTTCAGGTCATTTACAATGTCTTTATTGCATATCTCAAAAACTTACTCAATTTGGACCTAATTTCACTCACACTATTTTGAAAATGTTGAATATTGTAATATAAAAGTTTTGTGAACTTTGTAATGGGGTGGTTGAAGTCGTAAGTCATTGCGTTCATTCCGGACCCAGTCTTCTTTTTCGGGAAAGACCACAGTGTAGGACGTGTGGAGGTTGATAGTTTTAGGCATGATATCTGAGGGCATTCCTAGAATGTTGTGAGCTATTATGCCCTCCAGCATGCCGCTGCCTCTCATGACACATGCCTGCGGTAGACTAATGGCCGCTTGATAAAGTCGGTATGTTGCCCATCTTGCCTCTCTCTCCAGAACTATGTGGAGAGGAAGTAATCCAAGGAGGACTTCCATTGCTGCCGTTGGCGTTGAGCGAATGCTTCCAGTAATCGCCAGGCACGCTTGTCTCTGTAGTCCGTTGAGTTTAGCAATGTCCATTTTTTTATGTCCCTTGCTCCACCAGACTATAGAGCCATACGTTATCATTGGACGTATGACGGTCACGTACAACCAGTATACGTGTTTTGGTGACATGCCCCATGTTTTGCCACATATTCTGCGGCATGTCCATAATGAAAGGCTAGCCTTCCGGATAGTCTTTTCCAGGTGCGAGTTCCAATTAAGTTTTTTATCCAGGGTTATTCCTAGATATTTTGCTTCACTCGCAAAAGGAATTGTTACACCATTGATGGAAGGAGGTATTAAATGTTCCAGCTTCCTTTTCCTGGTGAATGGTACTATGACCATTTTGTGGGGGTTAATGGACATTTCCTCCCTCTCACACCATTTATATATGGTATCCAATATATCCTGAAGGACGTAGGAGATCGTCTCTTCGGATTTATCGTTTATTACTAGGACCAGATCGTCAGCATATGCTTGCAGATCAACCTCCCAAAGCGAGAGAATGGCCAGCAGATCATCCACCAGCAGTGACCATAACAGTGGGGAGAGGACCCCCCCCTGGGGAAAGGTTAGTGTTACTTTGATTGGGCAATATAGAAATAAAAAGCTATACTCTACGACTATAATGGAAAATGTACATTTCAACTGCGTCTTCTAATAAGAAACATACATCGTTTGAACATAGATTTTCATTTCCTACGTGCTACCTGTATCGAAATGTTCATATCCTAGGTACGACTTTCTTGAGCTACCTACTAGACGTTTTTTTTTCCATAAAATATATTCCAAAACATATAGTAACGAAACATTATCAAAATGAGTAACGATTGGGAAGGTAATATTCAAAATTTGTCACCATCTGATAACATATTATAGCAATTAATTCGTCTTTAACATTAAGTTCGATGATGGCGTAATGTGAAAATGCAGAGTGCATGGAAGATATCTTGTGGGGGTCAGTTATTCGAATCCCTCGTAAACCAACTTTTTTTTTAATGTTCATGTTGAGAACCGAGAAGAAGTATGTAATCGCGTAGAGTACTGAGATATTTTTATAAATTCGCCAATATTAATATCTTTAATATCGGTGTAGTGGACTAATTCTTTCCACTTTTACTTGTTTTTAAATACATTGTATAATTTAGTTAGTCGTGTATTGTTAGATAGGGACAGAAACACAAAACGATTAAAAGTCAAACAGAAACTAGTCCTTGCCGTAATATTAGTGTTTTTGCCAAAACAGGCGACATGAAAGTTTATGTGGCAATCTTAAAAAAAAATATCGTGATCCAAATAAATTGATTCCGTTATCTAAATACTCTGAATAGTTATAGAAAAACTATACAGTAAGCATGAAATGACCATTTTCCACTACTACTACTGCTTGTGGGAAGGACTATTATGCAAGTATAATAAAAAATGTTTTTTTACGACAGTGCGTAAACTAAGCTTTTACACACTGGTGCGTAAAGTGATACTTTTTCGCACAGGTGCGTAAAAAAAATCATCTGTGTGTAAAGTTATCAACTGTGCGTAAAGTAATTTTTTACACATTGTTCATACATTCATGCATTTTTGTTATTAAGTCTTTATTTAAAACAACGACAATTCATAAGATTCAAATAATGATATAATTGCTACAATTTGGCAATATAATAACTGTCGAAGAAAAAACTTTGTATGAAACACTTTCGTAATGGGCTTTTTTGTACTCGCGTGTTTGTTGAATTCGCACAGAAAAAAAAAATTAATCAAACAAAATTTATTTCAGTCGAAGAAATCTGACAAGTTTTTTCTCAAAAATGGTGTTAAAAAGTCATTTTCTTGAAATTACAGCATGCATACCTATACTTTTTTTCAACTTTTTTGATGACGCAGCCTCCCACGACGCATTCCACCGACATTACAAAAGTCTGACAAGTTATTTTCTCAAATACAGTGTTTAAATGTCATCCTCAAAAAATATCAGCGTGCATACTATTATTTTTTTTCAGCATTTTTTGACAAGTCGCGCAGCCTCCCACGACACATTCCACCAACAGACAAGAGTCTGACGAGTTTTTTTCTCAAATACGGTACCTAAAAATCATTCTCAAAAAATATCAGCGTGCATACTATTACTTTTTTTTTCAACATTTTTTGACAAGTCTCGCAGCCTCCCACGACGCATTCCACCAACAGATTTTCAATTTTTTTTCTCAAATACAGTGTGTAAATATCATCCTCTAAAAATATCAGCGTGCATACTATTACTTTTTTTTTCAACATTTTTTGACAAGTCTCGCAGCCTCCCACGACGCATTCCACCAACAGACAAGGGTCTGACGAGTTTTTTTCTCAAATACAGTGTGTAAATATCATCCTCTAAAAATATCAGCGTGCATACTATTACTTTTTTTTCAACTTTTTTTGACAAATTGCGCCGCCGCCTATGACTCATTCCACCAACAGACAAGAGTCTGACGAGTTTTTTTGTCAAATACAGTGTTTAAATATCATCCTCTAAAATTGTCAGCGTGCATACTATTACTTTTTTTTTTCAACTTTTTTGACAAATTGCGCAGCCTCCCACGACTCAACCCACCACGGTCGCGCGGTCTGACGCTTGGTTTAGTATTAGGTGGTATGTATACTATAATAAAAACTAAATCTCATCGTGCATACTATGACGTGTTTCCAAGTAACAGTACCTCCCGGATCTAGATCAAAAGTTATCATCCTATGACTAGTTTTCGCGGTACAGCCCCTCAAATATATGATTTTGTACCTATGAGTGTAAGTATGGCAAAAAATATTTTTGTGTATCTGTGCCTGGTAATGAGTTTTCAGTGGGAATTGTACTTTCAGAATCATTTCATTCCATGAATACTCAAATTACTTGAACACGAACAACAGGATATTGACTGAATTCATGACAAGTTACTGTCCAGAATTTAGTCAACACCCTGTGATCTGTATTCAAGTTATTTAAGAATTCCTAAAAAAGATGATTGAGAAAGTACAATTTATAATGGAAAATTAATTCTGAGGCACAGATACAAAAAGGATGTTTTGTCGTACTTACACTCATAAGGAACAAAATCATATCTTTGAGGGACTGTATCCCGAAAACTAGTCATAGGATCGAGTTAGGCCCATGGTAACTTTTGATCAAGATAATGGAGAGAATAACATACTACAGTTTCAGCCAATTCCACCGGGACCCAGAAACCCTTAAGAACGGTGCGGGATCCTTTTTGATACATTTTTCATTTACCACCTGCACATATGGCCTGCGGCTTGAAAACCCCACTGAACCCTCGCTCACCAAAAGCTGCAAGCGCTTTTCAGGAACATGATTCATATCAGAAGCTTCAGCTCCTGAAGATGCTAATTTTGTTGGGTAAATGCGCGTCGTGTGTAAATTGAGGTAAAGCTTGACAAATCTATGAATGTGAAATCGCCACGTTTATCGACACGCGGTAGCAGAAGAGCTAAGTACAGTCTGAAACAAGTATGAGTTACTCTACAGGTCAGTTCTATTCTTTCTGTCGCGAAGTGCACTGTGAAGTTTCAGTACTGAATGAACGAATGAACAATTATACTACTCTCTTTCTCGTCCGAATACTTTCTCATTCTAAATTCGGGCATCTCGTACGTTTCTCGACATTCATAGCTAGATTTGTCATACTGTAGCTTTGTTGTTTTGGTAGTTTATATTTTTTTAGTAAGAAAGCAATAAGTCTCGTTGGTGAAATATTTCTCACAAACCTACCCACTTCCTGGTAGTTTCATAGAGACCAAACCGACGAGCAGAGTATTCTCAATCTCAATGGGGCGTGGTGGACGTGCTGGTAGAGCGTTCGCCTTTGAGCGAAGAGTCGAGGGTTCGAATCATCGGTCTCGTGCATGGCAGCACACGTTAATAGATAAGGGCTGCGTCTTCTCTAGCTCACACAAGTCTCTCGAATACTTCTGAGGGTTGCGCGTAGGGGTGCAATCGGTTGACGGAAATAACAATTTTAACAATTAACAATTTTTTTTATATTTCATGTTTATCCTGTAAACCAAATGAAACTTTATCTATCATGGATCATATTTTCATCGAAAAGTGATGCTCTGTATGTAATTGCGTAGCTTCGATAATAATTCCTTGTATGCAATTTCCCAAAGGTTACATAATAATGATATACGGCAAATGAAAGAAGTGGAACAGAAAAGATATTGTCGGAAACACTTTCTGAAATTCCACGATCCCGTGAACGAAAATAAGTCACTCTACCCAAACGAAAAACTCAAATGACAATGCACTGTCGAGTGGTTAACAAGATCGGTCTGTTATTAAGATAGCAATCGCTTTTATTTCCTGCCATAAAGACCGAGATGTAATGCATACACTTGTTTCAGATGTGGAAGAGCAGATACTAACTTGTAATCTGACGTAAAGGGGAAGGAAATACGAATGTATCTGAAGCTCCGTCGAAATAAAAAACCCTTGTTTTTTGCGAATGTTACTCTCGACTATGACACGATTATGCGTGAGACGAAAATTTCGCCCTTCTCAACCAATTTTGTGATTACTTTATTTCTAGAGATACGTTCATGTTTCCACTTGCTGTCAATAAAATGAAACGAGGGCAAATACTTATAGACCAGTGATACATTTTCATTTCAGAGTGACGCTCTCGTCCCCCTTTGAATTGGATTGAAACAAAAAACTTTGAAATCGAAGTGGTGTTACGAATAATTATGTAGACTAGAACCTGATTTCTCAAAAAATAAACTAACAAATTTTTTAGGCGAAATAGCCATTTGACATTTATTTTGTAATATATGGAAGTTCTTTTTTGAAAGTATTAATTTCGGTGGTGGGTTCTTCCGGGTTTCCCTTCAACAATAGCGAATGCACCGCCCCGACAAGTCCAAGGTTTCATTCAGATTTTCATCAAGAATCCATTTCATATGCGTTCTTCATTTTTATTTTCCATTTTGTTATTAATAAATCCTCACTGTATAAGTGGTGATATTACTAAATAAATGGGTTCAGGTCCATAAGGAGAAACCAAACTACTGGAACAATACTCCAGGATGAAGATACCAACATCTCAAATTAAAATTTAAAAATATTAATTTTTCAAGGTTTGAGTGATATTTACAGTTTCAAATAAAAACAAAACCGGATTCTCATTCCTGACAATCCGAGAGACGGACTGCGCAGTTATCTTCCTATCTAGGAAAGAAAACGAAAAAAAAAACGGAAAAAACCTTGGGTTAATATTTAGCTGTTATATTACATATTACCTATTATACAGATTTGAATCTTATATTATGCGATATGGCATCTAAAAAAACAACAATATTTCTTTGCTGATCATTATATTGTTGACATAACAGTTTGAATCTATCCTGTAGATCAGTCGGATGGTTGTGTTCAGCTCTTTTTTCTACCAGGTGTACCCAGTTACAGGAAATATTGATATAAAATTATATACTGTCTTCTAAGCGACAGCAAATAAGGAAAGTATCTAGTAGTAAATGATATAAATGCAAAATACAATAAAGTAGTTAATTACTAAATATTAATACAGGTGAAAAATAAAAAAAAAGTATTCAAGTAGAATTGACTAACATAATCAGAACGTAATATTACGCGATCATTATAAGTTATTAACAATACATGATAAAACAGCGCTCAAAGGGTCAAAATGAATATCAAAAATCCTACAAATTTTGTTGTAGCTGCTGCACATGAAATTCACAGGTGATCGTATCATAACATTTGTTCGCGATGCTTCGCGATGAAACTTCAAACCATGTCGACCTCCGATTCTAGGTTTATATCGTTTAGAAGAACACTACTATCTATATTGTTGTTAATTAATTTATGCAAGAATTTTGTACCATGTATAATTCTTCTTTTTTCCAAAGATATTTTCAAATCGCGACAACAAAATGTTATGATCGATACCTCTAACAGGATATTGTCCATCGACTTTTAGACATAAATATTTTAGGAAATTTCTCTGTACACTTTCAATTGACTTTTTTGGTAATCGTAGATTGGGTTCCAAATCAAAGAGCCATATTCTAACTTGGATCTGGCATAAGCAAAATATAACTATTTCAATGTGGCAATATTTTCGAAGTTTTTACTATTTCTCTAAATGAAACCAAGCATCCTATTCGCGTGTGCAACCGTATTTTTTATATGTGTGTTGAATGTAAGTTTACTATCATATGTGATACCAAGGTCTTTCATCTCTTGTACGCGGTTGATTATTTTGTTGTCGACTGCGTAATCATATATCAAAGTGCTCGATTTTTTTGTAAATGATATTATGTTACATTTCGTCACATTAAGTTGTAGATGATTATGGGTACATCAAAGTTTGATTGAGTCTAATTCGGACCATATCAATAACTACAAAAAGCAAGCCTTTACATCAACTGCACCTCACATTTTCAAATTTTGAAAATAGCTTACCTTAAATGAGTTGGTTTTTCTGCATCTCCATCGCACACTGGTAGCATAAGTTTTATGAATGGTGAAGTGTAACAACCACCAAACAAAGTTTAGGTTTACCGCTAGCTGTTTTCAAAACTTCCATATTTCTTATTCAATGAATCTTACTAAATGAATCGTACTCAATGTTACTTTGCGACCATATTTATATGTATAGATCAAGTAACCCAAAATTAACGTATTTTAATGACCAAAGCCTTAAAGAAATGTGTATTCGTGGTATCGATCAGGTGGGAATCCAAAATTACATGGTAAAGATAAAAGTCCTGGTTAAAACTTTCCCTCAGGGAATAATGGCGAGGAATTAATAGTATTTATTCCCTCTTGTACTCCTATCATAAATGTATATATTAAATTCAAATTCAAAAACTCATATTCTTATTTGCTTCAGGTTGTATTAGTTACCCAACAATGCCCAAGACTAAAAATTCACCATAAACATTATTACAATATTGTATAGAAGTACATCGATCTCCGTCCGTCACATGTAAAATCAATTTATTCTTCATAAATTACAAAATAAACAAATACAGTAGATACTATTTATAAACAGATAAGTAGTAATGGAGCATCTTATTCCTTTACAGCAACCGAAATTCCAGATATTCGTAATGAAAACCCTTCCAAAGTTAGTGATAATTCACGACCAATTATTGACTCGTGGTATAATCTACTATTATGTCAACAAATTGCTGCCATATTGCATAACATAAAGTTAAATCTCTTAATTTATCGCATATCGAATTACAACGTTTAAATATTTTATTCGAAGGGGTATTTTTTCCGGGGGTTTTCTTCCGGTGTTTTTTTTCAGGAGGGTGTTTTTTCCGGGGGTTATTTTTTCCAGGTTTTTTTCAGGGATTTTTTTTTTCGAAGGTTTATTTTCCGGTTTTTTTTCGTTTACCAGGCCATCGGCCTGAACAAGGAGTTCCCCTCCTCCCTGTAAGTTTTGAACGGTTTGAAAAATTTTAAATAGTGTGGTGGGTCAAGTTACACATTGTTGAAAAGAGAATTCAATTCTCTTTTCAACCACATATTTTTTAATTTTTATTACTGAGTATTTTCACAATTTCGATCTATTTTCCTTTCAAAATTTTCAAGTTAATGTGTCCTTAGCGCCATCTGCGAGTAATTGCAAAAAATGTATTATTGGTAGTTTACCATTCAAAATACTTTTTGTCCCATTGTTCCACACACATCAAACCGTTCAGATCTAGGGTGCAATTCAGATCCACTTTTTTATCTAATATTTCGAGTGCATATGTTAATTTTTTTTTCAACGAAATCAGAAAAAATTTAGATGGTTGAAAAGAGAATTGAATTATTTTTTCAACGATGTATCACTCTACCCCTAATGCCATTTCAAATTTTCAAATTGATATGCGCCTCCTTCACCCCAACCCCTTTATCAAGCATCACATTGGCTTTTATTTCAAAAACTAGTATCGGTGATACAATTGAAAATGGCATCTGCTGAAGAATGTATACCGAGAATTTGTTGGGATGATCAAATCGTTTTTTCGGTCTTGTCCCGTAACTTGTAATAGTTATTTATGTATCAAGGGCGTAAAGTAGGCGTTTATGGCCTGCGGCGTGGATGATGGCCCGATGGCGTTAGCCGAGGGCCACGCCGCTTAGAAACACCACGAGTGGAGATGTGTCAGCAGCACAGTTTGACAAACAAGGTGACCGTATCCTGAAAATTCTGCATTTTGAAGGTATATTCGATGAGACAAAGTGAAAAGAAACGGAAAATATTTCTCAAAAAAGCTCAGAATCACCAAACCGTTGCAAAATATGAAACTCATGAAGGAATATCATAACTTTTGGGCACACAAAAAAAATTGGAAAACTTACTCTTAATTCGGATGTATCATGGGTCTTCTTCTAACCAAGTCTGAGTGCATTCATCCATGGATATTTCTGGAGTCATAGATAATCCCAGCGAAAAGCAAGCTGAATCTGGGTCAGTGAATATACGGAAGAAGTTAGGAAGATATCATTTGATTTAATCAAACATATGTATGAGAGTGGCTTTTTATAAAGATTTTATAACTGATGAAAGGGACGATTATTATTATTTAATGTTTATTGCAGTTTCTGAGTTGATTGTTGGTATAGTTTCTTCTGTAAATCCTGTATTTTATAAAAAAAATCTGATTCTTTTACAGTACATTCATAGATAGAAGTCGATACAAGCTAGCATAAACTTTGTTGATGAAACGTGCATTGAGTGAAATTGACGAGTTTGTTGAATTTGGATATATTTCTATGTTACTTAATTTTATTCTCACCAAACTGTCTAATGAAGAAGTAGGTGTAGCGAATAGGTAAAAATTTACAGTAATTTCATCTACTGGTTTTTAGTAATATCAGAATACTCCAACAATATATTGATTCGAATATCATTCAATTTATTTGTAATACAAACTAAGGAGTAGTGCTGGTAGGGATTTGTCTTTGGTATTCCTGGTCTATATCCGAACATTCCGAACGTGCTACCAAATGAGTAACGATATTGCCGCCAAGGTTAGTCTTTCGTATGATTGTTATACTTTCGGATTATTCACCCCTCTGTATTCGTCTAACGGTGGTTTTTGATAGGCGTCCATGAGTGTCTCCTTAATTGTTTTTATTGAATAGAGATGAGTTTGTTTACCATCACAAATAAACAAATAATGTGACCAAATTCAAAGCCCGACAATTTTTGTTCTGTAAATTTCTAGTTTTCACGATAAGAAAAATTATGTAATGTCCAGGAAACCTCGAGAACAAAGGGAATATAGATTCTAGGGAAAATAAGTAATAACTAAATGTCAGGGTTAGACAGAACCAAATGTACAGCTGTAACTCATGCCCTATAGGAAGACGATAAGATGACATAAAAACGTGACTTTTCGTCTTGTAGTTAGGAGTTCATAAGTGATATAATCGAAACTTCATTAGGAGTTTCACTGAAACAGTAATACAGCCGAAAATTCTCCATGGAGCTACCGATAAAAACCAAGACATGATCGTCGAAATCTGGAATGGAAGGAAAATTCTACAATCAATATACCCAAGCAATGCTACGCCTACTGAACAAATGAAGAAAAATAACCTGGCAATATCAACATTGCATTGGAAAACACCTCTTTGTGCAGGAACTTGCTTTCAAGACACATGAAGTAGGTATTTATCATAAATCATTTGAACTTTTTTCCATTGGTAGTTATATTTTGAGTCAGAGAATATTATTGTTTTATTCAATTGATATTGATGATAATAATAATAATTTGGAAGATAACACTTGCCCTCAATAATAATAATAAGTTTATTCAAAGTAAATAAAAATTTTAACAATTTCAAGTGAACATTCAAGTGACAAGATGGTAAATTCTGGTAAAAAATTATTTCGAATAAACAAGAACCCACTAAGGTAGTGCCTGTGCGTGGGAAAAAGAAAAATGACAATTATTAGTACAACACACTTTAATATCGAGTTAAATTGAAATTTTAGGAGTAGTAAATATATATAAATAAAGTATTATCTTGTAAATTTTGTTAAAATAATTAAAATAGAATAAAACTGTAGTAAATATAGTAAAAGAAAACTAGATAATACTCAGAACACATAGAAGCATTGAAACATAAATAAATATAGTGTAAATCTTGGTCTAGGTATTATAAGTCAACAAGCGTTTATTGGGACTGCGTCATGTGACGCATTAACTTTCATAGAAAGGACATTGTTAATTCGATTATTACAACTTCATAGCTACAAGTTTCACGTTTATATGTCAAAAAATAAGTATTGTATTAGTGTGCCATTTTTAGCTCATACCCAATTTTTCACTTCCTCTGGCAGAAACAACGTTAACGACGTGATATCTTGTCATTGTCCGCGAACATATTAAGGTATAAATGAAGGTATCTTGTACATGGACCACTTGTTGTTAATTTACCGGGTGACAATCCCTAATAGCACCATGAAGTCCGATGGTAATCCATAGAATATCCTCTTAGGACGTTCGGGACGTCCTTAGGACGTGCAGAATTGTTACCGCGGACGTCCATTGGACATCCGTGGTAAGCACCAATGTCTCGATTTCTCACCAAAATAGGACGTTCTATAAGGCTATCCAGTGGACATCCACATGGGATGTTAATTGGACGGCCCAAATTACATCAATCGAAAGTATAAATGAGACGTCCTTAGGACGTGCAATATTGGTACGTCCTTAGGACGTGCAGTATTGGTATCTACCGCGGACGTCCATTGGACATCCGTGGAAAGTACCAATGTTTCGACTTCTCACCAAAATTGGACGTTATATAAGGATATTCAATCGACATCCACCTGGGATGTTCATTGGACATCCCCGAATTTCATCAATCGAAGTACATCTGGGACGTCCTTAGGATGTGCAGAATTATCAGATGTGTTTGTTCGTTCATCTCTTTCAGGACTGAGATTATGATATTGTTGTGGATTACTGGAGATACCAATTTGGATGAAACCAGATGTACTTACTAGGTAAGCTCAGCACTCTCTCAGAGTCATTCAATTCGGTTTGAGAAACATCAAATACATCTGAATCTGTCGATACTTCTCTATTTGAAGTTTCTGACAATCGTTTAGCAATTCTATTGCACTGGCGTTTTGATATATTTAGTTTTCGTTTGTACAAGTTTAAAGGATACACAACTGTACTTACGGAAACACCTTTTTCAAAACAGTGTTGAATAGGTTAGTAATAACTATTGAATAGTAGAACAAAACTTTTATTTTCAAATATAGATGTAACTATACTGAATACAAAATAACTTCCACAACAGTCACTGAACTAACTAATCACAAAAGATGATAGAAAAACCGCCATAGCTGGTAAATACTCAACAATTTTCTGTCGATTCATCAACACTTCACTTGAACACAGAACACAAAACACAGAAATCAACTTTATGCACGGAATTCATACATAGAGGAATTGTTCGGTTTTAATTCGTATACGAACCAGAGAGACAAACATACATTTTGCGAAATCGTATTGGCGAATCGTATTGGCATATGCTCAAATTCGAGAATATGGCCCCTGATGACCTTATTGATAGTGAAAAGGGTTTTATTTCAGATGGGTTGTTTTCGCAATAATGTTCAGCCCTATTGTATATATGCGATCCGTTTTATACCTCTTCTGTAAAACCACTAGCTGAGATGTATACATGGGTACTGGGTATACATGTACATATGATCATCCATCCTTCATCTTTGGATGTATGCACCTAGGAAACATTCCGAAAAATATTCAATTCAGGACATCCCAAGGAAGTCCTTGCAGGGACATTATCTGAAATTCACTGATTGGGACGTTCGATGTACATCCATCAAGGACATTCCAGAATGTCCCATGCAAAGACAACCATAGGAAGTCCTTTCGAAGACATGCCAAATATATGCCTACCAGGACATCTAATGGATATCCTAGAAAATTCTACAAAGTATATCCGAATCAGGACATCCCAAGGAAGTCCTCGCAGAGACATATTCTAAGATTTACCAATTGGAACGTCCAATATTCATTCATGCGGGATGTTCCTGACTGTTCCGTACCAGGACAACCATGGGATGTGCTTTCGAAAACATGCCAGAATAATTACTAACAAGGACGTCCGATGGATGTCCTAGTTAACATTACAAAAAATATCCGATCCAGGACATCCCAAAGACGTCCTCGCAGAGACGTTTTATACGATGTACCGATTGGGACATCATTGGGACATCTGTGAAGTCCAATGTGCTAAATTTGAACACCTTGTTTATATTTTTTGAAAACAAAAGATTTGTTTTTGTTATGTATTTTTGAATGTCGGATTCAGTTGTTAATTTTGAGAAATAAAAAGTAAAGTTTGAATTTACGAGTTTGATAAAAGTTATTAGACAAAACATTTTGGTCTTCGAGCGGATATAAGAAACTATTATGGACAAAGAAGATGGCAATAAAGATGCTAGACCAAGAAGGGAAAGTGCTGGTGTGAACCGAAGTTTGTTCCCCGATTATTTGTGGCCAGATACATTTGGTATTGGAAGTTCGACGATTAAAAGTTCCTTACCAACGCTATCCAGCATCCTACCTTCTCAAAGTGCAGACAAATCTTTATTACCAATTATTCCTGAGAATCAGTCCAGTACTTTCGAAAGTGTCAAAGAACGGTGACAAGACTATGACTGAAAATGTAATGAAATTAGTCAGCTCTCAATCAGGACGAAAAAGTAGCAACATAAGTTCTTCGAAGAATTCACAACATCCATAGGAATTCCTTTGGGGAAATTCATGGAAATGAACTGAATCGGACGTCCCAAGGACAATGATTTTAAGTCCCGGACATTCGGACATGATTTGTACCAAATAGGGACGTCCCTGGGACATGGTGTGCTATCAGGGATGAGACTTGGACCATGTCTATAGCTCATTCACTTATCAACCGATTTGAATGAAATTTGGTACATATACATGACACAAAATTTTGGATTAACATACATATGGAAACAAAATGAATGACTTCTGGTTTCGCCAGAATAGCCACCAACTTCAATTTTTCAAATGGAACACCATGTGTTTGATGTTTTTCGAATTGTACGGTTCAAATTACATACGACAGTGTTGTCAATTTTTATGATTTTACAATAAAAAAAAAATCAAATTTAATTTGTTTTTAATTCAGGAGGCCTTGATTAGGTTAAAAACCTATTGACATTAATTAACAGTAATTTTATCGATAAGATGAATGAGAAATCCTACAACACAAATTGAAATTTTCTGAATGCAATTTTAATGATTAAATAATTTGTTTCAAATTGTACCTATCGAGTACCATCTTGCCATTCGATAGAGAATTCAATTACCTATTCAACGGTATAAATTTTGTACCATTTTATTTCTGTTCAAAACTAGAGACGATCATTCAATGAATTTGTACAGTACTTACTACGACGCCTCCGAATTCCTGTCGGGATCTCAGTAGATCCGTTAAAGTATCCATGAAATCATGGAAAACAATAGGTGTTCAATATCATGTCAAAATTTAAATACCAATTTTACTTGTCATCTCGTTTTGTTGATTGTAAAAAGTTTTTTCGAGATAGAAAATAATAATAATTGTTATTCTTGAAACGAACAAATCGATATGATATTGATATAGGGACGGAGATTGTCAGAAGAACAATATATAGTTACTGAAGAAGCGCAAACTAATGTCTTGGCATATATTATGTTATTTTTTTTCCAACTGTCTCAGTGCGAATTTGATGTTTCCAGATGTCATTCGATGCAGAATTTAGTGAATGAAATAACATTTTCCTTCCGACGCACCGTTTTCCAGCTACAAGCAAAAAAGTGAAAAAATTTGGCGGTTTTTTGGATACAAAAAGTTAAGCTCACTACCTGAGATGGTGCAAACTCAGGACACGCATTTACGACCAAATACAGGTATTGAAACAATTTCCAGCTTGCTGGAAATTAATTCTTCAAAATGTTTTTTTTTTTATTTAATTTTATTGGCCTATAGCTACGTTGTTACTACAAACGATCAAATGAAATTTTAAATAATTTTTTTGACAGTTAAGTCTATTCTTACACTGTCATTTAGTATCTGACAATTGTAAGTGATTGTAACTAGTTTATTGCTTGGTGATACAGCAGACTTATAAAAACAGATTGCCTACGTTAAAGGTTTCCCCAAACCAACGCGGGAACGCGGGAGCGGGAACGGGGTGAATGCGAGACTAAATTCGGTAGTAGGATATGGAAAAATACATATCGGTGTGAATATTCGTATTTCGGAATGCAGGCAAGCAGATAAATATATATGGTTTGCTACGTTTACTGTTTTTCTAGCAATTAGTACGGTTCGCATTTTCCGTTCCCGCTCCCGCGTCCTGCTTTGGTTTGACGGAACCTTAATATACATTGAGCAGGTAAAGGTTGGAACAAATTCGTTAAAATCTTGATATGGCCATTAGGGAAAATTTGCTGGGACATGTCGATTTTATTTTTCATTTGTGCATTTTTTGGTCTACTCAGATTTTTGATGACGTCGTCGATCTTCGAGTTATGACGTCATTTGAATTCGTTTAAAATTACATTACTGTATTTTGATAATATTAAAAAAAACGCATTTTTCTCTGTACGGATGTCATATTTTTTCTTATGTTAGATAACCGTATGTTCGAGAAATAAAAGATATTTCATTCACAATAATGTAATATTAAGTCTGTGAACGCACACTTTTGACTTGAGGTATCTCCACAAAATAAAATCTAGTGGGGTTAGATCAGGAGATCTAGCTGGCCACTTTAAAAATCCTCATCAGCGAGTAGAGGACGGCTATTATTATCATTTGCCCTGGCGCTTCGGGGAGACTCCCTGATTTTGAGTGGCGTATTCACTTTTCAGCTGCAGGAAAACCCGAAAAAACCTACAGCACTACCTCGGGTGGTCAGTTGCACACTTCGAGTCAATATCAGATGTCGGGATTGGCATCTAGGAAACTCACATCACACTTGCTTCACAACAAGGGATAAGGTACTTGAGAAAAATTCCTTCATACTCCGGATCTCGATCGCAGACGAGGATTTTTAGAGTGATCAGCTAGATCTCCTGATCTAATCCCACTAGATTTTTTGTTATGGGGATACTTTATGTCAGCAGTTTACGTTAACAGACCTAATTATGAATGAAATATCTTTTATTTCTCGAAAATACGGTTGTGCAACATAAAAAAAAATATGTTATCCAAACACAGAAAGATGCGTTCTATTTGAAGGTATTATCAAAATAGGGCAATGCCATTTGAAAAAAGGTAATAACGTCATAACTCGAACAGCGATGACGTCATCAAAAATCTAAGTAGACCACAAAATACGCAAGAGAAAAAGAAAATCGACATGTCTGAGCTTTTTTTTCCTCAATGGCCATATCAAGCTTTAAACGAATTTGTTCCAACCTTCACGTGCTCACTGTAGAATAAGATGGCCCATACAAAATAGAAATCTACTATAACTTGCTTTGTTTGTGATGGACGATTTCAACCACGTTTGATAACTAGAATAGATGGAGATGAGAATGCTGCGAAATATGAAACAGCTATTCGTAGAACACAAGAATTTTTCATCTCCTCTTGATGTAAATGCTGGTAGGATCCGTACAAGATGCAACAAATAAACAAGCGCCACCAAATATTGATTCAAACATATTTAGTTTTCTACTCTTTGTTTGATTCGTATATATGTTCCTTGAAAATTTGAAACAAATAAACTAAATAAGTAACTAAAACTAATTACTTGAAAACAATAGTAACCTCATATCAACCAATATCAATAAAATCAAATGATATTTACTCATTCTGCAACTCTACGAGCTTTTGCGTTTGACTGTTTTGTTCAAAGAAATACATAAACATTACGTAATTATTAATAACCCTGTATCTAAGACCCCGTATCTTAGAAGTTTTCATTACAACTCGTGTCGACAATATTAAGATTGCAATTACTATCCTAAACTTTTTTTAAAAAAATAATCGTCACATGATTGATTTTCTGAAAGTATAAGTAACAACCCTGCCTCTGTATTTCAATATTTGAGTTAAGTTTGGTGCACTGCTTCGACCTATTTGCTTAAACGTTTGGAATCATCACAAAATATAATGATTTAATGTATTTTTAAGCTTGATTATCAAGAACCAACTCTAAAATTGAACAAAGCAATAAAGCTGCTGGATATACATTCCGTGTACAAATTGAAAATATGCACATTCATTCATCTCATTAAGAATCATGTTATTCCACTTTAATTTTCAAAATGAGTAATGACCAACACAATACAAAAATGTTAACAAAATAAAAACAAATTTTGGAAAGAAATAAATTTATTTTGAAATTGTGAAATTTTATTATGAACTTTCAAATTATTCAAAAACTAAATTGCGATTCAAAAATAGTCTAAAGAATTCTTAACTACCTTGAATCTATTCCAATTCTGATTTCACGATTTTCTTAATTAATCTTCATTGTTGTATTTACCTTCATGTTTTTTGCATTATATGTGAATTTTTTTCCTACTCATAAACTGTATATTTCTTTGGAAATTAATTAAATTAATCAATATTGGAAAAAGTTGTTCGGTCCAAAAGAAGATGACAGTAATGAAAGCTCCAATTTTGATCTTTGAATTGCAAAAGAGTAGAAATTACAAAACTGACTCAAATTCCAGAGATCTATTCAGAAACTCATTTTCAATTATGATTGCCCAACTGATGGAAATTGCACAAATATTGGCACTTATAAATCTGTGAGCTGCCCTTCCATTCAAACAAATTTTCCCATATATAATGAAAATATCTAAATTTCGCTTTATCAAACGCCAACAGTATTATCGTTGTCCTGGCATCTATATACACATCAATTAAATAATAACATATTACACGAAATTAATAAATCCCATGAAAACATTCACCTTTGTTTACCCGAATGGAAAATGTGCCGATCGCTCTGAACAAACAAAATATCGACGATTGCCAATAATTCCATTTATCCTGTCCACACCTCCCATTGAGCAAATTCCGAAATCATAAAACTCGTCAGTGCCATAACATGGCCGAATGTCGGAGCCGAGGCAATAAACAGAAATTTTAATCACAACATACCCCATTAGCACGATACTAAATATACCTATGTGATATTACATCATCCTGTTTGCAATATAAACATTCCTTTATGATTTGACAAATAAATTTCGTACATTGCTTTGAAAATGATCATATTGCGCGTTTTCAATTTGATGATAATTAAACGGGCGATGCAAACAGATATAAAACATGAAACAAAATAATTGCGCCCCGGATGAATGTGTGCCATGTTATGTCAGGTCTGGACAAGATGTATTTATAACCGCGGATTGAGTGCCATGAATGCGCCCTTTGTTATTTACACCTTTTGACAGATGATTTCGGTTTTTTCCTTTCGAAATGAAAACGATTATTATTTTCAAACAATTTTTGGCCTGAATCTGGTAATAAGTTGCAGTTCTCTGACAATATTAAAGCCATGAACTCTTTAAAACCCAGATATTCCCACTGTTCTTTTAAAAATCTTACCAAAGTTTTCTATAAAACTCACGTTTTAGCATGTTCTGATAGATGGCACCATATCTCATTGTTTAATACCGATATTTGTAAATAAAATATACGTTGGTACTTCTCGCAATATATAATCAAAAAAGTGCGAATTCTGCAAAGAATTTTTTTTTTGTGACCTAACATGGTTAACGTGAGGTGAGTAAATTTGCTGTTATAATAAAATTTAATTCAAACAGGGCTGTTATAACAGTGAAGTGGTATACTGAGGCGGTGTTCATACAGAATTGAAGGTATACGAATTAATTTGAAAGAAACTACACTAAGAAAACATGCATGTTCTTTTAAAAGAACAGTGGGAAAATCTACAACGATTATTCAATATTTCAGTTATTGGAAGAGACCCCTGACATTTCATGAGTTATTGGAAGAAATAGAAAATGATGACTCAAATATTCCAGATGATATCGTTTTATTTTCACCAACGAAAGATATCGATACAGATGAGGATTCAGGGGAGGAAGATAATGTAAATTTGAACAATCTTCCCGGGGGTCAACTACTAACTGCAATAGAAGTTGTTGGTGCTGGGTCAGAATCCAAACACACATATAGTGAAGACGATTTGCCGTTATGAATTTATGGAATGAAAATCGTGGGAGACAATTGTTAAGAGAAAAATAATTTACGAGTGGTGCAAGCAAGATTTGAGTCGTCAAATAATTCTGTGGAAATGTGCACATGGACTGAAACAACTGTATACCCCTTTGGAAGCATTCTCTTTATTTGTTATTGACAATGTATTCGATTTGCTCAAACAATAAACGAATATATATGCACTATGCCATAATCGAAATGGGGATAATATACAAGAGATGAATTGCGATGTTTCTTGGAGTTCTTCTACTCATTAGATATACATGTCACCCCAGGTGCTCGATGATTCCAAAGATACAAATAGTATATTACTGTCTGAAATAGCTTTGACTCCATAATGGAAAGAATTCATTGCTACGATAATAATAATTTGGTTCAGATTGATAAACTCACAAAACTAAAACCTCGAATTGAAGTTCTGACTAAAAATTTGTTGTAATGGCCCCCGTGGAGGAAGCACACAGTGTTGATGAATTTAAGGTAATATAATTAATTTTTTAAACAATATCAGGGCGCAACTACTGTAATTTCTAACAAATATAAAGATTTAGGGTAGGGATGCCATTGCTTGGATATGGCGACACAGAATGCGTGGCAACTGTATAGGCAAGGCGGCAGACCGAAAGACCACCTATCTTCCAGACGTTCTGTCGCTCTATCTAACTTTCAAACAAATATCGAAAAGAGGACCAAGTCGTCATCTGGAAGCTTACATGAACATTCGAAATTTGATAAGCTCGATCACTTAGTCGTTTATATGGAAAAACAGACCCGATGTGGCGTATGCCATAAAATATGTGAATTTATTTTTAAAATAATAATATGTTCTATTTTATCGCACCCCAAACACTGTTTTCTCAGCTATCATACTGTGTTAGTTGAAAATTTGATTATATTGTTTTCTGAATATATGTTAATTTTTTTCACCTACAAGCATCTCATTATCCCACCGTTCTTTCAAAAGAACACCGTTTTCTAAAGAAACTAACAATTTTTTTCAAAAAAATTAAAAAATTAACAATATCATTATGTGGCTACAGTGAATCACAAAAATATTGACGAATTATTGTTTTTTCCAAGAAAAAGTTTTGGGGATATCTGGGTTAATTTGGAGAATAACATTATTTTATTCCACTCTTGACTATTCGGAGTATTTAAGAATTGAATGCACTAGTGGGCGGTAAAGTACAATTTACCGGTTTTAAGTGGCACTTTACAGCCCGCGGTCCCATTATGGCCCGCAGTCCATAAAGTTGGAAGTGTTCTCAAATTGCCCAAATTCACACACCAATTCATGCAAGACTTACCACGAAACGAATTAAGTTCAATGAAGAAATACTAATTAAACAACATTTATTCACAATCTACATTTTTTAAGCCATAAGCCAGAGTATTAAAATTTTTAATCAACAATGCATTTGCTACAGTTACTAATGTTGAGGATGGAATATTCCAGTTCTTCTTGAAAATAATTATTTCTTTTTGAAAGTTGCTTCACAGCATCCTCGTAGCTATGAGAGCAAGTATTCATTTCTGAAGTGGATGGTTGGTTCAATTGATGATCTGGTATCGTTCCGGCGCCATCGCTTGCGAGTTTTTTTAGCGATATTCAATTAATTTGAAATCGATTCTTCAATATACATAAATTACACATTCTTCACTACTCTTGATTATTGAAGTTATATATAACGTTTGAAACGTGTGGCCTATTGAAATTTGAGACAGTATTTGTGATTCGGACTCAACCACTAGTGCATAAACTGTTGTATCACTTGAGTTTATGGCCTTCAGCGTGTAATGGCCGTCGGCTGACGTCATCGGGCCATTATTCACGCCGCAGGCCATAAACGCCTACTTTACGCCCTTGATACATAAATAACTATTATGCACTAGCGGGCGGTAAAGTACACATTACCCCCCGGTTGTACATGCGTAAAGTGACACTTTACTGCCTGCGGGCCCATTATGGCCAGCCGTTCGTAAAATTTGGTATTGTTCTCAAATTGCCCATATTTACACATCAATTCATGCAATACCTATCACGAAACAATCAATTTAGTTCAAAAAAGGAATACTCATTTAACAATATTTATTCATAATCTACATCTTTTAGACCACACACCTGAAAATTTCCTATCAATAATGCAATTCGTACAGTTACTAACGTTGAGGATGGGATATTTCTTTTTCCTTGAATATAATTATTCCTTATTGAAAGCTGCTCTACAGCATCATTATCGCTATGAGAACAAGTTCTCATTTTAGAAGTATATGGTTGTTTCGAATAATTATCTGGTATCGTTCCGGCACTATCGCCGGCAATGTTTTTAGCGATATTCAATTTGAGATCGATTCTTCAATATATTTATATGAATTAGACATTCCTCATTACTCTTGAATATTGAAATTATACATAACGTATGAAACTTGTTGCCCATTGAAATTGTAGTCAGTATTTGTGATTCGTGTTTAACCACTAGTGCATAAAATTTCATATGTATCACGTGCGCAAAACGCGTTTATTTACAACCATATATGTAATGCTGTCATTACTAACGTCATTGAAGGTTAGGAAGTGTCACATTACACACCCCTACTTCCCGACCTCACTTCCCGCCCTCACGTCCCGCCCTCATTTCCCGCCCTCATTTCCCGCCCTCATTTCCCGCCCTCATTTCATCTATTCCAGATTAATATTTTTTATATTTAAAAAAATAACACATTTTTTGACAAATTTTATAATACCTATTAAATGACAAACAATGAAAAACAACAATGAACTAAAATACAACAAACGACTTATTGATATTAATCGTTAAATTTGAATTATTGTAAGCGTTTATTGAAATATTTAGGCCTGTACCAGCGCTGGACCCTCCAACAGTTCTCTTTGGGCAACAAATTAATTTCATGTTGAATGACTGAGGTTTGTGAACTACTTGCAATAGCTACAGAAGACATGGCACATTGGGACAGCATAGTGGCAGTTTTCGTTTCATTCTCTATTGAGCCATTCACATAACCTTCTGCCACAGTACTATATTTCCATCCTCCCAGCTTTTTTAATTGGAGTACACTTGCACCACTGTTGGAAAGTAACGTAGCGGCGGTTCTTCTGAGTGCGTGTCCTGTAAAGCCTTTCCAGTTCTCTAAATTAAAAAAAGTTGCAATTTTTTGGGGAAAATTAGCTATTGTATTGTGTCCAATTGGTTGATTTCTTACTATTCCTCCTCTGAGCTGAACAAAAAATCTATCGATTTCTATGTTTTTTCTTAAATTTATGTAGTCTCGAATGATCTTCACGCATACTGGATCAGTAATGAGAAATGATCTATTTGTATGTGTTTTACAATCTGGAATTTCAACCGAATTTTTTTTTTTTTCAAAAAAAGCCACATCCAACATTTTCATTTTCACTAATTTGTCCGTCTGACAAGCTCCAGATACGCCTATTATTAATGCTACCTATAACAATAAGAAAAAATAATACCAGTATTAGCACAAATTCATTTGTTTTTTTAAATACTTATTTAAAGAATCACAAATAACATAAAAAAAATTATTTGGAGCTTTATTTAAAAAATCTTCTATATTCTTCCTCGAAAATACGTACGATTTCTTGGGCCTAAAGCCCACATTTTGTCGTTTTAGAATAACTAGCAGTTTCCCATGTTTCGAAATATAAGTTTTTTTCTTTAATTTCTAGCATCGTTCGTAACATACTGTACATTGCCAACAAAGTAGACGGCTTCTTTTGTCTGGTATGTTCTCCAAAATATGCCTGGAGTACACTTTCGGAACCTATATTTTTAACCTTTTTTTTTCGCACTACTTCCTATATACAATGGCTTTTAGATACCGATGCTTACTTTTCTTTGGCACCAAGCCCTAGACTGCTGCGTGAGCAGCCTGGTCGTACTTCTGGTGTGGTACAATCCATAAATTCTTCGTAGGAAGACATATTTTTCAATTTATTATTCGCGAATTTAATATCCGACTTTATCTGACATCTATTGACTTTATGTGACATTTATTTATATTGGTGACAATTGTATACCTCGTAGCCACGGTAACGATATATCTAGTTGATTATTCTGAGAAAACCGCGTTTTTGGTAATTTGTTGTTAAATGTAATATTTTAGGATTGTTCAGAACGATTTATTAATTTTGATCGAAATAAGATGGTTGTAAATAAAATAGTATACACAAACCGGTAAAAGTTTCATTCCTGTCTCGAGATCATAGCTAACCTCGACGCTTTGCGTCTCGGTTAACTAACTATTCTCAAGACAGGAATGAATCTCTTCCCACCTCGGTGTGTAATATACTATTATGACCTTCAGCGTATAATGGCCCTCGGCTGATGCCTTCGGCCATTATTCACGCTTCAGGCCATAAACTCCTACTTTGCACCCTTGATACATAAATAACTATTAATTGTATCTTTATTTTGGCAACTGACAAATACTTGAAGTCCCTCAATCAAATAAAGGTTTTTACATTAAAATGTTGCTTCTTCAAGAGTGCTCATTTGGAATTTCATCACAATCATCTCAAAAACAAAAAAGTTATCCCACTGAGACATTCTGGAGGAAAGATTGAAAACTTTAATAAACGCCATGGAATTGGACTTAAACTTATCGTTGAGGGTGTTAAATACACTTTCAAACATCTTTCCAGGAATCAAAACATATACAATTTGAAGGTCTCATCATGGCAAATCAAGTAGCAGTACCAGAAGCAGGCAAGAGATATAACAGTGGGGAGGAAGGAATAAAAAAGCCGCAAAATTATAAATGACGAAGAGAAGATATTCCAAGCCAAGAGAAAATCTACAAGAAGAATCGCGAAGGAAGAATTAACCATGAACAATTTTTTTTATCACCTCGTTTACGAATCAATTCGTTTTTATAGTAAGGACGATTATATACACAATAATTCGTTTTCATGAAGTAATCATAAAATGAAGTAATTATATTACGGAGTCATTTCCATTTGCATGGCGGGGCGTGGTGCAGTGGTAAGAGCGTCTGACTCTGAGCCAAAGGTCCGGAGTTCAAATCCTAGTTAGAGCTGAGATTTTTTAAATTAACTTTAACTGTTTAAATTATTAAAATCTCTTGGCTCAACTAGGGTGCATCCTGCTGCTCGTCCTAAGGTGGCGAGAGTTAGTAAAAGGCCTACCTAGAACACATGGATAATGACCGTATCATTCAAAGCCAAAAAAAAAACAGAAAAAAAATTCATTTACATAATCGTGTCCAATTCCACTTTATACTTTGATCAACCTCAAATAAAATAGATGAGATAGAATATAGTTAAACCATTGTTTATATAGAATATAGTTAGTCAACCTTATGGGATTATAATTGGATCGAAATGAATGCGACATGTAGATGGCGATAGTGAGCTCGCATCCAAGTCATATCGTAACTTCAGTGATCTGGCCTCCAAGTCATGTCGTAGCTTGATTGAAACAATGGGACAGCATTAAAATCAGGGTTTTTTGAAGGAACCTGCATTAAAATGACGTCAAATATTCATGTTTGTAACTAATCACGCTAGATGACACTCGCGTTTGCGTCCAACACCAATTACACAGGCATTGACTAACTATCTTACTTCTATATAAACAATGGTTAAACTCAATTCGTCAGAGATTTTCGAAACCCAGAAGTTTTACCAGAAATTATTGAAAATACAACGAACTTCATTAAAATCGGTGGATCAACACTACACAGAAATTTCTCCGTCTTTCACTTTAATATTAAATAAAGTATTTCCAATTACTTTTATGACATGATATTCAAATTTAAAATATCATCTCGACAGCTATATATCGCCCGTCTCCAATGTGCCCTGAAGAATTTATAACAATTTACTGTGTATCTTTCTAACTCACAGTTTAATGAAAATATTCATTTTACTTTGGCGATATCTGCCTTTTCAGGACAGTATCACCTTATTTTGTATTTTTCGTGACCAACTTTTAACTGCTGTGGCATTAGCACAATAATAAATTTACCTATGTGATATTACATCATGCTGTTTGCAATATAAACATTCCTTTATGATTTGACAAATAAATTTCGTATATTGCTTTGAAAATGATCATATTGCGCGTTTTCAATTTGATGATAATTAAACGGGCGATGCAAACAGATATAAAACATGAAACAAAATAATTGCGCCCCGGATGAATGTGTGCCATGTTTTGTCCGGTCTGGACAAGATGTATTTATAACCGCGGATTGAGTGCCATGAATGCGCCCTTTGTTATTTACACCTTTTGACAGATGGTTTCGGTTTACACTTTTCGAAATGAAAACAATCAGAATACGTATTATTGAACAATTTTTTCAATGAATCTGGTAATCAGTTGCAGTTTTGATGATACTTTCTCTAACAATAATAAAGCCACGGACTCTTCAATTGGGAGAATAACATTATTTCTTTCCACTTTTGACTATTCGGAGTATTCACGAATTGTGTGCACTAGTGGGCGGTAAAGTAAACTTTAGCGCCTACGGACTCATTATGGCCCGAAGCCATTGAGTTGGAAGTGTTCTCAAATTTCCCATATTCACACATCAATTCAATGAAAACATACTCATTAAACAACATTTATTCACAATGTACATTTTTTAGGCCCGGAGCCAGAGTATTAAAATTTTAAATCAACGATGCATTTGGTACAGTTACTAATGTTGAGGATGGAATATTCTATTTTTTATTGAAAATAATAAATCCTCATTGAAAGCTGCTTCACAGCATCCTCATAGCTATGAGAATCTGTGTTCATTTTAGAAATGGATGGTTGGTTCAAATGCTGATCTGGTATCGTTCCGGCGCCATCATTTGCGAGTTTTTTAGCCATATTCAATTAATTTGAAATCGATTCTTCAATATACAGGTAAACCTTGTACAATATTAAAACTAGATGATTTCATTGAAAATATGAACAGGATGTTCATAAAGTCAGTTGTGGAATCATCTGCGACTGAAAGTTGGAATTTAGTCGCTGTTTTCCATCGTACAAGATAACCTCTCTTGGAAGGGATTCATGTTTTAAAGAGAAACATTCTCAATTGAAAATTGAATCAATACATCCATTTCCAGAGGAGTCATGTATCGATTCAATTTTCTATTGAGAATGTTTCTCTTTAAAACATTAAAACTAGTGTTAGACCAGGTCATGACTGTTCAGAATATCGGAATTTCACCTCAGTAAAAAAATATCACCGTTTTCGAAATAATGAGCATTTCAAGAAATTCTGGAAAATCGCTATCTAATCTTGGATTTTTTAGTGCCACGTATACAAATTGAGACGAATTCAAATATCTTTGCTGCTGAAAATCACCGATAGGTGATGCTTTTTAGACGTACAAAACAGTTATTCAGATATACAAATCAGTGAAACGCAAAGTTGTCTCTACAATTTAATATCACACGATGCAGAAAGATGGTAAAACGGCTGTCAGTCAGTTGACAGTCACATAGTAGTACATGTTTAGGACCTACATAGATCCATCATCAGCTATTTAGTAATTCTACAATAAAAGGAAATAAAAGGAGAATAATGTAACTAAAGACAATTTTGCTCATTATAAGATTACTTACAAGATGAAAAAATGTAATCTTATAATGAGCCAAATTGTCTTTAGTTACATTGTTCTCCTTTTATTGTAGAATTACTAAATAGCTGATGATGGATCTATGTAAGTCCGAAACATGTACTACTGTGTGACTGTCAACTGACTTACAGCCGTTTTACCATCTTACTGCACCGGATAGTAGTGATATTAAATTGTGGAGACGACTTTGCGTTTTATTGATTTGTATATCCATACTACTCCACTTCGAGATATAAAATGGACTTCTACCACAGGTTAGTTTTTCAGATAGTGAAAAAAAATTTCAAGAAATGGGGGTGAAATGATAGATTTGAGACTAATCATTTTTTTTAAAGTTTGACATTATTGTCTGAAAGAAACATAACCAATTGGAAGTAGACATTTGTTTCAAAAGAATACTCATTTTGTCCAGACTCATGGTATAAAACAAACTATAATAATTTTTGGAGAAAGTGATTTCCATTGAATTAGGCGTGATTTTATTCTAGGCTTCCATCAACTTTTATACTTACGCCCAAAAATTATTTAATTTCGATTTTTTCAAGATAAAATGTGGAATTGATTATTAATAATAAAGAATAGACTGCTTGCTTGGTAGCATTAAACAGTACGTCAATAAAATTAACTTTTCATGTAATTAAGCCTAATAAATTATCGAAATTAAATTTCAATTATCCGATTAATACGATAAATGTCGCAATTATCCAACATCCAGATTCAAACGAAATTTCAGAGATCGACAGATATACAGGGTGTAACCAAAAATGTCCAAAATTTTGTAGGAGGTGAATCCTTGTGGAAAATTAAAAACTTTTCTAACTCCTCTGTTCTGTCCGTAGACGCAATAGTTTCCTAATGAAAAAATAAAATACAGCATCGTGCATGAACTGATCTTCTGTTAATAGAATTGAAAGAATTGAGTAGGTGGCTTTCACATTTTGTTTGATCAACTTGTGACTTCTTTCGTAGTTTTTTGAAATTATTCCGCTTGTTTCATTCAGTGGTATTTATTTATTTGTCATACCGTACACAAGTTATACTTCCTTAGAATATGTGCTTATGCACTACATTTATGGTGAATGTGGAGGTACTGCTACTGCTGCAGCAGGGCTTTATGCAGATCGATATGCGATTGCACAATGCCGCTCAGAGAATCGCTGATCTGGGGGCTATAACCAATAACGCATTTGAAAAGGTTCTTCTTGAAAATATGTCGTCTCTGCGTACGAGTGGATGGAAAATAACATGTTTGTAGTATTATTCAGTGTGATGTTGAATAATAGTTAAAAAAAAAACGTTGAATAAGTATTTACTTCATACATCTCATTGAATGCTTCTAAGCAGTTGATTCGTTATTACTCATAATTATTTAATCATTTCATCTTGATAGGATAAAAATGAATGACATTACTGACGAAGTCTGATGGAGTTGATTTTAGCTCAGAATAACATCACACTCTAATACATTCGAAATTCTACTCCTTCCAAAAAGAATTATCGTATGTTTTATACCATGGTAGAGACTGGACAAAATGGACATTCTTTTGTAATAAATATCCACTTCCACTCGGTTATGTTTTTTTCAAACAATGTCAAACTGTTGTTAAAAAAATTGGTGAAACTCAAATCTGGCATATTATCCTCATTTCTTGAAAAATTGTATAGTTTTCCGAAAAACTGTTTTGTACGTCTGAAAGCATCACTCATCAGTAATCTTCAGCAGCAAATATATTTGAATTGGTCTCAATTTGTAGACATGGCACTCAAAAATCTAAGGTGAGGTAGTGATTTTCCAGAAATTAAAAAAATGCTCATTATCTCGAAAACGGTGAGATGTTTACAAAGGTGAAATTCCGATATTCTGAACAGTTATGACCTGGTCTATCACCAGTTTCAATATTGTACAAGTTTTACCGGACATCCTGTGTATAAATTACACATTCTTCATTACTCTTTATTTTTGAAGTCATATACATAACGGTTGAAACGTGTGGCCCATTAAAATTTAATCCAGTATTTGTGATTCGCACTCAACTACCAGTGCAACCACATGCGTCGTCATCTTGCCATTATTCACGCCGCAGGCCATAAACGTCTACTTAACGACCTTGATACATAAATAACTATTATGCGGTAAAGTACACTTTACAGTTTACCGCCCGGTTCGCCGGGCGTAAAGTGGCACTTTACCGCCCGTGGGCGCATTATGGCCCGGCGGGCCGTAAAGTAGACAAAATTCTCAAATTGTCTATACTCACACATCATTTCATGCAATTCCTAACACGAATTAGAATCATTTCAGTTCAATAGAGCAAACTCTTTCGAACGTTTGTTCATAATCGTTGGCAATTTTTTCGGTGATGATCTATTTATTTGAAATAGATTCTCCAATATAGCACTCAGCTACTATAGTTTCACATTCCTCATATTATGTTACCCTTAATTATTGTATGCATAACGTATGGAACGTGTAGACCATTGCAATTCAAGTCAGTATTTGTGATTCGCGCTATAAAACCGCTAGTGCATAAAATTTTGTATGTATCACGTGCGTAAAATGCGTTTAAGGCCTTCAGCGTGTGATGGCTCTCGGCTAACGCCATCGGCCCATCATCCACGCCGCAGGCCATAAACGCCTTCTTTACGCCCTAGATACATAAATTACTATTATGCACTAGCGGGCGGTAAAGTACACATTACTGCCCGGTTTTACATGCGTGAAGTGGCACTTTTCTGCCCGCGGGCCCATTATGGCCAGCGGTTCGTAAAATTTGGGAGCGCATTAGGAATAATTCATGACCTGCACAAATCATATTGATTACCTTACCTTCATAATACTTACATAAAACTATTATGAATACAAAGAACATTTAAATTGTTACTTGGGTTAGGGGCTATGTTACTACAATACATGTTGTCACATCATTGAATAATTGTCTGAATAAATATCCCATAGAATTTGTTTTGTTCGGGACACAAAGAAAAATCCTGTGTGTTTACTGTATTTTTCCACTCCTCCAAGCGTTTGGAGCAGTAAAACAACCATCTAGAAAATGAAGAAAATATCCTCAATACTTTTTTAGGAAATACTTACACCGAATCGCATGTTTACGGCTATTATTTGAGGGAATCGTTTCCAGGATAAGGAGATAACCTACGTTCGGAGAAAAAACTGCTTTGGAAAATTGAAATGTCTGCTGATGAACAAACAAATGTATTTTGTTCATGAACGGAAATTCCAAGGAGGTGGTTTACGATCGTGTTACGTCGTAAATTTCGCGACCGTGAGTTCAAAGCACTATAAGTGAATTTCCTGCCAGAATGTATGATAATGACGAGTTTTACTTGCATTACCCAAAGCTACAAGGTTTGTTCAACATTGAGAATTGAAATGATTGAATAATTTTCCATAATAGAACTTGTGTTCATAGTGATTAATTCAATTATGAAAAACATTCAATGTATTATGATCGCGGAATGAAATCAGCAATAAGTCAATTAATGCATTATCAATTTTCGTACTGTCCACAATCATTAGGGATTTCGAAAAATGTTATCGAACAGGAAGGGTAATTAGTGATAATAAGCCCTGTGGAATTATTTTGAAATTCAAAAGTTTCTACTTGAGGCATGTTCACCTCAAAAATAATTTGTTAAAGATGACCTACCAACACTACCGAAATATCAGATGTTGGTTCAAATGTAGTAGTTCTGTCACGTGTGAAAACGTCTGTTAAATTCGAGAGCTATCCCGGATTTTTTTTTTTTTTGTACCAAAACCTCCACAGATGCACCACTGTATCAGTGGAAGTGTGTAAACACGCCATATGATTTTACAGAAGGTGGTCATGAGTCATTCCACGCGCTCTGCAGATCTCAAGTGCCGAATCGAAGAAAGTTGATGATAGTAGTTGCTCAGGATTCCAAATAGAATCATTCCACCTATGACATAACCCGTTTCGTCCAACTGATTCAAGTAAAACCAAAAACAGGCCAATAATTGGCAACAACGACAGGGCGGATTTCAGAACAAATCCCAGAAATGGACATGTGCATGTTTCACGAATTGGGGCTGATATGATTCCTGCCGATCTTTTAAGGCAGTTCTTGAGAAGATAGCTCCCAACATTTCTTTTATATGTGACGAATGGAACAGAACTGAACGGACATCCACTTACAGAGTAGCTTTCCACTTGAAAACTTAGATGATGCACCTAACTCCGATATTTAGCCGATAGGTGCGGTGGTTAGAAGATTTAGGTTAAAAAAAATGTTCAGAAAACCATAGCATTACCAGAAAACATTTAGTTGCTGTTATTGGTGCTGATCAAAATTCTCACAACAACAATATACTATGTGTATCCGAGCAATCAGAAAGAGTCAGAAAAATGATAATTTGAAGTTGGTCTGATGATGGCTGAAAGATGGAGTTAGCCCTGAAAGACATGAGGTATCCAAATTCAGTGTAGTTGCCAAAGCATATTGTACTCAGTGGAATTCTCTATACAGTTTTGATGACAGATTGCATAGCAGATAGAGTAACTGAGTTGGGATTGATTGTTTCGGTGAATGATACCTCGGAGTACGGAACCTGACTGGAATATCCTCAAAGAAAAAGTAATGATAACGGATAATGACAAAGAAGTGACAATTCTACAGGAACTAGTAATTCCCTACCCTCGGGCAAATTCGGTCCAAGAAAGCAGGGACTGGAGCATTTGTCTTCAAGGCAGCAACCCGTGCAGCCAATGAACTTGGTCTCCTATTCAAGATTGAACGGACTAACCGAAACTCTATCACCGAGTTGCAACCCATTTAGCAAAAAGTTCACACCAAAGCTGCGGAGACTAAAGCCCTTCCACAGCTTCATAAGGAAAGGATAAATGAATGCATGGAGTCTTTGGTCTATTCAATAACCTGAAGTTTTCATTTCTCAGAGCTGAAGTCAGAGACCGAGGGATTCACAATGGCCTGCCAGGATGGTGTCTTCAACACCCTAGTCCACCGTGGTTGCGTGATGGGTGTTAGACCATGATATAGATGTTTTTTTCCACACAAAATAATAGACGCAAATGGCCAACACTAATTTTTATAAGATAGTTCGTTAGTGAATACCCCAGTTTCGCCCCAGCAAAATCGCTTTGTGGATTTTTTTAACAAGACAGGTAAAAAAATTTAAAAATTTTTGGATTTTTGTAAATATCCCAAAGATTATTCAAGGAATCATTTTACAGTCGATGGAACTTTCGTAGAGATTTACAAAACCTACAAAATGGATTTTCATACGACCGGATTGGTGCATTTTCCATTGTGCAAATCCTGGAAATCCTCGAAAAAGAGACAATTTTTATTTTGTTCAATTTTTATAAACCTGAAGCTGGACTCACAATATTGCGGAAACTGATAGATAATAATATGTGGTTCAACTGTACGCAAGATGTTCTCTCTCTGATGTGTAGTTTTTGCACAATCGCGTTATAAACAATTCACGGGCACATCTTACAAGATGCGCCGATTTGAGGGAAGATATATTGCCTGGCTATACAATATAGACCGGGGGATAGTGACACGTGCACGAACTATCTTATAAAATGTAGTGAAGGCCGTTTGAGTGTTTCATTTTGTGTAAAAAGGCTCTTATTTTTGTCTACAGCTTCGCCTATATACAGGTCTCTGACACCAGATGCAGAGAGTATCGTGAGGTACCTGAGATCATCCGTTGCTCTTACACATTTCATATTGCCTGGCTATACAATATAGACCGGGGGATAGTGACAGCTTTTGGGATACGATTTTACTCAGTATGCCCTTTGGGACAGTATTGCCCGTATATCCTCATGATAATAATGCATGTGTCAAAGAGTCGTCGTAGGTTCTTCATATTAAAAAATTATTATTATTCGAGTACGATTTCAATCAGGCTGCCATATGTTTTGTGATAAAACAATGACACCAAAATACTGGAAACATCATGGCAGGGCGTTAGGGTGGGTCCGAATGGCTGGTATGGTCACGTGAACTTGTTCCTGAAAAAGGGAATTTTCTGCACACCCTAACGGTGAGCCAAAGGTTTTTTGAGTATTTTAGTTCTATTATTCAATTAAAAAACACATGCAGTCTGATTGGAATCGTACCAAAACACACAATTTAATACGAAGAACCCACGACTCTTTGATTCACGCATTATTATTATGAGTATATACGGACAATATTGTTCTTCAAACGGCATACTGAGTAGAATCGAGTCCCAAAATCTGTCACTACCCCCCGATCTAATAGATTACCGATTTCCTTCAAAACACTTTCCGTCAATGCATTCAAATCCAAACTTAGATACCTTCATTAGCGTTGCTACCCAAATTTACTTTTCCTCACTGAAACAATGAATATCATATCTTTTTGATTCAATTTTAATTTTTTTGTATTTGTCTACATAGTTTACTTTTTTAATCTTCGCCTTTGGTTGAACAGAAAAGCAAGCTTGAACCTAGTCTATGAGTAGGTGCGAGACTGAATACTGCCATTTGATTGTGACGATAGTAGTTGTCCTGTGTATGTATTTCATGTGCTGTACTATCAATAAAATCAATTATTATATATCATAATGCCACTGAAGTAGGACGATTTTTCTCCTGGAGTCTTCCGCTCCAGGCGAAACGAACATCGTTCAAAAAGATGAGGAAAAAGAGACTAAATTTCGAGATCTATTTTTTAAAGTTCGCAGGCTCTAGCCCAAATATTCTGTTGAAATGATGGTACTTGGTGGAATTTGGAATTTATTCCGGCTTGCCACAATATGGTAGAAATCTTAGCCGGACGAATGCAGGAGGCTTGGTTCACTTCGTCTACTCAGGGCAAGTGGATCTGAGACCCAATAGTCACTTACCCTATGGACAAGGGGAGTGTTTATTAGGTTAAAAACACCAGCGCGCCCTCCTGGTGTGTCAAATATTCGGAGACAGGTCCTGAATGGAAAAAAAATTATAATCATAAAAATAACAGCATTTCCTGTTATAGGCATATAGCATGGGCGGGTAGAGACGAGCTTTTTTTTATTTGCCGTATCGCTTCAAATTTCTGGTATGTAGCGCATTCACTTTTCAGTTTAGGAAAAGAATTGAAAAATTAGTGAATCTCTGTTCTGAAAATATCAACTCAACTAGCTGGATAATGTTACAAAGAAAAACTATTACTGATGAAGAATCTCAATTCCCCTTTTTTTCCGCATAATACTGAACTGAAATCGTTTCATTCGATCCGGCCTCGTAGTGGCGAACACAGGTTAGGGTAAACCATGAATCACATAAGGTCGAAAGCTCCTAGTCTGGCTGTAGGTTAGATATATCCTGCGAGAATCTGAAAGAGAAGTGGCGGTGATTCTTAATTTCTAATTCAGATCACGTTCCTTTAATACCATCACACATCCATACTCAGCCATGCTCAACTGCTGAAATTTGTTGGACTCCATTGTTACCATATACTTTTGTTTCTTTGCACACGCCAGAGTGGATATTCGCTCGGGTTTATTTACTTACCCATTCGCGTGTTATGCGTTTCTTAGATTTGATTGTGATAAAAATAATGTGGTAGGTAATCGGTTTTTATGTCAGGATTTAAGGGTTAACTTTATAAGGGGTGGGAAAATAGTGCATCAAAGTCCGATTGTTCTTTAATAGCTAGGAAGAGTATTCAAAAACCAAAGGACAACAGAAATTATTGCCGAACATACAGGGTGAATACATAGGGCCATCTCAACGGCAAGGCATGCGAGGCACGTGCCTTGAGGCAACGGCCTCAAAGAGGCATGGCGCCAGTCTCAGGGTGATGCTTTTTGGATGCGGAACATTCAAATTTTCCATTAATTATGGCTTTTGAAAAATTCAACAAAATGATAAAATCTATCTGCTGGACTAAAATGCTCCATAATATGTTCCAATTTTCACGGAGTCGACTGTTCTAACTCTGAAAAACAACCATTACAGGAAATCAGCGATTCAGAGGAGATTTATGGCGAATGAACAAAAAATATTTGAAATAACATTGTAATCAATGATGTGGGTAAACTTGAGTAACTTGACAAAGTCGAAGACCTTATCGAAGATCCTGAACATACCAAAAAATGTATTGAGTCTGATGATGATGTAGAAGCAGCTTCCCAAATAACTGAGATGAATCGGATAATGTTTGTCTACTTTGTAAAGGACCCCGCAAACTCCCTATGGAATTTGGGCCCCAGTGGATTTTTTTGAATTTTCGGTATGATGTAGTCCATGTGATTCTCAACCAATGTTACCATTGCGCCAACCCAAGAAAATGAACAGTTTTGCTGCGTTGAAATCACCCTTGCGCATATCAGACAATTTATTTTTCTACCCGGTTTCATTGTTGCTAATATTGCACCTAATCTTCCGCCTAATCTTCCCCCTAATATCCCCCTAATCTTCCCCCTAACTCCTATTACGAAACGCAAAAATATATTTCTTGAGTGCTTTTAAATTTTTCGTCGAATGTTTAATATGCCTTAATACGGGAAATAGCAGTTTTTTATGATTATCCCCACTTCCCCCAAAGGGCACAAAACGAAAAAAATTTAGTGGATTTTTTTGAATTTTTAAAATGCATAAGCTCATTGTGAACTACAGATTTCTTTTCCGTTTTTCTGAATTTTTAATATGATGCAGTTCAAGTTATTTTGAATAGAAATTCATTGGGTGACAAACCCCAAAAATGAATTATTTTGAGATAGGGGGCGTTGAAATCATACCTTACTCAGAATAGACAATTCATTATTATAGGTGGAAACAATATCTATACGTATTTCAGTTTGGATTCTGCTGAACAATTGTGTACTTTTTCGTTAAAAAAAAATAGAAATCGTCCCCTTACCCTCAAAACGAAAATAATTACTTTTTGACTTCATATGAATGCTTTATAAAAATAAATGTTTTAATCAGCTCAAATTAAGGAAATCATACAGTTGTTCAATTTCACCTTTCTCTCCCGCCAAAAAAATATTGGTGAATTTCGCTGACTTCTTAGTAGGGCGTAGTTCATGTTATTTGATAATCAATTAATTGGGCGAATCTTGAAAATAAATAAAAATAAGACGTCAACAATTTGAATTTGAGTTGGTGCCTGAATTAATTGTGATCGTGTTTTAAGATAGGGGTTTGGGGTAAGGGGGAGGTTTTAGAGTTTTTCATAAAAAATTACATAACTGTTCAGCATAATCTAAACTCAAATACGTAGGGATATTGTTTCGGCCTATAATAATGAATGGTCTATTCTGAGCAAGGTGTGATTTCAACGCCCCCTTGCTCAAAACTATTCGTTTTTGGGGTTTGTCACGCAAATAATTTCGTTTTAAAATAACTTGTACTGCATCATATCAAAAATTCAGAAAAATCCACCGAATTTTTTTCGTTTTGTGCCCTTTTGGGTAGAGGGGGGATAATCATTAAAAAACTGCTATTTTCCTTACTAAGGCATATTTAAACATTTGACGATACATTTAAAAGCACTCAAGAAATATTAGTTGCGTTTCGCAATAGGAGTTGGGGGGGGGGGGGGGGATGTTAGAATTTTTTTTTCACGAAACAGCACAATATTGGGCAACATTACCAACAATAAAACTGGAGAAAATATTGTTACCGGATTCAAAAATAATTTCAACGCCCCCTAGTAACAAACCTGTAAATTTTTTTGGGTTGCCGCAACGGTAACATTGGTTGAGAATTACATGGACTACATCATATCAAAAATTCAGAAAAATCCACTTAGACCCACATTCCATAAGGAGTTTGCGGGGTCCTTTATTCAATATAAAACATGAGAATAACTCATTTTTAATGTATTTGTGCCCATAAAGCATATACAAATATTTTCTTGGCTAAATACGACAATTTTCATCCATTTCTTATGTAAAATTGAATTTCCCTCAATAGATATTACTTTAAAATTACCGTTCTCATCACTTTCACCACTTCATTTAAAGAAACAATAAAGAATTAGTGACATTCACAGTAAAATCTTGAAATAGGTGTTTTTTGGTTTTCTCATTCTCTCCACATTAACAGTATAATTTTTCATATCATTTCAAAGCCTAGGTTTTAACGAAAAAAAAAAGACCCTGAAATTTTGTCAATCAACTTTTCTGATTCGCCAAAAAAAACAAAAATCAATATTTTGCTTCAAAACTATTAAAAGTTATTTTCATTTAATTGAAGATATGAAGACGAACATTTTCAAAAAATTCTATAAAAATCAATAAATTTTTGTGGAAAATGAGAATAAAAATAAAAAAATTGGTCTTTGGTGTTATTCTCAATGGTTTTGAGGTAATGTGAATAAATAGTTCAAAGAAAAGTTGTAGATCTTTCAGTTATCTATAAATCTTACACTCGATTTTTTTCTGTAGAATGTCCACTTTTTCCATGAATCGTAAAAAACTCGTTTCACCCGTACAAACACACTATTTTATGACCCCACTCCACTTCCGGATATTTGTTGCGGACCTTTCGAATTTGCTCACATTTATATACTGAAATATAACATTTCCTAACCATCCATATACTACCAAGAATTTTTTAGATTTTTTGCTACGAACAAAGTGTTAAGCACTGCTCTATCAGTGCACTTTCATCATAAGATATATTTAGTAGAATGCTATACCAACAAAAAGGTTCAATTTTTTTTATGAAATATGTTGGTAGTAAATCAGAACTAGATTTTACTTTATCTTTCCTGGCAGACCGAAAGGTTATTTCTGATTGTATCTTACTGTGCATATTCCTGTCTTTTTCCATTTTTTTTAAATTGCCGTTGAAGAATTAGGTTGGAAAAAATGTTTATTTTGCACTTAAATAGTCGTTATTTAATTTTTGTTGAATTTTTGTATTGTAAAATTTATATATTTTTTCACATCCATTATTTTCAGATAATTATAAAAAAGAAGCATTGGGGCACCAAAAAATCCATTGACGAAACTCTCAAATACAGGGTGAACCGAGGAAATGTACATGGTAGAGTGAATTATTTTAATGGAACGCCATTTATTTCAGCACATCTTTCAAGCATTTTAGCAACCCCCATACACTCCTTCGATATTAGTGACTATCTCCCAACCACTTGCAAGTTATGATTTTTTTGTCGAAATAATGCCATCTTCAGATGCATATAAAAAAATCAGTGTCATTGCGATTATGGAGGTTAGGAGGAAATAATTATTACGCCAGTTGATAAATACATGACGTGTTGTATTTCTGAACTATGCTCATGTCCATCAATTATAAAGGAGGCAAAAAATATTTTTTCATTGCGGAAATTTTTGAGTTTAATTTTTTCAGAATTTTCGACTTGATTAAGTACTTTTATTTTTCGACAATACGATAAATTATTGGTTGGCTGGTTCCAGGCTGACGTAGGACATATCGGGTTTACCGTTAGGTTTATGGCATGGCATCTCCTTATGATAGGTGACTCAGCTTGGAATACTGTGGTGTTGTTGCAAAGTGGAACTGTGATAGTTCCTTTCTGGCCTCACTTCATATATTCCTGCTCCTGTTCCTACATCTATTTCTCAACCAATTTTATACCTACCAGATCGTGTTCCCAGATGATAGTGATTAAACTTACGAGTCCCATTCATTCTACTCAAGATGTGATCTGGATGGTTTTTCCTGACTATTGGGGAAGCATGTAGTCTGATATCATGTCCAGTTCGGACATGGATTTTGGTGTGCCCAGTATGAGGTTGGGTTCTCCAATTACCTGTTTGTCTGAGTCTGTATGAACTCATCTTCTCTTTCCCCATGACTGTGACGTTCAAAGGTGGAAAGTTAAGGTTGATTTCCATAGCAGCGGTTGAAGTGCTATTCGTAGCACTCGTGATACTCATCAGCCAGACAAGCCTCTGTATTTTGCAAAGGTTGGTTTTCAACTGTCTCTGTCCCATTTTGGGCCACCACAATAGTGAGCTTTATGTGATTCTGAGCCTTATGATCGCGGTATATAGTCAGTGCATAACTGAACGATAATTAGCTGTTCTTGATTACATGCTGGTACATGTTCCAGGTTAGTTTGATATCTAAGTGCAGCCCTACGTATCTGACATGATGAGCAACTTGTAGTGTTACGCCAAAAAACTTGGGTGGCTTCATGTCCCCCAGAATAATTTTATGTGTGAAACGAACGAGTGTGGTTTTGCTGGGTTTTGCCCTAAGACCTTTGCACCATTTCTATTTGGTCCTCAGTGCATTTTGCATTAGCTCGGAGTTTATTTGGGCATACTTTACCTGTACGAGGACGTCGTCCGCAACACCTTGGGAGTAGTATCCATGATTATTTGAGGATTCCGAACGTTCGTCTGCTACCATGTCCCACAGTTGGGAGAATATTATCCCTCTCTGTTGTCTTCAAACAGGGTACGGGCCTGTTGATTTTGGAGCTTTGTCAGTATCCGTCTGCAGGTATGATTTCGTCAACGCTCCTCATCCTGGTCGCTGTCGCCATGCTTTCGAAGGCTGTTTTCTCAAAGGCTCCCGGAAAAGTGCATATTTCTTTCTTTGACCGAGTGTGTAGGTATACTTCGAGCATTTATTTTATTTTAAATTTTGTAATCTTATATATTCAGGTTGATCTCAAATTACTTGGGATGTGACGTACTACCAATGTCACAAAAGTATGTAATGTCGTAGATAAAACCGTCTTTATTCTTGTCTAACTGATTGTAAGCTATAATACATTAGATTATCATGATTAATTCATTAAAAATTATTATACTTTATATTTTTCAACTGCTAATATCTATAGCATCAACTCAAATTCATGTGTATGATTACTACTGTATATTATCTGTTGTGACCTGCCATAAATGTGCTTGTTATGTAACATGGCTGAATAAACTATCTATCTAAACTATTAATCAAAGTTGACAGATTGTACTAGGTATACTGTCCAAAAATGTGTGTTTAAGAAGTTTGTCACCTCTTACAATAAATTGATGAACATCTTGAACAGACATTACTATTGAACATTCTAACTGAATTATTTCGTCTGTCCATTTGACATATGCTACAGGAGTTCATGAAAACTGATTTAATGAATTGAATTTTTTTTAATAAAAATGTATTGATTATAATTTTTTTAATACATCCTGAATATTCGGTAAAACTCCTCCGGCAACGCCGCAGCGTTGAAAATATTTTAGACCGATAGAGCAGAACTGATTATCCAGAAAACCGAATTTTCAAAATAATCCTACGTCCCCTTTTTCCAGAAACGTCTATTAGGCTATCGAGTTTGGAACACCCTGTATATATGAGGCTGTACATTTTGTTTTGAATAATAAACACTTGTTTACCGATATGGAAAGATCTCATGAGCACAATACAAGAAAAATAAGCGATTTAGAAATGACAAAGTTAAATATACGTACCTATAACCAAAAAAATTAATAGTTTGGTGAAAATATGGAATAGGCCACCTGATGATATTAAACTGATGGAAAAAGAAGTAGTTGAAAAGAAACTCAACATTTTTTAAAATTCTATTCCATTGAAGGATATTTTCAACATGATATGGGAAGTCTGTGATAATGATAATAAAACAAATTACATATTTTTAAAACGCGAGTTAAAAACTCTCCCCGCGGCAAGTATCAGCATAAACTCCGACAGATCTGGTCATCAGAACTGTCGGGGAAGAACAAAATTGCTGCAACTAATATGCTTGCCGTTCCGATCCTTCTTTACTCTTTCGGAGATGAAGTGGACTAAGGAAGAGCTGCGACAACTCGACGTTAAGACTCGCAAAATGATGCATCTCAATAGGAGCCTGCATCCTAAATCGTCCGTTCCACGGTTATACTTTCCCAGACAACGGGGAGGCCGTGGACTTTTGAGTTTGGAGTGTCTGCATAACAGAATGGTTCAGGATGGGGCCTGTAAAGTAATCAGGAGTTCAGATCCCCTTCTCTGCATGGTCCGCAACCATGAGAAAGCAGGGATTGGAGCATTTCTTTTTAACGCAGCAACCCGTGCGGCCGATGAACTCGGTCTCGTATTCGACACTGAACGGGCTAACCCAAACTCTGTCACCGAGTTGGGACCCGTTCAGCAAAAAGCTCACATAAAAGCTGCGGAGACAGAGGTCCTGCTACAGCTACATATGGATAAGCCTATGCATGGTGTCTTCTTCACAAGATCGAAAACCTTGGCTTATCCAAAAGCATGACCTTTGCCTTTTTCAGGTCGAGTGAGCTAAAGTCGGAGACCGAGGGATTCATAATGGCCTGCCAGGATGGTGTCTTCAACAGCCTCGTCTACCGTAGTCGCGTGATGGGTATAGACGTCCCTGACACCCGATGCAGGGCATGTCGTGGGGCACCTGAGACCGTAATGCATGCCCATCTTATGCGGTCTCAGCCTATATCCACAGGCATAACGCGGCGCTACGAGTTTTATACTACCATCTACGACACTCGTACGGTATGAACGAGACACCGGTGTTGCCTTATGATCCGGGGGATATTGAGTCCGTGGTGGAGCATGAGAGGTGTCGGATCTATTTGAACTACTCATTCCCCACCCTCAGGCAAATACAAGCCAACAAGCCTGATGTTGTCCTCCTCGACCACCAAAGTAGAACGATACTCGTCATGGAGTTTTCCGCTCCAGGCGAAATGAATATCGTTCGAAAAGAGGAGGAAAAACGGACTAAATATCGAGATCTTCTCTTTGAACTCCGCAGGTTATATCCGGACCATTCTGTCAAAATGGTGGTTCTGATCATAGGAGTCCTTGGTGGAATTATGGACACACTGCTCTCCAACTTGAAGATAATAACTGCTTGCCGTAATATGGCAGAAATCTTAGCAGCGCGAATTCAGAAGGCCGTCATCCTTGGTTCGCTCCGTCTACTCAGGGCTCATGATTCTCGGACCCAATAGTCACTCACCCTACGGACGTAGGGAGTGGTTATTGGGGTTAACGACACCAGCGCGCCCTCCGGATGTATCGGAGCACCGGAGACAGGGCCTGACTGGTACACTCCTAAGAAGAAAAAAAAATAATAATAATAATAATAATAATAATGATGATAATAATAATAATAATAATAATAATAATAATAATAATAATAATAATAATAATAATAATAATAATAATAATAATAATAATAATAATAATAATAATAATAATAATAATAATAATAATAATAATAATAATAATAATAATAATAATAATAATAATAATAATAATAATAATAATAATAATAATAATAATAATAATAATAATAATAATAATAATAATAATAATAATAATAATAATAATAATAATAATAATAATAATAATAATAATAATAATAATAATAATAATAATAATAATAATAATAATAATAATAATAATAATAATAATAATAATAATAATAATTATAATAATAATATGCATGCTATCGGTATGGAATTGGGATCGACAAATGTTCAACAGTTCATCTCAAAAGAGGGCGATGCGAGGAATACGGAGAGGATGTCCAGTTCGTAGACGGAAGCATCCTACATCATCTGGATGCCGGAGAGACTTATACCTACCTAGGGGTGGAACAACGCCGCTCCCAAGAGGTATTCGCAGTTAAAAACTCTCTCCGCGGCAAGTTTCAGCACAAACTCCGACAGATCTGGTCATCAGAACTGTCGTGGTAGAACAAAGTTGCTGCAACCAATATGCTTGCCGTTTTGATCCTTCTTTACTCTTTCGGAGTGATGAAGTGGACTAAGGAAGAGCTGCGACAACTTGACGTTAAGACTCGCAAAAAGATGCATCTCAATAGGAGCTTGCATCCTGAATCGTCCGTTCCACGGTTATACTTTCCCAGACAACGGGAAGGCCGTGGACTTTTGAGTTTGGAGTGTCTGCATAACAGAATGGTTCTGGATGGGGCCTGTAAAGTCATCAGGAATTCAGATCCCCTTCTCTGCATGGTCAGCGACCATGAAAAAGCAGGAATTGGAGCATTTATTTTCAAGGCAGCAACCCGTGCGGCCGATGAACTCGGTCTCGTATTCGACACTGAACGGGCTAACCCAAACTCTGTCACCGAGTTGGGACCCGTTCAGCAAAAGGCTCACATCAAAGCTGCGGAGACAGAGGTCCTGCTACAGCTACATATGGATAAGCCACAGCATCGAAAACATTGGCTTATCCAAAAGCTTGACCTCTGCCTTCCTCAGATCGAGTGAGCTAAAGTCGGAGACCGAGGGATTCATAATGGCTTGCCAGGATGGTGTCTTCAACACCCTCGTCTACCGTAGTCGCGTGATGGGTATAGACGTCCATGACACCCGATGCAGGGCATGTCGTGGGGCACCTGAGACCGTAATGCATGCCCATCTTATGCGGTCTCAGCCTATATCCACAGGCATAACGCGGCGCTACGAGTGTTGTACTACCATCTACGACACTCGTACGGTATAGACGAGACACCGGTGTTGCCTTATGTTCCGGGGGATATTGAGTCCGTGGTGGAGAATGAGAGATGCCGAATCTATTGGAACTACTCATTCCCCACCCTCAGGCAAATACAAGCCAATAAGCCTGATGTTGTCCTCCTCGACCACCAAAGTAGAACGATATTCGTCATGGAGTTTTCCGCTCCAGGCGAAATGAATATCGTTCGAAAAGAGGAGGAAAAACGAACTAAATATCGAGATCTTCTCTTTGAACTCCGCAGGTTATATCCGGACCATTCTGTCAAAATGGTGGTTCTGATTATAGGAGTCCTTGGTGGAATGCTGGACACACTGCTCTCTAACTTGAAGATAATACCGGCTTGCCGTAATATGGCTGAAATCTTAGCAGCAAAAATGCAGAAGGCCGTTATCCTTGGTTCGCTCCGTCTACTCAGGGCACACGATTCTCGGACCCAATAGTCACTCACCCTACGGACGTAGGGAGTGGTTATTGGGGTTAACGACACCAGCGCGCCCTCCGGATGGGTTGGAGCGCCGGAGACAGGGCCTGACTGGTACACTCCTAAGAAAAAATAATAATAATAATAATAATAATAATACTAATAATAATAAGAAGAGGCTGACATCTGGCAGATCAATTCTGTCGTGTACGGCGCCGCTCATGCTCTATCCCAAACGGAGAGGAGGGACACCACCGCTCTGGTAGGGAGGCATGAACGACGTGTACACAAGATGGAAGCCAAGATCAAGTCGGTGAGACAACACGCGTCTCGTATCCAGTGTGTGGTGGACTTCGTGGCGGCCAATAGGCCATTCACGCCCGCAGTACGGCGAATTGCCGCAAAATTGAGACGAGCTCACCACACATTGAATCAAGGTGTGCTGTTCACCATCAAACAGCACTGCCTTGATAGGATACGAATGCTAGTGGCTGCAAAGAAGTCACTAGTGAGGCGGGCGAGAGGTATCGCGGAAAACATAAAGTTCCGCGATAAACCTTCTCGCTTATTCCAAGAGCCTCCACGTGTTGTCGATAACCCGCCGGCTGTAGATCGGGTGGAAACATTCAGGAAGAATATCTATGAGTATCCGCAACCACTCAACGTAGATACTCCAGCCCTAGCGCAGTTCGAAGCATTTTGCAGGAGGCTTCGGCAGCCTGAGCTCAATGATCTGCGCATTCCGATAACCATGGAGGAAGTACGAGGGGCCCTAAAAGGCTCTAAGAATTTTGCTGCTCCAGGCCCTGATGGGTTGAATAACTATTGGTGGAAAAAGTTTCCAACAACCCACCGCCATCTGGCCAGAGTTTTCAACTCATGGCTAGATGGGGAGCAGCAGATTCCAGAGTGGTTTGTTGAAGGGCGAACCGTGCACATCCCCAAAAACGGAGATTTGTCTGATCCAAAGAATTACAGGCCGATAACATGCTTGAATGCGTGTTATAAGGTGTTTACGCGCATCTTATACACGCGCATTCTCTCCGCGGTTGATCCGGTGTATGAACGGATAAATGAGCAAAGAGGGTCAAAGAAAGGGGTCGCCGGGTGCAAGGAGAACCTGCTCATCGATAGATGTATCACGCAGGACTCCGTGCAGTATAAGCGTAACCTTTCGATGGCCTGGATCGATTACCGCAAGGCATTTGATACAACATCACATGAGTTAATCATGCATTTGCTCAGATGCCTTGAGGTACCCGGTCAAATAGTGGGATGCATTGGACAACTGATGCCGCTCTGGAGGACTCGCTTCACCATAAGATCTGGTAGAGACATAGTCCAAACAGAGCAGGTCATCATTAGAAGAGGTGTGTTTCAGGGAGACTCCCTTAGCCCCCTTCTCTTCTGCATCTCACTATTGCCATTGTCCGTTGCACTCAGAAATGCCCGTGAGTACAACTGCGGTACCCCCAGCAACCGGAGGCATAATGTCACCCATCTATTTTACATGGATGACCTCAAATTGTATGCCTCTGGAGAAAGGGACCTACATCAGTCCCTTAGGGTGGTGGAAGAATATACGCATGCTATCGGTATGGAATTTGGGATCGACAAATGTGCCACGGTTCATCTCAAAAGAGGACGATGCGAGGAATACGGAGAGGATGTCCAGCTCGTAGACGGAAGCATCCTACATCATCTGGATGCCGGAGAGACTTATACCTACCTTGGGGTGGAACAACGCCGCTCCCAAGAGGTATTTGCAGTTAAAAACTCTCTCCGCGGCAAGTATCAGCATAAACTCCGACAGATCTGGTCATCAGAACTGTCGGGGAAGAACAAAGTTGCTGCAACTAATATGCTTGCCGTTCCGATCCTTCTTTACTCTTTCGGAGTGATGAAGTGGACTGAGGAAGAGCTGCGACAACTTGACGTTAAGACTCGCAAAATGATGCATCTCAATAGGAGCTTGCATCCGAAATCGTCCGTTCCACGGTTATACTTTCCCAGACAACGGGGAGGCCGTGGACTTTTGAGTTTGGAGTGTCTGCATAACAGAATGGTTCTGGATGGGGCCTGTAAAGTCATCAGAAGTTCAGATCCCCTTCTCTGCATGGTCCGCGACCATGAGAAAGCAGGGATTGGAGCATTCCTTTTTAAGGCAGCTACCCGTGCGGCCGATGAACTCGGTCTCGTTTTCGACACTGAACGGGCTAACCCAAACTCTGTCACCGAGTTGGGACCCGTTCAGCAGAAAGCTCACATAAAAGCTGCGGAGACAGAGGTCCTGCTACAGCTACATATGGATAAGCCAATGCATGGTGTCTTCTTTCATAACATCGAAGACCTTGGCTTATCCAAAAGCTTGACCTTTGCCTTCCTCAGGTCGAGTGAGTTAAAGTCGGAGACCGAGGGATTCATAATGGCCTGCCAGGATGGTGTCTTTAACAACCTTGTCTACCGTAGTCGCGTGATGGGTATAGACGTCGCTGACACCCGATGCAGGGCATGTCGTGGGGCACCTGAGACCGTAATGCATTTGCTATCAGCATGCCTATCTTATGCGGTCTCAGCCTATATCCACAGGCATAACGCGGCGCTACGAGTGTTGTACTACCACCTACGACACTCGTACGGTATAGACGAGACACCGGTGTTGCCTTATGTTCCGGGGGATATTGAGTCCGTGGTGGAGAGTGAGAGATGCCGAATCTATTGGAACTACTCATTCCCCACCCTCAGGCAAATACAAGCCAATAAGCCTGATGTTGTCCTCCTCGACCACCAAAGTAGAACGATATTCGTCATGGAGTTTTCCGCTCCAGGCGAAATGAATATCGTTCGAAAAGAGGAGGAAAAACTGACTAAATATCGAGATCTTCTCTTTGAACTCCGCAGGTTATATCCGGACCATTCTGTCAAAATGGTGATTCTGATTATAGGAGTCCATGGTGGAATGATGGACACACTGCTCTCTAACTTGAAGTTAATACCGGCTTGCCGTAATATGGCAGAAATCTTAGCAGCAAGAATGCAGAAGGCCGTTATACTTGGTTCGCTCCGGCTACTCAGGGCACACGATTCTCGGACCCAATAATCACTTACCCTACGGACGTAGGGATTGGTTATTGGGGTTAACGACACCAGCGCGCCCTCCGGATGGGTCGGAGCACCGGAGACAGGGCCTGACTGGTACACTCCTAAGGAAAAATAATAATAATAATAATAATAATAATAATGAGTTAATCATGCATTTGCTCAGATGCCTTTAGGTACCCGGTCAAATAGTGGGATGCATTGGACAACTGATGCCGCTCTGGAGGACTCGCTTCACCATAAGATCTGGTAGAGACATAGTCCAAACAGAGCAGGTCATCATTAGAAGAGGTGTGTTTCAGGGAGACTCCCTTAGCCCTCTTCTCTTCTGCATCTCACTATTGCCATTGTCTGTTGCACTCAGGAATACCCGTGGGTACAACTGCGGCACCCCCAGCAACCGGAGGCATAATATCACCCATCTATTTTACATGGATGACCTCAAATTGTATGCCTCTGGAGAAAGGGACCTACATCAGTCCCTTAGGGTGGTGGAAGAATATACGCATGCTATGGGATCGACAAATGTGCCACGGTTCATCTCAAAAGAGGACGATGCGAGGAATACGGAGAGGATGTCCAGCTCGTAGACGGAAGCATCCTACATCATCTGGATGCCGGAGAGACTTATACCTACCTAGGGGTGGACCAACGCCGCTCCCAAGAGGTATTCGCAGTTAAAAACTCTCTCCGCGGCAAGTATCAGCACAAACTCCGACAGATCTGGTCATCAGAACTGTCGGGGTAGAACAAAGTTGCTGCAACCAATATGCTTGCCGTTCCGATCCTTCTTTACTCTTTCGGAGTGATGAAGTGGACGAAGGAAGAGCTGCGACAACTTGACGTTAAGACTAGCAAAATGATGCATCTCAATAGGAGCTTGCATCCTAAATCGTCCGTTCCACGGTTATACTTTCCCAGATAACGGGGAGGCCGTGGACTTTTGAGTTTGGAGTGTCTGCATAACAGAATGGTTCTGTATGGGGCCTGTAATGTCATCAGGAGTTCAGATCCCCTTCTCTGCATGGTCCGCGACCATGAGAAAGCAGGGATTGGAGCATTCCTTTTTAAGGCAGCAACCCGTGCGGCCGATGAACTTGGTCTCGTTTTCGACACTGAACGGGCTAACCCAAACTCTGTCACCGAGTTGAGACCCGTTCAGCAAAAAGCTCACATAAAAGCTGCGGAGACAGAGGTCCTGCTACAGCTACATATGGATAAGCCAATGCATGGTGTCTTCTTTCACAACATCGAAGATATTGGCTTATCCAAAAGCTTGACCTCTGCCTTCCTCAGATCGAGTGAGCTAAAGTCGGAGACCGAGGGGATTCATAATGGCTTGCCAGGATGGTGTCTTCAACACCCTCGTCTACCGTAGTCGCGTGATGGGTATAGATGTCCCTGACACCCGATGCAGGGCATGTCGTGGGGCACCTGAGACCGTAATGCATTTGCTATCAGCATGCCCATCTTATGCAGTCTCAGATTATATCCACAGGCATAACGTGGCGCTACGAGTGTTGTACTACCACCTACGACACTCGTACGGTATAGACGAGACACCGGTGTTGCCTTATGCTCCGGGGGATATTGAGTCCGTGGTGGAGCATGAGAGATGCCGAATCTATTGGAACTACTCATTCCCCACCCTCAGGCAAATACAAGCCAATAAGCCTGATGTTGTCCTCCTCGACCACCAAAGTAGAACGATATTTGTCATGGAGTTTTCCACTCCAGGCGAAATGAGTATCGTTCGAAAAGAGGAGGAAAAACGGACTAAATATCGAGATCTTCTCTTTGAACTCCGCAGGTTATATCCGGACCATTCTGTCAAAATGGTGGTTCTGATTATAGGAGTCCTTGGTGGAATGATGGACACACTGCTCTCTAACTTGAAGATAATACCGGCTTGCCGTAATATGGCAGAAATCTTAGCAGCAAGAATGCAGAAGGCCGTTATACTTGGTTCGCTCCGTCTACTCAGATCACACTATTCTCGGACCCAATAATCACTCACCCTACGGACGTAGGGAGTGGTTATTGGGGTTAACGACACCAGCGCGCCCTCCGGATGGGTCGGAGCATCGGAGACAGGGCCTGACTGGTACACTCCTAAGGAAAAAATAATAATAATAATAATAATAATAATAATAATAATAATAATAATAATAATAATAATAATAATAATAATAATAATAATAATAATAATAATAATAATAATAATAATAATAATAATAGTGTGAGAGACACCCAGAGCATGCAGCGTTTTCCGCACAAAATCTCAGGGATTATGTATCCCATCTTCGGGCTCGAGGCTACGTTAGAGCTCATCCTCAGCCAGTTATCGAAGTGGCAGATATGCCACGTGTCGGTTTGGCTGTGGAGGAGAATCGCATTGTTCCGCTGATGGAGGATATCAGAACCCGCAGGGCGCTTCACAATATGAAGCCCCTGAAGCCGCAAGAACTGGCACGGGTGGATGCGGAAATTGGCGATGTTCTTCCAGAAGAGGCTGACATCTGGCAGATCAATTCTGTCGTGTACGACGCCGCTCATGCTCTATCCCAAACGGAGAGGAGGGACACCACCGCTCTGTTAGGGAGGCATGAACGACGTGTACACAAGATGGAAGCCAAGATCAAGTCGGCGAGACAACACGCGTCTCGTATCCAGTGTGTGGTGGACTTCGTGGCGGCCAATAGGCCATTCACGCCCGCAGTGCGGCGAATTGCCGCAAAACTGAGACGAGCTCACCACACATTAAATCAAGGTGTGCTGTTCACCATCAAACAGCACTGCCTTGATAGGATACGAATGCTAGTGGCTGCAAAGAAGTCACTAGTGAGGCGGGCGAGAGGTATCGCGGAAAACATAAAGTTCCGCGATAAACCTTCTCGCTTATTCCAAGAGCCTCCACGTGTTGTCGATAACCCGCCGGCTGCAGATCGGGTGGAAACATTCTGGAAGAATATCTATGAGTATCCGCAACCACTCAATGTAGATACTCCAGCCCTAGCGCAGTTCGAAGCATTTTGCAGGAGGCTTCGGCAGCCTGAGCTCAATGATCTGCGCATTCCGATAACCACGGAAGAAGTACGAGGGGCCCTAAAAGGCTCTAAGAATTTCGCTGCTCCAGGCCCTGATGGGTTGAATAACTATTGGTGGAAAAAGTTTCCAACAACCCACCGCCATCTGGCCAGAGTTTTCAACTCATGGCTAGATGGGGAGCAGCAGATTCCAGAGTGGTTTGTCGAGGGGCGAACCGTGCTCATCCCCAAAAACGGAGATTTGTCTGATCCAAAGAATTACAGGCCGATAACATGCTTGAATGCGTGTTATAAGGTGTTTACGCGCATCTTATACACGCGCATTCTCTCCGCAGTTGATCCGGTGTATGAACGGATAAATGAGCAAAGAGGGTCAAAGAAAGGGGTCGCCGGGTGCAAGGAGAACCTGCTCATCGATAGATGTATCACGCAGGACTCCGTGCAGTATAAGCGTAACCTTTCGATGGCCTGGATCGATTACCGCAAGGCATTTGATACAACATCACATGAGTTAATCATGCATTTGCTCAGATGCCTTGAGGTACCCGGTCAAATAGTGGGATGCATTGGACAACTGATGCCGCTCTGGAGGACTCGCTTCACCATAAGATCTGGTAGAGACATAGTCCAAACAGAGCAGGTCATCATTAGAAGAGGTGTGTTTCAGGGAGACTCCCTTAGCCCTCTTCTCTTCTGCATCTCACTATTGCCATTGTCCGTTGCGCTCAGGAATACCCGTGGGTACAACTGCGGCACCCCCAGCAACCGGAGGCATAATGTCACCCATCTATTTTACATGGATGACCTCAAATTGTATGCCTCTGGAGAAAGGGACCTACATCAGTCCCTTAGGGTGGTGGAAGAATATACGCATGCTATCGGTATGGAATTTGCGATCGACAAATGTGCCACGGTTCATCTCAAAAGAGGACGATGCGAGGAATACGGAGAGGATGTCCAGCTCGTAGACGGAAGCATCCTACATCATCTGGATGCCGGAGAGACTTATACCTACCTTGGGGTGGAACAACGCCGCTCCCAAGAGGTATTTGCAGTTAAAAACTCTCTCCGCGGCAAGTATCAGCATAAACTCCATCAGATCTGGTCATCAGAACTGTCGGGGAAGAACAAAGTTGCTGCAACTAATATGCTTGCCGTTCCGATCCTTCTTTACTCTTTCGGAGTGATGAAGTGGACTAAGGAAGAGCTGCGACAACTTGACGTTAAGACTCGCAAAATGATGCATCTCAATAGGAGCTTGCATCCTAAATCGTCCGTTCCACGGTTATACTTTTCCAGACAACGGGGAGGCCGTGGACTTTTGAGTTTGGAGTGTCTGCATAACAGAATGGTTCTGGATGGGGCCTGTAAAGTCATCAGGAGTTCAGATCCCCTTCTCTGCATGGTCCGCGACCATGAGAAAGCAGGGATTGGAGCATTCCTTTTTAAGGCAGCTACCCGTGCGGCCGATGAACTCGGTCTCGTTTTCGACACTGAACGGGCTAACCCAAACTCTGTCACCGAGTTGGGACCCGTTCAGCAAAAAGCTCAGATAAAAGCTGCGGAGACAGAGGTCCTGCTACAGCTACATATGGATAAGCCAATGCATGGTGTCTTCTTTCATAACATCGAAGACCTTGGCTTATCCAAAAGCTTGACCTTTGCCTTCCTCAGGTCGAGTGAGCTAAAGTCGGAGACCGAGGGATTCATAATGGCCTGCCAGGATGGTGTCTTCAACACCCTTGTCTACCGTAGTCGCGTGATGGGTATAGACGTCCCTGACACCCGATGCAGGGCATGTCGTGGGGCACCTGAGACCGTAATGCATTTGCTATCAGCATGCCCATCTTATGCGGTCTCAGCCTATATCCACAGGCATAACGCGGCGCTACGAGTGTTGTACTACAACCTACGACACTCGTACGGTATAGACGAGACACCGGTGTTGCCTTATGCTCCGGGGGATATTGAGTCCGTGGTGGAGAATGAGAGATGCCGAATCTATTGGAACTACTCATTCCCCACCCTCAGGCAAATACAAGCCAATAAGCCTGATGTTGTCCTCCTCGACCACCAAAGTAGAACGATATTCGTCATGGAGTTTTCCGCTCCAGGCGAAATTAATATCGTTCGAAAAGAGGAGGAAAAACGGACTAAATATCGAGATCTTCTCTTTGAACTCCGCAGGTTATATCCGGACCATTCTGTCAAAATGGTGGTTCTGATCATAGGAGTCCTTGGTGGAATGATGGACACACTGCTCTCCAATTTGAAAATAATACCTGCTTGCCGTAATATGGCAGAAATCTTAGCATCAAGAATGCAGAAGGCCGTTATACTTGGTTCGCTTCGTCTACTCAGGGCACACGATTCTCGGACCCAATAATCACTCACCCTACGGATGTAGGGAGTGGTTATTGGGGTTAACGACACCAGCGCGCCCTCCGGATGGGTCGGAGCACCGGAGACAGGGCCTGACTGGTACACTCCTAAGGAGAAAAAATAAAAATAATAATAATAATAATAATAATAATAATAATAATAATAATAATAAAAATAATAATAATAATAATAATAATAATAATAATAATAATAATAATAATAATAATAATAATTGGACAACTAATGCCACTCTGGAGGACTCGCTTCACCATAAGATCTGGTAGAGACTTAGTCCAAACAGAGCAGGTCATCATTAGAAGAGGTGTGTTTCAGGGAGACTCCCTCAGCCCTCTTCTCTTCTGCATCTCACTATTGCCATTGTCCGTTATACTCAGGAATACCCGTGGGTACAACTGCGGCACCCCCAGCAACCGGAGGCATAAAGTCACCCATCTGTTTTACATGGATGACCTCAAACTATATGCCTCTGGAGAAAGGGACCTACATCAGTCTCTTAGGGTGGTGGAAGAGTACACGCATGCTATCGGAATGGAATTCGGGATCGACAAATGTGCCACGGTTCATCTCAAAAGAGGACGATGCGAGGAATACGGAGAGGATGTCCAGCTCGTAGACGGAAGCATCCTACATCATCTGGATGCCGGAGAGACGTATACTTACCTAGGGGTGGAGCAACGCCACTCCCAAGAGGTATTCACAGTTAAGAACTCTCTCCGCGGCAAGTATCAGCATAAACTCCGACAGATCTGGTCATCAGAACTGTCGGGGAAGAACAAAGTTGCTGCAACCAATATGCTTGCCGTTCCGATCCTTCTCTACTCTTTCGGAGTAATGAAGTGGACTAAGGAAGAGCTGCGACAACTCGACGTTAAAACTCGCAAAGTGATGCATCTCAATAGGTGCTTGCATCCTAAATCGTCCGTTCCACGGTTATACTTTCCCAGACAACGGGGAGGCCGTGGACTTTTGAGTTTGGAGTGTATGCATAACAGAATGGTTCTGGATGGGGCCTGTAAAGTCATCAGGAGTTCAGATCCCCTTCTCTGCATGGTCCGCGACCATGAAAAAGCAGGGATTGGAGCATTTCTTTTTAAGGCAGCAACCCGTGCGGCCGATGAACTCGGTCTCGTATTCGACACTGAACGGGCTAACCCAAACTCTGTCACCGAGTTGGGACCCGTTCAGCAAAAAGCTCATATCAAAGCTGCGGAGACAGAGGTCCTGCTACAGCTACATATGGATAAGCCAATGCATGGTGTCTTCTTTCACAACATCGAAGACCTTGGCTTATCCAAAAGCTTGACCTTTGCCTTCCTCAGGTCGAGTGAGCTAAAGTCGGAGACCGAGGGATTCATAATGGCCTGCCAGGATGGTGTCTTCAACACCCTCGTCTACCGTAGTCGCGTGATGGGTATAGACGTCCCTGACACCCGATGCAGGGCATGTCGTGGGGCACCTGAGACCGTAATGCATTTGCTATCAGCATGCCCATCTTATGCGGTCTCAGCCTATATCCACAGGCATAACGCGGCGCTACGAGTGTTATACTACCATCTACGACACTCGTACGGTATAGACGAGATACCGGTGTTGCCTTATGTTCCGGGGGATATTGAGTCCGTGGTGGAGAATGAGAGGTGCCGGGTCTATTGGAACTACTCATTCCCCACCCTCAGGCAAATACAAGCCAATAAGCCTGATGTTGTCCTCCTCGACCACCAAAGTAGAACGATATTCGTCATGGAGTTTTCCGCTCCAGGAGAAATGAATATCGTTCGAAAAGAGGAGGAAAAACGGACTAAATATCGAGATCTTCTCTTTGAACTCCGCAGGTTATATCCGGACCATTCTGTCAAAATGGTGGTTCTGATCATAGGAGTCCTTGGTGGAATGATGGACACACTGCTCTCCAACTTGAAGATAATACCTGCTTGCCGTAATATGGCAGAAATCTTAGCAGCGCGAATGCAGAAGGCCGTCATCCTTGGTTCGCTCCGTCTACTCAGGGCACATGATTCTCGGACCCAATAGTCACTCACCCTACGGACGTAGGGAGTGGTTATTGGGGTTAACGACACCAGCGCGCCCTCCGGATGTATCGGAGCACCGGAGACAGGGCCTGACTGGTACATTCCCAACGGGAAAAAAAAAAATAATAATAATAATAATAATAATAATAATAATAATAATAATAATAATAATAATAATAATAATAATAATAATAATAATAATAATAATAATAATAATAATAATAATAATAATAATAATAATAATAATAATAATAATAATAATAATAATAATAATAATAATAATAATAATAATAATAATAATTAATAATAATAATAATAATAATAATAATAATAAGGTGTTTACGCGCATCTTATGCACACGCATTCTCTCCGCAGTTGATCCGGTGTATGAACGGATATATGAGCAAAGAGGGTCAAAGAAAGGGGTTGCCGGCTGCAAGGAGAACCTGCTCATCGATAGATGTATCACGCAGGACTCCGTGCAGTACAAGCGTAACCTTTCGATGGCCTGGATCGATTACCGCAAGGCATTTGATACAACATCGCATGAGTTAATCATGCATTTACTCAGTTGCCTTGAGGTACCCGATCAAATAGTGGGATGCATTGGACAACTGATGCCGCTCTGGAGGACTCGCTTCGCTATAAAATCTGGTGGAGACATAGTCCAAACAGAGCAGGTCATCATTAGAAGAGGCGTGTTTCAGGGAGACTCCCTCAGCCCTCTTCTCTTCTGCATCTCACTATTGCCATTGTCCGTTGCACTCAGGAATACCCGTGGGTACAGCTGCGGCACCCCCAGCAACCGGAGGCATACAGTCACCCACCTGTTTTACATGGATGACCTAAAATTATATGCCTCTGGAGAAAGGGACCTACATCAGTCCCTTAGGGTGGTGGAAGAATATACGCATGCTATCGGAATGGAATTTGGGATCGACTAATGTGCCACGGTTCATCTCAAAAGAGGACGATGCGAGGAATACGGAGAGGATGTCCAGCTCGTAGACGGAAGCATCCTACATCATCTGGATGCCGGAGAGACTTATACTTACCTAGGGGTGGCGCAACGCCGCTCCCAAGAGGTAATCACAGTTAAGAACTCTCTCCGCGGCAAGTATCAGCATAAACTCCGACAGATCTGGTCATCAGAACTGTCGGGGAAGAACAAAGTTGCTGCAACTAATATGCTTGCCGTTCCGATCCTTCTCTTCTCCTTCGGAGTGATGAAGTGGACTCAGGAAGAGCTGCGACAACTCGACGTAAAAACTCGCAAAATGATGCATCTCAATAGGAGCTTGCATCCTAAATCGTCTGTTCCATGGTTATACTTTCCCAGACAACGGGGAGGCCGTGGACTTTTGAGTTTGGAGTGTCTGCATAACAGAATGGTTCTGGATGGGGCCTGTAAAGTCATCAGGAGTTCAGATACCCTTCTCTGCATGGTCCGCGACCATGAAAAAGCAGGGATTGGAGCATTTCTCTTTAAGGCAGCAACCCGTGCAGCCGATGAACTTGATCTCGTATTCGACACTGAACGGGCTAACCCAAACTCTGTCACCGAGTTGGGACCCGTTCAGCTAAAAGCTCACATTAAAGCTGCGGAGACAGAGGTCCTCCTACAGCTGCATATGGATAAGCCAATGCATGGTGTTTTCTTCAACAACATCGAAGACCTTGGCTTATCCAAAAGCTTGACCTTTGCCTTCCTCAGTTCGAGTGAGCTAAAGTCGGAGACCGAGGGATTCATAATGGCCTGCCAGGATGGTGTCTTCAACACCCTCGTCTACCGTAGTCGCGTGATGGGTATAGACGTCCCTGACACCCGATGCAGGGAATGTCGTGGGGCACATGAGACCGTAATGCATTTGCTATCAGCATGTCCAGCTTATGCGGTCTCAGCCTATATCCACAGGCATAACGCGGCGCTACGAGTGTTGTACTACCATCTAAGACACTCGTACGGTATAGACGAGACACCGGTGTTGCCTTATGTTCCGGGGGATATTGAGTCCGTGGTGGAGAATGAGAGGTGCCGAATCTATTGGAACTACTCATTCCCCACCCTCAGGCCAATACAAGCCAATAAGCCTGATGTTGTCCTCCTCGACCGTCAAAGTAAAACGATATTCGTCGTGGAGTTTTCCGCTCCAGGCGAGATGAATATCGTTCGGAAAGAGGAGGAAAAACGGACTAAATATCGAGATCTTCTCTTTGAACTCCGCAGGTTGTATCCGGACCATTCTGTCAAAATGGTGGTTCTGATTATAGGAGTCCTTGGTGGAATGATGGACACACTGCTCTCTAATTTGAAGTTGATACCGGCCTGCCGTAATATGGCACAAATCCTAGCCGCTCGAATGCAGAAGGCCGTCATCCTTGGTTCCCTTCGTCTGCTCAGAACACATGACTCTCGGACCCAATAATCACTCACCCTACGGACGTAGGGAGTGGTTATTGAGGTAAACGAAACCAGCGCGTCCTCCGGATGGGTCGGAGCACCGGAGACAGGACCTGACTGGTACACTCTTAAAGGAAAAAATAATAATAATAATAATAATAATAATAATAATAATAATAATAATAATAATAATAATAATAATAATAATAATAATAATAATAATAATAATAATAATAATAATAATAATAATAATAATAATAATAATAATAATAATAATAATAATAATAATAATAATAATAATAATAATAATAATAAAAATAATAATAATAATAATAATAATAATAATAATTGAGGTACCCGATCAAATAGTGGGATGCATTGGACAACTGATGCCGCTCTGGAGGACTCGCTTCGCTATAAAATCTGGTGGAGACATAGTCCAAACAGAGCAGGTCATCATTAGAAGAGGCGTGTTTCAGGGAGACTCCCTCAGCCCTCTTCTCTTCTGCATCTCACTATTGCCATTGTCCGTTGCACTCAGGAATACCCGTGGGTACAGCTGCGGCACCCCCAGCAACCGGAGGCATACAGTCACCCACCTGTTTTACATGGATGACCTAAAATTATATGCCTCTGGAGAAAGGGACCTACATCAGTCCCTTAGGGTGGTGGAAGAATATACGCATGCTATCGGAATGGAATTTGGGATCGACAAATGTGCCACGGTTCATCTCAAAAGAGGACGATGCGAGGAATACGGAGAGGATGTCCAGCTCGTAGACGGAAGCATCCTACATCATCTGGATGCCGGAGAGACTTATACTTACCTAGGGGTGGCGCAACGCCGCTCCCAAGAGGTAATGACAGTTCAGAACTCTCTCCGCGGCAAGTATCAGCATAAACTCCGACAGATCTGGTCATCAGAACTGTCGGGGAAGAACAAAGTTGCTGCAACAAATATGCTTGCCGTTCCGATCCTTCTCTACTCCTTCGGAGTGATGAAGTGGACTCAGGAAGAGCTGCGACAACTCGACGTAAAAACTCGCAAAATGATGCATCTCAATAGGAGCTTGCATCCTAAATCGTCTGTTCCACGGTTATACTTTCCCAGACAACGGGGAGGCCGTGGACTTTTGAGTTTGGAGTGTCTGCATAACAGAATGGTTCTTGATGGGGCCTGTAAAGTCATCAGGAGTTCAGATCCCCTCCTCTGCATGGTCCGCGACCATGAAAAAGCAGGGATTGGAGCATTTCTCTTTAAGGCAGCAACCCGTGCAGCCGATGAACTTGGTCTCGTATTCGACACTGAACGGGCTAACCCAAACTCTGTCACCGAGTTGGGACCCGTTCAGCTAAAAGCTCACATTAAAGCTGCGGAGACAGAGGTCCTCCTACAGCTGCATATGGATAAGCCAATGCATGGTGTTTTTTTCAACAACATCGAAGACCTTGGCTTATCCAAAAGCTTGACCTTTGCCTTCCTCAGTTCGAGTGAGCTAAAGTCGGAGACCGAGGGATTCATAATGGCCTGCCAGGATGGTGTCTTCAACACCCTCGTCTACCGTAGTCGCGTGATGGGTATAGACGTCCCTGACACCCGATGCTGGGATGTGGGATGTGGGGCACCTGAGACCGTAATGCATTTGCTATCAGCATGTCCAGCTTATGCGGTCTCAGCCTATATCCACAGGCATAACGCGGCGCTACGAGTGTTGTACTACCATTTAAGACACTCGTACGGTATAGACGAGACACCGGTGTTGCCTTATGTTCCGGGGGATATTGAGTCCGTGGTGGAGAATGAGAGGTGCCGAATCTATTGGAACTACTCATTCCCCACCCTCAGGCAAATACAAGCCAATAAGCCTGATGTTGTCCTCCTCGACCGTCAAAGTAAAAAGATGTTCGTCGTGGAGTTTTCCGCTCCAGGCGAGATGAATATCGTTCGGAAAGAGGAGGAAAAACGGTCTAAATATCGAGATCTTCTCTTTGAACTCCGCAGGTTGTATCCGGACCATTCTGTCAAAATGGTGGTTCTGATTATAGGAGTCCTTGGTGGAATGATGGACACACTGCTCTCTAATTTGAAGTTGATACCGGCCTGCCGTAATATGGCACAAATCCTAGCCGCTCGAATGCAGAAGGCCGTCATCCTTGGTTCCCTTCGTCTGCTCAGAACACATGACTCTCGGACCCAATAATCACTCACCCTACGGACGTAGGGAGTGGTTATTGAGGTAAACGACACCAGCGCGTCCTCCGGATGGGTCGGAGCACCGGAGACAGGACCTGACTGGTACACTCTTAAAGGAAATAATAATAATAATAATAATAATAATAATAATAATAATAATAATAATAATAATAATAACAATAATAATAATAATAATAATAATAATAATAATAATAATAATAATAATAATAATAATAATAATAATAATAATAATAATAATAATAATAATAATAATAATAATAATAATAATAATAATAATAATAATAATAATAATAGGCAGGGAGGTCAACCAACACCTGAGGCCCTGGTGAGTTGCGACACCACCTACCCGAGCAAAGGATGCAAAATCGGACCGGCAGCTCATGCGCATCCAGGAAGGAAAAGGCATCTTTCCCTCCGGTGTCGGCCGTGGGTTTACTGGGTTAACCCCCCAGTAAACCCTTTTACTCGGTTCCAAATAATCGGGGAAGAGGCCCCCACAACCGACCCCCTCGGATTAGGGGTCAAAGGCAAGGTGGTGGGGCCAACAACGATGATTTGCCAAATGACGACAACCGCAATGACAACGGACGCTTTGAGTGGACGGATAGATTGAGGGATGGACTTCTGTATTGCTATGAGAGCAGTGAGCCCGCCCGGAGAGGATACATGGCAAGGATGCATGCTCTTTGGTGTGAGAGACACCCAGAGCATGCCGCCGTTTCCGCCCAAAATCTCAGGAATTATGTATCCTATTTCCGGGCTCGAGGCTATGTTAGAGCTCCTCCTCAGCCGGTTAACGAAGTGTCAGATATGCCACGTGTCGGTCTGGCTGCAGAGGAGGCTCGCATCATACCACCAATGGAGGACATCAGAACCCGCAGGGCGCTTCACAATATGAAGCCCTTGAAGCCGCAAGAACTGGCACGGGTGGATGCGGAGATTGGCGATGTTCTTCCAGAAGAGGCCAACATCTGGCAGATCAATTCTGTCTTGTACGACGCCGCTCGTGCAATATCCCAGACGGAGAGGAGGGACACCACCGCTCTTGTTGGGAGGCATGAGCGACGCGTTCACAAGATTGAAGCTAAGATCAAGTCGGCGAGACAACACGCGTCTCGTATCCAGTGTGTGGTGGACTACATGTCGGCCAATAGGCCTTTCACGCCGACAGTGCGGCGAATTGCTGCAAGGCTACGACGAGCTCACCACACATTGAATCAAGGCGTGCTGTTTACCATAAAACAGCACTGTCTTGATAGGATACGAATGCTAGTGGCTGCAAAGAAGTCACTAGTGAGGCGGGCGAGAAGTATCGCAGAAAACATGAAGTTCCGCGATAAACCTTCCCGCTTATTCCAAGAGCCTCCACGTGTTGTCGATAACCCGCCGGCTGCTGATCGGGTAGAAACCATCTGGAAGAACATCTATGAGTTTCCGCAACCACTCAATGTATACACTCCAGCCCTAGCGCAGTTCGAAGCTTACTGCAGGACGCTTCGACAGCCTGAGCACAATGATCTGCGCAATCCGATAACCACGGAAGAAGTTCGAGGGGCCCTCAAAGGCTCAAAGAACTTTGCTGCTCCAGGCCCTGATGGGTTGAATAACTATTGGTGGAGATAGTTTCCAACAACCCACCGCCATCTGGCTAGAGTTTTTAACTCATGGCTAGATGGGGAGCAGCAGATACCGGAGTGTTTTGTCGAGGGGCGAACCGTGCTCATCCCCAAGAACGGAGATTTGTCTGATCCAAAGAATTACAGGCCGATAACATGCTTGAATGCGTGCTATAAGTTGTTTACGCGCATCTTATACACGCGCATTCTCTCCGCAGTTGATCCGGTGTATGGACGGATATATGAGCAAAGAGGGTCAAAGAAAGGGGTCGCCGGCTGCAAGGAGAACCTGCTCATTGATAGATGTATCACGCAGGACTCCGTGAAGTTTAAGCGTAACCTTTCGATGGCCTGGATCGATTACCGCAAGGCATTTGATACAACATCGCATGAGTTAGTCTTTTCTTGTCTTGAGGTACCCGATCAAATAGTGGGATGCATTGGACAACTGATGCCACTCTGGAGGACTCGCTTTACCATAAGATCTGGTAGAGACATAGTCCAAACAGAGCAGGTCATCATAAGAAGAGGCGTGTTTCAGGGAGACTCTCTCAGCCCTCTTCTGCATCTCACTATTGCCATTGTCCGTTGTACTCAGGAATACCCGTGGGTGCAACTGCGGCACCCCCAGCAACCGGAGGCATAAAGTCACCCATCTGTTTTACATGGATGACCTCAAATTATATGCCTCTGGAGAAAGGGACCTACATCAGTCCCTTAGGGTGGTGGAAGAGTACACGCATGCTATCGGAATGGAATTTGGGATCGACAAATGTGCCACGGTTCATCTCAAAAGAAGACGATGCGAGGAATACGGAGAGGATGTCCAGCTCGTAGACGGAAGCATCCTACATCATCTGGATGCCGGAGAGAGGTATATTTACCTAGGGGTGGAGCAACGCCACTCCCAAGAGGTATTCACAGTTAAGAACTCTCGGGGAAGAACAAAGTTGCTGCAACCAATATGCTTGCCGTTCCGATCCTTCTCTACTCTTTCGGAGTGATAAAGTGGACTAAGGAAGAGCTGCGACAACTCGACGTTAAAACTCGCAAAGTGATGCATCTCAATAGGAGCTTGCATCCTAAATCTTCCGTTCCACGGTTATACATTCCCAGACAACGGGGAGGCCGTGGACTTTTGTGTTTGGAGTGTCTGCATAACAGAATGGGTCTGTAAAGTCATCAAGAGTTCAGATCCCCTTCTCTGCATGGTCCGGGACCATGAAAAAGCAGGGATTGGATCATATCTTTTCAAGGCAGCAACCCGTGCGGCCGATGAACTCAGTCTCGTATTCGACACTGAACGGGCTAACCCAAACTCTGTCACCGAGTTGGTACCCGTTCAGCAAAAAGCTCACATCAAAACTGCGGAGACAGAGGTCCTGATACAGCAACATATGGATATGCATGGTGTTTTCTTTCACATCATCGAAGACCTTGGCTTATCCAAATGGTTGACCTTTGCCTTCCTCAGATCGAGTGAGCTAAAGTCGGAGACCGAGGGATTCATAATGGCCTGCCAGGATGGTGTCTTCAATACCCTTGTCTACCGTAGTCGCGTGATGGGTATAGACGTCCCTGACACCCGATGCAGGGTATGTCGTGGGGCACCTGAGACCGTAGTAATTCATTTGCTATCAGCATGCCCATCTTATGCGGTCTCAGCATATATCCACAGGCATAATGCGGCGCTACGAGTGTTGTACTACCATCTAAGACACTCGTACGGTATAGACGATACACCGGTGTTGCCTTATGTTCCGGAGGATATCGAGTCCGTGGTGGAGAATGAGAGGTGCCGAATCTATTGGAACTACTCATTCCCCAACCTCAGGCAAATACAAGCCAATAAGCCTGATGTTGTCCTCCTCGACCATCAAAGTAAAACGATATTCGTCGTGGAGTTTTCCGCTCCAGGCGAGATGAATATCGTTCGGAAAGAGGAGGAAAAACGGATTAAATATCGAGATCTTCTCTTTGAACTCCGCAGGTTGTATCCGGACCATTCTGCTCTCTTTGAACTTGATACCGGCCTGTCGTAATATGGCACAAATCCTAGCCGCTCGAATGCAGAAGGCCGCCATCCTTGGTTCACTTCGTCTGCTCAGAACACATGACTCTCGGACCCAATAATCACTCACCCTACGGACGTAGGGAGTGGTTATTGAGGTAAACGACACCAGCGCGTCCTCCGGATGGGTCGGAGCACCGGAGACAGGGCCTGACTGGTACACTCTTAAGAAAATAATAATAATAATAATAATAATAATAATAATAATAATAACAATAATAATAATAATAATAATAATAATAATAATAATAATAATAATAATAATAATAATAATAATAATAATAATAATAATAATAATAATAATAATAATAATAATAATAATAGTAATAATAATAATAATAATAATAATAATAATAATGTCGTGGGGCACCTGAGACCGTAATGCATTTGCTATCAGCATGCCCATCTTATGCGGTCTCAGCCTATATCCACAGGCATAACGCGGCGCTACGAGTGTTGTACTACCACCTACGACACTCGTACGGTATAGACGAGACACCGGTGTTGCCTTATGCTCCGGGGGATATTGAGTCCGTGGTGGAGAATGAGAGATGCCGAATCTATTGGAACTACTCATTCCTCACCCTCAGGCAAATACAAGCCAATAAGCCTGATGTTGTCCTCCTCGACCACCAAAGTAGAACGATATTCGTCATGGAGTTTTCTGCTCCAGGCGAAATGAATATCGTTCGAAAAGAGGAGGAAAAACGGACTAAATATCGAGATCTTCTCTTTGAACTCCGCAGGTTATATCCGGACCATTCTGTCAAAATGGTGGTTCTGATTATAGGAGTCCTTGGTGGAATGATGGACACACTGCTCTCTAACTTGAAAATAATACCCGCTTGCCGTAATATGGCAGAAATCTTAGCAGCAAGAATGCAGAAGGCCGTTATACTTGGTTCGCTCCGTCTACTCAGGGCACACGATTCTCGGACCCAATAATTACTCACCCTACGGACGTAGGGAGTGGTTATTGGGGTTAACGACACCAGCGCGCCCTCCGGATGGGTCGGAGCACCGGAGACAGGGCCTGACTGGTACACTCCTAAGGAGAAAAAAAAAAAATAATAATAATAATAATAATAATAATAATAATAATAATAATAATAATAATAATAATAATAATAATAATAATAATAATAATAATAATAATAATAATAATAATAATAATAATAATAATAATAATAATAATAATAATAATAATAATAATAATAATAATAATAATAATAATAATAATAATAATAATAATAATAATAATAATAATAATAATAATAATAATAATAATAATAATAATAATAATAATAATAATAACAATAATAATAAATGAACTCGGTCTCGTTTTCGACACTGAACGGGCTAACCCAAACTCTGTCACCGAGTTGGGACCCGTTCAGCAAAAAGCTCACATAAAAGCTGCGGAGACAGAGGTCCTGCTACAGCTACATATGGATAAGCCAATGCATGGTGTCTTCTTTCATAACATCGAAGACCTTGGCTTATCCAAAAGCTTGACCTTTGCCTTCCTCAGGTCGAGTGAGCTAAAGTCGGAGACCGAGGGATTTATAATGGCCTGCCAGGATGGTGTCTTCAACACCCTTGTCTACCGTAGTCGCGTGATGGGTATAGACGTCCCTGACACCCGATGCAGGGCATGTCGTGGGGCACCTGAGACCGTAATGCATTTGCTATCAGCATGCCCATCTTATTTGGTCTCAGCCTATATCCACAGGCATAACGCGGCACTACGAGTGTTGTACTACCACCTACTACACTCGTACGGTATAGACGAGATACCGGTGTTGCCTTATGCTCCGGGGGATATTGAGTCCGTGGTGGAGAATGAGAGATGCCGAATCTATTGGAACTACTCATTCCCCACCCTCAGTCAAATACAAGCCAATAAGCCTGATGTTGTCCTCCTCGACCACCAAAGTAGAACGATATTCGTCATGGAGTTTTCCGCTCCAGGCGAAAAGAATATCGTTCGAAAAGAGGAGGAAAAACGGACTAAATATCGAGATCTTCTCTTTGAACTCCGCAGGTTATATCCGGACCATTCTGTCAAAATGGTGGTTCTGATTATAGGAGTCCTAGGTGGAATGATGGACACACTGCTCTCTAACTTGAAGATAATACCGGCTTGCCGTAATATGACAGAAATCGTAGCAGCAAGAATGCAGAAGGCCGTTATTCTTGGTTCGCTCCGTCTACTCAGGGCACACGATTCTCGGACCCAATAATCACTCACCCTACGGGGTTAATGGGGTTATTGGGGTTAACGACACCAGCGCGCCCTCCGGATGGGTCGGAGCACCGGAGACAGGGCCTGACTGGTACACTCCTAAGGAGAAAAAATAATAATAATAATAATAATAATAATAATAATAATAATAATAATAATAATAATAATAATAATAATAATAATAATAATAATAATAATAATAATAATAATAATAATAATAATAATAATAATAATAATAATAATAATAATAATAATAATAATAATAATAATAATAATAATAATAATAATAATAATAATAATAATAATAATAATAATAATAATAATAATAATAATAATAATAATAATAATAATAATAATAATAATAATAATAATAATAATAATAATAATAGTAATAATGGGTCTTTATCTTTCTTTTACAAATACACAAGTTAATGTAGACGATTACCCTTCTGAGGCGATGTTCAACATAGTTGTTCTTCCACATAACCCCCCACAGATACCAACCAGATAAAATATCGATACATAACAGGTGCTAAACATAAGGATAATATTAACAAAAGAATTACTATTACCTACTAACAAATAATATATATAATAAAACTCCAACAACAAAAACTAATAATTTGTTCTTAAAGAAAGTAAGTGGGAAAACATATGTTTTCGGAAAGAGAATAGTGTATTTTTGTTTTTTATATATTCTGGAACAGAGTTGAATATTTTTTCTGAAACATAAGAGAACGATTTTTGAAACGTAGCGGTGGAGTGGGCAGGTATATTGTATAGATTACAAGTTCTAGTAGTTCGACTGTGGGTCTGAGAACCTTTGATCAGCTTAGAATAGAGATATCTTGGTGTATGAAACCTGTTGACCTTATAGATAAGACAAGCCATGTGGAGGGTGAATCTTTCATCAAGACAGCCAATTTGATCTGCGAAACACATTGCTAATGAGGTCAAATTTCCGAAGTCCAAAACAATATCTAATGCATGAATTTTGTATTTTTTATAAGCTATTTTTATCTCTGTAGGTCAGAGCAGGCCAATATACCACGTTACAGTACGCCAGAGATGACAAAATTAGATAATCACAAAGTTTCAATTTTAACCTGGTACTCGGTACATCACGGTGCATATAAAGCAGTTCAAGTTTTCCATAAGCTTTCTGTATAAGAGAATTCACATGTCCATTGATCTTTAATTCATTGTCCATCTGAAGGCCCAAATTTTTACATTTATCTACTGCTACTAATCTTGAATCATTGATCCTAATTTCAAATAGCGGACTAGCAGCACGATCCTCTTTGTCTTTACCAAAGATCATGAACTGAGTTTTGTTTTCATTGCGAATGAGGTCATGCACATTTGAAAGTGCAGATATGAAGCTCAAATCAGAGTTTACTCTTTCGCACGCAACATGTACATCATTGATTGATAAAGATAAATACAATTGTGTGTCATCCGCATGTTGGTGGGTGGTACAAAATTCAATACTTTGTGGAAAATCCGCCGTGTAAATGGAGAACAACAGAGGCCTTGGGATACACCTCGCGTAATTCTTCTACTGGAAGATACCAAATCTTCGTCAAGCAGTTTTTTGAGATCGATTACTCAGGTAATTCCTAAGAAACTCAACAACGCCTTCACTGAAAAATTTCCCTTTTTTATACAGGTGGTTATGGTTAATAGTATCGAAGGCCTTACTGAAGTCCAGTAGAACCAACACACTATTTAATTTAGAGTCTTGTGCTCTGAGTAAACCATCAGTTACATGAGCAAGGGCAGTAGTTGTACCGTGGTCACTACGAAAACTGGATTGTGTAACAGCTAATATATTATTGTTCTCTACGTATACTTTCAAATGGGTAAAAATAATTTTTTCTAATATTTTAGATAATATTGGCAATATACTTATTGGCATGAAGTGTGAAATATCGGTGGGACGATTATTTTTTGGAACCGGAATAATGTGAGAAAGCTTCCAGGCTGCAGGAAATACGCCATGCATTAAGCAAATATTAAGTATGTAAGTCAGTACTCCACTGAGGTATGGGAAGACGAGACGTAACATTTTTAAATTCCCATTTCCCATTGGATCTGAAAGAATCAATAACTTATTCGACTTCCTCGATATTAGTTGGATGAAAATAGAATTGATCATTCTCAATGACGTCAACGTGGTTGTATATGTTCAACAATTCTAAATCAATAACATTAGTTGTATGAGGGTTGCTGTCAATGAAATAATCATTGAAAACGTCCGTGTTCTTGAGATTATGAGATATTTTTTTCTTTTTTTTCAAATTCACTAGGGTTAGAATTTGACTTATATTGAAAGTAAGCCCTCTTTTCTGATTTCACTGACAAATTAACAGTATTCCTTAGTTCCTTATAATAATTCCTAGATGATTCCTAATTATTTAATTTTATATTTAGCAAAGGCCTTCATTTTAGTTTTCATCATGAGTTTCAAATTATAAGTAAGCCAAGGCGCGGGGGGTTTACCTATTCTCGCAATTCTGTAAGGCGCATGAATATCAAATATACGTAACATATTGTCATTCCAAAAATCAAGTATATTATCAATAGTGTCCATTGTATATATCACATCCCAGTTAATTGACAAAAGGTCATTACAGAAATAATCATAATCAAATTTAGGAATATCTCTGAAGGTACGAAAGTTTTGAGTTACTTTATTCCTTCGAAGATTCACATAGCAAACAGCCAAATGATGATCCGACACACCGTCCATATTGATCACGTCGTGGCTAATGATAATATTTTCATCCGATGTCAAAATGAGATCAATAATGCTTTGAGAGTATGGTGTAATCCTAGTAGGGGAGGATACTATTTGTTTCAGGCCATATTTGTTGCAAAAATCCAATAGAAGGGCTGTGTTGATATTAGTAGGACAAGATAGATCAATATTAAAATCACCACCAATGAGAACTAAGTCATATTCAAGTGAAACATTTATAACAAAATTCTCCATACAGTCGATGGTCAAAGCAACAATTTTTTATGTACAATTTCATTCACACATTATGTGTACTTGTAATTTTAATGTGATGATTTTACATCTATTTCATTTATTTTTTCATCTTCAATTTTATTTAAACATATATTCAAATTATGTATACGTGTATCATTCAACTGGATTATTATTAGAGTGTTTGTATATAATATATTTATAACAGTTTTAGAATGTGTCCATGTGCAGAAATGATGTCTGGACGATAAGGATTGATCACCTTCCATCCGGATACGTTTAATTTCATGACAATCAATGAGAAATGGCATATCATATGAAAACTTTTTTTAGGAATTTTTCTCATAGTATTTATTATTATATATTATTACATTATTTATTTGACATGTTCTACACTTCTATGAGGAGGAGAATGAATAAAGACAACTTACTTTCCCGTTGGGAATGTACCAGTCAGGCCCTGTCTCCGGTGCTCTGATACATCCGGAGGGCGCGCTGGTGTCGTTAACCCCAATAACCACTCCCTACGTCCGTAGGGTGAGTGACTATTGGGTCCGAGAATCATGTGCCCTGAGTAGACGGAGCGAACCAAGGATAACGGCCTTCTGCATTCGCGCTGCTAAGATTTCTGCCATATTACGGCAAGCAGGTATTATCTTCAAGTTGGAGAGCAGTGTCCACCAAGGACACCTATGATCAGAACCACCATTTTGACAGAGTGGTCAGGATACAACCTGCGGAGTTCAAAGAGAAGATCTCGATATTTAGTCCGTTTTTCCACTTCTTTTCGAACGATATTCATTTTGCCTAGAGCGGAAAACTCCATGACAAATATCGTTCTACTTTGGTGGTCGAGGAGGACAACATCAGGCTTATTGGCTTGTATTTGCCTGAGGGTGGGGAATGAGTAGTTCCACTAGATCTGGCACCTCTCATTCTCCACCACTGACTCAATAACCCCCGGAACATAAGGCAACACCGGTGTCTCGTCTATACCGTACAAGTGTCGAAGATGGTAGTACAACACTCGTAGCGCCGCGTTATGCCTGTGGATATAAGCTGAGACCGCATAAGATGGGCATGCTGATAGCAAATGCATTACGGTCTCAGGTGCCCTACGAAATGCCCTGCATCGGGTGTCAGGGACGTCTATACCTATCACGCGACTACGGTAAACGAAGTTGTTGAAGACACCATCCTGGCAGGCCATTATGAATCCCTCGGTCTCCGACTTTAGCTCACTCGATCTGAGGAAGGCAAAGGTCTTCGATGTTGTGAAAGAAAACACCATGCATTGGCTTATCCATATGTTGCTGTAGCAGGACCTCTGTCTCCGCAGTTTTGATGTGAGCGTTTTGCTGAACGGGTACCAACTCGGTGACAGAGTTTTGGTTAGCCCGTTCAGTGTCGAATACGAGACCGAGTTCATCGGCCGCACGGGTTGCTGTCTTAAAATAAATGCTCCAATCCCTGCTTTTTCATGGTCGCAGACCATGCAGAGAAGGGGATCTGAACTCCTGATGACTTTACAGGCCCCATCCAGAACCATTCTGTTATGCAGACACTCCAAACTCAAAAGTCCACGGCCTCCCCGTTGTCTGGGAAAGTATAACCGTAGATCGGACGATTTAGGATGCAAGCTCCTATTGAGATGCATCACTTTGCGAGTTTTAACGTCGAGTTGTCGCAGCTCTTCCTTAGTCCACTTCATCACTCCGAAAGAGTAGAGAAGGATCGGAACGGCAAGCATATTGGTTGCAGCAACTTTGTTTTTCCCCGACAGTTCTGATGACCAAATCTGACGGAGTATATGCTGATACTTGCCGCGGAGAGAAATCTTAACTGTGAATACCTCTTGGGAGCGGCGTTGCTCTACCCCTAGGTAAGTATACGTCTCTCCGGTATCCAGATGATGTAGGATGCTTCCGTCTACTTGCTGGACATCCTCTCCGTATTCATCGCATCACCCTCTTTTGAGATGAACCGTGGCACATTTGTCGATCCCAAATTCCATTCCGATAGCATGCGAGTACTCTTCCACCACCCTAAGGGACTGATGTAGGTCCCTTTCTCCAGAGGCATATAATTTGAGGTCATCCATGTAAAACAGATGGGTGACTTTATGCCTCTGGTTGCTGGGGGTGCCGCAGTTGTACCCACGGGTATTCCTGAGTACAACGGACAATGGCAATAGTGAGATGCAGAAGAGAAGAGGGCTGAGGGAGTCTCCCTGAAACATGCCTCTTCTAATGGTGACTTGCTCTGTTTGGACTGTGTCTTTACCAGATCTTATGGTGAAGCGAGTCCTCCAGAGTGGCATCAGTTGTCCAATGCATCCCACTATTTGATCGGGTACCTCAAGACATCTGAGCAAATGCATGATTAACTCAGGCGATGTTGTATCAAATGCCTTGCGGTAATCGATCCAGGCCATCGAAAGGTTACGCTTATACTGCACGGAGTCCTGCGTGATACATCTATCGATGAGCAGGTTCTCCTTGCAGCCGGTGACCCTTTTCTTTTACCCTCTTTGCTCATATATCCGTTCGTACACCGGATCAACTGCGGAGAGAATGCGCGTGTATAAGATGCGTGTAAACACCTTATAACACGCATTCAAGCATGTTATCGGCCTGTAATTCTTTGGATCAGACAAATCTCCGTTTTTGGGGATGAGCACGGTTCGCCCCTCGACAAACCACTCCCGAATCTGCTGCTCCCCATCTAGCCATGAGTTAAAAACTCTAGCCAGATGACGGTGGGTTGTTGGAAGCTTTTTCCACCAATAGTTATTCAACCCATCAGGGCCTGGAGCAGCGAAATTCTTAGAACCTTTTAGGGCCCTTCAAACTTCTTCCGTGGTTATCGGATTGCGCAGATCATTGTGCTCAGGCTGCCAAAGCGTCCTGCAGTAAACATTGTACCACGCCTATTCTTTACACATGGACAACTGGGAGTTAATGGGTTTGAAAGATACGAGGTTTCAAAAAAACTTTTTATGTAATCTGACGAATTTTTTGGTGATACGAGGTTTAAGTGATAAGTCTAGAGTATTTTCACCATCGATATGGTACAATAATCCATCCTGATTTCAGTGGAGTTACGTGGCTTTATAATTAGGCCGACGTTAACTAGATACTTACTTGATCTGCTCAGAAATGTCGCCAAGTAGTCGCCCTTGAATAATATTCATAACATAACAACGAAACATAATCAGTATATCAGAAGACATCACATGAAAACATGCAACTGCAAGTTTCTCAACATTCGAAAACAACAAGTCGAGTGTATGCAGACAATGAAATTATATGCATGAGTTCCCGATAAAAATATCTCCATCATCCAGTCATAATAATTCAAAGAGCTACAAGAAGTGCATCTCAAGAGATAGTAATGTTTTTCTCATGGATTGACTTTTCTATTCTCTCGTACATAAACATGGTGTATAAACGCTCCCCAATTTATTTATTTATACCTGTTTTGCTTGTTTTCTGTATGGTTATAAATCTCACGGCCAGGACATCCCAGTAACTAGCAGTGTCCTTGCAAGCTAAGATATATGTCTCAAAGATAGCAGGACATCTTGTATTGATTCTACTTAAAAGCTTCGTCTCCAGTGCGTTTGTTTTGCTATTTCCACTTTGTGCTGTATAGAATTTTTTGGTGTTTCGGTTCCTGAAATTCAATTTGGCGTTTTTGTTTCACAGAGTATTTTTCACTGAATTACCATTTAGCGGACTCTATCTGATGGAAGTTATTGAATTGAAATGAAATGCGGTTTGAAAAAGTGGTTTGAACTTGTTTCCTACTATATTTCGGATTAGAAAGGTGAATACTACGTAACATTTTGGAAACTTCCATCGAATATGAAAAATGTTGTATGAAAGTTTCTCGATAATTGTGTAACACATCTGTTAAAAATTTAAAAATAAAATATATACCGGGTTACCACAAGTTGAGGTTTTGAAGATATCATTTTCAAATTCAGCTCGTCGCTACAGTACTTAAATATGCTTATTTTGACGTTAAACCGGAAGTAGCTCAATCTTTTTTCTTCAAATGACACCTTTAAGATTTTTACAGATTTTCCGAAAGAGCGTTGAACTGCTGATAAGACTGTTTTGTAAAAAATGAAAGTCTGTTTGAAAAATGGCGGAGATATACAGTTGATTCTTCAATCAAACAAAGTTGGCCATGAAAATCAAACTTGATCCACCACAACTGACAAACGGCATCAGCAGTCGGCAGAAAGAGTGAGATACAGTTGAAAATTGGGGTTGAAAAAAATTCAAAACCATGAAAAATTGCTATTATTTCTCAAATGGCAATAGCTTTTTTTATCACATCGAAAAATGATGAGTTATCGTCTGAAAACTTTTGGAGAATTCCGAAAGAAACCGATGATACAAGATGTTTCATTATGAATGTTTCCAAATTTGGATGTTCTTCAACTAAGGCGGATTTAAACATGAGAAAGCAAAAAAAGTGGCATTTATTGATTTCTGGAATGCAACTTTGTTGACGAAATATACTTTTTGGATAGCTTTTTTATATTCAAAGCCACCTTCGTTAGACAACATTCATTTTTGAGAAAAATCATAAAATTTTTGGTTCATTTAGGAACTCTTCAAAATTGAATAATAATGTACCTATACAAAATTAAACTGTTGTTGACGATAAATCAGGAGATCTAGGTGGCCACACTACGCTTTCACCGATAAAACAGAGGTCTTAGAAGGTGAAATTTTGGGAGTTGTGTGAGTTATGTTTTGACTCTGCAAACAAACGATCTCTCGATGTTCAATGTCTGATGTCTGTGAGTATTGGTAGTTCCAGTCACATTATTCACATTAAAACTCAGCGTGGGTCTATAGTTTTCGATGTATTTTTGTTAAATGATCGTTTAAAAGGCAGTCATACGTATACGTTGAATGTAATTTATGCCCGAAAGAACATTGTCTACATGAAAACTCATTCAACACCAACTTCATTTACTTCAACTTGCAGTTGCTGCGTTTCAAGTGATCTACAAAAATAATTTTTTCTGCATTTTCATATTGGGGATCATGCTAAAACCACCAGCTTCAGTCTCACGTTCGATGAAGAAGGAAAACACTGATTGTGACTGTCCACATGTTTTCATGAAGGGGCGGCGCTTTCCTACACAAGCAAAAGATATAGTTTTTTTGGTCAGTATTCACAAAGGACCCCGCACATTTAGTAAGTAAAATGTCTTTTGGCTAATTCTGCTCAAATTTCAATATATTGTAGATCTTGGCATCTTCATTACGTAGTCCAATTTACAGGTCGATCCTATGACCAGTTTTCGAGGTACAGGGTGTCAAAAATTCGATTTTTGCTATTTTTGGTATTATGCATCGGTTTGATTTTTGTGCTCTAATTCGAAATTGAACCGTCTTAGAAATGAACTTAAAGTTTTAAAGTTGTAGCTCATGAGTAGAGTAGAGTAGAGTAGAGTACTTTATTTAACCACATTACGTACAGGTACAGGTACATTTATGGCAAGTCCCTCCATACGAATAAAAGATAATATCTAACAAAGGGTGTTGAATTACAGCATGACAGGACAATGTTCATAGAAATAGGTACAAATCAATTCCATTATCGTTTTGATTTTCACTCAATCCGTTAACACTAGAAAACAAACTGCTAGAATTTGATAATTTTTTTAGAAAGTATGGGTCTTGCTACATCTCATGAATAAAATTATACAATCATTACGAATTGTCCATTGTTACTAGGATATGAAAGTTAAACTGACTCATGAAATAATCCTTCCTATCACCCCCTCCCCATTATAGCCAACCCCCATCACCCCCTTGATTTACAGCCACATGCATTCCAATACTTTCAATAGAAATCCTACTTGTAATACCTCATTGAATAGCTGGTAAAAGTCGATCTATTCTTTCTCCTCATCAAACAATTAATCAAATATTATTTTTGTGAACATCTCTGCGTATGGGAATGAAATAAAAAAACGCATCATTAATATTTAATATACCTGAATAGGTATTTTCATACTCTAAGTAGTTAGTTATAAAAAATATATTACATAAATGAACTTACGAAACCTGCAAAACAGTGGTTTTTATATTCTTTATACAATTGGTAGCATCTTTGGTTTAAAAAATTATTACAATTCTGCAGGACCGCTTCCTAGAAAGTGATTTCATCACACTTCCCATTATTTGTGGAGCTTGAAGGGAGAATTGTGTGGGGGTCGTCTCGTATATTCCCAATGTTCCCGTGTTCGTTTTGGTGGCTTGCACACCTGATTGATTCGATAATCAGGGCTCTTCACTGAAGTCCATTTTTGTTTCCTTCTCAGCGGGTGGCCTACCTCTGAAGAGGAAGTAGATATAGCAAGGTTAGATCACCTATTGTGTTATATTAACACACGGAGATTTCCTATCAATAACACTGTCTATTTCAGGCAGGAGTTAATATGTGTCCTATCACTGGGGAAAGGGTTAGTGTCCATTTCACTTAGGGGGGTTTCGCCGGCCTTGCCCTCAAGGATTACATTTTGTTTTATTGTTGATTGTTTGGGAGATTTCGGTTTCCATTTCATCCTTCTTCTGCCATCCGTGTCGCTACCAGACGTGGCGCCTTCATTGTCGGTACTTCCAACGGTGGGATAACGAGAGGGTGCTCTCGCCCTTCCTACAAAGGGCGTAGGAGACTTTGACCGTGTGTTAGTGGTCGCTCTTGGTGATATGACTCATGAGGGAGCTGTGGTCCTCTGTTGGTATGCTGAATGAACACTGCACTAAGGTTCAGAATCGCAAATCGCTCTACACGCAGTACTTGTCACCTGCGCTAAATACACGAATAGAAAGTACGTCCTCACCTCATGGCGGTTCGGACGATACTAATTTCAAGTTAATTGGACAACTAGAAGTTGGGTCAAAATTCAGTTGCAAGATTTGACCCACACACGCGTATTTCTTATCACTAACACTGTCTATTTCAGGTAAGCGTTACTATGTATCATATCACTGGGGAAGGGATTAGTGTCCATTTCATTTACATACCAGCAGGGTAAGTTGAATAAAAGCTTGTACAAAGAGGGCAAATATCGTTCTTCATTGTTCTTCATTGTTTTCGGGGATATTAGCACCTGCATTCCCAGCATCTTCAATAACATTCAATAGGGTGGATGAGGGATATCATATTTCCAGATACCTCGAGTATTCCATATACCAGATAAAACCAGCCACGTGTGCACAACAACCTAATGTCCGGGCTCCAGATTTACAAGTACAGTAGTAACCTGTGATAGGATTTTCAAAGTTTTGTGCGTTGAATGAGACCCATATTTGATATCGATTCACATTTCTGTGTCTCGAATAAATCTTAAGGCGTACTATATGTGGGTCTTCCAATAATGTGTCTATTTGGAATTCGTTCCGGTCATGTCGCCCTTGCATTGTATCTTGTACATACGCTGGAGCAAAATTTATTTGATACGTTCCAACAGTCAGGTCTTTCAAATACTCTAACCCGAGTCTAGGAAAATACTCAACATCATTTGCGTTGATGGGTGCCTAAATAGCATTCCTCCTTCTCCTATTTCCTGCTTCAACTCTCGTTTGCAGGTCGTTGTGTCTTCGTGCCCTAAGTCAGGCATAACGATACTTTGGTGATATCGGTTAATGATTGCTCCTGCTATTCTATAATAATCTCCCAAATGAGCTGCATGAATGACAGAAATGGTTTCAGAAAAAAATTTGAACAAGGATTTATTATTCCCATTTCATGCTTCTACAATCCATCTTGTTTTAGTTATCATACGATTTTCATTAGCCTCTTCTGTAGTGAATTGTTGTTGTCCTCGAGGCAATAGACTAGGCATTTTATGATTATCACAAGACAGATTTCTATTGTAAGTATTGGAATGCAGGTGGCTGTAAATCAAGGGGGTGATGGGGGTTGGCTATAATGGGGGGGGGGAGTGATAGGAAGGATTATTTCATGAGTCAGTTTAACTTTCATATCCTAGTAACAGTTATGGGCAATTCGTAATGATTATATAATTTTATTCATGAGATGTAGCATTTGAAAGCAATCAAATTGTCACCCTGCACCCTGTACCTACCTGGAATACTATATACTGTTGGACAAGCAATCATTTGAATCCTCATGTAGTTGATCAAGTCCCATACTTTAAAAAAAAATATCAAATTCAAGCAGTTTGTTTTCTAATTTTAACGGATTGAGTGAAAATCAAAACGATTATGGTATTGATTTTTATCTATTTCTATGAGTCTCTTGTCCGCTAATGGAGTAGTTGACTGTCTGTGTGGTGCGCATTAAAAACTGTTATAAATTGAACGGGTGCTCTCAAAAAATTCTGGAATCTTTCACAATCCTGTCATTAGTGATAAAGCTGAGATTAGTTCAACTTCTGTGTGAAAAGTGCATAAGGAAACGCAGTAAGTCATATTTTTATCTGATACAATCATGGCTACTCGAAGCAACAAGAAGGGAGATGATGAACTGCTCTCATCGGTAAAAACTGTTATTTCTAAATTGTGCTCTTCTGACGACTTTATAACAAATTTGGCACAAATAATAAGTGACACAATAAGTGTAAAATTTTATCAAGAAATTGATAAACTGAAGGATGAAAATAAAATTATGGAGGCCAAACTAATCAAGCAGCAGGATACTATAGCCTCGTTACTGTATAAACAGGAGAAATTCGATCAATCATTACGAAGCCGAAATATTATTGTTCATGGAATCGAAGAAAAACCGAATGAAAATTGTTTGCAGTTAGTTCTTGATTCAATGATATGCAATAAAATGAATATCTCAACGCTTGGACAAGATTCAATAGAAGATACCTATCGCATCGGGAAGTATGACGGAAACAAAAATCGGCCAATCATGATAAAATTTTGCACGACGACTTATAAGAACATTGTCTTCAGAAATAAAAAATTACTGAAGAATACCGGCATTATACTCAGAGAAGATATGACCCCTGAACAGCAGAAAATATTGAAAAAAGTCTTACTGAAAGTTGGAAAAAATGGAAACGTCTGGACAAATCTTGGAACAATATTTGTGAAATTCAATGAAGCGGACTCTATTGTAAAAATTAATAATATGCTGGATGCAAACAGGCTCTGATATATTCCTGATATACTTTTGTTTTTATATATTATGCATTTTTCCTATTGATTGATTTACTTTTCATTGATCATATTTTTGGGACCCTAAAATAATAATTATTGTATTAAAATATTCTTCGCACCAGGCCAGTTTGTTCTGCACCTTATTTGTTTATTTTCGTTTTTGCATCTTAATTACTTATTTACAGTTTTTTTAAGTTTACGATAAGGTTCATTTCAATCCTTATCTGAAAAATAACATAAGTCATTTCTTTTTATTAACATTGCAATGTTTAATCTGAAATTTGGTTGTCTGAATGTGCGATCTTTGCTGCCTAGCTTACCTGAGATAAAAAAATTATTGTCAGTTCAGGATTTTGATGTATTTTCAATTTGTGAAACTTGGTTGAAGAGGGAAATTAGTGACGATAGAGTCGAAATAGATAGTTATAAGCTATACAGGGCTGACAGAAATCAAAGGGGCGGTGGATTGTGCATATATATATAAAAAACAAATTGAAGAGCGAAATATATGATACTGTCACTAACTTTTCTGAGCAGCTTTGGTTGAAAATTACAAATAAAAAGATATCCATTGCTGTTGGTGTGATATACAAGCCACCACAACAAGACAATGTCACATTTCTTGAAGAATTTGAAGATAAAATGAGTTTAATCTGTCCAAGTTTTGATAAAGTTGTATGTATGGGTGATTTCAATATAAACCTTCTCAACTTGGAAAATTCTAATGTTGGAAAACTTTTCAATATTATTGAATCATTTGATCTCATTCAGATTGTGGATAGTCCGACAAGGATATCAAATACAACTGCTACATTATTGGATATAATAATAACTAATAACAATCTTATAGCAGATAAGGGTGTAATTGATAGCGTCGGTATTTCAGATCATCAAATTGTATTCTGCACCATTAATATACATGGCGAATTGCGAGCCCCAAAAATGTGCACATACCGTAACTTTAAGTATTTCAATGAAGATGCATTTCAAAATGATCTCTATGCAACCCCGTTTTTCAGAATTTTCGATCAAAATAATATTGACGAAAAGCTGTCTTTTTTAGTGAACTGTCTACTGAATTTATTCGATCGTCATGCTCCGATCACTACATCGAGGGTAACCAAACCAAAAGCTCCTTGGTTAACAGGGACAATCAAAGAAATGATCTCCATCCGGGAGAAAGCCTTCAAACGATATAAAAGAACTAATTCAGCTGTTCATTTTCAGTTCTATAAAGATATGCGAAACTACACGAATCGAGCTATTAAAAATGAAAAAAAGGCATACTTCAATAATCAACTCAATACAAAAAAGACTTATGGAGAACATTGAAATCGAACAAAGTAATATCTGAAAAATCACATGAGCTTCCTGAACATTTGAAGAACTCGAATGATCTGAATCATTATTTCACAAACTCAATTCCACTCAGACAACCCCCACCAGATCTTTTGAATTTCTACAGCACCAATACCAGACTTGAATCCTCCTTAGAGTTTCATGAAGTGAATGACTTTTTCATTTACAATACTATATATGGCATTAAGACCAACGCACAAGGCTGCGATGGACTGAATTTGAGACTCATCAAATTGTGTTGTCCGTATATAATCACATACATCACGCACATAGTGAACTTTTGTTTACGCAACAATGTGGTACCAGAATCGTGGAAAAGAGCAGTTGTGAAAGTTTTACCCAAGAAAACTAATCCCACAGAATTCAAAGATCTTCGGGCTCTAAGTATTCTCCCGACCCTGTCCAAAATCTTAGAAAGAGCTATTGAATCACAATTGAGGGATCATATTACAGATCACTTACTACTACCAGCAGTTCAGTCGGGATTTAGGAAAGGGTACAGCTGCACAACTGCACTTTTACATATTACTGATGAAATATTAAGAGCTAAAGAAGAAGGTCTTTGCACTGTTTTAGTTCTACTCCATCAACTTTGATTAGCTCTTAGCAATTTTACATTATATTGGCCTTTCTGATACGGCTGTTGCATTAATGGGTGAATATCTGAAAAACAGACATCAGAAAGTACGCATAGAAGATGATGAGTCGCAATATCTTGAATTGTTCTCAGGTGTACCTCAAGGATCCATTTTGGGACCATTACTCTTCACCATATATACCTCAGGTTTATTACAATCTCTTCATAACTGCTCTGCCCATCTATATGCCGATGACACACAAATTTATTACAAATTCCCATTAGAAATAATTGAAGATGCCTCGACTCTGATCAATGCAGATCTAAATGCTTTCGTGAAGCTCGCATCCGATCACTGTCTGCTAATTAATACTTTAAAATCTAATTTGATGATCTTTGGACCAAGAATGAATGCTGATATTAACGTTGATGTCAATATCTCAATTAATGATGAGCCTCTTGCGAAGGTAAATTTGGCTAGAAATCTAGGTGTTCTGATTGACACAGATTTGAGGTTCGAAAAACACGTGAACAAATTAATACAAAAGGCATACTCCGCAATAAAATTGATATATGGCAGTAGGCATCTCCTTTCACCAACTATCAAATCTACCCTGTGTGAAACGCTGGTGTTATCAGTTTTCAACTATGCTGATCCTCTATATGGTCCCAACTTAACCAATCAGTACAAAAAAAAGATTCAAAATGTTCAGAATTCTTGTTTACGACTAATATATGGTGTAAGAAGGCGTCAAAGAATCTCATATAAACTTCGTGAATCTGGTTGGTTGAATATGGAACATAGACGAATTCTTCACAGTGCTTGCCTTTACCACCAAATCATTATCAGGAAAACACCTCCTTACCTTCACAGAAGACTGAGATTTCGCTCTGACATCCACAATTTGAATATAAGATTCAAAGGTACTTTATCACCCCCTCATTTCAGAACAGAATTCTTCAAGCGGTCATTTTCTTACCAAATTTGTAAAGTTTACAACTCTATACCTCAATCAATAAAAAACAGTGGTCTGTACAAGTTTAAAAAAATCTACAAAAAATATTTATTTCAGCTTCAGTGTACCATATAGATACTAGAAAAATGTTGAATGTCTATATATATATTACGTATTATGTATTTCCCTCTTCTTATAAATACCATATTCAATTTTCCTTAGTCTTTTCAGTCCTAGGTAGCGGACGCATTCATGCAGACATCCAAATGTGAATTTATGCGGAAAGAGACTTACTAAGGTTAAGTGGAAGAACAATTTAGTGGTGATTCATCATCTCCACCTAAATTGAACTTCGCCTTTTACTCATTTCAATTGTATTTTCATACTGATGTAAGATGTATTATCTTGTGAGTAATAAAGACGTTAATTATTATTATTATTATTATTATTATTAACATTGTCTTGTCATGCTGTAATGTTCATTCGTATGGAGGGACTCATGAGCTACAACTTAGATACATCAAGTTCATTTCTGAGACGGTTCAATTTCGAATTTGGGCACAAAAATCAAATCGATGCATAATACCCAGAATAGCGAAAATCGAATTTTTGACACCCTGTACCTCGAAAACTAGTAATAGGATTGTTCTGTAAATTGGACTACGTAATGAGAATGCCAAGATCTACAATATATCAAAATTTGGGCAAAATTAGCAGAAAGCCATTTTAGGTACTAAATGTGCGGGGTCCTTTGTGAATACGGACTAAAAAAACTATATTTTTTGCTTGTGTGAAAACATGTGGACAGTCACAATCAGTGCTTTTTCTTCTTCATCGAACGTGAGACTGAAGCTGGTGGTTTTAGCATGATGCCCAATATGAAAATGCAGAAAAAATATTTTTGTAGATCACTTAGTTTTCCACTACTTTTAGTGAGGAGAGCACGATGTATAATTTTCCGTAATTGGTCGTAAATCACTTGTAGAATAGCACTAAATACATGACCAAAGTGTCCATAAGTACCTACTTTCACTATCTAGGTCAAAAGTAAAAGTACTGGAAAAGTGGCAGTCTACAGAAAACATTAACAGCTATTTGCACCGGTTCTCCTTAATAACAAACTTAGCTAAGTGGAGGATCAGCTTAAGGTACACCTCAAGGAAAGATGGTTTGCACCGTTGACTCCTGGCCTGAACCTGAGTATTGGAAAAGTTTGGCAACAGCGCAAAAATGATTACGTAACCAACGACGAGACGTTAAACGACGCAAAGTTTTAAAAAATATGCACATTGCGCAAGAGCTGTCAGTTCTGTCTCATTTGAAAGGCTGGCGGGAGTAAGGCATGTAATTTGGAAAATTTGTTTCACCGGGAAACCAGGCCACAATATCGCCAAGAGATCTGCGTGTACATTAGTTAAAATACGTAGTTTATTAGCCACCCTAACATGACCTAACTTGGATGAATAAGAAAAATTTAAATGACTCGCCATGCTATTCCTCCAGTAGAAAACAACAGAATACCTATTTGCAAGTTCGTAAGTAATATAACTGAACAATATATCAATAGACATTTTGTATTAAGAAATAGGTACAGTGTTGAATCTGAAAATTATTTGCCTACTTTCACAGCATAGGGATATTCAATATCAGCCTCAATCAGGTTTAGAATATAGAGAGCTGTAGGTTTGGTCACCCTAAATAGAGGGAAAAATACAATTACATCAGCAAAATCCAGAAAAAGTGCTCGAAATACTTTGAACATCAAGAAAATAGAAAAATATTTTGTGTAGGAAAAGTGGAACCTAATTATCTTGACTGAGGCTTGTGTTGTCCTCAAATAGCGGTGCAAACTAAACTCGTTATGTAAGGTCCACTTAAGTCGTAAGGTATCCTCAAGCTGAACCGGTGCAAATAGCTGTAAGGCCACCCTATTCGACACAATGGAGAGAAAGCCACAAACAAGCATGAGCTCCAGATAACTAACTAATAGTTTAGATGGTTAATGACATTCATTAAATGACGTTTGGAGGATCACATTCTAACCATTAGTTAATTAACATGGAGTTTTACTGAAACTCAAAAAACTGGCCCTTAGGGCATAATGTTATCCTCAATATTGTAGAACCACGTAGTAGATAGCCTTCTCACATACCCTAATCGAGGACAGGTGTATGCCCTGGACTACACTGACGATATCGTCATGATGGTTAAGAGGAAGTACAAGTGACAACCACAGGGAGGCTGACTATTTTACAAAGACTGGTCACACTCGGAGTCACTGGTGCTATCTCCACCTCATCGGTGATTACTCTGGAGGTGATTCTGAACTTTCCTCCTCATCTGCATATTGTAGCGGAGAAAGGGATAGAACACTCCAGGCTGAAATGCCAATCAAGGGGCAACAACCCAGGCCAATACAATGTAGATCATAAAAATCGACGCATCTGAGATGATTTCTTTGATGGAACATACACCACCATCATACAAAATTGGAAAGTCACATCAAGTGTTCTACCAATGCTCTCAAGTCAGACAAGCAATAGGGTTCTAGGTAGAGCAAGCCCTGCCGAATAATAATAATAGAAACAAAATATTATCGTATATACTGTGTGAACAGACTTGCAATACTCGAATAAAAAATATGTATCTATCTAGTAGCTGTGTCGAGATATGCTTTTTTGTGTTTTATCTGTCATTATAATACTTTTGAAACATTTCATGGCACGTGTTTCTTTTTATATTTACTCAAAATATCGAAAAGAATCCAGACGATAATAACAGGAATCTTGCTTTGAATTTTTAGGCAGCCGAAGCTTTTTGCCGTATGCTGGTTTTGATCTTCAATCTAACGTGTTTAAATTTTTGATCGTGGGATTTTTCGTCAATGCATTTCACAACACTGTTTTCCAAACAGCGATTTTCGCTCTGAAAACTGTTTTATTTCCTGGTCCAATCAAATCGAATTGCATCGACAAGAACACCACACCGCCGCAGAACTCGTACAAAGAGCCATTATAAAAACAGCTCACACACAGGCAGATGCACGGTCCATATCTGTGCAATTCGATTAAAGTTCCATGTGCATTTACATGCTACTCAACCGGAGAAAGAAGTTGAAATCGGTAGCCTCTCGAAATGGTTATTCGGCCATTACAACGTTCTTCTGCTATCAGGTCGTTCAATTCGCACTTTACAATCTGAAGGACCGTTACATAAACCCAATGGATAAGACTTAATAAAATCTTCTTGAGAATCACAAGTGGAGTGTTGAATGACAACTAGAAATTAACTTTTTCTCTACAAGGTTCCTCCGAGTATTCATGAAAATGAAAGTTGGAATTGTGTTGTTTTTCGTATTTACCATTTGACTTTACTGATATTCGGAAGATGTGAATTTCTGAAAATTGTTATTTTATGCGCATTCTCCTTGGATAATCTTATCGAGATGAAAACATAACTTCGCAAGCATAATGTGTAAGTAAACTGAAGAAAGAAGACTGAACTTGTACCGTAATGGGTGGTGGCCGCGATGAGAGAGTATTGTTAGTTTCCAACACATACGACGTGATTTCGAATTCCAGCATCTACAAAGTCGAAATACCTCTCTATCACTCCTGGAATTAGGCAGCTATTTGGCAGGAAACTAGTTTCCTGGCTGACACCACGAAAGACATTGAAAAACTCTGTCAGAAAACTGATATATTGGGAGGTCGTCGACATACAGCTTTTGTTGTCTGACGTACCTTGTCACCAATTAGAGGAAAGATCCTTTAAATCGTTCTGCCAGGTGGTCATTTCAAACCAGAACAAGCAAGAGCTCAGTTTGAATTATAGAAGCACTAGCAATTGGGCAATTTTTGAGAAATGGTGGGGAAAGCACACTTTACGATTTTCCGTAAAAATAAATGTAAAAAAAAAATGAATGCTGCAGAGAAAAACAGTTCTACTGATTCCTCACCCAAGTTGTTTGGGGCAAGCCTGGCTTATAGATATACAGGGCAATTCAAATTCGACCCCCACCATTAGGATCTCCTAAACTACAAGAGATACGTCGAAGCTTAAATTGGGGCAAAGTTGCATATTCTGGTGCTTAACAAAATACTGGTTTGAAACTTGGAAAATTCAGAGTATTTCCGGAAATATCGGGAAAAAACTGAAAATCGGAATTTTCGTTTTAATTTTTTTGTATTGTTGTTTGACAACATAGCTCGAAACCAAATGTACATTTTCATTGATACTTTTATTCAGCTACACGTTTTCATGTTCAGATTTACTATCCGACGTTTCGTCTTCTGGCATTCATCATCTACTTTTTTTTCTGTTACGGGCGCCATATTGTTTTTTTATACAGGAAAATAGTGATTCTCATTCTGATTTAATTGATGTATAATTTGTTATGATTTGCACTTCTGAAACTACAGATATTAAAAAAAAACAACTTCATCTGAGATGGTCATGACTCCATCGAAAAATTTTGTTTAATAAACACTAGTTGTCAGAACTCATTAAACATCATAAGTTTGCACAAATACTTCAGTCGAAATGTCCTCATTCTCAAATGAAGAAAAACGAGATTTGTTGATACTTTATTATAAATTTGATAGGAATAGTACGAAAACAGCAAATATTTATTTTGAATTATATCCGGAAAGACAACAGCCGGATAGAATATTATTCCGAATTTTGGATAAACACTTGGCTGAGTACGGTGCGTTTCAAAAACCAAGAATAAAATATGGAAGCAGAATGGAACAAAATATTAGACGTAACTTATTAGCCGAGGTAAAATAATTGTTCATTCCATATTCGAAGAAGTATATTTATTTTTGGTACTTTTTTAGATAAATGCAGATCCTTCCAAATCAACACATCAAGTCTCGGCAGAAATGGATGTGCCACAGACGAGCGTTTGGAGGGAATTAAAAAAAAGTGGTTTGAAATGTTATAAGATACACATTTCACAAAAATTTGTTACGGGTTTATTTTGCACTAGAAAACCCTTTCTGTTTCAATACAATAACATCAGAAATTCTCTGTCATTGATATACACTTTCCACTCTGTACGCCACTGAATCAAAATGACAACTTGATCGTTGTCATGTATAGCTTGTTCCGAATGTTAGTACTTACCTTTGCCGTACTAGTTCGAGCGGACATGAACCGGCCTTAAGCTAATGACAGTTATCAGTTGTTCTATTTTGCGGTATGACAGCGTTGTTTTGTAAACATGCTTATGGTTAGTCTATTGTTTTGAGCTTAGAACACAAAACCGTAACATTCCTACTCTATCTCTATCTTGTGTCATTGAGTTACCTACCTACTTCACATTCGAATACTTGACCTTTTGTTTGTTTGTGTTTGGTTCTGAGATTGAGAGGCTGGCGTTTTCGTCTTGGTTCAGTTGGCAACACTGAATCTTAGGATGTTATTTCATAGCTCCTAGTAGCTCGAGTTAGTTCCTGGACTGTTCCCACCGAACACTAACGAACAAGAAAGCGCCTTGTCAGATATTGACAGTTTTGACTTTGACGTCTGAGATATATTTTCCTCTTCTTTATTTGATATTGATGAGTGACTGACCTATTTTGAAGATTTCCAATTAAAGTTTGATCATCGTTGATGGATCTTGGGAAAATTTATATCAGGAGAGTTTCTCATATTGTTTGCGATTTTTGACGCTATATATTTTTGAGAAATCTCCGTTCGCTTTGCGGATTTTCGAGGTTAGAAGTCACTTCATCATTGTGTGAAACCACTGGAACGAGAAACTCGCTATCGGACAGCAAACAGACCATCAAAGCTGTTATCAGAACCCTCCCACTTAATAGAGGTTAGTATTTGCATTTGGGCTCTACTTATGGCCCCATAAAAGTGTAATCGGAAGTCAGACTGGTATGGTTTATTCTAGGGTGCTCCTCTGCGACTACCACTTTGCTACTGTTACCTCTTCGTCGCTGGTAGTGCTCCACTACGGTTTATTGCTACTACTCTGCTACCGTTTATTGGAGTTCCACTAATGTGATTGTTCCACTGTTTCGTTGCTATACGATTGTCTTTCCACTGTTCCACTGCTGTGATTGTTCCTGCTCGACTGTGGTTGTCCCGCTGTATATCTGTTGTTCAGCATTCCTTCGCTATTCGTCCCAGCTGAACAAGTACTTTGATTGATTGTGTCGTACCCACTGTGCACCTGTATACACCAAGGCACTGATGAACTACAACCACTATAATTGGTGAACTGGCATGCTTGAGAATATCTACATAGTATCAGATAAGTTAAGAATAAGACTGCCCCTAAGGCGTAAGTATCCACAATTGTAAGCTATCATCGTGACGTCACAGGCATAGCCCTCACTGGAGGTTTCATATTGATATATTCAAACAATACCATACTCTCAATCACAGCATTCACTTGAATTCATCTTGGTGGTTGATATTTACATTAATTTCATTTTCTTTTGTATGGTGAGCTGAACTGTGCACATACAGGGTGGGTAACGATCAATATATTTTATTAGTAAGGGACATGACTATTTCTTTTATTCTGGTCTAAGACAAAACCTCTACATATTTATATATTATTATTATACCATTTACAGGTATCTATTGTTTATTATTTTAGTAATATTAGTGCAGTGGGTTGTCCCATTCCATCAGGGTGGTTTCGGATTTTTCACTAGCGATAAATCCGTGGCGCTCCGGAAAATTAACCCCATATTTCAATCTCATCGAAATCAATTTTTATTGTCGAATCCACGCCTACTGAGCTACTGGGTATGTTAGAGGCGTGACACATCATTGCACATTCACTGCTCTCCTACATCCAGGTGATCCTGAGAGAAGGATGGAATTTTGTAGCTGGCTCTCGAATGGGGTAGACCCTACAAACTTCTTGAAAAACAGTATTTGGACCGACGAAGTACTTTTTCGAACTGTGTTGTTTTTAATAGAAATAATGAGCACATTTGGAGTGAAAATAATCCACGACACTTCTGAGAAGTCAGACCACAAGTTCGGTTTCGTTTGAATGTGTGGGCTGGAATATATGACGACCGAATACATGGACCTCATTTCTTCTCTAATACTTTGAACGGGGAAACCTATCTTCGGTTCTTAAGAAACGAATTCGAAGAATATATGGATACGTTTCCCCTTGTTAATTATAACAGCTGCTGGTTTCAGCATGACGGGGCTCCTCCACACAATAAAAGAGCAGTTTGCGAATATTTACACCAAAGATTTCCTAATAGGTGGTTAGGAATTTCTGGACCAGTGAGGTGGCCGGCAAGGTCACCTGACCTTACAGTTTTGGATACTTTCTTGTGGGGCATTTTAAAGAACAGAATCTATGGAGAGCAAGAATATGACATAGTAGATGAACTTAGAGAAAATATCATCACGCAATTCAGGTCTATCAGAAGAAGGGATATTGTTAGGGCTGTTCTCAATTTGAGACGACGAGCTCGGTTATGTATTCAAGAGGAAGACCATCATTTCGAACACTTGTTGTAATACTTTTTGTGCATTTTTTACAAGCTCATGATTTCATTCTTGTTTTTTTAAACGCACCGTACTCAGCCAAGTGTTTGCCCAAAATTCCGATCAATGTTCTATCCGGCTGTTGTCTTTCCGGATATAATTCAAAATAAATTTGCGCTGTTTTCGTACAATTCCTATCAAATTTATAATAAAGTTTCAACATATCTTGTTTTTCTTCATTTGAGAATGAGGACATTTCGACTGAAGTATTTGTGCAAACTTATGATGTTTAATGAGTTCTGACAACTAGTGTTTATTAAACAAAATTTTTCGATGGAGTCATAACCATCTCAGATGAAGTTGTTTTTTTTAATATCTATTCTGTGGTTTCAGAAGTGCAAATCATAACAAATTATACATCAATGAAATCAGAATGAGAATCACTATTCTTCTGTATAAAAAACAATTTGGCGCCCATAAAAGAAAAAAAAGTTGATGATGAATGCCAGAAGCCGAAACGTCGGATAGTAAATCTGAACATGAAAACGTGTAGCTGAAAAAAATTATCAATGAAAATGTACTTTTGGTTTTGAGCTATGTTGTCAAATAACGATAGAAAAAAATAAAAACAAAAATTCCAATTTTCAGTTTTTTCCTGATATTTCCGGAAATACTCAGACTTTTCCAAGTTTCAAAACAGTATTTTATTAAGCACCAGAATACGCAACTTTGCCCCAATTCAAGCTTCGACGTATCTCCTGTAGTTTAGGAGATCCCAATGGTGGGGGTATAATTTGAATGGCCCGGTATGTTATGTATGAATTATTAATGCCAATTTTTTTGCAAATACACCTTACTTGAGTAAAGTGGAAGAACATCAATGCAACCTATCGTTGACGAAAAAGGTACCCATGGTCTGAGTTGCAAGTTTAGTTCTGGACGATTTTCCAGTCATGCTTTCATAAATGATCTAATGAAAATTGCTTTATCAACAGCTGAAATTTCTTTCGCCCTGAAACCTTTGGGAATTAGCCGTGATGATGGAAAACGTACAGACGGAATGTCTCTCGCTCCTTGGAGTCATGGAAAACCTTTAGTGTGGGATTTTACCTGCGTGGACACCGTTGCATTTTCACACATCATGGCCTTCCATGGTTTCAGGTGGAGCTGTAGATTCAGCGGAAAAAGCAAAGTTCAGAAAATATTCATCTTTGAAAGACCACTATTTATTTTATCCAGTAGCTATAGAAACTTATGGCGTTTTTGGTTCATGCGCCTCAGAGTTGATTAATGAAATTTGAAGAAAAAAAATCAAGAATATCAGACGATTCCAGAGCAACCAATTTTTTTATTCAAAGAATCAGTATGGCGTTACAAAGGGGAAATGCTGCATCTGTTTTAGGTACTATTCCTAGCTTCAAACGCCTAGATGAAATATTCATGTTTCCCCAATATTTAGGTTTACCTTCTTCAGATGTCAATGATTATCTCAAACCTATTTGCAGCAACCCGATAGAAAATCCAATTGCAGATAGTTCCACCGAGATTTTATGTCTTCCTAAATCAAAGTGGAAACGCCAAGTTGAGTTTGATAAAGATACAAATTAGTCGAGGAATGATGGGAGCTACAATAGCACACCAGTGCATAGAACCGACATGCCAGCATTTATTTCAAAATCAGCAGAAAATCAAGAAAATGTATCGTCTTCGGCTTTGCGCAAGGATACTGAGGGAAAATTTGGTTTGGTCAACTTTGGCAATACGTGTTACAGGAATATCGACCTGCAAGCATTATTTATGATGAAGACTTTCCGAAACGAAGTTTTGCTACATAACAGAATTTTTTTCGAGCTGTTTTTGAGGCTACAAGACCTTTTTGCCTTGCAGCAGTTCTCCAATAGGTCTTCCTTTACACCAAATGGAATATCAATCATTTCAAGGCCCTCCAGCTTCCTTACAGGACATCAACAAGACAGTTCAGAATTCCTGGAGCACCTACTGGATTCGCTACATGAACAAGAGACCAACTTCAATGCAGTCTTTACTGAAGATGAAGCAGCATCAGAAATATCAACCTAGGTGAAGCATTCTTTCGAAGGAAAGACGTTGAGTATCTCATGTTGCGGAGAATGCGGGTGCAAGAGCAGGTGGACACTTTCAGGGACCTGCAGCTTTCAATTCCAAACCTCTCGGGGAAACTATATGTACAGACGTTGTTGGATAACTACCTGCAACCGGAACAATTAACGGGCGATAACAGGTACCGCTGCGAGTTATGCAATGTTTTGACGGACGGCGAGACGAGGGCAAAGATATTGATTGCGCCAGCTATACTGATACTCACTCTCAAATATTTTCGATATGATCCAGCATCACATCAGCTCACCAAGCTCCTGCAATTAGTAACTTTAGACGAACACCTTATTCTGGAAACTCGCTAAGAACTCTATGCGACTGTTACACACTCGCTAAAGATCTGCAGATGGTTTGGTACAAATTCAATGACTCGAATGTTTCTAAAGCCACGCCGGAGAACTTGAGCTGTTTGAAACCTACCGAAACGACATATATTCTTTTTTATAGTAGGGAAAACCTTTCAGGTGTTGAGAACCTGCCAGCTTCAATTCTTTCCCATAGAATACAAATACTTTTGGGTAAAGACAATTCAAAATCAATAAATTGTGAAGAATTTCGGCCCCTGAAATTAATTGGTATCAGGCAAGATAGAGATGACGAACCCCTGCCAACCGGCTGTGGAGGAGGCGGTTTTTCTACCAGTTAAACTCTTTTACATTACATTTTATAATTTTATTTATTAAATATATTAAACGACAAATATTGAACATGTGTGGACGGAAGATGTTATTTTAATTTGTAATTTGATTGCAACTGAGTAAAGTATATTATTATAATTATAATTCGGTGCATCTATATCAACATAAAATGTCAGCATACAATAGTATGATACACAAATTAGAAAATGTTCCTCTTTCACAAGAACATTTTAACAAAGAATTAAATATCATTGAGCAAATAGCAGTCAACAATGACTGATTCGATAGAAAATAATCTTACTGAAAAAGTTTACCCCATTATAAGGAACGATGAGAGTAATTACATCACTTACAGGACCAGTTATACAGTGCGTTCATAAAGTGTGGAAACGCTCTATTATCTTACGAGTTGATTATTTTCGGAGGAAAAGCTTGGACAGGTCGATTTTGTATTTTAGTTTTCTACCTTTTTTTAGAAAAAAATAATTTTTTCCCTTACCACCTTTCAAGATATGACGTCATCGATATTTTTTTTAACTGAAAGGGTATATTTTTATTTCAAAAATTGAATGCCCATATTTTTCTGAGTTCAACCATACCACATACGTCATATCTTACAGTTCGAATCACAGTATACTGAGTATAAAGAAAACCAGTGTGACATATGCAATGGTAACTAAGAACTTATTGTCTGGTTGCTAAGGGCTTTCATATGTTTGCTTAGCCTACTATTCAAGTGTAGCAATATACTCATACTAACTACTGAGTAGTTCTTAGGTTTACGATGCAAAATGAATAATGAAATGAATGTTGAGAAATATGAACACTGGTTTCCTTTATACTCAGAATACTGTAATTCGAATACTGGTTTCCTTTATACTCAGAATACTGTAATTCGAATTGTAAGATATGACGTATGTGGTATGGTTGAACTCAGAAAAATATGGGCATTCAATTTTTGACATAAAAATATACCGTTTCAATTTAAAAAAAAATCGATGACGTCATATCTTGAAGGGTGGTAGGGGAAAAATTATTTTTTTCTAAAAAAAGGTTAAAAACTAAAATACAAAATCGACCTTTCCGAGCTTTTCCTCTGAGAATAATCAACTCGTAAGATACTAGAGCGTGTCCACACTTTATGAACGCACTGTATACAAATTAGCTTGATTTTCACATAAATAATATTCAAGAGTAGCCTATAGCATGAACAACATATTGGAAAGGTTTTTAAAAGATAATAAAGAAAAATCGGGAGGTTATAAATTGAAGTATGATTCTTGCCCCAAAGTTTATACAGGTCAGACAGGTATACCATCAAAGAGCCGAATATAAACATCGTATGAGTTATGTAAAAAAGAAAGTAATTTCAAGATATGCCAATCAAATTTTAGAAGAACTTCGAAATTCTTCATGTCGAAAATAAAGGTATCAAACATAATTACTTAGAATTCCTAGAAGTTAATAAATTAAAAAATTCAAATTGCTCAGAGACCAACTTGATCTCAATAATTCGCCTCTGCTAAATTTATTTTCTTAAGGCGATTTTAACATACATTTAATTGTTGTTAAATTGTTGTTGTTAAAATTGTTATTTCTGTCAACCGATTGCACCCCTACGCGCAACCCTCGAAAGTCTTCAAGAGAGTTGAGTGAGCTAGGGAAGACGCTCAATAAGTTTTGTGGGTTCTGAGAATATGAGATCAGACTTGGTAGATTTTCACTACCTTAATCAAATAGGTTTCAACGGAAAATATTTTAGTATAATAATCACTAGATAAAGCTTTATCAGAGTTTGCGAAACATATCGCGAGTGTAATTGAATCTGTTGAATTCTTATCATTGTCTTCATCTCAGTGTCATATTCTATGAACTTCCAAAACAAGAAAAACTGTAGTAGTTAGGTCACTAAAAGTGGTGTATAAGCCGAAACTGGTCGTAACAAATAAACCAAGCCACAGTGGAAATTAGACAAAAGTTATTCTTCTTCATCCCGTATGTTTTTGAGTTTCCTATCAATATGTTTTGTTGCCCATTGATATGTTTGTTCTGGTAGCTGTTCATCAGTGCATCCTGAAAAATATATCTGCTGGCGACAATCCACCTGAAGTAGTACCGCAGAATTAATGGATCAGTACGTTTTTCTTGTCGCTACTTCAAAACCGTGTTCTCACCAAAGCCTCCAATTTACACGAAAGTATTATTCCACGTTCAATACAGTCACTCAAACAAATATGATTCCATTTCCAACTCATCACGTGAAATCACAAATGAACGTTTGAGTTTTCAATTAAGCTCGGCGGTGCCGGCCTCGCTAGATTTAACAAATCTTCAATTTAATATCAGTCGGAGTCGTCGTCGACATGTTTAATTTCATTTCGGTCAGTCCACCCACACCTGTTAAGTTGGTACAATTGAATCCCTTTTAACCCTCGTTAATTGTCCGGAACGGGGAGAAATCATTAACTGGAAACCGGGTCCGGACCGTGATACGGCGACCGCAAGGCTGTTTCATCCAGTTCCACCTTCGTTTCGTGCCCTTTCCGCTTATAATATTCTGTTTGGTTTGATTATTTCGTTTCGTTGAGGATATCGTGTATCCAGTAAAGCAAAGAAATGCGTCTTAGCATGTCAAATGCTTCTTAGCATGTCAAGATGTTCCGCTTCGATAGGGTTGTAGTTTACATGCAAGGACATATGAATATGCGCCCTCAAAAATACAAAAAATCTATTCATTTTATCGATCAAAGTTACGATTGCTTTTTCAAAATGAACATACACTGCACGACATGAAGTAAAGTATAGGTATGTGACTTATAGAAAAAAAAGTTCATTATTATACACGACTTTATAAGGAGTACTACAGTTGGTACAGGCGGGAAATTCTGTCTTGTCTGTTTCAAACTCTCCAATTTCCAAACCGTTGGAGATATCGCTTTGAAATTTGAATCATTTTAATAACTCGAGGACAATATGTGTCAGTTTTTTTAGCGATCTGAAAATCAAAAAAAATTAACGGGATTTTTCCTTTTTTTTTGTTTCTTTTTCCCTCGATGACCCTGAAATCATGCGCAAAAACCTCAGCGACCTAGGAGCACAGAACAAGGTGGAACTTGTCTGAGTACCAGGTCGTAGGGGCATCCAAGGGAATGAGAGCACAGATGCCGTATCATCAACTCTCATCGGACCGAAACCAGCCTGCGGAATAGTGTTTGGGGACATCAAGCAGGACACGAAGAATTATCACCAATGAAACTGAATCTTTCGATTTCTTATTTTTTTTTCGTGCTATCGAAAAAAGCTGGAACAAAATGAAATATTGCCCTTCACAGAAACTTTTTATGATAATTAATAATAATACAGTTTTGAAGCAGTTTTTTTCTGAATTTAAATATGTATCAGTTATGCCAGTTTAAATGTTATTTTTTTAAAGAAATTTTCTTCTCATTTTCTTTATATCTAGAATATCTACTTTGATAATTTCTTTTCCAATTCAGGACCGTCCTCGAATTCTAGTTTAATATATTCCAGATGCTCTGATACATGGTGAAAGTTTCATGTTTTGATGAATGATTACAATTAGAATGGAAAATACTTGAAAAATCTGTATTTATTAAAACAAGACAGTATTTGAAAACACTAAGTTGATGTTGGTTGTTCGATAACGAAACGTTTGGCAGTAAAATTGATATCATCATCCCTTTTTTCTATTCCAGCTCTGACGATAACACTGAAAAAATTATTTAATCGAAAAATTCAGTTTATCCAAAATAATATGAAAATCTAAAATATTTTTAGAAATTCCACACCTTCTCCCATGGAAAATATATTCCATTACTCTTCTCCCATTCAACCAAAACTGTATTCATTACCGTTTCAGATATCTCCGTGCACGAGAATCTCATCTTGGACTCACTTTATACAGTGTGTCGACTTAAATTGGCGAAATATGGAAAACTTTTTTATATCCCTTTAAAGGAAATGTAAGTCTTCACATGAAGTTCTGCATGTTCCAGAACCTAATAATGAATAATGAAATATTGAAAACTGTCAGTAGTATACGGGTAGTGTCAAAAAGTATGAATTTGGTTCTAGAGTACTTTTATTTCTTGCATAGCTCCATTCCAACTAGAAGTACTCGTGTTTCTTTCTCTCATGTTGCCATCATTTTTCGAATACTCTAACAACCATCTTGTTTTAGTTAAACATTGGATAACACTAATAATTCATGAAGCAGGTACTATCAATATTCACCTAAGCCTTCAATACTCCTAAGAATTTAACAGATAGAATAGAATTTTTATTGGTCTAGAATACACAGTAGTATTTTGACAGGTCAAAATGTACACGTTACAAAGTACAGTGACAGTTTAAAAACATTGGATGTGTTACATATATAGTAATACAGTTTACTAAATGTCAAACTTGAATTCTGATATGTCGTAGTAGGCAGTGGCTATGAAATGAGTTTTCAAGGTCAGTTTGAATTTAATCATATTCATATATTTGTGTGGGCAATGAATTGTAAAGATTAATACCTAAATTATATCTTCTTGTTGATTCAAGTCTTTGTTTGGGTATCTGTATATCATTCCTATGGCGAGTATTACAAGAATGATTTTCTCCATTGATTGGATGTTTGGAATCATCTTCTTTTATGTCAAGGAAATGACAGAATATGTTTGCAGATGGTAATGTCATTATATTAAGTTTTATAAACCATAGTTATCGAGTCATTCCTTTGAAGACCTACGATTGCTCGAATTGCTCTTTTCTGCAGAGTAAACACGTTTTGCATGTGTGTTGACATTCCCCAGATTATCAGCGCATATGTCATTGTACTATGGAATATTGCATGATAGGCAGCTATTTTGATCAAGGTCATTTTTCAATTTTCTAAGGGCATGTACTTTCCTTAACAAGTTTATTGACAGTTTATCAATATGAGTTTGCCAGGTTAATTTTGTATCAATCCATATTCCCAGTGATTTCACAGCTTCTGTTTCGTTTTGTTTGATTTAAAAATTTGATGATTTGGTTTAATTTTTATTTTATTTGCATTGAACCAATCTGATGTGTCCCTTATAATGTCATTCACAAGAGATGTCACATCAGTACCTGTATTGAAGCGTTCAGCAAAAGTTGTGTCGTCTGCGAATGAACAAGATAAAAGTGGTGAACTGTTCGGAAGGTCGTTAATATACATATAAGGAATAATAAAGGGCCTAGGATACTTCCATGTTGTACAACATTGATAATTGGAAGCGACTCGCTCAATCTGTCATTGAAGAATACACACTGCACTCTTTCAGACGATTATGACGATAATAATGATAGTGTTGTTCCTCTCAGCCCAAAGTATTCCAATTTATTCAAAAAAACATCTTTAGAAACACAGTCGAAAGCTTTACTAAGATCTAAAAAAATTCCTATTGTTGCCTGTTTGTTTTCAAAACGCTCTTGGATGTAGGAGACTAGTTTTAACAATACTTTCGACGTACTTCTGTTTTTCCTAAATCTAAACTGTGCTTTTGTAAATAGCTTGTGTGATTCTAGAAAATTCATTTAGGAAAATAGGAATCAAGGCATAATTGGGCGATAGTTGGATATTATTTCTGAATTTCTTGATCTGTGGACCAGTACATTATTTTAGCTATTTTCAATTTACTTGGAAATTCCGTGCAAGAAGATCAAATTCACTAGATGAGTAATTGTAGATAATAGTTATGACATTTGTTTTAACATTACAGTAGAGTGGTCAAAGATGTCAGTGGCATTTGAATTTTTGAAGGATGTAATGATATATTTTCTACTACCTCACTAGAAAACTTTATTTTCGACCCCTAAGGAAGGGAGGGAAACGGTACTTTTCCTCCCGCCGGGAGGAAAATAGTACTTTTCCTCTCGATTTATCAGGAAGAAGATGCATTGAAATCAATTTTGCCTCTTCAGCGAGATCTTTTGGCAGGTCGTCTTGGCTAGAACTCATTTTCAAAACTTACAACGTGACAGCTTATGACAACTGTTATGTTTGTATTACCAATTAACGCCATAGCAACAAATCGTTGTCAACACGATAACGACGACGCAACGCTTACTTAATATTTTGTCATATAGCCGCATTATATAGTTCCACAACTATCTGCAGTTGTTCTTATAAATATGCACGCATTATAATTTTTAGGACGTTATAAAAATGACGACCTTAAAGGTAGTAGAAAAAACTATATACATACCTAAGGAGGGAAATGCTTTTCCTCCCGCGGATATTAATGCCCTCGCTTCGCGTCGGGCATCAAACTATCCGCGGGACGAAAAGCATGATTTTCCTCCCTTGGTATGTAAATAGCTATTTTACTTCGGATTCTGTGGTTGGATATAAGAAAAGTGTAGTATCTGCTGTTTTTTGCTCCCGTAAGTAGCTTTCGTAAGATCGGCTTGATTCAGGAATTTTTGTTATTATTTCACTAGCTATGTTTACGAAATAGTCATAATATTCGTCGCTACAGTTTGTATTATTTAATTGTGTTTGTTTATTTTTATGCTTTTGTTTATATGTTTCCAGATTGTTTTTTGTTTGTTACTCGATATGAAAATTTCCTCAGTAATTTGTTCTTTTTTAAATTTTATTAGAAATTGCTCATATTCATATTTTTTATTTTTGAATTCGGTTTTAATCTCATTATTCTCTGAATGGTTGAGTTCCATTAGGTCATGTATGTTTGTCAGTTGCTTCTTTTAGCATTATTTCTTCAGGATGATCTGAAAATATGAATTTGGGTTTAATTTTCTCTTTTATTTCGTCTAAGGAAAAAGCTATATCAAGATAACATTTTAGGGTATTATAGAATATATCTACTGCAGTTTTGACATTTCATTCAGTGCACACATCTGCCTAGTTCTCGGAAGATGAGTAGGATAGGAATGAATTTTGGTTATCTACTGATTTGTTGTATATAATTTTTTTCTGTGGACACTTGGTTTTTTCTTCGTTGCTGAATTTGACTATCTATGCTTTATGATCAGACAACTGGCAATTTATTACTTCTGCATTCATCGAATCCACATTTGAAAAAATATTGTCTATACAGGTTCTGGAGTTGCCTTGTATTCTAGTATATTCTGTAATTTCCTTTTTTAGTCCCAATGTTAGGAGAATGTTGATAATTTCTTCGCTCTCTCGCGAGTTTACGGAAAAGTTCATATTAAAATTTCCACCTATAATAATTTTTGAAGTTTTATGATCACTAAGGACAGGCTCCAGTATATTAGATATTATCTTGTCCAGTGTTGAATTTTGTAATTGTTCAGAACTGGTCAGGAAATTTTCCAGGCATTTTCTCAATAGAACGTTTTTTAATTTTTCTTTAATACTTTTCCCTTCCCTCTGGTAATGTCTATGAGTTGAGATGTCATTACAATCGAAGTATGTAACTTGTTTGTTGTTCTGGACCTTTTTTATGACATCTCTGAGCTTGTTGTTGAATTGTGAAATTTGGTTGTTTGTTTTTATGTATTTCTGCCATATAAATCAACGATTTCAGGGAGCAGTAGTTATTTTTTGTTGCAAACTTATACAGAAAATTAGACCAAGACATTAAGGAAATATCGAGATATGATAAAAGGCCATAAAGCTGTTTGCACACAAACTATTGTCTATTGGACAGTTCTATCCAACACTGACAGAAATTAAGATGTGCCATACTTACCTCATAAACTCAGCTTGACACGAGCTCTGCTCTGATTGAAGTATTTTCTTTTCTTTTCACCATTATGTTTCAGTTTCAAAAACTATCAATTCAGTAATATTATTGGTTTATATTACTGGCAATATAAGATGTATATGTGGACTGTTGGTGATTATTATAATCCGTTTTTTGTAATTGTTGTAAAGGTTGAGTTGAAAAACAGCATCTGCTGACACTCCGCCTTTTCACCAAATTCCATTTTCATGTGGTTTTTTTGATGAATAAAGTCGATTTATTATTATTATTTCATTGAAGGGGCTACTGAATGAATATAAGTTGTGATGGACTACGCGCGGCCAACAGGCTTTCAGATTCGCAATTGTCGGGATATTGAAACACCTGATATTTACCAAAATATGTATTACTGCTCTCGTACAAAGTCAGTTTAAGACTCATTCACCTAAGCATTTCACATTCACATACTTCGACCCTTATTCACATCTTACATAACTAACAAATAACTACATGCGTCACATAGAAATGCTATACAGTGTGATACCACTAAAATTTATACATCCTAACATATTGGATATGAAATATGTTTCCATCGGCAGAGAGAGGCTAAGAATGACCTGCCATTCGAAATAACTACAGCTTAGTGTAATCGATATTCTATAATTCAACACCACCACTTGACAAACACTAAATTGTTGAATTTGATTGTGGTGGGAAACATAATTGTTAACCCAATTCTCTTGAACTTTTTCTTGTCTTGTAATATATTAGACGAAACTACACTGATACTGAACAGAACAATAAGGTTGGTTTCTTGGGAGAAACGTGATAAGGCTACAAATAGGGATTATACAAGACATGTAACAATGCAAACTAGTTATACACATTTACAAATGAGTAAACTTTATTTAACCTTTCTCCTCTTCTAACGATGTTGCTTATTTTCGCGGTGCTTCTTACTCCGAAACGATGGGATCTAAGATTCGCTCGGTTCGGGGTATTTCTAATGCAAATTCCTTTGATTATCCCCTGTGATGAATTCGGATTGCTCAGGGTTCAGGCCAGGACTCACTTACTGTGTTCCTTCTACCGAAACAACTCAGTTATGGTGCATGCCGCACGAACACAAGGAAAATATAGAAGACTGTCTTTCACAAATTAGGACTTCGATTACCTACAACACCACGATTTGCTCTTTTTCGACTGAATTTGATAGATACTTATGAAACTTATATAAGTCCTAGTAACTTTATAAATTTTAATGGTACCAAAAATATCATTGCTATAATCAGAATAACAATTATTACAAACACACTCAACCTGATAATGATAATCGTTAAAGAAGTAGGCTTTATATTTCCATATGATGAAAATATATGGTTGATGATAAAAACAGGTTCGTATTTAATTTCATGAAGAATAAAGACTAATTTTGGATCAACATGGCCGTTATCTGAAGGAAATCCATAGTATATAACACTTTGGTAAAGATTTCCACAGATTCAATCTGGAAAAGTTTTTGATTAAGTTAATTACATTTCTGGATAAAGATTTAGCCTTAGAAATTCTCAGGATTTGATAAATAAAATTCAGGATATTACGGTTCCAGATAATTCTAAATTAATTTCAATTGACGTCCAAAATCTTTCCTAGTACACCTCCTCAAGATACCATATACTTATTCGAAGGTTTACTAAACAAAAATCACATCAATTCGGTTAACAAACAAGAGATATCAGGCCTTCCGTAGATATATAGTGTGTCCCTAGACAGTTAAATATCTCTTGAACCAATAGGAATTTTTAAAATATTGTATTATGAGAACTAACTTCAGGAATGATTATTTTTTATACGAGGGGCGCAATGAAAGCTCACAAAATCAAACATCATTTTTTTTAATGGAACACCCCATATATTTTAACACATCTGAATTCTCATTCATTTAGGGTAATTATTAATTTTTTATTTTCGAAAATCCGACAAGGCGTTGCCAAGTTATACCAGTCTTTCTTTAAAAGCAGGCATTTTTTAAGACAAACCCATCATTCATACTACCAAGAATTTATGAAATCATTCAAGGCTCTTGGTAGTCGGTAGTATATTCTATCATATGAAATACTCATCTCCTTCGAAAGTTATATGGGGTGGTCAGAAAAATTATATGATTTTCACGAAATTCAAACTTTCCTCTCAAATCGTGCACCCTACAGTATGCATGATTTTATTTCCCATTGGTGGTTCGATTGCTTATGATCAATAGTCTACAGGTAATCACTTTTGTAACTCTAGTGAAACAAATTGATAGCCAAAATTTCCTACAAGTTTGTGTATCGAGGATAAATTAATAACACAAGCCGTCCGGGGTGGCTTTGGAACATTTGAAGTCATGTCACTTATATGACATTCGCTCATTCAGTAAAAATATATTAGTGCATCAATAATTATTGTGTTTCTCAAGATTATATTCAATAAAGTAGTTTCATTTTCCAAAGCCCCTTGAGACGGATTTAGTTGCTGCCCCGTTATTTATGAAACAAACCAAATTGAAATGCCACAGTTATTTTCACCCGATGAATATGTTGACATATTGCTCATATTTGACGAAGCGAGAAAAAACTTTCGCAGATCGTGTGTATTGTACAGTCAACGTTACCCAAATCGAAGACAACCAGGAAAAAATACCTTCATTAAACTTGAGGCTAAACTGCGAAATGAAAGTCAATCGTGAATGATGATTATGTCGATCAATATTTTAGCATACATACACCAAAATCCTCATTCATCGGCACGAGGAGGTGCTGAGGAATCAGGGATCTCGAAGAGTTCTGTACACCGGATTTTGAAGACCCACAGGCAACATCCATATAAATTAAATTTAGTCCATGCTTTAAAACCAACCGACTATGATAGGCGGATAGATTTCATTTTTGAGATGATGGTAGGAATCTATGATGATGGAGATTTTTTTGTCAAAAATTATGTGGTCTGATGAATGCCTCCACAATAATGAGAAAGTAAATCGTCATAATGTACATTACTGTGCTGCAGAAAATCCGCACTGGGTTCGAGAAACTAATTTTCAGGAGATTTGGGGAGTAAATGTTTGGTGTGGAATTTTCAAGGATAATTTGATAGGGCCATATTTTTATCAAGGTACTCTAAATGGTGAAAGATACCTTAATTTCTTTCAAAATGAACTCAATAATCATCTTGATGAAGTTTCCCTTAGACACCTTAGAGAAATGTTTTTTCAGCAGGATGTAGCGCCGCCTCATAATGCTGGGATCGTGACATACTTTTTGAACGTTCTTTTTCCTCAAAGATGGCTCTGAACAAACGGACCAATGAAATTGCCGACTCGTTCGCCAGACTTGACCCCTTTAGACATTTTTTTGTGGGGGTATCTAATATCAGAGGTTACTACTCAACCAGTGGATTTGAAGGATTTGCAAAATAGAATTTTGACTGTTTGTCAAAACATAACGCCGCAAATGTTGGAAAATGTTACAAAAAATCATGTGATGAAAAATATTAAAATGTGCCTTGCAGTAAACGGAAGGCAATTCGAACAAGTTTTAGTTACTCGTCAAGACAGTTTTTTCTTTTTGAGACTGTTTGTTTAGTAGTTAAGTACAGTTGAATAAATAGTTTGGTGATTTTTTTTTAATTTGGATTTGTTGATAATGGAATTCACATCACTCTTTAACAACTACTGACCATAAGCAATCGAACCACCAATGGGATATAAAATCATGCATATTGTATGGTGCACGATTTGAAAAATTGATAAGAGGAAAGATTGAATTTCGTCATTTTTCTGACCACCCTGTATAACTTTCGAAGGAGATGAGTATTTCATATTTAATAAATTCTTGGTAGTATGAATGATGAGTTTGTCTTCAAAAATGTCTGTATTTAAAGAAAAACTTGTATAACTTGGCAATGCCTTGTCGAATTTTCAAAATAAATAACTAATAATTAGCCTAAATGAATGAGAATTCAGATGTGTTGAAATATATGGGGTGTTCCATTAAAAAAAAACTGATGTTTGATTTTGTGAGCTTTTCTTGCGCCCCTCGTATAAAAAACAATCATTCCTGAAGTTAGTTCTCATAGTGCAATATGATATTTAACTGTCGCACTGGTCTAGGGAAACACTGTATATGTCTTGAACAAAATTATTTTCAGTTTGATAACAACATTTATATTCATCATCAGGTTTGATCTTGGAAAATCGGCTGAGTCCTCTCCTTGCAGCAATTTTCATGGACAAATTTCACAAACATACACTCTCAAAATAGTTTTTGTATTGGTACGGATGCGTAGATGACTTTACAATATGTTTTGAAGATACAAACAGGCAATTAAACACCTTTTATAAAATATATCAACACTATTCTTCCAAACATAAAGTTCACAATACCAATAGAAGCAGAAAACTCATTGAATTTCTTAGATTTGGCAATAATCAAGTAACAAACATCACTTCGCAATTTTTCATAAACCTTCCCATACAGACATAACCATTCATGATAATTTGGTACATCCATATCAACAAAAAATGTCAGCGTACTATACAAAGGTTAGTAAATTTTAACAAAGTACTAAATATCATAAAACAAATACCAGTCAACAATGGATATCATAATAATAATAAATCGTCTTTATTCATCTTGCAAAAAATATAAATAATTATATGGTGTGACAGATGAAAGGGCGAAGTGTCAGCTGATGCTGTTTTTCACCCTTGAAAAAAGAGAGAAAGGAAAAAAAAAGTTTAACAATTTTATAGAAAGCAACAAAAAATATCTTATACTACTATCATCTCGTAACTATCATTAGAGAGGAATAATCAATCAATTGTACAAGCATTGTCAGAAGTATATCTAATATGAGCATTTCAGTTATATAACAGTTCTTTCAGTTTCTTTTGAAGTTGATTATATAGTTCTGAAAATTATTGGGTAAAGAGTTGTAGTATTTGGGAGCTGTGTATGAGAAGCTGCGTTCGTACAAACTGGTTTTGAATTTTGGAATGACTATGTAATTACGGAAGGTGATCAATTTGGCAGCTAGGTATGCCGGTGTAGAAGTTGTTACTACTTTGTGGGTTAATGTTAGCAAATGAAGTTTTCTCAATTTTTCCAATCTCAGCCATCCGGATTCCCTGAACTTTGCACTGATGTGATCATACTTACGAATACCGTAAGCAAAACGTATGCAGGAATTTTGAAATCGCTGTAGTATGGAGGCGTCACTCTGCAAGAGAGTGGGGCCATAGACGGCGTCGCAATATGAGAGCTTGGAGATAATTAAGGATTCACAAAGGTTTAGTTTAAGTTTTGAGGTGGGTAAAATGTCCCGAGAGGGGTACAACTGTCTCAGCACATTGAAGGAACTCTGACATAAGTGACTGACGTGCTTTGTGAATCGTAATTGCTGATCGAACCAGACACCCAAATTTTTGCATTCGCTGACAAATGGAATTTGTTGATCTGAGAGATGAAGCGAAAAATTCGCTTCGGCCATTAATCGTTTATAATTATTTCCGATAATCATAGCATGGGACTTACGAGGATTGATCTTCAGGTTATGAGCGGTTGAAAGATTGAAAAGAGAGGTGAAATCCTCATTCACTCGTGCTGATGTTAAATTGACGTTGCTTACATCAAAACTGACGTATAATTGGGTATTATCAGTATAGTGATGAATATTACAGTACTCCATTGTCTCATGAAAGTCGCAAATATAAAGGGAAAACAATAATGGCCCGAGGACTGAACCCTGAGGTACTCCAAACTCAATAGGTAGTGTGCCAGAAGTTTCACCGCCAAGTGTTATTGACTGTGTCCGAAACGAGAGAAAGCTTTTGATGAGGGCCACTGAGCTCTGATGGAATCCTAAGTATTTTAGTTTTTTACAGAGTACATCATGATCTATGGTATCAAAAGCTTTGTTGATTTAATAGAAAATATTCCTTCCAAATAACTCTATGAGAACGCTATCTAAGATGTTTACCCCACTATTAGGAACATTGATTGTAATTAAAGAAATTTAACCAGTTTACAGAAGTTGGTTATCACTCACTATAGAATGTCAGAATAAAACATCAACAGAAAATCCATCAATAATCAATGTTTTTGTCTAATCATGTAGACACAATGGAAAGTGTTATCTGCAAAGTTCAATGCGTTCATAAAGCTTCCATATCAACAGAAAAATTATTAGTCGTCCATGATTTCGTTTGAATACAGGTTTCCAAGAATTTGTCTTTATGGGCTCACCCTCTAATGCCATAAAAAACAGTAGACGAAACTGATCTCCATTCTCTGTGAAATGTCAAACTCGGATATCACTCGTATCATCTCTCATAATTTGAAACTATTATTGGCTCACTGTGTAGACGTTTTAAAATGTATTTGAAATAGTTCTCTTGCTTCATCTACAGAATATTCTTCGATAAAATCAACGAAAATACCACACTGGGCGAGAGGTTAATAAGCGGGTTTCGGAAAAGACGCGTTTTCTACCTCATCCTGTACACCATAATTGATATATACAAAGTCCGATCGATATATTTCACAGCCTGTTATAGCCAAAGGTAATGAAGAAAGTTGCTTCTTTTGGCTTCCAGAATTATATGTCCAAAAATCAAAATAATCGGACTAGTCCCAGCACGGTACATAAAATAAACCAAGTTTTCAATCGGACTGGATCAGTAACCTCATATAATTTAAAGAACAATATACGAGGAAGAAACGAAAATAACCAGACTATATCAGATTACTTCAGAAATAATCCAAATAGTAGTTTGAGGGAAGCCAGCTTAGATTTAAACTTACCTAGGAAGAATGTTAGGCGATGTCTGAGGAAAAATAAATTGAGGCCATTTAAACCAAAGTTTTTACATACTCTGGAACTAGGTGATTAAGAAAAACGTTTGGAATTCTTAACGACAGGCATTTAAAAAAAATGTATTTAGTGATGAAGCTAGTTTCACAACAAATGGAATGGTTTCATCACAAAATAGTCGCTATTGGGCCACTGAAAATCCTAACTGGGTGATAAACTGTAAAAGGCAGTATTCAGAAAAAAGAACGTTTGGTGTGGAATACTGAATGAAAAGATAATTGGACCATTTTTTTTCTACAGCAACATGAATGCCGCAATTTTCCTACAATTTTTAAGGACTGAATTTTTGGACGCAATAGATGAACTTCCTCTTGCAAAAACAAAAAAATTATATTTTCAGTTAGATGATTATTCCATGCATAGTGCGGGAATTGTGAAGAGTTGGATGAATCAAAATTAACCTAATCGTTGTATAGGATGAGGAGTACATTAATTGGATGGCCACCAAGATCGCCTGACCTTACTTCACTCGATTTTTTCCTTTGGGGTTATGTTACACAAAAAGTTTACAAATCGCGACCAAGTAATCGAGTGGAACTGTGCACCAGAATTCAGCAAGCTTGCGATGCAATTACTCCACAACAATTGAGGAATACTTTAAAAAATATTCGTAAGCGATATGATAAATGCATTGAATTGGATGGAAGTTTGGTGGAGGCCACCAGAATAATATGAGTTGCACTCGTTTATTTTTCAATTCGGTATCTTCTTGGTTTCTATATTTACATTGATTGTGAGTAAAAGATTGTTTTCAGCTAGTTTGTAGCAATTAGAAAAATGTACTTACAGTTAGTTTTTTGGAAATTTATTTGAAATTATTGACACTAAAGTTTGTTGTGATAAACTGATTGATTGATATGGTTCGACATACATAGGAAAGGAAATTGATTCTCCCATAAATGTTTCATGAATACGAGGATGTATTTATATCTAGTTAGACTAAACCAGTTCCCTGCATAAACAAAATATTGCGTTACCATAGCAACGAACAATAACTTATTAGAAGTGTCAGTATAAAGTTTGACGTCACCGAAATTGTGAAAATAGAAAAATTGGAGTATCGAGCCATCATCAAGTACCTGTATTTAAAAGGGTTAAGAGGTAAGCAGATTTAGGAAGATATGCTTAATATGATCAATGTACTTCGTATGCGACCGTGAAAAATTGGACTGCAAGCTTCAAAAGAGGTATATTTTCCATTGAAGATGATGACCGATCGGGAAGGCCAGTTTCTGTGTCAGTCCCCGAAAATATCGATGCAGTTCATGACATGATTTTAACAGACCGTCGAATTGGCCTAAAACGGATATCTGAAGCACTAAATATTTCATACGAACGCGTTCATCATATAGTTCACGTCAATTTGGATATGAGAAAAATTGCTGCAAAATGGATCCCCAAATATTTGAATGTTGACCAAAAGCGTGCAAGGGTAGTAGCATCGCGTTCGATCTGTGCTCGATTTGAAAACGATGTAGACTTCTTAAACCGAATTGTTACTATGGATGAGAGTTGGGTACATTTCTTCGATCCAGAAACAAATCAACAATCGATGGAATGGCGACACTCCGGTTCTCCAAGACTTGAGAAATTTCGTGTCCAAAAATCTGCTGGAAAAGTTCTTGCTTCAGTTTTTTGGGATTGCCATGGAGTAATCATAATTGATTTTCTGGATAAGGGTAGAACAATAACTGGAGATTACTATTCGACATTACTGACCACTCTACGGAAAAAAATTAAAGAGAAAAGACGCGGAATGCTATCCAAAGGTGTTTTGTTTTTGCAGGACAACGCCCCTGCACACAAATCTCATGTTGCCATGCAAAAAATTCGTGATTTAGGATTAGAATTACTAGAACACCCCCCTTATTCACCAGAAGGTCGTAAATTTTCTTCCAACGAGGAGGTAATGAAAGCTGTGGAGGTCTGGTTTGCAGAGCAAGAAGAAATATTTTTTTTGAAAGGCCTAGAGACGTTGTAGGTTCGCTGTAATAAATGTATCCAATTAAGTGGAGAATATGTTGAGTAATAAAATATTTTGACATTGAAATTTTGTTTGATTCTATAGCAGGCTAAGAATTTTTCAATATATCCTCGTAAATTTATTTGAATGATATTTTGTTGAATATTGCCCCTAATCCAGTGGTGTAGTAAGAATGTTGCTAAAATTCCATTGAACAACATATTTTTCAAATTTTATTCCCTTATAACTTTTTTATTACCAAACAGATTTTGATGAAACTGTGATCAGTAATACTTCAAGACATTCTGAATGCAGTGGTGTTTTCAGAATTTTCATAAAATTCCTGAACTTGAATTGGTGGGTCGATTATACGGCATATTTTTCAAATTTTATTCCTTTATAAATTTTTTATTGATAGACGCATTTCAACGTTATTTACCTCTCAACCATTTGAAAATGTCCCAAATCCAGTGATGTAGTCAGATTTTTTCTAAAAAAATCGCTAATAATTTTTTCAGAATTTTTGACCTTGAAAAATAAGATTTGTTGGCCCTGGAGATATATTTGCTGAATGTCTACCTACTGAGAAAAAATCGTTCCAATCGGTTGAAAAATGTACGTTTTATAAAGGTGTTTCCATCTTAACTGGGTCACACTGTATGTAACAGGTCCTTTCAAAATTCTACGTAAAAAATTACGTGGTGTTTCCATAAGAAGTGCGACTTTATAATATTTGTGAAAATGAAAATTTTCATATTCTGCGTCGTTGACCTCTAAACCCCCATACACCACGAATGAGAATAACTTCACTGAGTGAACAAAATCCTAGGGTTTTAGTTCAATAATTAATGGGGTTTTTATGTCAGAAAGATTTGTTAATTAAAAAATGCATAATTTATGGAGAAATTAGGATAAAAATTTTTAACCGCAAATTATTGTTAATTGATGTATCCCAATAGTTCAAGGATTTTTTTATTCGTCAACAATCATATTTAACATGTTAAAATATTGTTTGTGTTGAGTGACGCAACGCGCGCGGATGCCAGACTTCCCGTTTTTAGCTCTATTTTCAGGGCTCTGTAAAAATTATAAATATTGGAGGTACAGTTTCGGGTGTCGAAACTTTTTTTCAGCAAATTTGTTAATTTTTTCAGATCTTTTTCAATATTTCTAAAATCTTTAATATTTAATATTTTTCGAGATATTCAAAAAAAAACCAAAGCCCCACTTTTTTTTCACTCAGTTGTTTATAACTTTTGCAATTTTCACGGTCCCTTTTGGGACCTTTCCTCAAACTCTCTACATGACATTGCGAATCGAATAATACCATGATCATAATTTTTGGTGACTATACATTTTTTTAATGGAACATGTTGACTATACTATATAGTGTAAAACATTATACTCTTAACCCTGGAGAACACCAACGTTAACTAATTCAGCATTCATCGTGAAATATACTCTTCTTGATGCAAAAATATAATTCCTTGGCGAAGATTTTCAGGAAACTTCAAGAAAAGAGCGACTTTCATTTCATCCTATTTGACCATTTGGGTTAAAGGTTATACAGCAGCTCTAGAAACTGATGAGCCAGTTGAACCAGAAGTGGAAATATTGTGCTTTTTTGTCAAAAATTGTCTTTATATTAGAATATAAAAAAATATAATAGAATTTATTTGATCAAGTTACAATTATGTTACAGTAAGTTTCGTTTTGGTTTTAATTTGAAACAATTGTAATTGAGCAACTTGAACTCTTGAGGCCAAAAATTGTAGAGTCTAACATTCAGAGAATGCATCTGAGATTTGTTGAGCCTATATCGGGAAGGTCTTTTGTCGTTCGCTCCACGAGTTTGATAGTCATGAAAATCAGAATTGGAAGACGAGTATCATAAATAAATAAGGAAGGAAGAGGCATAATAGCGAGATCTTTGAAGAATTGTTGAAAGCGAGAACTTTGAAGAATTGTTGACAATGGTCCCTGTATAGTGTTGTAGGATTGTAGGATCAATTTCATTTATACATATCTAAAAGTAAAAAAAATAAGGAGTGCACAATCTATCAGATATTCCAGGTAAAACAGCATCAGTGATAGTCCCAACACCACGTGCAAAAATCGTTTGTCATAAAACTGTTGTGTTGGGCATTGTTAGATTGACCATTCAGAAAGACCAGAGTACACCTATGTTTCTCTAGGCAATATTTTAAAGTTTTTCTTGTTTTTAACCAAATTTCAACTGTAAATAGCAGAAAAGTGAGGCCCAGTGTCTGAACAGGTGAGCAGGAGAGTGGATATATCTTGCGGGAATATCCTCATCTCTTGGAAGCCTGGTCTAGACCCAGGCTAGAAGCCACGCCCACTTTTGCCGTTTGGGCCAATTGCGAGTGGAGTGCCACAAGACCGGCACGAAGCCATAGTCTAACAATTACAAATGTTAAACAGCTCGGGGGATGGTAGTACCCCCTGAAAACAATCAGGGACGCCTCCGAAAGGAAGACCAATGACCCCCTACAAGATCGGTGACCAAGGAGAAAGGGGAATAATCAGAAAAACCCGAAAAAAGAGACAAATCGAGTCTGAGGGAGCTACATCCTCGAAAGCAACAAATAGTCCGGCATCGCAGCTATCGACAGCCACTAAGAGCAGCGACAAAGCCAGAAAAATGCCCTCTGGCAGTCAAAATGACTCCATCCAGAAATTTCGAATAAAATTCGAAAATCTAGATAACTCACCCCCCGGCAAAAAGGAGAAGAACGACTACGAAGAATCCCGCATTAGGGACACGCAGAAATTCTTCACGGAAGTCAGTAGCCGAGCAGTCTCATCCAGATGGTGAGAAGTCAAAAGTTCCAAAAAGGAGAGCACAGATATACGAGGTGAGGAAGGACAGTCAGGGGAAAACAACTCGGTAGACCCCAGAACAACGGAACCACCTCCAAAACAAAGGAAAAAAATCAGATAAAGCTAAATATAAGTCAGAAATAGCTAAATCCAAGGCTACTGAGGAAGTTCAGATCTCAGAAGTAAGTGTTGAGCCACAAACGCCAACAAACTCCCGCCAGGCAGACACCCCTGAGCTGTCAATCTACCCGAGCACTAGTGCGATTCCAAGCACTAGCGCCTCACGCAAAGAGGGGCTCAGCACTGAAGAATGGTAAATTGACTTCCTCAAAACTAGCGAGTCAATCAGGTCAACAGCAGACCACCTGATGAAAGACGTGCATATTATCAGGCAAAACGATCCTGATGCAGCACAAATAAATTCAAAAGGCCAGTCCCAGACGAACTGAAGGTCTTTCCGTGGGTGAAGATAAGGGAAAAAGGTATAATGAGACTCTCTGAACACTACAGGGAAAAATACAAGGAGAAAATGGAGGCTGAAAAGAACAACCTCCTAAAAATGTTGCAATTACTAAAATCGCCCTCCAAAGCAACAGTAAGCAACAAGGTAGAGGATAATGGGGATGACGTAACAGGCTTCACCCAACCCAAGAAGACTGGGAAGAGGAAATTCGTCTCCCTCAACCTCCAGGACCTCCCCACCCCCACGTGAAACTCCTTCGCAGCGATTACGGGAGAGGAACTGGAAGAAGGAGAAGAGAAAGAGGATGAAGCTCCAACTTCTCCCGAAGTCCCTGAAGGGGAAGAAGGGAACCAGGAGGAAAAAGGAAGGAAAAGGGAGAAGGGAGAGCTTTTTCAATATTTCGAAAATCTTTAATATTTTTCGAGATATTCAAAAGAAAACAAACCCCCACTTGTTTTCACGTAATTCTTTGGCGAAGGTTTTCAGGAAGCTCCAAGAAAAGGGCGAATTCCATTTCATCCTATTTGACCATTTGGGTTGGTGGTTATACAGTACCTCTAGAAACTGATGAACCAGTTGAATCGGAAGTGGAAATATTGTGCTTTTTTGTCAAAAATTGTCTTTTAATTTTTTTCTTTTTTAATAATCTATCAGATATGCGAGGTAAAACAGCATCAGTGATAGTCCCAACAACATATACGAAAATAATTTGTCATAAAATTGTTATGTTGGGCATTGCTAAATTGGACTTTCTCAAAGAAACAAAAGCACGGTTCTTGGTTGCATTGAATTCTACTGTGATTTCAGATTTCCCTATTATGATTCTTCCGAGATTCTTGTTGATATTGCGAATATGTACTACATACAATCCAGAAGTTCTTCAGACCCAAATTATCATAGTGGAAGCTATTATATGCTGATGAATGAAAACCTAGTATTTATTGGGACGCTCAAAATGTTTTTGACATTCATAACCCTGGGAAACCTGGGTATTCTGAATTGATTTTTTTTTGGTGTATTGCATCAACCACTGTATTGATCAATATTTCTGAAACTCCGAAAGAATATTGAACAATATGATATAAACTTATTTAACAGTTTGTGTCATCAAAAATATAAAATTCTTACAATCTCTCCGAATCTACCTAACAGGTGTTTGATTATTCAAAATGAAATTTTCCATCATTACCTCGTTATATTTTCGTAATACATCAAACAATTTATTAACTCTTACAATAGTTCTGCACAAGTGTTCCATTAAGTGTTTTAATATATTTATTTACCATTTCAGAAGTGTGCTCTAAATCATCTGAGTGACATATTTATGGTCACTGAACTTCAAGTATTTGATTATACAACATTGCCTACAAAAAATACCACGTCGTTACTATTTTGTATTACTAATATTTATTTTCATCCTGAACGTTTCAGGATGCCACGTGTCTTGCAGAAACTACATTTCAGCAATGTTCTTTTACGAGTGTATTGTCCTAATTTTAAAAAACTGGCTTCAAATTTCGGTTTTCTTTTTATAGAACTCTACTCTTTGGCTCTGCAATAAAATTAATGTCAAATTTGATGACTCAATTTTCAAAAAATACCGGTTATAGGTTTTACCAGTGATTGTTTGAAAAGAAATATATCTGAATATTTTTCTGGTATACCTTTTATACCAAAATACATCAATATGTCTACGTCATTTTTTATATTTCATTATTAGATATACAGTGCGATTCAGATAGATTGAAGGTGACATCATTTTTACCAGAATGGTTGAAATTTCGTTCCAATTTGTCATTTTTATCATTTTGATGGAAAACTGTGATATCACTTTCATAATACAGCTATCTTAAAAAGCAAAAAGCAAAAATTATTTAACTATTTGAGCATTGGTTGTGAAGTGGTCTGGAACTGTAGTTTCTAGGATAATTGGTAAGATTGTTTTATGATTATGATACTTTGATTTTATAAATATATGATCCAAACAAGTGCTGGCGTTTTTTGCAAATACATCTCTCCATTTAAATTATCATCTATCCGAAGTGGTCCAGCAAGCAGACACACTGTATGCGGAGGTAAATCTTGTTGAAGTAAAACATAATAAAATATATTTCATCCTCATACCGTTTACCTGCATCGGTTGTTACTTGACTTCATTATGTTAGTTACTGTCAGATTTAGATAGTAATATTTACATTTCAGGGTAATAACATAACATTCATGTTTTAAAGAGAAACATTCTCAATTGAAAATAGGGTCTTTCCCAATATCTATCAGATGTAGTTCAATATCCAGCGTGGCTTTAGTCGGGGAAGTAGTTGTTTTCAGTTAGATATTACAAAAAAGTAACTTCAATTTTATCGTAGGGTTTTTTCCATTTGCAGAGGAGTCATGTATTGATTCAATTTTCAATTGAGTATGTTTCTCTTTAAAACATGAATCCCTTCCAAGAGAGGTTATCTTGTACGATGGAAAATAGCGACTAAATTCCAACTTTCTGTTTGACTTTATAAACATCCTGTTCATATTTTCAATGAAATCAACATAACATTCATATTATATAATAATAGTTAGGTGCCTCTTTTGGCGACGAAGACGACCCTCTCGGCGAGGGGGTTCAACCATAAATGGTACCCTCTCTGGGAGGTTTCTCCTTTCGGCTACCCTGCCACTGCTGGCCCTTAGCTCAGTTTTTACCCATCGGTGTGTTGCAAAGTTCAGTGGCCCGACCTCCTACCTAGCTTATGTTGTTGCTTGTAGCGTAATAGTCTGTGACCTGGTGTATTTTTTTAGTGTTGGGGGTGTTTTGTGGTATTTCAAGTAAAGTGCAATGAAAAACTTGATTTAAGCATTGTCTTGTGTGCTATGAGCTCCTCCCACACCGCAGGGCGATAATAGCTCCGCGGCATACGATTTGCCTATAGCACCAAGTACACGGATTCCTCTTGAGCTTGGTCGCACAGCGTCGAAGCTCGTGATTTCGCTGTGTGATTTCGCTATATGCGGACGACATAATAACCTCTGAGATAATGCAGAATGCATTGAGGACCGTAGAGGAATAATGCAAAAGAGAAGGACTGAGGGCAAACCCCTGCAAAACCACACTCATTCCCTTCATACGCAAAAGGATTTAGGGGGACTTGAAGTCACCCAAATTCTTTGGCGCAACACTACAAGTTGCAGATCATGTCAAATATTTAGGACTGTTCTTGGACAATAAACTAACCTGGAACATGCATCTACAATATGTAGTCAACAAAAGCAAAACATCGTTCATGATGTGCAGAAGAGCTTTTGGAAAAAAATGGGGACTGAAACCGAAAGTCATGCACTGGCTTTACACCGCGATCATGAGACCCAGAATTACATATGGTTCACTTTTGTGGTGGCCCAAGATAAAACAGAGACAGTTGAAAACCAACCTTGGTAAAATACAAAGGCTCATCTGTCTGTGTCTCACAAGTGGTGTGAATAGCACTCCAACCGCTGCTATGGAAATTATCCTAAACCTCCCACTTTTAGACATCACAGTCATGGGCGAGGCGAGGATGAGTGCATACAGACTTAAAAAACAGGTAATTGGATAACCCAACCACAAACTGGGCACAACAAAATCATCCATGAAGTTAACATTAACGAACTGGAAATGATGTTAGACTACATGATACCACAATACTCGTACGAACAACCATTCAAAACGCAGCCCAAGTGGAACGATTGGGACTCGAGAATAGAATCACTATCATCTGGAAACATTATTTGGTACACAGATGGTTCAAAATTAGATGAAGGAACAGGATCAGGAATATACGGGGTGAGGCCAAAAAGGAACGTTATAGTCTCACTTGGCAACAACACCACAGTATTCCAAGCAGAGACACATGCCATAAGGACATGCATACAGATGAATCTAAACCGTGGGTATGAAAGAAAACACATCTACACTCTATCTGACAGCCAGAGCGCTATAAAAGCTCTGAACTCAATACAGATAAAGTCTAAGCAATTCTGGTTATGTCTTCAGAGCCTCAATGAACTGTCGAAACGCAAGGTTACACTTGTGTGGGTGCCCGGACATAGGGGAATTGAAAGCAATGAAAAATCAGACCAACTTGCAAAGAAAGCATCTTAATCACCATTCACAGGTCCAGAATCAGCGTTTGGAATTAGCAAAATCCGATGCGGAAACCTAATCAGTGAGTGAAAGGAATCAAAACACCAAACGTATTGGGAACAAATCGAAAGTCATCGACACAGCACAGCAATGGTGAGACACCTGAGCCAAACACTGACGGCTGACACGCTGAACCTTAACATATCTAAGATACGCACGATCACTGGCTTACTAACCGGATACTGCGGCCTTAGGAAACACCTACACACCATGGGAATAAATAGAGAAACCGTGGACTGTAGACTCTGTGGTGACGAGGAGGACACAGCCTCTCACAACATCTTCGAATGCGACGCGCTGCTCAACAAGCGTAACAGAATATTCGGACAGATCAATCTAGAAACAGGCATGAATCCGAAACACCTAGTAAATAGACTACTGAACCTAGTGAAAAACTCAGGCCTATTTAACTTGTAACCACTGACGACAGAACAATACAATAGGCCCCAGCTGGTCTCAGTGTTAAGGGAAACCTCAAGGTAAACCCGGTATCTCGCTCGTCAGCCTTTAACCAACCAACCAACCAACCTTATTATACAGTGCGGATTTTTTTAGCCCCCCCCCCCCCTCTGTTAACTTTTGAACGGTTTGACGTACAAACATGAAAAAAAAACCTTTGGGAGGGTTTCACTAATACTACTCTTTGAAACAAAAAATATGGTGATTGCTCCACAGGGGGCGCGGGGGGACAGATCAACTCAAAATTTTTAAAAGGCATGGGGGGTCAAGTGTCAAATCGTTGAAAAGAGAATTCAATTCTCTTTACAACCATCTAAATATTTTTGAATTTAGTTGAGGAATTTTTTCCCAATTTCGATTTTTATGCCTATCGAAATTTTCTAGTTGATGTGCCCCCAGCGCCATCTTTAGTGTGATTGCAATATTTCTTCTCTCAAAAAGTAGTATCGATAATACCCTTCGCAATGTTTTTGGTTTCATTATTCCACAACAAACCGTTCAAATTTATGAAGCTATGTCTAGTTTTCACATCCGCATTTACATTTGATATTTCGAATTTGAATTGCAAAAAAATATTAACGAAATTCAAAAAAAAGTAGATGGTTTTAAAGAGAATTGAATTCTCTTTTCAACGATGTGACACTCGACCAACCATGCCATTTAAAAATTTTGAATTGATGTGCCCCCCCCCCCGCGCGACCTGTCGAGCAATCACCATATTTTTTGTTTCAAAAAGTAGTATCGGTGAAACCCTCCAAACAATTTTTTATTCATGTTTGTACGTCAAACCGTTCAAAAGTTAACAGGGGGGGAGGCTAAAAAAAGCCGCACTTTATAATAATAGTAATGTGCCACGTTTGGCGACGAAGAGGACCCTCTCGGCGAGGGGGTTCAACCATCTCTCTAGGAGGCTTCTCCGTTCGTCTACCCTGCTATTGCTGGTCGTTAGCTCAGTTTTTAATTATCGGTGTGTTGCGAAGGTCAGTGGCCAGACCTCCTGCCTAGCTTATGTCCTTGCTTGTAGTGTTATGGTATGTGACCCGGTGTATTGTTTCAGTGTTGGGGGTGTTTTATGGCATTTCAAGAAAAGTGCAATGAAAAACTTGATTTAAACATTGTCTTGTGCTATGAGCTCCTCCCACACCGCAGGGCGTTACTAGCTCCGCGGCTTACGATTTACCTATAGCACCAAGTTGACGGTTTCCTCTCTTGCGCCCCCCACCCCCTTGACCACTCCCCCCCCCCCCCCCCCCCACGTCCACCACGTCACCGGAGTTGCTTCAGTGTTCCTCAGAATGAGGATGTGGAGCTCCGTAAGCCGATGGATGTAGCGTCTTTCTGCCTCGCACCCACATCGAGTGGTGGCAGGATGACGGCTTGGATTCCTTGGTTCTTCTTCGGTTTTATTGAAGTGCCATTCGCTTCTTATTTGATAGTGTGTTCTACCTCTACCCTCTCTTGGGGTGGGGGTAAGGGGGTTGTTTGATGTTGCTGACTGGAGTGTTACTGTTCCTGTGGGAGTATTTCAGTTTTCCAGGCTAAAACTAGGTCTGGTTGGTGGCGTTGTTTTCTGAGTGGCTAGCCTATTTTCCTCTTCGTTTTCTTTATCTACTATCATCTACCTACTATCTTATTTTGATTTCGAAAACCGATAAATTCATAGAACACTGTTGTTACCGGTATATGCAGATCGATTAGAGTTTACACGATTTTAATAGTACTAATTCAGGTATCATGTACTGTGATTTCCTTGTAATAACACATATTATGAAAATAATTCGAACACATTCGAAGGTTTTGCCGGAGAGTACAAATAAATGTGAATAAAATCAATAAAGTCGAGGTACCATTTTCTCCAAATATTTCTACAAAGTGGAAAATATGAGGCAAAAATCTGACAGGAAACAACTACTTCCCTGGCTAATGCCACGACGGATATTAAGCTACATCTGACAGATATTTGTGCAACGTTCTTCCAAGAAGACTTAATAATTGCAAGTGCTTATTTTAGACAAACAGAAGTTTATCCTTAATTTGGCTGGGGATGACCACCTGACCACCTCACATCAATGCAAGGGTAGATCCGAAAACTTTGACTTGTCTTGTCGGTCATTTAGTTCATTGTAACCTAAACAATAATTAATTTTAAAGAAACTTTTAACTGAGGCTAGTCCTGTCTGAGAGAAAGCTAGATTGCAAAGAACACAACTGGGGAGGGGGCAAGCCAAAGGATGGAAGCTTGGCCAGGAGTAACTGGTGCCAAAATATCTCATTCCACGGCCAGAGTTTCACCATATTTTTCGATGGATAGTTGCCATATATGTGAGACACAAGCAAGCTAATTGATTAGCAGGTTTGGGAATTTTCTGTAACCGTATATATCTTCCCCAAATTTTGCAAAGAAGTGTAAACAAATTTACGAATCAAATAACATTTTCTACTATAAAATCAACATGAAATGTTTAAGGCATGACTCTGATCCAACGGAAAAAAGGGAAAAATTAATAGGAGCGTTAAGGTATAATAATCCAAGTGATAATGAAGCTTCGAATAAATAAACAGTAACAGGCAAGAAGGAGAGAATCATAAAAACCCTCATTAAGCGGCTCTTCCAAACCAACATTGCACTTGTCTAAGAAAACACGAGGCAAATGTAAGAATGGAAATTTGCATGATAATGTGGCTTCTCCCTAGATTTTCTCCACAATATGGCCCGGATTGTCAAACAATAGAGAGCGGCCATTTTCGCAAAAGTACTCACGAATGTGGTTCAACAACACATTGATTTCGAACATCTATTCATCATAGCAAGCGTAGAAAAATGATACCTTGTTGAACCTTAACAGTCTCTCGTAATTTATATCCCAAGATATCTGTTTTTTATATATTTTCAACGGTCTGAGAGCTACTTTTTAGTTCATTAAATTGTTGGTCTTCTTCCAAATTATAATGGAAAAGACTATTCGAATGCGAGTATCGAGAAGTGCTTTGCTCAGATTCAAATGTTTGTTAATGAATTGCAAAAAAATACATGACGTATCACTTTTCTGAATAATAATTCAATAGGTAGTTGGGAAGCTATTTCTACTGACAATTATAAAACGAAATACGTTTTGTTAAGTGCTGCAACTAGAAAAGATCAACTTTTTTTCCATAAACAATTTTATCGATGATTAGATGTAGGATATAGACCATAAAAAATGTCAAATATGGGTCATTCATATAGAGGGTTGGTCCACTGGCCTGAGAATTCCTGTTGGAAAAGGATGGCGTCTGATTTTCATACTAAAATTTCAACATCCAGATTCCATTATGTTCATGATTGTGCAGGAAGCACTATCGAATATATACGAATTTGTGTTCAGGACAATAAACCAAGTACATAAGTTAACCAAAACTTAAAAAAAAAATAGAAGAACGTGAACAGCAAGTTAGCCTCATTCAATTGTAGGCTCAGACTAGATGTGAAATATCTTATAGCTGGTTAATTTTTACATAGTACTACAGATCCACATCGGCGTTGATAACAATTGTAAAGAAAGCACCTTTTTTAACGAATAAGTAGTCAGATGTTCATACTGCATTATCTGGAACGCTTACCGTCGGTATCAGCAGACTCTTTTGAAGACTTGTTTGTCGCAAAGATTTTATGACCTGATTCTACAGCTCATAGTAACTCACTGGAGGGGTGGGAATAAAACATTGACTTAATGTTTGAGCTTCGATCTTGTTAGGAGTGTGTTCTTTTGTTGAAACAGGCAGTAAACATTCTCGAAATTCTATTAGCACTTCCCATACCTGAACATACTTCGAATCTTGTATACAGATTTCATAATGATTTTATTCAAAAGAATGAAGACACGTGCTGATGTAATGCTATTTTGAGAGCGAATAATTTATATATCTAGCAACAATGCGATTTACAGTCCTTCTTCTGAAATAGTGACGTAAAATGCAGAAGGCGGTCAAGTTTGTCAGGTTTTTCAAGAAAATCAGTAGAAATACAGTAAAAAAAATTTAATGTCCCGTCCTTTGGCTTACAGATGAAAATTGTGATAATCGACTTGGTATGATATATACTTTTGAAAGAAGTTGAACCAAATATAAATATAACTTCATTCATACTATTAACAACTGAATCAACATATTCATTTTTCTTCAAAGATATATGACAACACATAATAATAATAAGGGGTAATTCTTCATTTCAACACTTTGGGAATAATTATCTGTATAAAAGACAACTCCCAATTTTTCTCGGAGCATTTCGTATCTGGAACGTGGTAGTGATTTGGTAAATATTTCGCCCAGTTGGTTTTCACCTTCAATGTGGTAAACGTCGATTTCGCGTCCAATTTTCTTTTTAATGAAATAAAATCTAATGTCGATGTGTTTAGTTCTTTTGAGAGCTTTTCCATCGTCATTCTTCACCATGTGAATATCACTCTTATTATCGACAAATAATGGAACTTCTTCATCATTCTGTTTTTGCAACTCAAGTGCAAGCTGACGGATCCATAAGATTTCCCATAATGCTTCACTAGCTGCAACATACTCTGCTTCAGCGGTGGAGAGAGCTTGTAGGTTGTTTTCTGGATCCCCACAATACTGCTCCTCCTGCATACTGAATAACGAAACCACTCGTAGATTTTCTTGTTTCTTTATCCCCTCAAAATCTGCATCGGTATAACTCTTCAGAGACATATCCTCTTCGTATAAGACGATAGTTCAAACTTCCTTTTAGGTAGTAATCTTTTTTTGTTTGTTATAGGTAATGTTATATTTAGTCGTGTATCTTATGGTAGTGTATTACAACAAGTACTAGGTGCTACATTTTCTATTTATACTATTTGTCAATTCACATATTTATACTATATTATTTTTTATACTATACTAAATATCGCATATTTATATTAGGATACCTAATACAGATCCATCTATCTTTCCTTTTAATTGTTTTCATTACGTTCGTTACTGGAGGCTGTTTATTAGCTTTGTGAACTACGACAAATGTCTCCTTATTTGTTTTCGATGCATAGCCTCTTTTTTCCATATTGTAGTATATACAGGGTGTAATTTAAATAATGTCATTAATTTCGGGTGGTGATTACTTGTCATATTTATGAAGAAAATTTCATATAAACGTGTGTCCTAACTTGCTTCGTTTCCAAAATACGGGGTGTCAGTTTCATTTAAAATTCGGTATTTCATCAATTACTCAAATGTCTTTTTGACGATTTTGATGGAACCTGGTGTGGTTATTAGCAGTAGCAAGGGGCTTCTTTTCATGAAATTATATTTCAAATTATAAGTGGCATATGTTTACCTAATTGATATTTATAGTAAAAATCATTGTACGCCACTGTTTTTCCCTAAGTTTCATTATTTTTTGCAGAAAAAATATTAAAAATATAGCTTCCTTATAATGCTGTGAATTTCAAATCAAGATCATAGGCGTAGAAATGGTGGTTACGCACCATCAAAATTCAGAAAGTTGTGTGAATGATCTTTTTTTCTGTTACTCACTCCATACTTCCTTGAAATTCTATTTAAATTTATGCACAAATATATTGTTTAGTTTTGATAAAAGTAGTTGACAATAATGGGCCCAGAAACACAACAAACAACCAGTCCATCAACGACGAAACCAATAAAAGAGTTCAGGTAGAAATAAATTAATTGAAGAAATCTGTCGATTGATAAAGTTGCTATTTCAAATTCACGGCATTATAAGAGAGTTCTATATTTAAATGTTTTATATGATAAAAATTTGAAACTTAGAGAAAAACAGTGGCGTACAATTATTTTTACCTTATTTCTCAATCAGGTGACCCTTCGCTGCTTATCATTTGAGATATAACCACATGAAAACAAACATCTTGTAACTGCCAATATACTCACGAAAAGACTTTAAAGTAATTAATAAATAACTGATTTTTTATTAAAACTTTGACACTCCGTCACTTGAAAACAAAGCAAGTTATGACATATGTTTATACGAACTTTTTTCATAAAATATGACAAGGAATCACCACCTGAAATTAATGACATAATTCAGTATACACCCTGTATTATATGCGCCATATTCGCAAATAACAAATAATCGATCGTGATCGGCCTGAAAAAGTAGAAAAATAAATTTTCCCGCTTGTTCTAATTCATTATCATGTAACGTATTGCCGGAAACTCACATAAACAGCAATAATGGAATTGACCCTTGACGTGGACAGCAGTTAAAAGAATAACGGCCATAACGAGGGTCGAAAGGTGTCTTCTCTCCAGCGTTTCCGAAAAGTATTGGAGAGACAGGTCGTTGTGCCAGTGTTTTATAGTGAAATCTGGGATTCGAGAAGTCGAGACGTTTTTGTACATTTATAGTTGGGTTGAGAAAAATGGAAATAATGGAGTGTCAGGAGTTGTGGCAGGTGCCATTATTTCCAGTTTGAAGACAAGGACTTGCTGGAAATGCGAATTCGTAAAAATCGCGTCGGTGTTAAAACAATGTGTTCCTTAGGAAAATGTACATTTTGAACTAGTTTCAGTTTCCATTTTCCACTTTCCATGAAAGATGTTCTCCATTATAATAATTTCTGTTTAATTGTTAAGTACATTATACCGTGACCGCCAAAAAGTGTGTACCATATGGGAAAAAAGTTTATTGTTAGAGTATTAGAAAAACATTTCTGGGGAAAAGTTTGTGCATGTCCGATAATGTAAAAATCGATTTTAACACATGTAGTATGGCGGTAAATTGGAAAAAATACCATGCAGATGCCAACAGATATAAAAAAAAAATAATGAGACTCACACACAGAGTCTCAAGCAATAAATCGGAAAAATTTTAAATTGCAATTTTTTTTAATATTTTCCTATCTCTACAAAAATCAAAGTTCATTATTCTGAATGGCTTGACTGTAGTGGAACATTTGTATTTTAATGATAATGACAAAACTTTCTCATTTTCTCCGCCCCAGGTGGCACTAAATAGAAAAATATTGTTTTTGCTAGAACCCTTCGCTGTTATATTGGTTAGTATCTAACAGTTATATCAGAATTCCAATACTATAGTGATGATTTATTAATTTGAAAATATTCTGGTTCCCTGATCAGGTTTTGATGATAATCGTGCACGAGCGTTTCACTTCGCACATAAACTTAAAATTAGTGCGTCAAATTTAGTTTATATATGCAGGGGCCAGGTAGCCGAGTGGTTAAAGCGACAGTGTTTAATCACTTTGGATGCCAGTCGGCGGTGGTTCAAACCACGGCGACTGCAGACATTTTTGTGATGGCCCGAGAAAGTGCTAGGAATCGCACGTAAAAAGGTAAGACCTCGTTAATCCTTGGCTCGCACAAGTTTCGACTTTCGAGGGCTGCCGTTCGTAAGGGGACGACTGCTGGTTAACGGAAAAAACAATTTAACAACAATTTAACAAAAAGTGAAACGCTTGTTACGCTCCTAGTTGTACAGGGTCGTATTTAAGCTACTTAGCCTATACAGACCCTTGTTCAGTGGAGATGGGGGTGGGTAAAAACAAAATGAAACCAAGTATAGAGCGTAGTCGAGGTGTATTTGTTCGAAATGGTAGTAACTGGGCCTTAGTGTGGTATGTGGAACTAATACCGAGCTGGCTAAATGACTAACGATGTGAAGTTGGCAACAAGTGTCAATATTGTCATTGGCTGTACTGCCCAACTCAAACAAGGCCAAATGCAACACTGGGTGCTGTGCTCTTGTAATTATCTCAACCTTAGATTTGTAGATGACAGAAGTCAGGAGGATTTGAGATTTAACAATTTTTACATTAAATATTTAAATCAAACCATGACATTTTATTTTATTGAAAATGGAGATTATTTTTAACGTAAGAACTACTATCAGTGACAATTTATCTAAGAACCATTCAGCATTCGTATACCGAATGTTTACAGTGCGTAATTAGGTAAATATGCGTGAGCCCCATATTAAGTTGAACATCGGTCGCAATAAAGCACCGAATCATGCAGAGTAGATAAAACAGAGATCGACTATCGCAATCAACTGTTCGCAGCGAGTCAAAAGTAAATCGCGTTTGAGATCTTGCTGGTTTTCGCATTGTGTCCTCATCAGTCTAGCATTTAGGTGTAGAAGACGTGATTTGATTCTTTTAAATTCATTATATTTATTATTACAATCAAAATTCAGAATATCCTCATCGAAGTCACTCAATTTACCGTCAATGATTATGAGCTCATAATTTGAATCTATTCTATCTAAAAATAAAGGCATAGATTCACCAGAACGCTCTAAACGCAGAACTTCTGTCAAAGAAGCTCTATTTCGATCCACTGTGGCTCCTATGGGGTAACCACGAATTTGCAATTCATAGGTGATCTCATCTCCCAATAACGTGTTGACCTCCATAATACAAGAAAACAAAAAAAAAAAAAAAATCAAAAAATATGCAAAGTGTCTAGATGAGCAGGTAACTGCACCCCACAAACGACAAATTAACGAAACAGTATTCACCACTAGTTGTCAACCTTGACAAACTATATTCAGGACACCCTGTATAATCGTTAGAATGTACAACCTATATAACTGACTGGGCAATTGTAACTCTGGCATGAACTCAACTTCTCCAATCGTCTGCTGCACCTTTATCACGGCAAAATCACCAGGAAATTATAAAATATCTCGCTATTAATTTATCAGCCACTCCGAACGAATCAACCCCACTCTATACCTGTTTCAATAATAATGTGCTATGATTTGTTATTGAAAAAAAGAATCCACTTACCAAAACAAAATCAGAAAAAATATGCGTTGGTACTAATATAAACAAGTTTTTTGTATGAGGATAAGTAATAACCAAAAAAAATTAAGTTGGGCGCCAATTTGTTACGCTCCTAGTTGCACAGGGGCGTATTTAAGCTACTTAGCCTGAACAGACCCTTGCTCAGTGGAGATGGGGGTGGGTAGGTGAATACAAAATGAAACCAAGTATAGAGCGTAATCGAGGTGTATTTGTTCGAAGTGGTAGTAACTGGGCCTCAGTGTGGTATGTGGAACTAATACCGAGCTGGCAAAATGTCGTGAGGGCACAGGTCAATAACTAACGATGTGAAGTTGGCAAGAAGTGTCAGTATTGTCATTGGCTGTACTGCCCAACTCAAACGAGGCCAAATGCAACACTCGGTGCTGTGCTCTTGTAACTATCTTAACCATAGATTTGTAAATGACAGAAGTCAGAAGGATTTGAGATTTGACCATTTTGACATTAAATATTCAAATTAAACCATGGCATTTATTTTATTGAAGAAGGGGATTATTTTCAACGCAAGAACTACTATCAGTGACAATTTATATCTAAGAACCATTCAGCATACGTATACCGAATGTTTACAGTGCGTAATTAGGTAAATATGCGTGATCCCCCTTTTAAGTTGAACAGCGGTCGCAATAAAGCACCGAATCATGCAAAGTTCATACTTATACGTGGATGCAACACTAGAGTCTGAGTAAGCACCAGGCAAACATAAATAGTAGTTACCCACAACCAAAAGCACGAGCTAATTAGTGAGAAAGCACGAAATTATAAAATTAATATTGCATAAAGTTGAAGTCTTATCTGTGTGTCTCTGAATCTCCTTATGTCAGTCCCTTCGATATGTGCCACTGAGTATGTTTCCTCGATGGTCCAGCCTACAGGAACCAGAGAAGAAAGCATGCCCATCAAACCGCTTATATTTTCAGCTCCAAAATAGCAATCGAATAGGTGTAGCAAGTGTCTTCGATTGGTGTAACAAGGTGCCTTGAATATAAAAGTAGAAAAAGGCTTAGAATATATCAGCTGGTTTGCATGTGACATTTGAACGAGTTGAAGAGAAACGTACCTTGGATGGAAGGAGGCCTGAAGGTTATACAATCGCAGAGAATGAGATTTTGAATAATATGGAAAGCAAATCCACAATTTGTGTAACTGTTCAGTGTCCACAGACGATCCACAAAATGTGAGGCAAAATTCCTACCACATGGAAGAGAAGATAGCCTTTTTTGACAAATTCTCGCAGTAAAACTATGTGTTTTTTTCCTACCTTGGACACATTCAACTGAAAATGTCATGAAAATCCAATTATATTGAAGAAGGAGAGTGAAATTAACCTGGAACGATTTGACAGGTAACGGTTATATTTTGATTTGCAATGTTGATGTTGAAATCAATTAATTTTTCAGGCGAACATAATATCATCGAAACTGAACTACCAAGGGTTCCTATATCGATGGAAGGATTTACCAAATGAGGTTTGATTGTTCATGACAGTCATCGGAGACGGGAAACCTGTCTGATACCCATAAGAGAATCTTAAGAACACAATATGAGGAAGGGAGAATTATCTCGAAAATGAAACAATAACAGAAAGTTTTGAAGTAGAAGGTGCGAAGATATAATTTTGCTTTCTAAGTACATGCATCAAAATTAAAAGAATTGTTTTCACTGATAGTTTCAGAGGTTGTTGAGTTTCATTTCAATCTGAGGGATTCAGGGAATTGTGCAATACTCATGATGATAATAACAATAATAACTAAAAATAGAGGTTTTTAAATTGTTGTTAGCAACTACTCAGTTTAGGTTTGGGTGCAAAAGAGACCCGTAACACGCTCATGAAGCATTATCATTAAAACTTGACTATAATCAGGAAACATGATGTTTCTAGATTGCCGTATCATCACAATAGTGTTAGAATTTTTATATAACTGTTAGATACGAACCAATGTAACAGCGAGGGTTCTGGCAAAAACCACATTTTTCTATTAAGTGCCACCTGGCGCGGAGAAACTAAGAAAGTTTTGTCATTATCATCAAAATACAAATATTCTACTACAGTCAAGAAATTCACAAAAAAATATTTGATTTTTGTGAAAAGATCGGAAAATATTGAAAAAAAAATTTGCAATTTCAATTTTTTTTTGATTTACTACTTGGAACTCTGTATGAAATAAAATTTCAAACTACATTTCAAATAACTTTTTTCGATATCTTGCCATCTTACCCCACTTTTGGCATCTTCATGGTATTTTTTCCAATTTGCCGCTATACTAGTGACATGTGTCAAAATCGATTTTTAGGTAATCGGACTTTTGCCCAGAAATATTCTTTCAATACTCTAACAATAATCTTTTTTCCCATATGGTACATACTTTTTGGCGGTCACTGTACATATATGTTATTGTGATATATTTATTATTTGTATATTTCCTCTCGTAAGTACTCTTCCAAGTACTTGCAAGTTGCCGGAAATTTTTCAAGTACCTACACGAATCAAGAGTCACGCAGCAACGAGAGTATTTTCAAAATTTCGTATACGAGGTAAATTTCCTGCAATTAATTCGAGCTGCAAGAAAATTTCATGACAAAACTATTTGAAAATATAATTGAATTGGTTACAAACGCATGTGGGACATTATAGAATTTGTGTAATTGATGACTTATTTTGTGGAAATTCATGATCACTTTAATGAACTTTTGTCTCATCTCCACTAGTTATTTTATTTTTCCGCCGACCTCGTATCAACATGTCTGTTTAATATGCTCCAATGCAAACGAAATCGACCATTAATGACCCCTATTAATGCTCAATTTGTCATTAATGATAGATTTCTCTGCGAATGTATGATTTTGCGCGTTGCATGGCAGCCAGACATCAACGGATTCAGATTTTATGTGCGCTAAAATTTTGACAAATAATTTTCCAATCTAAATAATGAATATTGAAGATAGTTTCACGTTGACACCGCCAGATGTTGCGGAAACCGCTGAAGTGGCAGCTTCAAGTTTATTGCCTGATAAAAGCAGAAAAATCTATGAAAAATTAATTATTTTCATTATTATGTATAGCAAGTAATTTTGGAAAATGTAGCAAATACTCAACTCATCAAAACGCTCCGTAGCGCAGAATCCTGAACCACGAAAATATCTAAACTTTTTTTTTCTTGCATACTATTAGGTCGACGGAAAAGTATTGTAATCAACTCCTATATTAGAATGCGATTAATGATCTCGAACATTAACGCGCTCGCTTCGCTCAAGCGTTAAATTGTCTCGATCATTAATCGCCTTCATTAATACCCTAGTTGATTAAATAACTATTCACGATCTGTTTCGTGTTTTATCATACTCATCATTAGTTATCATACTTGATAATGGGATAAAACTCAAAACCGCTCGTAACAATAAAATAGTGGAAATCAGACAAAATTGTTTCATTCAGTTCATCATTAAAGAGACATTAAAGAATGCTGTTGTTAGTTATCATCATAGACATATTTTGAATTCCCTATTCTCTAGTAGAATGAGGTTTGAAAAATTAAATAGAGTGTAAAAAATTTTAATTATGTCATATAACTTCACAGTACGTAATCGATGAAAGAGAAAAAATACAAGCCAGTGTTGTGAATAAAAGGAAGTGCATACTATATTTTGGTGAATCATAAGCACTTTTACGTTCATGTTCTTTAGTTTTCCTGTGCTCTAGTAAAACAGGGTTTCAATAAATACTATACTTTATACGTTCCATAATTTTATACTACAGAAACAAGGGAACATTAGTAAAAGAAATAAATAATAAAATGAATGAACATTTCACGCATTACACAATCAAAGTTGGCTGTGGATTGACAAGTTCCTTGTATTCAAGCGCCTTGTTGACTTTTGGGTATCGCAAGAAGCAGAACTGATTAAATTTTTAATAATAATAGAGTTATTTCCTAACCACGCAATTCATGTATTCATGCATGCATTTGTTATGACTAAAAAAATCTAACTTCAATAAACTTTATTATTCTAAAATACACTTTGGTAGATTCACAACATTTCATACTTTAAATTTTACTTCAATTTGTATTACTAAAGTCTACGTAACTACCTACAATTTGTTTCGAATAAATGAATAAAAAGATATATGCCATAGGCGGCGTTGAAACAAAAGAGTGACAGTGATTGACAGTATGTTGTGGAGATATTAACTTTTTTACCTAGCGCAGAGAGTATTAGTTGCTTCGAAATGAACTATGATACTAGGCGTTTTCCATTTAGGAGTGTTAAGCCCCAGAGCTTCAAGTCCCTGAGATCGGAAATTACTTTATCACTGACTTTTTCGCCAAAAAACTGTATATTCGCGTTTTGACTTTTGTCTATTTGTGCTTCATGCACCAATAAAACGGGTGGTGCTCGAAGAGCAAGAGGAATGTCAATCGGTGCTTGTAGCCCCACTAAATGGAACGCATGGTCATACGCTCTGGGTAGCTCTGAGGAGCTCCTTTCGTTAAATGGAAAGTAGCTATTAAGATATGTCACTGAGTCTATTTCACAGTTGCCTACTATACCAGGGTGTCCCAAACTCGATGGCATACTGGACGTTTCTGGAAAACGGGATATAGGATTATTTAGAAAATTTGGTTTCTTCGATAATCAGTTCAGCTCTATCGATCTAAAATATTTCCAGCGCTGCCGCTTTTATCGAAAAGTAGCAACAACTTTGATATTTTGGATGGAACACAATGTCTATTATTGCATTTTTCGCTTTGATATTGCTTTTAGATTATTTTAATATAATACTTCTCTATACCTATCTCTAATGGTTTTCGAGAAAATCAATAATTTTCTTATTTTTTGTGAGAAACGAAACTTTAATTAAATGTTTATTACTGCAGTATTTGTATATGTGGAAAGCTGAAATTTCGGATGCATTTTGGCAATGTCCTGTGTAGTAGTTATGACTAATGAGGTTGCAGTCAGTTCTCTGTTCACTTCTTGTGTACAGTGAGGGGAGGCTTCGTCCAACTGATGCCAAGAAGCGGCAAATTGTCACTAACTGTTGTTCCCAATACATTAAAATATTTTCTTGAATTCAAGTTTTCTTCATAAATACAATATCATAATTTATTTTTCATTGGCAAACTAAGGGCCAGTTGTATAAGTTCAGCTAAACTGCAGATGAACTTACCGATGGTTTCGATTGTGAATGACAAGCATTAAAATGATGTTCGAGGATTCACATTCTAACCATTTGAAAATCAATCAGGAGTTTGAACTTAACGTATACATCCAGCCCTGAATACATTCAGACTGAATTTTTCTTGAAATCCCTTTTCTTTTATAAAATGAGGATTTTCTGTAGCCCAAAAATTATTGTTTTTGCGATTAAATATCCCCTCTCTTGAAAATTTGGAGAATTTTAAAGAAACATACTATGCATGATTACAAATTCATAAAAGATTATGCCCTACATAGAGGTGATCCTGTTGATTTCTGTGAATGGATTTCAACGTGGACTCATGAAGCTCCAAATTTCCTTCAGAAAATTATATGGAAAATTTCACACCTCTACTTTTTAACCAATAAGATGTCTTAATTTTGACTAGCTACCATGGCAACTAAAAAATTTCCGGAAATTTTTTCGTGTCGCCACGATATTTAAGTGGAAATTTTTTGACAGTTGAAAAGGTAAACATATGATCTACAACCATTAAATATTGTAGATATACCTGTGAATAATGCAAAATTTCTATAAGAATTAACATTATTATTTATTATTCGCTATAAAGTTTCATCAAACAGAAAACACAAATTTGTTTAATTATTATGCATTAGCAATTTATATTTTAAAAAACGTAGGATCTTCAAACATAGCAAGATTTAAATGTTGCTTGAATTCTAACCCATCCTCTCTTCTTAATGGTGAATAGGGAGGTGGCGAATTAATTAGATATCTGTGTTTTAAGACATATATGTAATATTTTGAAACAATTTTGTTCAAATCTCTTTTACGCAAAAGCCCATATTTACTTGACATCTGCAGCAGACTTTCTTGGATTGTCGTAAACAAACTATTCGACTCTAACGCAACCTGGTCACAATCTTCCATTAAATTCGTTAAATATATTAATTTTGGATGACATATTTGCACTTGACTCAACTCTTTGCATTATTTACATAAATTGAACTTTTCAAAGCATTTGATTTTTCTCAAATTGTTTAACGCAAATGCTTACAAGAAATGTTTTACATAAGAATATTTTTGTTTGCTGGTTTACCAAACAGTAACTCAATGTATTTTACAAATATAAACCTCATCTGTCAAAGGCATGGCCGCCTATATCACGGACACCTACTGTAACAAACCATGTTAATATTATATTTTTTACATTGAAAGTGTTATGGATTACTTTAACAAAAAATACATTTCTACCACCTTTAGTAACCTACAATTATGAAAGGGCGATAGACTGATCTAATACCCATCTGAGTTTTAGCATTTGGTGTAACTAAAGTTGGTAATATTTTTTATTTAACGAAACATGGTGCGGACTTGACAAGCAGTGAAATTAATTTAAAATGTCAGATTGGATTAATAATTTTTTTCCAAATTATGGTGTGAAATTTTCTTACCGAATACCACGCAAGCTGGAAATAATTTAAGTGAAAATATTCGAATAATATGAGAAGAACAGTTAGGAACTTTTTGGCAATTTGCCGCTTCATGTTTATCGAACTTGTTGGTATCAGTTGGTCGATGCTCCCCTTCACTGTAGACCAGAAGTGAGCAGAGAACTGACAACAACAGCTGAAGATCGGTGGATAAGACGCTTAGGTCTACAGCCTTGGCCACCGCGATTCCTAGATCTAACTCTTCTAAATTTTCTCATCAAATCAAATTAAACAGCACTTCTAAAACATGAATTAGCGATTAATACGACCTAACTTTGTTTATTGATTGAAATGAAATTGAGTTCTGCTCAAGGTGAATCATGATTTCTCAACATGGGGGATAAAATTATCATGGAGATGAAAAACCAAAACAAGCATACTTTGTTCAAATCAGATTCAAAATTTCTCGGTTCATGCAATATTAGTTTTGGAAAAGACTGTTGTGAAAAAAATACAGAATATCAATATCTAATGAACAGTTACAAATATGGGACAAATTCGACAAAAATTAATCAGAGTTTCATTGGAATAATTATTGTCTTCCATTTTGATTATTTTCTAATCAAATATACGTTAATGAACGCGCAAATATTTTATTAATAATATACTAATTTTCGAATTTTAATAATAACACGTTCCATGACAGTTCATATCTAACCAATACAAAATATGGCACAAAAAATCCAAATTTTATAGAAAACTTGCTTTTATATCGGAAACCTGACTCTTCAGGTATGAGATATTTGATAATATACAGGGTGTTCCATTTGAAAAAATGCACTTTTCGACACTTTTGTATATGTCGATAAAATCATAGTCATAGTAAAATCGATAGCCATAACTAATACAAAGGACGCCATCAAACTACATCCAAAATTTCAGCTTTCAACAATTAGGAACCAATCTTACGAACAACGGCTTTTGAATTGTGTAACTTTTTTTGTTGTTTCTAATTTATATCTTTGATCAGTTTATAATTGATATTTTTGCAACAGGCAAATAAAATTTATCCGTCAACAGTAAAAACACAAGGGTATTTTTATCGGATAATATGTAAAGAAAAAACAAAACAGTAAGTATAAAATTATAACATCATTCTCGCACCTATCAAGGGGCAGGAAGATAAAAGAGAATACATTTCTTTTCAATAAAATCATTTTACCAATCAGTAGTTTCACTAGTAAAACTGACATGTAAAATATTGCGAGACCATATGTCCAGCAATTTTGCCGAATGTTAGTTTTTTGAGTACAGATACTAATGGAAAAATTTTCGGATCAAAGAAATTTATACGAAAGAGGAAGAGTTTGAATGTTTTTAGGCAGAAGAAATCAACGACAATAAATAATGCACAACAATAATAATTACCTTCAATGAACCAATAATCTGAGGAGCACTTATTAAATATTCAAATTGTAATGATGTTTTGTTTTGTTCAGACGTAACTTCCACAAAACAAATCATATTGTGTCAACAATACTGAACAGAACTTTAATTGACGGTCGCTTACTAGATGAAGTCTGGTTTTGATGAACAGGTATTCTTATCGCGATAAATAAGAATGTACCTTTTTCTACGGCCATGACACAATACTGCTCTTTTTGATTAAACAATGAGGTACATTGTATGCCTTCAATTTCATTTCCTTACCTGATAACACAATGAAGTCATTGTGTTTTTATTTTACAATTTATCACGTCTCCCATGGAATGCCAAAATTCAAGCAACGAATACTGACAGCTCTGTTTAGTTAGATTTTTGAACTTGAATCAAACGGTGAGCAGCGAAAGTGACGTAGAACTGACTCCCTCAGAAATTACTGAAGCCGCAAAACAGGCATGTGTCAATTTAATTAAAGAAATATCAAAAGAAAAATATGTGAAAGCATACAAATCCTTCACAGATTGGCAAGTTACTCCAGACGTTATTACTAATACCATTTCTACAAAAATAATATTGTGAATATAAGTTAGCTCAGTGGTTAGGTGCTCGCTTCACAATACGAAGGTCGATGGTTTGATTCCCACTTCAAGCATTATTTTTTTTAATATTTTTTTTTTAATTTTTTAGGTTCTATTAATCATGAGGATTATGTGTGCATCTAGAAGAGACGAACTTTAAAGAATGAAAACAACGTATTGTTAGAGACTTGGATTCAGCGCAGTTCTTATACAAATACCCAAGTTTGATGAGTCATATCTCTATGTATTTGTATTTAATAAAAAATGTAGAGAAAATTTCGCTACTAGACGTAATTGTTGTATGGTTCTTTTCCCACTAATAATTTAAGTTCTGCTCTGTCAACTAAATTTTCGCAATTTGGCGCTTGGTTCCTTTTTGTTTAACATTATCCATATACCTAATTAAATTCAAAGTTCAAAATTGTGTTTTAAAATCATTTCGCTATTATATGTTATAGCCGTAGAAAAAGTATAGTGTATAACTTGCACGGAATGCTCATTTCCCACTCGTATGATTTGCAGCATTCGCCTACGGCTCATGCTGCAAACTTCATACTCGTGGTTATGACTATCATTCCGTGCTAGTTATACAATATACTATTTTTACTACTGTCAAAATAAATCATATCTGGTGAGGATATTACTATTATACAACGTTTTAAAGAAAATTTCAATGTGATAGTTTATATAAACTCATCGTTATTTTAGATTACGGGATTATTTCCTATTGTAGTTTTTCATTTTTTTTCTCAATGAACGTACTATAGCTCATGTTTCAACGAAGATGTCGCAAACCTGTCCTATTTCAGAACAAAATCAAATGAAACTCCTGAAAAACGTGTTACCGTTATTCCCAACCCCAACAGCAGATTCCCTTCCTGATTCGTCCAGTATCCTTTTTCTTCCTCATTGTCATTTCCTTTCACGCCACCCCACCTTCATTATTCTTATAATTTGCTCCTCTGAGAAATGTACTTTAAATTATCTGTTAGTGTTTGATGTGAAAGTAGCACTTGATTAAATACTCTTTCTCTTTGTTTCAGGTGAGTCAGTTGGCTGCACTGAAGTGTTGGGTAAGATTCAATTAGGACTGGGCCTCTCAGACTCCTTTAATTTTTAGCAAATGCGTCGCAGGAGAATTGAATCGACATTCTGCTGGAATGAATAAGTCACTGGCGGAAATAAATTTAACAAACAGTGAAGTTTCATTGTTCAGCACCACTAAAAATAAAGAAAAATGTCGAAAACATTGCATTACATAAGTACATAAGTAAATGCCTTCGAATGTAAGTTGATTTCATAGAACAATATTCGATCTTATTGGAATGAGATCTACCATCAGAGTGTTACAGTATATCAGTATAATCACTTATAGATCACGTGAAACCAAAGAAATCATCTTAAAATATCAGCAAATGTACAACGATTTTTCGTCTATTTTGTGTTGATTGACAAACGTTTCAGAAATCAGAACTAACAATGAAACACATGATTGGCAGATTTGTGTTCAAAGATTATTTGTTTTTCTACATATGCACCCGCTGTTGATGTACCTTACAGCAAAGAAAATAGCTATCGAATGTTGTGCTTGAAACAACCATTTAATTTCATCATTCATACCGGCTGACACGAAAACAATTTACTCCCTGTATCTTCGTTGTTATTTTGTAATGATATTTGGGACCTCGCACCATTTCAATGGGAATTTGGCTTTCGGTAAATTTACTCGAATTTTTTATATATTGTAGAACTCGTGATGCTTCATATCATAACCTCAACTGTCATACCTCTCCCCCCACCCCGTGGTCACTATCACCCAAACAATTTGAATAGGGAAAGTAGTGAGTGTGACACATCTTTAAAAAGGTAATCTCATGAGGAATTCAGTCATGTCAATTTTTGCTATCTACTTTTTTATTTTAGCGCCCTCTTGCGGGAAAAACAACTGTTCCGTATTCCAACTTATGATACTTCATTTGCAAGCTAATTTGACATAAATTCAGTGACAATGCATTAAGGAATTTTTCTAAAGGAAAAAAAATTACCGCTCCATAATGGCGGACAAGTTTTGCAATTATGGTCCGATTCGATTCATAATTGATATGTAGTGGTGTTCAGGGTTAGCAAATATGATTCGTCAAAGCAAAAAAACAATATGGTTGCTCCAAGATGGAGGACGAAATCTGTAGTTATGGTCCGATTCGAATCAAAATTAGTATGTGGGGATTTTCAGGGTCGGAAATCAGGATTTATTGTTAATGTAAAAAACCAAGATGGTGGACAAAATTTATATTTGTGGTTCGATTCGATTCAAAATTGGCATATTGGGGTTTACAAGTTTCCAGTATGACTAAAATGAATAAATTAAATTGATAAAAAAGCTTTCATACAAATGCGCTAGAAATAAAATATTGTTTTTTAGATGTGTGACGTAAGTTATTCTTTGCGTAACCGAATCAAAATTCTAACGCACAAGGATACCTATTTTGTACTAGCGGCAAGCTTTTGAATCTGTTACGTACGCTCAGAATAACCTACGTCACACATCTGAAAAAATTACTTTTTTCTTTTCCTCGCATTTGTATAAAATCTTTTTTATTAATTTTATTCAATTCTTTTTAGTCATGCTGAAAATCTGTACCTAAAACACCCACAATCAGATTCTGCATCGAATCGGACCATAATTACAAATCTCATCCGCCAACCTGGATCTGCAATTTTGTTGTTTTTTTCCAACAAATATTCCATAATGCATTGTTATCGCAATTATGGACACCTACCAAAGTTCAAGTTCATCGGACAATTAGAAGTGGGCCAAAAGTCATCTGCAAGATTTGTCCCACACATACTAACTAACAGGGCAAGTTGAATAAAAGCTTTTGAGAAATAAAAAAATTGGACATTGAATAATCTTAAGAATTGGAAAACCTTGCATAAAATCAAACCCAATCATTCCAAACTGCATTACATCACAGTAGATGCTCAAAGTATTCGCCATGAACTGCCATACTTGAGTATAAGTTAGTCTCGAAACGCTGTCTTGACGTTTTTGAGCAATTTATAATATCATAAGTTGGAGTACGAACCAGTTGTTTTTCCCGCAAGAGGGCGCCAAAATGAAAAGCGAACACGCACATGCCTGAATTCCATATGGAATTACCTTTTCGATGCTGTGTCACACTCACTACTTTCCCTATTCAATTTGTATGAGTGACCAAGAGGTGGAGAGAGTGGTATGACAATTGAGGTTATGATAGGAAGATTTTGCATTTGGATTCAAAATAGACTTTTTTTTGCATTTTTTTCACAACACATGTGTTTTGAAGAATTCGTTTTTGGTGCCGGGTCGAATCGAACCAAAAATTACAAATTTCACCCGCTATCTTGTTTTTTGCATCGACAAAAAAATCATAATTTCCGATCCTGAAAATCCCCACGTATCAATTTTGAATCGAATCGGACCATAATTGCAAATCTTGTCCGCCATTTTGGAGCCGCCATTTTGTTTTTTCTCGTAAGAAAATTCCATATTGCATTGTCACCGAATTTAGGTCAAATTAGCTTGCAAATGAAGTATCATAATTAGGAATACGGAAAAGTTATTTTTCCCGCAAGAGGGCGCCAAAATAAAAAGTTGGGTAGCAAAAAATTGACATGGCTGAATTCCTTATGGAAATACCATTTTAATGATGTGTCACACTTACTACTTTCCCTATTCAAATTGTTTAGGTGATAGTGACCAAGGGGTGGGGGAGAGGTATGACAGTTGAGGTTATGATAGAAAGATGTCCCCCTTGAATTGAAAATCTTCATGTTTTTTGCATTTTTCTCACAATACATGCTTTTTGAAGATATTCGATCTGTTTCATTTTCGGTTTCGGTTTTTGTTGGCATTTTTAACACTGCAACTTCAAGCCTCTAGGGAGGGTGGGAACAACCCTTACTATTTTAAATGGAACAAGGGGTCGAGTAATACCTCTTTTAAAAGGGCATTTAATTCTCTTTCAAATGACGCCTCATTCGTGAATTTCGGTGAGATAATTTCTGAAATAATAATTAAAATTAGTTTAAATGTGCTTTTTCCAAAATACTGCTAATCCTTCTCCGGCGGAACTCTCTCAACCAAAAAAGAGATCTAGCGACGCCACTGCATCGAAAGCAAATAGATATTTTTGTATCTAGAATGCGAAATGATACTTTTACGTTTGAGAATAGAAGTTATTTTGCCGAACTTTAACGAGGCAAAATAGCTTTGAGAACGCAAAAGTATTTCGCATTCGAGATGCAAACAATATTGTTAGGAAAAATTCAATAAAACTAATATGAGAATGAAATATTAATAAATAAGTAGGTATCTGTCATTGTTAATTGACATTTCGTGACATTTCATGTTTAAAACAAAACCAACGATCTGCTAGGTGATATTGTTTGCAAGACTATCGTAACGGTAGCAACAACAACCAAGAGTATTTGTTATCTTTGACCATTTTCAGTCTTGACTTTGTGTACCTACCTATAAGTTGTATTTGAGAGAGTGAGATATTAAAAATGGTTTACTCTTTAGAAGACAGAAAGGAACTGCTAAAACTGTATTATCGCAACAGTGATTGCGCTAGAGCTGCTGCTAGAATTTTCAACGCGTAGTTTCCTGACAAGAATGTTCAGGCCAAATATGTGATGGAACTTGTCAGAAAATTTGATGAAACTGGCTCGGTGCAGAATAAAAAACACAATCGTGCCAGGACGATAACATATGAAGATATGCAAATAGGGGTTCTTGGACTTTTAGAAACCGACCGTACTCAAATTAATAGTCTAAGAACAATGTTAGAAGGATCTGGGGTGTCCGCAACTTCAGTTCACAGAATATTGAAAATTGCAAAGTATTTTTAGGTCGCGGGACAAAATTTTGCGAACTTATGTCATATCGCATATTAGGAAACCGCATTATTGTCTACAATATCTGTTTTTCTACGACCACTAAGAAAAATGAACATTTCAATTGCGTCTTCGATTAAGAAACCTACCACGTTGTAACACCGATTTTCATTTCCCACGGGCTAGCTGTATCGAAATATTTCATTTCATACGACTTTCATGAACTACTAGACTGTCATTATAGGTAGGTATTAACGAATTTTATGAACATAAATAATATCGAATCAAGTTTGTTTACGTCTGTCTAATAATTTGACGTTTCAAAATTCGATTGAAAAAATTAAGTTATTAAAAATGATTAGTGATAGTGAGGATGATTTAAAAATCAAATTGATAAATTTATATCAGAAGCTCCTGATAATGCCTATCTTCTGACAAAGGTATGATTTACTTTTCATTAAAACCAGAATAATTTCAATAAAAAGGTTGATTACAATCGGATTCTATATTTTTGAATAGTTGACAGATACTTTCTATACAGTTAATTTGAACAAATTATTATGTGCTCTAGTAACGACGAGTGTTGATTCAGATGACACATCGACTTTGGATGGTTGGGAGCGAAGGTTCAAATCCACGCAGCCACATATTTTTCTTCATTTTATGAAATCGATTAGTGTTTGATTTTTTCTGCAAAAAGTTTTTTTATCTCCAAGTTGTCAAAATTTGAAAATTTTGAATGTTATTTGTTTCACGACGTAGGTAGGTACGTGTACAAAAAGAAAAAATAGATGTGTCATTCAACGGGTAAAGAAAAAATTATCTTAACGATGTAAAAATGACGGCAGGAGAGTTTATGATAAAAAGGATTATTAAAAATATTACAGATTTGTTAATGATTCAGATGGTCGTAAAAAAAGTATAGTGTACGCTCGTACTAGAAAATTTCATATACCTACTCGTAGGAGTTGTATGTCATTTCATGCTCATTGTACAATATAATATTCTCAGATGAATGTACATTTACTGTTATCGGGGCAGTTGATGAACATAATTGCAGGTATTGGTCCGATGAAAACCCGCATCTTTACAGAGAGCATCATACTCAAAGACCTCAGAAATTAAATGTATGGGCGGGTATTCTTCGCAACCATATTATTGGTCCCATTTTCATCAGTGAAAATTTGACTGGAGAAAGGACCCCGCACCGTTTTAATGGGAAATTGGCTTTCGGTAAATTTTCTCGAATTTTTTATATATTGTAGAACTCGTTATGCTGATCAATTGTCTCCATTGTGCGAATGCTCTAAATTCATCGGTTTAGATCATACAGGGTGCTGAAGTTGACTTTTCCAAAATTTCAAATGACCATTGTGAATCCATTTCTTCGAATATGTGAACCAGCTCAACCATGGATTATTTATATGGCTGATACAAATCCACTATAGAGTATAATAATTTCTGCACATACCCACCATATACAGGATGAGTGCAAGGCTAGCAATTGTTTTTGTGATTTGGTGAAAATTGAGCGGTGGAATTTAATTCATTTCCAGATATTTAGAAGGGTACTGAGAACAAATTCTATTGATAGTATTAGCATCTCCTGAATCGGACTGCAATATTTTACACAAGGTGTTTTATGTCTCTTGAAGCCGCACCCGCCCTGCTTGTTGATATATCCATATGCCTGGAATTCCAAATAAGTTGGTGATAAACTCGATCGTTTATGATGAGAGTTTAATCTACAGATGCACACAATATACAGGGTCTTTCAAATATAATGGCTTTTGCTGATGAATTCTTTGAAGAAGTTATAGGGTTCTGAAATTCATTTTATTCGCACATTTCGATAAACACGTTCTATTCGACATTGTGTCATCGACATATTTCAAACAATTAACTGAAGAATATTGCAAATGATACGTATAAATCTACATTTACTACAAGTAGTAGAATAACTTGAGTGATAAAGGTAGAATTTAAAAAGAATTTAAATAAAAATATTGAAAGACACAATTGTGTAACAACAACCAATTTCATTATTTCTCACAAAATTTCATCAGATGCTATATTTTCATTTGCTATATAAATGTATGTGGAATTTTAGAATGAACCATAATCGTCTCCCAACAATGATATGCAAAACTTCCTATTTGCAAAACATATTTAATGCTGGAATTCGCACCTCAATGGGTGAATTTATTTTTGTTAATATATTTCAGAACTTACGACGCTGAATTATTATACTCTATAGTGAATTTGTATCGGCTATATAAATAATCCATGCATGGTTGAGTTGGTTCACATATTTGAAGAAATGGATTCACAATGGTCATTTGAAATTTTGGAAAAGTCAACTTCAGCACCCTGTATGATCTAAACCGATGAATTTAGAGCATTCGCGCAATGGAGACAATTGATCAGCATAACGAGTTCTACAATATATAAAAAAATTCGAGAAAATTTACCGAAAGCCAATTTCTCATTAAAACGGTGCGGGGTCCTTTACCGTGATTTATTACAAAATGCAATAAATCCTATTATTATAAGGGTAGCAAGGAAGATGAAAATATTATAGGACAGGAAGTGGTTTTCCAACAGGATGGGGCCCCTCCGCATTATTATGTACGGGTAAGAGAGTACTTAAATCAGACATTTCCAGGAAGATGGATCGGTCGTAGGGGGGCCTTTGAGTGGCCAGCTAGGTCTCCAGATCTAACGACACTCGACTTTTTCTTATGGGGACATCTTAATACCAAAGTTTATGCAACTAAGACCAACGATTTAGAAGATCTACCGGAAAGAATTGTACAAGAATGCCGGCTTATAACACCAGACATGTTACGGCAGTTCGTGGAAAATTTGAATCACACCTTTATCATTGCATAGAAGTCGGTGGTGGTCATTTGGAACATCTGTGTAAATAATTACGTACGTTTTATATTACATTTCATTATTAGTATTTTGTTAGTCCAATAATTAGATTAGAAAAACCATTACATAATTAGATACTTATCTCAGAAACTATTTTACCGAATTTCACGAGTTAGATGTCATTTGAAAGAGAATTAAATGCCCTTTTAAAAGAGGTATCACTCGACCCCTTGTTCCATTTGAAATAGTGAGGGTTGGTCCCACCCTCCCTAGAGGGTTGAAGTTGCAGAGTTAAAAATGGTAACAAAAAACCTCCTCCTTGACAAATGTGATTACGTATACGAGAGATTTTTTTTTTTAAATGAACGTGGAGTCAGATATTTCGTCTGTTTCGTTTTAAATGTTGACCACTGTATATACAGGGTGTTTCTTAAGTACGTGTAGAAAATTCAAGAGCATGTTGCTGACGTCAAAATAAGAAGAAAAGTTCCTATAAACATATGTCCGCAAGTAATCCGTTTCTGAGATACAGAGTGTCAAAGTTGAATTGTTATTTAAATTTTTTGTGAATAATTTCAAAATAATTTTGATAATTGGGTAAAGTTTGGTATCTGGGAATATTCATTATTTGGTTTGTGTAAATAAATCTTGCGAGCAACTGTTTTCGAGTTATTGAGATTTGAAAGACAAGATTTTCAAATTTGAAATTAATTCAATAAGCAATTCGTTTTTTCACAATTAACATAAAATTTGATTTTGTCATAGAAAAATCATCCCAGATACCAAACTTTACTCGAATATCACAAATATTTTGGAATTTATTCATAAAAAATAAATATGCGAATTGAACTTTGACACTCTGTATCTTAGAAACGAATAACTTGCGGACATGTGTTTATGGGAACTTTTTTTCTTATTTCGAAGTCAGCAACATGCTCCTAAAGTTTCTACACGTACTTAAGAAACACCCTGTATATTATATAACTTATGATCAAACTATTGCACCTACGCTTTGTATTTAACAGTTTATCATCTCTTTGTATATGGAAAGAAACATATCTTTCTGTGAACCATATAACTTTCTGCGATATAGCGTGAAAAGATAGTTATGAATATAATATGTTTATGTTTGTTTATAAAAGTATAGGTATATTTACCAAATTATAATTATTGAGGAAACGAAACCAAAATTGATTGTGGATTTTTTTTTATTTCCTTTGGTCATGGTCATAATTATATTAAGAATGGAATTTTCCTTTCTCTCTCTCTCAAAAAGAATCAGGCATCAAATAATGTGTAATCGCATTACAAAGAAATGTAATAAAATAATGAAGCAAATATTTTTCAATATCAAGTAATTCAAATTCTAGTTTATCTCAAGTGAGACACGTTTGACTTATTTATTTGCATTAATTTAAGTAATTTTCATGAATACTTTCAAATAAACCTATTATTTGGGTGAAATGAACCGATTAATTTCATCCAATATGATAATGTTGGAGTTAATTGAATATTACTCAAACCAAGTATTTATTTTTCAAATAAATCGAAATACTAAATTCAAACATTCCTTTTTCTCTGTGTACCTATTGGTTTTCTTCAGTATAGAAATACGCCACATGCCAGAGGTATTTCTCCAGCACATTTACTCATATATAGGACCGTAGAACTGAAATGAAATCACATTATAATAAACGTCCAAAATTAGTTTTACCTTTGAAAGCAGGGGATGATGTACTGTATAAACAAAATCCAACCTCTCTTGGTCCCCAGCATCAATTATTGAAATAGGTGATGAACCACGATCTCATATTGTCACAACACCAGAAGGTGTTGATTATCGGCTTCACAGACAACATTATATCATTACAACAGATATATTATTGAAATTATTCCTTTCATTTGAGACAAATGCAGTTCAACAAGTTTCATGTTTCGTGATGCGTAGGTATGATAGAAGCTATGTTAATTTTTCATAAATGAATATAATCACAAAATCAGTTCTGTAGAAAAAGTGTTCTATTCCATAAATTAGCCGTGTATCAAAATGATTCCCAACCAGCTGAATCTTCCATTGCGTTTTCAAGCGCCGCCATTTCAACCCATTCCATCCGTTCGTCTTAATTTCACTCAATTAATTTTTACATTGCTTCAAAAAATTAGGGGTCGATTAGAGCTCTCCTTGATGGATACCTTAATTTAAAGCAGCTCATAAAGCCTGCCCTTCATTCGTGGGAAAGAATGACAATTTAATTTCGCACTTGAACTTTTTAAATCTCCGGTAGGAAATCTGTATAACGAGATTTTGCATACAAGAAGGAGAAATCAAGTTGAAATTTCAAAATTGGGACCCTAACGTTAATGGAAATAAGGTCGAGTAACGGACGGGCATTTGAAGACGAAATTCAAGACGAATGCTCATACGAGGATTGTTCAATATATTTATTTAAATAGGTTTCAGATTTCTGCAATGTCCTTTGGGTATTCGCGAAAATAATATTGGTAGTTTTACTTGTAGAAGAATCTTAAGTGGATAATTATATGCATTAAGAGGATTAAGTTTCTTTCATAATTTCAAAATAGAAAATGAAGCCCAGACAGTTTGGCCAAATACAAACACAGTAAAACTTTCACTTTGATGATTTTCACAGATTATTGATCAATCTACTCTCGATTAAGTGTTTTGTATGCACCACTGTCGGGTGATATTTGATAGAGTTCAGTTTTTTGCAATCTGAACAAATTGAAACTCAATGTTTAGAAATGCGCTTGTATATCATTCTGAAATATACGGCAGAAGAAGAATACAAATAATTAACCTAGAGTTTTTCGCAATTTCTCGTATGACGTTGTGGCGTTTCTAATAATACTGCTAACAGTAGCAGTAGATTTATGAAAACCCCCAAAATCTCCTTCAACTACCAAGAATTAACCTGTTGCATGAAAGCTGAGCGTAGTTAACCCTTTCATTCACGAATTTTTGTCCAAGTAAATGAACGAGCATCCTGAATCAATTCCGTACTAATGAAGTTTACCCGCAGAAGCCTCTATATTAGTGCCCTAACCCAAGTAACTTCCGTTTTCACTGATATTCTATAAGATAAATTGTTTTTTTTTATTGAAAACATGTTCTGATTACTTAAGGTCCTTATTATAGCCATGTCAATCAATGGTTCTGTCAAAATAACAAAAAATAAATTTTTAAATGATGTAAAGTGAGGTAATGTCTACCACATAAGCAATGCCACTAGCTCATAGTGTACCTAAATTTAGCACACCGAAATTCATGTTCAAAACTACGAAATAGTGAGAAAATGTTTATATATTTCGAATCGAGTAAGTAAAACACTCTAATGTGAACACACAGTATTTTTTTTCAATGAATGAATTCCACACTGAGAAGTTACAAAATTACATACACCAAACTGGTGACCCAGATGATAGGATTCGTCAATTCTCGTCAGCTGAAATTTTCCTAAATACTTCCTCAATTCCTCAACTATCCGATAAAAAATTACAGTCGGCAACTAAAATAACATCTCATAAAACCATTCCAACATTAATCCGATTAAACAGTTACCTGTATAAAAAAAAGAAAAAACAAAATTGTGTACTAAATTCAGGACATCATGACCGAAAGGGTTAACAGCGATAGATGATGATTTATAAAATAAAAATACCTATCATACTACAGTAATCAAAATAGGCACTAGAAATGCTGACCTATTAGTTGATGGTATTTTTTAATTTGAAGCGTACAAACTTTCTTGATAATCGAATTTGTTCTCCAGATTCAGTCTCTTTCCACAAGGTGAAATGATCCGACCGATATAATATATCGGTCGGCTCGGCGACAATTAGCTGATATTATCAGCTAATTGTCGCCGAGCCCCTTCAACAATATTCACAGCATCTTCTTAATCGTTAAAAAACATAAAAATTAAGATTACTTATATACTAAATTATTGACAGAACAACTGTCGAAGAAAACAATTTTCTACAAAGTTAACTTTAACGGATACCCCTTCTTCCCAATAAAGTTAACTCCTACATTTTGAAGTTAACTATAAGATGTGACGTCATTCCACAAGTTAACTTCTAGCTTTCTGTCAAAATACTTTTACAATACCCGCCCTAAATGATAAAGTAATAAGGAGACATGCCAGGGCGTAGAGCAGTGGAAACAGAGTTCGATCCGGGAATTGAAGATCCTGGGTTTGAGCCCCAGTAAAAGCTGAAATTTTCTTTAATTCAATTTTACACATCAATTTATCAAAATCTTGTGGCTCGACTAGGGTGAATCTTGCACTGTTGCGATCAGATTAACAGTGCTGCTCCTAAGGTGGTGTATGTAGTTAGTAACAAGGCCTACCCAGAACACATAGTGGCTAATGACCACAGCTGTCGATGCCACTATGAACAAAAAATTAAAAAATTACAAAATTTAATAAAAAAAGGTATCTTAGGGTATATGTCGATTCAAAAATGTTTTAATCCACATTTCAACTTTGTAATCAATTTCTGCTGTAGAACCTTAGGTATTTGTGCAGAATGTGTCAGGACATTCTCAATATAATGGCAATCAAATCAGCTAGCTTACTATTTATTCTTTTGTTCACAGCAATTTCAACCCTTATTATAACATTCATACAGTTCGAGTAGAAAGCCTTCAAGATATATTTGTGAGGGTTTTCCACTTCAAATTGAAGAAAGTTTTAGTGAAATTCGTATCCACTATAAATTCTGGAACAATGAAGGATAATCAGCAATGTACATTCGTACAAATGTACTTGTAGAAAAGAGTTTTTAACATTATATCTTCAACTCTTAACAATTTCCAAATAAATGAATAAAAAATATTGAATAACTGTTATGATTTTCCCAAAACAGTGCTGATGATTTCTTATCATGAATCCCAAAGTAATATCAGGAACAGAGAATTATTGGCTTATCCCAATTACAAAACGAATTGAGGAAAAAAATTCACCAGTTACCAGAAGTATTTAGCGATACTAGAAGAAAGGCCATTAAACAATTGAACAAATATTGATTCAACCCTTTAGCAATCACTTTAGCAATATGGTCGAAATATCCGCCTAACGTTGCTCAAATTCGACTATGTCGCCGTATTTCATTCCGATTTCATACGCTGAATGATCTCTGGTAGTTGATGATAACAATTTCCGAGTTTTGCTGACAACATGCAACCGAAATTGTCTTACTGGTATAGGATAAGCTACCACTGCGCCATTTCCATCGTGACCATCGGGCATTGTCTTTGTCACTTCATCATTGCTCGTTACATCATTATTGCTTGTGATTTTTTTTTTAATATAACAGACTTCATGTACTATGTCTATGATCATTTGCATTCACTTCATTTTCTTTCACTTTATTTCTCAAATGGGACCTTGTTTCCGGCGATGGCCCGAAGTTGCAATGATTTTTTTTTGTAAGCGGTCTAAGTGGGAACTGCTTTGTCTGTTCTGCTGGAAATCCGCACTAAGGAAGAAGTGAACATTATATATTTATCAAATTTATTAATTTGGAAGTCGTACGTTTGTGTTAATATCTGGGAAAATATGTGTTATTGCATGGAACTCGTAGTACATAATACCTGCAGTTGCACTATTGTTTTCGTGTAAACTCTAATAGATCTGTATTTATCGATAACAATAATAGCACTGTAGTGTTCTTTCTGTGCTCAATTTCTCCACCAAAACAAAAAAAAAAAGACAAATTAGAACGGAATTTCGATTATTGTAGTATAAATGACGCCACCTTCAATCTATCTAGATCGCACTGTATATCTGATACTAAAATATGAAAATTGTTGTACATGTATTGATGCATTTTATTCATGGTGGTATAAACAGGTATACCAGAGAACTGTTCAGATATATTTCTTTCTAAACGATCACTGGTAAAACCGAAGCAAATTTCACATTGATTTTATTGCAAAGGCAAAATATATCATGCTAGAGTCGAGTTATATAAAAAAAATCGAAATTTCCACCAGCTACCAACAATAATTTTTTGTTAAAGGGTTAAAATTCAACCCTCCTCAACATCAATACAAGAAATTATATCGACAAACATATAACAAGAAACAACTACTGCCCCCAACGACCAATGGACCATATTTGTTAGATCCTTACAAAGATTATACAAAAACAAATCCGAAAGTTCTTTTCACTGTTTCGTGAATTTTAGCAATCATCAATTCAAGTTAAGTCACTGCAAGCAGTAACTTCTCGCTAGAAATTTGAAGATCCCTGCAATAGATATACCATTCTGAACTGTAATGATTTTTTGTGGAATATTGCCCAAGAATCTAACAGATACAACTGAATGGTCGAAGGGGCAGTAGTTATTTTCTTTTGGATGTGTACCGATAAAATTCGTAATGTGTGGCAAGCAAAAATTGTATTCAATTAAAATGGAAACCACCTGTACACCTGTATCAGGGTTATTACCCTTTATCAGTACAGGATGTCGATTATCATGCAAATTCATTAAAACCCGAGATAAAAATTGTAAACATAATGCCACTTCCAGGAACTTGATGAAGGCATGCCGAACATTGCCAAACTTTCAAATGATATGAGAGAACGAAAAAGTAACGCGCCCATTATTCGAATGTGTTCCTCTGAAGTAGTTTTTAATGGTTTAAATGTGGGTGGTCCAACATCCACCTTTCACGGATACTACATGGATATGGATTTTATTGCCTTGAATTGAAAATAATGTTCAATAGATAATGATAACAATTTTCAAAATATTGAATAGTGACCTATCGCAAGAACAATATTTCCATTTTTTAAAGAGTTGTGTTTTTCTGCGGTTTTCCTTGATATGGTAAATAAGCTGTCAGTCTGACAGGGTGGATCGCGACTAGCCCCAGTGGAGACGGGAGTGGGTCAGACAAACAAATTGTAATGAGATTTCAAGAGTGCGAGCGCCAGCTATTTGACTGCCAAGCTCACTCTATTAGATTCTATACTGATTCCCATAAATAACACGAACAGTATTAGTTAGGTACTTACCAAGCTCTGAATGATAAACGATAAACCGCTCGATGATAACAGTTGTCTAATTTTTATAATGGTACTGAATCGCTGTTTAAATAAGTAAATCTTCGTACGTACTCACCAATTAATCTATCAATTTAATTTCTGAAATATTGATGACGTTTCAGTTTGTTTACGTACATTTCTATGACCAAGTACATTCAAACACAAAACTTCTTTAAAGGCAAAAAACATATCGTACATTTGGACTTGTCGCCTCCTTTCTGTTTTTCTTCTTGTTATTAAAGTAACCATTGAAGATACGACAAGAACACTTCAAGTCTTTTTCATTACAATTTTTTTTTTAAATGAGGGAATTATTAAAATAATCGGTTCGCTTGAAACCTGAATTTTTTCTTTAATTAACGGAGAATAAGAATGGCTTGGATTATCGTATTTTCAATAGTTAATAGGTACGACATTTGAAAGTGAAATTTTAAAAAATTGTTTCGAGGGAATAATATGAATAGTAGTAAATAATGTCGGTTAAAACCTCATTCAATGAAGAATAAAAAAGAAGTGTTTTTGTAGTATCTTCAATAGTTCATTAGTTATTTTAATAATAATGAAGAAAAACAGAAAGGAAGCGACTAGTCCAAATGTACAATATTTTTTAAAATGACTAAAAATATAGAAAATTGAATTCTTAATAAAAAATACATTTGGTTGTTTTCAGTAATTTCTAAATATTTAGAAAAACAGCTCAAATATATATTTGTTTGTAACAAATTGTTTGTTCAATAAACAAATGAAAAGTAAATAAGAATTTCTTGTTTCATAATATGAAAGAACGTGATGATTAATGATTTAAAGAAAGTTGGTCTTATCATATTAACATATCGCAAAAAAATTGTTAATTAGCATGTGAATTTTTTTTAAATTTTTTTTTTTAGGAAACGATTCATTTTTTAAATATTATTATTTTCATCATGGATTAGATTCCCAAATTTTCTTTTTGTTTTTAAATCATTTAACAACGCGTTTGTTTATAACAATTACTTGAACAATGGAAGTTAATCATTATTTAAAATCATTGTTATGTAGATTTTAGCAATGAACAAAAAAATAATACGAATTATCAAAAAAAATCTGATTGCTCAATTTACGTTTTTCAATGCCTTAGATTATTAATAAAAAATAGAAAAATCAAAATTTCCTAATTTTTCCAACAAGGACAACAAAACGGCTGATTAACAAAAACATAGTAAATTAAAAATTGGGTTGAAAATGTTTTGTTGAAGGTTGTTGATTATTTATGTGTTCAGATAGTACCATTTGGTCGACGCTCGTGCAAGCTCCAGTACCCGTTTCTATCCCAATTTTCACCTCTAAATTAAAATAATAAAAATTGTTGGTACAGTTCCGGGATGTAGGACTTTTTTCAGTAAATTTGTTGCTCTTTGACTATTTTTTCAAATTTTGGATTCCTCAAACAGTTTTTGAAATATTTGCAAAAATCCAAACCATAATTTTCGGTGACAAAGTGGCACTTGTGAACCAGACTCTATGACGCTAAATGCAATATGGATATATGATGGTAGTATAAAATGTCCATGGATAATTTGATTACAGTTTAGTAGGTGGGTGAAATTTTGTTTTGAATTGAGAAATAGTTGGAATAGATTGCAACTCAAGACACTCTTGACGTAGCAATATTTTATTAGCAGGACTTGGTCTTATTTAAATTAGGCATTGCAAGTGTTTGTAAATTATCAAATACCATTTGCATAAGGCACATAATGACCAAAAAGCATAGGAATGATTAAAATTTGGGAAATACCTTGAATAGTCAAACAATGAAACAAAAATAAGGATTTACATGACGGATTTAATAACCATATCAGACATTTTCAATAGAATTATGTTTTATTCGTTCTGTAGACAATGAGTCAGAAGATTTATTTTACATTTTCATGAAAAATGTCTTTTATAAAACTCATCATCATCATAAAATGTACTGGGTTCTTTCAAAGGTGTAACATATTTTTTTAACAGGATCTACACCCTTTTAAAAATGTCAGAAGAAGGCAACATTTTGCGAAAACGGTAATCATTGCCGATTCCCTCAAATCATTATTAGCTCTATCCGATATCTATCCCACGAACCCAATCCGTCTTTTGATTAAAAATTAACTTAATCGTTTATAACCTATTGACCGGATCGTAAAATTCATCTGGGTACCATCCCATGTAGGAATACAAGGAAACAAAATTGTTGATCAACTAGCCAGAAATTCAATAAATAGAGAAGTGCTCCACCCCAATTCAACAATAGTAAAGTCGGACTTCAAGCAAATGATAAAAAAAAAATCTCTGGGTCTAAGCTTGCTGAAGTGGAAAAATCTGTACTACCCTGGAAAAAACACTTGCAAATCAGAAAACAACATATCATCATCACCAAACATCGACTGGGGCATAGCCGTCTCACACATAGCTACCTACTGAACCGAGCAGATAAACCATTCTGTGAAACATGCCAATGTAACCTTACAACCAAGCATATTCTACTTGAGTGCCCAGCACACAACAACAAACGCCAAACATATGGAATGCCGTCAACTCTGCACGATTTGCTAATCAATGAAATGTAATCTATGTAATCTTTTTGTGAAACATTGAATGCTGTATCTAATAACCTTAAAGGTTCAAGAGACAATAAACACAAAAAAAAGATCCGTCATATTATCAAAATTAATCAAAAATTTTATCCTTTGAGAGTTATCAACAGTTTTTAAATTTTTCAAAACTTTCCACAAATTTCAATAAACGATATATCAGTTTTTCACTACTTCACTCGAAGTGATATTCAGTTATTTCTTGATGAGGGGGCATCAGGATGTGAATCTCACTGAAATTAACGATTTCACCCTAATTAATTCACATGAATGTAGCTAACTAACGGAGATATTTTTAATGGAGAATTAATTTTTGACTATGTCAACTAAAGAATTCTACGTTATTTCACGCCTTTCAGAGCATCTTCGAGGAAAGGGTTTGATCTGATGGAGTTTCACATTCTGTACAAAAAATACCTCACCTTTGAAATCACCCGGTGTAGTACAGCTAACATTGATTCATGTTGAAGAGGGAAATATTCTCAATTGAAAGATATTAAGTTACTTTTTGTAATATCTAACAGGAAACAACTACTTCCCCGGCTGAAGCTACACTAGACATTGAGAATGTTTCCTTTTTCAACATGAATCTCTTTCAAGACAGGTTTTCTTGAACGATAGAAAATAGCGACTAAAGTTTGACTTTCAGTCGCAGATGATTCCACATCTGATTTTATGAACATCGTATTCATATTTTCAAAAAAATCAACATTGTTTTATATATTTTGCATTACAATCTTGGAAAAAATATTCGGAAATTTTTTTTGACTTTCAATTCAACGGCAAATAAATCTGCAAACAAATTTCAACTAATTGCCAAGACGAATTGCAACACAAATTACTGGATCTTCCTCGTACACGCCACAATTGAAGATTCACCCTTTACCAGCTCGGAACATAAAGCCACCCTCAAAAGTAATAAGATCATCATAGATCAGCCGGCGTTCCTCTTCTCCTCTCCCTCTTCCCAACCGTCTTCCTCAGCATGTCGGACTTTGGTAACGATAATTAAAGTTAATTAAAAGAAGTCGAGGAAGTAGAGCACCATCGCCGCCCGAGAGTGGTACCGGGATGCATGGCTAATCTTTGGACAAATTAATTGCCTTTGGTATAAGTAATGCACTTTCTCGGAACTTCAGATCAACTCTGACAGTGGCGTCAACGCAGTCAACTTCAAAAAAGACATGGAAATAGCGATAAAACTAAATATGCGGGTTATTTTTATTCTCTTACAGTATGTAAAGGACGGTAGTGAGACATTATAGATGGTGACACAAAATATTAGGTCATTTGTACTAGTATGGCAGTTCTTCAGGGGTCTAATTACGGAATCACAAAAAAGAAAATGATAGTGATAGCGCTGGTAGCGGTGGACCAATCGCGTGGGCGTTAATCGAACGTGTCCGATAAATAACGAGTGTCGAAGGATGTGTTCCACATAAATGCTTGTATTTTTTGATAGTCGATAAAAAAGAAGTAGGCGGTAGCGTAATGCCATACTTCTCCGGTGTGATAGCCCGACAAACCGACAAGAATACATTGATTTAAAAAAAAAATTTAACCATTTGTACCAATCACAATAGTAACGATGTTACGGATCGCCATCCTGGTCCCAGTACGCTCCACCACCGCCCGCAGTACCTAGCTTTCGCCCTATCCGCGAAGCGGCTACGGGCGAAGTGGAGATTTAGATACGCCAAATCAACGCGCTTCGTCCTGTGCAGTCCGAAGACGACACAGGTCGAGCTAATATTTGCATATTACCAATTGTGAGGCCATATGCTGAAACATACTACTGGCTCTGCAGAGTCAGTGCCCGAGCAAATTAGTTACCCATGTTAGTCAGATTCCTCCGACAACATTGATGGGTCGCCGTCTGCAGTTGTTTTCACCCATGCTGCACACCCATGTCAGACTGGATTCCTCCAACCTACGTTAGATGGGTGACCATTCGTGACTTTCCAGCCGCTACCATGTTGACTGGACAAGGACCCACGGCTTTCAACCAACGGTGTTTGGAATTGCCGCACTTCACGCCCGACGTCGAGTGCACACTGTGGACCCAAGCCCCGACACCGCCCGCTATGCTTGCCTTTTCGGCTTATTCACGGACCGCTGCGGACGCAGTGGAGATTTGGTTACGCCAAATCGACGCGCTTCGTCCTGTGCAATCCGAAGACGACACAGGTTGAGCTACCATTTGTATATTACCAATGGTGAGGCCGTATGCTGAAGCATACTACTGGCTATGCAGTGTCAGTAGGGGGGCAAAGCCTCCCACCCCAACCCTAAGGGTGAGGACCTTGGCCACCTCTACCGAAGTACGGTATTCTTTTTCTTATCTAACGAAACCCCCCCCCCTAGAGGCCAACACCTTATTGAAGGGCGTCAAGTTGCCTTGACGGGGCTCTTCCCCCTAGGTACCCATGTTAGTCAGATTCCTCCGACAACGTTGATGGGTCTCCGTCTGCAGTCGTTTTCACCCATACTGCATATCCATGTCAGACTGAATCCCTCCAGCCTATGTTAGATGGGTGACCATTCGTGACTTTCCAGCAGCTACCATATTGACTGGACGAGGACCCACGGCTTTCGACCAACTGTGTTTGGAATCACCGCGGGCACTCCTTGCCCGATGCCGAGGGCATATGGTGGACCCCTGGCCCAATCATTTGTACCATCATCAATGTGGGGGGTGATGGTGTTTCGGTCCACCAACCGCATGCTCCACCTCGCCTATAATTCAAGGGGTCGAGAGTGTCTGTCTTTCGAACTAACAACCAACCACCAGAGAAGGCTCAGTGCGGATTTAGTTACGCCAAATCAACGCGATCTCTCGATGCCGACGCTATGGAACAGCAGACTTGAGCTACCAGTTCGCTTTCACCACTGGTGGGGCCGTTTACTTTAGCATACTACTGGCTCTGCAGTGTCAGTACCCGAGCAATTATTGGACGTTGCTCACCCGCAGATATCGTCAGGGTAGCGATCTCAACCCTAAGACCGGTACCCCGGCCAACTCTACCGTTGTTTTCACTATCTAGCCAAACCCTGCCCCCTAGAAGCCAACGCCTTATGGAAGGGGCACCAAGTTTCCTTGATGGGGCTTTCCCGACCCCCTAGGTACTCATGTTAGTCAGATTCTTCCGACAACGTGTAATGAGTAAACGTCCGCAGTCGTTTTCACACATACTGCGTACCCATGTCAGGGTCGAATCCTCCGGCCTTTGTTTGATGGGGTAACCGTTCGAGGCAAGCCTCTACCATGTTAACGGACGGGGACACAAGGCTTTCAACCAGACATTAGTCTGGAATCACCTCGAGCGACTCCCGCCCGGCAGCCGGAGGCACATGGTGGACCCCCGGCCCAACCATTTGTACCAGGCTAATTTTTGCGCAGCTAATCATCGTCGAGTAGCCATTCACGGAAATCACCTTGCCAAACGTTTCTGACGGTTCCAATGGTCGCTACTTGACGATGATTAGCTGCGCAAAAATTAGCCTGGTATGCCGCGGGCGGTGGTGGGGCGTGGTGGGCTTCGTTCGGCGATCCGCAATATCGTCATCATCTCTGGTTTTATTAATGCATTTGTGTCGGCATGGCGGGCTGTAAGTCACACCGGAGAAGTATGGCATTACGCTACCGCCTACTTTTTTTTATCGACTATCGGAAAATACAAGCATTTTTGTGGAACAAATCGTTCGACACTCGTTATTTATCCGACACGTTCGATTAACGCCCACGCGATTGGGCCGCCGGTTCCAGCGCTATGACCATCATTTTCTTTTTTGTCATTCCGTAATTAGACTTCTGAAGAACCGCCATACTGGTACAAATGACCTAATATTTTGTGTCACCATCTCCCGGTCTATTAGTTATTCAAGTGACAAGCGGGATATATACATTATTAGCGCACATATGTGAGAATTGCACGACGAGGCCGTAGGAAGAAGCACGCATTGCTTACATAATTGTCAAGTTTTAAATACTATCTATAAAAATATATTACCAATGTCCCGCCGTACGCATGACAATTTTTAGTCTAGTTCACAAGTGCCATTTTGGTCTCATTCAATTCGAAGGAAATTTAGAAAAAAATGTTGAAATGGAAAATTGGGGTAGGCAAAAATTTCGAAAAGTATAAACAATGGAGTAACAAAATAATTGTTTGATTTTTTAAAAAATATTTCAAAAACCATTTGAAAAATTTGAAAAACAACCTTAAAGGCCAGGAAATTTATTTAAAAAGTCCCACCTCCTCGAACTGTACCTACCTACCGACAATATTTATAATTTTAATTTAGGGGTGAAAATTGGAATAAAAATGGGAGTGACCCTTGCACACACGGTGACTGAATGAAAAGCGTGATCAATAAAAAATATTTTAAACGATTACATATGAATATTGAGAAATAAAAAATGTTTGGTAATATCTGAACACATAAATAAACAATAATCCGCCGAAAAAAATTGTCAACCCAATTTTTCATTCATCTTTGCCCAAGTTAATCAGTTAATTTTCACCTGTTAAAAGTTTACATAAAAAACCTAATTATTTCTAAACTGAAAGCCTAGTTTTTTTCGTTTTGGAGCTATTCTTGAAACGATTCATAAAAGATCCCTATTGGAAAATTCAGAATTTCTATTTTCAGTTTTATCTCGATCATTTTGTCTTTTCATTGTTAAAAGTTACATTAAAACAATTTTTAAAAAAATGTTACTTCCATTGTTTAATAATTGTTATAAACAAATGCATTGTTAGTTGATTTTTTTTTAAGTTTCTTTGAGAATCTAATCCTTGATCAAAATAAGGATTGAAAAAATGTTCGTTAAAAAAAGTGTATTGCTAAAATACTCACTTGTACATTCTTTTGGTTGGTACACATTAATATTGAGGCACCATTTTTTTGAAGCATCATTTATAACGTTCTCTCATATTATGAAAAAACAATTTTTATTTACTTTTTATTTTTGTTTATCAAACACACAATTTTTTTAAAGAATTTTTTTTTAAATACTAAAAAATACTAAAAACGGTAATGTGTTTTCTATTTCTATATAATTTTAAAAAATTATTTGCCATAGGTATACAACAGTAGATCCTACAATTAACTTTTCAGGAACAACATGGCATCGAGAAGGAAGGTTTCACATTTTAGAAATCATAATCAAAAAAAATTATAATTTATTTAAACGTATTATAAACATCGAGAACTCTTGCAAAATCTAAATCACCTAGAAAAGACTACTTCCTGATTCATCGGCTAGTCTGGAAGTTGCTAGACTCCCATTTCGAGATTCCTCATGGTAACGTAAAAGGCTGTACTGTTTACTTCAACAGAATTCTAGGTGTTTTCGGCTGCTACAAGTGATTGTCATGGAAGCCATTAGCAATTTGTTGGGACGTTTGAACAAAATCGGTAACTTGTAGGGTTTATGGCCGCTATGGAAACCTGACGCACTATTGCAGGACCCTGTATGTCAAAGAGTTTAATATTTTTGCCGATCACTGTATTTGCATTATAAAAAAGACTTATAAGTAATAGGAAATAACCGAAATATATTTTCTAGTTCGTTCCATTGACATATCAAGCAAAAAATACATTTCAGATAAACTTTTTTAATGTGTACATTGCACTTTACATTTACATAACTCGCTAGTTTATTTTTTGTTGGCGCGCTATTTCTTTTCACTTCGCTAATGGTTGTCCCGATATCTTCATTCTCTTTGAAACTGAATATACGATTCCGCACCGCAGAGGAGTTTCAATCTCCAAGTCCTTTTACCTATAGTATATCGCCACCATTTTCTACAAGCATAGTAGCCGCCGAGGATCTGCAAAACGTGTGCCCTGTGTTGTAGAGCTGACGATTTTCGAATTTGAAAAATGCTGCAATTTTTTTGGAACAGCTCCAATAGTATGAATGCCCACAACTTGTTTAACACATATACCATTCCTATAACCAATGAAGGATCGCCGATTTTCCAAATTTGAGGGCCGCAAATCTACGTATTTTTGTTATAAACCATAGGCATCAAAAGAAAGTCCTTCATTGTGAATGACAAATACCCTGTTCTTTTTGTTTTTATATAGTATACCCCAATGTAACCAAAACTCTGACACCGGTGCTTTCAAAATCATCCACAGTCAGCTTAACAAGTTCGTCACGTCTACAGGCGCCAAAATAAGCACACTTTTCAAGCAACAATGTATGATCTGCCTCCAACATAAACTCAGTTACTTCTTCTTCAGACAAAATTTTTGCTTTCTTTGGTGTGTATCCATCAGACTTTCGATTCAAGAACAAAAATAATTTTCCAAATCTAAAAATACCATTTCTGTCGGTAAGATTTGAAATAACTAACCTTGAAATGTCAATGTTGTCATAAACTTTCAAAGCAAGTTTCATCATTGAAATCTTGGTTCACAGCGAGTTCGTAGAATAAACCTCTGATTTTCCTTTCATATAGGCTGATAATACATCTTCATTAACCACCTTTACATTCTTGCTTCTACGCCACACATTTTCGGCAGTAAATCAACATTCGCTGCACATGATTCTCCCAATATTTCTAAAAAAAATTGATTTTGTTCCCCAATTTCTTCAATTTCATCCATGATCGTTGTTTTGATATTGTTAAGCTGTTCCATGACAACAAGATGTTGTGATGTCTCTGTAGAATTACGAGGTACGTGGTTTGTTCTTTCCTCGGAATCAAAATGTAATCTTTCAGCGGGATTACGAACGATACACGGCCGATACGTAAATAACGGATTCGGTTGTTATAATCCTCGGCTGCGCCTCGGATTGCAATATTCAACCTCATCCGTTATTTGCTACATATCGGCCTTGTAACGTTAATAACTATATCTTACCATATGTGATGGGCGGTAGTGAAACACCAGTTATTTACATGACAAGCGGGATATACACATCATTAGCGCATGCATGTGAAAATTGCATGTGTATTCACATTATGTGAGTTAATGATATAGTATCGCATGCATTGCGTACAAAATTGTATCCATACCTTTCAAGGTTTTTATGTTCCACTTGTATATTATTTGCTTATTTTAGCTTGGGTACGGTTGCTATAATTACACTCATAACGCCCTAGAATGTTATAATAGGGCGTTATGGCCATAACGACAGCTCAGAGTACTAGGAGAAATAAAGCAAAGCTAGAACGAAATTATTCCTTTGGAAAAAATTTCAAGGAAAAAACAACAACAAACTGAGTCAAATTTTCGAATTTTCCAGAAGAATTATGTTACCCGAAATCTTCGAATTTTTTCGAAACTACAGAAGAAGAAACTTGACCTCCAGTACTTGGAAGTTCTTTCATAAAATGAGCTCTAGGAAATTCTTGTGAATCTGTAAACGAATTTACTATCATTGTTGACACTTTTGTTTTTAAATAAAATGCTCTGTTCTATGTAACCTTCCAGCACAGATGCACTCTTCCATTTTCCGTGCATTTTCAAAGTTTCATACGATACAATAAAAAGAGTTGCCGAAGTTCTTCTGAAACAATGTCCAGTATATTCATTTGCATTATCCAATTTTAAGTATTTTGCATTCATTAAATGCACACTTCCTAGGGTATTTTTGACAAGGTTGGACGGCTCACCGACCGTTTGGTATCCGTAAGGAAAAATCTAAGATCATTTGATCCATATCCTTAAGGAACAGCCACAAAGCCCCTACTTTCTCCTCCTCCACAATACTGAATATTTTTGATGTTGCGGATTTATTTTCCGATATTTCAACAAGCAAACAGCTATCCTTATCTTCTATGTCGTTTATATAGTAATTTTCACAAGTTCATCTCTTCTTAATCCCGCAAAAATTCCCATTATTAAAAGTACTTTTTGTAATAAATGAATTTCGTACAAAGCCTCACTGATAAATTCAATAAATGTGAGAACCTGATCTGCTGTCAAAACCTTGGATTTTTCGGAATATATCCTTTGGACTTTCGAAAATCCAAACGATTTTAAACTACTTGAATATATTTAAAAGATATTTTCTTGTGATGCGCCTTCGTCAACAACAATTTGAGAGTAAGTTTGAAAGAAATCGGTAACTTGTATGGTATGGGCGCCATAGGATTCTGGTGCACTCTTACAGGACCCTGTATAAGAAAGAGTTAAATATTTTTTCCGAACAATGTATCCACATTATAAATAGGACTTATAAATACTAGGAAATATCCGTAATATATTTTCTAGTTCGCTCCATTGTCAGATCAAGCAAAAAGGGCATTCCAGATGAACTTTTTTAATATGTAAATTGCACCTTACATTTACATAACTCAGTAGTATATTTTTTGTTGAAGCGCTCTTTCTTTTCACTCCACTAATCAATTAACATCCCCTCGTCATGATTAAGTTATTCTGAATCGTTTTCAATAAATTGGGGTGCAAAATGAAAAGGAATACATACGATTAAGTTGGACCCTATCCGTAAAGTGGCAGTATTTAGTTTCCTATAAATTTATGTTAGACCATAAACTACTACTAAATAGGATGAATGATTATACCGAATTTATTCTATCATATTTAATAAAATCTTTTGTTAACAACTTACCACATACGCACTTGAAATTTCATAGTTTACAAAATATGATACAAGTTCGTAAAGTAAGACTGTTTTGTATGAGCGTGAAGTTTGTTGAATGATACAAAGCCGAGTTTAACAAAATACGCAAGTTTTAAAAAAAGCTCTTTGCAGCTCTGAGACAGTTATTATATTGACAAATTGTAGCAGTTATTGAATGTTTTTACGGAGTTTTGAATTTTCGTCGTCAAGTTCTGACTTCCGAGTAAAATCCATAGAAATATATATTATATACTTACTCTAGAATGCTAGTCCCCATGTCAAAAGTGTTGTAAAAAGTTCAGGCTAGTCCGCAATGCGCATGCGCGTCATTGGTGATTTTTGTAACAGACCCGGTTTTAGTAAAATATTATGGTACTTGTGAAGATTAACAAACGTTAATTCTGAATCTCGGAGAATAAGGTTGGAAACCTAATTGTACTTATACCTGTTATTTGTATTTAGCCGATTTGAAAACATATTTTCACATATTTATGATCCCGAATATTCAGCAAACTCCATCAGAAAGTAGAGTACGGTTATTATTCAGGTTCCACGTCAGAATAACATAGATACAGAATATCACGTCATAATATCACATACATGAATAACACATACAAAAATAACATTAAAGAAATATATCATAGTAAAATAATAACATGAATCATAATAACATTTTCAGGATAATATTATTCTAAAATAACAAATCAAAATAATATAACCTATATTTGAAGATTTGAATTGATAGGCTGATCTAACCTAAACGAACTAACCTAGCTCGCAAGTTGGGAGCTGAGAAGTTGAAGACAAATTCATTTTGACGGTAGTATTTTATTAGTCTGATCTAACCTGAATGAACTAACCTACCTTGCAAGTTGGGAGCTGAGAAGTTGAAGAAAAATTCATTTGGATGGTGGTATTTTATTAGTCTGATCTAACCTGAACGAATCAACCTAGCTCGTAATCATTGGTATTTCTTTGCGATAATAATTCTGAAAGTGATATTTTCTCCTAATGTTACTCATTACTAGTGTTGTTTCATAATTGTTATTCCTTCCTGTGTTGATTTAGTAAAATAATATTTTGCTGTGTTATTTTCACAAATAATATTATTTGAAAATATTATTGTGACGTGCCACCATTATTTACCGCTCTGAAGCGACTGATTTTTGGTATCACATTCACTTTTCAGCTGTAGTTAACCAACAAAAACCTACGGAACCACCCCAAATCGTCTGTGCGAATTTCAAGGAAGCACTGAATTGGAAAATAAATTGAAAGTACAAAAAACTATGAAAATTCATTTCAGCTGAATAATTTCAACTCAAATTGGATTTACAAAATTGGATGCTTGGAAGCTCGAGGTTTTTTTTCTAGAACGATTCATGTCAAAATTCGCAACTGCATTTAATTTAAATCATTTGAAGACATTAACATGATCTTTCTACGAGTATTTCTTGTTGTATTAGTATTACCTTAGTGCAATTTCCACAATGGGGGTGGGGTGCATGAAAAAGTGAGGCAAGAAGCATTTTCCTTACCATCAATTAAAGAAAAGCACTTCCATATTGACATTAATTTTCTGAGGCGATTCTGTGTATGTTTAGTACTTTTTGTAGGAATCTAGAACTCAATATAAGCGGTGTGGTAGAAAGTTGTATCTCTCGCCATGCATGCTTCCGCAGACACAGTGTTGGTACTGCACTAGGTTTCAAATCATTCTATTGTCGTTTCCACACGAATCTTCATGAGGAAAATGTCTCACTCAAATGTTTTGCTGGGGTCTCTTCTTAAAAACAATTACCAAAAATCATGCCTTTTTTGTCAAGCTATAGGTACATAAAAAATTTCATTATCTACCAAAAATGATTTATTTCAGGTATTTTTCCTCTACACAACACTAAACAGTTCATTGTTTATTTTTAGGAAGAAACAGATTTATTAGAAATTGTCTTTAAAGGAACAAGATTAATGCAAATTCACGAAAGATGAAAGAATAACCAACGACAACAAACACCACACAAAACGACAAGAGAAAATCTGAAATTCTAAAAACCGTTTCTGTCTCTGACAAGAGTGACAGATCTTAGTGACAAGTCTTCCTGTTGATGAAAAAGCACTGTTGCACGGTCATTATAATTACAGTAGCATATGGTACATTATTGTTTTAAATAAATTTCTTTCGTTCCTAAAATTCGGAGTAATCTATCTCTAAAAATGTTCTATTCGGTTTTAAAAAGTCCTAAATGCTCTGTCAAATTTCTCTGTTTCAAATGACATGTGTTTTATTGCCTCATAACAAAAATCTCTAAATTGGAACACCAAATTACTTTCATACTTGGCAACGATCTACCCAAACTACACTGATGACGCACATGCGCACATCATGAACGGGTCAACTTTCGCCGTGAAAATTGGCGGGATTAGCATTCTAGAGTAAGTATATAATATATATTTCTTTGGTAAAATCTCATGCATGTATTTTTGAAAAGAGTTTGAACAGTTCATAACACATTACTTTACGCACAGTTGATTTTTTACGCAATTGTGCAGAAAAGTATCACTTTACGCACTTTTTACAGTGCGAAAAAACCTCAGTTTTTATTACTACTATAGTTCTTATAGTTTAACATAAAGATCTTTAACCAAAATCGTCGTTTTTTAAATTCCTCAGCTCCATCTTCTTTCTTTAATGGATAAACAAACACACATTCATTAACACATTGACTGCCGTTGAGTTTTATGTAACAGTTCTCAACTAGCCATAATGTGTTTTTAGCTAAAATGCCGCGTCATCCATATATGAATGACGGTTATGTTTCCAAAAGTGATTCGTCATTCATATATGTATGACGTACAGTGGAAGGTGAGTGGCTAAGGCATTTCTATATGAATGACGGGAATATAGTTTCAAATGGACGGTTGAGAGTGTGGCCCACAGGGAACATAAGTGTATACTTGGTTTGGCCTAACTGGCATAAGTACGGATATTACAGATAAATGAAAAATATGATTTCAAACCACTATGGAAACTAAAATGTTTATTCCATTTTATCATCAGTTAACTCTCACTAAATATTATTTGTGTGCAGCATTGAAACAACTGAGGTTTATTCGAACAAGTATTGCAGAAGGTATTTACCATTTTTCCGTGCTTTCTAGCTTCCTTGCGGACTTTTTTAGTTCGCAATTTGGCATAAAACACCTAAAAAAACGTTATATTCCAGCAATATCAGTCTCGCTATATAAATGACAAAAATCCTCAAAAAATACGCAAATACGCAAAAATCCTCAAAAAATTTGCATTCGGGCCTCGTATAATGACTTAAAAACAAAAGAAATTGTCATTCAAACATACCCAAAATGATGAATACACACTATTAATACTATGCAATGAGCACAACAATAATAATTAGACACTTTCAAGAAATGGCCCTCTGTGAGATACTACGCAATGCACTGTGGCTGTCAACAGTTACCGAAGTTCATACATATGTGACTGACGAATCAACTTCGGAATCATTCGTGTCATTCGTATTTGAGTGACGTGGCAAACAGTGTGTTGAAATGGATCCCGCACTATCCTTATGGAAAATGGCTTTTGGTTAAATTTCCTGAATTTTTGGTATGTTGTAGATTTTAACTTCATCGGCAAAAGTGTCCATCGGCACAAAAACATCGGCCTACTAGTTGTCGAGATACAGGTTGTCAAAGATGAAAAGTGAAGTGATCAGAATTTTTAACAATTCTGAGAATTAACAAAATGCCTATTTATTCTAGGAATACCAAGCCTCAAAAATGGTACAATGTCACCTTGATCGTTATGTGCTCTACAACAGGGTGAACAAAGATAAATCCAATTCGACTAAAGGACCCCGCACTTTCCTTATGGAAAATGGCTTTCGGTTAAATTCCCTGAATTTTTGGTATGATGAAAAGTGTCCATGGGCACAAAGAAATCGGCTGACTAGTTTTCGAGATACAGGGTGTCAAAGATGAAAAGTGAAGTTTTCTGCTCAGAATTTTTAACAACTCCGAGAATTGACAAAACGCCCATTTATTCATGGAATAACATGCCTGAATGATGGTACAATGTCATCTTGATCTCGTATCCATTATAATTTTACGTTTTGGGCTCTACAACAGGGTGAACAAAGAAAAATCCAATTCGATTAATTTTAAACCAACCAGGGTAAGTTCTTTCATGAGAATTAAAGATCCAATTGAGCATGGACGAACTTCCTCAATCTCGATCGAAGTTTACTGACATTTTTTTTTATATACAGGGTGGTTCGAAAATAGGGGTACGTCAACCCATAGTTTTTTTAATCGGAAAGGGGAGAGCATGTCACATATATATATATATATATCAAACATTCTTTAATGTTGAGAACGTCGCATACTCTTTTCATATATATAGAGTGAGTAAAAATATACAGTCCAAGTTTCTTGAAAAAATGCGGTTTTTTTCAATGAATACCCTGTATTTCGAAAAAGAATCTGTTAATTTTCTTGAATTTTTGATATAATGTACGTTTTGAGAAGTCCGAGACATTGTCATCAATATTAGCATAGGTCTCTGGACTCGTTTGTCGGCTATATACTTTTGAATGTACGGATTTTATTGATATCCGATATACTCCATTGGAGTCCAAAATGGGCTATTTTCCAACAATTCATGTTGAAAAATATTCGGGCTAGATTAGTGCGGTACCTAGTCCAAAAATGCAATACCTTATATACAGGGTGAATTAAATGTTTTTCATTTGAAAGCCCTGTTTCCGAAGAAACTAGAGAAAATTGAAATGTATCAGAAGCAATAACTCTCTCAAGGTTGGAACTAATTCTACAGTATTTGAAAGCATTTCAATTCAGATGGAGAAATATTTTATATGATTTCTGTTAAATGTGCGGTTTCTACAAAATTGGGATATTTAGTACTCAATGAACAAATGAATGGTGAAGGTATTATACCTCCCAAAATTCTATTCTATTCTAAGTCCGCGAAAAGAAATATGTACGTTTTGTGGTAGTTTCTTCATTGAACCAAGTTTGAAATGTATTTGAATAATTTTTCACAAAAAATATGAATAAATATAAATGAAGAAACTTTATTAATATAAGATTTTATTGAGTTGCACTAAAAAGGAAAAAATAATTTCTTTAGGGGTGTAAACTTATTCTATAACAGATTCAAAGACCCCGCGATATAAGAGGGTGGTTGGAACTAAGGCAACAGACATTGATGAATCTTATATAATTTTTTGGATTATCATATCATACGATATGAATCAACTCGTTTCCACACCATCCAAGAGGTAGAGTTGCAGGTGCGTATTTTTTAGTGGTATCCCCTGTAGGCCTATTTCACTATGTATGGGGAAAATACGCCAAACACGATTCTCTAATATTCCAAATGTATTCTATGATGATTAAGTGTTATTGAGAGGAATATAATTGAATCGACTTTTTTTCTGCTGTCCATTTTCTTGGTATTGTGAAAAAAGTTGAGTTTTGGCAGTCTGTTCCCAATTTGAAATGGGAGTATGTTATTGTTTTCAGAGAAAACTAGATGAAGTGTCTTAAAAAAAACTTATTAAAAAGTATAAAAGTTAGAAAGTTATTGTAATGAAAGGTTTCATTGTTCTATGATTTGAATACCAACATCATCTGGAGCTCTTCTGTGAGCAGCATCAGCAATGAATCCAAAAAGACACGTCGAAGGAAAATGAACGTCACGCTGGTATCTTGCATATCCCAAGAACCACAAAACACTTGCAACATGGGCACAAGTTCCTAATGTTCTTGAACCAGATTTGCAGGTACAGTAATAACCCATAATGGGAGGATCGTCGTCATTTTCTTCTGTGTTGTAGGCAATCCATAACATATATTTTGTCGCATTTCGAAACCTAGAAAATGCCCGGAATCTTACAAGTCTTTCTTGTTCCAAAACATCTAATTCCAATATATCTTGTTCTTGCCTCTGGAGTTTTTCCTGAATATAAGATGGAGATAGCTGTATCTGATACACCCCAATAGTCAGATCCTTCAAATATTCCATCGTCAGACGTGGAAAGTTTCGAACGTGGGTGTGGTCCAATTGCACCCATCGACCAATCCTATTTTGTAGGTTTTCGGCTTCAACTTTAGCTTGAACAACATTCACATCATTGAAGCGCTCTAACATTCGTCTAGCAAACTGAATATTGGTCCCTGGCATTGTTATCAGACGATGAAAACGATTTATCAACGCACCAGCTATGCGATAGAAGTCACCCAAGTTTACAACATGTGTTGTGGATATTGTCCCTTTGAAGAATTTAAAAATTGATTTGAAATGTCCATTTCTGGATTCCACTACCCACCTAGTTTTGGTTATTAACCTAGAACTATTCGCTTCGTCGGTAGTAAATTGTCTATGACCTCGTGTGAGAAATGGGGGCATATGATAATTAATACCAAGTTGTTGGAATAATGGTGTCGAGTCGCGATAACCCCTGTCCACTATAAAAATATCCCCATCCTGAAACCAGGTCCTGATACCTTCGATGTCCCTCTCGAACTCCTGGTTCAATATAGTGGCATCATTGTTTTTGATGTCTGAAAAATAAGGTCCTTGAATGGCCAGGATATACCCGTCTGGAGCAACAATTACTTCCGGTTTCACCATATGGTCTTTTTTATGAAAACAATAGGATTGCCTGAGAATTCTGAAATTACTATTTTTTTCGATTTTACTATAAGTACAATCGATATAAGCTATTGCTTTTGGTTGGTTAGGGTTGGGGTTATAGAGTTCATTGACAAATTCTGTGACGTGTCTTGTGATATAGTTTTCTCTGGTTATAGCATTAAAGCCCAAATTGTTTGGTACAAATCTTTGTGTCAATGAAATCCTGACATTAGATATAATGAGACTGGTGTCCTGGCGGGTGGGATATTGAAATATCACTTTGAGAAAATCGTCAGAAATACCCTGACGCAATTTCAAGAGAAAGGTTAACAAATGTTTTATGGTAATGTATCTCACATTTCCTCGCACAATAGGATCACAAAATTCATATAATTCGTTGAATTGCACTTTACTCAATGAAGTAAGAGATATGAATTCTTCATCGGAAAAAGAATTGATGTCCTCGAAATCTTTGGATGTGTGTTTTTTTGCCGCCTCTCTCAGACCTTCCATAAATTGTTGGAGCTGCATTCCTTTCAGAATATATGTAAAACCTGCATGTAAAACATCTAAAAGGTATCCATTTTCATTCAGGTGATGAGGGCACACCCTCACCTTATCAGGAACAAAAATATCGGTCGAAACATAAATATTCACTCTACAATCTGTAGTTACCCGCTGAATGTTATGTCGAGAATCACATATGAAACAAGTATTGCTAGAAGTTTGAGTTAATACATTTAATCGGAGAACACCTGGGTCGTTTTCTAAGGCTTGTATTTCATTTCGAATCAACAAATTACAATTGAAACACAGCCTAGTGTTGGCATTGATGTCTTCTTGAGGCCTTCCTGCAGCATCTCGCCTAGCAACAGCCAACTCCTGAACAGGAAAATTATTGTCTCCAAGAATCCGACACATTTGTCTACTGGGAAATTGTCTGTCACACACGTAACAAATGGATCTATTACGAATTGGCATAATGAAAGAATGAAGAACTGATTTTCCGACTAGAGAAAGATTCAGGCGTTCTCGATGAATAACACTCCTAAACACACCTATCATTCGATGAAAACTGACAGTTCTTACCTGTAAACATTGGAAACGTATTTTGTTTCCAGAGCCTCCTTCAAGAAAGGACGAAAGAAGTACTTGCGAAAAGTGTACCCTAAACATTTAACACCTAATTAAAATCATTCGAACGAAGGAAACCGCAATTGAGGTGTGGATGTTTTTTCTTGACACCATTAAAAAAAAACAGTACACTCAATTAGGAAAATCTCTCGTGCAAGGTTGTTCTTCAGTGAACAATATTCCAAAATAAATCTTTTCCGAAGTGATAAATATATATTCTCCGCACAGAAGTTTTCAATATATCTTCAATAATAACCATGGTAAAGGAATTATAAAGCAGGAACATTTCACACAATGTTACATTTTCTCGACTAGTAAATGTGAAAAGTGTATTTTTTATACAAGCTTTTATTTATTCGATTCCTGTTTGTCTGTTTGTCAGGGACAAATCTGGCGATCGTTTGACCCACTTCCACTTGTCCAATCAACTTGAATTTGACATATTTATATAAAAAAAAACAAGATGGCGGCCAAAATAGCGAAGGATTTTTGTAATTTATGGCCTAATATTAATCAAATTGGGTCCAAATTAAAAAAGGCAAAATGGCGGGTCCAAAATGGCGAATTATGATTCGATTCTATTCAAAATTGGATCGTAGAGGTTTTTGGGGTTAGAGATCGTAATTGTTTTGTGAAAATCCAATAACTTCAAATGGCGGCTTCAAGATGGCAGACGAGTTTTATGATTTATGAACTGATTTTATTAAAAATTGGAATGAATGTGTTTTTGGGGCCGGAGATCATGTTTTTTGTGACAAAATTCAAATATTTGAAATAGCGAACGAATTTTGTGATATATAGGTATGATTCAATTGTATTCAAAATTAATATGAAGGATTTTGTGGGGTCAGACACTTCGAATATTTTGTCAAAATTCAATTATTCAAGCTGGTTGATTTCATGGATGATAAAAAGAATTGAATAAATGAAAACTTTCTAAAGACTTTCTTACATTGCACTGAAATGGAAAAAAAAATCTTTAGTGGTGTCACGCTATTCTGAGATTCAAAAGCTTGCTCTGCAATGTTTTCAGTTTGAATACAAATATGAATTCTTGAGCGACAAGTTTTTGAATCTGCCAGTCACAGAATAACGTGCACCCTTAAAGAAATATTATTTTTTCCTTTTCAGTGCAATTCAATAAAAGCTCGTCTTCAGAAAGTTTCTTTAATTATATTTATTCATATTTTTTGTGTGAAATATATTCAATTACATTTCAAAATTAGTTCATTGAATAAACGTCCAAAAAAAGGAAATATTTACTATCGCGGACTTTCTTGTAGAATTTTGTTGATTATATGCTAAATATCCCATCCTAGGTTTTCGTCGGGCTGATTGGAAAATATATCTTTTTTTGTATAAACTTTACACATTTCACAGAAATCATATAAAATATTTCTCCATCTGAATTGAAATAGCTTTCAAATACTGTAGAATTAGTTCCAACCTTGAGAGAGTTATTGCTTCTGATACATTTCAATTTTCTCTAGTTTCTTCGGAAACAGGGCTTTCAAATGAAAAACATTTAATTCACCCTGTATATAAGGTATTGCATTTTTGGACTAGGTACCGCACTAATCTAGCCCGAATATTTTTCAACATGAATTGTTGGAAAATAGCCCATTTTGGACTCCAATGGAGTATATCGGGTATCAATAAAATCCGTACATTCAAAAGTATATAGCCGACAAACGAGTCCGGAGACCTATGCTAATATTGATGACAATGTCTCGGACTTCTCAAAACGTACATTATATCAAAAATTCAAGAAAATTACCCGATTCTTTTTCGAAATACAGGGTATTCATTGAAAAAAACCGCATTTTTTCAAGAAACTTGGACTGTATATTTTTACTCACTATATATATATGAAAAGAGTATGCGACGTTCTCAACATTAAAGAATGTTTGATATATATATATATATATATATATATATATATATATATATATATATATATGTGACATGCTCTCCCCTTTCCGATTAAAAAAACTATGGGTTGACGTACCCCTATTTTCGAACCACCCTGTATATACAAAAAAAATGTCAGTAAACTTCGATCGAGATTGAGGAAGTTCGTCCAGGCTCAATTGGATCTTTAATTCTCATGAAAGAACTTACCCTGGTTGTTTTAAAATTAATCGAATTGGATTTTTCTTTGTTCACCCTGTTGTAGAGCCCAAAACGTAAAATTATAATGGATACGAGATCAAGATGACATTGTACCATCATTCAGGCATGTTATTCCATGAATAAATGGGCGTTTTGTCAATTCTCGGAGTTGTTGAAAATTCTGAGCAGAAAGCTTCACTTTTCATCTTTGACACCCTGTATCTCGAAAACTAGTCAGCCGATTTCTTTGTGCCCATGGACACTTTTGCTTAGGGAGTCAAGATCTACATCATACCAAAAATTCAGGGAATTTAACCGAAAGCCATTTTCCATAAGGAAAGTGCGGGGTCCTTTAAAGCAACCAGTGTGAGTTCTCTGATAAGAATTAAATATTCAATTTAGCATGAATGAACTTTTCAAATCTTGGTCGAATTTAACTGGCATAATCTTTTTTATACAGGGTGGTTCGAAAATAGCGGGACGTCAACCCCTCATTTATTAGTTCGGATAGGGGAGAGTATGACATATGTATACCAAACAATCTTCAATGTTGAGAACATCTCACAGTTATTTCATGTATACAGGGTGAGTAAAACGAAATGGTTTGAGGAGTCCGAGATATTGCCATCAATATCGTCAGCATATGTCTGCGGACTCGTTTTGGATGAACGGATTTATTGCAACTTATATTGGAAAGGAGTAACATTTTTGATATTTTATATGAGATACCATACATATTATTCAATTTTTCGCCTTGATGTTACTTTCTCACTTTTACTTTTGCATGATACTTCTCTATACCTATCCTCGGGGTTCTGGACAAATTTATTGATTTCCTTATTTTTATGCAAAACATAGCTTCAATCAAGTGTTTATTACTGCGGTATTTGGAAACGTAGAAACTTTTGTATACCAATTTCCTGTATATTTGTTATGCCAGAGAATATTTTTTGTCTATCATCCACTCATCCACGGTAGTTCAAATTTGTGATTTTACCTAAGGATACAAAAATGGGGAAAAGTGCATTTTTTAAAATGGAGTACCCTATATGTTTTTGAATATCCTGAAAGACAATTGAAGTTACTTTCAAATGATGTACTTTTCTAAACCTGATATGAAAGCAAGCTACTGAGTTTCTATAAAAATATGATTATTTTGCCATATTTTGTATTGGGTAAGTAACTATGAAGTGACATGAAAAAATTCTTGAAAATTCTCCAATTACTGCATCAATAATAAAAAGTTTGCGCGTTCAATAACACAAATTTTATTCAATTCAATTCAATTTGATCAAATTATAACAAGAATATGTAGACGGTTACAAAATAATTGTATTAGTTATGTCAAAACTGAGAATTTTCCTTAGAATTCAACAGTTTCCCGGAAATGTGAAATCTTATTTGGTTATTTTGGTTATTTTTCAGAAGGCAAAACAGGCAAACTAAACTTTTCCGGAATTCTGATTACCTTTACAACATATGGATTTTTGTCAGCCCAGAAATATTTGTTTCTTTTAATAAAAATGCATTCCCTGGAAAATTTATCTTCCGTGGAAAATTTATCTTCATCTGTAGTATTCTCTCTTAAAACCTAGATCTTCCTTAGTGTGAAACAGACTGGTTTCATAAAAGTCTATTCTATTTTGATGATCTTCCGGTGAGATATATTTCTGTACTATAATAGACAAGAATATTGGTTCTGAATTTGATTGTATAAGTGGATGCTTGCATGGGAATTAACCTGTTTCGATCCTAAATTATGAATTAATGAATATATAAATAAATCAGATCGGAGTGTGGCGTAAGTTTCGTCATGAAACTAGAAGTAATTTAAATTTAAAAAAAATCAATCAGAAATCTTAACTGGAAGAGAATATAAAACATAGCAGGTGATTAGTTTGAACAAATTACTAATTGAGTACATGTAGTCAATAAAATAAGACAATCCCATTCCACTTCACTTATGACATTTAAAAAAATGATGCATGATATAGAGAAACTTCATCGAATAAAGTTTATTTGATGAACAACCAATATCCAATTGGAGACATCGATCTATGGAATATATTTGTTCAAGTCCTATAAAATATACTTTTAAATTTCTCTGTATGTCTAATTCAGAACTGAAACTAAGTTATAATTTTCATTCATATGCGTTTCCTACATACAGAAATGTTCTCAAAAAGAAGAAATATCAACAATGCATAATTATTCCGAAAAATGGACATATTTTGTTCATGGACTTGTATAAATGACTTGGAAATATTGAGAACCCCTTCCATGACAATCAATTTACTCAAAGTCAAAATACAAGTTCTGAACCAAAAAAAATCAAATAATTCATTTCATTCCATTTTCAATTATGTTGCCAACTCGTAACACTGGATTCCTCCTGAATCTCTACGTCACGGAAATTCTTTCACCTAGTATTCACAGCGGATTTCTCTCTCGATTTCCACTGCTTAATTTCTCAATAGGAAAGCTTGTTTCCAGCGCCAACTGCATCCCAGCCCCAGAATAATATACATAGTGAGGTAATTAATGCTGCGACCTCAACGATTTGCATGCCGTCTTATTATTTATGCAAATAAATTGGCTGTCTAGAGGAGCTTGCAGCTCCCTAGCGGCTATCGCAGTTCTCTTCTTCACGCCCCGCACCGGTAAGAGGAAATTGCTAATTTTCTGACCGAGGTACCGGGATAACTTGGCCTGACAATTACACGACCTGAATGATTAGTGAGTGAATTAGCAGAGATTATGTTGGAAACGATAAAAATATTTTCTTTGAAAACTGAAACTCTTTAAAATATCCGGATCGACTGCTCGTTTATTTCATTCCAGCTTTCGACAGTGTGACACGGTTGTTTTGTTGTTATTTCCTCCAATCTCTTACAAAATTAAATACACGATTTGAATACTACAATAATGAATTACCACAAAATGGTCTGAATCATATGGACCCACTACGAAATTTCACATACAAAACTGATTAGCAATGTTTCGGAAATTTATCATACAGGGGTACCAAGGGTTGAACCGCCAAACGTTTGGGATCGATTTTTTAGGCAAAAATAAGATTTTTGTTTCCTATAATCATGTTTTCTTGCTTCGTTTTCGAGATACAGGGCGTCAAAATTCCTTGGGCCTGCGACCTCACCTGGCTTAAACCCTATGGACTTTTGTATAGGGTGCAATGCAAACCACAGTTAGTTTTGAGCAAATGCATTTCAATAGTCTATAATATTTTTTATACACATGAAAGTTTATCGAGAAATATGCAATAACTGCAGGCCATTTACTATATATAATTCCTACTCCTAGCAAACATTTTGAAGAAGCTTTGAAAAGTGGAATAGTGGAACATTTTGAAATTTTCAATATATTGAACAAAGCTCAGTAGGGGTTCAGAAAATGTCTGTATACTATTATACTACTGATGCTATTAATCGAAAATGGATATAGTAACAAAGAATGTGCGGTTGAGCATATTCTGCGATATCACTATAGCATTCGACTGCGTGTTTTTTAATAATCTGTTGAATAAATTGTCCTACCACAATTTGATAACAATTGCTTGAAATTGATTATATCCTACCCAGAAAATAGATAACAATATGTTTTACCAAAATAGCAAATACTTTGCACTTCAGTCAGTTAAACAAACGGTACTTCAGGGCTCTGCGTTGGGACCAGTGTTTTACTTGATGTATGTTATTAATGATACAGTTTGTAGCCCTATAATGGGAATCATCCTATATGCAGATGATACTAATTTGTTCTATAAACATAAAAATATTCAGATTTCTCATTATATATCTATGCAGATAATACTATTCTCTTCTATACACATAAATATATGAATAATGTTTCTGACACACTGCGAAAGAAGAACACTCGAACGTTACAAAATGGTTCGTTGTTTTACTCTTTCAAACTATGGAGATAAAACCATGCATTCTGTGAAATAGTGTCAGCAGACCATCATTTTAAGAGAGACCATCATACTAACGCAATTGGTTACAAAATTAGATCTTTCATATACCTTCTGAGAATTCTAGAAATGGTAGCATACAAAAATCAGGCCGTGGTGGTCGTAATGGTAGAGCGTTCACTTCTCAACCATCGGGTGTGTATCCAGAAAAATGAGGGCCTCGTCTTCCCTAGCTCTTCACAAATATCTTAACTCATGCATATGACAGTTACCAAGATAGGAAATGTATCATCAAATATAATGAAATTATTCAAGAATGAAACAAACCTAAAGATCACTTAAAAAAACATCATGACTATTGGAAATTCAAATTAGGGCTTCGCGAGACCAAGACCAAGACTAAGACTGATCAGTCTTGGTCTCGAAAAATAAATGTAGTCTTGGTCTTGGTCTTGATAGTCTTGGTCTTGGATCAAAATGCGTCTAGAAATTTGAATTATTCAATGTTTTTCAATAAATAAATACTTCCATGTGGTATTTTTGAGAATAAATATAACCCATATACAGGGTGAGTTGATAAAGCTGTCGAAAACTGCAAAATCTCACTTTTCACCTGTCATTATTTCAAAATCAGTGAAGATAGATAGGTATAGAATATTAATAAAATATTCAACCTAAAATTCAAATAGGTATGCATGAATATACAGGGTGATTTATTTTGTATTAACTTTTGTTCTATCTTCAATAGTAGGAGGTATGGACCACTGCGACCTTACAACATACACCTATTTGTTGTAAACTGTAAAACTAAAATACTGAATTTGAAAACTGTATTTTAGATTTTCAGTGAACAAAAATTGAAAACCTACCATATTCAAAATAAATAATTGAAATAAAATGCCATAAAAATTTCCATCAGATTCTTGGTCTTGGTCTCGAAACTCAAGTCTTGGTCTATAGAAGATAAATTAAGTCTTGGTCTTGTATCAAGACGAAGACAAGACCAAGACTAGCCTCTTGGTCTCGCGAAGCCCTAATTCAAATATAAAATTCAAAGACCCCACACCATGTTCAAAGAAATCCAATGTTGTCTTACAGCATACCATGTAACAACTGACATTTAACAACCGTATCACCTCTCATGAATGTGATATAAAACTCAATGGAATTTAATTTCAATAACTGTCAAATTACTCACTGTCAGTGTGAAGATATATCACCATTCGAATAATCATTTCATATAATAATATTATATATTTTTATGTTTTTTCCACAAAGTTTATTTAGGTTCGGTTATTGATATCTAGTTAGCCTAGACCAGTTCCCTACATGAACAAAATATTGCGTTACCATAGCAACGAACAATAACTTATTAAAAGTGTCAGTGTACATTTTTACTTCAAAAAAGTAAACCAGAGTTACGCAATAAATTAAAAGAAAAAATATGTACACCGAAATTGTGAAAATCTAAAAATTGGAGCCATCATGGCTGGTCGACCCCACTTCGATCCATCAGCACGTCAAAATCTTTTTTATTATCGATGAGGCAGAACCGGTGTACTACATCTACTCTGGTCAGTTTCTGTGTCAGTCCCCGAAAATATCGATGCAGTTCATGACATGATTTTAACAGACCGTCGAATTGGGCTAAAACGGATATCTGAGGCACTGAATATTTCATACGAACGCGTTCATCATATAGTTCACGTCAATTTGGACATGAGAAAAATTGCTGCAAAATGAATCCCCAAATGTTTGAATGTTGACCAAAAGCGTGCAAGGGTAGTAGCATCGCGTTCGATATGTGCTCGATTTGAAAACGATGTAGACTTCTTAAACCAAATTGTTACTATGGATAAGACTTGGGTACATTTCTACGATCCAGAAACAAAGCAACAATCGATGGAATGGCGACACTCCGGTTCTCCAAGACCTAAGAAGTTTCGTGTCCAAAAATCTGCTGGAAAAGCTCTTGCTTCAGTTTTTTGGGATTGCCATGGAGTAATCATGATTGATTTTTTGGATAAGGGTAGAACAATAACGGAGATTACTATCCGACATTACTGACCACTCTACGGGAAAAAATTAAAGAGAAAAGGCGCGGAAAGCTATCCAAATTTGTTTTGTTTTTGCAGGACAACGCCCCTGCACACAAATCTCATGTTGCCATGCAAAAAATTCGTGATTTAGGGTTTGAATTACTAGGACACCCCCCTTATTCACCAGATTTGGCTCCGTCCGACTATCATCTCTCCCCTCAACTGAAAAAAAGTTTAAAAGGTCGTAAATTTTCTTCCAACGAGGAGGTAATAAAAGCTGTGGAGGTCTGGTTTGCAGAGCAAGAAGAAACATTTTTTTTTGAAAGATCTAGAGACGTTGCAGGTTCGCTGTAATAAATGTATCCAATTAAGAGGAGAATATGTTGAGTAATAAAATATTTTGACATTGAAATTTTGTTTGGTTCTATAGTAGGCTAAGAATTTTTCAATATATCCTCGTACGTTCCAATAATTATGTTCACTATAATGACTTTTGGGACCCTGAATAAGTCTAAAAATTGAGACGAAAGCTCGGTACCAAGTACTAAAGAATTTGTAACGTTATACTGACTTAGGATTCCCGGTATTCTTCTCTGTTTATTTGTAATTTTGTATATGTAGGTATTATACTGTATACCTAAAATACCTAATACCTAATATAAATTTTGTTTTTATATGTATAAGTTATTGATGAGTGTAAACATTTTTTGTAATAAAACAATGAGGAAACTAAATGAAATAATGAAAAATTGTTACTTCATACAACCGACAACTTTTTAGGACCTCAAACTTCAAAACAACTCATTGAAATCCTCCACAAGAATGGAATATTTTGGTATCATTTACGGTAGCGTATTGACAGCAATATGATGTAGACCAGTGCTGAAGGACGACAAAAAATATAAAAGCGGGAAAAAGTATTAACAGCATGAGACCTACAGAAAGAGGAGCAGAATATTGTTCGAATGGCGGGAAAAATTAATTGGAGTACAAAAAATGGAGATGGGTGGAACAGGTTGAACTTTTAGGGATTGAAAGTGATATTTCACGGTTTTTCGCGATTGACAACGAAAGTTGACCTCCTATAAAAATAGTTGAATAGCAAAGTTGTTGAAAATAAAAAGATCTACAGTTTTTGTCTCGAACATTTTTCCACATTAGGTACTCCAAATTTTCCGGTTAAATCGGAAAAACCAATTTTTCAGTTTTAAATTTTTTTCTCAACATCAATTTGTTCCCAAGAAACATGTTTCAAGTAACCTTTAATTTTTTTGTAGCAGAAAACAGATTTTTCCTTTTTTTTCTACAAATTCAGAAAAAAATACCTTATTTTCAAGCTCGCCAGCCGTCAGTTTCTTCGTTGAAGCATCCATTTTCAGATTGTGTAATAAAAGAGTAGCACTAGTGTGGATTTTTTTTCCAGAAAACGCAAAAAAAATTCAAAAATCAATTTTTCAAATTTTTGTTCTAAACTCATATTTATTCACTAAAATTATTGAAATCAATAGTTGAAACCTTTCGAGAATAAAAACTTCATGTTACCTTGATAGGTAAAAAAATAAACAAGGACGTAAATGAGTATTTGATCATGATAGAAGGGCGAATGTAGGTGAACTTTTGGGGGTAAAAATGGTTTATCACGATTTGCAGCAAAAATTAACCTCCTACTTTTTGTAGGAGGTTATTTGTTGGCAATAAAAAGATCTACAACTTTTGTTTCCAATATTTTTCCACATAACCTCAAATTTTCTGGAAAAACTGTTTTAATTTTGTTTCGATTTTTGTTTTGTATAAAAACTTTGTTTTTCGCAAAATCTAATGTTATGAATTACACATTTTTTTTGCAGTGAAATATTTATTTTTCTCGAACTTCTTTGAAGTACTCGGAAAGGGGGCGGCTCCTAGTTAGGGTAGCGCCAAAACAGATTTTAAACGCCTAAAATAAGAAAGAAAGTACCCGGCAAGGACCAGGTGACGAAAAAAATTATTTAAACGCGAAAATACTCAAAATGGTGAAATTGGGATGCAGTTGATAATTTTAATGCATTACATTTCAACAAAATATCCCACTGGCTTGAAACGGTTTCAAAAGTTGACTTGTTTGGAGATCTCGTGAATGCTGTTTTTTACTGTTGTTTTGGCGTTATTTCAAGAGAGTCATAAAATAACTCACCAATGATATCCATTACACTCGATACTCGAACGACTTGTATTTATGCTTTTTCGAAATCTTTCTTGCTGACTTACGACTAATTTGTAACTCATAGCTAATTTCCCTGGTAGAAGCATAGGATTCCCTTCTGCAAATGTTGAAACATTGATTTCCGTCATTTCGTCAATGATAAAAGTCTTAGTTTGTGGAGAAACAAAGGGGAAATATTGAAAACATGGATGTTGTCTGTTGGGATACCTTTCAGCGTACAAAATTGCTGCGTTTCTAGAATTTTTCTTGAGTTCGCCATAAACAGCATGTCCTCTTTTTTATCTTTTTTATAGGTACACAACTTTGTTGAAAATTGTATTGTCCTAAAGCACACTACCTATACGAATTTATCAAGTTACTTGTCAAAGTGAATTTTATTCCCATAGCACACTTTTCATTTACCAAACAGTGAATTCTGTGATGAGAGTGGGAATAAATAGAGAATATTTCCATCGTATGTTAAAAATCCCATATGAAGCGGGACATTTTCGATAAATTACAGCGAATAATTCCCGGCGGGACATTTTCAGGATGAAAATTACCCGGTACGTTTCGAAAATTACCCGCTCGGTCCGTGTATCTATAGTAACGATTGTTAAAATGTACATTTGTCATCTTGACAGGCACATACATTTTTGTTTTAACTCCGGAAATATTCTACCGAATTACACTCGTGCATCAAAATAAACCTGATAATTTTCCATTCAAGCATGTTGTCAGTAAAAAAACTGCATTCGGTTATTTTCATATTTTGCTAAAAGAGCCCTCCTCCTTCTGAGTCGGGCTCTTTCGACAAAATATGAAAATAAACTCATGCAGTTTTTAGACAACATGCTTTCATGGAAAATTATCGGTAATTTTGAAGCACTTGTGTAATTACTCCTAAAAATTGAGTGACAACTATTTGTTTCCGATACTGAGTGGGCTGACATTGATTTCTTTGCGGAATCGAAAAATGTACAATTATACAGCGTGTTTCATCATTAATTTCAAAGCTTACGAGCTTACGAGCGATTAAGGTGCCTTCGAAATTTTAGACTTATTTATTAATTCACTAATTTACATAGTAATGTAAACTGTTCTTTTTGATCATAATATTGAAGTTATGAATCCAGTTTCTCTCAACAGCATACTTGATATTAGGATTGATATCCGTCTTATTTTCGATTCGAAACCATCAATAGATTCGTCGTGAAAACAGTAATCTCAGAAATGCCTGTCTTGAAGATGTCATTATTTGAAAAATGGTCTTTTTCAATATTTAGTGGTATTAGAAATTTCAAACCGCCTTAGGTACTAAACTAGACGGAAAGAACTATATACAATATTTTTCCTCATCGTTTATGTACACTGAAACAAATAATGCTGGTACAACGTGAAAATAACAGCCAAAAGTTGTAGATCTTACCGCATAGACGCTGTAAAAATATTTTACCATCGGTCTGAATGCAAAGTTACAATGCACTAATTGCTAATACAAAATATTACATGGTTTTTCCAAAAGATAACTGTGAATTAACATTTTATTGTGATTGCCAAGAGTTTCATCAAATATACCAAGTGATATTCATTTTTGCTTGTATGAATACAATAATGATGATGAATTCCAGTGTTAATTTTAATTTCACTTCAACAGCGAGGAATATCTCAGGATAAATTGTGATTCGAGTACAGTGTTTTCATTGTATTTTTAGTTTGTTTTCTCAAAAACACAGTCTAAGAGGAGTCATTCCCGTATTTCTGAATTATCACAATGACCTTGGGATATCACATGAAATTATTATTAGTACACCGTGAAAGTAATATAGAACTTGTTGACTCACAAATCATATTTGTTTTCACACTGAGATTTCACAGGGTTACTGTAATTGTGGCGGTAATTTCACAAGTAACTTGTAGAAAAATAATTTCAGCCAATGACTCTTCGGCTGCTTATCACGTGGATGGTGAAAGTGTACCGCGAGTACATGTTGAATTTCGATCAGTTCTCTACGTTTGTCGGCCGATACAAGTTAGAGCTAGTTTATGCAATTCGTTTTATTCCTTCAGTTCATTTGCAGTTTGTGTGTTTTGAGTGAAGTTGATTTTTACTGGTAAGTACAATGTTTCGTTGTGGAATTTGCGGTGTACTACTGAAATCATTGAGAAAATATGAACTCCATCATTATTATCATAAAAATGCCCCCTCAGTGAATTTCGAATGTGTCCGAAACACATGCAATATTGTTCTGAATAGCTACGTTAAATATAAATTTCACCTAATTCGTCATCATTCGGAAAAACGTTTTACTTCGGAGATGACAGGAAATTTCAAAAAATTCAAATGCTTGGTTGAAAATTGCTTTGTGCAAGAAAATGATAAAAAAAATTTTTCCTAGTACTTGTACGATCATATTAAAAATGGTACTCAATTTAAATGCCCCTTCAATAATTGTACTTTAAAAGTTATTTTCGAAAAGGTTGCCAACCTCAGCAATCATATCTTCAGGTCTCACTCGCAGAGTCAGCCCAGTTATGTTCAACATATAGAAGAAAGTATAGAGTCTGAGGAACAAAATTATGATGATCTTGAATTTTCATCACAAGAAAATATTCAAAATTTTGAAGAAGAGAGTTTAAAATTATTGAGTTCGGTATACCTCAGTTTGGAAGCCTAGTTCTTCGTAACAAACAGGGCTTTGCAATATTTCATTGATGGCTTCTTGGATGTGAATATTCTCAACAAAAATTATTTTTATAAGGAATTGAAATATTTGATAATGACTTATTTATTAGAGCACATAACTCAAAAACTGGACCTTTAAGATGAAAACATTTACGCCACCAACTATAAAAATAATTTTAGTCATGTCGGTCCAGTTAAAATTTCATTGGGTCATTGTTTCTAACATTACATCCCAATATTTGATACACTGATTTCACTATTTAAAAATGAACAGTTCTCGAAACAATACTTACAAATTTCTGTTGTATTTGATGCAAAGTTGATGTATCGTTTTTATCTCAATTTATGCCAAACTTGTTAATACAAAAATTTAAATAATGTAACAGCGCAGATGTGTAAAATTGAAATAGAAACAACTTTTCTTTCTACAAATTTTTGAAACTTGAAGAAATTAGCCTATTTGAAGCGATTAAATTTTGAAAAATTTACTTTTGACACATATTGACAGTCAAGTGGTCCCAGTAGGCCATTTTTCAGATTTTTTGAAGCACGACTTGACGCATAAGTCGAGTTTTTAGATAATTTATTATCGAAAGTTTTTCCAATTTGATGCCAACTCTTTGAAGGACTCCTTATATACAGAGTGACCCATTTAAGACCGGAGCACCCTTATAAAATCTACATTTTCCATCCGATTGGAATGTTTTTTTTATTAGGTAGACTTCAAAGAGCCTAATGTCCTAGTAGACCAAATTCCATGAATAAATCTCCATTTCCAGGGCCAACCAAACTGATTTTTCAAGGACAAAAATCTAACTACACCACTGGATTCGCGACATTTTCAAATGGTTCATATGTGAATTACGTTGAAATGTGTAAATCAATGAAAAAGTTATTAGGGAATGAAATTTGAAAAAAATGCTGTTTAATCAACCCACCAATTCAATTTCAAAACTTTTATCAGAATTTTGGGTAAACCACTGGATTCAGGTAGTCTCGAAATATCACTAACTGTAATTTCATCGAAATCTGTTAAATAAAAAAATAGAATAAAAAATATAAAATAAAATGTCGTTTTCCTGAAATTCCATTGATATATTTTTCAAATTTTGTTATCTTATGAGTTTCATATTTCTGAACAGATTTCGATGAAATTTTGGCCAGTTATATCGAGACCTGCTGAATACAGTGGGGTTTCCGAATTTTGATTAAAGTTCAGAAATTGAATTGTTCAGTTGATTCAGCCGCATATTTTTCAAATTTCATTCCCTTCTGACTTTTTTATTGATTGATACATGTCAACGTAATTTACATATGAACCATTTGAAAATGTCGCGAATCTAAGAAAATCGCTAGTATTTTTTTTTAGATTTTTGACCTTGAAAAATCAGATTAGTTGGTCCTGGAAATGGAGATTTATTCACGAAATTTGGTGTCCTAGAAGACTTTTTGAATGTCTCTCTAATGAAAAAAAAAATCATATCAATCGGTTGGAGAATGTAGATTTTATAAGGGTGCTCCGGTTTTAAGTGGGTCACACTGTATAACTTTTTTTTTGAAAATTAAATTCATTAGGGTGCGTATTTTCTATTTTTAATGTGAAAATGATTACATTCTCTTAGTGTTTTGAACTTTCCTGGATTTTTTCTCATTCTTCTTCACAGATTCCGGCGACAGATGGGATGTGATAATTGAAACAGAGATCATCACATCATGCGCATCATTTGCAGAGGCGCTGAAATACACCTTCGCATTATATTTCAATTTGAATTTGGAATATCCGAGACAAGTTGGCGCAACTTTGGAGATGATTCAAAGATTCCACCTGAAAATTCATCCAGCCACTGGAAACAAATAGTCAAGTACGGAGAAAAAAGTATTAAACTGGACGAATAGACTCAAAAATATATAATGAAATATGTTTCGATTTGTTCAATGTGATTTTATTTGTTCAAGAGAGGTTTTCGTTATTTCAATCAACGTTTATGTAAAAGTGTTATTTTTTTGGTACCATTTACTGTGCATTATATTTTATATTTATAACGAAACCTGAGAATTTCATTTCACTTTCTCTATTTTATCATAATAACCTGTCCGGATCGTTTTTGATAAGCTTTCATATATAATAGATTTTTTTCACTTCCTGGATCAAAGTGCCGACTTTAGTCCCGTATAATAGGGACTAAAATGTACTTTTCAGTCCCTAGGGAGATAAAGTTGCATTTCAAATCCCTAGGGACATAAAGTAAAAAATTGGTGCTCAGGTTCTACGAGCCCTCAGGTAATAAACATCACGTGCAGGATTGAAACATTTACTTTATAATATACTATTTTGTGTGTTCAATGTGTGATTTCGGGTACATTTCATATTTTACCCACCCTACTTGTATTATCATTACTATTATAACTCATAATTGTACATAATATTCGAACTTAGTAAGGGGACATTAAAAAATAGCTTTAAGTAAAAACATTTGTTTTAAGATTAGGTAATATACCTATACATTCATTACCTAAATTAAATTCAAATGACATAGAAAATTGATAATTTGAGATATAACGACATTGTGTCTTCACAGTATAATAATACAAGATTGCTGAAGTGAATATACTGAATTCATCCCTACAATCACACGATGAAATGCCAATTTGGCTTTAAAAATACGTAGTAAATATACTATAGTATTGTGAAAATATTGGGTGAATTCACAATGATGTTTGTAAAAATAAATATATGTATTGTGCATTGACATTTAGTTTTCACAATAATACATCTTTTTAATGTTGGTGATATTACAATGGAATTGTAGAAAAGATTGGCGAAATAACAATGTTGTATGTGAAATCCATTACGTCTTGACCAATCACATTTGATATTCACAGTAATTATATTTCAGTAGGTTTGTGAATTCACAAATTAACGTTCAATGTTCACTGTAAAATAACATAATGAACATCATCATGTTACAGCAAGCATAGAAAATATACAAGTACACTGTTGGAAATTAGTTGTTACTTTCAACAACTTCCCATATTGTTGAAAAATTGTAGTCGGATTCAACAACTATTATGTATTATTTTCACTACCGATATTTCGGATGTAGTTGTTAACTCGCTGAGTTATTGAATTCACTACTAATACTGTCAATACAGCAGCCACAAGTCTGCATCAAACGACTACATGATGTTTTCAACAAAATAACTAAATATTAATTGGAAACTGACAACAACGTATTCTAACTGAAATTGCAAGAATGTAGTACTTTTATTGTTTGACACATTTCTTGAAGAACAATACACAATCTTGAATTCATTTCCATCGCGTTGTTATTGAAACAAAAATTGTGGTGTATGCAAACTTCAACATGTTATGGAGAAAATATCATATTGTTGTTAACAATCTTACGGTAAGAACAATAAGGACTGCCCCACTGATGGTCTGGGGACATACACTGCTGTGGGTATAGGCAATTGAGTAAACATTGAAAATTTCCTTGTCATAATATATGTCATTCTTCGCAATTGATTCATTATATGTGTCCACAGTGTGTACAATGATTTTCAACATGAAATTCTGAGTTTCCTCGGTTGGAAGCAATTTGCAATCTGACTTACCGATAATTTGAATTTACATTAGAAGCATTACATACTTACATCATTATATTGGTATTTTGAGGATCATACAGGTAGGTACCTATTTATTTGTATAAAATAGAAAGTAAATAAAATTGGTAGATACCCAGAAGCCCTTTGGGATCGAGCCCAAGTGTAGGTAGGTACCTAGTAAAATAAAAAATCACTCCGTGAATCAACTTCAGTCGATAAATCTTAAAGTGTTATTTTACAATTCATTTAATTGAACTGGATAATATAACCATTAGGAATTGTCGAAAATTAAATTAAAACGTAGAGAATTAGATTAGGTAGAACAACATCTTACTGTTGAAGGACGATTAGTAAGTTGCGAATTTGTCGATTTGTGTTGACGAATTACCATCACTTTGTTTCTCAATTCACAACAGTTTATGCTCTGTTACAAACATTTTCGTGTTACGTTCAGATTCCATGCATTTCTGAACCCTTCGTGTATAGTCGTAATTTTCCGTTTGTTTTCCAGCGAAAATGTTTCTACTGATCTGATCAGTTCTTTGCCTATTTGTATCGTGGACGTAGTGGTTGTTACGCTGATTGAGGGTGTGTTAATGTGTTGTAAGACAAATACAATGGAGGCAAGTACCTACTAGACAAACATTTTTTCACTTTGTTTTGCGAGTGGTGTGTACTTACGTATACCTACTGTAACACGAATTACACATTTTACAAAAATATAACTACCTTGCTGTGTTTTCATTTTTATGCAGATTTTTACTTGATTTTATGTTCATTCTACTTCAGAAGCTCCTATTGATTATCTTTACAAGAATATTGATGAAAAGCTTTATTCTTTAATTTTCAAATCGTTTGAGGAATAATATTTGTTTGCCATTTACAGGCTATAAATCGCAACAGGCCTTCCTGTAGCTGTTCCTCCCAGTTATAAATGAAAACATCAGAACAGTTTTGTAGTACTGAAAGTTTCAGAAGTTTTGACCGAAGTTTGAGCTGCTTATCTGATATTAGTAACGAAAAACTTCCAAGAAAAATATCTAAGTAGAGTTGGAGAGAAATAAAAGTACAGGTAAGATTCGTTCGAATAATATTCTGATTTTTGAGTTCGTACATCCTAGTAATTTTTATCGTCTATTGAACTGATTTTTCGTGATTTCAGCATCATTTCAAAATGTTCTTCTGAAATTTTCAAAAGAAAGTGATTTTGAAATGAAAAATACTTTTTACCTTCTCATCTTTTCAGGAATTGAGCGAGTAGATATATACTTGATGATCCAGGAGGAGAAGTTGTCTTCTTCTACAGGACTAATAAGACTCTGGATGACAAACACTGGAAGAGGTTGGTTCACATTGTGGTGAATCACATGCAGCAGTGCTGATTTTCTGCCATCTATTTAAACAACGAAAGCAGCATATGCCTCAGCAATGGTGTACCCATTTCCTGATTTAAAGGATAATATAACAAAGGCCAGATTTGTAAGTCTAATTTTTTCCTTGAAATCGTTTTCAATTAGATTTTTGTCTTTCATAGTAGCCATTTTTGAACCAGCTTCTAAAAACGGATGTTTTTTGACAAACAGGATCAAATTGAGCATCCGTCAAAAACTCATACCATTTCATTTCATGAGAGGACTGACAGCCTAGTGTATCCAACACTTTTAGAAACTGATTGATTGGTAGTTGACTGCAAAAGAATAATATCAGCTATATTTCATCTATTACAATCGATTCTAGACATCTTATGAATTCTTCCTCAAGACCGGAAAGGATAAACGCATTTTTGTGAAGTTTTTTGGGGTCAAAATTCAAGAAGTATATAAAATATCTACTTCCAAATTGACTCTAATCAAATATACTCTATAATTTCAATAAATGTTATTTCAAAATAACATAATAATCAATTATTATTTACCTTATTTCACATTCGAATTTTATATAAGTGTTTATCACTGATATCTCATAAATGCACATTTCAATAACCAAGTTATCCTCAGTAAATTGCATTATTTATTTGACCACTTTCATCAGCTATTGAATGTTTTTTTTCTTCAGATTTGTCGTTTTCATTTGCCTTGCTAAAACTTTTTCCACCAACCACCATCATGAAGAAGCGTTCTGTGAAGAGGGAGACAGTGAATAATGTCTGGCATAAACTCTTCAAATTTCTGCAAATCAACAAATTTACAATTTTCGTTATTACTGTGTTGTGTTTTTCATTAAAGATGGAATTTTGTTTTTCATGAAATTTTTAATTGTCAAATGAAACCCATCATATATTCGAATAATTTGTTTCATAACGACAATATTGGTAAAAGTACAAGAAGTTGTAGTACAATGACAGTTTATTGTAGATAGGAGGTAGTGCTCATAACAATTAATTGAAGTGAAAGTTACAATTCATTATAGTTGAAATAATTTCAGAATATACTGCGAACAACAGTAAGTTACTGCGAATAACAACAATGAGGTTTTGATGATAAGATGATTTCGAATAGTTAATCTAGAAACAGGATGTTAAATGAAATACATATAGTTGCAATAGAATTAGCAATTTTGTATAGCTATTTCATCATTAAGAAATAATACACTCTCAACAACAGGCTATTTCGAAGATGACAACTTCTACTAGTAACTTCATATGGAATATATTGCCAAAGATACGATTATTTGCAGTAAAATTGATAACTCACTGTATCAACTTTACCATTAAGATATAGTAGCCATACAATAGGCTGTTGTCGATTTATTGTTTGAAACATGTTCAATTCAAGATTAGGTATTGATAATTCGTTGAAGTGACAATGAAGGTATGTTCATTTTGGAATTACATCTTGAAGTTTTGACAATAGCGATTATCAGAGATACGAATATGATATTGTTGAGAGAAGCAATATCCATTTTAGTAAAAATTAACTTCAAATGCTTTTGACATTTCAACTATAAAATAGTTGTGGACCTACTGGGACTACATTTTTTTGTTAATTCAGCAACTAATTTCCAACAGTGTACCAATGGTGAAACTGATTTACAATACTAGCTGTGTTTATACCGCTCAAGCAGTGATTTAACAATTATGATGGTGATAATTCGGTCAATATCGTTGGCTACATATAACCAACGATTTTGATTGTGAATTCACTATTTTATGTTTTCAGTGTAGGTACATTGCATTGATTGAAGTGCACTTGTGCTTCGAAAATGAGTTTGTTTCTGAAATATCATGTGTGTAAATTTGTTTTCTCAAAACTATGTGATCGTACTCAGAATCCAAAAAAGTACCTGAATATATACAGGTTGTTCCAATTGGATTTCCCAAGATGTGGTCATTTCCAGTGAAACCAGAAGTGATGGAGGTATATGAATCATTGAAAAAGAATCCTATTATTGAATCTGATACCCCGCCCAAGTTTGAATCCCGTACCCTCCGAACTCTGGTAACCATAGCTTGTCTAAAGAATACGTTGACAACCGGTATAGACAGGGTGGTTCTCGAAATAGTAATCAGAATGTTTTCTACCTATTTGTATCAACCGTCGAAATGTGATTGAATTTGATTACAAATAATGCAAGCGATTTATAGTTTGAGTAAAGTGTTGCGGGTGATTTGCATAATCGACCTGCGAAACTATCAGTGCATCCATTTGCCACGATCCACATTGCATTTTGTATGTGAAATCTACTGATTTCGAGTTGAATATAGGGTTTATCAAAATGTAACTAGTTTTTGTCGAGACTACGACGTTTTTGTTTCAGTTTCTTCGAAATTTCAACATTATTCGAAAGTTCATCTTAAAAAAATCCTTCGTGGCCCTTTTTAGAAGTATCTGACCGCTCCCAAATCAAAAACTTGACAAAAGTAACTGTCATAGTTCTAGTCAAGTAGCAAGCTCCTTATATTTATTGCCCACTCTTCTGGAAATCAAACGGACAAATACTGTCATATCCTCTAATGCACTTTCTTTCACTCGCGTTCATCATATCCATATAGCCGACGTCCATTAATAATACAATTGACTTTTTCCCTTACGCACATCTCCGTCGATCTACCCATTTCCATCCAGCGCTGGATTAAACCGCCGATAAGATCAGTTCTTAGACATCCGAAGAAAGGACACATGAGCGACTTCCCCAACATCCGCCGGAAGTCCATCAGAGGGACCGTGAGGGACCCACGAAGGTGATTGTCGGGCAGACCGAATAGTAGTTGTTTTCCCTTATGTCTGCATGTCGACAATGGAGAAAGAGGTGGATGTCGAAGTAAGGAAATTATCAGAAAGGGAGATAAGGTGAAGTTTTTATACAGGGTGCCATGGAATAAACGTTGTAACCAAACTTTTATTATTTCAAAATTTAGGTCTTAATCTTATAGAAGGCATGGATACGATCAAATCACTAATTTCAGTACAAAAATTTTAGTCAAATTACAACTTTACTGTTTTCGATTAAAATGTATTTGCCATGTGAAAAATAGATACTTTTTAAATTGATATTACTAATGTTTTCAAATGGTGGATCACCGGGTTACGAAAAAAGAGCATTTCATTACGCTTAATTTGATATCGTTCACTATTCATTAAAGCTTATTTATTATGGGAATATCATGCGTCAATGATGGTACAATGTCATCTTGAGCTCGTATTCTTTAAAAAATAAACAACAACTTCTACAGGGGTGTCACGCTATTCTGAGAGAAACAGATACAAAAGCTTGCCACGCATTGTTTTCAGTTTGAATACAAACGACAAAGCGACAAGTTTTAGAATCTTTTACAGACTAACGTGATTCCCGTGACACTCTCCTTTTTAGTCTAATTCAATGAAAGCTCGTATTTTAAAAGTTTTTTATTTATATTTATTCATATTTTCTGAATGAAATAGGTAAAATAAATATCTAAATAGAAAAGTTATTGGGTATAACACGTGTTTCGAGCTTAAGCACGTGTCTACGGTTGCACAACAATTTGAGGGTTATACCCAATAACTTTTCTATTTATATTTTTATATATTGCCCCTCGATAAATCCATCCTGATTTAAAATAAATATCCACATATTTACTGTCGCCGACTTTCTTAAAATATACCTTCACCATTCGTTTATTGATTGTATGCTAAAAATCCCATTCCTAGGTTTTCGTCAGCTTGCGGTTACATAATATTCCCTTTTTCTATACACTCCACATTTCATAGAAATCATATGAAATATTTCTCTATCTAAATTGAATTAGCTTTCAAAAAATGGAGAATTAGTCCTAACATTGAAAAGGTTACTGCTTCAGATACATTTCAGTTTTTTCTCGTTTTTATAGAAACATGACTTTCAAACGAAAGACATTCAATTCACCATATGTACCTATATGGTACAGTATTTTTGAAATAGGTACCGCACTAATCTACTCCGAATATTTTTCAACAAGAAGAATTGCTCGAAAATAGCCCGTTTCGGTCTCCGATAGAATATAATATGGGGTATCAATAAAATCCGTACATTCAAAAGTATATAACCAACAAACAAGCCAGGAGGACTTCTCAAACGATACATTAAATCCAAATTCATGAAAATCAACCGATTTTTTTTTTCGAAGTACTCATTGAGAAATGAAAACTCCTAAAAGAATACTAATTCAAAATTTACTTTTTTTTTCAAAACTAACTTAGTGAAACACACAGTGTTTAGTTGTAAAATCAGAAATCAACTCATAAATGACATATAGATCACAAAAAAATAACAAAATTAATTTCGAAATGAAATTATTAAAATATAACCAAACAAGCTATCAAAAATACAATTTCAATAGTAAAAAACACAAATTGTTGATATTGCTATAAATTTTTGAACTACGTCATTGTAAATAGAACAGGTTATGAAAATCAAGAAGTGCGTGTGTGAGAGCGGAAAGCGGGATGGTTACAAAGGAGTTTGGAGAAAAAATTTCGAGATAGCCACTAAGAAGAAAAACCAAAATTTCTGTATTCAAAGTACGAGAATAAGTAGATAAGCAACGAGAAAAGCCATTATTCTCAATTAATGATCCCAGTTCCTAAAACATCGAAAAGTACCTTGAACCTTGAAAAATCGAAATTCCAATATGAAGCGCGGCAGCGACAAAAGACTCCACTAAAACCAGGTACAGTCACTGATTTGAACTCTTTAACAGTGAAAAACTCCATAAACAATCCATAAAGTGCTAGTTTAAACATTTATTCACAAACAATTAAACATAACCCTAGAATTTTCAAATATTATTAGTAATTATAGTGAAGTTAATTTTGAGTGAGCAGAACAGTCAATTCACACTGCCGTACGGAACTCACATATTTAAGGTAAAGCCTAAAAATAGTACTTTCGATAGGTTAAGGTAGGTTTCTCAGATTAGGAAGGTATAAGTATTGAGTTTCTTGTTATCGGTAAGATTTTGAATATAATTATTAAATTTTGATGGATTTAGAAATAATGATTTACAATATTTGAATGAAAATAAAACAACAAACATCTTATATACTTATTTGAAAATCATTGATTACAGTTCAAAAATCATATTTATTTAAACTGACATCAAGTACCAAGGAAAGAGCAAACTGCAACCCTCCTGGGAGAGAGACAACCGTATCGAAATTGGTGTCACCGAATGAGTTGAAACAGGTAAAGAAAAAGTTACGAAAGGGTAAGATGAAAAGAGCTATAGACAGGCATATTGAAGATACATCTCAAGTTCAAATTCATATCAATAAAATGAATAAAAATACATTCATATCATAATACCCATCATATAATATGTACTAACTTTCCTATTAGCAAATTTTAATCATTTGGATTGAACCTTTAATTAATTTTATATCAGATTAGAATGACTCTTAATGTCCCATCCCTTTATTTATTTATACATATAATTCAGCGCGCTGGTTGGCCGTTGGCGTGTGAATTCTTTAAGCTAGAGAAATAATATGTTTGGTTCTATCATGATCAAAATACTCTCATTTAACACAACTTCACAGAATAACACTTTTGTAGAGATTAATTCAGCTATAAAACCCTCATATGTGATCTCAATCATGACAATGAATTTTACTCACCTAAATACTCCCGTCGTCGGTTCATTGCTCTGGATTGGTAACACTTCAACTTATCGAACATGCACCTTTAATTAGCCCGTTCAGAGCTGATTGGTTTCAGTAATTCAGTAATTTTGGTTTGGTTCAATTATTGACTTAACTAACAAAGGAAACTCGAGAAATAGTCTGTTTTTCATTTATTAAGGCAAACGGAGATAAATAAATTATAAAACTGTAAAAATATGCGACTAGAATGTTAATATTTACGAGAAAAAAAGGATATAGAGAATTTACTTTCACAATTAAAATCAAAATACTGGAAACTTCAATAATTAAATAAGAACAGACTGAAAACAATATTTTTATAACTCAAAACAAAAACCTATCTAATTGACAATATATTATCTAGCATGTTAGCTTACCAAGACCATCTTTAAATACGTGAAACTGATTAGAGACTTTGACAAAATAAATGATAACATACTTAAGAAACCCTTCAACTCTGAGAAAATAGATCGGACATGTCCCAGGTCAAGGTGAGGCCTTGACCTGAGTATTCTTCACTCGACTTACTGCTTCAAACACAACATTTCAACTAAAAACTTGTTTTGAGACCTCCAACAATTCAACTCTATAATTCGTTCAAAGATAGGGGGGATGATCCCGCCCTCAGAATATTTTACTTGTAAGATATTAGGTAGGTGTCGCTACTTGAATGGTCTTGGCATTCTAAACCCTATTCTGGTATTCTACAGTGCTAATTAATTACATGTATTTTCTTATTACGTGACATCATATGGTTGACCGCCCCGTACATTTCAGGACTAGCGTCGAATGTGGTTTTGTTTCACTTTGATAGAAAACGGTCGACAAAAAACTATCATCTCTTTTGTTCGTCCGATGTCACTCTGCCTTCTTACTTTTAAAATAACAATAATTTGCATGCATTTACAACGAGTGACCTATTTCCATATATGTATTATTTAAGACAAAAATTAATTGATTAAATGGTCAGAAAGATATTTACGACCTTTCGTTCCTGGAATATCTATAGCATCAAACGAGTTGTACCCAGATGGTAAACAATCGACCCTGGGCTATTCAGGCTGAAATTACCAGATTTTACAATATCTTCAAAGTTGAATGGATTTTCTGATTCTCACGAAAAATCTATTGTTTGTAATATGCCCCACATAAATTTTGAGTTCCATCATTTCTGTAACTAAAGTTTGGTATTATCGCCCAGAGGAACATGTGGGATGCAACTTTCTTATTGAAATGGATTTGGTCCCACGACCAGAGGCGTCTCAATATTCTATTACAAATATGACATACTCTCCTCTATCCGAACACAAAATAGAGGTGTTGACGCACCCCTCCCTATGTTCTAACTATCCAGTATAAAAAAGTAAGGTCAGTTAACTTCGATCGAGATCGATGGAGTTCATCCAGGCTACATTGAATCTTTGATTCTCATCAGACAACTCACACGGTTGATTAGAAATTAGTGGAATAGGATTTTTCTTTGTTCACCCTGTTGTACAGCACAAAACGGGAAATTATAATGGATACGAGGTCAAGGTGACATTGTACTATCATTGAGGCTAGTATTCCCAGAATATAAAGAAGTTCTGTCAATTCTAGACTTGTCAAATAATCTGAGCAGAAAGCTTTGCTATTCATCTTTGACACTTGAAAACTTGTCTGTCGATTTTTTTGTGCCCATGTATACTTTCGCCGAGGAAATCAAAATCTAAAACATACCAAAAATTCAGGAAATTTAACCGAAAGCCATTTTCCAATAGATGGTGCGGGGTCGTTTTCAATAAATATTTTGAACAAGAAATTTCTCAAAAAAATACCTCCTGAGATAAATTCTGGATACGCTCTTGCCTGTAGTTTTCTACTACGCTCTTTCTGTTCCTCCGTCCAAAGTATAGTGCACCAACCACTAAAGCCAAGACATCCGCTCCCGAAGTCACCGTAACCTCATCGATGGTATCTGAGCGTCTTCGGGTTTTATAACCTCGCTTTCCTCCGTCTATTATTTCCACAATTGTCAGATATCCCGTCCATTCGTGCAGCACCTTAGTTATCTCTTGTTTTCGCTGGCGATTTCACGAAACGACCACCGCTCCAGGTCTGCCAGTTCCCCGAGGATCTAATAGCGGTTACGGTTATCGTACACGTTATAGTTTTCCTTCGAGGAAGGTACTCCATAAACTCGCCTTCAATTTATCCATACCATTTTTCGACGAGTATGTCATGTGTGCAGATTGGCTTTTTCGAGGCAAACAATCAGGCTCCATGCTGTGACGGTATTGGGCCATAGAGAGGAATGTCTGTTTTCTGTAATTTTTATTCAGGTGGGATCTGCATACTGTGAAATGGATAAAATCATCGTATGTGATATTTTTCAACTTCTTATTCATTAAACGCATAACGCAACGATCGAAGGGAATCAGTAGTTGGTGCCAATATACGAAAAGAGTACTTTGCATCGGTTCTCCTTAATAATTGATATTAATAAGTAGGTGTTATCAGATTAATAGTTCATCCTGTATAGTCTATTCTATAATTGGATCTTGTATCTGTTGAATAGTGTAATAAAGCAAACAAAAATAACAAACTCAGCTAAGTGGAAGATCAGCTTAAGGTACATCTTAAGGTAAAGATGGTTTGGACCGTTGACTCCTGGCCTGAACCTTAGCTGACCATTGGAAGTTTTTGGCGAAAACGCAAAAATGATCACGAAGCCAACGACGACAACGCAAAGTTTTAAATAACATGCACATTGTGCAACCGCTGTCTGTTCTGTCTAATTTGAAAGGCTGGCGGGAGTATGGCATGTGATTTAGAAAATTTGTATCTACCGGGAAAGCTAGCCACAATATCGCCAAGAGAGCTGCGTGCACATGAGTTCAAATGCGTAGTTTATTGGCCACCCTAATCTGACCTGACCCTAGGTAAACAGAATATTATCCATCCAAAATGTTCACGACATAATGATGTTGTTAACAAGTTTGGATGAATAAGAAAAATTGAAAAGACTCGCCATTCCATTCCTCCAGTACAAAGCAACAGAATATTCTTAAGCTCATAGGTAAACTAAATTAACAATAAATCAATAGACATTTTGTATTAAGATAGATATACAGTGTTGACTATGAATATTATTTTTATACTTTCACATCATAGGGATAATCAATTGTAGCCTCAATAAACTTGAGTTTATGGAGAGCTGTGGGTACGGTCACCCTAAATCTAGGACTAAATTTAAGTTCGTCAAACATGCAAATGATGTTCCCTCTCGTATACTTGTCTAGAAACATCATAAAAAATTCTAGGTCGTCGTCATCTAATATTGTACGTGACATTTTTTTTCAAACTTGATACAATCAGATACCCACAAAAATACAATCACATCAGCAAAATCCATAAAAATTGCTTGAAATACTTCAAACATCAAGAAAATGGAAAAATTATTCATGTAGGAAAAGTGAGGTTAAGTCGTTTAGTGGAACCTAAGCCTGGAAAATCTGAGGCTCATCTTGACTAAGGCTTATGTTGTCTTCGAATAGCGGTGCAAACGAAAATCGTTATATGAGGTCCACTTAAGTCGTGAGGTAACCTTAAGTTGAACCGGTGCAAATAGCGGTTATACGATAACGTAGATTTAAGTTGATACACTCAAAGCTTTACAGGGCTTTTCACGATGAGCGATAATTAGGCGTTTCTGGCAAACCAGACAACGGATCAACCTGAAAATTTGACAGTATGCATAAAAGAACATGATCTACACACGTTAAATATTTTGGACAATGCGGCGTCGCCGCTTCTGCTATAAAGTAGCAGCTACTTTGATTTTTCAAATAGAACACTCTCTATATCATATTATGATTTCTTATCACTTTGTCAACAACTTCATGTACTATTTCCCTATACCTATCTGTTACCGTTTGAGAGATATAAATTAATTTCGATTTTTTTTAACCAAACATGTACTTTTATAAACGCTGATAATCTTGAACTCTCTGGTACTAAGACGATCAAATTCGGAATGGAGTGGAGTGATACCATGAGGAATGAGGATCCTCACTTCGGAGCCATATTTATATTTGCCTCATACTGGGTCCTTAGAAAATGCAGATATTTTATCACATACAGGGTGTCCGGTAAACCTTGTACAATATTGAAACTGGTTTTAAAGAGAAACATTCTCAATTGAAAATTGAATCAATACATGACTCCTCTGGAAATGGAAAAACCCTACGATAAAATTGAAGTTACTTTTTTGTAATATCTAACAGAAAACAACTACTTCCCCGGCAAAAGCCACGCTGGACATTGAACTACATCTGATAGATATTGAGAAAGACCCTATATATCTTGAGAGAAAAATCTGAAAGTGAAAATTTGCATTTTCATTCAGATAGTTGATTATTTATTAAATGTCCAGTTTCCATTGGAGATTCTTATCTATGAATGAGATAAGGGAGAATATTATTCAGAAGTATCTCTCACAGAAAATCGCTCATTGCATTGATGCGTGAATAATTGGTCATGACTGTTCAGAATATCGGAATTTCACCTCAGCAAAAATATCACCGTTTTCGAGATAATGGACATTTTAAGAATTTCTGGAAAATCACTACATAACCCTGAATTTTTGAGTGCCATGTATACAAATTGAAACGAATTCAAATATCTTTGCTGCTGAAGATTACTGATGAGTGGTGCTCTTAGACGCACAAAACAGTTTTTCAAAAAGTGAATAATTTTTTCAAGAAATGATGGTAAAATGAAAGATTTATGTTTCATCAATTTTTTTTTTTTTTCAAGTTTGACATTATTGTCTGAAAGAAACATAACCAATTGGAAGTGGACATTCATTTCAAAAGAGTGCTCTTTTTGTCCAGACTTTACCATGGTATAAAACAAACTATAAGTATTTTTGGAGGAAGTGATTTCCATTGAATTAGGCTTGGTTTTATTCTAGGCTTTCATCAACTTTTATACTTACGCCCAAAAATTTTTTTTTTTTATTTTATCGAGATAAAATGTGGAAATTATTATTAATAATAAAGAATAGACTGCTTGGTAGCATTAAATAGTATGTCAATAAAATTAACTTTTCATCTAATTAAGCCTAATGAAATTATCGAAATGAAATATCGATTATCCGGCATGGCACCCATTAAAACGAATTCTTGTGATAAATGTCGCAATTGTCCACATTCAAATACCAACGAAGTTTCAGAGACCAACAGATTTACAGAGTGTAACCAAATGATTGCAAAATTTTTTAGGAGGCGAATCCTTGTCAAAAATTAAAAACTTTTCTAACCTCTGTGTTGTGTCCGTAGAAGCAATAGTTTCCTAATGAAAAAATAAAATACAGCATTGTGCATGATCGGATCTTCTGTAAATATAATTGAAAAAATCTAGTAGGTGGCTGTCAAAGTTTGTTTGAACAACTTGTGACTTCTGTCATAGTTTTTTTTTTAACGTACCTATTCCGCTTGTTTCATTCAGTGGTATTTATTTATTTGTCATGCCGTACACTCGTTATACTCCCCGAGAATATGCGCATTTGCACTACATTTATGGTGAATGTGGTAGTGCACTGCTGCAGCAGCGCTTTATGCAGAACGATATCCGATTGCACAATGCCGCTCAGAGAATTGCTGATTTTGGGGGCTATAACCTATCATTTGAAAAGGTTCTTCTTGAAAAGTTGTCGTCTCTGCGTACGAGTCGATGGAAAATAACATTTTTGTAATTTAATAAAACAGTGCGATGTTGAATAATCGTAATTGTGGTTTATAGTGTATGTTGATTAAAAAAAAAAATGTTGAATTAGTATTTACTTCATTACATCTCATTGAATGCTTCCAAGCAGTTGATTCCTTATTACTCATAATTATTTAATCATTTTATCTTGATAGGATAAAAATAAAAGACATTACTGACAAAGTCTAATGGAGTTGATTTTAGCTCTGAATAACATCACACTCTAATATTATCGAAATTCTACTCCTTTCAAAAATAATTATCGTATGTTTCATACCATGATAGAGTCCGGACAAAATAGGCATTCTTTTGTAATGAATATCCACTTCCACTTGGTTATGATTTTTTCAAACAATAATGTCAAACTGTTGTTAAAAAAATTGGTGAAACTCAAATCTAGCATTTTACCCTCGTTTCTTAAAAAATTGTATCGTTTTCTGAAAAACTGTTTTGTACGTCTGAAAGCATCACTCATCACTCAGTAATCTTCAGCAGCAAAGATAGTTAAATTGGTGTCAATTTGTAGACATGGCACTCAAAAATCCAAGGTGAGGTAGTGATTTTCCAGAAATTAAAAAAATGTTCATTATCTCGAAAACGGTGAGATTTTTACAGAGGTGAAATTCCGATATTCTGAACAGTCATGACCTAGTCTATCACCAGTTTCAATATTGTACAAGGTTTACCGGACACCCTTTATAAAAATTAGCAAAAGTAATTTTTTTCAAATGAAATACCCTGTATATTTCCACATTTTTGAACTCTCCATCCAATTTTAGATTGACTTTGTTCAGATAAACCTATTTCGATTTCGAACCGTTTTCGAGATAAACTGTTTCAAACAGAAACTGACGTGATTTCCTTGGATTCATTACTTTTTTTTGTTATTTAACATCTATTTTATACTATTTACATTTAGTTTTTCAATAGTCACCAATCAGTAAATTCGAAATTAAAATGTTCCTTAGAAGAAGTTACAATTTGTATGCATTGAGGCATTGAGTGTCTCTACCGTACAACATTGCAAATTATTATTGTTTCATAGTGTGCTTTGGAAAAATAATTGATCCAATTTTGAAACGTCAAATTTTTGTTGGTGGTTTGGACTGATTGTGATACCATTTATAATTAAAAAATGTCAAAATTAGGTTACAGTAATGAAGATTTCTTGAATTTATTAATAAATTATGGTGAGTGCAATAGAATTGCAAGTAGAACATGCCGAGTATTTCATGAAAGATATCCACAACTTCCGAAGCCGAATAATAATGTGATAAATCGACTTCTAAAAAACTGTAGGTTGAATGGAACCTTCCATCCCAAAATCATTCGTACAAAGCCTGAAGTGGATGATGATGCATTTCCAAATGCTTCTCTACACGTGGCTGAAAGGGAGATAGGTATACCCTACGTGACAATTTATCGCATTCATGATAAGCACAAATGGCATCCCTATAAATTCTACTGTGTCCAACACCTGAAATAGACAGATTTGCCTCGTAGAGTGGAATTCTTTGAATGGTTACTTCTCAAGACTCAAGAGAATGAACATTTCCTAGACAATATCATATGGACAGATGAGGCCAAGTTTACAAAGAATGGAATTTTCAATAGACACAACAGTTATTATTGGTCGCCAGAAAATCCCCATGTCGTTTGCCAAAGGGGTTTTCAAGAAAGATGGCAATTTAATGTATTTTGTGCTATAGAGAATGAGTCAATTTTTTATATCGAGTTTTATGATGATAACTTGAATGCAACAAAATATGAAGATTTACGGAGAAATGGAATTCAAATGATTTTGAATAATAGGTCAGGAAGAGAACGTGTATGGTACCAAATGGTACCAAATGGATGGTGCTCCACCCCATAATTCTCGTTTAGTAAGTGAAGCTTACGAAGATAGATGGATTGGCAATAATGGACCTTTTCGTTGGCCTCCTAGAACACCAGATGGCAATCCATTGGATTATTTAGTTTGGGGTTTCATTAAAAATATGGTTTACTCCGACCCAATAACAACAATGGAAGATATGAAATCGAGAGTTAGAACTGCTTTCAATAGTTTAACTCCAGAATCAGTCAGAAGCGCTACACATGAAAATCTTCTGAAGATATTACATGTTTGTTTAAGTAGAGGTGGAGATGTGTTCGAACATATTCTGAAATACGATGATAATTGAATTGACCTAATAATTCATGAATTTATTTTCAGTTCGTGTGTCAGCGTTAATAAAACAATTTTTTGAAGAGAAGTTTCATTTGATGGTTGAAGAGTATTTTAATAATTATTTATTCATTGAATTATCTTTGAATGATCAAGGAACATCGAATGGAATCTGTTAAATTTCAATAATAAGTGATGAATTCAAGGGAACCACGTCAGTTTCTGTTTGAAACAGTTTATCTCGAAAACGGTTCGAAATCGAAATAGGATTATCTGAACAAAGTCAATCTAAAATTGGATGAAGAGTTCCATAATGTGGAAATATACAGGGTGTTTCAATTGAAAAAATGGACTTTCACTAATTTTTTCCTGTGATAAATTAACTCCTGTATAAAATGTGTCATTTAAAGATGACTGTATTGTCATTTTGACAGCGATAAAAAAGGTGCATCATTTTTTATCACCGATAAAAACGCCTGTTCCACTTTAGCGTCTACATCTAGTATGCTTACGTCACTTTAATGTCTGCCCTGTCAGTTATTTCAGTATTGTTGATAGTTGATACTGAAACATTACAACATGAGTCGTTTTGTGAAGTTTCGACTCAACAAATAACAAAAAATATAGAAAAAGCAATTCCGCAATCTACAAAAAATACTAAAGCGTCAATATGGAGACAATTTATATTCGGTCGTTAATTTATCTTGCCAAAAAACACTCGAGCTTTTCTTTTAAGGATAAATTTCTTTTTAACTCAAAATTTTTCCATCGGTAATTTTGCTCGAAAAACTGACATTCGACAAAATCGCTCGACCTTCGGTCTCGCGATTTTGTCATGTCAGTTTTTATCGTAAAATTACTGATTGGCAAAATTATTTCGCTACAAAAAGAAATTTATCCGATAAAAAAAAGCTCTTGTGTTTTTATTGTTGATAAAATATCTGCATTTTCTAACGACCCAGTATGAGGCAAATATAAATATGGCTCCGAAGTGAGGATTCTCATTCCTCATGATATCACTCCACTCCATTCCGAATTTGATCGTCTTAGTACCAGAGAGTTCAAGATTATCAGCGTTTATAAAAGTACATGTTTGGAAAAAAAAATTAATTTATATTTCTCAAACGATAACAGATAGGTATAGGGATATAGTACATGAAGTTGTGGACAAAGTGGTAAGAAATCATAATGTGATATTATACATAGGGTGATGCATTCGAAAAATCAAAGTAGCTGCTACTTTATAGCAGAAATGGCAACACCGCATCGTCTAAAATATTTTAGGCGTGTAGATCATATTCATTTATACATACTGTCACATTTTCAGGTTGATTCGTTGTCTGGTTTGCCAGAAACGCCTAATTAACGCTCATCGTGAAAAACCCTGTATAATATCTCACAGTACAATTGAGAAGTATTAATAATGTAAATATCTCAGTGTGTCTCACTTTGAGCAGCACCAAAACCCATTTTGGTTATTTTCGGTTATCAATATTGCCGTTTGATCCGGCTTGACGAACTATTCCGACAGAGGAGCCAACAGTAATTTTAATGAATGTTTACTCAAGTATCGAACCCTAAAAACAAAAAATTGTAACCAATCAATTTCTACTATTTCCTGAACCTAATTGTACGTAACGATTCGTGATTCTTCTTAAAAACATCATTTTTCTGAGCTCTGCTTAAACTAATTAAAAGTACACAGAACCAAAAAGCGCTCCACGCTTTTGAATCAACCATTGGATATAAAAGAATACTAATAACTACCAGAGGTATCTATCACCCACCATGTATTGTTTAAAGAAATATGTGCTTGCGTTTTCTCTACAATAAGATTAAAATATTGGCAAGGTTGAAATGCATGGGTTCTCATATCGTAAGTAATACAAGTCAATTTGATTATTTTATAGTTTTTAATGCCTGATAAAAGCAAGTTTTTTACTTTTTTGAACTATAAATTTTCATTTTTGAATTTTTAGTCTTGTGATAACTTTAACATATTTATTACTGAGATTCTCATCATTATTATTATCATTATTATATCAAAATCATGAAATTTTTGTATTCTCGTCGGTCCTTTATATGTGTGCCAAATTTTAGATTATAGTGAAGTAGGTGACAATTGAATTCACAAATTCACATCATTATCAAATCAAAATTTCAGATTTTTCGGACTATTGGTAGGTAGGTGAGAATTGAATTTACAAATTCTCGCCATTATTATCATTATACTAATAGTATGGAATTTTTTTATTGTCGCGTCGTTGGTGCTTGATATATGTGCCAAATTTCAGGTCATAGATTACATTAATAATATCAAATTCTTCCATTGGCTTTGGTCCTCGATATAATATGATTTGTTATTACATTCTTATTATAACATTCTTGAACTGTCGTCGATCCTCGAAATATGTGCTGAATTTTTGATCATTTAGACGATTTGAAGTAAATGAAAATTGAATTTCCAAATTAACATTAAAGTCATTATTATTACTCCATTCTTATTATAAAGTTTTATTGTCTCCGGATAATGATATTGTGATGTTCGAAGTTTATAATTATTCCCCTGTATGGTTATTTTTGAAATAAGTCAGTGAATGACAATAACAACATTAACAAATAGATTTAACATAATTACAAATTGGCGTCGATATTCATATATTACCTAGGTATACATACAAATTGAATCCACTAGCCCAGCTTGAAGGTCATCTACCTCTCAAAAATTACAAAAAGTAGTCATTTCCCAAAATAATAATAGAAATGGATTAAGCAATCCAGACTTCTGCATTTAACCTATACAGTGGGTATATCGTCGGCAAGTCTCCAACAGAAAACAACTACTGCCCCCAAGGACCATTGAATTATATCTGTTAGATTCTTGGCAAATTATTCTATAAGAACTACTTCATAATGTAATCTCAACGTCAAAACATGTCTCAACCCACATGGGGGAACACCAAAAAATTTTGAAATCGTACTATTTGATTTTGTTAAAGTCAGGGAATAAATGTAATGTTCTTAGTTTATAATTATTCCCCTGTATGGTTGTTTTCGAAATAAGTCAGTGAATGTCATTAAAGAATAGATTTAACATTCACATCATCATTACTATCATTTTTACATTCGTATCAAGGAATTCTTGTGTTGTCGTCGGTCCTTGATATGTGTGCCGCATTTTAGATTTTTCGGAAGATTAGGAGAGGGTGTAAATTAAATTTACAAATTCACATAATCATTATTATCATTGTTACTTTCTTAATATGGAATTATTGTACTGTCGTCGGCCCTTGATATGTGTGTTTAATTTTAGATTATTCGGACGATTGGAAGTGGGTGAAAATTAAATTTATAAATTCACATCATTATTATTATTACATTCTTATTATAAAATTTTTGCATTATCATCAGTCCATGATATGTGTGACAAAATACAGATTATTCGGTAGATTAGAAATAGGTAAAAATTGAATGAACAAATTCACATCTCATTATTATTATTATTACATCTTTATTACGAAATTTTGGTACTGTCGTCTTTGGTTATTGATATGAGTGCCAAATTTCAGATTTTTCGGAAGAAAATTAACTTCCAAGATTATTATTACATTGTTAGCTGTAAGTTCGTTTATTAGTTACAAGCGAACCTAATAAAAGCCTCCGAGCAATAAAAGAAATAGAGAGGGCTTTCCTGTCTCTTTCTTGAAAGCAACATACCCGACGTTGTTTATAAACATCTATGCTCGGATCATGTTAAAAAAGAACATTATCGGATATTTCCGCTTCCACTCATTAATCAGGTTATAATTCCGTATTGTTATTCACTCTTAACTTGGCGATCTAGTTTGTTTACGTGCGTTGACAACTTATTCATCGTCTTGTCAGTTCAGTTCAGATTTGAGCCTATTTGTATAATTGTTTTAATTTTAAGTGGTAAAAGTGTTGTGTTGGATTGTTAAATTGTTATATTAGAGACCATATCTCTGCGAAATGGCGATAACGTGTGAAGTTATTGTGCTGAAAAAGTTATCAAGCACTAAACAAACATTCCAAAAGTGAGTATCAAATCAAACCATGGGCGTCACAGCATGGCATATACCATGTTGGATAAGCATACCCTACTTAGTTTTCCGTAGTATTATTAAAGTTGATTTTTACTGATTCTCGATTGTGAGACAAAAATACACTTTTTGTTGAAATAGCTTTGAAGAAACTTTGTACTTTGAAAAATGATTACCTATTCACAAATAGGAAAATACTTGTTGCAGTAGGTACATTAAAAAATAAGTAAGTGAGTTAGCAAAGTCAACTCTTCAAAACCGAATTCAAATTATAAGTTACTAGCTACAGACCCAATCTGCTAGGTACTGGAATGTTTTGTTCATATACAGAGATTATCACATAACCCGTTCATCAGAAGTTTTCGATGTTTCCGTTTGAATAAAAATGTTGCTTCCGGTTGAACCGTGCGCGGACATGAACTTCTTGATTGTAAACGAAACACTGTATATTATCACAATTTTAAAATCTAACGAACGGGTTACGTAGGTATAATGATTGTCAAGACAATAATTCCATTCTATCATATTCCTTATGATACTTTCACATTGGTTCAGATATATTCAGGTTACCAACCAATAGAGCAGTTGCCAGTTGTGGTGTGAATCACTTTACTTAGAAATCAAGAATTTGGAGAAATCCTCAGTTATCTGTTCTAACCACTTTTGGCATCACCATATTTTTTCCGTCAGGTTATAGAACTATAATCAGTAAAATCAGTACACCAGTCTTGGCATTTTATGATGAATATTCATCTGATGCGATGAGGTAATATTTTTCAGTTTTCTTCAAAATATTTTCCTTGCCAGCAAGAATTTGAGCACAGTTTTAAGTGTTTCCGGAGTGCAAAATTCGTACAGATTATCAAATCAAATGCTTTCAGCTCGTATCTGATTAATTTTTTTTCCCTCATGAATTTTGCAATTTTTCTGCGAATAAAATGGCTGCCAGTCATGCCGGACCAATCGTTGATGCAGCCATTTTATTCGTAGAAAAATTTGCGAAATTCGTGGGGGTATGAACAAGACTTTACCACGTGAACGCGCAAGAGCTGACAACAACATTGCTATCGTTTTTTCGTAAGTGGTTGACAATGTTTCACTTTGAGTAAGGTTATTTTGGACTTTCATTGTCTAAAAAAGAAGAAATAAAAATGCAATTCTCTGCAATTTTATTTACGACGTTTCAACTGTAAAAATCTACAGTCGTTATCAAGTGTATGATAACTTGATAACGACTTGCCATTTAATTTCTATTGCCCCACAGCAATAAGCACTACCTTTTCTCATTCAAAATTGACTAATGAAAGTCTAATTTTTTAAAGATCGTAATAGAATTAGTGTATGCTGTGTTAGTACACGTAGCGTGTTTGCAATTATCACATCACGTACAATAAACAGTCACTTATTTTTGCACCTGTTACATAAATAACTATTTGTCCACTACATATTCATCATGAATTCTAATTATGAATAAGTAATTTATGCAACCATTTAGGAAATATTGCCATGCGTATGACAGGAAGAGTTTAATCCAAAATTCATTGTATTAACGTAAGAATATGTTACTATTTTTTGACAACACTCGCAGAGTGCCGGTACATGGCAGCTTTCATTTGCTGTGGCGCTACAGGGCGACTTTGCATTGGAAGCGCATTCACTTTTCATCTGTAGGAAGACCTACAGCACTACTGCTGGTGGTTGGTGCGCATTTCAAGCATTAGACATCAGGGTTGCAGCTGAATAACAAACATGCTTTCAACCAGGCATGTGGTCGTCTATCGATGCCGATACATGTGATAACAAATTTGTCTGCAGCGACCGTGTCTAGTTAATAATATATAAGAAAATGTATCAGCACGCCACTGGTTCTAAGCTTAGCTCCAGTTTTCAAAACAATAACAAATCTTCTCCTCACCTACAAATCATAACAAAGGATAGCGGTATGCAGCTTTCACATCAATATGTGTTGTTTATATAGAAATGGCACCTCTATATCTTTTATTGCTCGGAGATAAAAGCGCGTTCAAAAATCTCTGTAGAAATAACAAACTTTTTATGTTCATTGCTAATTCCAAATATCCTACCTGGGTTCCAATCACCTGGAAAATGCATAACATCACAAATAAAATCCCATGAAGCTCCATGACATCTCTTAAGGCTAGTTACATAAATTGAATTTGGCCAGCAAATTCATCACTCTTCCCGGCCTTTGACTTAGCGCCGGTGCTGTACCGTAGCCTCATATCTCTTTTGACACCTATCTCGAAAACATTTTTCAAGCTTCCCTATAGGGACCTTTTTATACAGATCTTGACATCTTCTTGAACTTCGCTGGTCCTCCAGTCCCAAGAGTACACATTCTTATCAGTCAAACCAAAAGAAAATAACGACACTTCATTTATTACCATTTTCAAGATGGCCTTGCCTAAAACAAACGAAAGTAGCCGATGATTAACTATCCGGATTAAATGTTCTTTTATCTGTGATTTATTTCACTTTCTAGTAGGCCGTGGAGAGTTGTTGTTGTTGATGTAATTGGGTTGGGACGTTTTCGGTAAATTGGGGACCAATGTTTGCCTTAAATTTCGTCAATGAGAGATTTGTGGGGAGATTAGGGAACAGAATTGCTGTGTAACGAACAATGAAGTTTCAGAAAACAGATGGAGAGGCGGAGACAAGTGTACGTTCAGATTGAATTAGGATTTAAATTTTGAGTTGAAATACTCTTAATATTCATTGCTCCGTATCGTTAATGTAATGAAGTCTAACTATACAGGGCAATTCAAATTCGACCCCCACCATTGGGATCTCCTAAACTACAGGAGATACGTCGAAGCTTAAATTGGGGCAAAGTTGCATATTCTGGTGCTTTTAACAAAATACTGTTTTGAAACTTGGAAAATTCCAAGTATTTCCTGAAATATCGGGAAAAATTGAAAATCGGAATTTTTGTTTTTATTTTTTTCTATCGTTATTTGACAACATAGCTCAAAACCTAAAGTACATTTTCATTGATACTTCTTTTCAGCTACACGTTTTCATGTTCAGATTTACTATCCGACGTTTCGTCTTCTGGCATTCATCATCAACTTTTTTTCTGTTATGGGCGCCATATTGTTTTCTATACAGAAAAATAGTGATTCTCCTTCTGATTTCATTTATGTATAATTTGTTATGATTTGCACTTCTGAAACCACAGATATTTAAAAAAAACAACTTCATCTGAGATGGTCATGACTCAATCGAAAAATTTTGTTTAATAAACACTAGTTGTCAGAACTCAATCATAAGTTTGCACAAATACTTCAGTCCAAATGTCCTCATTCTCAAATGAAGAGAAACGAGAAATGTTGAAACTTTATTATAAATTTGATAGGAATAGTACGAAAACAACACAAATTTATTTTGAATCATATCCGGGAAGACAACAGCCGGATAGAACATTATTCGAAATTTTGGGCAAACACTTGGCTGAGTATGGTGCGTTAAAAAAAAAGAATGAAATCATGAGCTTGTATAAAATGCACAAAAAGTATTACACACACAAGTGTTTGAAATGATGGCCTTCCTATTGAATACATAACCGAGCTCGTCGTCTCAAATTAAGAACAGGCCTAACAATATCCCTTCTTCTGATAGACCTGAATTGCGTGATGATATTGTCTCTAAGTTCATCTACTGTGTCATATTCTTGCTCTCCATAGATTCTGTTCTTAAAATTGTCCCACAAGAAAGTATCCAAAACTGTAAAGTCAGGTGACCTTGCCGGCCACCTCACTGGTCCAGAATTTCCTAACCACCTATTAGGAAATCTTTGGTGTAAATATTCACAAACTGCTCTTTTACTGTGTGGAGGAGCCCCGTCATGCTGAAACCAGCAGCTGTTTTAATTAACAAGGGGAAACGTATCCATATATTCTTCGAATTCGTTTCTTAAGAACCGAAGATAGGTTTCCCCGTTCAAAGTATTAGAGAAGAAATGAGGTCCAAGTATTCGGTAGTCATAAATTCCAGCCCTCACATTCAAACGAAACCGAACTTGTGGTCTTACTTCTCTGAAGTGTCGTGGATTATTTTCACTCCAAATGTGCTCATTATTTCTATTAAACACACCACAGTTCGAAAAAGTACTTTCGTCGGTCCAAATAATGTGTTTCAAGAAGTTTAAAGGGTCTACCCTATTCGAGAGCCAGCTACAAAATTCCATCCTTCTCTCAGGATCACCTGGAAGTAATTTTTGTGAAATATGTATATCTTATAACATTTCAAACCACTTTTTTTGAATTACCTCCAAACGCTCTTCTGTGGCACATCCATTTCTGCCGAGACTTGATGTGTTGATTTGGAAGGATCTGCATTTATCTAAAAAAGTACCAAAAATAATTATACTTCTTCGAATATGGAATGAACAATTATTTTACCTCGGCTTATAAGTTACGTCTAATATTTTGTTCCATTCTGCTTCCATATTTCATTCTTGTTTTTTGAAACCCACCGTACTCAGCCAAGTATTTGTCCAAAATTCCAAATAATGTTCTATCCGGCTGTTGTCTTTCCGGATATGATTCAAAATAAATTTGTGTTGTTTTCGTACTATTCCTATCAAATTTATAATAAAGTTTCAACATATCTCGTTTTTCTTCATTTGAGAATGAGGACAATTCTACTGAAGTATTTGTGCAAACTTATGATGTTTAATGAGTTCTGACAACTAGTGTTTATTAAACAAAATTTTTCGATGGAGCCATGACCATCTCAGATGAAGTTGTTTTTTATTAATATCTGTGGTTTCAGAAATGCAAATCATAACAAATTATACATCAATGAAATCAGAATGAGAATCACTATTTTTCTGTATAAAAAAAACAATATGGCGCCCAAAACAGAAAAAAAAGTTGATGATGAATGCCAGAAGACGAAACGTCGGATAGTAAATCTATGATTTTGAGCTATGTTGTCAAATAACGATAGAAAAAAATAAAAACAAACATTCCGATTTTCAGCTTTTTCCCGATATTTCCGGAAATACTCGGAAGTTTCCAAGTTTCAAAACAGTATTTTGTTAAGCACCAGAATACGCAACTTTGCCCCAATTTAAGCTTCGACGTATCTCCTGTAGTTTAGGAGATCCCGGTGGGGGTCGAATTTGATTTGCTCTGTAGAATGAAAAACAAGAAGTACTTATGTATAGTTCAATAGTGATGGTGCATCCAACGTCTGCGATAACTCTGTAATACCATATTCCATCTTATTAAAGCAGTAAGTGAATTAATTGGTCGTAACATGTCAACATATTCACATAAATCTCAATGATGTGCTATGCCTTGCTCATTTAGTGAAATTTTCACGAATTGAGGTATATCAGATAATTTAGATCACTGAATCACTGTTTATACAGAATCTATTTGCATAATCATTTACAAAGAAAAACGTTAATTATTATGATACAAGTGCACCATTTTAACAACGACTGCAAGGAACCCCTGGCAAAATCGCTTTGTGGAAATTTTTAAACAAATTTTTAAAAAATTACAACTTTTTTGTTTTTTTTGGGAATATCCCAAGAAGTATCGTAGGAATCGTTTAACAGTCAGAAAAACTTTTGTAGAAAATTATAAAACCTACAAAATGGTTTTTTATACGACCAGATCGGTGCATTTTTCACTGAGAAAATCCGGGAAAACCTCGAAAAGAGACAAACAAACAGAATTGCGAAAACTGTTAGATAATAACATGTCTTTCAACTGTGCGCAAGATGGTTTCTGTTCGATATGTATTAAAAAAAACATTTAATAATAATTTTTAACGAAAGGTTAATATTTAAGAATATCCTTGTTATGTCTTTCTCAATTTTACTGATTGAAAAAAAATAATAAGAAAAAAAATACCAGAGCCAATCTTCCAAAACCATCCATAGTTTCGTGAATTGTTGGCATAGAGGTACTCGAACCACTTTTATATCAAGGGCAACGAAACCACTGTTGACCAGTGTAATCTTTGAAATATTTCCAAAAAAAACATAAAAGTTGTAAATTTTTTCGCTATTGATTGCTTGAAAAATTCCACAAAGCGATTTTGCTGGGGCGAAAACTAGGGGTTTTCATTAACAAACTATCTTATAAAAATAAGTTTAGGCCCTCTGCGTCTTTTATTTTGTAGAGGAAAAATCTCTACATATTGGTCTAAAGCCCGCATCGTGACTTCAGAAGCAACTCTGGAAATTAAATTTAGATCAGGATAATTTTCCTTACATTTTTTACATTTAATTATTGAATAAGAACATTTTTCCAAGCGATATTCCTTAACCACCTTTTTGAGAAATTTATTGTTCAAGTTTCCAATGTCAAATGGAAGTTTTTTATATGCAGGGTGATTCAACTTGGCCGTGCATTAGAGGGTTTTCAACTTGCTGTTGGATCAGAAACTAAAAATTTGCTAGCTGTCATAATCGATCATGTCCGTTTTACGTGGAATATTCTTAGTCCCACAGCTATACAGGGTATGCCAAAAGTAGGTACCAACTTTCTTATTTTAAATGGAAACCTTATTTTTTTTTCACATCGTGTAATTGACCTTCTGATTAGCACTCCAGACAACCGTAGTTATGTTAACATATCTATTACACTTTTTGATGAATATTAATTTTTCTAAAAAAATTACAGCAGTAGTAATTTGAGAAAACATTAGTAATTCGAATTTGGAAACCAATTTTCTCAAACGACACCAACTATTTTTATGACACCATTCTGAATATATTCGAATTTTATGATGAGTTACTTGAGCTTCCCCCATACCTAACTTCAACCTCTATCAAGGTATTCAATAAAAATCAATAAATGTCTCATTTTGCCGAATGATTCTTTGTTTATTCAAATATGCGATGGAAATACAAGACAATTGTGAACTAGAAGGTGATATTCTGTCAGAATAAAAACGAGTGGTGCTAATTCTCAAATAAAATTGATTCGAATATGGAGAATTACCCAATCGAAGTTGTGTTAGATTTGTCTGTTATCAACGAGGAGTTTCAAAAAATTGTGCAGCGAACTGTCCGTGAGTTTGATTTAGAACATCCAAAATTACCTAGCATAACACAGGGAAAGTTCTCAAGATTGAAAAATGATTTTATATATTTTTTGGAAAGTGGTTAGACCCATTACCTACGAGAGTCAAACCACTAACTGACAAAGAATATAGTTAAAATACCATTCTCGGATATTTTTGAGCATATCCTCAAGCCTCAATACGAACGACGTCTTTGGAATTGGGATTTTCATACTCTGCAATACAAACCATTTTACACCGTTATAAGCTACATCCGTTTAAATTCATATGATTGTAAAAATAACACCCAGCCGACTGACTCTTCCCGAAGAGTAAACTTTTGTGAGGATTTATTACTTACTCAAAATACAAGAGCATGCCGAAATCGACATTTTTGGGTTTTTGAAAATCCACATATGGTGCTCGAAGTTGAAAATCAAGTACAATTTCTAATAAATGTGTTTTGTTACGTAATGAACCGAGAGGTAGGCTATTTTATGTACAATGAAAATTTGAATGGGGATAGATACTTAAAAATACGTCAAAACGTGGTAAAAACATTTGTTGAAAATTTGCCCCTGGCTAGAGCTGCATTTTCATGGAACCAGATGGATGGGCCATCACCTCATAATACAAGAACTGTATATACTGAACCCTAGTTCCTATAATAAAACGCTTTTTCGGTGAAATAGTGATTTATCACAACTGATACTATCGATTCTTCGGCCAAGCGGTGCCTTTGTTAGTATTTCACATCATCGCTTACATTGGAACACATCAGGAAAATTATATATTTCTCAAGTCTCAATTATCGGCAAACCATATCAGGAAGCTGCCACCAGTTCTGCACACACACTGGTTTTAACTAATCAAGTTACTTTATTAATTATTATTTTCAACACTTTTCTGAATTTCAATCTATTCAAATACTTCAAATTGTTATTCATTAATATCTGAGCCGAAGGCCCAGGTGGAAGATAAAATTTAACTCAATAAAACAAAGGAATGGGCCAAAATCATTTATTATGCCACAAGAAAAAAATTAGAACGCCGGAATAACTGAGATATTTTTTTCAATGTATAAGTTCTTAAACCAAACCCAATTAGAATCAGTGAATTCAAGGAAATTTTATGATATTTACGTAATTAATAACTATTCAACTAAATTATTAAACGGATAATTTGGAACAGATTATTTACCAGAAAAGGAAGGAAAACATTTAACTCTCTAAAGATTTAAGACAAGACTGCCTCCAAATAGCCTGACACTCGTAGTCCCAATTTCTATTCAGGCCTGGCAAAAATTAAATGGCGAATTGAATCTCTTTTCGTTTTCTTCTACAATCTGCGTTTGCGTTAAATATTTTATAACTCAGATATTCCAAGGTTACGAGAAAAAAACAATACAAATTTTTCGCATTTTTATCTAAACAACGATTCTTATTTCTACTTATTCTATGTCATGGATCTTTCGGTAACACTCAGTTATTGTTTTAATCAATTTTCTATAAACTGATTTATTGGATACAAACTATTTTGTTCGAATTGATGAATTCTTCTCGTATATAACACTCAAGTCTGTATTGAAACGTTGCGGACCCTTCTAGGTATCGTGAACTAAATGTTGAATGTAATGGCTTCCAGATGTGCCAAAATGTCAATGCACTCTGGTCACTATTTAAAATAAACTCGCAAATTACCTTTTCCTTGTTCGATCACCGTTGGTGGGGAAATCGAGAACCATTTCTGTAGCCTGCAAGATGTTCAGATCTTACGACTTTAGACTTTTATATTTGAGGTAGGGTGAATGATGTGGTCTATTCTTCACCAGTTCACAATATAGATGATTTGAGCCTTAGAATAATACAAACTTTTGACAGTCTCGATTCAAACGTGCTATGCGTTCTATTGAAAGTATAATAATAGTTTGAACAAAAATGGTGGTCATATTGAACATTCATGTTAGAGTTCTGTCAATAATGTTCTTGTTCATTAATAATAATTTGTCTGGTGAAATTGAAAAGAAATACACAATTTTATTGAATTATTGAAATTGTCTTTTGTTTCCATGACATACTTCAAAAAGCAAGAAATATCTCAGCATTTCTTGATTTTCATAGAATAAGTCGATAGAGGTTGATATTAGGCAGAAAGAAAGCTCAAGTAACATCCTAAAATTCAATTTTCTTTTGACGGGTGTCAAAAAATAGAGGTTTGCGAGTTACACATTTTTTTCCTAAACTACTACGGCAGTAATTTTTTTTTTAATGGTAATAAATCAAAAACTGTAATAAATGAGTTAACATAACTTAGGTTGTCTAAACTAATAATCAAATGGTCAATCGAAGCAAGTGAAAAAAAAATGTTTCTTTTCAAAATAAGAAAGTTGATACCGACTTTTGGCATACCCTGTATAGCCGTAAGTCTAAATAAAATTAGTAGAATGGAGACAATCGATAATGACAAATTTCAAGTTATACTCCAACTGTAAGTTGAAAATTTTCTAATGCACGGTCTAAGTAAATCACCATGTACAATATCATTCAGCCTGTTGCGAGTAGATGTTGTTAATTCAAGCTATATATGGAGTCTTTATTTATGCCAAAATGGAATAGACTATTTAATCAATATGAATAGTGAAGAAAACGTGATAATTCTGAACTTCTTGAATAAAGGTTTGCAATGTTCATCTTATTTACCCAAAAGATTGTTCGGTGATGTTCGTCAGAAAGTCTAATTGTTGATCATCCCTTCATTTCACTCCAAACGAAATTTAAACGAGAACAAACATCACTATGGAAAATCAAGAATAGCACACTACATGGATTTCCAAAGTGAAGATAAACATCCAATCAAATTGAAAGCATTGATGGAGGTGCGCTTTGACAATTAAATGCGCCTATATATACCGCTGATTCAATTTATAGCGAATCGGGAAGTGATGCTACACCCACAAGAATAAAGTAAACATATCTATCTCGCGTCAAGAATTCCACATCGCTCTCCATCGATACTACTCATACATCTCTTAATATATTCATAATCAACGAGATGGCACTTCGGTAAACATAATATTGACGACGCAGGAAGTGAATTTATATTGTTTTATATCCACAAACGCTTCTGGAATTAAGTGAAAGTGGAATTAACCCTTACGTTTCTATCAGGCACAGCGGTTAATCAAAGCACGCTGTGTCAACAGAGTCTTTCGGTCCCCGAGAAGCAGCAGAGACTAGGAATATTTATCGTTTTATGGCAAACATGTTTTACATTATTCGGCTTGTCGGTGACAGTGTTTGTTACAAGGGATGAGTTCTATCTCAAAATAACTAGATAAAACTCACAATTCAGGATATCAAACAGCCTGCTTTATGAATCCTGCACTGCAGACATAGGCACTATACTGATGAATTTTATTCGAGTACTGGGTACCGGGTACTTCCACTAACTAAAGGAGAAGAAGAACAAAGTACCAAGTACTTTACCCATTATACATAATGTCGAGTATAATAGTAGGTACTCCTAGTAAAAGTTCTCGATTTTCAGGAGTACGTTTAACAAGTACTTTTATTTCAAATTGTAATACGACAAATCCAAAAATGATCAAAGAATACATCCACCGATTGGGTTACCTGAGTGTTGCATTAAGCGTCCACCATATTTGACAACCTATAAGAAAGCCATGCACTATCAAATCAATACATCCTTTTTGTAGGCACACTGCTCTCAAATCAGAAAATCATACTGGCTTGTTGTAATATGGAAAAAATCAAAGCCAGACGAATGCAGAACGCCGTCATCCTTGGTTCACTTCTTCTGCTCAGGGCACAGTATTCTCGGACCCAATAGTCACTTAACCTACAGAAGTGGTGAATGGTTATTGGGGTAAATGACAGCAGCGCGCCTTTCGGGTGTGTCGGAGATCTAGAGACGGGTCCTGACCAGAATATTCGTAACGGAGAAAATAATAACGATAATAGGAGTCCTTGGTGGAATGATGGACACACTGCTCTCGAAGTCTTAGCCGCACAATTGCAGAAGGCATTCATCCTTAGTTTACTTCGTCTGCTCAGAGCACACGACTCTCAGACCCAGTAGTGACTTACCATACGACGTGGTTATTTGGGCAAACAAAACCAGCGCGCCATTCAGATGTTTCGGAGCTTTGGAAACAGGGCCTGACTGGTCTGGAACCTTCCAAACGGAACGAAAAAAATGCGCTTTTTGTACATTTGCTCAGATGCCTTGAGGTACCCTTTCAAATAGTGATATGCATTGGACAACTCATGCCGCTCTGGAGGACTCGCTTCACTATAAGGTCTGGTCAAGTGAGAGTCCAAACAGAACTGGTGATCTTCAGAAGGGGCGTGTTTCAGTTTCATCTGCATCTCACTATTGCAATTGTCAGCTTCGCTCAGGAAAACTAGTGGGTACAACTGCGGCACCCCCAACAACCGGAGGCATAAAGTCGCCCATCTTTTACATGTTTATTTCAAATTATAAGCCTATGGCACCTACATCATTCCCTTAGGGTGGTGGAAGAGTACACGCATACTATCTGAATGGAATTCGGGATTGGCAAATGTGCCACGGTTCGTCTCAAAAGAGGACAATGTGGGGAATACGGAGAGGATGTTCAGCTCATCAACGGAAGCAACCTACATCATCTGGACACCGGAAAGACGTGTACTCACCAAGGGGTGGAGCAACACCTCTCTTAGGAGGTTAAAAACTCTCTCCGCGGCAAGTATCATCATAAACTCCTATAGATCTGGTCATCAGAACTGTCGGGGTAAAATAAAGTTGCGGCAAAACATATGCCTCCGTTCCGATCCTACTCCACTCCTTTGAAATGGACTCAGGAAGAGCCGCTACAACCGACATTGAAACTCTCAGAATGACTCTCAATAGAAGCTTGCACCATAAATCGTCCTTCTACTTTCCCAGACAACGGGGAGGCCGTCGACTTTTGACTTAAGTTTACCAAAAAAATTGGCCTTTGTCTTCCTCAGATCAAGTGGACTGAAGTCGGACACCGAGGGATTCATAATGGCCTGCCAGGATAGTGTCTTCAACACTGTATTCTACCGTAGTTTCGTGAAGGGTATAGAGGTCCCTGACACCAGACGAAGGGTGTGTCGTAGGGCACCTGAGACGATAATGCATTTGCTGTCAGCATGCCCAGCTTGTGGAGAATGGGAAGTGTCGAATCTATTGGAACTGATCATTTCCCATTCTCAGACATGCAAGCCACTAATCCTAATGTCCCCCTCAACCACCAAACAATGACGATTTTACTTTATGGAGTTTTCCGCTCCAGGCGAAACGACTATCGTTCGAAAAGAGGAAGAAAAACTGGCCAAATATCAAGATGTACTCTTTGAAATCCACAGGATCTACCCAAACCATTGTGCTAAAAATGGTGGTTTTGTTATTAGGAGTCCTTAGTGGTCTAGAATTTGGAAATAATACCGGCTTGCCGTAATATGGCAGACATTTTAGCCGCATGAGTGCAGAAGGCACATGATTCTCGGACCCAATAGTATCTTACCATACGGATGTAAGGAGTGGTTTGGGATGAACGACACCAGCGCGCCCTCGGAATGAGTCGGAATTCCGGAGTCAAGGTTCAGTTCTTGCCTTGTAGTCCTCCTTATAGTCCTCCACCTCGAAAATCGGCGATTAGAACATTCCTTTTTGAGGCAGCAACCCGTGTAGCCGATGAACTTGGTCTCGTATTTGACATTGAACGGGCTAACCCAAACTCTGTCACCGAGTTGTGTCCCGTTCAGCAAAAGTCTCACATCAAAGCTGGAGAGGCTCAGGTCCTCCTTCAGCAACATACGGACGAGTTAATGCATGAGGACTTCTTTAACAACATCGAAGACTTGTACTTATCCAAAAGTTTGACCTCTGCCATCCTCAGGTCAAGTGAGATAAATTTGAAGACCGAGGTATTCATTATAACCTGCGAAGATGTTGTTTTAACTACCTAAACTAGTCTCTGACTTGCATGCCCAGCTTATGCAGTCTTAGCATATAGCCACAGGCATAACTTGGCGCTACGAGTCTTGTACTACCATCTACGACACCAGTACGTTGTAGATAAGACACCAGTGTTGCCATATGCTCCGAGTGATATTGAGTCCATTATGGAGAATGATAAGTGCCTCATCTATTTCTCACTCTCAGTCAAATACCAGCTAATGAGCCTGATGTTGTTAGGCGAAACGAGTATCGTTCTAAAACAAGAGGAAAAATGCCCTACCCACACCATTCTGTTAAAATGGTGGTTCTGATCATAGGAGACCTTTGTGGAATCTCGAGTTTGAAAATAATACCGGCTTGCCTTAATATTCTCGCGTATTCTCATGTTTGGGGATATGACACTATTTAGTCATTCGAATTAATTGATTGAATGAAGAGATAAGTATTTTTTTGTAATTCCATCGAAAGTTTTTTCTTTCCACTTTTTTTCAGTTCTCCCAAGACTTGTTATAATAGGTTGTCATTTTACCTATTCCACAGGGCTGTTCCATTCGTACTGGAGGGCTGTTCCATTCGTACAAGAGTGCTGTTCCATTCATAATGGGGGTATGTTCCATTCGCACTGGAGAGCTGTTCCATTCTTACTTAGGGCTGATTTAACTCTTACGGGGGAGGGGCTATTTCACTCTTATATTTGCTACTCTTACCAAGAGTTTATTTTACCTTACGTTACTATACCTATCGCCAACCTGGATGTTTGCTTGCATCCATAATCTGCAATGTCCCGATTCCTTCTCCGATCCAAGGTTGGTCTGAGTCTACCTGTCTGAATTCTGTATATCATACCTATAGCACTGATGTTCATCGTTGGATACCTACACTTGAAATTTACCATCACCAAAGGATGATCTGGGGCTGTATTGTCTGAGAGATCCTTGGATGAATAGGTATTATGTGGCTGTTTCACTGTGAATATTTTATTGCACAACGGTATGTATTATTACACATTCAACAATAGGTCTCAGTACTTATAGGTAATATTGGACTTCACAATCATATTGAAACTGATCAGATTTCATTTTCCTTTTCTTTTGGGCATTTATTCTGGATACAATTCCAGAAATCACATACATTTATTTTTTTTGTAATTTAATCACCACTGTATATATTTGTACATAATCATCCATATTGCTCACTTTTGAACAATAAAACAACATACAAGATTTTTCACTATTATTCCATAATATTATGTTTCAGGGGATTCTGGATTTCATGACATCAAAAATTTAGTGGCGCTTAAGAGGCCATGAGCGCGATCATATTTGGGGCGCTTCTAGGGTAAAGGACTCAAAAACGGTTTGTCGTATCGATTTTAAACAGGGACAGGGTTCTAGAGGATGTTTGATTTTAGGTACGTGCTGTAATGGAAATTGAAATTTCAATCTACTTTTTCACAAAAAAAAATCTCAAAAATGTCCCAAAAATGCAGTTACTTTAAAGTAATTTTTCAGATAGATAAACAGATTATTTCAACGGTTTGCCTTTCTTTTGATACCAAATTCATTTTGATTGGATAAAGATTGCTTCAAATTTTAAAGGAAGAGATATACCATTGCAGCTACCTTGATTTTCCGTGAAAAGCATCAATGTTTTCAACCATTTTTAATTATTTGAACCACGACCCAGTGCCGCCAAATGAACAGCTGCCGTTCGCTGTTTAGTAAGGTAAAAATTATTGCCACACCACATTTTCACAAGACAGTCAGTTCCCATTTTTAAGTTTTCATGTCTGATCTGTGCCACCAACACATTTTCTTTATAATAATTTACAGATAACAAAACCACTTTACCCTATAAACCAAGTTTCTGTGAAATCGTTTTAGATAAGTCCGCCGCTGCTCCACCAAGAAGAAACTTAATTCAGGATATAAGGTAGAGCAAATTGCTGGAAAAGTGGATTATTTCGTATCCTACGTGGACGGCAGTTCATTAATTTCAGCGGGGTCTCGGTCCCACCCCGCGCCGAGGAGTAACACCTTTGTCGTGTTTCGCGGAGGAGACACCGCCATCGAAACGGTATGCAAATAGAGCGTAAAGGATGGGCGGCCGTTTTTATGCGAGGAACGACGGCCCGGATGTCTCGGTAGAGCGGGACATTGTTGGCGGTCAGGTCTCGTGGTTATTGTTTCGGTACTTTGGCCACCTCAGCCGCCCCACGCTAGCGAATGCGAAATAGCTCGAAGACAATATAACTTTATCATTCGGAATGTGCCGAGGAGCTGAGTTGCTTTTTTGATGCGGTTGGAAAAGAAACCCTCCGAGGGCGAGAATGGTTGGCAGTTGGGGACTCTTTCTGTTACCGATCAGTGAATTAAGGAGTTTATTGTAAAGCTTGAATCTCTAGGATATCCTGTACGTCGATAGTGTTAGTTTTAAATATGTAATTTGTTAAGTTACGATAGAAACCTTCATAATCGATGCTACGCAAAGTTTGCTCTAATTGAATTTAACTTAAGAAAACAGACTTCTTTGGGAGATCGTTTAGAAACGGACAGTCGTTACCGACTGATGATGAACCTGTTATCTGTATCATACCCGCTGTGGTATTAGCCAGGGGATTAGTTGTTTTCTGACAGGTACTTGCCATAATAAGCCTACCTAGTAGGTGTATATGGGAGTAAAGGGTTCATCATCGGTCGGTAACGACTGTTCGTTTCTGAATTTAACTTGTTGAGTTTCCTTGAAAATCACATGCTCTGCATCTTACTACACTGAAAGAAAATGCTCAGTTACAATTATAATATATTTGTTTGTGCCAAATTTGTTAGGACTTACTAAATGAGGATAATTTATTGAAATTATGAGTAATTTATTCTCATTTTCACTATAAACGAAATATTTGGTACTGCTATAAAAATATGTTATTTGTTAGACAGTTGTCCTTTTTTATTGAAATTAACGTGTCTCGACACGAACCTTTGGTGTAGTAATGAATATACTGCAGTTTTATCCCGACACCAAACTGTAATTTAAACACCACGACACGTGTTTCAATCACCAAGTGATCATCTTCAAGACGAACATTAAACAAAAGGACCCCGCACTTTTTATAGGTAAAATGGTTCTCGGTGAAATTGTCTGAATTTTTAGAATATTGTAGTATTCGATGTACTAATTGAACGTGCAGAATCGCAAAGTTCGTCGATGGATAGATTTTGAAATACAGGGCGTTCAATTTAAAAATCAGTAATTTTTATTTAATTATTTTCTCGGGATTTGAAAGTGCCAACTGCATTTTTTTTCGTTCTCATCATCAACGTACCTTCATATTACTAAATATCATTCAGATGGTGCAGATTATATCATTATGTACTGAGTGAAAAATAAAAACATTATAGTAATGTCTGAAAATTCGATGTAATAAAGAAATATTGATAAAATTATTTTGGCATGCAATATACTATTCTTATTCCGTCATTAATCACAATGCATACATATCGTACAGGGTGATTTGAAAAATTCGTAAAAAATGTATCCGGTTCTTTCGTACATATCCTGTACATTCAAGTGAATTATCATCCTCCGAAGATAGCTGACACCATATAAACGTGATTTTGTTGGGAAATATAGGGTGATCATGAAAATTTTCGATGATAAAAATGTCAAAATATCTAAGTTTCAGAAATCACCCTGTAATTCAAGATTAACTAGGTGAAATTCCTTTATTACTATTTGATGCATTCATCATTCTCTTCTCAACACTGTCCCAAAAATTCAGTTTCCTACTATTACTACTTTCATATTTATTAATTGTTAAACTTATTACCATTTGCATGACTAGTTGAAGGACGGTCCATTCAATTCCATCTACAAATTAGGAACTGACTGAATATACGACACATATCAGTTACAACTTACAACTCAGCCATGAGCCAGATAAAATTCCTAATGCTTGGATAGTTTGACTCGCCCAATCGTGTATGAGGCCCCTGTACGGAAAATCACTTATCACTGAAGGTGACAAGGAACAGCCTCAACCGAATCCACCTCCCCCGTAGCGGCGCTACGGTCCTCATACATCAAGAAAACCCTATCGGCTATCGGGTACATTTTGATTCTGTCGTTGACGGAAAGTGAATGAAAAAGAAAAATCAATTAGTTCCATCAGTGATAATTATTATTACCTTTACGTATTGAATTTTTGTTTTATTGAAAAAAAACCTTCGCCGCCAAGATTCAAATTCTTCTATTAGAAATAAAAGCATTCTATCAATTATTTTCCCAGGTAAATTGTTTTTTATTCCGACAAAGCTTAAACCAACAAAATTAACTTAACTATCTGTACCTTACATTATTAAATTCATATAGCTGATGTGATTGTTATCTCTAATCATCACCCTCTTTTACATTTATTTTGATCTCCACATTCTCACGTTTCACTATTCGTGAAAAATATTGGCCACTACACCTTTTTCAATTGTAATTCAGAAAGTATAAGATGTATTTCAGAAAGTATAATTTGTAATTCAGATTAGTAAATTGTATTTCAGAAACCGTAACATGTAATTCAGATTAGTTAATTGTATTTCAGAAGTTGTAAAATGTAATTAAGAAAGCGTTAGTTGTTATTCAGAAAGTATCGACTGTAATTCAGAAACTAAGAACAACCCTTATTACAGTTTGGTACTGTAGAGGTTTTTTCCCCCACAAAATAAAAGACGCAAATGGCCTATACTAATGTTTATAAGATAGTTCGTTATTGAAAACTCCAGTTTTCGCTCCAGCAAAATCGCTTTGTGGAATGTTTTAAACAGGCAAAGTGAAAAAAATTACAATTTATTTATTTTTTCGAAATATCTCAAAGATTACTCGCAGAATAAGTCTACAGTCTACATACAGTCCACTTTCCTAGACATTTATAAAACCTACAAAATGGATTTTCATACAACAGGATCGGTGCATTTTCCACTGAGAAAATCCGAGAAAACCTCGAAAAAGAGACCAATTTTCAAAAATTTATATTTTTTATAAATCTGAAGCTGGACAAACAATATTGCGGAAACTGATAGATAATAATATGTGGTTCAACTGTACGCAAGATGTTTCCTGTCCGATATATATATAGTTTTTGCACAATCGCGTTATAAACAATTTGAGGGCACATCTTGCAAGATGCGCCGATTTGAGGGAAATTCTCGAATTCGAATTCTGTAAACGGCATCTGGAAGTAGAATTAATAACTATAATATGTATATTTTGGATTTACACCTGAGAGGTAGGAAATGTGTTGAAAAAAACTGAAAGTTGATAAAACGCTTCAAAGTGCGTCAGAAGTTACAACACAACACACCACACCACCATTCACCATGCTACATTCCAAGACATGCCCGTTGGGCGATAAATATTATTATTTATAATAATGTTCACTAATAAATAATTCGTTGTTCTCATATTCCCTACTCTTACTAATCAAGTCCTTGGTGGTTTCTAAATTACGAGTGATGGTTTCTGAATTACAATTGACGTTTTCTGAAAAACAATTAACTGATCTTATTTACAATTGACGCTTTCTGAAATACAATTTACTAATCTGAATTACATGTTACGGTTTCTGAATTACAGTTAACAATTCTGAATAACAAATTACAGTTTCTGATTTACATGTTACTAATCTGAATTTCAAGTTACACTTTCTGAATTACAATTGAAAGAGGTGTAGTAGAATGTACGCGTGAACAAGTTCCTTCAAATCGTTTTGCAAATGGTAATAAGTTTCTCAATTAATAACTATGAAACTAGTCATAATATGAAACTGAATTTTCGAGACAGTGTTGAGGAGAGAATGATGATTATATTAAATAAGAATAAAGGAATTTCACCGAGTTAATAGTGAATTATGGTGATTTCTGAAACGTTGATATTTTGTCATTTTAATGATCGAAAATTTTCATGATCACCCTATAAATCCCAACGGAATAATGTTTATACGGTATCAGCTATCTTCGAATGATGATAATTCACTTGAATATACAGGATATGTACGAAAGAACCAGCCATATATATCATCAATTTTTCAAATCACCCTGTACGAAATGTATGAATTGTGATTAATGATGGAATAAGAATGAATAGTATATTGCATGTCAAAATAATTTTATCAATATTTCATTATTCCATCGAATTTTCAGACATTACTAATTTTTTTTTATTTTTCACTCTATACATAATGTTTTTTTTTTTTTGGATTGACGTGGCCTTTACTTGATGGAAATTCATAGTATATGACACTAAGGTAAACACGATTAAATTTCCACAGATTTATTGTCTTCGCGACATGTTTCGATACACTGTATCTTTTTCAAGCGAATGTAATACATTGTATACAATGTATTACATTCGCTTGAAAAAGATACAGTGTATCGAAACATGTCGCGAAGACAATAAATCTGTGGAAATTTAATCGTGTTTACCTTAGTGTCATATACTATACATAATGACTTAATCTGCACCATCTGAATGATATTTAGTAATATGAAGTAACGTTGATAAAAAGAACGAAGAAAAGTGCAGTTGGCACTTTCAAATCCCGAGAAAATAATTAAATAAAAATCACTGATTTTTAACTTGAACGCCTTGTATTTCAAAATCTATCCATTAACGAACTTTGCGATTCTGCACGTTCAATTAGTACATCGAATACTACAATATACTGAAAATTCAGACAATTTCACCGAGAACCATTTTACCTATAAAAAGTGCGGGGTCCTTTACATACATTATTGTCCTTATTTATACCTATTAGATATCTCTGCTAGATACCTGCGTCTTGTTTGTATTGATTTAATTTCACAATATTGCCTCATTTCTAATTTGGTAAAAGTTGAATTGAATGCTAATTATAAACATCATGTGATAACAAACATTAAATATTTTATCAAGCTATACAGTGAACTATTAGAAATTGGTCCACCATCGTTATTCATTATTTTTATTATGTTTACTTATTTCTAAACTTTCTAGATCTCTGTTGTTGTTGTTAACTTGTCTAACTAATCTTAATGAACTGAAGTGTATAGAATGCTTTTGTTGCAAAACATGATGGGCGACTACTGATTTTTCTGTTGTTCCGTATTTAAGATGTGCTAAGTGTTCTTTCTAGCGTACTTCAATAGATCTTTTAGTCTGTCCATAATATTTTGCATCGCAGTCCTTACATTTAATTTCGTAGACTCCAGACTTTTCCGAATTCTAAACTTTGTCCTTTGGGTTACCCAAAAGGCTCTGTAGCGTTTGATTTGTTTCAAATACCACCCTCACACATAGTTCCTTAAAAATATTTCCAACGTTCCACAGACCTTGCAATACCTCTGAGAATTACTGAAGAAAAATAATGTCAATAACAACGAAATTGTAGAATTTCTTTCTCCCACTAATTTGTGCATGAATCAAAACGGTTTCCAGGTAGAAGGTTGCCTTTATGAGTAACAGAAGGAAACAGCTATGGGTAACCCTTCGTCACCCTACCTGGCTAAACTTTTCATGAGCAAGTTCGAAATGGAAGTCAAAGTAACGTCAAAGTATTTCACTAGAATATTGCAGAGGTATGTGGAAGATGTTTTTACATTATTCGATAACAAAAAATCGAATATTGAGGACCGTGTTTCTCTTTTAAACAACAGCTTTCCATAAATAAAATTCACATATGAATTGGAAAACAAGAGACAACTTCCATTCCTTGAGGTTTTGTTAATGAGGAGTCAATGTGAAAAGCTACAATACGATGTATTTAGAAAAGAAACTAGCACTTACAGGTACGAGTATTTACCTAACAGTTCATATTACTGTAGACAACACAAACGTGCTGGTTTGAATTTTCTAGTACATCGTCTTTGGGCTTTTCCTCTCACACAGGAGAGGTTTGACAAAGAAAAAGCGACAATAAAAGAAATAGCAGCTAGTAACGGTTTCTCGAGGGGTATTATAGATAATATTATGAAAAAGAAAAAGTTTAGGTTAGGAACGAACGAATTCTCGACTATTAGAAACGAGACAATCCAAGACAAATATGTCTCAGTTCCATACCACCATTACACGAAGAACTTTGGTATGATATTTGAGGAACTAGGTATGAGGGTGGTATTTAAAACAAACCAGACGCTACAGAGCCGTTTGGGTAACTCAAAGGACAAAGTTAAGAATTCGGAAAAGTCTGGAATCTACAAAATTAAGTGTAAGGACTGCGATGCAAAATATTATGGACAGACTAAAAGATCCATTAAAGTACCTACGCTATAAAGAACACTCAGCACATCTTGAATACGGAAGAACAGAAAAATCAACAGTCGCCATCATGTTTTGCAACAAAACCATTCCATAGACTTTAGTTCATTAAGTACAGCTTGATAAAATAATTGATGTTTGTTATCACATGATGTTTATAATTAGCATATCCATTCAATTCAACTTTTAGTTAATTAGAGATAAGGCAATATTGTAAAATTAAATTAAGACAGACAAGACGCAGGTATCTAGCAGAGACTTCTAAGAACCATTCTGTATGTAAATTCAGTTTAATCTTCCTCTTGAAGATGATCACTTGGTGATGGAAATACGTGTCGAGGTGTTAAAATAACAGTTTGGTGTCGGGATGAAACTCCAGTATATTCAGAACAACAATATGTATATGGATAAACACTATTCAGTATGCCGATATCACGCCAAGCGAAATTATAGAGCTCGAGGAATTTTGTTAGACTGTAAGTGAACAGATTTTTCAGAAAGATGAAAGGTATATCGTCAGGTCTCGCTGCAGTTTTCCCATGTGCGGGTAAAGTTATTCATGAGTTCTTGAAGAGTCAATGGAAGACTCAGATAATTGGAATCTGATTGCTGAGGTATGGATGGGATTGGTGTTTATTTGGTATCGAAGGGAGATGGATTGGTTATTTGTAAACTTTCTCCCAAAAGGTTTGCTATTCGCTGGTCATCAGTTATTAGATGAGTACGGTGTATCAGTGCACTGATAAAAGAGTTCTCTTGAAATGATCGCCATGATCTTGTATATGTCCAAATGAATGTTGTCTTAAATAGAGTCAGTAATTTCCTCAATTGGAGGAACTAGTAATATTTTAGATCAAATAAATAATGCTTTATTGCAAGATAGTATAATTCAAATGTTTACTTGGCATGTTTGCTTCAAATTCACAATTATTTCGTGTTCTCTTGAATTGAAGTGCTTTTTATTTGTGTCAAGGATTTGAAAAGCTTCTGTTCAAAGCCTACATCTTTAGTACAAGTGCGAGTAAATTACCATATCAAAGATTTCGTCTTTAACGCAAGATTATTATATATTTCGTACAAAGAATGGCATCCTTCAGTTATTTTTTTATTATGTTGTCTTGAAATATGTATATATTTGTTGCAAATATATATTTCCTTGATAAAAGATATATATGTTCTTGATACAAGAACATATATTATCTTATATAAAGGAAATAATGCTTTGGGTAAGGGGTGTTCTGAATTCGATGCTTACCATTGGGATCTCAGAAATTTTAAAACATACAGCAAAGAATAAATTTTGGCAAAGTTGCATAATATGGAGCTCAAGGTATTGCCGATGAGAAATTTAGGAAAATTCCGACTACTTTCGATGAGATCTGAAAATTATATTTTCCGTTTTACATTTTTTGGGGCGTTATTCATAAACATAAACGAGAAGCACTTTCTACAATCACTTTTTTACAATTTATTCAAAGATAGTTTATAATAAATCAAAGAACGTTTCGGATTTCAGATACCATCATTAGATCAATCATGTTATTCTCAATTTCTCACCATTATCAACTAACACTTCAAATTATACAACTTTTCTACAATTTAGCCTTTGCTGTATCTCTTATAATTTCCGAGATCCCAATGACGAAAATCGAATTTGGGACACCCTGTACAAATTGCTTGATTATATACTCTCTGCTAATGGAAAGTGCAGAAAACCACATGAATTAAAAATTATATGTGAAATAGGTTGGTCTTTTACTATTTCTCAGACAAAGAAAATCATGTAAAAAAAGTGTTATGTAGTTTTCTATATTTTTCACTGACAAAGAACATATTAAAATATTTTAATGGAATTCTTCTAATGGGATTAAAAAAACTGAACTTTGTAAGGTATGGTAAACAATTTATTTATTACATACAACAGAAATTTAAATATTTCAAACATAAAAGTATAATCATTGGAACAACCTTTTTTTGTAAACCCATATAACCAACAATGTTAAAAAACTCTAACAACAAAACATATCCGACTAACTACAATAAATATAATAAGGAACTCAATCACCAAGCTTGAAGTAAAGTGAAATTATTATCATTGGTACTAAACTACTAAAGAGTCCTGCAACTGCGCTCCGATGGTCCATAGTCCATGGTTCCTATATTCTTTTCTGTGAGGTAATTGATTTCTTCATCCGTTAGAAATTTCAATATACTCAGATCATAAATTTTCTGTACTAAAAAAAAACATTTAGGCATTGGTTTGATTGAGTCAAGTCGTTTTACACAATTGACAATATTTGTAGAAATAAGCCCCTTGAGGCCTTGCATAAATTGCCTACACCAATATCAAATCAATTTAGTTACATAAAATCTAAGCTACTACCTATTAAATAAATTAAAAATAATATGAATAAAACATGTGTTGGCATTATGGCACATAAGTAAATGAGTTTTATTTTATTTATCAAAAACCGATCATCGGTCAGAAAAAAGGCTACTTATATATTATACGAAAATTATTTTTATTTTGGAAAAAATGCAGTAGCGTACTTATTTAGGTTTTTTTAGTTTTGAAAGATAAGCTAGAGAGGGCGCCACTAATGGCTTAAAAAAAAATTGCTAAAAATGTATTTTTATACATGTTCAACACCTACCAAAATTGAGAGAAATATACAAAAAGGTGTTTGAAAACTTTGTAGTGAAAACTTTTTTTAACACCCTGTATCTTAACAACTAGGCGATTGCAGATACCTATATGCCGATATGAACTTCGTTTCTTATAATCATTCAAGGATTATTACCCTTAAGTATCGGTATTCAATTAAGAAACACCATGTATACATCATGCTCGACCGCCTTGTTGAAATTTAAAATTACTTGTTGCATAAGTTTCTATATTTTGATGTAATTCGAAGCTTAATTCAGAACAAAAAAAATATCGGCAACAGGTAGGTACATTAAATACAAAAAATCAGATAGGTACTGCCAAAAACAAGGCGCCAGTGCATCAATAAAAATAGACCTGTGGTAAGTATGGTAGACGTCCATTTAGACCGGGGGATAGTGACTGATTTTGGGACACGATTTTACTCAGTAAGCCTTTTGTACGACATGAATCAAAGAGTCGTCGTAGGTTCTTCATATTAAAATATAATAATAATAATTTTAATTATTATTATTATTCGGGTATGATTTTAATCAGACTGCCATGTGTTTCGTGGTGAAATAATAAAACTAAAATACTCGAAAAACGAATGGCAGGCCGTTAGGTTGGGTCCGAATGGCTGGTATGGTCACGTGAAATTGTATTTGGAAAAAGGAATTCTCCGCTCATCCTGATGGTATGCCAATGGTTTTTCGAGTATTTTACGTCTATTACTTTATTACAAAACACATGGCAACCTGATTGGAATCGTACCGAAACACATAATTTTTCGAAAATATTATTATTATTTTTCAATATGAAGAACCTACGACGACTCTTTGATTCATGCATTATTATCACGAGGATTTACGGACAGTAGGTACTGCCCTCCAAAAGGCATACTGAGTGAAATCGTGTCCCAAAATCTGTCACTATCCCCCGGTCTAATTGTATCTCAAAGTGGAGTGGTGTAGATATAGGTACGGTGCAGAAAAACTCAACGTCATCTCCACAAAAACTGTTTATGGGAATCTGTTAAGTACCTATTTGAGTTTTAGGAAAGCATGTTATGAAACTTACACTTTATTTTTGTTAATTGTTTTCATCGAAATAATTTCTTTAATTCAAAGTCTCATTTTCACAAACTTCCTTCAATAAAGACAGTTGCTTTAGTACGAAAATCAATAATCCTTGATTCAAAACCATGAAACTTCCTTTGATAAGGACAGTTGTCTTGTACGAAAATCAAAAATCCTTGATATAAGATCACCTGCTTTTCTTTGAAAATCATTACTGGCTTATGTCAAATACATGTTCTTTGCACCTACCTATATGTTCACCGGTCAGCTTACAGACAAAAGGCGGCCATTTTCGGTACAAAATAAAAGCAGATCGGTACTATTATAGGTACGTGCCTTACTGAATTTTTATGAAAATGGGATGTATATATTTATGTCAATATTGCCAAATGAAAGTCATTTATTCGTTGATAATTCTCTAAATACTTACTTACCTTCAAATTTGGTGTAAAGATGGCCAATTTTGAATTGATCAAGAAGCTCTTTAACTTCTTCCCCCATTTTCCAAAAATAGCGAAGGATGGATAGGAGTATCTATAATATTAGGTAATAACTTTATTCACTTTGTAACTAAAAAAAATGTAATTCAACGGCTTTGGTCAAAACTGCACACTGCACATGAACCACAAAATTATCCACCACGCTACATTACCACTGGACGCTGGATTATTACTGAACTGAAGCAAGAGCCAACTTGTCTAGCCGTCTGTGCTACGTGGCAGCAGGGTAGATAGTATGGGAAAACCGTTAAACTTTAAAGGCGTTAACAAAGATTTGATGATTTTCGGACAAAGACAGATCTCTTCTTAAAAAATCACCACTTTATATGAAAGGCGCGGTCTTTGCTGTAAAATAATTTATAATCAAGATATTCGAGGATTTCATCCAAACTCATGAATATTCTTTATCTAAGATAGTATTTCTTTTGTTGAAGATTATGTCTTTCTCAGAAGACAATTTTTGGTCAAGATAATGTATTTCCTTGGTACAAGCCGACCGTTTTTTCTGTGTGCAGGTATTTTGGAATGTATTTCATTTCTACTCATTTGTCTAATTTTCGCCCATATTTAGGTAGGAAAAGAGTATAATTAGTTATGGAAGAAGTGTAATTTCACCAATAAGTGTTTTTGCTCTGTTTCAATACGAGTTTAGCTTTAGCCCTAATTCTCTTGATGATTCTCCATACTTCTGATCCTGCGATATTTATTTAACGCTGTTTTACTTTCGCGGACTGCGGCACTACCGTTTTTATTCCACCTAGGTGAATTTCTTCGGGAAGCCAGGATGACAGATTTTCCGATATACATGTCTGCAGCGGAAGTGATGCAGTTGGAAAATATAATTACATCAGCCTGAATGTCTTCTGTGAAGTGGACTTGGTCCAATATGTGATCAATTTCTGTTTTGGGCGGCCGTTTTTATGCGAGGAACGACGGCCCGGATGTCTCGGTGGAGCGGGACATTGTTGGCGGTCAGGTCTCGTGGTTATTGTTTCGGTACTTTGGCCACCTCAGCCGCCAGAGAAAATTCTTGGTTATGATTATAAAATATTTATTTTTGCCAGATTTGTTGAGAATTACTAAATAAGACTCATAATCAATATGGCTCATTTATTGGAATTATGAGTAAATTATTCTCATTTTCAATTTAAAAAAACGATTTGGTACTACTACTATATTCAGTTATTTGCTGGGCCAGGTAGCCAAGTGGTTAAAGCAACATTGTTTCAATCACTTTGGCTGCCAGTCGGCGATGGTTCAAACCATGGCGACTGCAGAAATTTTTCCCATGACCCAAGAAAGTGCTTGGAATCGCACGTAAAAAGGTAAGACCTCGTTATTCATTGGCTCGCTTAAGTTTCGACTTCTGAGGACGAAAGAGGACGACAGCTGGTTAGTGGAAAAAACAATTTTAACAAAAAAAACAATTTCAAACAGAATATTTTGATAATAGATAGATGCACGCAGTTAAAAATATTTCTATCAAATAATCAATAAGTTTTGCTGATTATGATTCGTATGTGATATTTTAACGGGTCATTTTCGTCATTTTTCTTATCGACAACAATTTTATTTTTTCAGTAGTATTTATTGAGAAACTGGCATGCGCAGTCCGTTTCATTTTAATCGAGCTTCAATCGCCATTTCACAGACTATATACAGTGAGCAAGAAGCGACCCACTAACGTCCCCGAGTACTATCAACTTTCATAGTGCTTGGTTTGCAGAAAATACTTCAGCAACATTTGTAGATACAGTTCTATCTATAGGTTCAGTGCTAAGCAGTTGAAATAATGGGAGAGCTTGGGTATGTAATTTATTTTGGCGAATGTCGCCAATCAAGAATTGTTACGTTCGCACATACCAACAATTGTTTGGTGAAAGTTTGAAAAATTTCGGGATTCAGGTTAAATTAAAGTAGTAAACTCTTACCAAATAACATATGTTCATTTGAAGACCACAAAATAGTGGGTTTGTTTTTGTTTATAGTTTAGTTTGATATATTTTCATTGATTCGTGATGCCTATTTTTAATTGAGATATTATTGAGCAATATTTAAGTTTCAAAAATAAATCACTCGAATTGAAGTTTTAGTGTTTCATTAGATACCGTCTGTCCAGATAATTATTATTACAATTTATCATTCTGCCATATTTCTGTCTGTTTGCCTTCATGAAAATATCATATTATTCATAATGTGATTTTGAAATTAATCTACATTTGCCGCGTTGTGTCCAAACTAAGCTTATAATCTGTACATACAGCATCTTATTTGATGATTCTATACTATATCCTAACCTAAGGTGCGCATCGTGGTAGGTAATAGTATATTGTGCAACAAGTGCAGAAAAGTGCTAATTTTTCACGAGTTTGAAAAAGTTGCGGCACGAGCGCAAGCGAGTGCTGCAATTCAAACGAGTGAGAAACTGCATTTCTGCTCGTGTTACACACTATACTTTTTCTACAACACCCTTTTTGCTAAAAATAATACTATACTATAAGACGGAATGAAATGTCAATGACTCATTCTTATATTTTCCTCTTGAAGTTGAAGGTAGTAAATTCAATGACAATGAATTAACTTGTTCTCTTAGTTCTGGCGGAATATTTTCAATTTCAGAACTGTCGAAATCCATTTTAGTTCAATCTCATTAAAAAATGACGGGACAAGAATATTTTACGAATATTTTATGCTTGACGTTTGTTGACATTCAAATGATTCGATAGATGTTGCTCCGTTGCCTAGCAATGAATAGTGTGTATGAGGGTATTTGAGACAGCAGTAGTGATGTCTATGATTTTTGTTCAGAATATTATGAATTTGTACGACAATTTCCCTCATATTATATAAACCAACAGACTTTATCTATTTATTCTTGAAGTTGCCTGATCGAATATCCCTTCGAAATGCAGAATTTTCAAAATGTACTTTCACCTTGCTGTCACGAAAACTGTATTGCTTAGAAATTAGGTACTGATAAATTTTGGCACAGAAATGTCACTTTGCGGCACACTAATGTCAAATTTCAATTATTGTGAGAAATAATCATGTTTGCGAACGTAAAACTATGCAGAAAAGCATCTTTTGGAGTGTGGTTGAAGAAAAAATGGTTTCTTACATTTCCGAAACTGAAATCAATAGTAGGTATTCATTACAATTACAAAAAAAAATGAAAATGAAAACCTAATGAATATGTTTTTCAACACAAGTACATAATATGTGTTGTTCATTACTAACATTGAGTATTTTTTCACAGTAATTAAACAGTAATTTTGTTGTGATAAATAGGTGTTTGTTAGTATTTGGGAAATATATAATTGATAGTTATGATACACTTACTACAGAAAGCAAAATGATTATTTGCTATCAATAAATGAATATTATGATGAAATAAAAATAAGATGAGCTTGAATGAGTCTTTGTTCATCAATATGTGAACGAATAATTTGTTTCTACCTAACAAATTTTTAATATGCCATATTTCAATAACGGATTTGGTGACAGTTAATCATCCTTAGATAAGACAACCAAACTGTTCTTTCAGTATGTATGATTAAAACACATCGTGGATGTAACTTTCAGCAAAGAATTTGAAATAAGAATCTTCTCTACACTGCCAAAATTGAATGTTTGGAAACTTGAAAAGTCTTTTCTCCAATCCCCATAATCCATATAAGTAGTACACAATGATGCACGATAATCTTGTATAATAACATTCAAACATTCACAACTGAAACAAACCAATACCGTTAATGTTAATGCCATTTTAGTAACAGAATATTATAGTGCTCTCTCTCGTTTCCCCATGGTTTTTTTCTTTTTGGAGTATTTCACCATATTTAGAGGAAAATCATTTTAGAACTGGAAGGATACATGTATTCCTGGGCTCCACAGATTTTTTTTATTTTTGGATGTGTCATTCTAGAGGTCAAAAGGAGCAACTTTCTCCATCATACTTTTTTCTGGCTCTACAGGGTGAATTATAAAATTGCGTTGAATATCTAATGTTAGTTGTGGAAAATACTGCCTGTAAGTTGATTTTTCTTGGGTTTTGGGTATAATATGCTGTGAAAAATATCAATTTACTTTAAATGGTGTGCATATTTACAGGATGAGGCAGAATACGCGATTTCTCTAAAACCTGTATATTATTTTCTCGCCCATCGAATTTCTGGAAGCCAAAAGTTCTCCCGAAGTTGCTCGATTTAGCATTTTTTTTTTTTACATGTTTGCACCCATATACAGTGTGTTTAATTTTTTATGGAAACACCCTCGTATTTTCTGCAATTTTTGACGTAGAACCATGAAATTTTCAGGATCGATAGATATGGACTAGAAATGAACTCACTGCACAAAAGAAGTCATCCTAGGTGATATACACTGCACGCCAGCAGCGATGGAACCCACATTTTTCGGATTCGTGTTCAGGATCCCCACATTACTACTAATACACCTGTCTTCTGAAAAATTTTCAGTCCAGAAAAATTCTAATTTGTTTCACTTCTCATGAAAACTTTTCAGGACGCAGGTGTGTTAGTTGTAATTCGGGGAACCTGAATAAACCATTCCATAATCGCATTCCTATATTGTCACATAGTTTCATCTACTTCATCCGCTACTGAACTGATGTTTCAACCGGTATCTTCATCTGGTAATCCCACTGCAGCATGTTCTGCACATTCCTAAGTTCTTGCAAGAACACCACCAAATTCCTTTTTTTCATTCTACATGATCGAAAATAGAACTGCAGCCCAGGAAGAATTTGTCTCAGGAAATAATCGTTCTCATTCAAGTGAGCAAGACATAGCATTATCTCTGATATAAATGTTTTTCAAAACAAAAACATTAACTCGGCAGTTCAGAATTAACCGATTCAGATTGAGTACAGCTAAATACTACGCACGATTCGGTCGAAGTTTGTTTTAAAATATTCTGCTTGAGAAACGGCAAGTCGTCTTCCAAAGCGGTTATCATTTCCATTACTGCCCTATTACAATTTATTGAGTCTTGTTAAGTTGTCAATGGGAATATCTGGTAGTCCAGAGCCTTCCCTTTGTTGAATAGAAATCTCCCGTTCTTCTTCTTTGTTCACACCATCTAATTCAATTCGTTGTATATGGAAAAATATTGTTGCATATGAAACAATGTATTTGATTTTGAATGACGCCAACGTCTACTTCAACAGGCTTAAAATTTCGATAATCATGCTTTTATGTTGCAGATTCCAAGAAGAACCGACCAAGTGGTAAACTCAGTAAATTCAATACACAACACTTGGCCCTCAGCCAAGTGTTTTTCAGGCCTTCAGCCAGTTTCAGGGGGGCACCATGCACATTAAGTAAAGTCATTGTAAAATCAAATTAAACTCATGTCAGATATAAGAGAGTTTCAGGCCGAGAATTGGCCGAGCACTCCATATCAAACGATCAGATTTTATTCTGCTGATCGCCAATCATCAGGATGAGGAACCGCTTTAACGAGCGGGGGTGGTGGATAGGGGGGGTGAGCTTTCGAGTACGTACGAGTGCTGGGGCGTTCATCCTTCTGGGCCTCAACCTTAGGGGGTGCATGGTGGTGGATTTTGAATAAAAGCCATTAGAGAGGTATGAAATTTCAGATAAACAGGCAACAGATTCAAAATCAATTTTTTCAAATGGAACCATATTGGTACCGTGGTAGCATTAATTAGTACTATTAGTAAGGAACTTATCCATACCTGGTAATAAAATTTGCGATCAATACAATCAAAATTACAACTAAAAGAAAATAAAAATATACAATTATTTTGTTCTACTTTAACACTGAAAAGTTACCAAGGTGGCTTTGAAAACAATGAAATTATTTCTTCAGATTGTCCAATAAATATTTGTTGGTTAATCGGTGTTTTTATTGTATACCTATTGGAAAAGTCTTTACATTTGTTGTCATTTTTGTTCAAAATGCCGCACATTTATACAAGGGATGAAAAAGTGCACATGTTAATTATTTATGGAGAATGTAGGAAAAATGCCATTGCGGCTAGAAACCTTTATGCCGATATCCTGATAGACAATGTCCAGCGAGAAATTATTTTAATCGTCTTGAAAATCAATTTTGAAGAGTGCCTAACCATGATCCCGAGGAAAACGTTATCATTGACGAAGGAAGGAAAATTAATGATTTAGCTCGAACAGAAGTTGATAAGACTGTTTCTTTAAGTCAAATTGGGTTTGAATTGGAAATTAGTCACCAAACGGTAAGCCGAATCTTGCACAAACATAACTATAAATCTTTCAAATATCAACTGCACCAGCACCTGTACGAAAATGATTATGAACGTAGGATGGAATATTGCAATTGGATCTTGCGGAATAATGTGCAGCCAAACAATGCTTATTTGGGAAGGATTTTATTTTCAGAAGAGTCTAGGTTTACAAATATGGGATTATTTAACCGACAAAATACAAGGCATTGGTCACAAGAAAATCAAAATTTATTGCGGGAGGGTAACTTTCAAGTGCGGTTCGGTTTCAATGTTTGGCTTGGAATACTCGGTCGTAGAATCATTGGTCCAATAATATTTGAAGGACCCTTGAATGGAGCTAGATACTTAGGATTTCTGCAAAATGAAATTGAGGACAGTTTAACTGATTTACCTGTTCATTTACGACAGGGAATGTATTTCCAACAAGATGGAGCTCCTCTTCATAATTCAAGAACAGTAAGTGATTACCTTGAACAGGCATTCGAAGAAAACGTAATTTTGACGAATGGTCCTGTGCGATGGCCTCCAAGGTCACCTGATTTGACACCTCTTGATATCTTTGTTTAGGGCCATTTAAAAAACATTGTCTATGCAACCGCCGTTGCAATCCGCGAAGACCTGGAGTTGCGAGTAAGACGCGCAATTAATAGTATAACGGCCCAGCAATTAGCAAACGTTCTTCACGAAACAGTTAAGCGAGTTCAGAAGTGCATTGACGTTAATGGACAGCATTTCGAACAATTGTTGTAATGTTTTGTGTTAATTTTTTGTATTTAAAAGCCACCTTAGTAACTTCTTAGTGTTAAAGTAGAACAAAATAATTGTATTTTCTTTTCTTTTAAATGTAATTTTGATTGTATTGATCGCACATTTTATTACCAGGTATGGATAAATTCCTTATTAATAGTACTAATAAATGGTACCACGGTACCAATATGGTTCCATTTGAAAAAATTGAGTTTTACCCCAAAAACGATTACGATGAAATTTATTTGCTAATAAAAAACGCAATTTAGTATTTTTGACGGGATTTCGATTTTTCTAGTATTAGACGGGTCAATTGGAATAAATCGGAACCATCATGGCACACTTAAATGGAAAACTAAAAATTAAATTATAAAAAATTCCGACGTTTTGAAATGTCACTTATGTGGTATCATTGGATTCAGAAAATTATGCAAATTTCAGAAATGTAATAATATAGAGGGTGTTTTATTTAAAAATCAAAAGTTGGTATTACTTCCGGCGAAACAGGAAGTGAAAAAATAATCATTTATAAGTCAAAAAGTGCCGCTTATTACGTATACGGGATATTCCAAAATCAATATATTACCTTCAAAACTAACGAAGATACGGGGGGTGTACCATGATCCTGTTACACCCGGTATATATATATCACTTGAATCATCTTCTTCATAACCATATCCATATCCATCCACAAATTTTCTCACAACCTATTGTTTTCATACCGTTCTAAAAATTATTTTTTCATTCCTCGTATTATGTATTTATGCGTCACCCTGTATAGACTGAAATTATTGGCAAAAGGTGCTGTGAAGACACAAGACCCATAAAAGAATAACTGTCAAAGCGCATGCTAATTTCCAAGAGGCATAAAGCTGCAAAATAACACGGTCTATTTCTCCCGTTTTACTACCAAATTCCCCATTTGGCCGACAGTGAGCAATTTTTTCTCAAAAATCATCAATTATTTTTCGTTGTGCCCATGGAGACTTTTGAACAGGACATTGAAAAGTTCATCATACCAAAAAATTAGAAGAATTCACCGAAAGCCATCTCCCATAAGGTTTGTGCGTGGTCCTTTATAAATGTGGTTTGGTTCATTATGGTCACGTTTGTAAATAATTTCTTGTGTTTCATAATAAGTCACTGGTTTTGGTAGGCTCGTTGATTTGAATAATCAATAATCCATATCTATTATTTATATTATATGTGATTACTACAAAAATTTGTTCAATAATTTTTTAAAAAACAAATGGTTTCATACATAATTCATTATTCACAAAAATGCATACCCCACCTCTAATGAGATCTTCACGAGATAATTTATTTACCATTGTGTAATTGTTTATCTTTCTTGATTTCTACTGATGTTTGCCAATGTTCCGTAATTGGTATGTCCATTGGGTAGGATTCATTAAATAATTTATTTTCCTTATTTGCAGTATGCCTATGTAATTATAGCAGTTCGATTTTGTCCTATTTATCAGGGAATGTGTTTCAATAGATGAAAAAATTATTTTCCACCCCCTGTTTCCTCGAAACACTTTCCCCTGAATTTTCCTTCCCAGTTATTCGAGGTGTAAGCATTCTAAAGACGATCAACCCTTACCTAAAATTGACTACGGGTAACAACTGAAATTGCGTCGGGACGCATTTACAAACGTTACTTTGTCATTTAAATTAAACGAAAGAATGGTTGAATGCCATTAAATTAATAGGTGGGAGGCGGATATAGCACCGTCTCGCGGCCCACCGAGGCCCACCGAGGCCCACAACGGCAGACTGCGGCTCCAGGATCAGCATCCAGCTCATTACACAGGTAAATTAAACTCGGGATCGAGGAATCACCTGGGGAGGTCTATTCGACTGCTGGGGCCGATTTACGGTCGGAACAATTACATGGTGGCGAATTCGGGCGCGGTTGTCACGTCTTGTGATTTCTCCTGATATCCAAGGAGACGTTTTCAAACTCTCAAGGGATGAATTCTGATATGCATATGTGGTATCACCACCATCGTGCCCAGAACCAGCGTTTGAAAGTAGCAAAACCCGATACAGAAACCCAATTAGTGAGTGGAAATCAAAACACCAAACATATTGAGACCATGGTGAGGCACCTATGCCAAACACTGACGGCTGACACCCTCAACCTCAACAGATCTAAAGTAAATGAATGTGGGAAGCTGGATACACTTTTTGTAATAAATGAAGCGAAGGTTTTGTATGTAAGTCATTTCATTTATTGCAAAGCACCTTAGACTTTATCTTCAGTGCTTACGTGGAAGTAAATACTCTGATTGAAGATAATTGAATCGAGAAATTGAAAGTGAAATTTGAGGTTATGAAATTTGATAAAATTTTGATAATTGATAATGAGTACTCACTAGTCAGGAAGTATCGAAATTTGTAAAAAACATTGTTTTTTCAAATACATAGCTCATTAAGGACTAACGAAAAGACATGTTAGAGCTTGAGGCCATGTGTGTATGTCAAATGAATGGAAGACAACTTGTGACAGTGTGTATCAAGTCAAGTGTCAAGGAGAAAATAATGGTACCAACGTGAAGTAAGAGTGGTCCGAAATGAATTTTGAAATTTCGAAGTATTGCCAACATGAAATTTTTAATTAAAATTAGTAATTCTTTGGTGAAGAGGAAAGAAATCTCTGTACAAGTTCACTTGGGTATTCAAGAAGTGATCATTGTTGGAAAGCTCTTTGGAAATCTCCAGTTCTTCAAACAAATACAATCTGAGGAAAAAAAGAAAGAAGAAAAAAAATTCCTCAGATTGGATTTGTTTGAAGAACTGGAGATTTCCAAAGACCCACAATCACCGGCTTACTAACCGAACACTGCGGACTTAGAAAGCACCTACACACCAAGGGCATAAATAGAGAACCGTGGGTTGACTCTGTGGTGACGAAGAAGAAGCAGCAACTCACATCATCTTCGAATCCGAAGAACATTTGGACAGATCAACCTAGAAACAGGTATGAATCTGAAACACCTAGTAAATAGACTACTGAACCTGATGAGAAATACAAGCCTATTTTACAGGAACCACTTACGACAGAACAATACAATAGACCCCAGCTGGTCTCAGTCTCAGTGTTAAGGGAAACCTCAATGGTAAACGGCTGCCAGTGGAAAGTTCAAACCCTAACGACTGCATACATTTTTCTGATGGCCCAAAAAAGTGCCAAGAATTGCAGGTAAAAAGGTAAGACCCAGTTGATCCTTGGGTCGCACAAGCAAAAATTTAAAAAACAAGTTTTAAAAGCAATCTTGCTCGTCAGTCTGTAACCAACCAACCGACCACTATCGTCGGATGAAATAACACAGCATCAGTTTAATGTATTATTCCATCTTTCAGTTACTTGCTCATGTTTTCGTTTTCTTTTTCGTGATCGGAAATTCCGGAAAAGTTTCACAGGGTGTTTCTTTTTTTTGGTTTCTACTTTCCTCGATACATATTCAGGAATTGATTTGATCCATTCCGTACTTTTTTACGATATGCTATATGTTCTAAGAAGTGTATAGTTTTTGAGAATGGTTGGTAAATCCGGAAAACATCGATTCAAAAAAATCAAATATGCCAAACCAATAATTCAAACTGAGTTTCCAAAAATACGACGAGTAGTGCTCAAATATACGAAAGAATCCTGCCAAAACAACTTTTCACGAAAATGAATAACCGGAATAACTTGAAAAATTTAAACTCCGAAATTTTCATTTTGGAAAATACGAAATATCTCAGAATCGGTTGAAAATGTTTTCCTAAATTTTTCCTGTAAAATCAATAGTCCGGAAATATTAAGAAAAATCGACATACTGACCATAATTATGAAATAAATGAAAATACAAAAATGGCTTCCTGTATGTCATGACAAGCTACATCGATATGTATAAACCGTTTTTCTCCAATTCGAGTAAAAACTGGAAAAATGTTAGGAAAAAAGTGTTAAATTTGTACTTTTTCTCTATTATCACCAAAAACTCGAAAACGTAAGGAGATATCAAAAAAAATGTGGGGACAGTTTTATAGTCCATGAACTGGTCTACGAAAAATTCAAATGAAGTTTCTCTATAACTTCAAAAACAAATGAAGTAGTGGTCGCTTAACCTGATGAATTCATCAATTTATGATAAAAATATTACAGAAACCTCCTCCCCCATACCCAAAATTTCTGTATCAAAATTTTCCTCAAGTTGATATTTCAAAATAAATATCACCAATAAAACGAAGTTTTGTGATTTTTATGTTTTTTAAGGGAAAACCAGCCAAGTAAACCATTTTTAACCAATGTTTGTCAAAGCAGTTTCTAGCAAGTAAATCAAAAATGATATTACATTCATTCTAGCATTTTAGATTTATTTCATTCAGATTGTTACAATGAATAATGCTAAGACCTTTTTCTATAATTTCCTGATTCATTATGCCACATTCCACTGAAGAACAGAAAAATATTTAAGTTCAAGTGACTATAACGTTTTCGAGAAAAAGACAACCAGTGGAAACATAGAAACAGAAATGACAATAGTTTTTTTTTATGTTTTCGTTCTCACTAAGAAGAAAATCATGTAATGTTCAAATAACATCGTGAGAGCCGAGAAATCGTAGGTAGGAATTGCTGTTCTTTTTTAATTCCTGAGTCTGAAAGACTGAAAAGACTCAGGAAGCATCTCCCAAAGCAGTGAGTTCCAAAGCTTTGCCGTTCGCTGAAAGAACGAGCCCTGGGAAAGAGATGTTCGGCAAGTCTCCGAAGTAATGACAAAGGGATGTGTATACTGACTTCGACTGGTCAGTCTCGATGGAACCACCAACGGTCGACCGATTGATGATATTTCAGAAAAGTAACGTCCATGAAAATATCTGAAAAAAAACAGAGACAGATTGTCAACCTTTCTGCGGTGTTTCAGAGAAGTGAGTGTGCTTGTAAGCTCAGCATAATTGAAAATGAAGGCCTATTTTTTTCTAAAAGACCCTTGGATGATTCAATAGCAGGAATTTTTATCTTCCATTCTTGGAAGATGGTGCTCCCTATTATTTCTATGAATGCTCTTGACATTATCTAGGTTTAAACCATGCTACGAAGAATATTTCCCTCAAAAAAAGTTATTCAATGTCTCATAAAAGGTGTGCTTGCCTGTGCCAGGCAAGGTACAATCACCATGAAAAAATTTATTGACATTTTATGCACAAAATAGGTCCATCAAAAATACTTCAATATTAATTTCCCAAAATGCAAATCTCCGTAAATGTAATCTGAATATCATATTAACACAGCCTTCTGTGACACGCTGTGAAAGAAAGAATGAAAGGCTGTTTCATTTGCTGGCGATATGGAATTGTTTTGAAACATACATCGTACGGAGATAAGCAAATTAAATAATCAACTTGTTACTGGGTGGAAGAGTCATTGCGACCCCCGCCAATGGTTTTTGCACAAACTATACGCAAAATTGCCGTTCTAAAATTGCTTCACAAAATTGACATGCAGTCATTCCAAATCCTGACTAGACGCTCGCCTGTCATTTGAGATCATATAGCGAAAAAAAAGGTTGCGTCATCTGTGGTTCACCACACATATTGTTTCAAAGGAAAAATTAGTTTTCCATATATTGCTATGCAAATCGGAAAACTAAATCTAATGGGTAGTCTCAAATTAATACGCTGAAAGTTTCATTGTTTATTTATTTGACCCCAATCAGGATAATAGATAAAGTGAAAAAGTTCACCATTTTTACAATTTTGACGAAACCAGGAAACTATTAGCAGGATCTCTCAAATATCTGAAACGAGCATATCCCTACGAGAGTTTTATTTACAGAAAATCTGGTTTCCTCAAATGATAAGATGATAAGATGACTTCCGAAATCATTGTTGCCAACTGCTCGTTTGAAGTACGATTTTATGAAGTACATACGCCGCGAAAACAGATTTCTGCATTAATATTCTCCAAGGATTAAAATGACAGCGTCTTCTGATAAGCAATGATTGTAGCAGTGGAAGCGTAGCAAGTTGCAAATGTCTCACCTTTAAATTTGCTATATATGACAATGTAGCTGCAAAATGAATGCTACAATGGCTAACTTGATAGGTTTTCCGTTAAAAAAGACAAAAATTAGTTTTTCCGTGAAATTTGACGAACTAATCATTGAAGGTCAATTTTTTTCAATCAGCATGAAAATACGCAGCTTCGTCCTATTTAAACCAACTTCGTATCTTTTTAGATAACCCTGTTCAAGCCCGAAAAACGGGCACTACTTGACTACGGGATGTTGGTTCCCACTAAGTAGAAAAACCTGTAGTGTTCAGAGAATATCGTGAGAGCCGAAGAAAAGTAGGAAGAAATTGGTGTTATCCTGGAATTTCTATTGTCTTTTTGCGTGAGGGAACGCACCTCACGAGTTCCAAAGCTTTGTTGTTCGTTGGAACGAACCCTGGGAAAGATTACATTCCAAAATGTTTTTCGTCGAGAATTCTCATATATAATGATCTCATCCTTAGCTCCATTCAACCCCTCACTCCCATTTCTCCCTAGATAGGTACTTTTCGATTTCATGAAGAGTGAATACGAAAGAGATATCAAAGGATTCCTATACAAATTTTATTTTCGAAACATTTCAAAACGATTCATGTTTTATTAGGATTATCCAAAGTTGTGTAGTTATCAATAATTTTGATTTGATAATGGTCTATACCCTTCACCAAGTGTCATTTCCATTTTCCTTCACTGAAACTGTCTAGCAATCGGCAACAGTGTTCCGAAAGTACTGCGATTTCGCGTATTCGTTTTCGGCTTTCCATTACCAATTACGTCTGTGTTTGACTTTATGTAGCTCGTTATTCGGATGTTCCACCTTCACATGTTTGAATAAATGCTGATATGGTAATGGGAATCATCAGCGAACGTGATTAAATTCAAAATTAAAAAGCGCCAGTTTGGCGGTTGACAGGGGCGAAAAATGAGATCAGGGAGCAATCCGAAATGATGATAAATTTAAATTTAAATAGCTGGTAGAGTAAGGAGTGTGTCATTGTATATTATATCTTTCACTGGTTTATCAGTAAACAATAAATAACCATCAACATCGTAAATGATTATCACCAGAGAGCTACTATTTTCAATTTTGTTTTCCTTCTCAACTTTTTCATTTATCACTTGGTTTTTGTTTCATGCGCACTGTTTTCAATAATACTCACATGACAGATATACAGGGTGTCCGGTAAACTTTGTACAATATTGAAACTGGTGATAGACCAGGTAATGACTGTTCAGAATATCCCGTTTTCGAGATAATGGGCATTTTAAGAATTTCTTGAAAATCGCTACCTAACCTTGGATTTTTGAGTTCCATGTAGGTATACAAATTGGGACGAATCCAAATATCTTAGCTGCTGAAGATCACTGATGAGTGGTGCTTCTAGACATACAGGACAGTTTTTCAGAAAGTAAAAACATTTTTCAAGAAATGAAGATAAAATGACAGATTTGATTTTCATCAATTTTTTTTTTAAAGTTTTACATTATTATCTGAAAGAAACATAACCAATTGGAAGTAGACATTCATTTCAAAAGAATGCTCATTTTGTACAGACTCTACCATGGTATAAAACAAACTATAATTATTTTTGAAAGAAGTGGTTTCCATTGAATTAGTCGTGTTTTTCATCTAGGCTTCTATCAACTTTTATTCAAGAAAAAAAAGGAAACTACCCAACACCAAAACTGCGCTACAATCACACTCGACGCGCGTTTCGCCAACAAAGTTAGCATCTTCAGGAGCTAAGTGAGCTTTTAAGATTTTAAGATTGTGGCGTAGTTTTGGTGTTTGAGTATTTTATTTTTTTCTTGAATTGTATTTACACCAAAAGTTCCAAAATATTCATTTATTTTATCAACTTTTATACTTACGCCCAAAACAAGTAGTGTTCAGTGATCGAAACTGTAAACATTTCTCTTGAAAATGCCAACCACTCGTGTTGGCGAAACGTCGAGTTTTTCTCTAAATAAACGTCGGCCTAAAAACCCGAAAAACCATCATTCATTCAACGATGGCCGCGAAATCCTTTCACAATTTGTAAAAATTATTTTATTTAGATTTAATCAAGATAAAATGTGGAAATAATTATTAATAATAAAGAATAGACTGCTTGGTGGCATTAAATAGTGTGCCAATAAAATTAACTTTTCATGTAATTAGCACTAATAAAATTATCGAAATGAAATGTCGATTATCCGACATGGCACCGATTAATACGAATTCTTGTGATAAATGTCGCAATTGTCCAACTTCCAGATTCCAACTAAGTTTCAGAGACCGACAGATATACAGGGTGTAACCAAATAAGTGCAAACTTTTTTAAGAGATGAATCCTTGTCGAAAATTAAATACTTTTGTTTGAACAACTTGTGACCTCTATCGTAGTTTTTTTAAATTATTCCGATTCTTTCATTTAGTGGTATTTATTTCTTTGTCATGCCGTACATACGTTATACTCCCCGAGAATATGCGCATATGCACAACAATTATGGTGAATATGGAGGTAGTGCTACCGCTGCAGCAGCGCTTTATGCAGAACTATATCCAATTGCACAATGCCGCTCATAAAATCGCTGATTTGGGGGCTACAACCTATAACGCATTCTAAAAGGTTCTTCTTGAAAATATGTCGTCTCTGCGTACGAGTGGATGGAAAATAACATTTTTGTAATATTATTCAGTGCGATGTTGAATAATCGTTATTGTGGTTTATATTGTATGTTGATTAAATAAAAAATGTTGAATTAGTATTTACTTAATTACATCTCATTGAGCGTCTAAGCAGTTGATTCGTTATTACTCATAATTATTTAATCATTTCATCTTGATAGGATAAAAATAAAAGACATTACTGACAAAGTTTAATCGAGTTGATTTTAGCTCAGAATAACATCACACTCTAATATTATCGAAATTCTACTCCTTCCAAAAATAATGTTCGTATGTTTTATACCATAGTAAAGCCTGGACAAAATGGGCATTCTTTCGTAATGAATATCCAGTTCCACTTGGTTATATTTTTTCAAACAATAATGTCAAACTGTTGTTAAAAAAATGGTGTAACTCAAATCTGTCATTTTCTGAAAAACTGATTCATACATCTGAAAGCATCACTCATCAGTAATCTTCAGCAGCAAAAATATTAAAATTCGTCCCAATTTGTATACATGGCATTGAAAAATCCAAGGTGAGGTTGTGATTTTCCAGAAATTAAAAAAATGCTCATTATCTCGGAAACAGTGAGATTTTTACTAAGGTAAAATTCTGATATTCTGAACAGTCATGATCTGGTCTATCACCAGTTTCAATATTGTACAAGGTTTACCGGACACCCTGTATATAGTATTCTGTAGCAGCCTGTATTGGATCTGCAATTACTTTTATTATTGGTACTGCAGTCATTGCTAATGTTGGTTGAATCATGGAAAAGTTGCACAATTCAAAGTCCATTCACTACGGAGTTTGCAAAATAAGCTTTTTTCCGATTTCGGGATTTTTTTGAAAAAATTAATGTTTTCGATATTGGTTTTTATTTATTTCTGACGTTATTTTGAAAGATATTGAAAAATGAATAATACATTTTAACTGCCACTTTTTGGGCTTAACAAGGTGGCGTTCACAGATTTTCACATTAACGTTTTGTTTACTTTAAATACGGCTTAGTTATTTTCACTACCAAATTCAAAGCCATTTCGAATTCTGAAGTAGGTCATATCTCACTTTTTAACTTGTTCTTAATATCATTCTAAATTATTTAGGAGAAACCTCCGAGTACCGCTCTGAACCCTTGAAAAATATTTATTTGGTATACTCATAACACTTCAAGTAAAAAAACAAACAATTTCGATCAAACCGGTCTATACCCTACCTTAGCAACTGTGTGCGACCTATAGCACTGTCATCTGTTACCACGAAGGTTATGGTATAATCCATCATCGTCGATCTAATGAAATATCTAGAACTCTAAGTAATTGTAAATGATCGACAATATGGTTTCCGTCATCAGAAATCAAAGGTGACCTGCTTGCTTATGTCTCACATAATCAATTTGAAAACTTCCCAACCTTAATATCTTCCTTCCAGTCAATAATATGAGAAATCATGTCAATTTTATTTTCAAGGGAGGAACTTTCAATTAATATTTGTTTCCCTCGTGGTTCAACTCTCTAGGAAGGGTAGATGTTACACTCAGCCAGCCAGCCAGGAATCACACGGATCGACCAGGACCGACCGTCCGCCACCTTCGACCAAAATTGAAGTAGATCAATGAAAACTTTTAAACTCTCACTGATCGACCATCTTCGCCCGACCGCTAGAATAATTTTGTAAATCTGATATGGATCTGACATTCAAAAGGTTATGTGAATTTTCTATATATTAATTTTAATAAAAAAAAGTTTAAATCATAATTTTAATGCTTTTGTTCTAAATAATGAATAGGAGTGATAGTGAAAAAGAAATAATTATGATAGTGGATGATTTTTATAAACGATTAATAAAGTGAAGTAAAAAAGTGTGTGCAATAGAGAACTTCATTAATATCGGGAAAAAATTATCCCAAATTACTAAGAGTGGATTTAGTCAACTTTAGCATAAGCATTATCATAAACATAATGGTAACATCAAAGGTTTTTAGCATAAACTTAACATTGTTGTATAAATAACGTTATTTGATATAACATATATGTAAGCACAATTTCAAAATGATGTTGACTACATGCACCTTAAGAGATCAATAAAGTTCCGAACTACCTGGGAACTATTTAATGTCCATAAATTACACCAACAGAAATTCCCAATCAACAAATGCACATTTTTCATTTACTGAGCATTACTTCCTGAGGGACCACCAAGGAATGTCTCTTTTTCTGTTGAAATTACGAAGATGGTGTTTGATTTAAATAAAGTTCAAATTGTTGTACAGACGAATGTTTTTATAATAATCAAACTCCATCTTCGTGCAAAAGTAATCTCAATAGGTTATGGGCCCAGCACCCCATTTCTGGTGATAGTGGAGTTTTGGTAATATACGTATTTGTTAAATATACACTTCAACATGGATCATAACACAGTGGATAAATACGGCATTGTTCAATTTGATGAGAAGAACTTTGATAATTGGAAGTTCCGAGTGGAGATAATTCTTGATCAACAAGAGGTGAAGGAATGCATAGAAGGTGAGGCTACCACACCCACAGATGCGTTCACAAAAAAGGACAAAAAGTGCAAATCTATAATTGTCCAGTGTGTGTCGAACCCAACTTGAGTACATTAAAGACAAGTCTACCGCTTTTCAAATGTAGGCTGCCTTGAATAATGTTTTCCAAAGGAAAGGCGTAGCTAGCCAGTTGTATCTACGCAAGAAGCTGTTAGTCATGAAGCTCGAAAGGGGCGAAACGCTTGAGGTACACTTTAGAAAGTTTGAGGAGGCAATACGTGAGCTGAAGTCTGTTGGGGCTACCTTGGAAGAGCTCGATGTTGTGTGTCACTTACTTCTTACTTTACCAAAACAGTATGATGCGATGGTGACAGCCCTGGAAACCTTAGAGCCAGAAAAATTAACCCTTGAGTTTGTAAAAGGCAAGCTGTTGAACCAGGAAACGAAGAAAAGCTCTACAGAAACTGATGTTTGTGGATCATCATCAGCTGCATTTAGCAGTGGTTTTGGAGCACATAAACCTCGCAAAAGGTTCAATAAGCCATTTAACGATACCAATAATGGGGCAGCAACTCAGTTGAATCCTAGACCAGGTAACCAAGTAATGAAGTGCCATAACTGTAACAAATTGGAGCACATGCGGAAGAACTGCTGGTTTAATAAAAGGCATGCGCAGCAAGCTGAAGCAGAAGAGCAATCTCAAGAATCAAGCCCACTCGTTTTTGTAGCCACAGCTATGGAATGTGAAATTGGGAGCAAGGAGAATGTTGTAACATGGTTGGTCGACTCCGGAGCAACGGATCACATGGTAAATAACAAACTATATTTTAGTACTGTAAGTAAGCTTGATAATCCAATAAATGTTGCTGTTGCTAAGGCAAATGAATCATTAAAAGCCACAAAAGTAGGTAATATTGATGTTATGCTTAATTTAGGTGGCGGCACTTGCCCGGCAGAGATTAAAGATGTATTGTTTGTTAGAAATTCAAGGAATAATTTGTTATCTGTACAAAAGCTAGAGAAGGCTGGTTTAAAAACTAGTTTTTGTTCTGGTTCTGTGTTTATTTCCAAAAATAACAAAATAATAGCTCAAGGAAAAAGAGTAAATAATCTTTTTGTGATTGAATTCGACTTGGTTCAAAAATCTCAAGTGAATTTGTGTGAAAAGGCAAGTCAAAGGGTATAGCACAATAGATTAGGTCATCAAAATTTGTCAAAATTGTCAAAAATGGTATACGGTCTCAATATTAATGATTCAGATGCTAAAAGTACTGAAGTTTGTTCAATTTGTGCACAGTCAAAGATTACACACCTACTATTTGCTGAAGTTAGGGAAAAGACAGCCAAAAGACCGCTGGAACTGGTTCACAGCGACATCTGTGGGCCAATTACACCCTCAACATATGATAACAAGAAATACTTTTTAACCTTTCTTGATGACTATACTCACTTTTCAGTTGTTTACTTGCTAGAAAATAAAAGTGAAGTTTTTGAAAGTTTTAAAAATTATGAAGCCTATGTTTCTAATTAGTTTGGTTACAGGATTGGTTCTCTTCATTGTGATAATGGACGAGAGTATTATTCAAATAATTTTACCAGTTTTTGCAAAGCCAAGGGAATACGATATACTGTTGCCTATAATCCTGAAATGAATGGATCTGCTGAACGATTAAACAGAACCTTGATTGAAAAGGGACGAGCAATGCTGTTGCATTCAAAGTTGCCAAAATTTTTGTGGGGCGAGGCCGTACTCTGTGCTACGTATCTACTGAACCGAAGTCCTACAGCTGCTCTGGAAGTTGATCTTACCCCAGCCGAAATGTTTTATAAGAAGAAACCAAACTTGAAAAATATAAAAAAATTTTGGGAGTATTGTTTACATCATGGTTTTACACAAACGATGGATATAGGCTGTGGGATCCTTTTAAAGAAAAATTGGTAATAGCAAGGAATGTAATTTTTGATGAAACTAAAAGTATCAGTAATTTACACACAAATGTTACCGTGATTGAAGTTAGAGAGACTGAAAACGATATTAAACCTCTTATTGTTAACAATGAGAACCCTGGTAGCAGAGCGTGGCAGCACATAAATTCTTCAACTATAAAAATATGTGAATTATTATTAGTTGAACATAACTGGTACTTAACAATTATCCTCTTGCGTGAATAAATTCCATCAATGACTTCTATATTGCTGTAACTAGGATTACTCTGATTTAAACATGGTTCCTCACCGCTATTATTAAAATATTCATCTCTGTGGCGGTCCACACGGTTCCTGTATTGTCTTAGCTTTAAAAACATTGAAAATTTGGATTTACAATAAATTTTAAATACATTACTCACCAATTTCTGCCAGTATAATATTGAAAATTACGTTTAGTTGAAAAACTGTTGAAAATTTATCACAAACACTGTGTCCAAATGATAATTTAGCGTAAGGGCATTGCATCACGGTAGTCTGAGGCCGACTAAATTTCCAGTAGGTTGTAATTCCAAACATGGTCTTTGAAAACCGGTCGTGGACGGTCGAGAATGATCGAACAATGTGAGTTGTGCGAAAAGAAAGTATATACGTGTTGGAAATTTTAGTCGTTGGTGGACGGTCGGTCTTGGTCGATTAGTTTGATTCCTGGCTTAGAATCTTGAATGTGAAGTGGGGTCAAGTGGCACATCAATTTGATGTTCTCTCAAAATATTATCCTTATTATTATATAGTCATATTTGTGCTGGGATTTGAACCCATGCCCTTATACTTGAGAAGCGAACTTTCTACCATCACGACCACCACGGCCTATATATCAAAATATTCTTTTTAAATAATGCACGTGTATTGTTAACTCCAAGAGAATGATCACCTGCTAATAAAATTAGATACTCCATATTCACCCACTCAAATAATCTTTACAAGAAAAACGTCCAAATGATAAAATCAAATGGAATTTCATTTCTTTGGGAGAGAGAAAGTTGTGGTATAAGCACTTGACAAAACTCTTGTTCTTCTCCAAGATAATTCACTAGCCTGACACATTTCCAATCCACATTTTGTGAAAAATAAGCACTAATATTTTATATGAACCATAACATTCAATTACAGCTCCAGTCTACCTAACGAATTATTGAGGTCTTGTCTGCTCTGCAATAAATTTTTACTCCCTTTTAGTCGGACTAACGCAGTTGGATCTATTTTTGTCTTACTTTTCCAATTTTGACAGCAAGAACAAACAAACTGACAGTTAGGATATGACACGCCGGAAGTCAGGACTAGAAGGAGACACTTTTAGTTATCCTTCTATGATAATTTTTAGCAAAGTATGACAAATTCAATGTTCGTCCCCTCCGGAACTTGCAGCGGCGGGTAAACGCGAGCATGAAATTTGATGTCGGAGTTCATTCAATAACGTTTTCTGAGAAAACGGGTGTATTTTGAAAAAAAAATACTGAGAATCATTCTTGTAGTGAATTGAGTTATCTTCCGCCTCTTTGAAACCCTTTTTTGAGAAACCTCATTCATTCCGAGGTAACAGCAAAAAACATTTTTTTCATGAAATATATTTTTTTGGTTCCACACTCGGATTTTGGTAAACAATTTTTTTCTTGTTTGTCATGTTTCCATCTGATAGCATGATAATTTTGGTGCTGCTACAACCGATCCTCGGCACAAAACGGATTATTAATTGGGATATATATTGGAAAATCACTTTGCGACGTAAAGAAACAAGGTGTTTTCTGTTTCGGACACGGATAGAACGATTCGAAAAACCTACACTAAACACTTTCAAAGAAAACTGAAAGAATTTGTGTGTTCATTCAAGAATGACTCCGTGCGGTGTCCAATCTGAGTGTAAAAATAGTTTCAATCTGGGTGTAATTGTGCATTAAACTCAAAGCGATTCGAGTCCTCAGATGGCAATTACTCCCACACATCGGAACTCCTACGCGGTGACAAGTAGGCAGGCTGGCAGGCAGGTTGTGAATCACTTCAACGATTCGAGTGTCCGGAGAGCCTTGAATACAAAATGCACGACGACGGTACGGTATTTTCATTAAGGACGAGGTGATGAAGCTCGGTAGAAATATAGCGAAAGCCATTATTGCGTCCTGTCTAGCGCAGTTGGCCGAGCGAGACATTTGCTAACTTAATTTAGACCATGTGCAGCGGCATCGAGTCGCACAGCATACCTTGCCCGATGTCCACCGTGGAATGGGATTCCTCACAAATACCGGGACAGATCAAGTATTCTACATAGGCCTGAACAAATGTATCTTAGAACTCCGATATATCTGAGTCAAAGAGTTCCCCAACATTCCAGAAGAAGGGTGATCTCTACATTTAACACAACAGTCTTATTGCACTGAATAGAAGAACAGTAGAGAATTTAAATGGCAGTTGCTCTACGACCCGATCTAGTCATTGGGTAGAGAGAGAAACCGGAATATTTTACGTTTTTTGAAAAATTCATAACTCCATTATTTTTATAATGTACTTACTGCTAGTCCTTCTCATAAAAGTAATGAATTGAATTTACTCCATGTGTACACAAAATCAGCGCCGCCTGAACATTAGTTTTGACACCTTGACACCTAGCAGCGTGCCTGCGTTTCAAGTGCTGGTATTTTTCGATTTGATTTCGAGAGTTCCATCCTTTGACAGCTGTTTCGTGGTAACCTACTCGTCAGAAAGGATTTCTGGAAGCTCTCAAAATCAAATCAAATCCACTCATAATTAATGCCGATAGGCAAAGACAGTATATAACAAAAAGTAACTTGTGACATCTAGAGTCACTCGTTGAAACTCAATATGAAATGAACCAAGGAATAGTAACTTATTATAGATGAATTTATTAACTTTGAAGTTATTTAATTGATTGATTAAAAATATTTTCACTCAATGGAATCCTAACTGTTGATTGGAATGAATGCGGTCGTAGAAAAAGTATAGTATACAAATCGAGTTGCGGTTCGTGCGTATAACTTCTTCTAGTCGTGCGTAATATGCTTCTTACAACTCTTATTATGTGATATACTATTTCCATATCTCCATTTGTAAGAAAATGTTTTTTTTTACAACACTGTCTTGATACGGTGCGAATACTGGTGGCTGTAAAATTTAGACGATGTGCAGCGGCATCGAGTTGCACAGCATACCTTGCCCGATGTCCATCGTGGAATGGGATTCCTCACAAATACCGGGACAGATCAAGAATTCTACTTAGGCCTGAATAAATGTATCTTTGAACTCCGACATATCTGATTCAAAGTAATAATGTACATATAATATTTATTTCACTGCCAATAATACGAAAGATTTACGTTTATATTATTTAAAGTATGTATAATGTATCAATGATATTGTGAAAAAAGGGTCTATCCTTTCCTATTATCCACTTTTTTTAGGTGTGTTTTCAGTAGACTGTCATAATTAATAGTTTTAATATGGACAGGTAGAAGGTTAAAAAGTCTGGGGCCAATAGAAGTGAATGACCTTCTGGCCATTCGTTTTATTTGCCCGTGGTTCGAGAGCCGAGGCAGACTTTTGAGCGCGAGTAGCTGTGTTATGTTGCAGGTTTGAAAGATATTCCTTATTTCTGAGAGTATTTTTTGCAAAAAGTTTCCTCATATCTAGGATTTCCAATTCATTGTAAAGTAAATCAGTAGAAAATCTCATTTTTTGGTTAGGATTCGCTTCTGTATTGTTTCTAGCGGATCTAGTGCAGTTTTCTTTATGCCTCTCCAGCCGACGATTCCATATTTAAGAAGAGATTCCATGAATGCGTAATACAAGATTTTCAATTTATCAATAGTAAGTATATTACGGATCTGGTAGAATCGGAATAAAAGGCCTCTCAGTTTGTTCTTTGGATTATTCACGTGCACATCCCACTTCAGGAATCTATCGATGCCTAAGTACTTCGCAGATTTGTATAACTTAACCTATTTGGAGTCTATTGTCATTTTAGTGTACTTCGGTAGGTTCGATTCATAAGAAGTGAATGACAATACTTTGGTCTTTTCAACGTTTACCGTTATTAAATTAACTCTGAACCATTTGCTGATCAGGTTAAGGTCATTTTCTGTAATGTCTTTCACTTCATCCCAAGAGTTTGCTATATAGAGAACTATGGTATCGTCTGCAAATAAAATAATTTTACCGGCTGTATTGAGGGAAAATAGTGAGTTGAGATATATAAGAAACAATATCGGAACAAGAACGGTTCCCTGTGGAACACCACAGAAAACCGTCCTAGCTCCACTCAGCTCACTACCCACTTCAACTCTCTGTCTTCGATTATTCAGATAGCTTCTGAAAAGATCATAGACATTGCCTCTCTCTCGCAAATGTTGTAATTTCTTCAACAAATACTTATGACTTTCAGTGTCGAAAGCTTTTGCCAGGTTCAGTAGAACACCAAGGCATGTCTTTTTTTCATCAATTGTTTTAAAGATGGCGTCTTGAGTGGAGCGGTGCTCTTGACATTCGTACTGTGGTTCAGACAGCATTTTGTTTTTTTTAAGGTAGCTTTCTAGACGTTTTTCAAAATTTTTTCAAGTACTTTGGACACTAACGACATGATTGATATAGGGCGATAGTTGGAAATATTCTTTCTGTCACATCCTTTGAATATTGGAACAACCTTTGCTTCTTTCAGGTGACTTGGAAATACTCCACATTCTATACATGCATTGATGATGTGCGACAATGGTAAAGCGATAAAATCGAGTGTGGTTTTCAGCATTTCATTAGTGATACCGTCTATACCAGGTGCCTTACAACTTTCCTGACCTCACTTGGATTTGTGTGACTCAGATACATAGACTTTGGAGAACTGATATCTCGTTCTTCAAGTTCTACAGGTATTATTTCAGATGCTGATTTGAGTAATTATTGAATTCTGCACTGATATCTTTGGCCCTGGTAAATTGCTTTACCCTAGAATTTGGGGGGATTTTCAAGATTTGGTTTATGTTGGAGTTTTCCCCAACATTACAGAAGAAAGGTGATACTCTACATTTAACACAACGGTTTTATTGCACTGAATACAAGAACTGTAAAGAATTGAAATGACAGTTGCTACGACCCGATCTAATCATAGGTTACGGAGAGAAGTCAAAATGACACACTTTGTAGGACTGAGTACTATAATGATTCATTAGAGTACTGAGGACCATAATGAAAAAAATATAGACACATTTGAAACGCTGAAATTATCAATTTTTAAAAAAATGCTTGATGAACTTTTCAATAAATGTAACTTTGAAAATGACATGAAAAAACAAACAAACAATTCCATTGTTACCTTACTTTTCTACGCACATTACTGAAACTAAGCTACGTTCACATCACTTACTGCAATGAAACAAGATATAATTTTTTTTTTATCGTAGAAGTATAAAATTTTGAATGAAATCATGATCCTTATATCATAAATATCTATTATGCCCTATTGATTGGTCTATAGAGACATAAAAATCTACACCGACTGGCTTATTCAATAATGACCGAATTCAAGGTCTGAATGTATGCTACCAATTGGAAACTTGGAAACTAGAGTTAGTCATTCAGTATTTAAGTCCAATTCCAACGAGGAATTCAATTCAAATATGAAAAATTGGAAAATCTAATTAACGATATGAGCGAAGCGACGACTACTAATTTTAACGTTCAGTTTTTTTCAATTTAAGAGTGATGAAAATATACACAACTATCAAGTAAATCAGTATCTGTCGCAAATGTTAAGAGTTTTTCCATGACGATTTCCGTCATGGAGTTTTCCGCTCCAGGCGAAAAGAATTTCGAAAAACGAACTAAAAATCATGCCCAAACCATTTTGTTAAAATGGTGGTTCCGATTATAGGAGTCCATGGAAGAATCATGGACACACTGCTCTCGAATTATAAAATAACAACGGCTTGCCATAGTATGGCAGAAATCTTAATGGCATGAATGCAGAGGGCCGTCATCCTTGGTTCAGTTCGATTGCTCAGAGAACATGACTCTGGGATCCAACAGTCACTTACCCTGCGGACGTGGAAAATGGTTATTGGGGTAAACGACACGAGCGCAATCTCCGGAGACAGGGCCTGACTGGAATATTCCTAACGGCAAAAAAACAACAACAATAATAAATTAATTTGTCGTGCACGACGCCGCTCAGACTCTATCCCAAAACGGAGAGGAGGGACACCACCGCTCTGTTTGGGAGGTATGAGCTACGCGTATACAAGATGGAAGCAAAGATCAAGTCGCACAGCATACCTTGCCCTATGTCCACCGTGGAATGGGATTCCTCACAAATACCGGGACAGATCAAGAATTCTACATAGGCCTAAATGAATGTATCTTGGATCTCCGATATATCTAATTCAAGGAGTTCACAACATTCCAAAAGACGGGTAATAGTCCGGGAGGTACTGTCACTTTGGAATACGTCATAATATGCACACTGGATTTTTAATCGTTGGTATTTCGTGGATGCTCATTCCGTAATCAACCGTCAGACCCTCAAGTAGTGGTGGGTGTAATCGTAGGAGGCTGCGCAACTCGTAGAAATAAGTTGAAAAAAAAAGGAATAGTACGCACGTTGAAATTTTTTGAGAATGATTTTTATTCTTGTCTTTTGGTGAAATGAGTGTCAGTCACGCATAGGAAGTTGTTGGAAAAGTAGAAAATTAAAGTCATAGTATGCAAGTTGCAATTGATACAGGTGGTAGGTTTTCGTTTGCATCACCCAAAAACAACCATCAGACGCCACGAGCATGGTGGAAAGATCGTCAGTTGGGCCTATTGTGCCACTATTCGAATGACGGACATTCCACCACGCTGGTGCCAACTAACGATTATATTCGGGCGTAGAATCATTTCCGCAGCTAAATGCCGCCACTAAAAATATAAATATTGAAAAACATAATAATCGAACAATACTCCTACCAATTTCATAAAAAACTAGGATATTCAGGATTTAAACCTTCGCTCCCCGCCCAACTCACACAACCCCCGCGAGATAATCTTATTTCAATGATTTTCTTTGCAAATTCAAATAATTCAAAAACATACATTTGTATTTTATTTGACTGTGGTTTTAATATTTCATCTGCCTTAGTCTATACAGAATGATTTACCATCACTTACACAAAATCAAATAGGGTAATGGTTAACCATGCGCGAATGCACATGTAAAATCAGAGAGCTATCCGTCATGATGTAACCAATTTTTTTGTACGTCATCTGCAATAGATACGCCACTGCATCATTAAATTTTGGGAACAATCTAAGTGAAAACATAATCATGTTTCTGTGAAAAATGTTGCAACCCTCTTTTCTTTAAAGTTAAATAAAAAGGAGCAATGCAAGCAGACGGCAGCTCTTCGTCGGTAGGCACTATGGGTTCGTTTATACTTTATACCAGAATTATATCATTGAACAGTAACAGAATGGTCACAAAAATGAGAAGAGACACCACAGCAACTTTAAATATGTCCATGTCAAAGAGTACTTACTTGGGAAGTTGAGCAACCGAATAACGGCAATAAGATGTTATACCCAAAACTATAAGACTTTACAATACGATGTTGTCAAGTTGAAGAGTGTTAATCAATATATAAATAAAACATAAATAAACACAGAAACATTTAATATGAATAAATGTTCATTGGACAGAGTAATAGTTTCTCAAAAATAAGACTGTGATTCTAATAATATTCAATATTTGTTGCATATGAGGTTGAATTCATTGCATGTAAGATTTTTTTAGAAAATCAATTTTCCCAGCGCATAGTACTATGTGGTGGTTTACAGATAATCGTTGAAAGATATATACTTCAACAGGAGAATATCAATATTGAATAAGAGTTATTAATTAAAATGAAATAGTAGAATTTCATCCGATATAAAAAATTGTAAGTGAAACCTGTTCCTCTGGTACCAACGTGAAGATTTCGGACTAGATCCTAGGCCAACCAGGACTGGAGTGATGATGGATGGGAGCCTACAAAGGCTATAAATGAAGAAGGCTTCGTCTTATCTGACAGCAATCGGCATTTTATCAGGCGAAACCAGGCATTCTACACTTCAGCAAATCAGCTATACTAGAGCCATAATACCATAATTATCCTCAACAGGAAGACGTGGGGCTTAACCAAAGCTAGGGAAATACCCAACCAGGCAAGGAAACGTGACAATTCCCTGGGTTAAATTCGTCCGGGTACTACAACAACCCTATAAATGTTTTTCAGTTAATAACTGTTCTATACAGTCGCTAGCATGAAGACGATGAAAAGAAAAGTTGGAAAACTCACCTTCTGTGAAGGGTTTTATCTTGTAGAAAAAATGTCGACGTGGTACAAAGTTTTCAAACACCAAATTGTCCAAGATAGGCATCTATCAAAAGCCAGGACTTTGGAGTTGATAGTGAGATGAGTAGAATGGAATTTCCACAAAGGATCACTTCACAAATTCAGGATTCGTCTGCCGAACAAAACCAGGAACCCCTGTATAGCTAGACACCTGTAGCTTCCACCAATTCTACTATCTGACTCTCCTCTCTCAGTCGGAAACTAAATCCACCTTGAAGAATTTTTCCATCCAGGAAGTTATGTTACCAACATTCAGATATTTCGATATTTGCATGCTCCATGTTTAACCGACCAATCTGAACAGCATAAAAATAATGATGTTTGATTGTCTCTGATCAGACACCCCAAAAGCTAAGTTAGCTACACTGATATTTTTAAATATGAAACAGTTGACAGCTGACAGTTGAAATATCATCGGACAGCTGACAAATGAAAATAAACGTAAACATGAAAGCAATCAAAACATTTAGTTTATAATCACTTTAAACCCTAAAAAATAAAACAGAGACAATGATTCGAAGACACTCCTTATGAACCTTCTCAATAACCAGAACTCAGACATACCATATGAAACACTCACGAAAATTCGTTCGAAGACAACATTGGATGCCAAAGTGAGTAGGATATATTTTCTTTCGAAGAAATTCTTACTTACCTTTAATCATTTTTAGATCGACACTTGCAGAAAGCAGAAGCAGAAATACAAGCACTACTTGGAAAACCAAACAGGACTACAACCTACGCAGTTTCAATGAGAACGAGTCGAAATAGTTATTTTCCTAACAAGTGCGGAAAGTGATACTTCCCCGCACGCGACTGCCGTTGACCCGAACGACGCGAAGCGGAGTTCGGGCAAGCAGTCAAGGGCGGGAAAGACACTTTACGCATGAATTAGGAACATTATTTTTTCTACGACCGCATAAATATTCAAAAAGCACATTGAAAATATATATTTTATTTCAACATACAAAACATTCCATGAAAATCCACTAATTATTATTAATATTAATGTAGAAAACACAATTTGTTGCATTCTGCAAATGCGTCAGAATAGCCGGTCCAGAGTAGTTAGTTGGTGGTAACTGGCTGTTAAGAGTAACACTCGTAGATTGCAAAGTGCATGAAGATGACGGAGACGGCATTGGTTGCAAGTTGCCAGTACATGAAAGAATTTTATTCGAGATGGTTTTCTTTTGTTCTACGGAGTCCTCCAAATAATTCTCAGCAACAATTAAATGTACATTTAATAACGATAAATTGACATATTTTACTTTCCCGCACTAGTGCGGGAAAGCGAGTTTTCCCGCACTAGTGCGGGAAAGTGACACTTTCTAAACTAAAATGAGTGCGGGAAAGTGGGTAAAAACGCACGGTCGTAGAAAAATATGATTTATTCTGATTGTATTCTGATGGTGCATCCAGAACTTAATTATTCTCCTTGTAGTGTCAACTTGTAAAATGTGAATTGATCATTAAAAAATGTTTTTTTTTAATGGAAATTACCATGGGAATGTTAATAAGGTTTTTATGAATGACTTTAAACGACCAACTATGAACATATATGTATTGAAAATAGGTCACCACAGGGTGAAGTCTACCTTGCTCTAAAGCTTTCTAAAAATTAACAAAATAAAGTAGCGAAAATTTACATGCTACAATGTCATGAGAACTGAAGCATAGCAGTGTTGCAATGTTACTATATCCGAGTGCATGATTGCTACTGGTCGGTGTCTACTTGTCCCCGATTTGTCTTGGTTGTACACTTAATACAGAACGAATACCCACAGCGTATGTGGAAACAACCAAAGTCATTCCTCGACATAACCCGTTTCCTTGAGATAATTCAATTATGAACCGTAACAGTAACAGTAAGTACATACATTTCAGAAGACTCGGCACAAGTGCACGTATGTATGTCACCCATCAAAAACATCATCAGTTTGATTTGAATTGAAACAGTGATCGTATTTTGACGTCTTTCGTGAACTGGTACTGTTCAATATGCTAGCGTTTACCGCTAGCAATTATTGTGATATTATTGTTACCTATATGGTAGGTACAGTCAATAAAAATGCCACGGCTTGTGTTTGAGGATACGCGAGAAAATTTTCAAATAGACGTCATCCAAACTAACGAACAAATTTGGGTGCAGTGCACAGACTTCGTGATGCAGGGTCACGTTTTCCATTTCACGTCAAACGTGCAGTGAATCGTGCTGTTGTTGATGATGAAGCAGTTCTGCAACTCTTCGAAGAAAATCCACCAACAAGCACTAGTGTGATTGGTCGGAGAATTGTTTTAAGGCAAACTGTGGTATGGCGTATTATAAGAGAAAATCGTATGCATCCATACCATTTCCGAAAGGAGCAAGTCCTAGATCCACAAGACTTGCCACGTCGTCAGGAGTTTTGTGAATGGCTTCTTGAGTGCACCAGACAGGGTCCTCATTTTTCCGAAATATTTTATGGACAGACAAGGCTGTATTCACTAGGGACGGGATCTTCAATTCCCACAATAGTCATGTTTGGACTCGCAAAAATCGGCATGTCTTTCGCCCAATTCGGTCACAGTTTCGATTTTCCATGAACCTTTGGGTAGACCTCTACAACAATGAGTTGATAGGGCATTATCGTTCACCAGCGAGCAGGGCAAACTGGTGATGATTGTTTGGCCTTTTTGATGGATAAATTCTTCGATGATAACCATTTGGCAATATTAGGACAATTGTGGTTCATGCGATAGATCCCCTCCGCATTTTATCAATGTGGTGAGAGACTTTTTGGATACCGAATGCTCACGCCGGCCGTTGTATAGATCGGGGTGGATACATTTTTACTGATAATACGTGTGTAAATTGTCAGTAGTAATATACCGACAAAATGCTGAATTAAAAAAAAATACTTTCACCTTGCTGTCACGGAAACTGTGTTGCTTAGAAACACCACGAGAGCTTGCTAGAGTAGTGTTTTGTACAGCAACATAGTTTGAGCGACTGCCAAGGTGAAAGTATTTTGAAAATTCTGCATTTCGAAGGAATATTCGATTAGACAATTTCACGAATACATCAGATTATTATGGACTAAATGCGAATTGCAGAAACGGTTCATCGTGTGTCACTAACGTCAGTTGAAGAGTTGAACCGTCAAACTGACGTTTCTCTATTCACAGAAATTGTTGTAACAATGGAAACGTATAAATAAGGAAGAAGCGAAACACCGATTTTAAAATGTCACGGGCTGGAGACAGTGTTTTCGAAAGGTCCTTTTATCATTGGTTTCAATTTAAAAAATGATGGCATTTGGTTGGTTTATAAAATATGAGGGAAATTGTCGGCTCAATCGGATGCCCGTAAGTGCTTGGAAATTGATGGCAAATTGTGAACTGGTAAAACAGACAGACACACCTACTATTCACAACACTTTGAAATTAAAAGAATTCCAGATACTTTTTCACCCAGTAATTCCCTGGTTCAACTTTCGATTGACTCGGTATTTGTTATTTCAAACTTATTTTGACACTTCTATTTTTTACAACCGTCTCTGGTTGTGCATTAGTACGGGGTCAGGAAGCAGAGTGGTTGAAGCGACATTGTTTCAATCAATTTGGTTGCTAGTCGGCGATGCGATGGTTCAAACCAAGCCGACTGCAGAAATTTTTCTGATGGCCCGAGTAGTGCTAGGAATCGCACGTAAAAAGGTAAGACCTCGTTAATTCTTGGCTCGCACAAGTTTCGACTTCTGCGGGCTGCCGTTCGCAAGGGGACGATAGCTAGTTAACGGAAAAAACAATTTTACCAATTTTTTAACTCGATCTAGAACGAAATTTATTGGACCTACTTTTCGAAAAAGTTCAAAAGACGCAAGAAAATTGTCCGAGGACTTTTTGCGTTCAAATTGTTTCGAAACCTTGTTCAGTTTTTTTAAAGTCAGTACAGAAAAAGTTGCTGGTGGAATCATCACAGAAAATTGCCATCCATATTATATGAGTTTGTGAGTAAATAATTGAATATTTTTTTTTTGCTTACCATGTCCATCATCAAAATGCAGATACATAACCATATTTTCCCAGGAGTAAATTGATAGTAGATTTAAATAGACAGCATAGTTTGTTAACTTCCGATTATTTGGTTGATTATCGTCAACCTAAATAGGTTAAAATAACTCATTTCTAACCACTACTCAGGTAATACCGACCTATCAGGCATATGCTTTGATGTCTCAATTGTTCAGTTTCAAATCACCTCAACATATTTTTCCACATTGGTAGATTTGAGGTAAGAATTACGTTATTTCTACCCACCCAAAATGGACCCCGACCTAATTGAAGTATGAAATGACGCATCTTTAATCATAAATAATTTCAGGTTAAATGTACGAGTTTATAGTTGCTCGTCGTGAATTCTATTGCACAAATTATCCAACTATTGGTCTCCCACTCGTAAATAATCCCTACTAAGAAACTAATAGTGCCAAGGGAACCCAAAAAAATAACTGTTAACTTAACTTAAACCTGCAAAATATCCAAAATAGTATCAGTTAAACTTCATATCCTGTTGTTAGCACTTTGAAGACATCCTGAACATCTCTTACGCAGGGTTCGTTCTTCCAACGACCGGCAAAGCTTTGGAACTCACTGCCCCGAGAGGTATCCCTTGAGGCATACAGCCTGCAAAAATTCAAGAACAACACCAAATTCTACCTACTTTCCCTTGGCTCTCACGATTTTCTTTCAACATTACAGGATTTTCCTCTTCGTCAGAATCAAAACATCAAACATCAAAGAAAGCAGCTCTCCTTAAAGGAAAAACTGTACCTATTGTAACGGTAACAAGCAAAGTTAGAGGTGATTTAAATCAACCTTTTAAATTCATTCATATCACGCTACGTTGATAAAAATTCATTTTGCTGGAAGCATGATTAACTCTGGTCACCCCAAAACAAACGCTATCGGCTATCGGCAAAAAATTATTACATCATACGCACGTATAAGATACGCATAAAAAATAATAGGTATAAATATAATTTATTGCGAAAGATAATGTTTAGAGAGCCGATGGGGTGTTTACGGGATGGTTTTTATCTACCCTTCATTGTAAAAAATGTAGCTATTATTTTTTCACCTCACCGTTTGAGGTCAGAGCTGCCACGATCCGAGGCCCTTATCTGGCCGCGGCCGGTCCGCCAAGACCACTAAATCAACCGTTGGTCAGATATAGGAATAGACCTGAGTGGTGTATATGAAGGTTTTCCAGATTATTTCGTATTATAAATAAAATGTATACGCTTTATCAAACTGAACCTCTTGAAATATATGCGGAGAGAAGTTCTTCAGATAATCACTTTTCATTGTCGCGGAATCAATCTGCAGTTGTTTTAAGGTAGATATGTTGTAGGCCAATCAATAGTGGACTTTTTCGTGACAAAAGTACTAGAAGAACACTGACTGCGTCATCATATGAAAGACAGGCCGTTAGACTCGCAACTGTCATTTACGGAGTTGTTATAAACAATAACGTATTTTTTCGCGACAGTACGTAATTTGTTCACGCACAGTGCGTAAAGTGATACTTTTTAGCACAAGTGCGTAAAAAATATGAACTGTACGTTATATCGCCATCATTTGATAATACTTCTGAAATTGAAAACTACGAAATATGATATAGTCATCAATATCTATACAATTTCTCAAGTGTATCATACACTTGATAACGACTGTAGATTTTAACAGTTGAAACGTCGTGATTAAAAATTGCAGAGAATTTAATTTTTCTTTGTTCTTTTTTAGACAATGAAAGTCCAGAATAACCTTACTCAAAGTGAAACATTGTCAACCACTTTCAAACAAACCTCGAAATTATTATTTCACTTTTGAAGCTGTCAAGGGACACGACGTAAAAATATGTTTCGCTTCGGTCAAGAAAGTAAAGAAAATATTCTCCCGGAGATTGAGCAGTGACACCAGCGAAAACCAGGAAATCGAAATCAAGCGTATAGAGGCAGTTTACAAACTTTTGCGCAACAAAATCGTACAATTTTGATAGAGCGGATATATCTGTGGAAGAACTGGCGCTTATTCTTGAAGACTATGGGTTCAGCATGCGAAAAAAGAACTACAGACTACACACAGCCAAGCAGTTGCAGAAATATTTTTTTGAAAAGTATAATCGCAGATTTAAACCATTCTCTGACATTTTGAACGCAAGAGCTGCTAAAAATGCTAAGCGCCGAAAGCTACAAATTACGAAAGCGTATAAGGGCCACTGAGTTTTTTTTTTAATTTTTCCGACTTCAAACTCGGAATTTCCGACTTCGAAGTCGGAACTTTGTTTTTCCGACTTTAATCTCGGAAATTCCGACTTCAAAGTCGGAAATTCCGACTTTAAAGTCGGAATTTTGTTTTTCCGACTTTAAAGTCGGAAATTCCGACTTATAATCGGAATTTTGTTTTTCCGACTTTAAACTCGGAAATTCCGACTTCAAAATCGGAAATTCCGACTTTAAAGTCAGAGTTCTGTTTTTCCGACTTTAAACTCGGAAATTCCGACTTTAGAGTCGGAAATTCCGACTCCAAAGTCGGAATTTTGTTTTTCCGACTTCAAACTCGGAAATTCTGTCTTCAAACTCGGAAATTCTTATATCGCAGGTATAATTGCAAATTCCGCGTGCAACCTGGACATGTACCTACGAAAGCGTATAAGGGCCACTGATTTTTTTTCAATTTTCCCGACTTCAAACTCGGAATTTCCGACTTTGAAGTCGGAATTTTGTTTTTCCGACTTTAAACTCGGAAATACCAACTTTAAAGTCGGAAATTCCGACTTCAAAGTCGGAATTTCAAACTAGGAAATTCCGACTTTGACGTCGGAAATTCTTATATCGCGGGTATAATTGCAAATCTTGCGTGTATCCTGGACATGTTCCTGCCAGGAATGGATTTGTGCTGATCATTAGAGACTATTGTCTATTATTTTTGAAAGGATATGTTGTTTTTTGTTGTCAATGTGTTGGACAAAGCATTTTTAATGAAAATAATATCATCTCTAAGAATCTTTGTAGATAATAAAATCAATTCAGCTATGTCTTTCAGAATTTTGGGAACACCTATTTTTATGAATCGGAAAGAAGTATCACACAATCATCTCCACAACTTCAATCATAAACAAATTACAAAGTAGGGGTTACAAGTTTCGGATTCAGCAAGAATCCATCCTTTAAATATTTAACTTTGACAGGTGTACATATGTTTTAGTATGTTCAACACTAGTTTTGTTATTCATCAAATATTTTTAGAATGTGTATGTATATGTGAAGTATATATGTGTGTATATATATGTGTCTATATATGTATGTGTATATGAATAACTGTAATTTTTAGATTTTTTTTTGTTTTTCTGTGACAAGGGTACGAAGGCCTAATATGGGAGAGTATGTTTTTTATTGCTAATTTTTAGAACAATTTTACATTAATATAAGATAGCGATAATTTTATTTTTATTGTAATGACTGCAATTACTTGTAAATTAGCCAAATGGGCTAAATAAAGGATTTATATATATCTTCAGCCTTCTACAAGTTATGTGGAAAAATCGTTTTTTTCTCATATAAATGTGAAAAATTGTAAAAAACTTGAAATCAAATATGGATACTATGTCCAATGCCCAAGCATGGTTATACTTAGTTCAAAAAGAAAATAATTGAATTTGGAAACTAGTACCCCTACATGGTCCGATGACAATATTTGAATTTGTTAACTAGTATATGGTCCGATGATGCGTGTCACCACTACACTTTGAGCTGAAATGAACTTCTACAGTGAGTACCTTCTTTTATACTCATTTGGAGATTTGAATTGAGATTAAAATACATATTGTATGTGTTATTGTGTGTTTCTTTACTGAAACCACAAATGCTATTTATTCAAAAAATATTTTGTTGAATTAGAATAGAGTAGAGAAATGAAAGAATTTTATCTTTATTCGACTTGTATAATAAAGCTCAAATAATATGAAACGGCTAGCTGTCACTCCTCTCGGCGTTACACTTCCTTTGGTCTTATTGAACGTGTGATATAATTCAAATTTTGATGTCAAATGGATCCAGGTAACATACAGGACAAAGTAATCCTTCAGAACGGCAACAAACTAATTTTTTCATCAGTTTATTTGTGATCAGTTCTTTCAAAATGATGAGGAAATTATAGACCGTCAGATAGTGACAGATTTAGGTGCACCATTTTCGCATACAAGCCTCGAATAGAGTTGAAAAGTACTTCGGTGTTGAGTAAAATGGAGGGAAATTTACTAGTGGCTCCTGGGGAGAACATATGGAAAATTCGATTTTCCAGAACAGAAATAAAAGGAGTATGTTGCCCATATTTTCACGCGAGCCGTGTTCACCTGATTATTAATTAATAGAACCTTGCTTCGGAATACCAAAGGCTTTAGTGTTGCAGGTGGCTAAAGGGTTGAAATGAGGGTGTAATCTTGTAAGAAAAAATGGAGATTTTGACAGATTTTCCCACACAAGCCCACCGAAACTATAAAATATTACATCGTCTATAGACCGAAAAACATGATGGCTTGCGTGAAAATATGGGCAACATACTCCTTTTATTTCTGTTCTCCCCAAGAGCCACTCGTAAATTTTCCTCCATTTTACTCAACATCGATGTACTATTCATCCCTATTCGAGGCTTGTATGCGAAAATGAGGCACCTAAATCTGTCACTATCTGACGGTCTATTAGACAAAAGTATCATAATAGTAACTTGAAAGTCGATTTTTCAATCAGCTCTTACCTAAATATCCAATGCTCATTCGATTTATTTTTCTTACAACCAATTGCTGTTGATGTATTTCATGGTCACTTTATATGAGGTTTGTTCTTATAATTGATCCTATTTGTCAATAGTTTGTCTTCGTTTGACAAACATATTTTATCGGTCTCTATATAATATTATAGAGACAGTTAATCTGTGACAATTGAATATGCCATACGAATAGCCGTCTCTATCCGCACAAGCTATGCCTTTGGGAACACTATACGAGTGTTTTTGAGGGAGTATTTATATTACTATCATTATTATGTAGTCATTTCGTTTTGTCATGTAGTTCGTAAAATGTACTCTTTCAGAAATTGCTTCCGTAACACTGACTTGGGTGAAATAAATTCTGACTTTAAATGTACTTTCATCTCCATTCAAATCGCCAAATAAGTATAAAAAAATAATATCTGTAGAAGTCAATTTCAGCTCGAAGTGGAGTGATGGCACCAGACCATGCATTATTTACCAAATTCAAATATTTTCTTTACTAACTATAACCATGCTTGGGGATTGGACATAGTATGATATTTGATTTTGAGTTTTCCACAATTTTTCACATTCATATGGAAAAATACGTTTTTTCCTCTACATAACTTGTAGAAGGCTGAATATGGATTCTTGCTGAATTTGAAACTTGTTTATAATTAAAGTTGTGGAGATGATTTTGCGATACTTCTTCCCGATTCATAAAAATAGCTGTTCCCAAAATTCTGAATGACGTTGCTGAATTGATTTCATTAACTTCAATGATTCTTAGAGATGACATTATTTTCATTGAAAATATGTATATTCAAGAAGCTTTGTCAAGACAATAATCCAACACATTGTCAACAAAAACAACATGTCCTTCCAAAAATAATAGACAACAGTCTCTAGTGATCAACACAAAGCCATTCCTGGTAGGTGGGTACATGTCCAGGTTGCACGCGGAACTTACATTATACCTACGATATAATAATTTCCGTGTTTGATGTCAGAATTTCCAAGCCTAAAGTCGGAAAAACAAAATTCCTAATTTGAAGTCGGAATTTCCGACTTTGGAGTCGGAATTTCCGAGTTTAAAGTCGGAAAAACAAAATTCCGACTTTAAAGTCGGAATTTCCGAGTTTGAAGTCGGAAAAATGACAAAAAAAACTTAGTGGCCCTTATACGCTTTCTTATGTATCCACCTACCAGGAATGGCTTTGTATTGATCACTAGAGACACAATGTCATCTCTAAGAATCTTAGTAGTTGATGAAATCAATTCAGACAGATTTAGGTTTCCTATTTTTGCATACAAGCCTCGAATAGGGTTGAATAGAACATCGATGTTGAGTAAAATGGAGGGAAATTTACGAGTGGCTCCTGGGGAGAACATATGGAAAATTCGATTTTCTAGAACAGAAATAAATGGAGGATGTTGCCTATAATTTCACGCAAGCCATTATATTTTTCGGACTAGTGACGATGTAAGTTTTCATAGTTTCGGTGAGCTTGTGAGGAAAAATCTGTCAAAATCTCGATTACACCCTCATTTTGACCTTTTAGCAACCTGTAACAGTAAGGCCTTTGGTATTCCGAAGCCAGGTTCTATTAATTAATAATTAGGTGAACACGGCTCGCGTAAAAATATGGGCAACATACTCCTTTTATTTCTGTTCTGGAAAATCTAATTTTCCATATGTTCTCCCCAGGAGCCACTCGGAAATTTCCCTCCATTTTACTCATTATCGATGTACTTTTCAACCCTATTCGAGGCTGGTATGCGAAAATGGGGCACCTAAATATGTCACTATCTGACGGTCTATAATTTTCTCATCATTTTAAAAGAATTGATCACAAATAAACTGATGAAAAAATTAGTTTGTTGTCGTCCTGAAGAATAACATTGTCCTGTATGTTACCTGGATCCATATAACATCAAAATTTGAATTATATCAAACGTTCCATAAGACCAAAGAAAGTGTAACGCCGAGAGGAGTGACAGCTAGCCGTTTCATACTTTTTGGGCTTTCTTACAAGTCGAATAAAAATTAAATTCTTTCATGTCTCTACTCTACTCTAATTCAACAAAATATTTTTCGAATAAATATAATTTGAATTGTTGTGACTCATACCAAATACCCAAGCAATACCTCCTTTAAAACTTTTGTGAAACAAATTTTAGTTATGATATTATTTTAGTCAATTTTGATGAGGTGATTTTACTTCTGACTGTAACTGTCAAAAAATACTTGAAAAATAAGACAATAGTTATTTACGTGACGCATGTGAGGATTGCACGACGAAGCCGTAGGCTGAGTCGTGTAATCACATGAGTGCGTTAATAATTAGAATAGAATAGAAATGTATTTATACTGAACAACAAACAGAAAGATTTCCACTTACATGTTACACAGTTGTTAAGAGTTTCTTAATACATAAAATTCATTGAACACACTGGTACATTTAAAAAATACAATTATAAAGTAAAAGATACAATAAAAATACAATACTACAGATAGAGATAAGATAATATTATTCAGAATACCATAAATCAGTTGAGAACAATAAGATTAGGTATGCCAGAGAAGATTCAGGTACATTTGAGCATTCGAAGGAGTTGTCCCTCTGTAATATTGAATATATCTAGATCACAGTATTTCACCATTTCGTTAACGGTCTCTAGACATTGTTGAAGAGGAGACAAACTATTCAAGACACGAAATAGATTGTCTCTTCTTCTAAGTCTTATGTCAGGCACGATAAAATAAATGGTTTGGAGAATTTCAGGTGCTTTCAATATTCTAAGAACGTTAAAAACGAAAATTACTTCCGAGGACTCACGTCGATCTTTCAATGGTTGGACATTAAATTCTAATAGATGGCTAGAGTAAGATATAAATAAGGGCCAGACCTTGTGTTTCCTGAAGGAAAGAGTTCTCAGTAATCGTTTTTAGATTTTTTCAATCATATCGGAATATAAAAAAGTCTTTGGATCCCAAATGACACATCCATATTCTAGTTTAGATAGAACAATGGAATTGAAAAGTATTGAACAAGTATCGTGAATGAATTCACGGCTAGATCTCAAAACAAAGCTCAATTTCCTAGAACATTCAGACACTAAGTATTCAATATGCCTAGAGAAAAAGATACCAAGATCTTTCATCTGATCGATTCTCTGCAGACTGGTGCCATTAATGTAATAGTCAAAATGGTTAAGGCTTTCGTGTCCGAAGTGTTCACTCTCACAATTTTCACTCGGGTTTGAAGGCCGTCGTTTTTTGGAATTTCTTCCTAACGTTTCGCTAGCGCAAGTGGCTAGCTTCTTCAGAGGATTATACATAATGAATAATCTCAGATGACTGGAGATTCCGTCTGCGAAGATTGTATTTATTCTGATTTAGGTAGTCCTGTTCGTTAATTACCGTATCTGGATTCTCGCTAACCCTAATTGACCCCTTTCTACCTGTCGGCTTAATGTCGTTATTACTTATTCTCGTATCTGGGTTAAGCATATATTCGATAACATTAATTGACACCTTTTTGCCTGCTGTTCAATGCCGTAGTTTTCATTTGATACTCTGGAATTTCTAAGAATGGGATTCCATATTCGGTTGAGATTAACAGCTTCTTCTTTTCTGTTGAAATTTTCCGTGTGTTTGTGGATCTCTATTGCCTCCCGTACAAGTCGGCTATGGTATCCCTGGTTGGGGGCAAGAAGTTTTACGTCCTCAAACAGAATCTTGTGGTTTCCTTCACTGAGCGCGTGTTCTGCCACTACTGACTTGTCCGTTTGGCCTAATCTGCAGTTCCTCTGATGTTCCTTCAGCCTTGTTCCCATCGTTGTTCCCATCGTTGTATTTTCTTGGTGGGTTTGAAGACCGTTTTTATGTTATGTTGTCCCAAGAGTTTTCCAATTCTGTCTGTGACCTTAGGAATATATGGAAGATACGCACGTGCAACTATTTGAGCCTCCTCCCTAGTTTGTCTCGTGGAAATCCTCGGTTTTATGGCCCTGTTGATTTACCCGAAATTCTTAGTAATTCCAGAGTATCAAATGAAAACTACGGCATTGAGACAACAGGCAAAAAGGTGCCAATTAATATTATCGAATATATGCATAACCCAGATACGAGAATAAGTAATTCTGAAAGAACAAATTATATCAACGACATTAAGCCGACAGGTAGAAAGGGGTCAATTAGGGTTAGCGAGAATCCAGATACGGTAATTAACGAACAGGACTACCTAAATCAGAATAAATACAATCTTCGCAGACGGAATCTCCAGTCATCTGAGATTATTCATGATGTATAAACCTCTGAAGAAGCTGGCCACTCGCGCTAGCGAAACGTTAGGAAGAAATTCCAAAAAACGACGGCCTTCAAACCCGAGTGAAGATTGTGACACTGAATGTAATAGTTATCGACAGTGGGTGACCTCTTTCGTGTAAAACTCATTAGCTTCGTTGAGAGATAAGTCAGATACTGAAAAGTAATTCGATAGATTATCGATGTCATCTTGAAGCTTAACAGAGTCTTTCTCGCTTTTGATCCTTCTGAACAGCTTGAGGTCATCGGCATATAAGAGAAATTGAGAATTATCAATATACTGGGAGACGTCATTAACAAATAACACGAAGAGGAGAGGACCCAAAATCGATCCTTGAGGAACGCCTGAGGTAGCGGTGAATTCGAAAGAAGATACATTGTTAAACCGTACAAATTGTATTCTGTTTGACAGATAGCAGTGCAAGAAATCAAGAGTGTTGTTTGTGAAACCGAATGCTTTTAATTTCAAGATCAAAACCTCATGGTTAACTCTTTCGAAGGCCTTGGCCAAGTCAGTGTATATTACGTCTACTTGGCTGCCATTTTTCATACCATTCGTCACGAAATTACTAACTACGCACAAATTGGTAGTGGTAGATCTATTACGAATAAAACCATGCTGTTGGTCGATTATAACTGAGTCCACATGATTGTATACACGGTTGTATATTACCCGTTCAAGCGTTGTATGAGGATTACACTCATACAACGGTTCAAGTATCTTCGACGGAGCTGACAAGACTGTTATGGGCCTGTAGTTTCTTACATTGTTCTTATTGCCGCTTTTGTGTTAGGGCGTGACTCTGCCAATTTTGAGGAGGCTTGGAAAACAATTTTATCTTAGGGAAAGATTGAAGATCAAGGTCAACGGTTGCTTCAACAAGTCACAGTAGGCCTTAAAGAAGTAGGCTCCCACGCAGTAGTATCCCACGCATTGCGTACAAAACTATATCTACAACTGTCAACGTTTTCATAACTGTCTTTGAATGTACCTCATGGATATTCCACTTCGACTCACCTACTCATGACAGTTTTCAGATAATTGAAAACACAAGTTGCCTGTGATCATTTTTGTAACCGTAGCAACGGTAGGTATAAATAAAGCCGTTTATAGATGTTAAATTGAATTGTCCGATCGATATTCAGAACCATCATTAAGTTTCTTGAGTGAAAATGTCTTCAAGTGAAGATGATCTACCATCCGATATCAAAACTGCGGCGACAAGTGTTATTTCAAATCTCTTGCCCGAGAAATCCCGAGAAAAAAAATACCGTTTAGTGTATGATAGGTATGAAAAATTTTGCAGAGAAAGGAAGGTTGTTAACTTGACGCATGAAAAGGAATTGCTAGTTTACTTCAATGAACTAAGCAAATTACAGAAGCCTTCATCAAGTTTTCACGTAATTCTTGAGAGAAAAATAACGTTTTGTCGAATTTTTATCGTTTTCTATTTTAATTTTCCTTGTATTCATTCAATAAACGATTTATTTTGGTTAAAATGTATTTCTTATCTCATTACCGCACTAGTGCGGTAATAGATTTTAAAAAGCGCTAGTGTGGTAGTAAACGTCATTATGACATTCAAAAGAGTATCAAATCATAATCATTACTTGACAGTTGTAGATAAAAGGTTTAAAGTGATTATTCACCCATCACCAAATCCGAAATGACTGCAGGTAAATAACATAACAGAAATGTCTTAAATGTAGTGGACATATATTCGGCCACATGGCAGACAAGATTTACCAACTACATTTAGTTATATTTTTGGAATGGAACCGACGATCAGATGCACCAATGAAACAAAAGAAAGTCGCAATTTTTACTAGGTGTATTAATTAAAAGTATCCAGATCATTCCAAAATTAGTGGTTTGAGTAAAGAAACCCAAAATAACACATATAATATGTACTTTCATCTCAATTCAAATCACCAAATGAGTATAAAAAAGGTACTCTCTGTAGAAGTCCATTTCAGCAAGTGTAGTGGTGACACGGATCATCGGACCATGTACTAGTTACCAAATTCAAATATTTTCTTTTTGAATCAACTAAGTTTAACCATGCTTGGGCATTGGACATGGTATCAATATTTGATTTCAAGTTTTCCACAATTTCTCACATATATATGAAAAAAGATGTTTTTTCTACTTAACTTGTAGAAGGCTGAAGATGGATTCTTGCTGAATCCGAAACTTGTAACCCCTACTTTGAAATTTGTTTATAATTAAAGTTGTGTCATACTTCTTTCCGATCCATAAAAATAGGTGTTACCAAAATTATGAATGACGTACTTAGCTGAATTGATTTAATTTACCACAGATTCCTAAAGATGATATTGTTTTCATTAAAAAAAATGTATATTCAATAAGCTTTGTCCAACACATTGACAACAAAAAACATGTCCTTTCAAAAATAATAGACAACAGTCTCTAGTGATCAGCACAAAGCCATTCCTGGCAGGTACAAGTCCAGGATACACGCAAAATTTGCAATTATACCCGCGATACAAGAATTTCCGAGTTTGAAGTCAGAATTTCCGAGTTTGAAGTTGGAAAAACAAAATTCCGACTTTAAAGTCGGAATTTCCGACTTCAAAGTCGGAATTTCCGAGTTTAATGTCGGAAAAACAAAATTCCGACTTTGAAGTCGGAAATTCCGAGTTTGAAGTCGGAAAAATAGAAAAAAAACTCAGTGGCCCTTAAACGCTTTCGTATCACAAATGGATCCAACCAAGAGAAAGGATAGTTGCACTATCAGCAGACGAGCTTTGGGATGAAAACACTCCGGAAGGACTGCAGAGAAAGTTTTTCCACGTTGCTGGGCATGAATTCGCCTGGAGAGGAAATGAAGAAGCTGCAGCACAACTCGAATATTTTGTGGAGGAAATTGACAATAGAGGGGAACCAACAGGCCGCATTGAGTATAACCCGGTTTTTTACAATACCACCCAAGGCGGTTCAAAGAAAATGGCAGACAGTAAGTGGCTATAGTACCGAATACACTCAACGAATAAATATGCCCAGTGAGACTGTTAAAAAACTAACAAGCAAGCAAGGCCCCATCAGAACGAAGCGTTTATTTGTGACGCCAAATCCAAACTGGAAGAATCCCAGTTCCAAAGGCTGGTACAAGAACAGTCCAGTTGGACAGAATACAATATCTCCCCGGTTCAAATCCGCTGCATCATTGATTGGAATTGATGTCAAAAAGATCGAAATAACAAATCATTCTGCAAAGACCACTGCTGTTTCAACTTTATCCAAAACGGGAAGTGGAGAACAGCAATTGATTAAAATTACCGGTCATGGTAGCAGCCACTCAATAAAACCATATCTGCAAATAGACTCGGGCCATCATCAGAAAATAATTAACGCAATGAGGTCTGCTTCAACTTCCTCAAAGACGATTCGAGAATAATTGCGTTTTCCATATAAACGACAATTAAAATAGTCAAAATAAAATAATTAATTAGATTATCACTTGTAACCATTCATATAAAATAAAAAACTAAAAACTCATCTATTTTTTATGTTATTTTTCAACTGCTGGCAAGTATAACAAATTTACATTGCGTCGAAGTTTCGATACCATCCTCTAGGTATGGGTTACAAGCCTGCGATAATTCTGAAATGTTTACTCATTGTATTTTCATGAAATCGTAACATAATATATTTTTCTATTTTACATCAATTTTGGATTACTACAAGTGGTAGAAAGTTATAATTTTATCATGAGACATAAGACATAAGCATAGGAAATTGGCCCACAGTGGGATTTACCTGAAATTTACATATGTTATTGGTATTGAGTTTCTGATCAAATGTTCTCATGGGCCCAATTCTCTAAGACCAATGATTTAGCTCTCAGGGCCATATTTAGTAAAGGTGGTAGATAAACAATGACACTTTTTTCTCTGGTCCATAATTTTTATTTCCTATTAAATTTCAATAAAATAAGAAATATTACAAAATCTCAGCATTTGTCATTTAGCACAAGTCCTCTGTAAAACATGTTTTGCCCTACAGGACCGTATTTAGTAAAACTGTATTTTCCAAGTGATCCATAAAAAACTGAATCAAATTGATTTTGTTATAACTTTTTCATTTCTTGATCTGTCAGTGGTTGATGGCTCGTTTAAGAGATGAATGTAGCTCTCTTTGTGTACATAACCTAAGTGGTCGCCATCTTAATATCCAAGATGGCCGGCTCAACCTATAAACTTTATTTGGGACTTATCTTGTAGCTTTATTAAGAAAGAAAGTAACAGGAAAAAATAACAACTACAACGTTTTGATCGATTAAATTGGTCATTTACTATTTGAATTATCTAACTCTATAATATAAATATAACTCTACTATCTGATCTTAGAGTAATAATTTCATAAGGTTCAATACATCAAAAAAAATTAATGAACCTGGATTTGTTAGACATAGGGTGTATTCACGATTCAGAAGAATGTTTTCAATAAACTAGGCATAAAAACCAGCCTGACGAGAATAATGAAGGAGATGTATTGAAAATAGGAACTACTTCAGTGCAATCAGGGGCAAGGACACCAGTAAAATGTGCTCATATTTGTAGCATATTGTCGTATTTGGGATTTGCACGCCATAATCAAAATGCAAATTATCCATTGACTTCTGTGTTACAGCATTTTGAAGATACCGCAAATGGTCAGTGCAAGATGCAATACCCCCGCTCATCTGTAAGTGTTCAAGTATTATTTTATTGATTTTGATTTTTTGTTCTCTTCCACCACTCTGGAAATATCGGTTTCAACGTTGTTTGTTATGAATTAGATATAGTTTTAATAAGATAGTAGAGTTATATTTATATTAAAGAATTAGATAATTCAAGAAGTAAATGACTGATTTCAACAATCAAAACGTTCTAGTTCTTATTTTTTCCTGTTATCATCTTACTCAAAATGCTACAAGATAAGTCCTATATGGTTTATAGGTTTGGTCGACCACTTTTGTTATGTACACAAAAAAAGGTACATTCATCTATCAAACGAGCCATCAACCACTGACATAGATCAAGAAATAAGAAAGTTACATCAAAACCATTTTAATTCAGTTTTCTGTGGATCACTTGGCACATACAGTTTTACTAAATACGGTCCTGTAGGGCAAAACATGTTTCACAGAGGACTGGTGCTAAGATACAAATCCTGAGATTTTGCAATATTTCTTATTCAATTAAATTCTAATAGGAAATACGAATATCATGGATTTAAGAAAAGTGTCAATGTTTATTTGACACCTATATTAAATACCTCCCTGAGAGCTAAATCATTGGTCTTAGAGAATTGAGCCCATGTGAACATTTGATCAGAAACTCAATACCAATAACATATTTGAATTTCAGGCAAATCCCACTGTGGGCCATTTTCCTATGCTTTTGTGCGGGGTCCTTTAATGTGCTTTGCAGTTTCGGTAATGGCCTTGTAATGGCTTTTCAGCATGCCCTTTAAGATATTGTTTTTTACTCATTTTAGTTACACGGTAATGCAGTTTTATAATGAAATATATTACATTATTTGATTTTTTTTATTTGCTTCGGGCTACTACAAGTGGTAGAAAATGAAAAAAATATTAGTTTTATAGATACATACCTACAGGAACAGATTACATAATAATATTCAGTTTGTCTTCACAACCAAAGGCTCGAAAGTGTCATTTAGGGATAAAAAATATAATAATCTTTCATTTTATAGTTAATTGAACTTACTACAAGTGGTAGAAAATTTAAATTTTAGAGGTTTGTCGGGAAGCTGCATGAACAGATTCATATCGCGTCATAGCTTTGTCAGCAATTATTTAGGCATTCAAATTGGTAATTTCTACTTATTGTAGTTGCATGGGAATAACATTTCAAAATAGAAAATATTCTTCAATTTTACATAAGTTTTCAGTAACTACAACTGGTAGAAAACTTTTTTTTTCTTGCGTTTTTATTAACGTGCGTTATGCGCGCATTAATGGTATGGAATTCATAACCAGCGTCTATCATACGAAGCTGTGATAATTGCATTTTGACACTTCAACATAAAAAAACTCGCGTTTTGTTGCAATAAAGAATATTGCACAGCCAGTAAAACCAATAAAATTCTTTGTTTAAAATATGAATCGATTTGAAAATCATGCTATATGCAAAATATGCATTAAATTGTCTGATGGAATGATCAATCGCATTAATAGATGATTGTGGCTCTAACTTGAAGAAAGAAAGTTTGTTCCGAATTGTCCACGAATATTTGCATCTAAACTACGCAAAATTGAGAGTACTGAATGGGAAAAAGGTGAATAAATTAGTGTCTAAATATTATATATATTTTATTAGACATAGACACTTAATTGAAAATATTCAAAGTCCTGCATTTTCGCCATTAAGAAGAGAGGAGGTGTCCGAAGAATATAGAAAACTTCTTGGCTTTGTATTTAAAATGTATCAAAACAAAACTAAATATTATGTGAACAAATAAACACCAGTTGGGTATCCCACGAGAAAAAAAATTCCACTAAAATACATCCGTTGCCACGGTGATCTGTCAAAATAACGTATTTTGATTGGTTCAAAATTACAGGTGTGGAATTTTCGTAAAAAAACTTTGTATGATATATTTTCGCAAAACTTTTTTGTACTCGCATGCTTTGTTGACAGTTTGTACGAACCCATTAAATCATTATTCATTATTAACGGAGAAAAACCGGAAATTTTTAATATTTGTAAAATTTCATTAGTGTCATTTTTATGCTTTTTGTCCTTTGCAAAAAAAGTAATGAATTATACTTACTTTATGTATACACAAAAAATGTGACATCTGACCATTAGTTTTGACAAAATTTCAATCTTGCAACGTGCCTGCCTTTCATATGCTGGTATAGTCGATTTTCTCTTAGTATTTTTGTCACAGAATCACCAATTTTATGCCCTATTTTTTTTTTATTTAGAATGTTAGCACAACAACCGAGAAGTTTATTAGCGCTACATTACGTTCCGTTACAGTATACATTACCATTTACATTATATTATTAAATACGTAACATTAGGCCAATATGTTATATTCTAGTGTACAAAATTATGAAAATATCAAGTGCGGATCTCAATTGAACGGTTTGATTTAGAGCAATGGAACAAGAAACATTTTGAATGGAATTACCGATACTACTTTTTAAGAGAAGGAACATCACAATTACTCGACAGATGGCGCTGGGAGCACATCAACTTGAAAATTTTGAAAGGCAAAGATATCAAATTTGCTCAAATGCCTTGAGGTACCTGATCAAATAGTGGGATGCATTGGACAACTGATGCTACTCTGGAGGACTTGCTTCACCATAAGATATGATGAAGTTAGAGTCCAACAGAGCAAGTAATCTTCAGAAGGGGTGTGTTTTGGGGAGACGCTTCCAGCCCTTTTCTCTTATGTATCTCACTAATACTCTCATTGTCCGTTACACTCAGAAAAACCGGTGGGTACAACTGCGGTTCCCCCAGCAAACGCACGCATTAAGTCATTCATCTAGCTCTTTAACATGGATGACCTCAAATTATATGCCTCGCGAGAAAGGGATCTTAGTGTCGTGGTGGAAGAGTACACACATGCTGTCGGAATTGAATTTGGCATCGACAAATGTGCTACGGTCCATCCCAAAAGAGGACGATGCGAGAAATACGGAGATGTTCAGATCGTAAACGAAAGCATCCTACATCACCTGGATGCCGGAGAAACCTGTACTCACCTAGGGGTGGAGCAATGCCGCTTCCAAGTGTTGATGACAGTTTAAAACTCTCCGCAGCAAATATCATCATAAACTCCGACAAATCTGGTCATCAGATCTGTTGGGAAAGTACAAAGTTGCTGCAACTGATATGCTTGCTTGCCGTTCTGATCCTACTCTACCTCTTTGAAGTGATTAAATGGACTGAGGAAGAGCTGCGACAATTTGACAATAAAACTCGCAAAATAATGCATCTTAATGAAGCTTGCATCCTAAATCGTCTGTTCCACGGTTATACTTGCCCAGACAACGGGGAGGCCGTGGAATTTTGAGTTTGGAGTGTCTGCATACCAACAGAATGGTACTGTAAAGTTATCAGGACTTCAGATCCCCTTCTCTGCATGGTCCACGACTATGGAAAAGCAGGGATTGGAGCATTTCTTCTCAAGGCAGCAACTCGTGCAGCCAATGAACTTGGTCTCTTACTCGACACTGAATGGTCTGCCCCAAACTCTGTCACCGAGTTGGAACCCGTTCAGCAAAAGCTCACATCAAAGCTGCGTAGACTCACGTAGCAACATACGGATGCATGGAGTCTTGTTCAAAAACATCGAAGACATTAGGTTATCCAAAAGTTTGACCATTGCCATCCTCTGATCAAGTGTGCTAAAGTAGTAGACCGAGGGACTCATGAAGACCTGTCAAGATGGTGTCTCAACACCTTAGTCTACCGTAGTCGCGTGTTTGGTAAAGATGTCCCTGACACCAGATGCAGGGCAAGTCGTGGGGCACCTGAGATCATAACGCAGCGCTCCGAGTGTTGTACTACGATCTACGACACTCGTCCATAGCAAAAAAGTTAATAAATAATTGAGTTAGAGCTTTGGTTAAAAGCTCAATTCGTTCACTGATCAATGAAGAATGATAAAGACTTGAAGTGTTCTTGTCGTATCTTCAATAGTTTATAGGTTATTTTAATAACAATGAGGAAAAACATAAAGGAAGCGATGACAAGTTTGGACAATTGTATGTCCAATATTCTTGAAATGATATAAAAATTAGAGAACAAAATTTTTGTTCAAAAATTACATATGGTTGTTTTAAGTATTTAAAAAAAATATAGCGCAATAATTCATTTGTTTAAAACAAACCGTTTGTTCAATAAACAAATGAAATTGAATATATTTTTTTTCATAATGGTTGAGAACGTGATGGATAATGATGAAAAAACAAATGCTCCTAATATTAAGCAACAAAAAATGAATTGTTAATTAGCAAGTGCGTTTTTTGGCAATGCATTTTTTTAAAGGAAATATTTTCTTAAAAATCATTATTTTCATCAAGGATGAGATTCCCAAAGAAATTTTAAAAAAAATCTTATTGAAAATGCATTTGTTTATAACATTTTTTTAACAATGGAAATAAATTTATTAAAAAATTATTATTACTTAGCTTTTAGCAAAAAACAAACAAAATATTGAAGATAATGATTGGAAAAAAAATATAATCGCCTAATTTACGTTTTTCACTTTTCAGATTGTTAAAGGAGTTAATTTTTCCAAAACGAACTTTTTGCAAATTCTCTCAAGAATAGCTCCAAAAAGTGAAAAATCAAGGTTTTTAGTTCAGAAATAGTCAGTATTTTTAAGTTAACTTTCAACAGGTAAAAATTAACTAATGGACGATTCCAGTACCCATATTCAGTGTTGCCAGAGTTGATTTTCTGGTTGAATTGACTGACATTTTCCAGACCTTCTCGGTATGGTTCATGGTCGGAATGAATAGAAGTTCTAATCAGAAAGATTCCTGGATGTTCCCGGATATGCGAATCAAAGATGATATTGTCAAAAATAAAACATTCTAGGGAATTTCAGGCTAGTACGTTTTTCAATATGACAGATAAAATTCCCTAGGATATTTTTATTTTGTCCATTTCATCAATGCTACTTCTATTCATGTATCCCGGAACACTCGTGATACTTTATAATTGAAAATTGTATCCGTATCGACCACGAATCATATCAGAAAAGGTCTAAAAAATGTCAGAGGTTTCAACCAGAAAATCATTTGTGGCAACACTGAATCGTCCATTAACAAAAGCATAGCTCATAAAAAATTGGTGTAAAACTTTTTGGTTGACGGATTATTGTTTATTCGTGTGGTTAGATAGTACTAATTTTTTTTATTCTTTAATATCATTCATATCTATCCAGTTAAAATATTTTTTTATCATGCTTCTGATTCAGTTGATGCGAGTGCAAGTGCAAGTTTTTAACCAAATTTTCACCACTTACTGCCGTTTGCACCAATTTGAATTATGATTCAGATGAATTAATTGGGGATTAACTATAACAATTAAATCAACATAGTAACTATAGATAAAACCATGTGGTGCAAAGATATTTTAATTTAATTGTGGAGTTAATATCAACTAGAATTTAACTAAAATTCGTGCAAACGGCCGTTAATTAAAATTATAAATATTGTCCGGGATGTAAGACTTTCTTAGGAAGTTTCCTGATCTTCAAGGATCTTTTTTAAAATTCTGTATTTCTCAAATAGTTTTTGAAATATTTTCAAAAAAAACAAACCATCTTTTTTATTTATTCCGGCCGTTAGCACCAATTTCAATGATAATTCGGCATAACCAATTGTGGATTAACTATCAACTAATAATTGAATCAACATGATAACTTTAGATCAAACCATGTGGTGCGAAGATATTTTGATTTAGTTGTGGATTCAATTTCATCTAGAATTTAACTAAAATTCGTGCAAACGGCCGTTAATTAAAATTATAAATATTGTCCGGGAGGTAAGACTTTCTTAGGAAGTTTCCTGCTCTTCAAGGATCTTTTTTCAAATTCTGTATTTCTCAAATAGTTTTTGAAATATTTTCAAAAAACAAACCATCTTTTTTTATTACTTCCGGCGTTAGCACCAATTTCAAATATAATTCGGCATAACTAATTGTGGATTAACTATCAACTAATAAGTGAATCAACATGATAACTTTAGATCAAACCATGTGATGCAAAGATATTTTGATTTAATTGTGGGTTCAATTTCAACTAGAATTTAACTAAAATTCGTAAAAAACGGCCGTTAATTGTTTACAACTTTTGCAGTTTTTGCCGGACACAATTTCCAAGTTTAACGTTTTCTTTAGATGCCATTTCTAATCGAATTACACAAAAATCATAATTTCCGCTGTTTTAGGTCAGTTTTTTTACAAAGTAGCACTTGTGAATATGACTAAAACACGTTGGATCTGCGAGATGCCATATCATCAAAAGTCGAACAAATTGAACGGCACACTGTTTTTGAGCTGATACACGTCGAAAGTCACTGCAAACACTAGTCCAAACAGCACTAGTGTTACAAAACGTTTTGATGACGTAGGCCGTTAAAAAGTCAAACTTTGCGATTGAGTTGTCAAGAGTTGAGAAATTTGTTATAAAGGAAAACTGATTATCATAATTCAAAGTAAGTGTATAGTGAAAAGGAACTTGGATCTTGATGTTTTTCTCTTTCCAGTCGTGCTGCCGTTCATAAACAAAGGGGAGCAAATAACAACTCAAAACGAGACACATTTTCGACATTTGTAAAAAGCTATATAAAGGATGAGAAACTATAAAAGTCCTGCCTGAAATCAGTTCGGTTGCCGAGCTCTTTATAAGCGAGACAAATTGTTTGCAGTTTCATTCTTTTATGCCTATATACACTATGGGGATAATTAGGGGCGAATAGGACCGAGATTATTCGCCCTATTTTTCCTTCGTTGAATTCTTTCATTTGCGAGAATACGTTCCGGGCATAAATATATTTGAACTCCATTATTTGTCGTGTTTTACAATCCATCAATTTATAATTAAAAAGGTGGCTTTGGTTTAGGAATATGACAAAGGATGTGAATCACTATTGGACAAAACCGAAAGAAATGGTAATAGCCAGTTTTCCCTATAGCACAAATAATATTTTTTCATAGCCGGTGATGATGAGTTTTCATATAAATTACCCATTAAAAAGGCTAATTATAATTGTTTAATTATTAAAATTGTTGTTAAAATTGTTTTTTTCCGGTAACCAGCTGTCGTCCCCTTACGAACGGCAGCCCTCAGAAGTCGAAACTTGTGCGAGCTAAGGATTAACGAGGTCTTACCTTTTTACGTGCGATTCCTAGCACTTTCTCGGGCCATCAGAAAAAGTTCTGCAGTCGCTAGGGTTTGAACCTTTGACTGGCAGCCAAAAGTGATTGAAACAATGTCGCTTTAACCACTCGGCTACCTGGCCCCGTAATACAGTGTTCGCCATAAAATATGGATATTGGAAAAAAAATGTTGATCGATTGTCCATGTCCGGCAACCTGAAAATCGATTTTGACAATTGCAATTTTTTAGAATATTTTCTGATCTTTAACAAATGACAATTTTTTCCTCCTGAATAACTCTCTTGTAGTTGAACATTTGTATTTCAATGACATAGTTTTCCCAGTTTCTACATACCAAATATCACATAATTTGAAGAAACGGGTTTTTGCCAGGAGCCTCGCTGTTACATTGTTACATTATCTAACCGTTATACTTATCAGAATTCCACAACTATTATGATGATACGGCTATCTAAGAACATCGTGTTTTCCTGATCATAATCAAGTTTTGATGATGAACGTGCATAAGCGTTCCATTTCGCAAATAACTTGAAGACTTTAAGCCTCTCTAATTTGACGAACTATTTTCATCGAAAGTTTTTTGTGATCAGGAAAACACAAGATTGCCATTTCATTACAATAATCGTGGAATTCTAATATAACTGTTTGAAACAAACCAATGTAACAGCGAGAGATCTGGCAAATTTTTTTTTTCAATTTAGATCTATCTGGAGAGGAGAAAATTAGTCAGTTTTGTCATTATCATTGAAATGCAAATGTTCCACTATAGTCAAGCTATTCAGAAGAAGAATCTTTGATATTTGTAAACTGCAAAAGATTAATGTAAAATTTCTTGATCTGTGATGTATATCTCACAACATATGTCTAGGAATTCCTATTTTTCGGAATTCTTAATTTTTTTTGTTATTTTTGTCAACCTGTTGCATCCCTACGCGAGACCCTCAGAAATCTTCGAGATACTTGCGCGAGATTGTATACGGAGTGGAAAAGGCTATCCACAGAAAACAGAATACGATAATGGTCCTGTTGGACATAAACAAAGCGTTCGACACCGTCTGGGTCGAAGGTTTGGTCACCAAAATGTAGAAGGACAAGAATGCCTGTTAAAAAAAAATTGTTATTTTCGTCAACTGTTGCTCCGCTATGAGCAACCCTCAGAAGTCAGAGACTTGTGCAAGCTAGGGAAGACGCAGCCCTTACCTTCTAACGTGTGATGTCATGCACGTGACCGGTGACCCTGCTGGGAATCGAATGCTCTACCAGCTCTACCAGCCGACCACCACGGCCTATAAATATGGGTAGGTATATATGATATGACTCATCGACTCAGTTCTATTTATAGGAATCTAACATCTCCCTTTAGTCACGACATACCCATGATTTCCCTCCATCACCAGCTGATTTTTTTTTATGGTAATCACCTACACACCCAAATATTTAGATGTTATTCAGAGTAAACACTATTAACAATTAAATGTTCAATGAAACTGGAATAAATTTACAGTTCCAACAAATGACAGATCAGATCAACCAAACGGCCAACTCATCTGCAATTATGGTATTATGGTGTGAACGAGACTTCAAGTCTCTTAAAATCTCAGTTAACATTATAATGGAAAATATTGAAGAATTTAGAACAATTAATGCATCAATCTAAGTGTTCAATGATGATGTAAGCTTCTTCATTATCATTAATCTCTTCATTGTCGCAATGCTTTCCACATAGTATGAGAAAGCGTATGAAAAAATATGTTATGAAACATTACGTTCGGATATGTTACTTTGTGACGAAGTGCATTATGACGCGCTACGAATTCTACCGAAAACGATTATGATAGTTTGATATTATGATGCATTGATGCAGTGATGGCATGATATTAACGGTGGATTCATGCAGCAGTAATAAACCATAAGGAAGAATATCCGTCAATGATTGGTTGGAATAAACGGTTCAACCAATCATTGACGAATATTCTTCCTTATGACTTAAAACTTATGACTTATGACTGCTGCATAAAATATATAGATCCACCATAAGAAGCGTTGTTTTTATGACAAAATTATTTTATGACTGTTATGAAAAAGTACATCATGAAGGTGAATATTGTTATAGACTTCGTTCTGAAGCTTCACAATATGCCGCTATATATTTCTGTCTTGTACTATTTCATAAATTGCGATTTGTATCGTTTGACGATGAGATGGAATATATTTCTGTGTGTTGCGATTTCTGTAATAAGATGCATTGGGTGTTTGTTCTCTTTCTATCCGTTGCAACATATGATGAAGTTGACGTCCACGAATCTCAATCATAATTTTGGTTTCTTTTCTGTCATACCCAGTTCCTCGAAACTCTCCATGTATGTTTCTCCTATATAGGGCAATTCAAATTCGACCCCCACCATTGGGATCTCCTAAACTACAGGAGATACGTCGAAGCTTAAATTGGGGCAAAGTTGCGTATTCTGGTGCTTAACAAAATACTGTTTTGAAACTTGGAAAGTTCCGAGTACCGTCAAGTTTGGTGACTTGAGACTGCCTGGTGACTTGAAACAAAACTTTAGGTATTTCTGAGAAGGGTTGGCAACGCCGCAGATTGTACTGGAATTCAGTTTCCACGCGGTATTCATTCACGACAAGTCTATGCAAGTTGTTTTCATAGTTTTTGCTGGTTAATTAAGAAGGTAAGTGCGGTTTTAGTATTTTATTGCAAGAATAGGGTTTGAGGGATTTATAGGTACCTATGTTAAAAAACTTTATGTATGTAGTCCAAACTGACAAATTAATGGGAATGGTCGTATTTTACATTGATGTTAGTGTATATGGGAAGTATTTATTGCTATATACATTTTTGTTAACATAAACAGTTTTTTGATTTATATAAGAAAATAAAAAATGTGATTTATAGGGGCGAGATGAGACGTGTATCAAGTCACCCCAGGGGTAATTTGAGACATGTCTCAAGTCAACCTACTTAAATAATAAGTACGTGTTCATTTTGCAGGTATTTACAAGAATGGGTCGATACAAAAAAAAAGTAGGCGCCAACTATAGAAGATATGACGAAAAAGATTTAGAACTTGCAGTAGCTGAAAGAAATAGAGGTGTTTCATTGAGAAAACTTCAAAGCAAATATGGTATTTCAAAGGATACGATAGATCGAAGAGCAAAAGGACGTCATATGAAAAAGGCAGGTGGACAAACTGTTTTCACGTCAGAGGAAGAAAAGAAGATGGTGGATAACATTCAGTTAGCCAGTGTCTGGGGGTTTCCACTAACATCTATTGATGTAAGGTACTTGACTAAGACGTATTTAGATAGTTCTGGTAGACAGGTATCAAAATTTAAAAATAATTTGCCAGGAAGAGAATTTATGAGAAAGTTCATTGAAAGGCATAAGGATATACTCTCACAACGCTGGTGTGGAAATATAAAACGGGAAAGTATTAACAGGGAGGTAATAAATAAATATTTTGACGAGCTGGAAGTAAGTTTGCAAGGGGTTGAACCAAATGCAATGGTCAATTATGATGAGACAAATATAACTGACGATCCTGAAAAAAACAAGGTACTTGTCAGAAAAGGTGCAAAACACGCACATCGTATAATGGACAACTCTAGAAGCAGCCATTCCATCATGTTTGCAGGATCCGCATCGGGTGAACTTTTGCCACCTTACATAGTTTATAAGGCCGAAAATTTGTATAAAACGTGGACAGAAAATGGCCCTGCTGGTGCTAGATACAATAGGTCAAAGAGCTCCTGGTTTAATGAAGCGATTTTCGAGGATTGGTTTAAATTACGGCGTTACCGTATTTTAAAAAACTCCCCATTGAGTCGCCAAAAGCTCTAATAGGCGACAATCTTGCCAGCCATATTTCACAATCCGTAATTGACTTATACTGAGAAAATAATATTCGATTTATTCTGCTACCTCCAAACAGTACCCACATCTGCCAACCCTTAGACGTAGCATATTTCAGACCACTCAAAAGCGCATGGAGAGATGTTCTTTTAAATTGGAAATTGAAGCATCGGGGGGTAGTACCGAAAGATACTTTTCCCAGACTGCTAAAAAATTGTTTGGATCAACTTAATGTAGACAACAAGACATCAGCAAATCTCATAGCTGGATTCCGTGGAATTGGAATTCATCCAATCAACAGAAACAAAGTACTAGATAAGTTGCCACCGAGCTTAGAACAGCCAAATGATGAAAACAATTTTGTAGTGTCAATAGGTAATGCTTTTCAAGTATTTTTAAGCAATCTATATACGAAGGAAACAGTAACCGGTTCGAGGAAAAGAAAAAAAATTCTAATCGAGCCTGGAAAGAGTGTTGAAAATACTACTCTAGAAGAAGTAGAACAGACGGTAAATGAAAATGAAGTCAATGGAAACCAGGAAGAAATTGAAGAAGAGCTACATGATTTTACTCAATTTAATAACCCGACACCGTCAACATCAAAAGAAAAACCTATTATTTCTCGAAAAAATAAAAAAAGTGTAGATTCCTCCAGTGACAGTAATGATTTCTTTTCCACGCAATCGTCATATGATAGCCCTGAAGATTTTAAAGAAGACGTGGATATGGTTGATCCTTCGGATTTAAAAGTTGATGACTTCTTATTTTGGTACAATTTTCATATGAGGCTCCCCATAAGCCAGTTATTTTGAAGAAATTCATTGGACAAATTATAGAACTAAAGCCGGATTTAGTTTTGTGTAAATTTATATGTGCAAATCACCACAAGGAAAAAATATTTACGTATTTCCAGATATTGAGGACGTCACAGATATTAATAAAAATCAAATTCTGTCAAAGCTGGTTCCTGTGTTTGTTCGACGAGGAAGATTCACTTTTTCTATTGAACTTTAAAAATCTGGCACAATTGTTTAAAACATTTTTTTTTTCGTTAAAATGAGTTTTTTATTTGTTTTTTAAGAGTTATGCTTTATTTAGTTTCTACCAAAGTTTTTGAAGTTCCTACTTATTTTTTTAAGAATTAAAACTTTAATTTTGTATTAAAAATGTAAAATGTTTAAAATAAATATACTTTTCCAAATAAGAGTTGTGTTTATGAAACAATATGTTCTATTGCGTTTTTAAAAAGACTATTAATGTCTCAAGTCCGCAAATTGAGTTTATAATGAAAATAAATTACTGTCTCAAGTCACCGCCCCTGTGAAGGTGACTTGAGACACCCAAAAAAACAAAAAAAAATATTTTCTGATAAATTTTAGGTCATTTTTATTATTCAATTTTGACGAATGTATGTAGACTCAAAAATGTGTCCTTGTTTCATAATTTTAATTTGCTGGAATACTTGACGGTATTTCCGGAAATATCGGGAAAAAACTGAAAATCGGAATTATCGTATTTATTTTTTTATATCGTTATTTGACAACATAGCTCAAAACCAAAAGTACATTTTCATTGATACTTTTTTTCAGTTACACGTTTTCATGTTCAGTTTTTACTATCTGAAGTTTCGTCTTCTGGCATTCATCATCAACTTTTTTATCTGTTATGGGCGCCATATTGTTATTTATACAGAAAAATTGTGATTCTCATTCTGATTTCATTGATGTTTAATTTGTTAAGATTTGCACTTCTGAAACCACAGATATTAAAAAAAAACAACTTTATCTGAGATGGTCATGACTCCATCGAAAAATTTTGTTTAATAAACACTAGTTGTCAGAACTCATTAAACATCATAAGTTTGCACAAATACTTCAGTCGAAATGTTCTTATTCTCAAATGAAGAAAAACGAGATATGTTGAAACTTTATTATAAATTTGATAGGAATAGTACGAAAACAGCACAAATTTATTTTGAATTATATCCGGAAAGACAACAGCCGGATAGAACATTATTCGGAATTTTGGGCAAACACTTGGCTGAGTACGGTGCGTTTCAAAAAACAAGAATGAAATCATGAGCTTGTAAAAAATGCACAAACAGTATTACAACAAGTGTTCGAAATAATGGCCTTCCTCTTGAATACATAACCGAGCTCGTCGTTTCAAATCAAGAACAGCCCTAACAATATCCCTTCTTCTGATAGACCTGAATTGCGTGATGATATTGTCTCTAAGTTCATCTACTGTGTCATATTTTTGCTCTCCATAGATTCTGTTCTTTAAAGTGCCCCATAAGAAAGTATCCAAAACTGTAAGGTCAGGTGACCTTGCCGGCCACCTCACTGGTCCAGAATTTCCTAACCACCTATTAGGAAATCTTTGGTGTAAATATTCGCAAACTGCTCTTTTATTGTGTGGAGGAGCCCCGTCATGCTGAAACCAGCAGCTGTTATAATTAACAAGGGGAAACGTATCCATATATTCTTCGAATTCGTTTCTTAAGAACCGAAGATAGGTTTCCCTGTTCAAAGTATTAGAGAAGAAATGAGGTCCAAGTATTCGGTCGTCATAAATTCCAGCCCACACATTCAAACGAAACCGAACTTGTGGTCTGACTTCTCTGAAGTGTCGTGGATTATTTTCACTCCAAATGTGTGCTCATTATTTCTATTAAAAATACCACAGTTCAAAAAAGTACTTTCGTCGGTCCAAATAATGTTTTTCAAGAAGTTTGTAGGGTCTACCCAATTCGAGAGCCAGCTACAAAATTCCATCCTTCTCTCAGGATCACCTGGATGTAATTTTTGTGAAATATGTATCTTATAACATTTCAAACCACTTTTTTTGAATTCCCTCCAAACGCTCGTCTGTGGCACATCCATTTCTGCCGAAACTTGATGTGTTGATTTGGAAGGATCTGCATTTATCTAAAAAAGTACCAAAAATAATTATACTTCTTCGAATATAGAATGAACAATTATTTTACCTCGGCTAATAAGTTACGTCTAAAATTTTTTTTCCATTCTGCTTTCATATTTCATTCTTGGTTTTTGAAACGCACCGTACTCAGCCAAGTGTTTGTCCAAAATTCCGAATAATGTTCTATCCGGCTGTTGTCTTTCCGGATATTATTCAAAATAAATTTGTGCTATTTTCGTACCATTCCTATCAAGTTTATAATAAAGTTTCAACATATCTCGTTTTTCTTCATTTGAGAATGAGGACATTACGACTGAAGTATTTGTGCAAACTTATGATGTTTAATGAGTTCTGACAACTAGTGTTTATTAAACAAAATTTTTCGATGGAGTCATGACCATCTCAGATGAAGTTGGTTTTGTCTTAATATCTGTGGTTTCAGAAGTGCAAATCATAACAAAATAATACATCAATGAAATCAGAATAAGAATCACTATTTTTCTGTATAAAAAAACAATATGGCGCCCATAACAGAAAAAAAGTTGATGATGAATGCCAGAAGACGAAACGTCGGATAGTAAATCTGAACATGAAAACGTGTAAAATTCACTTTTGGTTTTGAGCTATGTTGTCAAATAACGATAGAAAAAAATAATTTTCTAAGTTTCAAAACAGTATTTTGTTAATCACCAGAATACGCAACTTTGCCCCAATTTAAGCTTCGACGTATCTCCTGTAGTTTAGGAGATTCCAATGGTGGGGGTCGAATTTGAATTGCCCTGTATACATTATGATGCAATAGGTGTTCTCTTTCTATCCGTGGTAACATATGATGAAGTTGACGTCCACGAATCTGAATCATAATTTTAGTTTCTTTTCTGTCATACCCAGGTCCTCGAAACTCTCCACGTATGTTTCTCATATAGAGACTGGGAGATTTCAGGTGACGATTTTCTCGTTTACGCCTCTTAGACCAGTGAAAGATATGAAAATTCTGACAAGAATGATGAAAAATTTGAGCAGTCGCCGCGTGGCCTTCATATAAAAAAACAATTCCTGCACTTAACCTCACTTCGACATCCGCAAACCTTGTGCCACTTTTTTTATGGGACATTCACGATGGAAACTTTCATTATTTCAATTGGCAGCAACGAGAAAATCGTCTGAAATTAAAAAAAAAAGGTTTACGCAATCATTGGTACCCTTTGGCCACGTGCAAACCTTATACCTATAATTTTTTCGCTGCTATTGTCTATCTTAACATGCCGTTGGTGTACATGGCAGCGGCGATAAAATCGTCCCAAAACACATATATTTTTTAATGAAAATCGAATTTTTTATACCAATGAAAGCAATGCGGCGACCGCTCAAATGTTTTATCATTCTTGTCATAATTTTCATATCTTTCACTGGTCTCAGAAACGAGAAAATCTTCACCTGAAATCTGTCACCATCTCTCAGTATAATACATCTAATACATATTTCAGTCGCTGCCCACCACAGGTTCTTGAATGTGGCATGATGTTATCCCCCGTCGTTTATTAGAGACAACCGAAACAATTCCGAACAATTTCGAAGTCTACAGCCTTTCCATCATTTATTGTGTCCCACTTACCCCAAAAACAATAATAAATTACCCGAAAGTGTCGATAAATCATCGTTTTATAACTCCAGACCCAAAAGGGATGATTTTATGATAGGCCATTGTTACCTATAAAAATACCTATCGCTCGCAAAGTTGTTTTGGATGATGAGCAAGAAAAGCACGTGCGGATCGAAGACGGCCCGAAGGATGAGGTGGCTATGAAAATGGTTTTATTGGTCGAACGGTTTTGCGAGCTTCAGATGTTTCAACGCGACTCATCGGCGACGGCTCGCTCGGGGGTGAGATTCGCGCGTTACTTTATGCGGTCCGACCTTTATGCGCCCCCTGAACACTGATTCAGTAATCCACGCCATCGTCAAAGATGATTTGATATCTGGAGATTCGTATTTCACCTTGATCTCTGTCGTAAAATTTGGCGGATTGCGGAAGTTATTTTATACCTTGAGGCGGGCCGACATCGTATGGAAAATTCTCAGAAAGCCGATGTTCGCAGAATCTTTCAAATATTCAGATCGTTTCGAGTAGTTCGAGGGAACATCTCTACTCTATTATATTTTAATTCATGAGAACACCAGTGTGAAATGGCTTTTTATCAACACCTTATATAGGGAGTTAGTTATGAAATAACAAATTTTCAAATTCATGCTTTTTTGACTGACCCTGTATGAAAAACTGTAGTTTTTAAAGAAAAGGTGTAAGTAGCCATTCAAATGAAAAACACATCAAATATTCAGATACGAAGTTCTATCATCGTTAGCCAGATGTCCCTAGTTCAACCAAAAATCAAAAGTTGAAAAAGTATTATCCATATCGTTTAGTCTTTCAGTATAATAAATAGTCAAACAACGATCGTAAAAATTCCCTTTTAAGTTCTGTGCTTTTTAGAAACATTTTTCTCAACCCCGTGACAAAGGACCAGGCAGAATATGACCTCCTGAACAAGAATGCCAATGGGCCCAACTCAATCCTATGACTAGTTTTCGAAATACAGGGCGTCGAAGTTGGAAAATGGCCATTTCTTTAAGTAACATTGCTCTTAGGAGAACATCTTGAATAAAAGAGTTTTGCGCGACAAATATTGCTTACACATGGGGTAATAATTTTAGAATGGTTTTTAATAAAAAATATTGATACATACAGGATGAGTCAAGCGTTATTCAAAATGAAATTATCATTCGACCCTATATAATGAAGATGTGATCAAACCAAGTAACACACTGAAATTCCCATCGTTTGAATATGTCAAAATCAACAAATTCATATTTTTATACTGGATGAGTCAAAAAGTCACAGTTTTTTTGGTGACATTTGGTATATTATTATTTTATATTTTGAGCTTTAGAGATACTTGACTACGAACCATTCAGCATACTGCTTGACAGGAATTGATATACAGTGTGACACAAACGTTAGGTGTTGACAAAACTTGCGAAAAGGCGTTTAGTTTAAAATTCAGCCTGTAATTAAAAATTCTGTCTGCGAAATTTTTAATTTTTTTGTTATTACTCTTAATTTGAGTACACTATTATAATGTCAAACAGTATTGGCTTTGCTATGACCAGTTTTTGAGATACACAGGGTTAAATAATAAGAAGGGCGACCGGCTATACATCCGTTATTACAAAAGTTGTCAAAACAGTTTTATGCATTGAAAATGTCATAAAGAGTAACGGTAAGAGACACGTTGGTGTTGACTTATTGTTATTTCCTCATAGTACAATGAGAGATATTGTATTTAATATTTAAAAAGAAGTAAATAAATCTCTTCATTCATTGATATTATTTCCTATATTTTATTCGCAGCTTAATCAACAGTTGCTCATTTGTTTTGTATTTACATCCTTCATACCGATTTATCCAATCAACAGTTTTCGTGACGACCCAGGTATGTTATTAAATGCATATCAATGCATTCGTTTTCTCAATGCTTTTGAGGTAGAATGCAGGGTGCGTTTTTTTTCATATTGTTAACCTACTAGACTTCACGGTTTATAGGACATCAAAACAAACAACAGTGAACAAAACAACAATAAGCACACCAATAATAAACAAGAATAATAGTAGGTAGAGGATCCTACATAACAGTCGATCATATTACATCATAATACATTTTTGGATATATGTTTGAAGTACCTCATAAACATATTAATTCTACACTTCACGCTCTGAGGCCACGTTCGAAAAGATACAATTACCAGCCAGAAATCATTACAGACCCTGTAAAATTCAGAACAATGTTGGAAAATATAGGAAAAACCTTTGATACCATTACTGTTGTTCATCAATTGTTTGTTGACTGTTGTTTGTTTTAATGTCCTGTGTACCATGGATTAGGTCTTTTGAGGAAACCATGTGAAAAAGACACCTTCTTAAAATATTACCCTGTGTATCTCAAAAACTGGCCATAGCAAAGCCAATAGTGTTTGACATTATGATAGTGATGAATGACAAAAAATTGGAAAAGTTCACGGACGGAATTTTTAATTACAGGGTAAATTATGAACTAAACGCCTTTTCGCAAGTTTTCTCATCACCGAACGTTAGTGACTGTATCACTGTATCAATTTCGGATAAGCAGAATTTGAAAACGACGATTTTCCTTAAATTGTTTATAACGCGATTGTGCAAAAACTACAAATCGGACAGAAAACATCTTGGGCACAGTTGAACCTCGATTATTTATCTATCAGTTTCCGCAATATTGTTTGTCCAGCTTCAGATTTATAAAAATTACAATTTTTTTAAAATGGTCTTTTTCGAGGTTTTTCCAGATTTCCTCAGTGGAAAATGCACCGATCCGGTCGTATGAAAATCCATTTAGTAGGTTTTATAAATCTCTACAAAAGTTCCATCGACTGTAAAGCGATTCCTTGAATAATCTTTGAGATATTTCCAAAAAACAAAAAGTTGTAATTTTTTTCACTATTGCTTCTTTAAAAAATTCCAGAATTCGATTTTGCTGTGGCGAAAACTGGGGTTTTCATAAACGTACTATTTAATAGAAATCAGTATAGACCATTTGCATCTTTTATTTTGTGGGGTAAAAAATCTGTATAGCTTGGTCTACTAGACAATATTCTCTTCACCGATGAGGCGACATTTACCACTAACTATACAGAGTCCACTTGGAATTCTAGGTACTGGGCAAGGAAGAATCCATACTTGGTGATAATCCACACTTGGTGATAAAGACAGTATCTACGAAAAATCAGTCTCCGTAGAAATATTCAAAAACCGTATAGTAGGTCCATTGTTTTTCGAACAAATACTAAATGTTGAAAGATTTTATATTTTGACTACGAATTTCATTGTATCGCTGTGATTCCTGTACTGAAATGGCTTGATGAAACATTTCAAGGAAAATGGATTGGGATGAACAGTTGTTTTATTTGTTGGCCCCCTCGATGACCATACCTGACTCCATTAGATTTTTTCTGTGGTGATATTTGAAAGAGAGTGTTTATAAAAACAGACCACAAAACTTGAACAAAGGAGAGGATGAGGCAAAAGTGTGGTGAAATAACACCAGAAAAACTAAGGAATACCAGCAAAAATTTGAGATGGCGCTATAAAAAATGTATAGGAGAAGAAAACTGTAATTTACAAACAATGAGCTTATGACTTAATGCATAAGATGTCCGGAGGACTGCTCATTGCTAATATCCTATACAATAGGAAAAGTTGAAATGGATTTGGTTATCGATTCATTCGTTGCAGTCATTAGTTATTGACTGCTAGACCTACCCTATACTGATGAGGGGCAACACCCCAAAATCGATATATAGGTGGTCCGAATGTTTCGATGAACATTTCCATGCAACAAGCAATTGCAGAGATAACCATGTAGGAACTCTGCACGGAAATTTCATCAGATGTAATTCAATGTTCGTCGTGGCATTAGCCAGGAAAGTAGTTGTTTTCTGATGGATTTTCGACCCAACTTTTCCTATTGTATAGGATATTAGCAATGAGCAGTCCTCCGGACATCTTATGCCTTAAAAAATGTATAGAGCGGGAAGGGGGATATATTGAAAACACCAATATCTGAGGAAACTGTTCCATTTATTCCAGTTGTTGATTATTGTTCTGAACACGTTTTTAACTTTTGATTTGTTGATTTTGGTTAAACTAGAGATAACTCCATGAAACGATTACAGCCAAGTAACTTCGTACCTCAGCACGCGAAGTATTCATTCATTAAATGGCTTCTTCATCTTTTCAGTAAAGTTCATAGACTTTCATAAAGGGTCAGTCAAATATGCATGAATTTGTAAATTTGTCATCATATAACTAACACCCTATATGAGATATTGGGATGAAACTTGGTGTTCAAAATGTAACCAAATCGAATAAGCTATCTTGAAATTTGACCCATAGTAGGCATTGTAGATGAGAATAACTCATATCCGTCAACATCTTTGAATAAAGCATGTCGAGTACTATAACATTCAATTTTGATTTTTCAAAATCGGTCTATGGATTCCAAAATAATAGGGTGTAGCGATTTCAAATAGTAACATGGAAAAATCTATTAAATTACTCAAAGAAGATTACAATTTTTACATGCAATTATGGCAAACAACATCTTATCTGATTTACTTGATAAATTATCAAATGATCCGTTCTATCGTATCTTGAATGCTCATGCATGCCAGCAGAATGGCGGGTCGCCCCCTTTTCGAGTTTCTCTGATAGGTTTCCAAAACTGTAACAGCTAATGATTGTCGGAAACACAGATAATCTTTTTGTACTTCCTTGCCTGTGTAAATTCCAAGCGTTATAATAATTTAATGAAAAATTGGTTTTTGGAAATAACAATATTAAAAATTCTTACTTTAATTGTGTATATAAATATGGTAGTATTCCCTTAAAACCAGGAGGTTGTCGGTGTTAAGCCATATTGAGACAGTGACGTATATCAATGGAAAATACCATTTTAACCAAAATTTGTATAATATAAAAATTTAATGTTGTAGCAAAGCATCGTTCATGATGTGCAGATGAACTTTTGGAAAAACATGGGGATTGAAACCGAAAGTCATGGCTTTACACCGCGATTATAAGGCCCAGAGTTACATATGATTCACTTTGGTGGTGGCCCAAGATGAAACAGACAGTCAAAAACCAACCTTGGTAAAATACAGATGCTCGCCTGTCTGTGTATCAGGAGTGGTATGAATAGCACTCCAACCGCTGCCATGAAAATTATCCTAAACCTCCCACCTTTAGACATCACGGTCATGGGGGAGGCGAGGATGAGTGCATACAGACTTAAACAAACAGGTAATTGGATAAACCAACCACAAACTGGGCACACCGAAATCATCCATGAAGCCAACATTACCGAACTGAAAATGATAGCAGACTACATGCTACCACAATTAATACTCGTGTGGAACGAATGGGACAGATCAACCTAGAAACAGGCATGAATCCGAAACACCTAGTAAATAGACTACTGAACCTGGTGAAAAACACAGGCCTATTTAACTAGGAACCACTGACGACAGAACAATACAATGGACCCCAGCTGGTCTCAGTGTTAAGGGAAACCTCAAAGGTAAACCCGGTATCTCGCTCGACAGCCTTTAACCAACCAACCAACCAACCATGCTGTAGTTGAAAAATTTGTGAAAAATTGAACAGTAATATACATTGTAATAAAACATACTGAACATTTGAAAATAGTAACACATTCACCTTCTACATATGAATTATGGAATAATTGTAAAATCACTGTTTAATATTTCATCCGTATAGTGAAATATTCGTAAAATTACTGTTTAATATTTTATCCACCGAGTAAAATGATATTTTTTATAACAACTTTGGCTCGTTATGAAAAAGTGAATTGTTGCTACTTAAAGTAAAACAGACTTGTAGTACTATTTTTTTTTCTTTGGTGTTTTCACATCGACTGCTATGGTCATCTGCCATTTTATTATTGTTATCATTATTAGTATTCGCTGGAGAAAAAATTATATTTTGAATCGGATAATAAATAAAAATTTCAAATATACAATTATAGCATGATCACGGATCAAGCAAGTACTCTCCCCTTAGAGAAATCGAGCCGTTGTTTGCACAAGGGTCAGATAAGTCTTCTTATCCTCTCTTTTCTCCCGAAGACTAAGACTAATCGTCGTATTTCCTTATTCTTTTGTTGCGTTCTACACGATGCCATCTCCTTTCTTTGCAATTAGCGCCTCGTTCTGACTAGGTACATTTTTAATTCCTCAATTCAGCCATTATAAACACAACATTAATTATCAATTTCGTTGGCAGCTGAAGTCTCGCGGCGCCATTGTTTCGACGCGGCATTTTTAATTGAGATTATTGCACCATCTTCATTCAAATGAACATTTCTCTTAGCTCGGCGCGGCATTCCCTATTAAAAGTATGCATAATTACTACGGCCACTACGAGCATTGTCTCCGGAATTAGTCATTTGTGCGTTACTAATTATATTCTTAATCTCTCCCTCGTAACCCCATCATTATTTCATTAGCTCGGATTAAAAGAGAAACAAATTTTTATGCGAGCGCAAACAGCTTGTTCTTTCTCAAGAAGGTCGCATGCGTTCGCCGGAATTCAAGGCGATGCGATGACTTTACTTGAAATTACAGGAAAATATGTTGGTAATTACTGGAAGGTTCCTGAAATTTCTAAATTATAGTGGAATTAGTCTGGTCCTTATCAACATTTGTTCATTCCACTTCTAATGAGAGCACACTCATACATCATCAATAATCAATATACAGTACATTCCGATTGAAACCAAACTGGAAAATCTAGAAACACGTCAACCCCCTCCATAAAATTTTCAACTGAAAAATGAGATCGGATAGTACCTCATCTGGAGGGCCTTTCAATTATCGGGGAGAATACCCTAAGTGCTTTAAAAATTACCGATAATTCGGAAAAAAACATGTTTTTCAAAAACTGCACGAGTTTTTCTTCAAAGCATAAATTGCCCGACTCAGGATGGCAATTTTTTGAAACAACCCAAATAAATAACTGAGCGCAGTTATTTGGATAATTTTTTTAAGTACGAATGGTATTCGGTAGAAAATTTCAAGAACACAAAAAGGTTCATATCATTTATTTTATTGATACAGTTAATACTACTATTATTGTAAGTAATATTGTAAACATTTTATATTTGGCGTCTCCATAACCGCGGTTGATAGCTCGCAATAGATTTCGAGTTGGCATGTCCTGCCAATCATCATTCATTTCAGTTGGATTGTCACCTAGCGCGCTGAAATGCAGCAATAATTTTACTAGCCGTTTGAAACCCTCCTTTCCTGCAATAGTAGGACCAATAAGGAACGTATACCTCGATGATACGCAGTTCCTTCCTATCGTGCTCTCAATACTATCGATAATTCTACTACTATCAGAAATCTTAAACTTGATCAAATTGCTTTGAGGTAACACCACTCGACCTAAAGGACTCGTGGTGTTACCAAGCAATTTGATCTCGTTAATTTATGACAGAATTACTATCGATAATTTCACTTGCCGTATGAAACCCTCCTTTCCTGCAATATTAGGACCAATAAGCGACGTATGCCTCGATAATACGCAGTTCCTAGAGTCCCTGTTTGCAATTTGACATTAGATCGTATATCAGAGTCGGGACACTCTTTGACAGGACATCGAAAATACGCGTTTTAGGTTATGTTCATCTTGTGAGGCCGAATGAGCACAAGGGCGTATCGTCAGGGAGGGAATATGTAAAAATATGTTTTGAAGTACACGTAACCTGAGTAACTGTGGCGGTATCTTTCAAAATCGAATACTTGTCAACTGAAGCTTCCGAAACGAAATACATAATATATTCATACCGTAATGTGTTCTTTACAAAATTGTTAGAGCAATTCCAATGATCTCTATAATTTTCCTGGTGATCCAGTTCTATTACAAACATGGAAGTCGGCGCTCAAGAGAGCCGTGTGGAATATAACATCAAAACCGTGAATTTGTCAGGTGAATTGAAATGATAGGTCAAGAGTAATATCTATCGAATTGGTATAACTTTTGGGCAGAAGAGTTTCGTCCGATCAAGAAAAACTCGTCTGGAGGTTATTCAAAGTTTAGATAATATTCTTCATAAACAGGTATACTTCAATAAGGAAGATTTTGAGTGGTATGTCGCAAAGAAGTTGAAAACTGATGCTATTCGTGTTTCAAAAACGATTGAAGAGACTGAATCACTTGGTACTAGATCATTTCAAAATTTTCTGCGTATGGAGGAAGATATATTTTCTAATATTTTGAAAAAAAACAACGGGTTAAAGTTAAAATTGGTCCAGTATGAATTTTTCATGCAAGAAAAAAATCGTTTAAATAATTATTTGGAACAAATGGTAGAACGAGTTCAAATCAGAAATGAAAATTTGCAAAGTTAAAAGTTGATGGAAAATTTGGCTTCAATTCAGATCAACATACAAATAAAAATAGAATCCGTAATGGGAAAGATGGCGACCTGAGACTGTGGAGGAAGCATTAGTTATTAGATTCGCATGTGGTACTTCTGGCTATAAAACCTTATTGAAACTAAATTATGCGTTACCTAGTATAAAACCGTTGAATCATAAAATAAGTCACATTCAATTTTCTCCAGGAATATTACAGGAAATACTTCATTATTTGAAGATCAATATTCAAAAATTTTCAGGCTGCAAGAAAGATAGCTTTTTATTTTTGGATGAAACAGTTATAGAACCTGAAGAACAGTACTGTGTAGCTACTTGCACTAATATGGGAAAAGAAACGTCAGAAAAAGGGACAGAAATAGCTCCTCATGTCTTGGCTGTCATGCTAGGTGGAACTTCAAGTGGATGGAAATAACTCATATCATATCATTTCACATGGGAGAAAATGAAGAGGGAATCTTTGGCAAACACTTATTAGAAATTATAAACATATGTCCATCTATTGGATTCAAAATCGTTAATGTCACCACAGATATGGGCCCTTCCAATCAAGCTATGTGGAAATGTTTCGGTATGAAGTCAGAAGAAACGGATGTTCTGGATTTTCCAGCCTAGTTGTTATTCGTTATCATTCCAGCATATTTATTCTGCCTTCCCACACAAGCTAGATATCAATTTATAGTTTATCTTTCTCTTCGGTTCTGTCTTTTCGAATAGTCACTTAATTGAATAATCTATTGATCAATCATTTGTTGAACATTAATCACACCCTAAACGAATCAGCAAAAAGTGATAAATTTCCAGTAATTTTGAATAAAAACATAGAATTTGCATTTTCAAAAATTTGGATTGATACAAGGAAAATAAATGAAATTGATGGAAACGACGAGTAGTTATTGAAGAAAATTTCAAATAAATTTGATTTGTTTTTGCATACAGTGATAATAGTCGTTAGTTTGATAAGGCAAATCAGACAAAACGCTGGTAGTGCCTTATTTATTTTCCACGAAAGCTCTCGATAAAATCCAAAAATTCTACGTAATGAAAAAATAACGCCTATTGCGAATATGAAAATGAACTTCGTTAAGGTTGCCAGCAATACATCCATATCCATTTACAAATGATGTTTTCCCAAAACCGTGGGGTAGGATAAATAAATGATAACTTTCATCGTTTAGTTTGAAAGTGAAAAATTATTGGTTTCAATGTTCTACGATCTGAATCACTTATTGCCGAACTCTTCAAATCTCATGTACTAATGGCTTTGTGGAAAAATTCCCGTGTGGAGATATTTTGCTTGCGTGTTTTGATCAATAAGATCACCCTTTTTACGAAACGCCACTGTTGACGAAGATGGAAATGTATTTTGTACTGTCAATACTATCGTTCGACCGTTGTCACATCAACGGTATAGACATATTTTCTGTTCTTGTTTGACTCATAGAATTCACCATTTGAAAAATATTTGGTTTTACCATAATTTTTGAGATATAACCTAAAACGCGTTTTTTCGATGTCCTGTCAAAGAGTGTCCCGACTCTAATATATGATCTAATGTCAAATTGCATACAGTTCCTAGCTTTCGAGCCGGTAATACCACTTTGTCATGGCAACCACGTATCCAAAGAACAACGGAGGATATATCATCTTGCTATTAATATGAATGTCAGTCTGACAGACTTCATGTCTATCAGGCATTATCTATAATAGACCGTCAGATAGTGACAGATTTAGGTGCCCCATTTTCACATACAAGCCTCGAATAGGGTTGGGAAGTACATCGATGTTGAGTGAAATGGAGGGAAATTTACGAGTGGCTCCTGGGGATAACATATGGAAAATTCGATTTTCCATGGAAAATTCGATTTTCCATATTTTAACGCGAGCCGTGTTGACCTAATCATTAATTAATAGAACCTGGCTTCAGAAGATCAAAGGCTTGAGTGTTGAAGGTGGCTAAAGGGTTAAAATGAGGCTGTAATCTTGTAAAGAAAAATCGAGATTTCAACAGGTTTTCCCACGCAAGCCCATCGAAACTATGAAAACCTACATCGTCACTACACCGAAAAACATAATGGCTTGAGTGGCGTGAATGGAAAAGTAGATTTTGTCGTCGGAAAATTTAATGGAAATTCTTTTTGATTTTTCCATATGTTTTCCCCACGAGCCACTCGTAAATTTCCCTTTACATCGACTTTCTTTTCAACCCTATTCGAGGCTTGTATGTGAAAATGGGGCACATAAATCTGTCACTATCTGACGGTCTATAACTATTGAAGAAATCTTAAACTCGATCAAATTACTTTGAGGATACACCACTCGTCCTAAAGGACTCGTGGTGTTACCAAACAATTTGATCTCGTTGATTTCTGACATAATCACTATCGATAGTATTGCGAGCACTCGTGGTATTACCCCTGATAATCCACATATTAGTTGGATTGCCGCTGTAATTCAGCGATAATTTAACACATCTTATGGACATTTTAACACATGAGTAGAATTTTTTATTTAATCCTACACAATTTCCTAACATGATCCGAATATATTTTAAAGGGTATTAACTACGATAGTTCAATTTATTTAATTTTTTCAAAAGAATCCTCAAATATGTCCAATGACATTTCCTAAGGTACATAGCTAAACGTCAAATTATGCTTTATTGAAGCTACCGTCTACCCCTACCAGCTCCACCTTGAACTACTCCAAGGAATATTTCCAGGAAACAATTTTGAAAATAACATTTGATTTTATTTGCAACGGACGAAAGGCAGCAATATAAATCCAATGTTCTCCATTTTAATATTTGAATGTTAGAATTTTGGGGATGGTGGAAACTTATTTTCATGTTAGAATGTGCGTTGGAGAAAAGTTGTAACTGGTTAATTCTTTTGAATTTTTGGTATGATTGAGAGTTCGACTTTCTGAACAAAAATGCCCCTGGATAAACCGCAATCCTATGACTATAGTATTCGAAATACAGAGCGTTGAACTTGGAAAGTTGCATTTGTTCAAAAATAATACTGCTCTCCAAAAAACATCTCAGAAATGAATGTTTTACACCACTAATATTGTTCACCATGAGGCATTTATCAAAGACTGTATTTGTTAAAGAATATTGTTATATATACAGTTATAAATTTTCATTTTATATTATAATCTTAAACTACTACGAACCATTAAAAATTGTTTTTGTCCGAAATTGATATTCATATTTAATTTGAAAAAACTCTAAGTGATGATAAAAGAGATTTTTTTATAATTCAGTTTAAGTACTCTATTATGCAGTGTTCTTGGCCCAGTTGCCATCATATGGGAAAATCTTTTCTTAATAAATTATTTTTGTGATTTAAAAAAGATGGAAGTGGAAAACGCGAGTGGGGTCACGTGACTTTCGCTACCTGTCAAAAGTGTTTTTTTTAATAATTGCATAAAATGTGAATTTCAAAAAATGTGTAAGAAAATAGCTGTTTTATTTCGATTTTACATCTGTCTCAAATTGGAACATTCCATTGCAAATTTTAGATTTTACAATTTTTTTACGAGGATGAAATATCTGGATTATAAAAAATTGATAAATTCGTTACTATTTTATACCACCTAGATATAATATGCTACTAACTTACAATTACGTATTATGAACAAAAATTAGTTTTTAACTGCTGAAAAATTCTTTTAATTTATGATGCAAAGTTGAAGTATTGTCAAGCATTTAGGATAAAAATTTATTGTGATAGATTTTTGTCAGTGGTAGAAATCATCGAAGTACTTCACGTATCCGATCAAATTTCAGGCCTTTTTTCAAAACAAATTTCAAGCGATTATTTTGAAAAAAAAATTTATATCAAAATTTGGTCAGATACGTATAGTTGGTACTTCGAAGTTTTCTTGAAAAATAAGTTTTGCATCAAATTAGTACTAAAAAAATAGAATAAAATAAGTCTCTATCCCAAATACATGAAGATACGTCAACTTTGCATTAAACATAACAGAAATGATCAGCAGTAATTATCATTTTCTAAAGAAAATAAAGTTAAGTAGCTTGAGACCTACTGGTACAAAACAGTTTTGTTGATTACAATTCAATATTCCAGAAATTTCGTAGTGATAAAAATGGCATAAACTAAATGTTGCAAATACTGCGTTCAACTTGGAGACAGGTGTAAATTCGAAATAGAAACAACTTTTTTCTCAAATTCATACAATTAAGCCTATTTTATGCTATTATTTAAAAAAAAAAACTTTGGACAATTAGCGAAAGTTACGTGACATCGGAGTAAGCCATTTTCTCTTTTCCCAAGCACAATTCAACTCCCAAGTCTAATATCAAAATAATTCATGACCAATTCAGTTTATTTATACTATTACTAATTTTGATTTCATTGACGAATGAAGTTGTTCATTTATAATCTGAAATGAATAAATTGGTGAATAAAGAAAAGTTTACCGCTCCCTCGCCGAGAGAATAATTATTGACTCGTGGTATAATCTACTATTGTTTCTACCAATTTGTGTGTTAAAATACATTAATCACTGCGCTTACTTCATTATCTAGACATAAAAAAAACAAAATCCATCATAAAATGGTTCAATTTGATGTTATGTTTCTGGATATGGTTAATTTTTAATTCTGTCGCAAAGAATCTTCGACAAACAACAAACAAAATCTATTGCTTACGTAATACCAAGTTATCAGATTTGTCAAACCAATTTTCCTGTTTCCACGTTAGCAAATAAAACATCCGGATATTTACGAATTCCGACAATAATGAAACGTAGAGTAAAACGGTTTACGAAACTTTCAGGAGTCGGTACTTTTCAAACTTTCGAGATATAACATATGTACGAGTTCACCGAGTTAGTGTATTTGAATAACTCCCATGAAAAGATGAATCCAACCTTGGATTCGATCGATTGATATTGTGAAAATTCATACATGCGGAACGCTTTGCAACAGTTACGTGGACAAACGATGAGTAAAATGGGATTAACGCACAAACAGCATGACCGTTTCAAACAGGGTATATCATCAAGAAGACAGTTTCATTAATTTTGGTAAATATTATCCATCGCCTGAAAAGGTTGTAGCGGAAGCCTACAGCACCCAAAAATACAAAGGACCCCGCACTTTTTATCGGTGAAATTTTCTGAATTTTTAGTATATTAGTATTCGATGTACTGATCGAACGTGCAGAATCGGAAAGTTCGTTGATGTATAGATTCTGAAATACAAGGCGTTCAAGTTAGAAATCAGTAATTTTTATTTAATTATTTTCTCGGGATTTGAAAATGCCAACTGCATTTTTTTTCGTTCTTATCATCAACGTACCTTCATATTACTGAATATCATTCAGATGGTGCAGATTATATCAATATGTACAGAGTGAAAAATAAAAACATTTTAGTAATGTCTGAAAATTCGATGTAAAAATGAAATATTGATAAAATTATTTTGGCATGCAATATACTATTCTTATTCCATCATTAATCACAATTCATACATTTCGTACAGGGTGATCTGAAAAATTGGTGATATATATGGCCGGTTCTATCGTACATATCCTGTATATTCAAGTGAATTATCATCCTCCGAAGATAGCTGATAGCGTATAAACATGATTTCGTTGGGACCGTTTCAGAAATCACCCTGTAATTCACGATCAACTCGGTGAAATTCCTTTATTATTATTTAATATATTCATAATTTTCTCCTCAAAACTGTCCAACAAATTCAGTTTCCTACTATTACTAGTTTCATAGTTATCAATTGAGAAACTTATTACCATTTGCATGACGAGTTGAAGGAACTTGTTCACGAGTACATTCTTCTAGTGGCCAGGATTTTTCACAAAAAGTGATACGTGAGAATATGGAGATCAAAATAACTGTAACATTATATGCAGGGTGATGACCAATGACGGTCCATCCAATTTCATCTACCTTATAGGAACTTACTGAATATACGACACATCAGTTACAACTAACTACTCAGGTAAGAGCCAGATAAAATTTCTAATGCTTGGATAGTTTGACTCGCCCAATCGTGTATGAGGCTTCGGTACGGGACATCACTAATCACTGAATCCACCTCCTCCGTAGCAGCGCTACGGTCCTCATACAACAAGAAAACCCCTATCGGCTATCGGGTTAATTTGGATTCTGTCGATGACGGAAAGTGAACGAAAAAGAAAAATCAATTAGTTCCATCAGTGATAATTATTATTGCCTTTACGTATTGAATTACCTATATTGATGAAATATAGTAGATGTCTATATGTTTCTATTGATAGCCAGCAAATATAAAAATCATGGAAACCTCTATCCGAGTGGAAAAAACCGTCGCTGCCCAGATTCAAATTCTCCTATTAGAAATAAAAGCGTTCCATCAATCATTCTCACTTTTCCCAGACAGTTTGTTTTTTATTCCGACAAAGCTTACCTTAAATTATTAAATTCATATATCTGATATGATTGTTATCTCTAGTCTTCACTCTTTTACATTTATTTTGTTCTCCACATTCTCCCGTTTCACTATTTGTGAAAAATCTTGGCCACTAGTAGAATGTTCCTTCAACTCGTCTTGCAAATGGTAATAAATTTCTCAATTAAAAACTATGAAACTAGTAATAGTAGGAAACTGAATTTTTGGGACAGTGTTGAGGAGAGAATGATGAATATATCAAATAATAATAAAGGAATTTCAACGATTTATTCGTGAATTACAGGGTGATTTCTGAAACGTTGATATTTTGTTCATCATCGACAATTTTTTTGATCACCCTATATACCAACGAAATCATGTTTATACGGTATCAGCTATCTTAGGAGGATGATAATTCTCTTGAATATACAGGATATGTACGAAAGAACCGGCCAAATATTTCACCAATATTTCAAATCACCCTGTACGAAATGTATGAATTATGATTAATGATGGAATAAAAATAGTATATTGCATGCCAAAATAATTTCATCAATATTTCATTATTACATCGAATTTTCAGACATTACTCAAATGTTTTTATTTTTCACTTGGTACATAATGATGTAATCTGCATCATCTGAATGATATTAATTAATATGAAGGTACGTTGATGATAAGAGCAAAAAAAAATGCAGTTGGCATTTACAAATTCAGAGAAAATTATTAAATAAAAATTACTGATTTTTAACTTTAACGCCTTGTATTTCAAAATCTATCCATCAACGAACTTTGCGATTCTGCACGTTCAATCAGTACATCGAATACTAAAAATTCAGAAAATTTCACAGAGAACCATTTTACCTATAAAAAGTGCTGGGTCCTTCAACACTTTTTCTCTCGGTTCTTAAAAAAGTAATACAGGATTTTTTAAATCCTCTGCACACCCTAGCTGAAATTTAATTGAGCCTCAATGGCTCAACTCTGAGGCAATTGATTTAAAATCAACACATCTATTTATCCCTTAAAAATTAGAGACTACACAGAAACCTTTCATCGAATTGGACCGTTTTTGGGATTTAATTGATTCAATTGGGCCCAGTGACAGAAACGACATATTTTAAAGAAAAAGAAATCAATATAGTTGTTATCATGTTTCCCTAAATGGACCTTTTCTGGGTAGCTCACTTGAAAAATGAAGTACAACTGCAATAAATATGTAGTAAATGGTATAGAGCGCAACATTTTTGTTACGTTGTAGATCTTGATCAACTGATCAAAATGTCCTATTGGTCTAACCTCCAATAATAGACAGTTTTTCTGCTATCAACCTTAGATAATTTTTTACAAACAAATTATAGGTTACCTCCAAGAAGCGCACAGTCGTTATTCTATTAATGTATCTTAGGCAGGTAGTTCTATCCGCAGAACCTCTAAAATCGACATTTTTTCGATGAGGTGGAGGAAATCTTTTATAAAGAGGTGAGGAGTCTCAGGCTCAAGACTCCAGACCTACTGTGAGACTCCACTGATTCACAGGGCTACTCACTAAAACCTCCACCTCTAGGCCCGTCAGGTTGTTGCCCCCGATGACACTTAGGCCTATTGGCCCATTGTATCGTGTCTATGATATGCACTGTCACAGTACCCACTCCAGTAATTTCGTGCCTTGTACGAGCCTGTACAAGTCCTTTACTGGGTGCGATCTGTATAGTTCCGGATCGCCGGATAGCTGCCCGAAGATTGCCTGTCTTTTGCGGTCTAGTGCCTCGCAATAGCACAGTATGTGTGAAAGATAGAATAAGGATTTTTTATTAAAATACCTGTTGAATTAATTTGCTATGGTTTTAGGTTCTGCATCAATGTTACAGTACTATATTTTTGAGCTTTTTCTATTTACTCCGTTACAGACAGACCACATGGTTTTGTTCTCATTGTTGAAACTTTGGCTGCCTTAGAAGTTCATCATATTCTTTTTTGCAGCTGTCTTAGAAAATTCAGCTTTTTAAATTCGAAAAAGATTTCTGTTCAAGAAATAAAACAATCTAGCGGAAGCCCTCGGGTTTTAATAAGATCTCCGAAAAGTGAACCGTTCTCGTGCAAATTGAAAACTATATTCGATCATAAACCAAGACTTGTTATATTTCTCCAGAAAAACCTCTTTGTAATCTATCAAAAATGAGTTCAGATTAATGAATAATAAACACACATTTATTAATCACATTCCGCCTTTCTACAAAAGACGTACCTATACATCAACAGAAAACGATTTCCCTCTCTCTCTCTCTCATTATTCAATGGCCACTCGATCATTTTCTTTCAAAGCCGTCCATAACAAAGTAATAATCTCTGATTTATTGGCCAAATGAAACTTTCAAAAACCATAAAAATTCATTTAGTAATAATGATATTGAGAGCGTAGTATTTCACGTAGCCGGGCAACTGTTCTCCTTGACGTTTTCCTCAAAGGTTCGCAACAGGTTTCAATAAGTTCGATCGACGATTAGAGAGCTTTTGAAAAATGTCGAACGCCGTTGTGCGGTGTGTAACAGATTGCCGAGCAGGGACGGACTTGGATGTAAACGGAGGATTTCAAATCGTTTTTTACATCGCTGATTGATAATATAGTTAGTGCTGCGATTAAGAATGGTACGAGATCATTGACAAACTGCATATCCTTCTAAACTCATTTTGATGTAGAATGTTATAGGATATCGAAGGTAGCAGTAATAGTTCTTTTTGCCCTCCCTTGTTTTCCACATATCTACATTACCTCTCCTAATCTTTCCTTTAGAACCTCCGTAACTTTCTGATGAAGGTCACAATGACCGCTCCAAGTTAATTGGTTCCTCATGTTCGACTTTTTCAACTCCAAATATTTCGTCTTTTTCACATTTGCGGCACGAGGGGCAATCTTCTATGACTGTTAGTGATATGAGTCTGTCTAGTTTGTTATGTTCGTTAGGCGTAGGCAGTTTCTGCCTGAGAGCCATGTCCTCCTTGACAGCCACAAAGTCTTTCGATTGCTCGCAGCTGGTATATTATCACTCCAAAGTTCGTTCAGTTCTTCTTCCGTCCGACGTCCACTATATGAGAGGTTTGGCTTCTTGCAGTGTCTTTTACTGTACTTTGGGATTTCCGCATGACCTGTCATAGCTCCTTGCCTCCTTGATCCAGACTGGAAGCGACAGTAGCCTCCAAGACCGTGTTTTCTAGGGAATAGTAAACTGCTTGTATTGCATCTTCCACCCCACCTCCAGGGGGTCTTCCAACTTCACAAAGAGTCCGTGAGGGCTGATGCAAACTCTTCATGCACAGAATATGGTACTGCGCATCAGCTGCTACCAAGTCAGTTACTGGCACTAACCGTTGTACTACTTGTACTATAGTTTGTTTGAATGTTTTAGACGATGTAGTAACTTGATTACTTATATTTCGGACGTCCATCACCTTAATGGTTGAAAGATTTCTATCTCTTTCAAATTTTTTCACAACGTTTCAATTGCTTGAATCCGCAATCGTCTTCTGGTGAATAGTGACAAAATCAGATGCTACGCGACCTTTTATATGTCTATAATTAAAGTGTAATTACGCGCGGTCTTGTGGCGCGCGTGGTTTCGCGCTTTTTCTCCCTCCAAAACGGTCCATGAGCGGTTTCCATACGTTTTTAATTTCCACGCTTGGTTCACTGAAGGCACCATTGGCTTCTATGTAGGTGGTTTCCATAAATTTCCGTTTGAATCAATGTTCCTCTCTATGAAGAACACTAGCTTCGTCCCAGAGAATTCGGTGGTGTTTGAAAGAGATAGAAATATTTCAACCATTAAGATGATGGACGTCCGAAATATAAGTAATCACTTGTACTATACTTCACCGAATTAATCATTTATGTTTTTCTTTAACAGCTAATTTCCTCGCAGCATGCACCAAATTGCGTTTTGGAGAAGGATTTTTATTTGTTTCTTGTTATAGTCCAGAGGCACACAGAAAAGAGTGAGTTACATAGGCTATGTGAGCAGCGGCTTCGATTCAGGATTTTCTTCAGCCCTTCCCAAATAGCAATAGGCTTTTCTGTCACGTAGTTATTCCTGCATTTGTCATGAACTTCAATTCCAGTGTTCCTCCTGAATATTACACTTTATTATCCTCTTCTTAGTGGCTTGAATGAAAAGTTCCAATCGTTATTTGCTCACCACGCTTGTCTGTGTTCCATCTTCTAACAGTTTGTTACAAATTACACATTCCATACGCGACATTTTGCACGCACCCAACCAACAGAAACTTGAACCGGCACAGAAAACTAAGAAAATTTTGTAGCTTCGAAGATTCGACTACATCACGTTAGTTATTCACAGCCGACTCCCACCTCTGGTTAAGAGGCCAAATAGCAGACGAGGTGCAAAACAATCTAACTGGAGGCGTAATGTTTTATGTAATATCCCCTTTTGAGAAAATTGAGGCGTTTATTGTAGGAAATTTTATGTACTTTCAGGTGGTCTTTGTCGATAACATTTTCGTTCTTCGTTATCATGTTAAATTATTGATTGCCGAATTAGTGGTGAAAATTTAAAATGAAACGTTGATAAGAATAATAAGCCTCTATGAATGAAAGCGACACTTTCAAATTGTATTATTTTGAGAGAATTAGTCTAAATGATAATGCAATACTTTATACAGACGTGTTTTGTATCAAAAAATAAAAAAAAATATGTGGTCATATTCCTGAATGCATGTCATAATTCTAATTTGTCTAAATATATTCCTGGTTTCTTGATATGACAAGCAAAGGTTTGCATGAAACTGATCATCTTATATGATTCAGCTGAGTTTATACATATAGCAGCATTACGTATTAATGTATTGATGCATTGCTGGAAAGTAAACGGAGCGCTGAGTGAACCAAATGGTGTTCTGAATTCTGTTCAATATTCTTATCTTCCTTGCAGATTTTCAGCATAGTAAATTATCAATCAACTAGCGATAAGGAGAATCGGGCGGTTATCGTAAAAAAACTCCAAAGCGTCTCTATTTAACACAGAATCTAAAATAGTTTTTATTTTTGAGAACGTCGTTACAAAACAGTTATTTCTTGAAAAAGTTCGAAAAAGATTATCTGCGCAAGAAAACATTTTTTTCAAGAAGTTAGGTTATAACTGATATAATATCAGGAATTCCATGCGCCCATTAGTAAAATGAATAATTCTAAAGTACCCTAATAATAATAATGATAATTTAATGTTTCTTGTTTAAATGTATGAAGTAGAAAGGAGTTTCATGAATACAGTTACAACGAAAGCGTCACGAAATACTTGCTATTAATTATGGACATATACAATAAAGCAATAAACAAACTTATAACAAAAAAATATACGAATCACCAAGATTAAAAATAAAATCTGTAAAAAGATCTGTAAGAGAGAAATTAACGAACCTACATGTATCATAAAAATGAATACCAAATAACAAAACAATACATGAAATTTGTAAAGAAACAGAGTGTTATTTAAAATAGAAAATTAAAGTAAAAATTCATCAAGAGTGTAGCATTTTTTTCGACTATGAAAACATCTATATTTGGTGATTTTTGACATTAAAATGTTTGGGTCATAAGACACAAGATAAAGATAATGAGGGCTTTACTTATTTGATGTAGTTCAGTGCATACTGGGTATCAGTAAATCTCTAGAAAGAGTGAAGTATCTACTGATCCTAGTTAGTTTCGAAGTTCTGTTTATTCTTATATACGCGCGTAATTGCAAGTTAGTAAATTCGAATACCAGCAACAGTGGGCCGTGGTGGCCGTGCTGGTAAAACGTTCGCCTTTGGAGCGAAGGGTTGAGGGTTCAAAGCCTCGCATGGTCAACGGTCTCATGCATGGCATCACACGATAAAAGGTAAGGGCTACGTCTTCTCTAGCTCACACAAGTCTCTCTAAGACTTCCGAGGGTTGCGCGTAGGGGTGCTATCGGTTGACGGTAATAACAATTTTAACAGTAAGTATTTTTAATCCTTTCAGTTCATTTCTACATGATTGTATCCATCCCATTTGTCCAACGTTTCTGACTGCATACTTTTGCAAAATAAAAACTCCTTCCGCAGAAGACCCTGTACCCCAAATCAAAATTCCATAGCGTAAATGACATGTATGGTATAGTGCAAATTCAACACCCCTTTTTTACCACAGTGCTTTGATATAAACCTTAATGCACAATTTTTACTCATTTTGTTGCAAAGAGATTCAATATGGCCAGTCCATGTGAGTTTGTGATCTGATTTAAGACCCAGTATTTTTGTGGTAGAGCAAGATTCTACCTGCACGTTGTCATTCTCATGAATTTGAAAATATTCTGAGACATTATGCAGAGTGGATTTGATCAACGATGTTTTGGATACGTTGAGTGGCAAATTAATTTAGTTTTCACATAATATCGCTTGATCAAAGACAATTTGTCATCTGTCACATTCTGTCTCTTGTACGAGAAAATTGGTTATCTGTATAGGCGATTGAATGCAATTATTGAAATAATTCATCAGATCATTGGCATCTACAAGAAAGAGCAAAGGCTCGAGTATAGAGCCTTGAAGGACGCCCTGTTCAATGGTTGCCGTTTGGCTTATATTATTCTGAATGATTACTCTTTGGATCCTGCCTTCCAAGTATGATTTCATCAAATTCAACGTAATTCCTCATCACCACTACACCATATAGCTCCAATTTTTACAGGAGGAGTGTATGGTCAACACAATTGAATGCCTTAGAAAAATTAATTGATATTCCACAGATGTGAAATTTTCAAAAGACACAAGATAAATGGGACTTTTATTGTTTGATATAGTTCAGTGCATATTGGGTATCAGTATCTCTATCTCTAGAAAAAGTGAAGTATCTACTGATGCTGGTTAGTTTCGAAGTTCTGTTCATTCTTATATACGTAGATGCAAAGTTCATAAATTCGAATACCAGCAACAGTGAGTATGTTTAATGCTTTCAATTTATTTCTACATGATTGTCTCCATCCAATTTGTCCAACGTTTCTGACTGCATACTTTTGCAAAATAAAAACTCTTTCCGCAGAAGACCCTGTACCCCACATCAAAATTCCATAGCGTGAATAACATTGTATGGTACAGTACAAATTCAACAACATTTCTTTCTTTACCACAGTGCTTTGACATAAACCTCAATGCACAATTTTTACGCATTTTATTGCAATGAGGTTCAATATGGGCAGTCCATGTGAGTTTGTGATCTGATGTAAGACCCAGTATTTTTGTGGTAGATCAAAATTCCACTTGCAAATAGTCATTCTCATGAATTTGAAAATTTTCTGGGACATCACGCAGAGTGAATTTGATCATCGCTGTTTTGGATATGTTAAGTGACAGATCAATTTAGTTTTAACATAATGTCACTTGATCAAAGACAGTTTCTCATCTGCCACGTTCTGTCTCTTGAACGAGAAAATTGGTGGTATCGTCTGCATAGGCGATTAAATGCATTTCTGAAAGGGTATTGAAGTAATTCATCTGATCATTGGCATATACAAGGAAGATCAAAGGCCCGAGTATAGAGCCTTGAGGGACGCCCTGTTCAATGTTCAATGGTTGCCGTTTGGCTTATGTAATTCTGAATCATTACTCTTTGGATCCTAGCTTTCTTATCACCACCTAACACCATATTGCTCCAGTTTCAACAGGAGGAGTGTATGGTCAACACAGTCGAATGCGTTAGAAACATTATTCCACATGAAGTTTTCCATCGATAGCATTCATCACGTGTTCATTGAAATCGTATGGCGCTGAAACAGTGCTTTTGTTTTAGGTGAACCCATTTTGATTTGGCGGAAGGAGCTTAATGGCAGAAAAAAAAGCTCCAATTGCTTCTTAATATTGAGCTTGATAATCTTGGAAATACTACTGATTCCTCTGTAGTTATCATAAATATTTGAGTACCTTTCTAGAAAACTTTCAAGACAACAGTTTTCAATTCATCTGGAAAAATTCCTTGTTCTTTAAAAATATTCACAATGTACGTTATTGGTTCGCATAATTGATGAGAACATTTTTCCAATAGATAATTTGAAATTTCTTCATGATCAGTAATTGAAGGATACGTTTCGATATTTCTTTCCATAGAATCCATTTCTATAGCTCTTTGCTGTGGTACTTTGGTGCAGTGACTATTGAAATTAATAGAGCATTTTTTCCTAACAAAAATACTAGTAGAAAACCGCCTGTGCCATCACATGGAAGACATTCCGTTGTTATATTCTGTTATGTTTTCAACTCGCAACTGTCATTTATTAATTTGTTATAAACATTTAAATAACAAAAAAAGTGTTTAAAAATTGTTTTGCTTATAAAATGAAGACTAATAGAGCAATTTGGTTGCTTTAATAAATAGAATTGTAGATAATTGAAATTCGAACAAAACAGGATTTTTCACGACCCAGTCGGATCATTGGTAAAAAAAACGGAAAATTTAGCGATTTTTCAAAAAATTCATAAATCCGACTTTTTTCAAGAAATAGGGTTGGCCCTTCTCATGAAAGTATTGAATGGTTTGTACTTTGTGTGTGCACAAAACAGGCTCTGATGGATCATTACTTTCGGCACAATTGCAATTTGAATTTTTTTTGCAGTATCTTGCAGCGTGGCTGGATGCTCTGGTGATAGTCCAATTTCAATTTCTAAAACAGATTTTGAAAGTAGAAGTACGGTACCACAAAATGTATATTCCCATTTTGCGCTAAAATACTGCGAAATGGGTGAAAAATTCTTGTAAACATGACTGAAAACGGACGAGCTGGTGAAAGCGGCAGAGTGGTAGGAGTGAGCAGGAGATGAGGGGAAGCCTATTATCACTTAACCCGTTCGTTGGGAAAATAACCCTCATCTCCCGGACTCTCCTACTACTCGGCAGCTAACGCGGGCTCGGCCGTTTTCAGTCATGTTTGCATGCATTTTTCACCCATTTCGCACCATTGTAGCGCAAAACGAAAATATACATTTTGTAGTACTATATTTCTACTTTCATAATCTGTTTAAGAAATTGAAATCGGGCTATCTCTAGAGCATCCAGGCACGCTGCAAAAAAAATTAAATTGCAATTGTGCTAAAACTAACGATCCGACAGCGCCTGTTCTGTGCACACATAAAGTATACATAATTCAGTACTTTGGTGAGAAAGACCAATCCTACTTCTTAAAAAATGGCGGAGTTTTGAATTTTTCAAAAAATCGCAAGATTTTCCGGTTTTTCAAGTTATTCTCTTTTACTAATGATCCGATAGGGTTGTGAAACATTCCATTTTATTCGTATTTCAATTATCTACAATTTTTCCCATTGGAGCAACCAGATTGCTCAAATGAACAAATTAATAAATGACAGTTGCGAGTCGAAAACATAACACAATCTAACTACGGACTGTCTTTCATGTGATGGCATAGTCGGTTTTCTACTGGTATTTTTGTAAAAAACTCACTCATTTTATGCTTGGTGTATATAATGGCCATGTCGATTCCACAAATTGTAATAATATCGGAATTGATTTATTTGTCGAGTTGTTTATTTTTACGTCTACTCAGTGCTTGTAATTTTCTTTAAGTTTATTCAGTATATTTTGACAAAGTCCCACCCCACACCGACTGACTGATTGATCATACCCTAGTTCTACCCCTTACTAAGCCTTCCTCTACGAAAAAGGCGCTATTTTCACATCTGTTGGTGGCCTCAATATTTCTTCCGCAAAAATATCAATACTCCCCTGTAACAGTAGCACATACGTTTTCCCATTATGGTCATTCACATGTTTACTTTTTCACCAGCCGCACGGTTAAATTAAAAAGTCATGAAATAGATTAGGAATAAAAAATCGAATGAAAAATCGACGAATTAGTCCGCCGAAAAAGTGAATGGATTAATGCTTGAATTTTAATTAAAACGTTTGGTGTTGTGATCGTTTTGTTCATTTACCATATCGAGCATATAAATACAGTTTTATTTTCGAGTTTTTCAGTGATTATACATATTACTTTGGAAACGAATTGGCAAATGACGTTTGTAAGAAATGTGAGCATCTCGTCATATTTTCTTACATGGAATAATTCGAAATTTCATTGAATTGAATTGATATTGAAATATTCGACAAAACGAAACTGCAGAAACTGAAATTGTGAAATAATTCCTGACAAAAGTGAACGAAGTGGCCGTTTGCCTCTTAACCCAGGCGGCGCGGGTTCAATCCCACCGTCTAGCACAGAGCTAGAGAGTGGTTCGGAATCCATATCCACACTTACGTAAGCAGTTAGTAGGTCCCAGCTCTCCTTTGCTTGCACAAGCTCTTGCATAGTGGATACTCCGCACTGATAAAAATACCCGATTAGAGACAAAAGAATCATGCTTTTGGATAATTTTCTCTTCTAACAAAGAAATTGTCTTCGTCCCAAATATTTTGCTCCTGAATGATGATCATTGTTGCTTTTGTAATAAATTTTCTATTCTTTTGGCTTCAAATGCTTTTGAGAGAACATTATTAACTTTGTCTCCAGTCCTGCTTGATTGACTCTTGTCTCAAAACCATAACCACTTGATACAAGGTCCACATGTGTTTGGTTGACATAATCTACCTTAGCTATCTTCGCCATGCATGAGCTCGGGTCTACCGGTCTACCCGAAGTTTGCCGATACCCATTTGAATTTGAGCAAGTCGCAACGACCTGTGCCCGCGCAGCGGGCGCAGGTGCATGGTGCAGGTGTCAGCGTATCAGTTCACTGGTTACTAGTTGGCGCCATTCTGCCATTGTATTTTCTTATGTCGAATGTCGATGAGTTGATGTTGATAAATGGTGTTTGCCGGCAAGATTTGTGTTGTGAATAGGTATGATGAGTGAAACCGGTTTAAAAAAAAGTGGTAACGGTGATACTATTCAAAACTGTTTTCGTCCCATGTGTGTACGTCGGACCGTTCAAAAGTTAACAGGGGGGACTATTTACGTCCACACTGTATAATATTACAATGTTAAGCTATAATATGAAAATTCGTCAATGTAGGTAGAAATTTATTTGTTTTACTTCCTTTACGAGTTTTATGATTTTGTTGGTACCACCTAGAGTTAGTTTTGTTTTGTTCCTTATTCACCAGCAATACCATTTTTTCCCTGATTTGTGTTCAGTAACCAAAGTAACGTGTTATGTGTTATTATTTAAATAAATACGTTTTTATTAATATTTGTTCTTCTTAATATCCCTATAAGTTTTTATGAATATTTATATTTCAATTTTGAATTTGATTTTAACCAATGCAAGTTTGTTGCTTTAAAACTATCCAAATTTTCACATGAACTATTAGTATATTTTAAAAAGATCCTCAGGAAATACACATTTTGTCACAAGATCGTTTTGGATCTTTTTAAAAAAGAGTAAATTTTTCACTTGAGGACGCAAGGTTTCAAAACAAGAATTCAACATAAACCTAAGATTTTAAATGAAGCATTTGTTGGTTTTATATCAAAAGCCTTTTATTTCAAGACAATCACATCAAGTCTATTATTTTAAAGCACGTAATTTTCAAACAATCTCCTAATGAATTTGATCGAAAACTTAGGCTCTTTTGCTTTAAGTTCACATAACTTTGAGCTAGAAAAAAGATGGCATTTCCCTCAAAGCTTTTCACAATTTGGAAAAATAATGATTTTGAGACAAAATCATTTTATATTATGACAAAACTAAGGTTTCTTGCCTGACATTTATATAATTTTGTGCTAAAGAAAATGATGCGTTTGCCTCAAAGAAATTCAAATTTTGGTTCAAAATATCCATGCATTTCGCCCATATCAAATGCTCGGCGCCCTTGAGGCAAGTTCAAATTCTTTCAAATCAAGGAATCCTTTTTACCTGTGCGGAACCAGCGAGATTCGCAAAAAAAAGTCACATTTTTTTTTTTACTTAATATATGAAAAATAATGTTAGAAATGCCTGCCTAATATCGGTTGACTTGTACATTTTGCTTAATGATAGTAATCACGACATATTCTATACAGAGGGAAAAAAGTACCTTCGTTTGTATAAAGGGGAAATAAAATGTAGAAATATTACATACAGGTAGCCTGGGAACTTGTAAATTTATTTTTGAAAGCAGGTAACATGTATGGACAGTCGTGGCCGTGGTGTTCGTGTTGGTGGAGCGTTCATCTCTCAAGCATAGGGTCTTGGGCTCAATTTCCAGCATAGTTATCGGTTCACACGTTGAAAGGTCATGGCTGCGTCTTCCCTAGTTAGCACAAGTCTCTCAAAGCCTCCTGAGGGTTGCGTATAGGGGTGCAGCAGGTTGACGGAAATAACAAAAGAATACCTCCACTTGTTCCTGATGGCCTCCCAAATAGCACATCATATCGGCTGAATCTTGGTTTCATATTGGGCCAATATAGATATATTGTAAATGGAAGAATAAAATTGGTCCAATATAAGTGAATATTCATGAAACAATATTATATTAAAAATATTGGGGGAATAGTAGATGAACCTGTTCTGAGTGTAGCTTGTCACATGTAATATTGTCTCAATATTGGTTGAATAATTTTTATCAATATCGATAATACCATATTTTCTATATATTGTTTCCCACATCTAGAATAAATATTGAAATCCCATTATTTCATATCGAATCTAGGGATAAAAAACTATATTGTATTTCCAAGTTTGATTGCACATTGGTTGAATATCATTTCAACTTTATTCCACAAATTGTAATAACTCATATTGAGTCAATATTGGTTCAATTACATTTACCAATATCGATAAAACAATATTTTCTTCATATTGTTTTCAACTTCTGGAATAAATATTGCAATCCCTATATTCCTCTCATATCGATTCTAGGAATGAAAACCATAATGTATATCCATAAGTGCGATTACATATTGGTTGAATATTATTCCGCCAATATTCAACAAATCTCATTAATGAATATTGGGTTCAATAATATTTACCGATATCGTTAAAACAATATTGTCTCCACATTGTTTCCTACATCTAGATATTCAATGAAACATATTAAAATTACGTCATGACCAAACCTGGATGAAAATTCGCTAGGTGGCTCGACGTAGATATAGAACGTCTTCTTAAACCTACAAATATATATTAAATACTTCTTATAACTTGTTTTCAAGATAGCTTACTCGGTGTCACATTTAATAATCCACCAAGGTATATTAACTTCCTTTCTAATGATATTGTACCAATATCGATAAATATTTTGAGGCCATTATTTCAGAATATTTCACCAATACTATATTTGATGTCTTAACAATATTCGACCAATTTCGCGAAATGTTCACATTTTACTTCTCGACAAAATAATGTTTGAATATTTTGCTAATATTGTCAGAATATTGTACCAGCGATATTGTGCCAATATCACCGAATATTTTGAGGCCAATATTGCTTGGAGAATATTTCGCCAATATTATTCAAGTAATATTGGACCAATATAGCTGAATGTTCACATTTTTGTTCTCGCCAATATTGCATTTCAAATATTTCGCCAATATGTTCACAATATTGTACAAATATTTTACCAATACATGTGTGCTACTTGGGCTATCGTTCATCAGTCAACAGGCCAAACCCCTGCAAGTATTGTAATGGGCCGAGAGCTGCGACTTCCCTGTGACCTGACGTTTGGGAATCCATCAGAACATAGCACTGCAGGAGAGGACTACGCCAGCAACCTTTGGCAGAGAATGGATGATATCCACGAAAGATTCCGTTCGAACATTTGAGTGCCAGCGATAGAATGAAAGACACCTACAACATCAAGGCCGATAATGTTGGATTTCAAATTGGTGAGCTTGTTCACTGTACAACCCGAATGTCGCCGTGGCCTGTCACCGAAGTTGCGGAATTCGTGGAAAAGTCCAAGATCATCGAAAGGATAAAGGACCTCGTCAACAGAATCACCAAGGCACCCCGAGGGAAACCCAGAATCGTTCATTTCAATAGGTTGGCTCACACACTGGAAATCACGACCAAATCCGCAACCTTAGACTACCAGAGCAGTAGATGACATTCCAGAAGTCCTCGTACTCGAAGTAACACGATACCTTTTCAAGGTGTTTTTGGGGGTAATACCGAGTGCTCGCAATACTATCGATAGTAATTCTGTCAGAAATCAACGAGATCAAATTGCTTGGTAACACCACGAGTCCCGAGCCCTTTAGGACGAGTGGTGTTACATCAAAGCAATTTGATCGAGTTTAAGATTTCTAACAGAATTATCGATAATATTGTGAGCACGAGTAGTATTCATTGAGATAATTTCACGAACCAACAGAGTAAAAAGGTTCCATTGTCGTGAATTCTTCAATAGTTATGGATAATGATAGATAGACTGGCTGGCTTGAAGCTGACACTTTCCCCCTGTAGAGAGGTCGTTATAGTTCTGTTGTGAAGCATAGTTCTTATCCAGTCACATAGTATCGGTTCAATCCCTCTAGAGACAGTGGCCTCATATAGAGAATGAGGTAATGCATTGTTAAATGCTCCTTCTATGTCCAAGAATGCAGGGACTGCTACCTCCTTGTGTTCCAGGGCGTCGCTTATTCCTGAGACGCCCTGGTTATTGAGGGCAAGTTTTGTTGATTTGCCAGGCATACTGGTGAACATTGCTTTTCAACAGAAAGGAAGTCAGACTAATAGGTCTGAGCGATTTTGGGTGTGGGTCATTCCGACCCACCTTAGGAATATAGATCAACCTAGTCGCGGTCCAGTTAGATAGAATATGGTTCCATGCTAACTGGCTCTAAAGGGTCTCATAAGGACAGGTACGATATGGACCAGTCCGATTTGTAACAGAACTGGAGCTATGCCATTCTCTCCTCTTATCGCCTGTGATGTTATTATTTTGTTGGCAACCATAGAGTCATCTCTGTAAGGTCGTTTTATCCGGCCTATATTTGTGACTAGAGGTTGATTGTCCAGAATCAGGCTGCCTGGAAAGTGGTTATTAGCTAATAGCTCTAGTGTTTCTTTCCTGGAGGCCGTAAAGGAGCCGCCTGGATAAAAAGATAACTGTGATAATTACCGGAGATTTCGATATAGACTGGTTATCCAGAAATACGTATAACGATAGATAGAAAAAACATTCACTGACGTTGGATTAGAAAATATTATAAAGGACTGCACTCATATCAGCAGGGATGGTGGTACGCTAATAGATTTAGTTCTCATAAACGGAGGTAAACTCAAAGCAGAAGTCCTTAATACACCTCAAATAACGATAACATTATCACTGTAAATTTATTAGGGTTTTCTAGGGAATCAGTGTCAATAAAAATTCAAAGCAGGGGAAAAAATATTAACTATGACCTTATAAACCAAAGACTTGGTGGAATAAATTGGGAGTTCCGAATACATGACATTGATGAAAAATTTCAAAAGTTCTTTTCAGTAATGATCAATATTCTCAATGAAATTGCCCCCAAAAAAGAAATCAAGATATATCCAAAATACAGAGAATGGTGAACAGAGCGTGTTAAAAAGACAACGAGATCATGGTTATAAAAAGTTTGTTGCACACAGAACTGAAGAAAACTGGGAAATGTATAAACAAAGTAGGAATATAACGGTGAAAAGTACGAGAGAGGAAAAGCGTAATTATTTTGAAAATAAAATATCAGAAAATAAAGGCAACCCTGTAGAAATGTGGAAAATCTTGAAGTTGTGTGTTCCCAAGAAAGTAACTGATAATACCTTAGAAGAAATCGAAGTTGGTGATGATGTAATAATAAAAGACATATATGAAATGCCTAATGCTTTGAATAAGTACTACGTAGAAAGTATACAACAACTCAGTAATAAAATAGACAATACGGGCCCTGATTTTCCAATTCAGCCTAGATACAATGAACATGTTCTAGACTGCTTCAAGTTAATTGACTACCAAAAACTGAATACAATTATTTTCTCTCTGCCAAATAAAGGTAGCCCAAATTATGTGGACACACTTTTCCTCAAGAACTGTTCTCGTAATACTGCCCAGCCTCTGTTAAATCTAATTAATTCATCCCTTGAAACCTGTACAGTTCCCAATAATATTGAGGTATCCACAATTGTGCCCATTCCCAATGTAAAAAACTCTACCAAAGCTGACCTGAGACCAATCAACATTCTACCCATTATAGAGAAAGTCTTAGAGAAGGTCGCATATGAGCAGATTGTGGACTTCATAGATCAGAATAGAGTAATAAATAGTATGCAGTCCGGTTTTCGGAGTGCTCATAGTTGTGAGACAGCCATACAGTTTGTCCTGGACGATTTTAGAAAAAACTTTGATGGAAATCTTGTGACGGGTATAATCTTTCTCGACCTTCAAAGAGCTTTTGAAACTGTGGATAGAAATATATTGATAAGAAAATTAGAAAGCATCGGTATTATGGGTAATGCATTGGCATGGCTAGTGGATTACCTGGAGAACAGAAAACAGAAACTTAGATTAAATAATATTTTATCTGATGAAATCTCAAGCCGACAGGGAGTTCCCCAAGGAAGTGTACTTGGCCCTTTATTATTTCTTATTTACATTGATGATTTAGTGAAAAATGTTGGAAATAATTAAAGAATATCGTGCTGGATGAGTGCAGTCCTTGACGCGATATGTATTGTTCTATTGTTATTTTAATTGTTGACTGATATGTTTCTTACTGCCTGCTTTTAATTAATATATTTTAATCTATTTTATATACCTGTTCTTTAGGATATATGTTTTTATCTATATGTAAACTTTTTATTTTTTCACAGGTTTACATTATTAGTCTTGGACTGAATATAAAAACTAGCATTCTTTCCAGTAACGGATCTATTCGTTATTGGGCATATTGGATTTACCAAACTCGAACCCTTCATCTCTTCCTGATTGTAACGCCACTGAACTTTCGAATATCTCAAAGTAAACTCAAGATGTACAATAGGCCAGAATAGGAAGAAAGGAGCTAGTTAGAAAGACAATTCTCGAATATAATGCAACATGTCACGGAGATAGGAATATAAGGAAAACACCTTTGCTCGTGTAATTGTTTCTCAAGTTGCAGAACAAAGGAGATGTAAATTGTCGGTGTACTTTGTTAGCATTCAACCGCACGCCAGAAGTTTCTTGGTGTAAAACTACAAGGGAATTCAACGTTAATTTTGTATATTCTGTCTCGGCGGAAAAACAACTCTATTAGGTGTAAAGTTAGACAACAGTTGTGCAGGAAACGAGAGTGACGATGGAAATTTCAGAGAGATTTGAATATGATTCTGGGACTTTCACAACAGAAATTGTTTTTCTTTATAGTTGAAATGGAGGACACGCATTTTTACTGAAACTTTCGACCGACATTATAGCTCTAGTGACTGAGTGATTTTTTTCTATTATGTAGGTTCGATGATTTTTTATTCAATTCCCTTTTCTTCGGTAACCACTTCTCTCCTGTTCATTTATGATTTCGTGAGCTGAAATCAAAACTCTGTATAGGAAAACGACATGAGATTATTGTTATCGCCGAAGATATGAATAAGATAGGAGGTTGATGTCAAGAATTCATTTGAGTAGAAAAGGGACTTACGAGGATGTATTGATATCTAGTCAGCCTAGACCAGTTCCCTGCATGAACAAAATATTGCGTTACCATTGCAACGAACAATAACGTATCAGAAGTGTCAGTGTAAAGTTTGACGTCAAAAAAGTGAACCAGAGTTACGCAATAAATTGAAAGAAAAAATAAGTCCACCGAAATTGTGAAAATCGAAAAATTGGAGTATCGAGCCATCATCAAGTACCTGTATTTAAAAGGGTTAAGAGGTAAGCAGATTTACGAAGATATGCTTAATGCCCTTGGTGATCAATGTCCTTCGTATGCGACCGTGAAAAATTGGACTGCAAGCTTCAAAAGAGGTAAATTTTCCATTGACTTCGGTACATTTCTACGATCCAGAAACAAAGCAACAATCGATGGAATGGCGACACTCCGGTTTTCCAAGACCTAAGAAGTTTCGTGTCCAAAAATCTGCTGGAAAAGTTCTTGCTTCAGTTTTTTGGGATTGCCATGGAGTAATCATGATTGATTTTTTGGATAAGGGTAGAACAATAACTGGAGATTACTATTCGACATTACTGACCACTCTACAGGAAAAAATTAAAGAGAAAAGACGCGGAAAGCTATCCAAAGTTGTTTTGTTTTTGCAGGACAACGCCCCTGCACACAAATCTCATGTTGCCATGCAAAAAATTCGTGATTTAGGGTTTGAATTACTAGGACACCCCCCTCATTCACCAGATTTGGCTCCGTCCGACTATAATCTCTTTCCTCAACTGAAAAAAAGTTTAAACGGTCGTAAATTTTCTTCCAACGAGGAGGTAATAAAAGATGTGGAGGTCTGGTTTGCAGAGCAAGAAGAAACATTATTTTTGAAAGGTCTGGAGACGTTGCAGGTTCGCTGTAATAAATGTATCCAATTAAGAGAATATGTTGAGTAATAAAATATTTTGACATTGAAATTTTGTTTGGTTCTATAGTAGGCTAAGAATTTTTCAATATATCCTCGTAAAATACATCCCTATTGAACATCGGCGAGTATGAATACAATTTCAGGTGAAACTCCGTCAATCACCTCATGGAGAGGTCTATCTGTCAGCCCCATATCAGAGTGCACAATTCATATGTATAATCGAGTAAACTGGTTTCAAACGCAATCGAAAGCTTTATAATATATAATAAACGTTTTTTCAATAACTTTAGACTTTTCTATTCAATTGAACTGACAGTGTATCAATATAGTCTTTCAACTCAGAACTCTTTTTTTTCTCTTGTGCAAATATGATAAATAATGTAAAGAAAATGTTCAGGGTAATAATTCAGCTGCAATATTCTCTCCCATGTGAAGAGCTGTAATCTTCACGCATTAGTTGGAAAAATGAAAAGTTTGGATACGGATCTATTGTAAATGTCCTTTTTTTGTTGCAACTCGAGCTAGTCGTATAACACCATCTTTGCCAAGAAATACCCCAAGTAGCACACCTATATTGGTAAAATATTGGTACAATATTGTGAACATATTGGCGAAATATTTGAAATGCAATATTGGCGAGAAAAAAAATGTGAACATTCGGCGATATTGATCCAATATTACTTGAATAATATTGGCGAAATATTCTCGAACTAATATTGTCCTCAAAATATTCGGCAATATTGGTGCAATATTGCTGATACAATACTCTGACAATATTGGCACAATATTCAATAGTTATATTGTCGAGAAGTAAAATGTGGACATTTTGCGATATTGGTCGAATATTGATTAAATATTTCACAAATAGTTTTGGTGAAATATTTTCGAAGCGATAATGGCCTCAAAATATTTATCGATATTGGTACAATATCACTTGGATATATTAGAGGATGTCACGATACCTTGATAAATTATTAAATGTCTTTTAGTTGATGGAGGTGACACCAGAGTCTGCCTTTTGATCGCCATTACCACTGAGTGAGCTGTCTTGAAAACAAGTTAAGGGAAGTATTTAATATACTTTCGTAGGATTTAGAAGACGTTCTATATGTAGAGCCATCTAGCGGATTTTTATCCAGGTTTGATCATGATATAATTTCAATATGTTTCTTTGAATATTCGGCCAATATTCAAATTTCATCTCAATCTAGATGTAGGAAACAATATGAAGACAATATTGTTTTAACGGTATCGATAAATATTATTGAACCAATATTGACCCAATATTAATAAATAAGATTTGTTGAATATTGGCGAAATGACATTCAACCAATGTGTAATCACAATTGGAGATACAATATATATTTTATTCCTAGAATCGATATAAGGGGAATATTGAGATTGCAATATTTATTCTAGATGTTGAAAACGATGTGAAGTCAATATTGTTTTATCGATATTGGTAATTATCATTCAACCAAATATTGACTCAATATGAGTTATTACAATTTGTCAAATAAAGTGGAAATGATATTCAACCAATATGCTATCAAACTTGGAAATACAATATAGTTATTTTTTCCTATATTCGATATGACTGGAATATTTGGATTGCAATATTTATTCTGGATGTGAAAAACAATATATAACCAATATTGTATTATCGATATTGGTAGAAATTATTCAACCAATATTGACCCAATATTTCATGTGCTAATCTACATTCAAAACTAGTTCAACCCATATTCCACCAATATTATTAATATAATATTGTTTTTTGAATATTCACCCATATTGGACCAATATTGATTTTTCATTTACAATATATCTATATTGGCCCAATATGGAACCAAGATTCAGCCAATATGATGTGTTACCTGGGACCTCAGCTTTCATACCTAACAACCATTCTTTCTGCATTTTCTCATTACTACATTTCCTATATCATTATTGGTTTCGTAGTGAAATGCCATTATTTCCGTTGAATGATTGTTGGACGGTATTCTTTGATCCACTGTTTTCTGGTGTCTTCTTTTGAATTTTCAATTCTTTTTTGAAATTTTATCATTTCTTTTAGTTTATTTCAAGTCTTTCCATCGCCTCTTCTTCATTGAATTCTTTTTGTTTTTGAAACACGAGTAAATCAAAATTGTTTTGAAACATTAGACATTGTGGAACTCACATATTCGTTCTTCTTCGATGCACATTTTGGATTTGATCATCAGGGACGTCAGTGAGCTTGTATGCTCAGCATGACCGACGAGGTGAATGGCATTTTCTTGGCCAGAATCTTAAAGTTTCAGTGGGTGTTCAGGGGATCTGTGCCTTGTAAATCATAGTCAACTACAATTAATGAGTGCAATAAATAGCTCTTGGCACTTTTGACAATTCTACCTCAGATGGCTTTTCCATGACAAGGCTTTTCCTTGACAAGGTACTTAATGTTTAATACTGAGCATCGAAATGGAAGACTACATTGGTATGGACACTCCTGATATAATTACATTGGCTACTGTTAGGTAGACCTTTCTGAAGATAAGGCATGGTTGGGTTTTTATTCAATTTTTTTTTTGTTGGATCCTCATTGTAGAATTTTTCTTCTAGTTTCATGGGCTGATATCAGAACATTGGAAGAGAATGCGGTAAGACGCAAAGCTATGCACTGGGCATAAGTTAGCTCCCGACATATTATTGATGTACAGTAGAAACAGTGTTGGTGCTAAAATGGTTCTTTGCGAAACACCAGTATTTATAGATGCAGTATCACATAAGCACATAAGCAAGCAAGTCACCAGTTGATCTCTGATGACGGAAACCATATTGTCCATCATTTACAATTCTTGATTGCTTTAGATATTTCCATGACCTCGAAATGACCGATAATTGTGCGATAGGTCAGTGCACTGAAAAAAGTGTTTTGTGAAATTACAGTTAAAATCATGGGTTATTCGTGGCCCTAGATTTTCACTGTTTTTGATTACCTTCGTAGAAATTTCACAAGAAAATGTAAAAATTCAAAAATTCATTGTGAAATTACAGAGAACGCTTGGGCAGACTTCAGAATAGTTGTGAAATTAATATTATTTGTATTTCTACGTTGGGAAATTACTTGAAACTTGTGAAATGATAGTGTATAAATCGCAGAACAACTAGAAGAGTATTGTGATTTCACATGTTACTTTCACAATATGTTCGTGAATGTACCAAATAATTATGCAAACGCGTCGTGAAATTAAATTGTGAATGTGATTCAATATGGCGAATTCACATTGTATTTCTCATATAATCACATCAATAGAGAATTTCTTAAGGCAAAATCACAATTAAAAATTCCAATAATGATGTGAGTTCACGTGATTTTGTGAAATTACCTGAAGCCTGTAATTGAATTGTAAATTCACAGTGATGAATTACAATTCTATTGTAAATATATATGGAGCTTGTATTTATTCATATCATAGAAACATCAGATGTTGTGAATTCACGTTGGTCTTGCATTTACAACGTGTTTTCACATCCCCGTTTTTGCGGATTTATGCCAAGGGGTCACACAATCTCAATAATGGAGAGTTCTGAATACACATTGCTCTATTTTAGAATTTAATAGTCATATTGTTTCACATGGTACATTTCTACAATCAAGGAAAGGTTACATGACTGACATTCTCTTCTTTTTTATATGGTCATCTTTTTGGAATTAGCTAATACAGAATCGTTTACAATCACCGTTTGAAGTAGAAGATAATTATTTCATTTGAACCAAACTATCACAGAATAAAGGTGAGAAAGGTTCTTCTTCAAGCTTTATGTTCAATGATAATGACTTTTTCGCTAATAAATTTCATTCAAATTAAATTTCGGCAAAAATTAAAAATTCACTTATCGAAAAATGAGGAGGAAATTGAACCATTCATTAATTTCATGGTTCTTAAACACAAATTCTGTGATCCAAAAATAAATGTGAACTAAATACAATTAAATACATTTATAACTACAAAACTAATAAGCAGTTCTTATTTTCTAAGCGTTTGCATACGATACTTACAAATAGAACATGTAAACATCATCAAACGACAGAAGAGAGAATTGACATATACCTATATGATATTAACTCACTTCAGTTGCACTTTTTCACTTACTGATCACAATGATCACTCAAACATATTTTGTCTTGTTTAAAGTAGGAGTATAGCAAATCAACTAATAGTCGACGAGCAATCTTGGAAATTCTCAATGCAACTATGAAGAGTTCACAAAATTTCTGTATACCTAAGATCTAAGTGATTGAATTCTGATTTCCAATGGAATCAAGATTAATTCACATATTAGAGACATTCAGAATCTGAAATGAAAAGAGCTTAACCTCGTATTATGATACTGGGATTAAAACAATTAGAGAACTTTCAACTATTTATACTATCAAAATTACTGTAAATTTTCATATTGAAATAAGTTATTGCAAAAGGCACAAGAAACATTATCTGTGGAAGGGCTGAAAATGTATGGGCACGAAACTATATACTGAATATTATTTAGAATATAATTTTAACCATATCAGTCGTTACATTTCCGAGTATGAAAGTGTGTCTTTATAGTAAATGGAAAGTTTCTGCCTTATTAATAATTTCTATCTGTATTTTCTCAACTCGCTGAGAAAATAAGATGCAGATGATTAGGAAAGAGCAAATATTTTTTGTAACTCCCTACGAAAACACTTGAAAATTTCAATACTACTGTAATATTTCAATGTGGCATTCTTGTCAATGTAATATTACAATTAAATATTTTTTTCAGTATAATATTACAGTGTGATATTTTTAACAATGTGAAATTACATCGTGATATTCTTAACAGGATGCAAATTCACGATTCATTGGTAAATTTACAATAAGTTTGATTTGAATCCTCATTTGATTTTACTTTCAGAGGAGAGTTGTTAAATTGGTTGTATTTTCAAAATGTGAATTCAAATACCCAGTTAACACAGACATCTAGGAGATGTTGCTTTCATGATTATTATGGTAACAAAATGAATTGCATTTAGACATCACTGTTACCACTTAGTGATGCCAAATGTTATGAATTGTTCACAATTTTCTTCTCTTTAGTGTCGCTTTGGCCACAAAATGTGAAGAAAATTGCAAAGCACATTAACATGAACTTTGGTTTCATTGCGATTTTGTCGGTATAGAAGGAATCAGGTTGGTAACAAAATTGAGCATGACATCACCATCACGACACAAAATGGCCAGAGTTGTTTGTCGAGTGGAGAGTCAAGTAGAATCTGTATTTGGTTGACGCCATCCTTTAAATATTCTATAGGTACTTCTGATAGTGTGTAGTGTTCTGTTCGATTTTTTTATTTCAATACCTAAATCAAATGTGTTTATTGACATTGACAATTATTATTCCTACCAAGAACTGGAACGGAACGGTGAGTAGAAAGGAAGAGAGGTAAATTAAGTGATTTACAGAATTTGGAATTTTCAGGATCGGTATGTATACTGCTTTCGCCGCAAAGAAAATGCTGTCCAGAGGATTGAAGTTGAATTATAGATTCTTCTACATTTCCGTATATTGATTTTTATGATTAAGACAGAGTTTGACATATTTTTTTGTTTGTGAAAAGTATATACTACGGAATCAACTCACGCATTTTTTTCTAGCATTCCGTTCCATATGAACCGTAATTCATTAGTAGGAATAATAACATTGAGGTATACTTTCTACTTATGTTAAAACATGGAGAGCTTTGTTTTATTCTTGACATACAGGAGAATCAGAAAGTGAAGCGTATTTTTGAATAAGTACCAGTCTTTTCAATTTCACATTGTTACATCGAAAGGGTCTCGATGTGCATTCGATTCCGAAGTATAAATGGAATGTCACATTGGGCTAATTTCGAGTCACATTTTGCATCACATTTTGATGTCTCCACATCACCAACGGGGCACCGAATAGACGTTTATGAGATAATAATGGAAGTCACTTTGCGATTCACTGGTGTGATCTGAAACATGAATGTGAATCCCACTACCATCTCTGAGACCATTCTGTGTTGACTGGGAAGTGGACTGTAAAAACTGTAAACACTGGTAAACATACAATACGTTTAGAAAAAACTGTGATTTTACATTGCGATTTTACATTTTGTGTAGTAATTTACAAAAAAAAATGTTTTCTTACTGAAATATCATGTGAATTCTACAGGTTATATGAAATTTCACAATATTTCTCACGAAACACATTTTTTTTTCACAGCGTGCTTGTAAAAATCACTTTTTATTGTTGGCAATTTATTTTTAGGCTTATGGGACTGTAAACTTTCCAGTAAATATCTAAGCAAATTCACATTGTGATCCCAATATTTTTTTCATTGTAGTTGCATGGAAGGTTGAAACTTGCAAACACAAAACACATTATCTATTGGTAATCGCCCTAATTGTAGCTATTGGGCGAGAAGAATAACATAAAAATTATATTAGAAATCAAAAAATAAGTGGGTCATATGTATCGCGAACATATTCTCACATCTGATGGGGATTATATCATGGAATGGTAATTAATGAAAATATCAAACCAAGAAGGAAGTTGAAAGAAACTGCCGCATTCTTTCATCAGTAACTGTTTTTCATCAAATCTAGTCAAAATGGACCACACCTGATGGTTACTTCTTCTCAGAGAAGAAGTGAGAAATAACAGAATGGTGATTGATTTTTATCGGACATGTATCTTGCCACCCTGATAAATGAAAATTAATTTTTTGGCAGGTTTCATTTGAGTGTGTCAAATACTCATTATCTCCAAACCTGATAGAAATAGTTTTCACCAATTTTGATAACGGAGGCAGATATAGTCTCCACAGAGCTGTGCCGAGCACTGACAAAAAGTGCTTCGAGTACTAAGCACTAAGCTCTCTTGAAAAGTGCTCGTGAGTCTCGAGCACTAAGCACTTTTTTTCATGAAGTGCTCGCGATTACTAAGCACTTCGATTTAGCGAGCACTAAGCACTAAACACTTTTCAAAAGGGCGAGACCGTTAAGGTGGGAGTTCAATTCCGTGTATTCCAAATTCATATTGCATTTGGAAACGGTTTCACTTGGAATACTCAAATTTGGTAGGTCAGAAAGGATTGGAGTACTTATTGAATATATTGACATTTTGAATGAAAATATTTTACCTATCATATTAAAAACTACAATAACAGATCACTACACTACTCTACTTCAGATTGTACTTCCAGAAAACACTAGGGCAAAAGAAAACAAAAACAAATCAATCAAATGTTTAAATATCAATAAAATGCACAACATGTTCGGTAATATTTCCTGGATCGACGTCTACACTGCATCATCTCCAGACTCTGCAACAGAAAAATTCATCAATATAACTACAAAAAGAAGCATGCACAGAGAGACGTCAGATTCGTAAAAAAAACAACAAAATAGCTCCCTGGGTTACGAACGGATTACTAAATTCTATTAATAAAAAAAACAGGATGTTTCGTCTTATGCAGAAACAGCCACACAATTATAATCTGAAGAAAGAATACAAAAGCTATAGAAATAAGCTAACTTCATTAATCAACAAAACTAAATCCAAGTTTTATAACCAATTAATTGAAAAAAACCAGAATAATTCAAAAATGTTGTGGGATGTTATTCAACAAATATCAAGAACAAAAAAACGAAAACACATTATAGATAAAATTAAACATCCTACTGAAAACAAAATCTTGACTGACAAAATGGAAATTGCGAATACATTCAAAGCAACCTTTGTTGAAACAGGTAGAACTCTCGCTGGCCAAATAAAAAACAACAAAAATTACAAGATAAAAAGATCACCTATTATGAATTCATTTGTGTTCGAACCAATTGACTCAATGGAAACAAGAAACATAATTTTTGGATTAAAAAATAACAAGGCAGTAGGCTATGATGACTTGCAAGCGGAAACTATTAAACTTATAACAGTATATATCCTAGAACCCTTGACGTATCTACTCAATAAATGTGTGGAAAAAGGTGTTTACCCTGTTATGTTCAAAAAGTCGATTATTACACCACTGTTGAAAAAAGGGGATACGTCCGTCATAACAAATTATCGTCCGATCTCACTTGTTACACATCTATCGAAAATATTCGAAAAAATCATTAAAAAAAGGATCGTCACCTTCCTCAACAAATATAAAATAATTTCAGATAATCAATTCGGATTCAGAGAAAATATTCCGACACAGGATGCAGTTCTGTCACTGAATTCAAAAATTACTCAAGCTTTAAATGAGAAGAAACCGTCCTTGTGTGTGTTCATAGACCTGTCCAAGGCCTTTGACACTGTCAGTCATCACCTTCTTCTTCAGTCGTTGGAAGATATTGGAATGCGAGGTAACACTTTGAAATTATTTGAAAGTTATCTAACAGGAAGATGCCAGGCGGTAAGAATAGATGATGTACTGAGCAGTGAAAAGGTGATTGATTGTGGAGTACCTCAAGGTTCCGTGCTGGGACCAACACTATTTAATATTTACATAAACGGACTTTTCTCATTGAGTAACAACGGAGACATTATTGGATTTGCGGATGATACAGCCATCTTCTATAAAGCAGATGACTGGAACTCATTGAAAGCTATGGTTGAAACCGAGTTTTCTGTGTTAAAATGTTGGTTGGATAAGAAACTATTAACAGTTAACATAGATACAACACATTACTTACCATTTTGTTGTAATTCAGCTGGAACACATCCATTTGATCAATTGGTAATCAGGACAGAAAACCCCTTCCACATTCTGCCCGAAAACAAAATTAAATATCTTGGGATAATAATTGATATTCATATGAAATGGGATTTGCATATAAAATATACTGTAAACAAATTGAGAACCATATTATACAAATTCAGGAAACTCAAACTACCACTGAAGCACCTTAAAATATTGTATTACTCTTTAGTTGAAAGTCATATTCGTTATGGAATAGCAGTGTGGGGGAACTTTAAAAATTCATATCCACCCTATCGAAGTAATGCAAAGACGTTTTCTGAAATTGATATTTTCTAAAAACAGTAGATATTCCTCTGATGCTTTGTACTCTGAGACTCAAATTCTGGACATAAGACAATTGTATTTTCTATGTTCTTGTATTAACTATCACGCAAATAAGCACACAGCACTGCTCCCCCTTCATCAATATAACACTCGCCAAAAAGATCATTATGTAACACCCCTGATGGTTAGGGTCGCTGCCCAAAGATTCTTACTTCGCTTCCAAACTTTATAATAGTATACCTGAAACAATAAAATCATTACAAAATATCAATCGCTTCAAAAAAGAACTAAAAAAACATATACTTCGAAGTAAGAGAATTGAACTACATAGAATATTCGAGTAGATAAAGAAACAAAAAAATAATAAAAGTTACCTACCTTTGCTGTATTATCCACTTGGTATTTTGAAATGATCTTGTTTTCATACATTTCATTCCTTATATCAAACTTTATATACTTTTTAAATTTTTTTATAATATATGTTTGTACTTTTTATATAGTTTATGTGTGTATATGTGTATGTATGTATGCGTGAAAGTGTCTGTATGTGTATATTTGTATTTATATGTTTGTTTTTATGAGTCAATATGATGACTATAATTTTACATTTTATATTTAGATTGAATTTAGAAATTTTTATGTTTACACATTTTGTCATGTAATTGTTTATTAGGTTTTCTTCTCGAAACAAGTGTTTCACACCTATCGAGTATTCATTTATTCACAGTTAATTATTAATATTTAATTGTATTGTACCATGCAGGTGTGTGAATATATATTATTATTATTATTATTATTGATTTAGTATCGAAAATTGATATTTTTTTGGTCGGCAATTGAAGGAAATGATACTTGCTTTTGTTGTATTTCAATAGAAATACCCATAAAAACAGTGCAACTTCCAACTGATAGGGAATATCCAGACAATGTCGTTTGGGAGATTACTTTGATTTCCGAAATAGGCGGCGAATAGCCAAATTGAAATATAGAGCTGCGCGAAATAGTTCCTATACCTTACCAACATTCTCACTGATTATTTAGTTCGGCAGTTTTCGGATAGAAAGCACCATTGTATAGTATATTTCATTTATGTCGGAGCGTGCTGCCGAAAGAATGAAATAAGAATGTGATTTTGATAACCATCGTTAGACGCTAGACGGGCAGAATTAGTTAGATCGAGAAAATGAGATGTTCATATTCGTAAGCGTTAGATTTTTAAAATTTTATTTTTTCTGCTCGGCACTGACGTAATTTTCAGTGATTAAAATCCCAGAAAAGAGAAAATGAGTCAGCAAAATCTATCATTATCTGACGGTCTATAACTTGTGGACCGCTGGCCTCCCAATCGGGTCGAGAGGCAGAGGGGGTAGGCGGATCGTCACGTTCAGCGGAGTGAAGCAACTTGTAAATTTATTCGGTAAACTTTGTTTAAGGTAACAAATCAAATATAAAATCAAAATATTGTGAAACAAAGTCGCTTTTTCCTTGTAACTACTAAACGGCTGAACCGATTTTGATGAATTTTCTGTCGTTAGATTCGTCTTGATACCGCAAGTGACACTTATTATATTGAAATTAGGAAAAATCAAAATAGCGGATTTTTCGCGCCAAATTGGCCGTTTTGATGCAACATAATAATTGTGTACTGAAAAGATGAAAATAAAAAAAGTAAATAAATAAACTAAAAAACCCGACTGCGGTTTAAAATAAAAATTAAAGAAGAAGTAATATCTTTTCAAATCAAATAAAAACTGGAAGCAGTCGGGACCTATTTGTTAAAAAAATCTATAGAAATAGAATGGGTCTCGGCTACTTCCAATTTTTCTTTATGAAAAGATTTTTATATTACTTGTTTTTGCATTTTAGTTTAAACCGCAGTCGGATTTTTTAGTTTCTTTAATTAATTTTTTTTATATTGATCAGCTCTAATAAATAGTTTGGTTAAAATAAAAAAGAATGTAGAAGTAAAACTCGAAGTCGTCTCCACAATATATATTTCAACCCAATGTTGAGGGGAGGTATGTAAACGCAAGTTTCACAAGAAACTTAAGGGTTTGCGTTACATGAAATTCAAAAACATGTTTTCAAGCATAGTAATGCTCATCTTCAGTTGAAGTAATACAGGGGTTAAACTGAAATCAGTAAAGAGCAATAATTACAATTTTGAAAAAGTATGAGACCAGCAAAAAGGTAAAACTTGAATTCAAAATGGATACTCACATGGCATGGAGAATTGAAGTGTATAAACTTAATATAAATGTATAAAAACTTGAAGATGTGTGGCGCAAATTAGGACCAACACATTATTATTATTAAGGGGGAATGGTTGGGGACCATTCTAACAGTGGAACCACCATCAGTAACAATATTACTGATGGTGGTTCCACTGTTAGAATGGTCCCCAACCATTCCCCCTTAATAATAATGTGTTGGCCCTAATTTGCGCCACACATCTTCAAGTTTTTATACATTTATATTAAGTTTTTACACTTCAATTCTCCATGCCATGCATGCCATGTGAGTATCCATTTTGAATCCAAGTTTTACCTTTTTGCTGGTCTTATACTTTTTCAAAATTGTAATTATTGTTCTTTACTGATTTCAGTTTAACCCTGTATTACTTCAACTGAAGATGAGCATTACTATGCTTGAAAACATGTTTTTGAATTTCATGTAACGCAAACCCTTAAGTTTCTTGTGAAACTTGCGTTTACATACCTCCCCTCAACATTGGGTTGAAATACACTGGTAGAATTTTTTCCGCTCCCATTAGCGGCAATTTAATTACCGCTCGTTTTAACGGGAATTTACCTTCGAGTGGAATTTTGCATACCACGTGTTATATCACCTTGGATATTTACTCTGATCAACTCTGTGCACTTCTTCGATGTAACTTTACGTTGTGACATAATTTTACGATAGAACTCTACATTGTTGTATTACTTCACAACAAAAATTAGAGTTTTACATTGTAATATTACGGTTTGATTCGCTAACTTAAATAATTTGAAGTAGAATTTTACATTGTAATATTACGGTTTGATTTTCTAACTTGAAAAATACACTCCGAGTTGCTTCGGAATTTCATACAGTGAAGTCCTAAAGTAACGGATAAATTCATTTTCTACCTTATTAGCCATTTTCAAGAAGAACCCTGAAATACATCGAGTTATGTTTTCGAAAAGACACTCTGTGACATAACAAAATGCCCCTCTTCCACCCTCCTCAAAGTGACAGCCACCCCACCAATTTTTTATAATGAAATGGGGGGTCAAGTGATACCTCATTTAGAATTATAATAAAACTATAATTATAAATAATTGTCTATACAGCCATGTCTATTTTTTTTATTTCGAATTTTTGCGTCATATCAAAATTAATTTTCAAAATGTTAAAAATTACCACGAATACTATTAAATTCGCTGTATATTCAATGCACCCTATTTTTTTTGGTTCATTTACCAACTGTTGTTTGTCATACGCGACACACAGCTGTATAGACAATTGAATACCCTTCGAAATGAGGTACCACTTGACCGCCTATTTCAATTTAGAAAATTGGGGGGTGATGGAGCTGCAGAGTATCTTTTTGAAAACATGAATTGACGTGTTTCAGGGGTTTTCTTGAAAATAGATAACAACGTAGAAAATGAATTTATCCGTTACTTGCAGACCTCACTGTATAGTTTTTTATTGTATAGGTAGGTACATTTTGTCTTTTATTCAACACACCATAGATGTATCCATCAATTTGAGAAATTCGTCTCCAGGTCACCAAAGCACTTCATTATATTATACTCGATTTACGTTTCGCTAATGAAACTAGCATCATCAAGACTGATATTAGTCTCCAGATGAGTATTTATAGCAATAAAGTGTTTTGGTGAAGTGGAGATATATTGCTCAAATATTTGGACGTTGAACGTTTCCAAAATCCTCAATATTTTTCCATCCACTTCTATACCTTTATTAACCACTCTGGCTGAATGGCAGACAGATTGACCTCGTATTATCTGGGTAAGAATCGTCTAGCACATTTCATGTAGGAACTAGAAAAAAATAATTCAATCTGTGGCGTTCAGTCGTAAAAAAAAATTCTGTGTTATTAGTATAAACAGACTCTGTCCTTATCTTCATTATCCTACGATATTTCGGTTAATTATGTACAGTTCTCTTTAATAATTGGAAATAAAAATAAATTTCAAACATAAACTGAATATTTATTTCCAATATAGCAAAAACTGAAATATACATTGCATATTATAAACTAACATTAATCATTATCAATATATTATAAAGATTTACGGGCTGGTCTTCCTATTCAGTGTGATTGTCCTAAAAACAAAAAATAGTTGGATTATACAACAAGCCATCGTCTTGTTAATTCTTGAAACAGTTAGGGCAGAGACCAATAAAATTCAATTTAAATTATCATAGAATATGGACTATTATTCGACAGCTAGATGCTTTCTATTCGGAAAAATTTCATTTTACAATGATGGAACAAGTACTTGTGGTGTTTTTGGTGTACGTTGTTTTCTTTAAGAATTTGAATATTTGGTTGGGAGCAAGTGTCACAAGTAAACTCAGCAACAGCCCACATTCTCCAAAAACAGTAAGTATATGTTAAGAGAAAACGACCAAATATTTTATTGGGTTCTCCATAATTTGGGATTCATTAATCGAAAGTTACACGTTTCAAAACATATAATAACCTTTCGAAATCAAAAGTTTTTATGCGATTAAGCAATTTTTCATACGTAGGTACTCAATTCAACATATGATATCGGTGTTTCCAACAAAACACATCGTGATTTTGAGGTTATATTTCTCAATTTCATTAGATATTTAGATATTATGAAGAAGAAACCTGAATGCAATCTCGTAAATATCATGTAATGATTTCAATAAAGTTCTTTTACCTTGTACTGGTGATGCAATGCACAAAATTTCTTATTACTTGCAATACCTCAATACCACAGTTGGTCACAAAAAAGAATGAACAGGAAAGTGTAGGAGCTGACTTTACCCTGTGGATGCGTAATTTTACAACCAACGCGAAAATTTACGCCAAAACGGATATACATTCCAGTTGCAGGTCGATCTTCTCATAGTCGAGGAAAATCTCATTTCAAGTGCGTATAGATACATCTTGTAGTTTAAAAATTGAACAATAGAAGTAATAATGTTCAACTCTAAGCATTGCAAATACATTGCAAATTTAAAACAATTTTCTCAGTGTATATATTGTGGAGACGACTTCGAGTTTTACTTAACTTTTCTGACATTGAAACTCTACTTTGAGTATAGACTACTTCCTTCAAACAAAAAAAAAAAGAATATTGTCATATTTTTGGTGGATTTATTATTTATTGTGTGTGGCACTAAATAATCTAGTGTAGTGTAGCACTAAATTCACTCCGAACGCTATAAATACATTTATGTCAAGACTGAGCCCTCGAACCTAGGATGTGCATAATATAAGGACGCAATCAGTAGTTATTGGGGGTAGGGGTGCCGCTGACCGCGTTTTATATTTTCAACAACATTCATAGATCCATAGCTGAGAAAAGGCTTAGTGCTTAGTAATCACTGCGGTACTCGGGAGCACTTTGATAATTGAATAAAAAGTATGTGACATGTATCTTCATACTTGAAAATGTGATTATTACTCAGAAAGTGTCAAAATTTAAAAAACTCAATATTAAAGTTGACCCAATTTTCTTCCGTGATTTAAAATTTGTTCCCCACTCAATCCACACTCTGTACTTTATAACGATCTTTCATACGCCTCGTTGAGAAACCTATTTTGTTCATAATTCAAATTTTAATAGTTACCTCTTACATAACAACGTAATATACCAATAAACAACGGGTCGTGTTCGTCCGTCACTTATTTATGAAATTCAATAACCAGTGGGTAATTACTCTATTTCGAAAAGAAAACGATAAATTAAAGTAACAACCAAACTTCAATACACGTCCAATATTTCAAGGAATTCAATATTTAGTGGAAGAATAACAAATTTAATACTCCAATATAATGTAACAATTTTACATCACGGAGTGCGTTAGGTTTATGATACCTGATTTACTAATATTCTAGTAGATTGAAAATTTCGTTCCCAGTGCATGACTGTGTTTGGTTTATGGAATACATTTTCGATTCTCATAATTTTTTACTGGTTACAAATGACAACAGATATTTATAACATGGGTATTTTATTGAAAAAACCCTAGAGTTAACAGTTATCACATTCTAATCATTATCCAATCAATGTGTCTAACTAAAAACCTACCTAAATATCACAACTAATGGTCTCACTTATTAGCAGCACATTAGACTAGTAGAATATAGTACACTAACGCTATTACAAAACTTCCGCACTTTACTCTGCTTCCTACGGAGACTTATTCAAATAACACAATAGGAAAGGGCTAATATAATACCGTCTGGAAGGAAACCAAATGAAGAATTGTGTTATACAATTGCAATAATTGATTCCTGTTAGCACTTGCATTAGTGTCCTTGAGAAAAGCTGCATAAATAGATCTCGGATGTAATTCAATGTCCGTAGGGTGTAGTAGTTTTTTTTCTGTCAGATACTTTCCTCACATTTGCCTTTTTGTGGGAATGTGTGAAGAGAAGGGTATTTCGTTTCATTTAATTGTTCCTCTCCGGCATACTCATAGAACTTTGTTCGTAATAATGTTGAGAAGAAGTTTGTTGTCAGAGCATAACCTGGAGTTTCTTCCAAGTAAACAGTAATGAATTGTTTTGTATTTGTTTCCTAATATTATTTTATGTAGTATGGTCTGAATTTCCAAGTAAAATTCATATGTTCGGACTGATACGTCATGTTTTGGTCCAGATGTTGATACGTTATCAAGTGTATGAACATACACTTGATAACGACTGTAGATTTTAACAGTTGAAACGTCGTGAATAAAATTGCAGATAATTGAATTTTCTTTGTTCTTTTTTAGACAATGAAAGTCCAGAATAACCTTACTCAAAGTGAAATATTGTCAACTACTTTCAAATAAAATATCAATTATGGTTTAAAGTTTCTCATCAGCCCCTTCTTGATTTTTCCAACTGTGGTGTCTTTTGCAATTGTCACATGTTCAAGTTTCGGTCGGTCTCTGGTATACATCAGCTGATATATTATTGGACCTAGTACGCAACGTTGTGGCACTCCTGCTCTAATTTCTTTTAATACAAAACAAGTTTCTCCTTTTATAATTCTGAAGGAACCGTCTGCCAAAAATGATTGCAAAAGTTGCTACTGTTGTTTAGAGAAAACATTTTCAATGTATGTAATAGACCGTCATGCCAGACTTAATTTTTTCTTGGTTTTTGGGATCATTAAAATGTCTGCTATTTTCCTCAGTTTAGGGACAAATTATTGTATTCAAGTCAAGCTTTCTTTGAATAGTAAATGTTGGTTTTGATTTCATCTCAAATATATTTTGGCCTGCTGGATCAAATAGTAATTTTTTGTCTTGGTTCGTTCCAGTCTCGAAGATTTTTTCCATCATTTTTGTCAGAACGTATCGTATTCTAAATTTGCCTATATGAAATAAAAATAGTGTAATATATTTTTAAAGTCTAATTTATTTTTAATTCATTTATTTCATATACAACTATAATATGACAATTATATCTAACCATTTTATTTGAAACTATTACTTCCTAACTAACTGTCCAACTCTCTAGTTCTGCCCTTCGCCGCGAGGCATAGCGGCATTTATACTAGCAGAGAATCTCACCGGAAGGTTCTCGAGCTGCCTCATGCATCTATTCGCATCTAGATGTCGCGTGTCGAAGATTCTCGAACATTCCTTCGGATATCAAGCTTGTTCATGTGTGGAAGCGACAGAAATATCACAACAGATTCAAATTAACTGAAAAATACATTTCTTTTCCAAAAAAAGTTGACTTTGGTAGAATTTGTCAACGTCAACGTCAACGTTTTTTGGAAGATGAGTATTTTTTAGTTAATTTGAACACTATTTTTAAATACTGTAGTGATAAAATTTTATTCAAGATAATAGTCTTGTAAACGCAGTAACTTATCCGGTATATTCATTAATTTTGCCCTTCTACACTTGTATAAAATTTCCTTGAATTTAAGTTTTTTAATTTTCTGACCATGGAAAGTTAAAACTCCCAAAAACGTGAAAAAACCATGTCAATAAGTCATTTACCTTTTACATTTCGTATTGGAAGATTATCTTTTTCTTTTTCTTCGGAGTGAGTTGTTTATCAGTTCACTCACATTTTCTCTGCCCAAATGTGGATTATAGAAGTTTTCTTGGCATATCTTATAAATAAGTGTACAGAATAAGAATGAAATATTCACAAAATCATCTCCAAAAATTTTTTTCAACAACGAGTGCAATTAAACGGGGGAACATGTTTCGGATTCAGCCAAATCCATCCTCAGCCTAATACAAAGTTCTACAGCGAAATATTACCCCGTGATATGAATCATTTAAGAAACAGACAATGTCTACGTATGATGATACCTAGCAGATATTTTGTTGATATTTTGTTGTAGAGATAACAAAATGATTCCAGATGAATTTTTCTCGATTTCTTGTTTCTGAAGTATATTGAATCAAGATACTTATTATTGATATTTTATCCACCTCAGCTATTGAATGCATAACTGTATTGATTAACGAATGTCTTCTATCAATTTCATAATTATTTGAACCAGTAAGAAATGGTTTCACAAAATATTCTGCTTAAGCGGCATCATGTCTTTTAGTTACTCATCTTATGAAAATCTCGAGAAAATTCTCCATTATTCGAAATAAGCTTCATGCGATTCGTAAATCATTTCGTCTGAAGAGATCACTGAATTCAACTCATAAACTTTGTACACCTATTTTGAACACACCCCATGCTTCTACAAACCGTGGAATAACCTATTGAAATTTAAAATTTTCTTTTTTTCCCAAACGACATATGTATTGAAGTTAAGTCAAAAACATTGAGGCTTCAATTTCAAATTCATAGCAAGACTGCTGTTGAATAATCTTTTTTATGCGGTAACATATGGTGCGGAATTTTCAACGTTGTTGATATTCTCCCAACTCCCAAGTGTATTGATTCACCCTGAACGTGAAGTAATTGATGAAGGATATTCATAAACGATATGAAAATCAATACCCGGCGACTCCACCATAACTAAAAATTTGGAAAAAATATTCTTTATACGATTGTCTAGGTACAATTAACTATTCATTCATCTTTGAAACAGTCTATGCCAATTATTTAGAGCAAAATCAACGAAACTTAAGCCGTTATTTACTTATCAAGTGGGAAAATGTGGCAATTCTACGTGTATGAAATACCTGTGTTTATCAAGGGAAGAAAATGAAGCCTTTTCGACCCGACTGTTTCCAAGTGCTCGACAATTGAAAACACTGTTAGAAAAAAAGCTGATGAACAAGAAATTATGAACATTTGCTCGTCAAAGAAAAGTTTTGGTACTATTTCCTTCAATAATTTAACCAACAATATATTTTAATAATTATATTTTTGTATTTTTACCTAAATAAATAAAACTGTAAGAAAACCAATAATCAAAATTTGTAAAAAATTAAAATTACAAATATATTTAATTGTTTTTAACAAAATTGTTTCATCATTTTTTCATCCCCTTACGAACGGCAGCCATTGGTAATTGATAGAGGAGGAAAAAATTGGGTCTACCTCCATGGGGAAGTAAAGATAATTGTTTTTCCCTAGGAAGGAAAAGTAGTCCTTTCCTCCCTAAAATCAGGAAGGATAACCGAATTTTCCATTGGGATAGTAGAATAAAGAATCAAACAACGGTGAAGAAAGATTTGTTCGTTATTTGACGAATTTCTATGTATACAGGGTGTAATCTAACCTCTTGCACTTCCGTGGAGGAGGGGTGTATAAAGTCGTGTTAGAACGAATGGTGGGTGTGAAAATTCGAAAAAAAAAATTGAGAATTTTAAAATTTTATGGAATGTGGGTCTCTCTTGACCTCTGTAAACGTAGTCTTAATTCGGTTCGACATTCAGTGCCTTTTCTTCACCAGCAATTGCCTTTTCTGGTCTGGAAGGATGGCGGACAGAGGTTCTCAAAATGTCGACCAACATTTCGCAAAATTTTAAAACTCTCAATTTTTTTTTTGCATTTTTCACATCTATCATTCATTCTAACATGCCTTTATACACCCCTCCTTTACGGGAGTGCAAGAAGTTAGATTACACCCTGTATACGATCACTTTTTTTCAATTAAAAATGGACTCCAAGTTTGACGAATTAGTACCTCGTTTTCTCATGAAACTCTTGCAATCTTGAGGCTAGTTCATGTAAACGTAAGGTGAGGTAACGCAAGAACGTAAGGTAAGGTAATGGAAATGTATATGGTTCACGAAAACGTAAGGTAGGATATATCTATCGTAAATACTAGTGAATTTGAATTTATTATGTAGGCTGCGCTACAATGGCGACTGAAACAATTGACAGTTGTGTTTGAAATTGTCAAATAAGTATCATTCATATTGATTCACATTTTCACAATTTTCAATGGTCAAATAGTCCTACAACTGAAGTAAATGATGTACCAATACCAATCTAGATGTTCTGGTCATTACATTACATTACACCAGTCGTCTTCACTAGGAAAACATCGTTTCTTAAAAAAAGCACTCTTATTGGTTAGAGGTAAGAACGCAACACAGAAAGTCAAAAGTTGGCAATCTTTTGCGTTACCTTACGTTTCATACCTTACCTTGCTTGTTCTCAAGAATATACACGATTCCAATGGTTCAACTTTCTTCCGTTCTTGCGTTACCCTACCTTACGTTTACATGAACTGAGCTTTATTCACGCAATTTCCAATTTTCGTACCTTTTTTCCACTGTTTATCTCTTCCCTAAGAAACCACACTTCTTTTTTCGTTGCTTCCTGTTGTCCTCAATCGACCAATCACTACACTTTGTATTTTACTTTTCATTTTCTCACCATTTTAATAACTTTAGAATTCGTTTTTATTTGACTCAACCTGTTTGATAATAATGTAATATGTACAATAATACATATTATATTTCACATTTGGCCTCCAATATATATAACACATTGTAGTATATCCTTATACGCGATTTGTTGCCAACAACGTTTAAAGAAGACTTTTATAGCCCCCGTACTTGTCCATGCTCACGTCGATACTCACTCATATGTCTCATCTAGTCAGTATCCTTTGTTGCGCGAAAGTGTTAACAACTTTAAATCGAAGCAAACGTGAAGTGACATTGTGACAATGCCAAAAAGGAAACATCATAAGGCTTCCTCCAGCAAGAAATTGAAGAAGCTTGCCAGGTTACTTGAAGATATTTCCAGCTCAACCAGTAAGTGTTTTGAATTTAGAATAACATAGGTAATTTGATAAACATTGGACAATAAAGTTAGGAAACGCTTGAATCCTACTCAATGTGGATTCTGTAAGACAACATTCGTAATGTGACTTTATGTGACATAGGATGTTACGTTTTCTATCATCCATACGATTGTAATGCCTTATTTGTCAACTTATTAAATTTAATTCAGCTCCCGATGATTCACCTTATCAAACCGCTACGTGTTTGTCAGCCGAAAACGTTTTGTTTTTGCGAGCATTTGTAAAAACACTAGGTGAAATTCCTTACTAGGCGGGACACCAGTACCTGAGTCATACTGAATGTTGACTTTTTCAGGATACAAGTTGATTTCGAAGTAGCTATACTAAATGTTGGTTACTTCAGGGAAAAACATTGTATTCAACATGTAACAAAAATCATTTTTAACGGATTTGAAAATAAGTTCATCAACTCATTCTAGTTGATGTATTACAGGCGACACAGATCGAGATTCATCTGACTCTGACATCTATTCCTCGGACCCAGCCCAAGACAGAGTACCCTTGCACTCACCAAGCCCTCGACAAGAAAACCCTATCTTGAATGAGCAGGGGAGAGGAGCAGAAGTTGATTTATCCGGTATACTCGGAATAAATCCGGATAAACCAGAAGCCTAAGGACCACCATTACACGAGGAAGTTTTAAACAGATGGACTTCCTATCTCACAAAAGGGGTAGAAAAAGAGTCACTAAAAGAGCTGGTGGACAAATACAAAGTTCCGTCCAATTGCGGGATTTTACTACCACCTGGTGTCAATCCGGAAGTATTACCGCTCTTATCTGAAACTCAAAGGAAGTCTGATGGTTTTTTGTTCAAAGTCCAAACTGTCCTATGCAAAGGTCTATGTGCTCTAGGGAAAATCATAAATAATCACATAGAAAATCCTGTATCTGATGACCATACTCGAACTTTAGCGGACACGGCCAAACTTCTTGCGAATGGAATATTTGATCTAAGCAAACACAGAAGATATCTTATGTCACCAGCGCTGGCACCATCCGCCAGAAAAGTAGCTGAAAACCTGCCCATAGATACTCTTCTATTTGGATCAAATTTCCATGACAAATGCAAAAACGCTAAAGAGGTAGAGAAAAATAGCAGAGAGTTGAAGGCATTCCCAAAAAATCCGCAGGTACCTTTAAACTACCAGCGCCAGAATTACAAACAACGAAAGAGGCCGTCAACGATGACAACACCATCCACCAGCAGACAGAAACCTTCACAGAGAAGAACTCCAGCGGGTTGGAAGAGATACAAAGCACCAAGAGAAGAAAACCATCGACGTCAGCGCCAATAGAAATAACGTCACAGGTACGCAACCTTGGTGGCAGACTTCAGTTTTTTTTGCCTCAATGGTCAAAATTGACGAATAATAAATTTATTTTGAACTGTATCAAAGGATACCAACTCCCTCTTGACCATTATCCAAAACAGAAAAAGATTCCATCTCAACATTTTTCAGCGAGTGAAAAGATAATTATTGACACTGAAATTCGTGAATTGCTAAAAAAGGGGGCAATTGAAGTTTGTCATCATGCAAATCATGAAATCTTGTCTTAATTTTTTCTCAGGAAAAAACCTAATGGTTCTTTCAGATTTATATTGAATCTGAAACAATTCAATGAACATCTTTTCGCTCCTCACTTTAAATTAGAAGATCATAGGGTCGTTCAAAATTTATTATTCAATGGTTGCTATATGTCGACTATTGACCTCAAGGACGCCTATTTTTTAATCAGCATTTCTAAAAAAGATAGGAAATATCTAAGATTTGAATACTGTGACACCCTGTACGAATTTACCTGTTTACCTTTTGGCCTCAACTTGGCTCCGTTCATTTTTACGAAAATTTTAAAGCCAGTTGTGCAGGAGTTGAGATTGAAGGATATTTTATGTGTCATTTATCTCGATGACTTATTAATTATTGGAAATAATTCAGAAGATTGTCTCAGAAATGTCAATACTGCAAGACAATTATTATTGAGTTTGGGATTTATTATAAACAGTGACAAAAGTCATTTTACCCCATCTCAGCAATGCAGATATCTTGGTTTTGTTTTCAATACAAAAAAAATGACAATGTCCTTGCCAATCGAGAAAAAACAAAGAATTGTAAAAATGATAAATATTTTTAAAACACTTACGAATTGCAAAATAAGGCAGTTTTCTCGTCCTTCAGGGACACTAATATCGGCCTGCCCATGTTTTACATATGGCTGGCTGCACACAAAAAAATTCGAAAGGGCCAAATATCTAGCTCTTAAGAAAAAAGGAGGGAACTATGATGCAGACATGCACCTTGACCCAAACTTACAATCAGATTTTGATTGGTGGATTGACAACATACACTGTGAAAAAAAAGTTCAAGAAGAATGAATACAGTATTGAGATATTTACCGACTCCTCCTCTACAGGTTGGGGCGCATTTGCAAACGGTGAAAGCACTCATGGTTTCTGGACAAGTAAACAAATGAATCACCATATAAATTTTTTAGAATTACTTGCTGCATTTTATGGTTTGAAATGTTTTAGTAATGATAGACAAAATTGCCATATTCTTCTCAGACTTGACAATATCACAGCCGTTTCTTACATCAACCGTATGGGTGGTGTTAAATATAAAAATTTGAATTACATTTCTTTTAAAATATGAAATTGGTGTGAAAAAAGAAAAATAACACTTTTTGCCTCGTACATCAACACTAACGATAATATTGAAGCCGATAGAGAATCGAGGTCTCTATTCGATGATAAAGAATATGCTCTCAGCCTCGAAGCCTTCGAAAAAATCGTTGAAGTATTTGGCGAACCAGAAATGGATTTATTCGCTTCCAAATTAAATGCCAAATGCAGAAAATATGCTTCCTGGCACAGAGACCCCGATTCATTCGTTATTGATGCTTTCACAATTTCCTGGAAAAATGTGTACTTTTATGCTTTCCCACCTTTTTCTTTGATTCCACGGATATTAAGTAAAATTGTTACTGAAAATGCTACAGGTATAATGGTAGTGCCATTTTGGCCAACACAACCATGGTACCCGTTTTTTAAGAAATTACTAATTTCTGATATTTTGTTCTTCAAACCTTCTGCTAAGCTATTACTATCTCCTTCCAGAAAGCCGCACCCACTGAGTTCAACCCTTACCCTGGCTGTAGGGAAGTTATGCGGCAAGCTTTCCGGCTGAAAAAAGTCCCGGAATCCAGCATCCCAACAATAATTGCATCACTGAGCGAGAATACACAAAAACAATATGGCACAACTTTTTCGAAGTGGTGGAATTTTTGTAATACTGAAAAAGTGAATACGTTTCAGCCAAAGTCCACAGAATTGTTAGAATTCTTACAAAAAGAAGTCCACCAAGGCGCATCCTATACATCTATCAACACTCATCGATCATCCCTCGCTCTTTTATTCCATTTTACCGTAGAGGAAGAGAAGCTCATTAAGAGGTTCTTGAAAGGAGTATTCAGAACTAAACCTGTTTTTCCAAAATATTCATTCACGTGGGACCCGTGTAAAGTACTAAATCATCTCTCAAAAATGCACCCTTTGTCATCTCTCTCTAGAGCAGACTTGACTCTCAAGCTGACAATGTTATTATCTCTCACTTCTGCACAAAGAGTGCAAACGCTAACTAAAATTAAAACTACAAACATGCACATAAGTGAGGGCGAAAAAATTGAAATTTTAATTTCTAGTATGATTCAAACATCTGGACCGAGAAAGGAACAGCCTTTACTCGTCTTTCCTTTTTTCAAGGCCAGACCTGAGTTATGTGTAGCATCCACAATTGTCTACTACCTCAATGCCACAAAGTCCTTCAGGACAGACCAAATCAACCATGAATTACTATTAACACACAAAAAACCAATCCACCCTGCTACCCCACAAACAGTTAGTAGGTGGATTAAGACTGTTCTGAAGGACAGCGGTATTGACACGGAGGTATTTACGAGTCATTCAACAAGACACGCCTCCACCTCTGCTGCTGCAAAGGCTGGATTAAACATTGATTCCATCAGGAGAGCTGCGGGATGGACAGAAAAGTCAAACGTTTTTCAAAAGTTCTATAACAGGGACATCATTACAAAACATCACGATTTCGCGAATCAAATATTATCTTTAGTTGAGTGAGGGAAAAACTAGTATTGCGTTCAAAATTCTTTATTTTTCTCTGGTTTCCCTTCATTCTTCATTTATTGTATTATTGTATATTATATATAAGTATTATATATAAGTAAGCTATTATTGTTTACTATTCTTGGGGGTTGTTATTTCTATCGTATTACTTCCCGGAACATTTCCGTTCTTAGGGTTATCCTTATGGTTACAATGAATGTATTTTGTTTATTGAAAAATTGAAAATAAAATTATTTACCTCTCTATAGTCATTTACTTTTGTAACGACACATTTACTAATCTCTCATTGTCAACACTTTCTGTTAGATCGTTTCTCTAAACATCTACAATGTGTTATATATATTGGAGGCCAAATGTGAAATATAATTTAAGGATTAAACGACTTACCTTAAGGAAGTTCAATCCAAATTATATGAACATTTGGCCTCCAATATATATAACCAACCCACCCACCACTATTTCAGGTATTGTTTTTTCTGTCACAACCCCTTTTACGATCTAACCACAACTGATACTGGCTAGATGAGACATATGAGTGAGTATCGACGTGAGCATGGACAAGTACGGGGGCTATAAAAGTCTTCTTTAAACGTTGTTGGCAACAAATCGCGTATAAGGATATACTACAATGTGTTATATATATTGGAGGCCAAATGTTCATATAATTTGGATTGAACTTCCTTAAGGTAAGTCGTTTAATCCTTAAATTATTCTGAATTTCGTGTGAAATCTTTTATTTATTTTATCATTTCAATTTGAAAACTTTTCTTCTCTCTCTGTCACACTTTATAGTTCTCAAAAAATGTTCCTGATTTTATACAATAAACTTCTTTAGAATTTGCTTTTTATTACGAAATAGAAATTAATATTTGTTTGATATGGAACCTCTAGTTGTAAAAAAATTATGAAAGTAATCATCATGCTCACTACCATATCAACATTACTGATGCAGATATAGCGTTGGTAAAGACAATTTTGAACTTTTCCGAAAGAAAGTTAGATATTTTTAAAAAATTTGTATCAACTCTTCAATTCTATGAAGCTATTCAATTCTATAAAACTATTCAATTCTTTATATAACGTATCATAACATTATATTCAATCAATATTGTAGCTATTTCAGCTTGAATAAAGAAAGAGTTTTTACTGTAAAATATATGCCTTACCGTTAGTATGTCTCAATCAAAGGACACGTTGCCTCATTGAAGAGGAGAAATCCTGCGAAACCCTGTATAATGAGTAGAAGGAAATAATTCCCTCCAACAACAAAAAAAAAACAATAGAAAGCCAACACGATTCATTCCACGCAGTCACATATATAATAAAAGTAAAACAAGGTCACTTTTATTGTGCACGCTTCCCGGCGTATATGCGCTTTGCGGGGTGACTTTCGCGTCCCCTATACACACTCGCTATTCACATGTCTCCGTGCCCGCATCAGACTGGACCGCTAAAGCGAATTCGTCTTTTAGGGGTTCCATTCACCTGGGGTAGATCGGATGTCGATATCTCTTTATAATATTTTCGCCTTTGAACCAACCGATAATTGGCATGCCGGCGTGTAAACCTGAGAATAATAAGGAAAAACGGTTATTCGATGCATTTTTTCTCAAGTTCCAATATTCCAATTTTAAAAAATATCCAGATGAGCTGCATAATATCTGCCTATTCGCCTGTCTAATTTTGTTCTGAATTCAGCAAAATTCTTTCCCACACATTGAAAATAATTAGAACTTTAAATAGTCAGTACCTACTAAAAGGATCTGAATGACATTTAACATTGGCTGATGTGAATAATATGAAGCTAAAGCTTTTTACCATAATTTGAGGCAAATACTTATGTTTTGATGAATAAATGAAGCTAAAACTATAAATGTCAATTCAAGAAAGAGAAACTACCCAGACGACAAAACTACGTCACAATCACACTCGACGCGCGTTTCGCCAACAAAGTTAGCATTTTCACACCAAAGGTTCCAAAATATTCATTTATTTGATAAATGTTGGTTATTTAGCAACTACCATATTTTCCAGCAAACGCTTAAAGTGGAGTTAATAATCTGTTCCTTACCTAAAAATTAATAGCATTTGCTTAACATTTTGTTATCGTTCCTTACGAAAGCGTGAGAGCTTTGCGGCGCCGTTTGGGCAAAAAGTGTTTTGCAAATATATTAAATTTTGTATCAATATATTTATTAGTTGTGGCAATTTTTTTTATTTTGCTTTCCGATATATTTATTTTTGATCAAATACAATATATTTACGTTTCAAGCGTTGCAAATATATTAAAACGTGTATGCTCATATATTTATAAATTCGATCTATTTTACTTCAAGAGATGGCGCAGCCGGCGCGATTCAATACACTCTTTAATTTTTTCAGTTCTACGGTATTTGACTTTGAATAATCCAATGATAATTCAAAAAAACGAATGAAAAAGTATTCCGAGAATATATTCTGGCGGCTGCGATTTCATTCGGCCGCTTTATTCTTGAGAGTGTAATGAATCGCGTAGGTAGCGCCATCTCTTGACAACATGAAATAGATCGAATTTATAAATATATAGGAATTCACGTTTTTATATGTTTGGAACGCTTGAAACGTAAATATATTGTGTGTGATCAAAAATAAATATATCGGAAAGCAAAATGAAAAATATTGCCACAACTAATAAATATATTGACGCAAAATTTAATATATTTGCAAAACACTTTTCACCCAAACGGCGCCTCTTAGAGCTAATTCAATTTTAAGAAGTTAGCAGATATGGCTGTTCTTTCAAACGTTCGTAAAGTTAAAGAATATCGGGAAAGATTTGTCTATCCAGATCATAAATTCTAAGAGATTTCGAGAAGATAGTGTACAGTGATTAACAAATAATTTTTTAAATGATGGATGGTACTGATGACAAAATAGGTGAAGCGTTGAGTTCTGAAGAAAACATTAATCTTTTTTCTCTTTGTAAACGATCCTGGATACCAGAGTGGGATTGCACAAGATATGGGTGTCCATCGTAAACTATAACTAAAGCAATACATTTTGTATCAACAAAAATTGTGGCAAAACGTACAAAGTGGATAATAGTTGGAAAAAATATTGAAGAAAAAAAGTGTCTTGGAGGGATCGTTACCGTTTACCTTGTGCAATAGGTGCTATCGATTGTACTCACGTACCCATAACGAAACCATCTCATTCTAGAGACAGTTATTTGAACCAAAAGGTTTTTTTTTAGTATCAATGTACCTTTAATGCAAAAGAGGTGTTTACAAATGTGGATGCATTGGTCTGGATCCGTCCATGACAGTAGGATACTAATAAGGAGATCGAAAATATAAAAACATCTTTATTCAGTCCCTACGGACGCTATTATTTTTGGTGATGCTTGTTATGGTATATGTCAGTGGTTCACTTCTTTCAAGACTCCAGAAACACCGGAAGATATTGTGTACAATACTCTTCATGACAAAGAGCGAGTTATTATTGAACAATGTTTCGGACAATTGAAAAAGAAATTTCCTATTTCTCAACATCCTATCAGAGTACAGTTACATAACGATTCATCAGTAGCAATTGCGTGTTTTGTACTACGTAATATTACGAAATACTTACAAGTTGATTTGGGGGCTGAGATAAAGAGTTTTCCTTTATTTGACATAAATTCAATATGTCCTTTATAATTTCCTTTTATTGAAATAACAGGCATGAAAGGAAAACAAACTTTCATTTAAATCGTCTTTATTTTGACCTATCTGCCAATTTTTTGTGAATCAGAACTCGTAACCTATCTGTGAAAAGTGTGACAGTGAACATCGAAACATAGTAGTAGCTTTTTTTTGAGAAAATTGTGAGTTCAAAGTAGGTAATCATGACGGAAAAAGGTAAAAAACGTTCAAGATTTATGTACGAGGCCATGCGCTGTTTGGGAAGAAGTGAAAAATATTATGCTGCAGTTGATTCAAAAATAATTTTCTTTGTAAAATATTCGGCAGCACATACAAATGATATTAGACCAATGATGTTATGGGATGGTGATTGGGATGAATAGATGGAAATATTTGAAATTTGACGTAGGTCAAAATAAAGTTAAAGTAAAAGGATCTAGAAAGAAGGTTGTTGCAATAACACCATTACGAAACAGAATTACAAATCACAATACAGAAAACTTTGATTGAAGTTTCTTGGAATCAAGTACATTTATTTCGAAGAAAGTACAACAAAGACGTGCATGCCCAGAAAGAAAAAAAGGGATGAAATATATAATTTTCAACTAAAGACAATGGTCCTGTGATGATTGAAAATACAAAACAGTGTAACGTGATTAAAAATATATTATTTTTTATTTAATAAGTTGCGTAATAATCAATGAACGGAATAGTAATGGTTTTTGCTATTAAATAATATTATGTTAGTTCATTAATTTATTCAGCTAGTCTAGGAGTTTCATCCACACCTTTCCTTTTCCGTAGAATGATGTTTCCTTTATCAATCTGCATTTTCGTCAATTTAAGTTGTTGAATCAAAACCAATCTTTGTAACACGCCAGTACTCAACTTTTTCGTTTCTTTTGTATACATCGTTTCTTCTATTTTAGCACTTCTAAAGAGGTATTGTTGTTCATTGACAGTGGAAACCCAACTTAACAGCTCCTGGAATCATTGTGAATGTTGCATTTTCTCGAAGTACATAAGTTCAAGAATTTTTTCCTAATCCTTCAAAATGATTCCTTTATTTCTCATAGCGGTTTTATCATTTTTGTTTTCTTGAGAGCACCTTTCATATTGTTGATCTTCTTTTGCATACTGGAATATATATCTTTGAACTTCGACAAGAATTTTTTTATTTTTTTACTTCACTGAGAACCTGCGAGTTGTTTAAAAATGTGGGAAACTTCCTAAGAATAACATTTTTATCAGATGAAATACATCTTTCATCTTCAGAAATATCATTCTCAGCGGAAATATCATCCGTTTTAAGCAGATACATTTTTGAACACCAACTGTTACGGCACGTTCAGTATGTCCTTGAAATATATTTTCTAACCCGTAGTACGTTGACCAGATTGGCGATAAACCTTTGTTGTTGCTACTTCCAAACACTCATTTAATATCGATTGAAAAAAACACTATCACCAAAACAACTGCTAATTGTTTTGATCTGATAAATCTATTAACAAAAGTATTCACTTCAATTTATTCACGTGGATTAAAGCATTTAATACAAATTTTCAAAGCAAATGCGTTCACTGCTAGTAAGTGCTTATACTAATACTTAGGGCTAAAAGCAACTGCTAACACTTTTTGCACATGTCATAGAATTATTGAATAAGGAAGACTACAAATTTTGTTTCATTTCCACTGTTTTGTGCTTTGAAATAAATAAGATAACATGAAAAATCCTCACACGTGCAATGAAGGGGGAAAGATTACCTTGTTGATGAATAAAAATCCAAATTTCAAACACCCCAAGGACCAATTAGACTTATGTAGCGCTCCAGTTCTGAATTTATTAATTCTCACTGCCATGGTTGGGAGGGCCCCGGACATTGTGAGACCCTGAGACCTCTCTATGCTTGAATTAGAAGCATAGATCGAGGAGAACAAATCATGAACCATAAAATCGTATAATTATATTTATACTGGCATCACGATTCATACTCTGATATTGCCATTTATGCAAAATGGACCAATGAAAACGAAACAGCGGCTCTGTAAGTCGACAGTACCGAATAATAAAAAAAAGTTGAAAAAGGCTTCATGTGACAGATCTTGCAGAGATTCAGATTCCGTTGCATTTCTTGTTTTTCTAGGGATTCAACAGAAAAAATCGAGTGGGGTTGAATCGGGAAATCTGGCTGGCCACTCGATAAGACCTCTTTTTCCAATCCAATTTCATGGAAATATCTTATCGAAAAACCCTCTAACAGGCTGACTTGTAGAAAAAAAGTATGTGGTGTTCTTGGCGACGATCAACATTCTAAATGATGTCTACTAATTATGTGTAAGCAAACCCAACTAGTAATTCCAAATTCCAAATTTTTTGTAGGGTTACCACACTCGTCATTCTTTAAAAAATCGTCATTATTTTAACTCTTACCGCGATCGTATGCAGCCTTTTGAGGAAAAATATTCAGCAGCTCATAGTCAAGTAATTCACTCGTCGTTTAACCGAGGACTAATTTGACATTATACAAGTCAACAAATGCGTTATGAGAAAAAAATCTCTAATACATGTATTTGATTTTTTTTTCATTCAAGTTAATGAGATTGGAATGAAGCGGTGCTTCGATCTTGTTTTTATTGATTGAATAAACAAAGAGTGGTTTTCGAACTCCAACAGAAAATAAGAAAAATCCCTTCTTCCAAGACAGGTATCACTTGCAATATGTTACAATTTGAAATGTCAGGGGTGGCAATCAGTTTCATCGCAAATGATACCCCCTCGAAAATGTAGTTAATGTGTCCGAGTGTTTTTTTATAATCCGATTCTGTTGACTTACAGTGCCGCTGTTTCATTTTCAATGGCCCACTCTGTATATTATTTGCTTGTTTGTCTTATCACATTGTAACTACTATTTATTATTTTACATTATGTTTTTATCTATTTCGTATATTCTTTGATATTTGACCAACTGACGTTCCTACAAAACATACATTTCCAAATGGAGAATAAATATGGGTATTATTATTATATAGTGTCACCGTCAAAGCCCGCATCATATGAGATTTTTTTTTATTCAGTTTTTGAAAATTTAGAATTCATAAACAGTTTGTGCTTTGAAAAAAATGTATAATAACGAATTTTTCCTATCGATCGGTTTCGCCGGTCAAATTTGGCCTTTTTTGTTTATTTTTCAGTTTCCTATCCATTTACCAAATTTGAACCAGTTGGAACAATTTTGATTTATTTCGCGTTTTCCTATATCCTTATATTTTTTCGGATAACTTAAAATGGTAAAATCTGAAGAAACCTGTTGAGATGTAATACTCTCTTCTGCTGGAAGTATTTTTCTCATTGAAAATGTTTCTACTTGCATATTTTCAAAAAAATACAAACATGCTAAAAATTATATGCCATATATATAAACTGTGCATTAATCCGTAATATTTTTGTATACGATTGCATTTTCATTTCTTATATTTATTCCTTTTACATAGATATAATATTTACATGTTATTGAAAATAATCGTTATTTAGTAATATGTATTATATTCATACCTACCTATTTTATTTTTTCATAAATTTTTTTCACTTTTTCCTTTTCGAGAATTATCCATATGTCTCAACAATTCAATTGTTTAGTAAATTTGAATGAATGAAACATTCAAATAATAATTCCATACCACTCGCACGTAAATAACGAAAACTATACTTGGAATTAAAGGGAATTGAAAGGTCTTTCAACATGGAATAACACGGTGAGCCTTTGAATAAAATCAGAGATGACGTTACTACTTTGACAGATATGACAGAAATCTGACATTTACGTAAATTTTTCCAAAATCAACTCCCACCTGAGATAATTGATATATTCCATACTTTATCAACTGACGTTATACACATTTGTAGCATTTTTTATATGTTATACTAGTTCGTTATTGTGTCTTTATTGCTTAGTTACCAACTATCTAATGTCGTACTTTATGCCCGTGCGGGCATAAAGAGAAATAATTTTTTGTTTAACTTATTTAACAACCTTTATTAATGAAATTACAAACGGAATAAATTTTCGTATTCCATGTCGTAAGCTTCTTTAAACTTTTTTGGCAACAGATTTTCAGTTGCTTTCTTTCCTTTTTCAATAATTTCGTCAGGAACTCCAAAATCTTCATTCATTTTGACTTCTAACTTTGACACATATAAAAATTATTGTGATTTTATGACATTTACGTTTGTCAACATTCACCTAGCAACGATAGTGTCTACTGTGATAAAATGGCGATGTTATTAATTCAAACCGGATTTTTTAAAATTCTGATTTGTATTGAGGGCATAAACAGATGTGGATGCCCTCGGGCGACTTACAAACCCTCAGGCCAGAGGCCCTCGGGTTCGTAAAACGTCGCCCTCAGGGCATAATAAACATCTATTTATACCCTTGGTACATAAATAATTATTATTCTTCGATGACGGTTCCATTACGTTTCAGATTTTGTTTATGCTGTCATCATGAAATTTTCACCAATCATCAACATGTCAACTATATAAAGAATCTAATTGTGAGATTAAGTTGCAAATAATTGAGTATTTGTTTATTATTTGAATCAATTGAAGTTAAAGATATCATTGTATTGAAGTGTCAAGTGTGTTGTGAAGTTGAGGTTGTAAAGCTGGTTTTTTGGCCCGAACTGACAACAAGTTTATCACTTATATAAGAACTGAGAAAAGTTACAATATGAACCATCATCAATTATATTAAATTTGTGAATGGTAAAATTCAATAAAACCCAAACTGAGTGAATGTTAGGTATATCATGTGTTCACCGTTTGAGTAGCATGTTATCTCAAGGATAGTGAATAAATTATCAACTTCCTGTTGAACGTTCAATTCGGAAAATTCACCTTGATCACATCCAGTTCTCTACAGATGTTTTGAAAGTTTCATTACCGAAACTTTCTAGTCTCCCAAGATGACTTGAAAAGCATTGTCCGCACTATAGACGTGTCTTCCTGTTCTCACCCAAAACGATCAACCTGAACTAATAAGAAAAACACGTTTATTGGTAACTATGTAACATCTTGCGGAGAACAAAAGTGTATAATAGGAAATATCCTACAATGATTGCATCGCACGTGTACGCCAAATGTTGTATACTGCCAAAACACAATACAAAAACTGGCCAGAGAGGGGTGTACATACAGGAGGATACTATCATAGGCGTCCGAAGAAATTTTTTCAAGGTAGTGTCAGGAAAATATATCAATATTTACATTTAATTACATTAACAATTATCTAAATGTCCTAAACTGGGCTGTAGAACTGAAAAATCAAACATTAACCAGTGATTATCTACAGTGACACCGTTAAAATCCTCATCATATGGGACATTTATTGATATATAATAACTATATAGAGTTCATATGATCAGTTTCTATTTTGAAAATAATGCAAAATGACGGTGACAATTTTTGTTATGAATCAATCTATTATACCTGAATAGGATTCAACTTATTTAAAAAAAAATATTTCAAATATTTTCCTACAAGATGCGTTTCACCACAAATCTTGTTCTATTTGTTTTCCTTAAATAAAATAGTGATTTAAGTGAATTGTGCAATAACTTGAATGATACTTTCACTGGCACAGCTCAATAGTTAGATACCTAACATACGTCTGGAAGGGTTTCTTCAATATTTTCTTGTGATCTGACAACTCGGAGTAAGCATGTAGTTAAATCCTTTAACCGAATTATAGACCATCAACCCCCCCTAACCAATTACGATGACCGATGTAACTTACAATTCAATAATATATTACCATGAAAGTCGAACTCTATACCCCTTCATGAAAAAAATTGCAAAAACTCTCATGAATATATTCGGAAAAATCCGTAAAAATAGTGAAAAACATCAGATTGTCGTCTAATTTCAAGGCAAAATATTTTACCCCCTGAAGGCTAGATATAGGGTGCGTAAGACATGGAACATTGATGCAATAACTCGTGAGAATAAAATCGGAAAATCCTGTATAAATAGTCAAAAACATCGGACCACCAGATAATTCAAATTCAATTAATTTTAGGCCCTACCTACCTGAAGGATAAAGATAGAGAACGCGAAGGAATGCGGAAAATATTGCTACGGTTTCTGAAGTGGGAAATTTTGGCAAAAAAAATTAAAGACCGGCAGTTCAGAACCCACTCATTCTCAAAAAAATTGCAAAAACTCACAAAAAGATAATTTGAAAAATACGGAAAAATTGTGAAAAACATCAGACAGTCGAATAACTTTCTTAGTTTGAGGTGTTTATATACCAGGTGTCTGCGAAAAGTGGCTCGACCCTAAAACTTTTTTGTTTTTGAAGATAATTAAATGGAATTTGAAAGATATGTATTTTTTACAATTTACTTAACTTCATGCAACTTCGGGTTTCAATGGAAGTGACATGAACTTTCGATTTTTAAATGCGACACCTGATATTCACTTCTTTCGTCTCCATATCACATTCTGAATACAAATGTATCAATTGTCACCTTGTGTAAGATTAGTTTCATGTTTTTTATTTAATCTAGAGATCTATGGATACGTTGGCCTCACTAATTTTGGTCAAAAAAATTTGGGAGACAAGTAACTTTACAGTTTTCGGTCAAAATGTATCTGCCATCTGGAATTTAATATTTAATTTGTTTTATTACTTTTTTTCGAATGGCAACATGGTAGCTCGTCGGGTTAAGAAAACTATATTGGGTTTCAAACAAACTTCCTTAAAAAAACTTGAAAAGTTTAAGTACGTACTTTCTTAAAAGATTAAAATTATTTTCATATGCTTCTAGTTACCTGTAGCCAACATGATAAATCAAAATCATTAATTCAATAACTACACAGTAGTTTTCTATTTACCTTTGGAAAAGCGAGATGAAATGAGATCTTAACAAGTAAATTTTTTTCAATATACCTCAATGATTTTGTGTTGGTGACATGTTACTCGATATTCTCAATTTTATTATTTTAATCCCAAAAGATGCTTCATTTCAAGAAAGATCTAGTTTAGTAACGGACGTTTGTTTGGCACCAATAGTGTGCGGTATCAAATCAATCGTAATAAAATTCTCTTTTTTCCTAACCCGCTGAGCACCGTTGCCATTTGAAAAAATTGGTACCTATTCAGAAATTAAATTTGACGTAGCTCTTACATTTTGACCGGAAACAGTGAAATTATATTTTTACAAAAGCTTTAGGAATTGAATTAGTGATTCAAACGCAATCATGGCACTCTACTTAGAATAACAAATTAATATAGAAATAAAAAACAGTTTGGTTAAAAGAAGTGACAACTATATAACACATACTTATTCAGAATTAGACCAAGCTGTAGAGTTTTTTTAAATTTTTATAAGGTAATTTGTTACCTACGGTTTAAAATCTCCAGTTTGGTGGCTCAGATAACTCAACGATAATAGTACAGGACTCAAATTACCCTTCAGATTAAATAATATGCATCTGCTATGCGGCTTCTGCAAACTAGCTTCAACTTAAAGTGAAAAAGGAAATAACATCAGGTTCAGTTCATCAACTATCCCCTGATGATCGAATTTAGTGAGTGGTCTATTCAGATATTCCCCATTTTCGGTGCTTAGGAGCCATACAAAACAGCATAAATCACCTTCACATTATCAAGAATGTAAAGCTATTCTTACATTTAATCAGGTTAGGAAACACCTGAGTACGATATATGAGCAACTTCCATGATGAGAATAAGCATATTAACCTTTTATTCATTATTTATTCGGTTTAATCATTCTAACCCAAATGTCAACATTAAGGTAAACAATGAAACTCAACATAGAACAATTCAAATTACAAGTGAACTACTTGATCATGATTTGAATTAATCTAAAATCACTGATCCAAGTAATATAGCAAAAGAACATCAAAAGGACAAGTGACAAGTTGTCAGAATTCTTCAAAGGAAAACCCTTTTTGTGGAAATCCTTTCTAATCTTGGAGAGGCACATGGCCAGAGGTAGCTTTTGAAAGGCAGAACTACTCTCACCTTTGGTGGATTTGGCCATTTCAATTAGTAGCAACTGAATAAGATATCCTGTAATCGAGGAGATTAGGAGAAACACTTAGGTGGATCTGTATTATTCCATTCTCTAAAAGGTGCTTCACTCCGAGACATCACTTTAGGTATTCTTTTAATTATTGTTGTTGAAGGCATCTCTCACTACCTTTTGCTTACTCTAGAGGTTCTCGTAGAACTTGCTCATATAACCGAAACGCTATTTCAGGCCTGTTAGTTCCGGTTCCCTCGAACAAACAATATGTTCTTTTGCTCGAGGTAATTTGTCAAAAAATGCAGTTGTATGTCGTACAGATCCTACAAATTTCATTCCATTATCTTCGAAAACAAAGAAGTTATAGAGGCGAGCCACCTTTCGCGGACACCCGGTATATGTCCTCATTACGTTTGGGTACGAGCCATGAAGTTGGATGGCAAGGAGTAGCAAATGAATGCGTGCTGCTAACGTACCAACCTCTGGGCACCTATAGCACCTATTCCGAAAGAAAATTGAACAAATTCTAACTTTGAAAAGAACAAAATATAATACATATACAAAAATTAAAAACAAGATTTCATTTATAAAATAGTGAACTCACACGGAAGAAATAGTAAGTATTATGTGGAATACAAAGACATTTTAATATTTTCTCAAAGCGGAAAACATTTCAGTTTTTTAAAGTTCTTTATTTTTCATAAAATACGTTTTATTTTTTACGTTTAACTTCACTAGTTCAAAAATGAATGCTGGTTTTTAAAAAGTTGTCTATTTTTTCTCTTCCTGCGATAAATTTTCTTATTTCTTTGCGATGATTATTATTTCCTTTTGTTCTAATTGAATTACATCAATTGAAGAATATTTTTAGAACTGGCTCAGAAAACAGTTACCAACCGCCACAATCATTCAAATTCTCGCAATCTGCGAAAATATTCATCGAATTTTTTCTCAGCTCATTTTTCTGGCCTCCCTTCAGGCGACGCTCATGATTGTACCTTCAATTCGATGGTGTTCACCCCTCGCAGGTCGTTACGGGGACCTGTTTAGCCCCATTTTCTAACACGTCCCGGAGGTGTTTCGATTATTATTGCAGTCACTATTCACACCATCTGTCGCCCACACTGCAAACGGAGGGAGACAGACAAGCCTGTACCTGATTTTTTTATGTATGGACGCTGACCGAAAACGTTTTTTCCGACGATTGAGCCAATAAAGGTACCTTTATATTCGCTGGTGTGGCTTCGGGAATACTTTGAATAACAACTGAGCGGATCAAGCGAAAACGGGGATATTGAAATTTGTTTGAATAGTGGGAAGTTATTAGCACGTTTAACGAATTCCTAATCGCGGAATATGTACATGAAGATCGAAAATATTTGCAAGTAGCACACCTATATTGGTAGAATATTGCCAATATTGGTACAATATTGTGAACATATTGGCAAAATAATTGGAATGCAATATTGGCTTGAAAAAAAATGTATACATTCGGCGATATTGGTCCAATATTACTTATATAGGTAATATTGGCGAAATATTCTCTAGTAATATTAGCCTCAAAATATTCAGCGATATTGCAATATTCTGAAAATATTAGCAAAATATTCAAACATTATATGTCGAGAAGTAAAATGTGAATATTTTGTGATAGTGGTCAAGTATTGTTTATACTTTCAAGAATAGTATTGGTAATAATGGCCACAGAAATCGATATTGGTGCAATATCATTTGGATATATTGGTGGAAGTAAATATGCCTTGGTGAAATATACAATGTCTTTTAGTTGATCAAGGTGACACCAGTCTGCCTTTTGGTTGACATAACCAGAGCAAGCTGTCTTGAAAACCAGTTATGTGAAGTATTTCATATATTGTCGTAGGTTTCAGAAGACGTCCTATATGTAGAGCCACCTAGCGGATTTTTATCCAGGTTTGATTATAAAATAATTTTAATATGGTTCATTGAATATTCGGCCAATATTCAAAATTCATCTTATTCTATAGCCCAGTTCCAAAATTGTAGATAGTGACTTCCGCACTCTGAAACCACGTAAACTGACGATGAGTCACTATCTACAATTTTGGAACTGTAGTATAGATGGAAAAATATGGAGACCATATTGTTTTAACGATATGGGTGAATATTATTGAACCAATATTGACCCAATAATAAGATTTGTTGTATATTGGCGAAATAATAATCAACTAATGTGCAATCACATCTGGATGTACAAAATAGTTTTTATTCCTATAATCGATGTGAGACTGTGGGAGGAATATTGGGATTGCTGCAGCATTTATTCTAGATGTTGAAAACAATATGTAGATGATGGTATTCAACCAATGTGCTATCAAACTTGGAAATACAATATTTATTTTATGTCTAGAATCGATATGACTGGAATATTGGGGTTGCAATATTTATTCTAGATATTTTATTTATTTATTTATTTATATACTGGAAACCCCCATTACATGGCATGAAGTATACATGGTAAACATATTAATAATAAATATTCCACCTTAATACTTAATAATTTTAAATATAATTTTACAAATAGAGTAGGTATATATTTATACAGAATAAAATATTAAACAATATACACCAGAAATAAAATTATCACTAAATATCACGAAGCGAATATTTGAATCTATTGAATGAGCAACCGAAAACATCTATATCGAAATCATTTATAATCTTTTAAGTCTTTTCAATTGGAGCATGCTGGCCATAATTTGTGTCATGAAATGATATATGAAATAGTTGAGGAAATCTTAGCACTCTATTTGGATCATTGAAATAAATAATTTTGAGTAGTTCTGGACAGTTCACCGTTCCATTCAGTAATTTGAATATAAAACTTAAATCTAGCAGAAGCCTTCTAACACGTAATGAGATCAAATTCAGTTCGTTCATTATATGCAAGTATTCGTGATTATGAACGTAAATGTTCAATTTGGATGCACAAAACCTCAAAAAATTATTTTGGACTCTTTCTATGAACCTGGTGAAAAGGAGACCAAACTATAGAAGCATAATTCAATTTAGAAAGAACTAACGATATGTATATTTTCCTAATAGAATTTACTGAAAATTCAGAGCAATTGCGAAGTACCATTCCTAAAATTTTAGACGATTTCACCGAAATCATGTTAATGTGATCTACAAATCTCATTTGTTCATCGAAAATTACCCCTAGATCTGTAACAGATGAGACACGGGTCAAAGAACTACTGTCGATGACATATGTTGTATCTAATTTTCTATACCGTTTGAAAAGGCTTATGAAGCAGCATTCGTTGATATTAAGATACAGGTTACTATTGACACACCAATTAAATAGGTAATCTATTCAAATCTGCCTGTGAGAGATTTTGATCTAATTTTGACTCTATCGTTCGAAACAATTTCAAATCATCTGCATACAACAGGTACTCACTATTTTCAAAACAGCTACCGATGTCATGGACGAATATGTTGAATAGAATGGGTGCACAATGTGACCCTTCTGGTACTCCTGATGTAACTTGAGTTGGACTCGATTTGAATGAACCAACTCTAACACACTGTTTACGACCTGTCATGAAACTACATAGCCACTTCAAAAACCAATGAGAAAATCTAAAAACTTCTAGTTTGGTCAGAAGAATGGAATGATCCACTCTGTCGAATGCCTTAGAAAAATCTGTGTAGGTAGCGTCGACTTGGTATTTATTTTCAAGGGCTTCTAATATTCTACTTTCATAAACAAGTAAGTGGACTTGCTTCGTGAGAAAACATGCTGATTGTTTATCAATAACTCTTTACAAGAGTAACTGAGCTGATCAGCAATCAAAGCATCGAATAGTTTAGGAATCATACATTGGTTACAAACTCCCCGATAGTACCTAATATTTTTTTTCTCTCCTGATTTGAAAATAGGAACTATATTTCCATGCATCCGGGAATAGCCCAGAATCAAGTGAGAGTTCAAATAATAGAAGTGATGCTGGAGTCAGGGAACAAACACAATACTTCAAGAAAATGTTAGGTATTTCATCTGGGCCAGTACTCAATTTACTTGGCAATTTAGAAATTTTATCATAAATCATTTAGCTTTTCTTAACTGGATTGTAAATATTGTAATTATTCAACTGCTTGAAACTATCACAATTTGTATTTGTTGGTTTTGCATAAACCGCTGAAAAGTACTCTGAAAAGTATTGTACAATTTGCTCACCGTTCTCTGCAGTTAAATCATCAAGAAACATTGTATTAGGAATTGTATTCGATGATTTTTTGTATTCAAGTATTGTCATATTTGGGGTCATTACTCAACGAATTATTAATATTGAGGATATAATTATCATAGCAAATTCGTGATATATTTTTACAAGTAGAAAGCAGTGTGTAGAAATATTGTATTATCGATATTGGTAGAAATTATTCAACCAATATTGACCCAATATTACATGTGACAATCTACATTCAGAACAAGTTCAACCAATATTCCACCAATATCATTAATATAATATTATTTTTTGAATATTCATCCATATGGGACCAATTTTATTTTTTCATTTACATTATATCTATATTGGCCTAATATGAAACCAAGATTCAGCCAATATGATGTGCTACCTGGGGTACAGATTGGCAAATCTATCTGTACTGGGTGCGCGGTACAACAACCGCTATCATTTCTTGGCCTTCCCGATTAAAGTTGGTAGCGGATATTTACCCTCTCTGTTTAACGTTCGCGCATCTCAGACACACAGATATATTTGCCAAGCTGTACCCAGGTTATAAATATGCCGCCCAAACTCAACCTGAACAAAAATGTCAAAGACTCTAATTAGTGTTGTCATAGATAATGAAGTGAGCAACAATAGAGTTATTAATTTTGGTGTCCATCAAAGAACAGTTCTTGTTCCTAGTTTATTCACACGACCTTTATTACGGCGAAACCCAAATTTGACGTTTGCGATCGAGAGATATGTTATGTTTGTAGACATTTCTCGTAATGAAACACCTTCTAATTCTATCATTTCATGCATAGTTTTTGTCCAACCCTTTAATAAATTATCGCTCCATGCATATAATCACCCGTTCAGAAAATAAACAAGTTGTGAATTCGACCACCACTCTGGTATCATTTTCATTCATATCAAAATTTATATTCTGGAATATTTACAATAATTTCAATTATCGCGAAATTTGTGCCATTATCTTCCGGTCTACAACAACCTTTCAAGGAAAAGCAAATGAATGATTCTTTGACAGGTCTTTGACAGGTCAATATATTTGCCTGCCAATTTTTTATTGGCTAAATGTTTTCATACACTAAATGATTTTTTTAGCCTTAACTGAGTAGTGATTCAAAAGTGTTTGTAATAATAATAATCTTTTATTGTTCGTCCGATACATACATATTATATAATATTCATATATGATAATATATAGGGTGGAACATATAACAAAATACATATGAGATCAGATGAACAAATTAATTCTTGGTTCGGATATCAAAGGGGTGAGCCTTTGATTCTGTTCTTCCACCAGTGCCACGAGAATATGAACAAAAGTATGCAACGAAATATGGCTAGGAGAAAAGAAGAGGAAGGAGATGAAAGAGCAGAAAAGAGAGAGAAGCGTAGGGAAAAGAGAATAAAAATCAGCTATTCAATAGATGCTGTTTATATTTCATCTTAAATGCAAGTGGACTCATGTTGACGTCAAAGAAACTTAGTTTCATCAAATTATTGAGGTTAGCGGCGATGTTGTAGGAAAAAGATCTCTTGAAAATTTATTTTCGATGGGTTGGTACTGTGAGTAAGTTTTTCGCCGAATATTCAAATTATGAACGTCAGTACGATATTTCAATTTATTATGTGAGTAAGGTGGTGTTTTATATTTTATAATTTAAAAAAATAAACACGACATAAGTAATTGTCGACGATTGTGCATGTTGAGTCATTTGCATTCCTTAAGTTTATGAGAAACTCGTTGAGCTCGACAAATGCCGTACATCAAACGCAGACACGAGTTTTGAACTTTTTGTACCTATACGATTTTTATCAATATTGTCTAAACAGGGACCATGGACATTTTCGCAGTGAATTTCATTTTACTAATTTGGTTTTTTAGTCTTTAAATGGTTTCGTCCATTAGTTTTATTTTCATGACTATTTCTATATAGTACCAGTTTTTCTAATTTTAAGGAAAATAAAGAATTTTGAACTTTTGAATTGAATTTGTTGTTGAAATATCCCTAGGTCCTATACTTTTCTTTTAAGAGTATATGAAGAATTCCTATTAAGAGATTGACTTAGAGGTCACTTCAGAAATCAGTGAATCCGAAAAATTATTTATTCAGTTAAATCTCACTGAATTTCGTTGTAGTATCTGTGAAAACATAAATTGACCGAGTCTTATCTCGTTGTCACCCGGTATATGCGCTAATGGTTTATTACCCACGATAATCTAATGATTAAAGCATCTTGTGCGATAAATTTCATCTGAGAAGGTAAAAATTGTGTTTCGATATCCACATAGAATTGGGGTCAAGGCGTATATTTATCTTCCTAATAACATTTATCTATTTGATATTATTCGAACCATTGGAAGACATTTCAAGTTATCGTAAACAAATATCCAATATTTCAACAAGATAATGAATTAATTATACCTTTTGGTAATGGACTGATAATCATAGTAGAATTTCTAGATGACCTCTAACACGAAGCTAGTAGGTACTGAGTGAGTCGACGTAAGTTTTAAGGAACACCGAAGAAGTCTTAAATACCCATATTTTCTGTCAGTCCACAGCATGTCCAGATTACTCATAACCCGTTTGTACGCATTAATTCGAATAAATCTTCCAGACACAAATTCAATTTAAATTTATTTATATTCATATCATTTCTGTACGTATGCAACTATGAATAATAAAATAAGATACATACACAAAAAAAAAAGTTTTCAACATAAAGCAGCCTGCCTTATTTTGAGAAAATTATTTTGTTATCTTTAATCTATAAAATGTATTTTTCTTCGAAGAAATCTATTTTTTTCATTGCAAATCACTTCAATTAAAAATGTTTACTTTAAAACTAAAAATCAGCAATGCTCAACTCAAGCAATTCGTTTATTTTTTCCAAGAAATAACTTTTTCTTTGTTAAAAAAATTACGTTTCCTTATCCAAAAAATAATTTTACTCTATGCAAGAAATTACAATTTTTCTATCCGAAAAATTAGATTTTCTTTATTCAAGAAATTTCGTTTTTTCCTTTCAAGAAATTACATTTTCTCTGTCCAAGAAATTACGATTTCTCTGTCCAAGAAATTACGTTTTCTCTTTCCAAGAAATACGTTTACTCTATCCAAGAAATAAATTTTTTTTTGTCCAATAAATAAGATTTTCTTTATCTGAGAAATTACGCTTTCTCCGTTCAAGAAATTACGTTTTCTCCGTTCAAGAAATTACGTTTTCTCTATACAAGAAATTACATCTTCTCTTTCCCAGAAAGTACGATTTCTCTGTACTAGCAACTACGTTTTCTTTATCCAAGAGATTACGTTTTCTTTATACAAGAGATTAAGTTTTCTCTTTCCAAGGCACTACGTTTTCTTGAATGTAGAAAACAAATGTTTTTGTGCGAAGTAATCGTGTTCACTCTATTGAAGCTGTTTATGTTCTTTTTCTGATAATTTACTATTTCTTGAAGTTGAAAAATCAAAAGTTTTGAAAGAAGTAATCATGTTCTCTAAGTTGAAGATAGTAATGCACTCCTGATAAAACATTATATTCCTTCATAAAGAGAAAAATATTTTCTTTGAAAAAAAAAGTTCTCAACAATAGAAAATTATTTCAAGAAGTAGAAAACTACCCAAATCACCAAATTTACGACAATTTCACTAGACGCGCGTTTCGCCAACAAAGTTACAAAGTAACATCTTCAGGAGCTGATGCCTCAGCTCCTGCGAAACGAACGTCGGGTGTATTGACGTAAATTTGGGGTTTGGTTGGTTTTCTATATAGTTTTCTATATATGAATAAATTATCTTCTGTTGAGATTTTTTTTGCAGAGAAAATATATTTTGGCATTAGGAAAAAATGTTATGTTAGAGATGGCGTGCATCATTATCTTCAAGTAAGGGAACATGATTATCCACTCCTTCCAGAACTTATGAATTTTCAACTCTGTTGACGAAAGGCGCGTCCTGTGACATAGTTTGGGTATAGTTATCTATTTCTAGAACTGTATTCACACCAAAAACTTCAAATGTTCATATATTCAGGAAGAAAATTATTTTGAATAGAAATATCTTCACAATAAATTGTGAAATTCTCATAAGAAGAAAATGATACCATATTTTTCTGCAGAAGACCAGATGACATCAACATCACCTAAGCTTCAACAGCTTGTAATGCTATTTCATATACCCTCCGATTTCCTTTACTACATGGAAATTCATACCAACTTTTTTACAGTTGGATTTATTTTATTATAGATATCTTCACTGTGGTATAGTTACCCTGTAGTCAAACGGAAAATGATGGATTCAGATATGTCAAGTTGGCAGTTGAGTTGAGTTGGGGCAGTCTCGAAGGAATTGAGGCGCTAACTGGCTGAATACAGTTCCGTAGACTTTACATATACTTACTTCAGTTTATTGTATTTAACATTCAATATATCTAGTTTGAAAGAACCAACAGTATCATACCCTTCATTGACATACTACATTTTGGCGACGAGAGACTATCGTACCTGCAGAAATGGCTGACGAAGTGTACAAACATTTTCGTTTTGATAATTTTGTGCCTGAAACTGAACAGTGGGACTATTATTTAGAAAGATTTGAACTGGAATTGGAAATTCGTGGATTAATGACAGACGAAAATGCATCAACAAGGCGGAATTTGCTACTTTCCAAGGTTGGATCACAAGTTTTCAAAATTTTGGCTGATCATTTCAAACCGGAAAAATCAACCACAAAGACTTATAAGGAACTGGTTGAAGTATTGAACCGTTTCTACGGCAGAAAGGTGTATGTCTTTGCAGAAAGGATTAAGTTTGCAAGTAGTTTCCGTAAAGAAAATGAGACTATAACTGAATATGTAAATCGATTACGTGCTTTAGCAGGAGACTGTAGTTTCGGAAAAGGTTTAGATGAACGTTTGCGCGATCAGTTACTTTTTGGAATAAACAATCGCGAATGGCAAGAAAAATTAATACAAGAACATCCTTCTGTTGAAACAACGCTGGAAAATGTTGAATCAACGGCTTGTATTCTTGAGCAAGCATCTATTCAAACGAAAGAAATGATCCTTTTTCAAACAAGTAGTGTTAAAATGGAGAATAGTTATGTAAATCGAGTGAATAAACCACAGACTAGACATAGTATTCCGTCCCAAAATCAGACTTCGAAAAATAAATTGCGAGAACTTCATCCTGATTTCAATTGCCTATACTGCTGAGATTCAAAACATAGACAAAAGAATTGCCCAGCTTTTGGAAGGAAGTGTAGTAGCTGTGGTGAAGAAAACCATTTTTCTCGAGTGTGTGTGATTTCAGGAAACGCTGTCATCAAACAAACTTCGAAAGAGAAATATGACAGTAAACCAAAACGTTATACTCGCCATGTCAGAGAAACAAGCGATGATGAAAATGATTCGTCTGGCAGTATTTCAGGACATGAAATATCACATTTACTCAATGTAAGAAAAATTGGTAGCTCAAGTAAAGTTATATTATCTGTTCGCATTAATGACAATGACATTGATATGCTCTACGACCCAGGCTCAGTGCATGCTGTTATAGGTAAATCAATATGGAAAAAAATTGGTGAACCATCTCTTTCAAAATCAGCAGATTTGGTGGCGTATGGCGATAAACCGATAAATACTCTGGGGGAATCAATGGTAGACGTGAGGGCTTTCGGAAATAAAATGACGTTACCTATATACGTCGCTCAAGAAGAGGATGTACCACTTTTTGGGTTAGACTGGTGTTTGGCATTCAATCTACCCCTTCCACCTAATGCTTAAGTAATGCATGTAACAAAAGATTTGGTTCCAAAGAAAATAATATCGAGTTACATTAAAATGAATAAGGGGGATGAAACTATTCAGAAGACTCAAATCGACGAAATTCTAAAAGAATTTCCAGAACTTTTCGAAGATTGTCTTGGCCACATCAAAGGACATCAAGCAAAAATTCATATCGATGAAGACACCAAAAAATTTTCGTCCAAGAAGCGTTCCTCTTGCTTTACTAGATGAAGTATCTGCGGAAATTGATCGATTAGTTCAAGAAGGTGTGTTAGAGCCCGTGGATACAACAAATACTCAAATCACATGGGCATCCCCCATTGTTGTAGCCATAAAGTCGAATGGAAGATTGAGGATTTGCGCCGATTTCAAGGTAACCATCAATAAGTATGTTCAGATAGACAACTACCCGTTGCCCAGATTCGAAGACATCACAGCTAAGCTTTCTGGAGGCAGATATTTCTCAAAAATTGACCTAAAAGACGCATATTTACAGATGGAAGTTCATAGTGAATCTCGCAAATATTTAGTTATTGCCACTCACAAAGGCTATTTCACTTATAGGCGTTTACCATTCGGGATATGTTTTGCACCTTCTCTTTTCCAACGTACCATGGATCAAATTTTGGCTGGTATAGATGGCGTTGTTTGTTACCTTGATGACATTCTGATGACAGCTCCCAACTTAGTTGTTCGTACACAAAGATTGAGGAAAGTTTTGCGCAGACTACAAGCTTCCGGGATGAAACCGCAGAAATCCAAATGCGAGTGGTTCGCAAAAAGTGTCACTTATTTGGGCCATAATATTGAGGAAACTGGTTTACATCCAACGGAAGAAATAATTGAAGCGATCAAACTTATGCCAGTTCCACAGAATACTACTCAATTACGGTCATTTTTGGGAGTTATCACATACTATGTTAGATTTATTAAAAATCTGCATGTCAAGTGCGTTCCGCTACATCGCCATTTGAAGAAAAATGCAAAATGGGAATGGACGACCGAAGATACCCAGTTAATGAATCAGCTCAAACAAAACCTGATATCAAATAATACGCTAATTCATTATGATCCCAAACTACCCTTAGTGATGCGAGTAATGTTGGTACTGGTGGTGTATTGTCACATAAATGTCCGGATGGAACATTGAAACCTATTGCTTTCACATCACGTTCATTTAGCGACGTAGAAAAGCGTTATTCCACTATCGACAAAGAAGCACTAGGACTAGTATATGCAGTTACCAAGTTCCACCAATATTTATACGGCAGACGATTCACCCTGATCACAGACCATAAGCCTCTGGAACATATATTTGGAGAGAACCGCCAGACTCCGAAGGTTGCAAGAAACCGACTATTACGCTGGGCTATGACACTAAACAGTTACAATTTTAATGTTATATATCAACCTGGAAGAGAAAATTACCCGGCGGATTCTCTTTCAAGGCTCCCAATACAAGTAATCCCCGAACAACCAGGATTGTCTAATCATGCAAAATTACTACATATGAGGGTTCGAAATTTACCTGTAAAAAAAAGTCAACTTAAAAGACAAACAATGAATGATACAATACTCTCAAATGTAATTCGCTGTTTACAAACGTACTGGCCAAGCAAAAAGAATTTACATAGAGATCTAGTTCCATTTTATGAAAAACGAACGGAGTTGTCATTCGAAGAAGATTTATTACTATGGAAAGGGCGTATCTGTGTACCTCTAGCCCTACAACCAGCAATACTGGGTATGTTACACGACGGACATCCAGGAATCACTGCTATGCAATCACTGGCAAAGCTCCATGTTTTTTGGCCAAACATTAATTCCGACATTGCTCAAGAAATAGGAAAATGTTTCACCTGTCAACAATCGAGACAGAATGACCGTAATGCACCCTTACATCCATGGGGTATATCACCAGAGCCTTGGTCTAGACTCCATTTGGATTTTGCTGGACCTTTTGAAAGTAAAATGTGGATGATACTTATTGATTCGTATACCCATTGGTTGGAAGTCATACCAATGAAAGACATCACTTCGACAAGTACAATCGAAGCTCTTCGTGCTTTGTTCGCTCGTTTTGGATTACCAAAATTTTTAGTTACAGACAATGGTCCACAACTCACTTCAAACGAGTTCGAATGTTTTTGCAATGATAATGGAATAGCTCATGTGAAAGTGACACCATACCACCCTAAATCAAATGGTCTTGCCGAGCGTGCTGTGCGAACTTTCAAAGAGAGGATGCGTGCTAGTGATCAAAAATTGAACCAATCGCGAAGATTACAACAATTCTTATTTTCTTATAGAAATACAATGAGAAGATCTACGAAAAGAACACCCAGTCAGCTGATGTTTGGCCGCCATCTCAGATCTCGTTTTGATCTTTTAAAACCAGATGTGATGAGAAATATTGAGCATGAGAAATTCGTCCAAAAACAATATAATGATTCCTCTGCTGCATCAGAGCAGATTTTCATAGAGGAAGAGGAAGTGTGGGTAAATACTCCCTTAAGTAAAGGCTCACTTCCGGGGAAAATCGTTAAACGTACTGGACCTTTATCATATCTAGTAGAAATCGATGGAATCATTCGTCGTAAACACTGCGACCAAATGCTTAAACGGAGATCAGTGACTGACGCCTACGAGTCTTCCCTCCAGGACATATCAGGTGAATTCGAAGATTACCAGTACCCTCAATTTCATCAATCAGAGAGTTCAAATGAAGATGGAAGATCATGTAATGAAGTGGAAGCTGAAGAATGCGAACCGAACAATGTAGGTAGACCATCCATTTCATGATGAGTGTAATGCACCTAGGAGAAATCCATTTCGAGACAGAAAACCTCCCAATCGCTTTACGGATTAAAAAAAAGACAAGGAGGAATGTGGTATGTCACCCTGTAGTCAAACGGAAAATGATGGATTCAGATATGTCAAGTTGGCAGTTGAGTTGAGTTGGGGCAGTCTCGAAGGAATTGAGGCGCTAACTGGCTGAATACAGTTCCGTAGACTTTACATATACTTACTTCAGTTTATTGTATTTAACATTCAATATATCTAGTTTGAAAGAACCAACAGTATCATACCCTTCATTGACATACTACTATCTAGTCATTACTATTAAGATGATAGAAATTCTCAAATATTAATTCGAGTTAACTTTTGATTATAGACCAGATGAACATTTTCTGTAATTACTATTCGAATATATTTATTGTCCCAATGTATTTATTTTCTTGAGTTGTATTGGAAGCAAGTTGTATAACTTGGGCCCATAGAAAAATATATTCCTTTGAGAGTTTCTTCTGAGGAAGGGCACTTGGATTGATAGATTTTCAGTGAATCTGTTGGATTGTGTGGGATTTATAGACAAATTGTTATATAGGCTACACTAGATAATTATGCAATATCTCTCCACATATTCCACTTACCAGTTATACAGTAATATTAGATTATTTTTGTTGAGTGTATTTCTTAAAATAAAGAATTTGTGAATTGTTCTTTACTAGACAATAAACATGGGAACTTAGGAACTTGCGATTTTCGTAGTTGCATTTTTTATCAATACAGAATATTTAAGAATGAAAAATAAAAGATATGGATAATTCAAAACAATATTGTTCCACACACAGTATGAATATTGAATATAAGCCAATTTCAAATGAAATGAATGAATGCGAGAGTAACTAGATTGTTGAAACCCTAAAATCAGTTTCGGTAGGCTGTGAGTTCGAATTTTCACTTATAATCTCACAAGTGCTTGAATTATTGCCGGAAATTTTTCGAATACATGAATTTTTTTGACAATTTCCCTCATATTAAATAAACCATCCAAATGCCATCTTTTTTTGAATTCAAACCAATGAGACAAGGACTTTTCGAAAACACCGTCTCCAGCCCGTGGTATTTTCAAATCGATGCTTCGCTTCTTCCTTATTTATACGTTTCCATAGTTACAACAATTTCTGTGAATAGAGAAACGTCAGTTTGACGGTTCAACTCTTCAACATTAATGACACATGATGAACCGTTCCTGCAATACGCATTTAGTCCATAATAATTTAATGTATTCGTGAAATTGTCTGATTGAATATCCCTTCAAAATGCAGAATTTTCAAAATACTTTCACCTTGCCAGTCGCTCAAACTGTGTTGCTGTACAAAACACCACTCGAGCAAGCTCTCGTGTTGTTTCTAAGCAACACAGTTTTCGTGACAGCAAGGTGAAAGTATTTTTTGAAAATTCATCATTTTGTCGGGACATTACTACTGAAAATTACTTGTGACATGAATGGCTTTTGTTGACACAATGACAGATACGCATTCGTATGTCGAAAATACGTGTCTATCAGAAAAAAGCGGAAAGCGCTTTGCTGGATAAAGCATAAAAGCGCTTTATAAGTCTACTACACGGTACAAATTGCAGACCACTGAACCGCATCAAATAAATTAAGCGGAAAATGAAGCGCCTGGAAGACATGTCAGCCGTATATCACGTGAAGCGTAAAGCGGCTGCAGCCGCTGCATGCCGTTAGACGCACCCATTGACAACTTAATCACTAAGACATTAGGCTCAATTTTCTAGATCGTATTATTGTAAAGTGTTTTCGAGGTTTCAGAACATTGCGGAGAATACTTTATAATTAGATAAGAAATAATGGAAAAACAACAAAAATATGCAATAAGCATATTGCTAAGATAAAAGAAGTCACCCATAATTGAAATTCTTGAACATAAATGAGAAATCAATCAGCGTAATACAAAGAAAGCGTCTGGAAATTTCACGAAAAGATAAGTTAAATAAAATTGTTTCAAATATCAACTTCATATAGTCACGTATATGTAGACATTTGATTGATATAATTTTTTTAGCGATGGACCTATTCATTGTTGAAATGCAAGGAGTCCTCAAAATATTTTCAGACACATTCGAAATATCTAGTAAATACATAATTATAAAATATTATTTCTTTTCATATGAAAAATAAAATTCCATTCGTACATAAAAGCAAAATGTCAACTATCACATGTCAACTATTTGACAGAAAAATTTGCACTTATTAAATTTGCCATTATCGGAAATTTTTTAGGTTGTCATGGCAACTAAATAAAAACCAATTTTTTTTATAGGCTAAAAGAGCGAGGTGTGAAATTTTCAGAACGATCTTTCTAGGTAGCATTTTTCAATATATTCCAAATGGAGAATTTTTTTATTTTTTAGGCCTTCCAAGTTTCTGGATTAGCAGAACTCTAACATGAGTTCATAAAGTCAATAGTTGTCTGTTTGTAGACATTAACTTAAGCGAGCACAGTGTATAACTGGGAATACTTATGTTACTATTCAAAAGCAAAGTCCAGAACAATATCAATGATATGAATGAGAAGAGCTAGGAAAAAGAATTACTAATACTATCAATAAGTCGTCACAATATTCTTTCTGGGAAATATAAGAAATTTTTCAACGGTATTTTGTGCTATTTGCGTTTCTTCGAGTATTCCTCTTCCTGGACAAATTACTTCTTGAACGGTATGTACATCAGTCGTCGAATAAACACCTAGATAAGATGAATGAAGAGTAAATACATTAAAAAGAAAATATTTGTCAGTGACTCGCCACCAAGACTTCAATTAGTGTTATCAGGGGCAAGGTATTTTCGAAGAAATTAATGTTAATTTAATATGTTCTCCTACAATGTAAATATTTACGTGTCCATATCCTATTTATCTCGTTCGTTATCGGAAAAGAAGAGAAAACGGCTCGCTCCTCCCTTATTGGCTATTACTTCATGAAGGTTCAGTTTGAAGGCGAAATGATGGAATGTCATAAGATTAATATAAACGTCTTGAGGTTGATAACCTATCAGAAATGTTTATGTGTTTCACAAAAAAAAAATCACGGTTTATAGAAACGAATACTCATTCAAAATTAAATATTGTTTATCTCATCGAAATATTTATATAACAATCCGAATCCACCAAGAGCAAAACCCAGAAAATAGTCTGCAGGTGGTCACTAATATACAGTTTCGCCGTAAAAGTCCACATCATATTGTGAATTGATTTATTATTCAGTTTCCGCAAGTAACAGGGCAGAAAACCTTATGAAAATGGTTGTCAGCAATATTTGCTAATTTTTTCGTTATCTTGTTCGGTTCAGCACCCTACACAATTTTGACAAGTTATAAGAGGATCGGATCATTATATAGACCAAGCTTTAAAGGTGTTTTCCCCCACAAAATAAAAGACGCAAATGGCCTATACTAATTTTTATAAGTTGGTTTGTTAATGAAAACCCCAGTTTTCGCCCCAGCAAAATCGCTTTGTGGAATTTTTTAAACAAGAAATGGTGAAAAAAATAACAGCTTTGTTGTATTTTTGGAGATATCTCAAAGACTATTCAATGAATCGTTTTACAGTCAATGGAACTTTTGTAGAAATTTATGAGACCTACAAAATGGTTTTTTATACACCCATATCGGTGCATTTTTCACTGAGAAAATTCGGAAAAACCTCGAAAATGTGACCATTTTTCAAAAATTCATAATTTTTATAAATCTGCAGGTGGACAAACAATATTGCGGAAACTGATAGATAATAACATGTGGTTCAACTGTGTAAGATAGTTTCTATCCGATATGTAATTTTTGCACAATCGCGTTATAAACAATTTAAGGGCAAATCTTTCTAACCGTGCCGATTTAGGGGAAATCATCTTATTTGAATTCTGTAAACGGCATATAGAAGAAGAGATCAACATCTACAATTTGTATATTTTGGATTTCCACCTGAGACGTGGGAAAATGGCACTGGTAGTTACTCTAAATGCTTCAAAGTGCACTCGAAGTCGCTCGTATTAACTTTAGTTCGACTTCGGGTGACCTCGGATGACTTCGGACGCACTTTGAAGCGTTTTGATCAACATTCAGTGACATTTTCAACACATTTCTCACCTCTCAGGAGAAAATCCAAAATATACGAAATGTAGATATTGATCTCTACTTCCAAATGCCGTTTACAGAATTTGAATAAGACAATTTCCCTTAAATCGGTACGTTTATAAAGATTTGCCCACAAATTGTTTATAACGCGATTGTGCAAAAACTACATATCGAACAGAAATCATGTTGCTCACAGTTGAACCACATGTTATTATCTATCAGTTTCCACAATAATGTTTGTCCACCCGCAGATTTATAAAAATTATGAAGGTTTTCCCGGATTTTCTCAATGAAAAATACACCGATCTGGACATTTAAAAAATAATTTTGTAGGTTTTATAAAGGACCCCGCACAAATCAAATGAGAAATGGATCCCTGTCGAATTTTCTGAAATTTGGACATTTGGTAGTTTATACCCTTCTGATCAAAGGTCTTCATGGGCCCGAGACCTGAAAATGGACATTTTTTAGTTATCGAAGGTCAAAAGTTGCGACTAGTGCAAATCTCTCGCGCGATCGAAAAAGAATTTGCATCTCTTACTTTGCTCTCGTCTGCGTATGGCGATTTCACATTTGTCGGCATTTTCTTCTAAAAGCCATATTATTCAAAATAATGCGAGTGTAAGAATCTTCAAAACACTACCTTTTGTAGAAACTTGACATTTATTGACAATTCAGAAATAGTTATTATTCCTGTCAAAACTGGACAAAGTCATTTATACATGGTCGATTTGCACAAGTTGCATCTTTTGACTTTCGATACCTAAATAACTGTCCATTTTTAGGTATCGGGCCAATGGAGACTCTTGATCAGAAGGGTATGAACTACAACATATCCAAATTTCAACCATTTCGACAGGGATCCATTTCCCATTTGATTTGTGCGGGGTCCTTTCTACAAAAGTTCCATTGACTATAAAACGAACCCTGGAAGGAATTCTCCTATTTAAAATTTCTTTCCCTCCAGTGAAACTTTATACCTATTGTGTCTCATATTCAAAGTCCACTTAATTTTTTCGACATTTGCAACCGTTCATTAATAAAACATTGATTTTTTTAATTGAATTTTTGAGAATCATTTTTGGCCACGCATTATTCTATTATAATATGGGAGTAATTATTTTCCTTCAGACAATAGTTAAATGCTCACTTCCAGATCTCAAAAAAATATGATTAGTCAAAGAAACGAGGAAGCGGCCCAATGTTAAATGTGCAAAAATTAAGATCCGAAAAATAAAAATATGAGCGTATAGGAAATTAAAATTCAGGATGAGTTTCTATTTCATGCGACTCGACCTGATTACCGAACATAACCTAAAATATTGGCAAAGTTGCGAAAAGCGGTTTTTTGTTGATAATTAAAAAACTACAGCTCTGATCAAAAAAAGTTGAATTAGGAAATTGTAGGTATTAAAAAGATCTATCAATTGAATAAATTATAATTTTTCGATACCTAAATAACTGTCCATTTTTAGGTATCGGAAAACTCGGATTTTCTATAACTCGTTTATTATAAGGTAGGTATTGAAAATTGTTACTTAGAGTTTTGTGTGGCCTATGGCAAGCCAAAAAAGTCTTTTTTAAAAAAATTAATGAATATTGAATATTTTTCACAATATATGAAGTTTTCTCAAAAAAGATGCTCTCTCAATATGGCTACTCTTGCTCGGGGAATGATGCTAGAGTAACGATTCAGGGCTTATTTTTTTCTGTAAGAGTTGTACTTTCATATTATCGAATGAGTATATTGATTTTATTTATTTTAAGTGTAAAAAAATTACTTAAAAAATTGCACAATGTTTTTTCTAAATAAATTTCTTAATTTTGTTTTTATAGAAATGAGTTTTATGAAAATGGATTTCTAGCATGACTTCACGCATTAAAAAAAAATGAATTCCTACGATCACTAGGAGCCGAGATAATTTTTTTTTATTTAAGAAATCTGGGTGGCGCAATAATCATCGTACAGCAGTCACCTTCATGGATATTGAGGTTGAATACCTATATTTTCGATAATAAAATACTAGGATATGTCTAGTTCATTTGCAGTATTATTAATTGATGAACAAAATGAGGCGTGCAGGCGCGGAGCGATGCAATTTTAGCGGGTGGCGCAGTGGGGATACAAATACGGTTGACATTAAAGACACTTTCGTCCACCCTACAGCTATCGCACTTTATTCATCAATTAATAATACTGCAAATGAACTAGACATATCCTAGTATTTTTTTTATTTAAAGTATAGGTATTCAACCTTAATATCCATGAAGGTGACTGCTGTACGATGATTACTGCGTCTTCCAGATTCTTTTGAAATAAAAAAATTGTTTCGGCTCCTAGTGATCGTAGGAATTCAATTTTTTTTCTGAATGCTTGATCATGCTAGGAATCCATTTTCAAAAATGTCATTCATATTAAAACAAAATTGAGCAATGTATTTAAAAAAAAAACATGTGAAAAAATTGTGCCATTTTTTGGTAATTTTTTGACCCTTAAAATAAAAAAAAATCAATATACTCATTCGATAATATGAAAGAACAACTCTTCCAAAAAAAATCAGCAATGAATCGTTACTGTAGCATCATTCCCCGAGCAAGAGTAGCCATATTGAGAGAGCATCTTTTTTGAGAAAACTTCATCTTTTTTGAAAAATAATCAATATTTATCAATTTTTCAAATAAAGACTTTTTTGGCTTGTCATAGGCTACACAAAACTGTAAGTAACAATTTTCAATACCTTACAATAAACGAGTTATAGAAAACCCGATTTTTCACGGTTTTTCCGATATAACTCGAAAAGTATCAATGATATCGGAAAATTATAGGTTATTCAATTGATAGATCTTTTTGATACCTACAATTTCCTCATTTGACTTTTTTCGATCGGAGCTGTAGTTTTTTAGTTATCAACAAAAAACCGCTTTTCGCTACTTTGCCAATTTTTTAGGTTATGTTCGGTAATCACGATCGAGTCGCATGAAATAGAAACTCATGCTGAATTTCAATTTCCTATACGCTCATATTTTTTGTTTTCGGATATTAATTTTTGCACGCACTTTTCCCTATTGCTTGGACTAGATTGCCATCTCGAACTGGTAGGTAATAGAAATGACGGCTAATCAAACATGGTGGATCCTGACTTCAATGAAACTGTCATATCTCTGGAAGCAACTGTCCGTTTCAAATTTCTTTTCCTCAAATGAAAGCTTATATTGAGCCTCATATTTAAGGTCTTCTACGGCTTTTCGATATTTGCAGCCGTTAATTCATAAAACATTCACTAATTTTTTCAATAAAATTTTGAGAATAGTCCTTTGGCCAGGCAAAATTTTGGTATAATTTATGGGTACTGATGTCCTTCAGACAAGGATCGCAATAAACCATGATTGTCATCTCAAAGTGTAGATAATAAAAATGTCAACCAATCTAAGATGGCGGATATTGACTTCATATTGAAATGGATATATCTCTGGAAATAATCGTCCAATTTAAAATGATGAGTATGGTTATCAAAATTAATAAGAGATATCAAACGTTATTTTTTATAAAATTCATTCCACTTCCACTAGTTATTTGATTCTGTCAAAATTTCAAAAGATGTTTTTTCTAATTATAATAGATAGTCAAATGATTGTGTAACCTGGAATAATAATTTTGAACTCATGTTTCTCTTTTGGTAAAAAATAATACATGTTTATTAATTAACTGCTGCAAATATCGAATAACTGAAGGAAACCTCAAACGAGGCTCAACGTAAGCTTCCCTTTGAGGAAAATTAATTTCAAATTAGAAAATTATTCAAAAAGTTATGGCCGTTTCAATGGAGTCAACATTTGTCATCTTGGATTAGCCGTTTTTTGATTTCGAAATCAAAAAACATCCCAACAATTTCAACAGAATTGAAGAAGGGTTACAATTGAATAAAACCCGTTCTCAAGAAAACAATAATAACACCATACCGGGAAATTAATGAATCCGAGGGGGTGCCCGACGCAGGGACGATGGCACCGGACGCAGGTACGAGTACGTCGACCCATAAATAGTGGCTGAGACAACGCATACCAAACAAGTAGTGTTCAGTGATCGAAACTGTAAACATTTCTCTTGAAAATGCCAACCACTCGTGTTGGCGAAACGTCGAGATTTTCTCTAAATAAACGTCGGTCTAAAAACCCGAATAACCATCATTCATTCAACGATGGCCGCGAAAGCCTTTCACAATCATAAGTTTGCACAAATACTTCAGTCGAAATGTCCTCATTCTTAAATGAAGAAAAACGAGATATGTTGAAACTTTATTATAAATTTGATAGGAATAATACGAAAACAACACAAATTTATTTTGAATTATATCCGGAAAGACAACAGCCGGATAGAACATTATACGGAATTTTGGGCAAACACTTGGCTGAATATGGTGCGTTTCAAAAAACAAGAATGAAATCATGAGCTTGTAAAATATGCACAAAAAGTATTACAACAAGTGTTCGAAATGATGGCCTTCCTCTTGAATACATAACCGAGCTCGTCGTCTTAAATTAAGAACAGCCCTAACAATATCCCTTCTTCTGATAGACCTGAATTACGTGATGATATTGTCTCTAAGTTCATCTACTTTGTCATATTCTTGCTCTCCATAGATTCTGTTCCTTAAAGTGCCCCACAAGAAAGTATCCAGAACTGTAAGGTCAGGTGACCTTGCCGGCCACCTCACTGTTCCAGAATTTCCTAACCACTTATTAGGAAATCTTTGGTGTAAATATAGAGAGTTATTGCAGTACCAAATAACGCCTGGCAGTAATAAAGTCGACGTTATTTTGACATATACGCACGCGCACTGTGAATCTGGAATAAGGACAACTTTATTAAAATACTTATTAGTGGACGTTTAAAGGCGAGGATTAATATTCCTTTATTTCCATTCCGGGTGAGATCGTGAATTATCGTGACATGATCAGTGGATAAAACATGGCTCTGACTGATGAATATATTAGATTTTCAACAAGAGACGACGTAGAAGTTCGTTTGGGCAATTCTATCATCAGAATAATTCCTTCTAATTCTGAAATTAATTTGTAGAGAGAAAAATCCAAGAGACGCATCTGTCAATCACGAGTAACTAAGGGACGAACAGATGAAACTTGCAATATCTCTGTTTTTGATCACAGAATAGTGGCAGTCACTATCGAAATAAAGTTGCCTTAAATACTGACTGGCGTTATTGCAATATCTCTCTAATACTCGCAAACTGCTGTTTTATTGTGTGGAGGAGCCCCGTCATGCTGAAACCAGCAGCTGTTATAATTAACTATGGGAAACGTATCCATATATTCTTCGAATTCGTTTCTTATGAACCGAAGATAGGTTTCCCCGTTCAAAGTATTAGAGAAGAAATGAGGTCCAAGTATTCGGTCGTCATAAATTCCAGCCCACACATTCAAACGAAACCGAACTTGTGGTCTGACTTCTCTGAAGTGTCGTGGATTATTTTCACTCCAAATGTGCTCATTATATCTATTAAAAACACCATAGTTCGAAAAGGTACTTTCGTCGGTCCAAATTGTGTTTTTCAAGAAGTTTGTAGGGTCTACCCTATTCGAGAGCCAGCTACAAAATTCCATCCTTCTCTCAGGATCACCTGGATGTAATTTTTGTGAAATATGTATCTTATAACATTTCAAACCACTTTTTTTGAATTCCCTCCAAATGCTCGTCTGTGGCACATCAATTTCTGCCGAGACTTGAAGTGTTGATTTGGAAGGATCTGCATTTATCTAAAAAAGTACCAAAAATAATTATACTTCTTCGAATATGGAATGAACAATTATTTTACCTCGGCTAATAAGTTACGTCTAATATTTTGTTCCATTCTGCTTCCATATTTCATTCTTGGTTTTTGAAACGCACCGTACTCAACCAAGTGTTTGTCCAAAATTCCGAATAATGTTCTATCCGGCTGTTGTCTTTCCAGATATAATTCAAAATAAATTTGTGCTGTTTTCGTACTATTCCTATCAAATTTATAATAAAGTTTCAACATATCTCGTTTTTCTTCATTTGAGAATGAGGACATTTCGACTGAAGTATTTGTGCAAACTTGTGATGTTTAATGAGTTCTGACAACTAGTGTTAATTAAACAAAATTTTTCGATGGAGTCATGACCATATCAGATGAAGTTGTTTTTTTTTTAATATCTGTGGTTTCAGAAGTGCAAATCATAACAAATTATACATCAATGAAATCAGAATGAGAATCACTATTTTTCTGTATAAAAAAACAAAATGGCGCCCATAACAGGAAAAAAAGTTGATGATGAATGCCAGAAGACGAAACGTCGGATAGTAAATCTGAACATGAAAACGTGTAGCTGAAAAAAAGTATTAATGAAAAAGTACTTTTGGTTTTGAGCTATGTTGTCAAATAACGATAGAAAAAAATAAAAACGAAAATTCCGAGTTTAAGTTTTTTCCCGATAATTCCGGAAAAACTTGGAATTTTCCAAGTTTCAAAACAGTATTTTGTTAAGCACCAGAATACGCAACTTTGCCCCAATTTAAGCTTCGACGTATCTCCTGTAGTTTAGGAGATCCCAATGGTGGAGAACGAATTTGAATTGCCCTGTATACAATAATATCCTATATGGCATGCACAGACGATGAAAGCAAAGTTATAGATAGCAGTAAAAAAACATCAGAAAATGGTCCCTTCATGTCATTCTCAAAGTTGGTAGTATCAAAACAATGATTGGGTCAGGTGAATAAACGTGAACATAAGCTTTCACTATCAAATAGTGAGTACATTTTATCAAGAATGTATCGTTAGTTTTGCAGAATTACATAGATACTATTAGTCAACAACACAAATAAGTCTGTACCAAAAAAACTTGAGTACGGTAATTTGTTGATGCTCAATTAATCACATTATTATTCATACCTTTTCAATTCAAATATCAATAGTTAGCTGGTCTTATTCATCATCGAATTTGTAATGAGGACTGACCTACCTGGAAATGGAGAGAGAGACATGTATTCTGTTAACCATCATTATTCTTGTAGAGAGAAACTGATTTTTACCTTTTCTGGAATTATTAATATCTACATCTCAAAAACTTCGTTTCAAAGGTTTCACTAAATGTTGCACATTACATATCACATCAAAGTTATTGACGCACAACAATTTGCCTGAGGAAAATTAAAACTGACTGATAAAACGGAGAAGAAACACGTAATATTTGAAATACCGACGGAATAATGAATAATAGTGGTCTGATCGATTCGAAGCAACGTGGCATGACACACCAAGCGTTAGTTTTTTTGTTTTTGCAACCCACTGGAAAAACATCAAAAAATGCATACTTACCTGAATGAATATCTGTTTTAATCAGATGTAGATATGCGAACATTACCAGTAATATACCTAATGATACAGTATAAGCTTAAGGAAAGAAATAAAGTTTAAGACAAACAACAATGGCATGTTCGTTGTATATATGTTGAAATAGAGCCTTTTTAGAAAGACTTGAAGGAAATCAATTGAATAAAATATCATAACAATAATAAAAAAAATACACAGGGTAATACATTATATAAAAGGGCGACTGCGGCTATATGTATATCTATTATTATGAAAGTTCTCAAAAAACATGCATCTAGTAAGTCCAAGATAAGGTCCATCTCGGGTATATCTGAAACTGTGATAGATACAGTTTTGGTTCAATGAGAAAAAAGTTGCGAAACAGATAGGACATCATGGAAGTATGAAATTTCCAAAATTGTTTTGAATTCAAGGTTATTTTGGAAAAACTGAACTTTCCGATTTTTTTTCTACTGTTATCGTCAGAGCTGAATGAAACACGATGAATAATACTTCTTCAGAAAAACTTTTTATAAGCTTCCTTGTGATTATGTATCAGTTTCACTATCTGACGTTTCGTTACCGAACAACCACCATCAACTTATTTTATATGGTTTTCAATAAATACAGTTTTATGAAATATTTTCCATTCCAAATTCATTGAAGTTTCCATAATATTTAGGTCATGTTTAATTTTTGAACACATTTTCGAGTACCTAACGGGCCTGGACGGAAAAATTTGTGAAGTTGGAAATACCAGAGCTGAGAAAATTAAAAATATTGGATAGACAAATTTTGAAAATTGGTGAAAATCTCTAAAAAATCGCGATGATGGCGAAATTGATGTGAAACTTATTGAATACGTTATTAGTGACTCATAATTGAATTCAGAATGATTTTTTTTTCAGAATTGTATTCATCAAAACAGAGCCATATTTATAAAAGGAGGTTGATGATGATGAAAAACTAACTTAGTAATTTGATAAATATTCTTTCTGAACTCCTAACGATTTACGGACTGAAATTAACGTTGAACTAGAGGAACGCATAAAAGACGTATTTAGGAATATTACGCAAGAAATATTCAGCGCAAATTTAAAAATTGCCTCTTTATGTGTTAGGAAGTCAATGGTGAAAAATTCGAAAATTTAGTTTGAATTTCTTTTCCAATTTTTCGTAAAGTTATGTAAAACAAACATTGCTCTTTTCACTAAACGATTTCCTTAATTTTGCTTATATTCGATAAAGCGAAGTATCACTGTACGTGCCTTATTCGAATTTCTTCTGAAGCACCCATCTGCCATTTCAAGGAACAAATAAATTTTGTTGATACCAAAAGAGATTTAATGAACCTACTAAAGCTCATTGATAGCCATCTATTCGAATATTTCCCTCATATATTCAATTTCTCATAAGAGGAATGCATTAATCGAAAAATTACATAGGTAGCGATAATTGCACTTCGAAAATATCCCGTCGCCATGACACCACAAACAATACTGAAAAATGTAATATAAACTTCAAAAAGTGAAAAAACCATTCTAAGCATCAAAAGTGTCCCACTTTTACATGACTGGTAGGTAATAAACGTTTTTGAAATAAAATATGAGCACATTTCGTTATCTATTATATTTTAATTCACTGTTTTTTTTTTATTTTTTTGCAATATTTTTCCAGATTCTTAGTATATACAGTGACATTAAAAATTTATGCAACAACTGAAAAAAATCTTTATTTGTGATTTTTCAAAAAAAAAATGATTTTGCATCAACTCAGGCTCTTCTTGTAACCTACTTGGCACCTATCACATAAACTGAGTGAATTTCATTTTCTTGAAGAAACGCATTTTTAAAAATTAGCAAAATGTCAAAAATATTTTTTCCGAAAATAATCATAAATGTAACATTTAGATCAAATCTTTCAAGAAGATCTTTGTTGAAGCTCTTCAAACAATGAAAGGGTGAAAATTGATTCTTTCTCAAAATTCGGCAAAAATCGACATTATAAATTCTTTAAATTAATTTCTTATATCAGTAATTGATTTAAAAACTCCATTTGTGTTTTAGGGTGACCTTAGCGATGTAATGATTTGAAAAACCATTGAAAATTGTCAATTATTCCTACACATTTCATATAATTCATTCAAGAGTAAATTATATGCAAAAACGTAAGATTTTTGTTGCAAAGCTCTTTTTTGGCAAAATATCTTCCTCTGATTCCCATTCAAATGGCTTGACAAAACTCTAATCGATCTATGCAAATGAATTACTATCACAAAGATCGTGAAAATCTGCTTTACAATTGGCTACGAAATGAGGGATCTTCGAAATTAGGCAACATAATATTAGATGACTACGAAGGCGTAGAAGAGCCACGAGCAATTTTTTTTAGAAATCCTGACTTTGATCTCGGACCCCCGACTTTAACTTCGGACCCCCAACTTTAATCTCGGGGGTCCGACTTTAATCTAGGACCCCCGACTTTAATCTCGGGGGCCCGACTATAATGTCGGACCCTCGACTTTAATCTCGGACCCCCGACTTTAATCTCGGTATTCGACTGTTCTCTCAGAATCTAGAATAAAGCTATATAGACACAAAATGAAACATTTCTTCTCGTTTTCTATTTTGGTTAAAACGGCAAGGTATCTTGATTTTATTGAAAATATGAACAGGATGTTCATAAAATCAGACGTGGATTCATCTGCGACTAAAAGACAAATTTCAGTCGCTATTTTCCATCGTTCAAGAAGGTTTTCATGTTGAAAAGGGAAACATTCTCAATTGAAAATTGAAACAAACTCTGGAAAAAACTTTCGATAAAAATCAAGCTATTTTTAGTTATTGAAATAAGACAAAGACCGAAAGTGACAGTATATTTACCAGATGTGACCCAAACACACGACTGTGACCAGTTAGATAATTAAAAAAAAATACCGAAAGTGAATATATTTACCGAATATGACGCCAGACTCACGATTTAGACTATATTTTATTTTATTTTTAAATGTCACGCACAAGCAGTATTATGACTGCTTCAGTGATTTTGTCCCTGTTTATTCACAAACATTGTTTAATTATATTACATTATTTATATATTTTATATGTACCGTGAGAGATTTGTATTATTGTGTACCTACTTTGTGAAATTTATGTGAAAAAATTTGTGAATAAACCTTTTGTTATAGTGCTCAGAATTGTCTTTGGTGGGAGGACGAGAATCTCGATTTTGCCATATAGAGGCACATGACCAACACTATTTCAAAACTGATGTCTGGTTTGGTATATTCACAACCAAATCATTGGTTCAGTATTTTTAAGTAAAAACCTTAATTCTGCTTCTACTTCAATCTCATCTTTCTGATTTATCCTGCGCAGAAAATTCTATTTTCAACAGACGGTGCTCTAGCACACTCTACAGATGAAGTGCGTGATTTTCTTGATCATATGTTTCCTCGTAGATGGATCCGAAGATATTCAGTGAAATCATGGCCTCCTATATTTCCTGATCTAAACCCATGCGATTTTTTTCTATAGGGATATTTGAAATCTGAGGTTCATAAACACAGACCTTTCAGAGATCAAGAACACCTTGAAAATTCGATGAACAAATGTTCTGCACGTTGAGATTTTATTTAATTTTGTTTATTTCTGTTGATTTGATTCATTTTGTTGTTTGAGTTATTTTTAGATCATATCATGTGTTGTTTCGATGGATTTATTGAAAAATGCCATTCGAATGTTACTTTTTTCCTAATAATATAACTTTTGAGATTTTGCTAATTTAGAAAAATGCGGTTTTCAAGAAACTGAAAATCACTCAATATATCTGTTAGGGGCTAAGAAAGTTTCAAGAGCCTGAGTTGATGACATTTTTTTTTCAAATAACAAATATATATTTTTTCCAATTGCTACGTATTTTTGAATGTCACTGTATGCATACTAATTAAAATATTCCATACTTAATTGTTCAAAATCACTACTTTCGATCCACTCTGTATATTTCACATATCTGCTAGAGGACTTTCTTTACTAATTATCGGGTTTGTCAGTGTCACCAAGTTCCTACCTACCTAGTCCGGAATTTCGTGCATTTGAATAAATCAAGATGGACACTATAATATGTCAGTAGGATTCAATGAATGCTAATATCATGAATTGGAATAGACAATTCTGAGCACTATAACAATCTCTGAAAATTAATGAAATGCCAACTGTTTGATTTTTCGGAAATCACTGAAAATTTCGGTCTTTGGACTTGCCCTGTATGTCGAGCAGAAATCATTGAATTTTATAGTAGCAACTTTGATTTTATCGGCCATAAGAACAATCAATGGATAGTTGATTTGGTTAAAACAATTTAACTTCATCACACCCTGTATCTAATCTAATAATACTATACATATGCATTCAGTACATATTGTACAGATACATTGTATTCGAATATGCCATTCAAACCATATTAAATGTACCTACATGAAATCCACGCATTATTTACTCGTTTTCACCCCATCTCGCGCCATCTAGTGACTGAATTCAGTACCGATATGCTGATGAATACGTTACAGTGCTATTAATTCTGTTTTATGTTCAGATTCATAATAAAAACGAAACTCTTGTATTCAGAGAATGTCGTGGACATCTACAATTAGAAATTGAAGTTATTTTTTTATTTATAAAGTTTGTAAGTTTCGGGGAATAACTTCTTAAGAAACGATCGTTGCAATAACAGATGCTGGAAAAGACAAGATTTCAAGGTGAAGATAAAAGGTGGGAAGACTAAACTCGTCCAGTCCATCTGAGAGTTGAAATTGAAGTAGGTAGGTATATTTTATTTTCACCGATACACCGGTCCACATGTTGAGACCCAAAATTCCCAACAGGACATCATTTCAAAAATGTAAATGGTAATGATTATATTATGGGTTTAGGGTTCAGTTTGAACGGATTACCGAATAATAAATGGGTTTAAGTACTGACAAGGAATAACATGAACTTCAAATAGGTATTGGCTCATTATTACGTCTCCATAGGCTTCAAACCGAGATTTCCTATATACCTACGACAATAATGACATCGTAATCTTTTGTTGAGAAATTAATCTAATGAGTATCATCATCAGAATATGATAAGTTACCACAACATTGAAAATATAATTGTTCTTACGAGCCTTTACTATCGGATTAGCTTTTGGTAAGTACATTCTTCATTACATAAAATTCAACAAGGTTGGCAATTGATTTTAACAAGTACGCTTTTATTTTTGTAATTGCAACTAACAAACTAGGTGACTAACAATGTAATAAAATCTTAAAAGTAAATTTTCACCCACTTTCAATAGTCCGAAAAATCTGAAATTTGGCACAAATGTCAAGAACCGATTTCTATACAAGAATTTCATAATAAGACTGTAATGATGATAATAATAATGATGTGAATTTGTAAATTCAATTTTCTGCTACTTTCAATCGTACGGAAAATCTGAGATTTGGCACACATGTCAAGGACCCATGATAATATGAGAATTTTTCAACGAGAATGTAATAACTAACAAAACTTTTACTTGATATTTCAAACATACCTCTATTTCAGTTACCAATGACAGAGCGCGTCATTCGTAGTTTCGTCATTTCATGTCTAGTCTACTGCTTCTCGCTCGAGGTTATGTTTTCATAACATTTTGATTTAGTGATTTGATTAATCAACGAGTATGCAAAATTTGTCGAAAATTGTGAAGTTGATATGAATTAATAGTGAGTGCTTATTTAGTTTTGGTCAAAGTTTGGTGTTGTGTCATTATAGCAGCTTGCTAGTGGTAAGTTTGTGTTTTGATAATAACCAATCGGGAATCGAACTACAAAATCGAAAACACATCATATACATATCCAGTAGCCAATCAAGAGCCGAACTACAAAATCGAAAACATGATGTTTTCATTTATCAACACAAAAATTTCAACCAATCATAACACGCTATTTTAGTATAAGTGAAATAATCATCAATATTCGTCTCCTTCAATACCTTAGTAATCAAAATAAGACAAATTTCAAAAACTTGCTGTTGGGTCTTATTACTCGCCTATTAGGGTCATAAAGCCCATAGTAAGTTATGCAGAATTTCGTTCCTTTTTTGTATACATGAATATACACAGATCATTTATATTAATCAAAAAAGATAGGAACTCAATGAAACTCCAATAAAAAACAGAAATAAACATTATTTTCTACAAAAAGTGATTAACTTAACAAAATTCAAACAAGGAAATTGAATTATTAAAAAAAAAACGATAAACTAAATTTTAAGAACATTAATTCCCTACAGTAAAAATCCTCAACATCTTTAGCCGTCAGACCTATGCAAGTTTCGTGTAACCAAGTTCCGCATGTTGCCCGCGGGCCTTATTACGCGATCTTTGGTATGGCCTTATTACGCGATCTTTGGTAGGGCCTCATTACCGGGCGAGCACTTTTTCTTAAACATGCAATTTCCACAAAAATGAGTTATTCTTTTAATTTTTCTCTTATTGCAAAAGATAGTACCAATGTTATAGTAACTGATGGAGCACTTTTAATTTCTTCAATTAAAATAGGTTGAATTAAAAAAGACGCCTCACCTTCTTGCGAACTTATAATCTGAGCAGCCTATAACTGCACATTCACCTAGTGTTGTTAATGGCGAACTGAATTCAACGATCTTTCAATAAACCTTCATCACTCGGATGATTAAACTAACCATGTTTACAGATTTGAAAAAATTTGTCAGTCTTCAAGGAAAAAGACAGTGGGCCTTATTTACCGCTGGGACTTATTCCCCAACACTACCTTATGACCAATTTCGTGAATGGTGCAAGAAACATGTAAAAAAGGTTTCTGAAAATGCTGTTTTGAGGAAAAATCAAAAATTATAAAACCTCTTAACTTATGGAGTGTCTATTCAATGTTGAAAAGTACATTGAATGTTAAGGAAAATATTGATATAAAAGGAAGTTTTCAAAATTGGTCCCGCTCATTAAGAACAAAAGCGTCGGTTAAAGTTTTATCAAGAGTTTATATCAGTAAATGTATTCAAAATGCTGATAACGAAACAAATTTACTTTATGAGGTACAGATATAATCATAATTTTGTAAAATTAGTAGTAATTTCAATATTTTCTATTTGTAGGTTGTCCTAATTTTGGGTATCCGTTGTGCCTGCCGCCGTGATTAATTATTACATATAACTATTGATGCCATTGAAGATGCTGAATCTTTATTGATTGTTACAATACCTGATGCGAAGACCTATTGCGTAAGAACGTTTAATCTTTCAAATTCTGATTATATTGATATATACCGCAAGTATAGAGCACTCATACAAAAAGTAACAGATTATTTTTGAAAAAATTATGAAAATGTATTAATCAACATGAGGGGATAAATAAAATAGGAGAAATTCCCAGCTTGACTGCAAAATGGCTTGGAAAAGACATGTATAAGAGCTAGACAGGTTGCTGTTTCTGGAGACGCTCTTTAACTCTTCTGGCCAAAACATTACATCCATAAAACGTCACGGTGGCTGAAAATCTGCCCCCGTAGCAGAAGCAAATATAGAAGATAGTTTGAATAACAAAATTGAGATTTCTAACAAAATATTGAATTGTCCATCTTCGACCACACAAATTAAAATATCTGATAAAATTTTGGAATTAACTCTTCGAGAAATATCTAACGTTTCCGATCAGCAGCAACATGGAACATCTTCGGTAATTTATGTTGGAAGTAATTGTTCAAACTTTATTATCAATTATAATTCCAATTAATGAAATTGTTTTATGATGATTAATCAATTAATAATTGACTCTGTAAAAAATAAATCCTTCAAAAAGTAATATTTCATGTTTATTTTGTGAATTATTTTGGCAGTGACAAAATAGTTATTTTCCTAACAAGTGCGCAAAGTGTTACTTTTCTGAACGCAAATACACGATGCGAAGCGGAGTTCGTATAAGTTTTTGCGTGCGAAAAAGGCATTTGCGCAAGAACAAAATTTTTCCTACAAGCTTCATATCAGATAGCAACGAATGTAAAAAAATTATATCTTAAAGAATGATTTTTATTTACACTTGGTAGAAGGAACTGTACAACAAACAATTACATAACAATTAAAAATTTAATTATTTGTTCGTAATATTTATAATAAAAGAACAATTATTGACATTTTGCAAAATAATTGCAGATCCGGTCAGTTCATTTAATAGGTGACTTGTGGTACGGCTTGATGAACACTGACTTAGCAAAGAAAGGCAGTTAATAATATGGCTTGATTAAGGTTGATTTACTTCAGTACAGTTGTTTAAATACGTCGATGACGGTTGACTTAAGTGAGAACGGCAGCCGTTCATGTGGGTTGAAGAAGGTTGTCTCAGTGCAGAAGGGCACATGTTCGTGGCCAATATTTTATTCGACAAATCCTTTTTTTGATTTGTCGAATCATCAATTTAGCTGTCGGCTACAGTCGTCGATTTCCAGCCTCCGAGTCTCTTGACATTAGTGATTCCTGCTCCAGAATCGGCCAAATCTTATCCGCACGGGGTGCGGAAAAGTATAACTTCACGCACGCAAATGCGTGCGGAAAAGTACTGTTACGCACGCTCGTCGGAAAAGTCTTCTTTTTCACGGTGAAAAAAAGTAAAGATTTACGCATGTGAAAAAAAGTGTAAAGATTTACGCATCAATAGAGATGCAGAAATGTCCAGTGTTTATGACAGTTGTACAAAAACGTCTTTTATGAAACTGAGTAAACCCAAATCTACCACTGAAATAAATTGGCCATTTACAAAATTTCGCATCGGTTTGTTTTTTCCATTCTTCAGTCAAAAGTCACGTAACTAGGTACATATCAACATATCTTTCTCAGAACCGAACATTATCAGTAGAACGGTTCAACCCACAGACGAGCGTCCTCATAAAATCAACTAGCAAGCGACTGCTCGAACTCGAATCTCGGCGCGATCCAAATCAGAGGAAACCTTGCCCGTACGCATCAATTCGATATCAGAATCGGAGGCGGACATCCCATGTCCCATTCGACTCTTTTTCCCAGCGTGATCGCATCGCCGGCGTCAAGTGTAACGAGAATGTAGGTAGAGAATCGCCGGAACGCGCGCAGCAGCCTTGGTGGGGCGAAACACCCGCGAGAGCGGAGGAGGGATAGAGATGCTCGATCAAAACATAGTTCCGTAGCTCTCATCTGAGCCGCGTGTTGCTCTCGTTCGTAGTTTGCCATGGTGGCGCGTAGTGAGAGCATGTTTGGGTGTTACGACAGTTACTCCTACCGACTGTGGAGTTTGGCCAATGTTTGGAACACCTGTCAACGTGAGTAGATGTTCCAATGCCATATTAGATGTGCTTTTTCGATGTTATTTCTGTGACAGTGTTCGCCCGCCGGATTATTTTTGGTTTCACGTGTTTTATGATTGTTTCGTTTGAATTGTTTGTAAACAACTATTGAGTCTGAGAAGCGATGACGTCAGTTACGTTGTTGGGGTTCGCCCCGCTAGCAGGTATTTTTTAAATGAGTTTTTAGTGTTTATGTAGGAATATTTTCGACAACTGATACACGTGAGAATTGGATAACTACTTATTTGTAGCGTTGCTTAACTAAAACAAATTTCACACAATAAAAATAGTTTAAAATAACAAAGATCTAACCGAGATGACTTGTTTTGCAATGTACCGTAACCAAAAATTAACAATATCACCTCCTCACCTCTTAGATGCCAGGAGCGTTAGCTTATTCACTCCATAATCAATCATAATTGCTCTGCCAAGCAACCGTATAACCACCTGAATGCACCTGATTGGTCCATTTTACAGGTGGTTTCTACCTGTGCACGTGAGCTTAACTCACCTGTTTTTATGGGATTGGGCAGGTGAATGAAGGGGAGGCGCTTTGAGCTCATACCTTCTCATTGGCAGGTGATTGTTGTTACCTAAGTTACCTCACCTTACACCGCCTATAGTCTATATCGAACATCGAACCGGTTTTGAAATGGAGTTGTTTTGTTGGCTACCTGTGGACAGGTAAAAAGTCGTTCAGGGCCACTGTCTGTGACACATGTGCGTGCTGTTTTCAAGGTAGACTAGCTCAAAAAACTGGTTTCTTTATTAGGTGGCTGGTTTGTGCAAGTATTTATCACTGGTAAACAACTAAAATGATCCACTTACCTACCTGTTCAATATAGATTTGTCACACGTTCTTTGTTCTACATATTCTAAAAAATTGAAATGTGTTGATTTGGATAGATATGTTGAAAGTTTTCAGTTCCATTCATTTTATTCACGTCACCAAATAAACATGGTGGTTTTTCTATCAGTAGCATACAATCTATCAGCGATTATTGCACTAAAATGAAGGGTCACATTAAAATATCACAAGTGATAATTACCTCCCTATCTGCTTATTTTTATTAGCGTAGAAATGTAGAACTATACCTAATCTTGAACATCTACATTTTGCAAAGTTGTCAGTAATTATAAAACTGTTATTAATCTCAAATCATGTGACGTGAGGTCACTAATAGAAACACAGGTCTCCATTTTTTAAGTTGTCATTCGTCGGTATAACTAGCGATACTTACATGTGCACCAGAGTTGCAAAAAATCTGATTTTTCTGATTGAATCGGGATTTTTTTATTAATACTGATTTTAAATAAGTGAATTGCGTTTTCCTATCCTTTCTTGTTTAAATCGTAGTGTAGTGTGTTTTTAAAAAATTGCTGAAATATCTCGAAGTTGTGGTAGAAAAAAATACCATATTTGGAAATATTTTATTGAAAAATCGACTGAATCAGACGGAAAAACAGGAAGCAGGGCGACCTGTAAAAAAATGCAAATTAGAATTACAAGGAATTGTTTGAACGGAAGAAAAGACACTGGGAGAGATGTCAGAAAACGGAAGCAGTTCAAGCCGTTATTTTAGATATTGACAATAGTGATAATACTGATATTGCTAGTACTAGTACTGCTAGTACTTGTTCGGGACCAGGACTAGATTTAAATAACTTGGTTTTGAATAAACTATCTTCCTTTTTCTGAATTTTCTGATGAGTTATCTGATTCGGCGACTTGTTTTTGCAGCTAATTATAATTTGATTTAGATCACGATTAAAATTGAAAAAATCGGTTGATTCAAATCATGATTTAAATCATTTCCTTTAAATCGTTGCAACCTTGATACCTATAGCAGTCATGAACTGAAAAGTGCTGAGAACAAACAATTTTTCAGTTTTTAAAGATTATTTTGGATAATACCTACCTCTTTAATTTTATGCATTAAACATGAAAAGACTGGTGTTGTAATACTTTCCTAATATCTACTTTTGTTCTTCAAAAGCGAAAAGTTTTTTCTCTCATATCTACATTTGATGTCAAATGCTATTTTTGTCACTGTATAAGTTCAATATTTTCTTTAGAGAGGTAGGTAGGTAGATACACGGAAACCCACTTTGAAATGTCGCAATATCTATGATGAAGATCTTGAGCTTTTGCGTCTAGTTGTGGTTTCTATTTATGATTTACATCCTGAAATAATTATTGGTATCATAAATTTAATTTTAAATACGTTCGCTATCTGTGTTAAAATTAATTTCATGTAAACTGTAAATATTTTATTTATATGAATCGTTAACCACAACTTTAATGTTCTCTTGCTTTGATGTTGAATTCTTGGTAGGAACTTGCGAATGAATCTATTGAGTTTACATACTTACCTATTTTCGATTGGTTTCCGATTTTATTTATACTTATTCTGGTGTCTTCTGCCTAACCCGGGGAAACGCTACCACATTTTTGTTAAAGGCAGTTACAACTTACATTTAATAGTTTTTGAGGTTTTTTATTCAAATAAGTAAGTATTTGTTAATAATTTCGCTTTCAGAATAAATACCTAACTCCCCGAATAGACGGTTGTGATTTTTAATAATTCATGTACTCACCTATAATATTTGAAGGTCTTTCTTTTCTTCTTCTTCTTTTCCTTAGGGTTATGAGTTTTAGAATTTTGACTTCTATTGGAAATATACAACTCCATAAAATTGAAACTTACTGTTTGTGTATAATTCAAAAAAATATAGACTTCTCTTTCATGTTTTTCGGCGAACATAAAAAATACTCTTTCAACGTAAAATAACCTCCAAATATTGGTAATAAATTGTATTTTGATATATTCAATTTGTTTTCAAGGTGTAATGAAGAATGTTTCTTTTTGTTGAATATTACAATACAATAATGCTTTTTTTCTGAGACATTTAGAAGCATGCAAATCGTCATGTACAAAAAATAAATAAAATTGCAGTTTATTATCAAGTCAATAAATTCAATGTATTAGTACATGTAAAAATTCAATATTAGTGATAAATGGGAATCATATAAGTAATTATATAAGCAAGAAAATAGTGTATAGTAAATATTGAAATAGCAAACATTCTGAATGCCAAATTTGTAAATATTCATCCAGCTAATAAAAGACATTTTTGTAGAGAAGATCTTTCACACTATTTTTGAAGTTATTGCATGTGATTGCAATATTTTTAATGAATATTGGTAGTTTATTATATACTTGTATTGATAAGGTGCTTTAGAAACAGAAACATACTTATGTAAATTTGTCATTGGGAACTATAAAATTATAATTTTGTCTTAGAGTGTAGCCAGAGAAAATCGGGGTAGTACATATCTCTACCAATAATATCGATAAACGAACCTACAGAAATTCAGAGACAAGGAAGATGATGAAGAAACTGCTTTGCTTTTGTGGTTAGGTATGTTCCGTTACTATTATTAGCAAATATTTAAGAATTGCATCAAAAACTACCTATTTTACCTCAGTGATACAACACGTAATAAAAACATTATTTGTTTTTCAATCACAAACAATTGATCAACAATGAATTTCCAGTTCTTGGATAATTCTAATTGATCTTAGGTAGGTACTTATACTTAGGTAACTACTGATTAAATGCTAATAGGAATTTAACTCTCGCTCACAAATAAATCTGCAAAGATACCTTAAAAAAGGATTAATGTGATAAAGCAAATTGAAGTTTATCAGCTCAGAGGTAGAAGCATTTGTCTCCTGATCGTTGTAGCAAAATTGCGTGGATTGATACATGCAGAAAAATTAGTTTAAATCAAAAAGATTGCACGAATTCAACAAATTTTAAGGATCATATAACAACGGCAAAATATTTCGTTAATGTAAAGAACGATTACCTAACCCTGACATAGTGATTTGCTGAAAGAATAAAACATATTTTGTTGCAATAATACAATATCTGCTGTTAAAAATTGAATCGACATATAATTTGTATCTGGTGACAAAAGTTTCAGTTATAAATTTAGTTAAAGTGTTTGGATAACAAGATAAGTTTTCAAGATGATAAAATGTCCTTTTTATGTAGTTGAATATAGTATTTGATCCATGGAATCATATTTCTATTTGACAATGTTTTCAGTTTCATTAACAAATTAAAATTGTTGAATTAAAAAATTGTTAAGGATGTTAAGTAGGTACTCAATTATACTTAACTCTATAAGTACTTACTTAACTTGAGTACTTATATTAAGTTAAGTAAATTAACAAAAAAACTTGTTTGTATCAATATTACTTCTTCATTTTAATTATTGATAACTACTTTTTTTGAACCTGACAAATTGTTTTAATGGGATTTCACAATTTTTATTTGAAATTGAGGGATCGATATCCTTAAATTAAAAATTCTTGCTTGCTCAATTCCGCAGATTACCTATGCGACTAAAGGCGCATTTACCGGATTCTTAATGCACAATTTATTGCATTTGCATAATTTTAATGCATACCTAATCCATAAAAGTTGAATACAGGGACTCGATTGAAATGATTTACCCGTTTCACTATTCAAAAAGAAATCCCTGTGCTGAACTTTTATGGATTATACCATAAAATAACGCAGTATGAATCCGGTAAGTAAATCCGCCTTAAAATTACACATATGCAATAAATTATGCATTATGAATCCGATGAATCCGCCTTAAATCAATGAAATTTAATGATTTAACTAACCTAAAATATTTAACAAATAATATGACTATATTTGACCCAACAAACCTGGATGCAGCGTAACTGGTACATTACAGATTCATTATTCCATCTAAGACAAGTATGAATCCACCACCATTTGATTTTAATTTTTTTTTCACTGCTACCAGAACTAGTGGCGCACCCTGCATTGAAACTCATCGGTCTTGGTTTCTCAACACGAAAACGTTTCGAGTCTTTTAAAAAAAAACCCTTTTCCTATTTTATGTGAAAATATGAGACGGTGTTATATCTAATCGTCAGGCTAATTTTGATTATTAATTTATATACCTAATGCAAGTGTCTGAGTCACTCTCAACCCTATGGTTGAACATGCTGAATGCTATCTTCCTCGGAATTGACTGGTTGTTGATTTCTGTTCAATTCACTCAATGAGGTAGTTCGTTTAGTTATTTATTCAACTGTCTTGAGAATTACAAACAGACTTCAATTGTACATTACAGTATCTTAGGGTCTAAGTATACTATCTATTTGCAATAGGTGATTATCCTTCCCCTATACTTACATAACTTTCTTGGTTCAATCTGAATAACATTGTTTCAAAATGTGTTATAAAGAAAAACTATCCAGTGTTCAATTTTCTTTTTGACTATAGGAATGTACTTATGGGTATTCAGGAAACGTCGAAAGAATTAAAATTCTGCTCTTGGTAATTTATGATTTTGTGTTGTAGTATTTCTTACTGCATTGAAGTTTGTTGGTTGTTTTTATCATTATTATTATATACATTACAATAAAATACATTCACCAGTTACTTCCTAATGTTAAACGCAGCTGTTTTCTAGCCTGTAATAAGAAATGTTGCCCGTACCGAGCAGTAACGGCACTGTCAGGCGCCTGGAAGGTATGCAACAAACATTTCACAGAAACGCCCGCGTATCGTGTAGAATTTATTCTGATTTACCTATGGGCGGATATTCAATAGCACGTTTCCTGCTGTGCGTCTCCGCTTACAGATAAAAATGTTTTCAATTCAAGTCGTATAATTGGGTTAGATATTAATAGCGTACCTCTGAACCTCTGACAGTTTCGATATTATATATTTTTAATATCAACGAGTCAACGACGTATTCTAATAAATGTGTTTTCGCGCTAATTGTATTTAGAAATTAGGATTCATCGTTTTATAGCTCGAGATGAAAGAAGCGGTGGGACAATTTGATGTCGCCACCATATTTAATTTCATTTTGTTTATTGAATCTTTATTTTTGATTAAAATTTTACTACCAGTGACTTTTTAAATCGTTATCGAGATTATTGTATTCCTGTCGACAGATTATAAATTTTGGTTGTATAATGCATTTTTTCACAACCACAACCGTATCGTTTACCTACTAGTTTATTATTTTATTGATATTCATGTAGTATTTGCCATGAATTCGAATATACCGAGAAGCGAGAATATTTCCGTTTTTTCATTGTACAGTTTTATTATAAGCTTTAAACAGACAGACCAACTTTCTGAATAGGGCCTGTTCAAAGCTGATCAAATGCTGTCCATAGCAGGTCAAAAACTGATAGAAAGCTGATCACAGAAGCTGTTGTAGAGACCTGTTCATTTTTTTATATTCCAATAAGATTTTTATTATATCTAAACACAATATTACGGTACATTCCATCATGTCAAAATCCATTGCTGGTTTACTGGTGACAAAAAATAATGATACCACGTTGAATCAAATCACTTTTAATATCGATTTATTTATATCACTTGTTACCATTCTGTGATTTCGATATCACATGTATCATTTAGGATATTATTTGATTTTAAAATACAGATTGTTCTTGATCGCTCTCTTGCTATACTTTTCCAGTTGCAGTCATCCCGTAGAGCAACGGCATTTTATAATAATAATAGCCGTCTTCTAACCGCACAAGCTCTACCCTTTTCACACTCGTATATGAGTGTTATAAGGCACACTATCATTACTATGTTCTCAATGGTAAAGATATGCCATTGAGACTAACACCATTTTGAATTACTCATCCTATTGAAATTTGTTAGTTGTGAAAACCGGCTGCATTCTAACGGCAACCCTCAGAAGTCCCCGATAGACTTGTGCGATATTAGGAAGACGAGGCTCTTGCGTTTTGACGTGTTATGTCATGCAGATAATCTCACGATGAACGGGACACAGAAGAGGATAAATAAGGTCAATGAAATGTGAAAAACGACATTCGAAATTCAATGTTTTATTTTGCCACTATCTTTAACGAAAATCATCGAAGATTGTCTATGAAATATTTCCAGGATATTGCCATATCACGCCGTGTTATGCATTATTACAACGGTATCTAAAGTCTGAAAGTATTTTTGCTCACAATCAATACACTTTCCGAACAGCTAATGACGCGTATGGAGTATGTAGTCAACACTGTAAGGGCTACCTTTTGCTTATCGTCAATAGCTCATCTACTTTTATTCTTCCTGTTTCGTTCGCTGAGTACTACTGTACTTTATAAGAAATAATAAACAAGCTGTCAAGACAACAATAGTATAGTGTACAATGAGCATGGAATGGGTTATTTCATGCTCATTGTACACCAAACTTTTTCTACGACTATTGGAATTTGTTATGATCAAAACTCCCGTTGAATGAACCATCTATTTTTTAAATTTTACATGTACGTTGTGTTTTCAAATTTGACAATTCTGAAATAGTAGTTGATACTATATGAAGAAAAGGCCATTATAATTCAAGTACACCTGTGAGAAAATTTATTAACTACCTATCACAAACATTTTTAGAAGTACCATCAGCATTGCTATTCAAATTGAAATTAAAATTTGTGCAGTTGTCAAATACTACTTGGGGAAAGTTTCGCTTACGATTTCCATGATACAGTGTGAGTCTTTATAATGTGCACATATTGGAAGGAGAAAAACTATACTAAATTTTATAGACGGCAAACGTATTGAAAAATCTGTGTGAACAAAATATTGTAACTTTCGAACTAAATGATCTATCGGGATAAAACTCCATAATGATTGGAAGTTGGGAATTGTGGGAAAAACAGCCCCCAAATGAAAATAAACATGCAAAAGTATGTTTGTTTTTCATAAATTTTTAAAATAATCGTATAATTTTTCAATAAAACGCCTACATTAACTATACTTTTTTTATTACTTTTAATTATTCTTCATCATATTAGCATTAGCTACCCGATGATGGAAGTTGCATGTTTATAACTCAATCTTAACATTTTATATCAACTGTTAAAAGAGGGAACTCTTAAGGCATGCTTTATTTTGGGAGATAATTAATTTCTTTAACAGTAGGTAGAAAATGTTGTAACAGAGATCAGACATTCGGTAGCTTATACGATGAAGAATGACTTAAAGTATTGAAAAATGTAGGTAATGTATGCGTTTTATTGAAAAATGCTACGATTTTTGTAAAAATTGATGAAACACAAACAGATTTTGGCAAATAAACATGTTTATTTTCAATTGGGGGTAGTTTTTTCCGAAATTTTCATTTTATGAGGACGCCCAGTTACTTCCAGTCATAATGGAGTTTCATCGAGATAGATAATTTAGTTCAAAAGTTACATCGTTTTGTTCACACAGGGATCACAGTATCGAACAGAAATTTTAAAAATTACTTAAAAACTATATATATTTTTTTTTCAATACGTTTTCCGTCGATACAATTAAGAATAATAATATGTGCACTTCATGAAGACTCACACTGTATATAAGTACAAACTAAAATACAAAAATTGAAAAATATTACATAAGTCGAACACTACTCTAATCGATGGCTATCATTATTATCATTTGCCGTGGCGCTCTTTTCATCAAGTACCTAATTCTTTTATCGGCAGTCTGTTTACTCGATGTAGTATGAGAGGCATTTAGTGAAAGTAAAATATGTCTATATTGAATGTGTTGAATGAAAAATTGAAGAAATTTACTTCATAACTCAAATCACCAAACGAAAGAGAAAATATAAACTGCTAAATCGAACTAAATCACTTTTAATTTTGAGTTATGTAGGATTTTTATGAATCCAGTTGGATTTCCTATAAAATTTCTAACAAATCTACATTTCTTACTTACCTCAAATATTCTTTCATATGCTGACATGAGAGTCGGGATCAAATACCACTTTTAAGTGCAAGAGAGCTCAAACAAATATTATGTGTAAGGCACAGATTAATGTGATGTGTTCTAACGCTAACAAACCATAAAATAAATGTGATATTTTCATCCGCAGTAAGTGTGAATTAAGATGTAAATCTCGAGCACATCCATAATAAGTAATTTGGAAAAATTGACTTGTGAGTTTCAGTTATAAAATAAGTGAATTATTATAATTATTATTTTCTCTAATGATTCGCCATTTGTACACCTCATCTTGATAATTCCTAGCTCGCGCAAGTCTCTCGAGAGCAGCCAGTTGAAGCAAAGAACAATATTTTGAACAATTAAAACTTTGTAAACAAGATAAATTATTATCCTTTTTGTGTTGAACCCACTCTTGGCCATCGTGTTTACCGTAAGAAAAGTAAATGAATTAGTGAAATGCAAATAAATTATCATAAATTTATTCAAATACCAGAATTACTTTTGGGAAATACAGTTCGAATATCTGCACGAGAGAGAAGTGAATGTTTGTGGAGTTTCCTTTTTGTTTTGCATTATAGCCGATGCATCTTTCTGCACGCACCCTTTTTCTACGCACACCACCCTCACTCACGACGAATTAATGCAGGAAAGGGTTGTAATCGTGGGGTCGGTTGACTTCAAATCGACTTGGCACCAACGGAGAATGCCAAATAGCGTGCAAATATTGAGGATATCGACTGTGAACAGAAATAATCGTTTTTACATCTGTTTCATTCACATCAGATATCGAATTGTTTTTCCAGTTTTTTTTTCTGATTTAAATGCTTTTGAATATCTGGACCGCATAAATAACATTCAACCAACTTGGTATATGGAAAAGCACAATTCATAAAAGCAACCATGTTCCACCGCATGTAGCTAAGACAGTTTTTTATTGCATTATGTAAAACGTCTCAAAAATAGTGTATTGTACAATGAATTATTTCATACTCATTGTACACTAACTATACATTTTCTACGACTATTTGAATAGCAAACAAAAACTGTGTTTTTGCATGGTTTATAGATTATTTTCCTCTGAACTCGGGTTCAAAACCGGTTGAATGAACCATCTATTTTTCTTTATTTACACGTACCTGCATGCGTTGAGATACAAATTACACTGAACATTTTCAAATTTTGGCAACTGGGAAATGAAAATACTAGATCCTCCTGAAACCAGAACTCGAAAAAATTAATAAAAATTATTTTTGAGAATAGTTGCTACAATGCCTACAATCGAAACAAAATGTATTTTTTGAAAATTGTTATTCACGTTTTTTGTTAATAAAATTGTGTCCATTTTAGTGGACACTGGGTATCTATTATTAATTTTTGTTCGTGAACTAAAACAGTTATGCTGTCCTGTGATACAAAAATACTCATCACGTTTTTAAATGAGAATTTGTTTTTTTTGCTGCATTTTGGTTTGGCGCAAATAAAATAATTTGTTATTGGTAATAAACTGTGAACTCTACGAATACATTTTCGGTGAGGTTATAATTTCCATGTAACAAAATTGTTTTTGGATCCTGATGTCCATTCTAATGAATGACACATGATGTGCTTTTATTGTGTTGAAGAAGCATTGGTTATTGGATTTATGCAGATGAAATAATTAAATATCAGTACTTTTGATCATTAATTTTCCGAATGTCGCTATTGCTTATGAATGCCTCTGTAAAAACTGCTTTACTTGAGTTGCTATCTATCAGATGGCGTGAATGTATGTTAGCTTAATCTTGCGAACTTTCATCAATACAATTATTAACTACTTGTCCATTTGAATGGACGCTGGGTCTCAAGAAGATACGCAGAAAAAAACATTATAATTCAATTACTTACACCTGCGAAACAATCTATTAACTATCAGAAACATTTTGAGAAGTACTATCAGCACTGCTATTCAAATTAAAAGTGAAATGTGTGAAGTTGTTCATTACTATTTGGCGAAGGTTTGTTTTTACGTTGAAAGTTACGTCATTAAGCTGGAGCTTCGCTCTCGCGTTTAAACATTCTTGCGCAAATAAAATGATATCTAAAACACTTATACAATAAATAACTATTATAATTCGATATGTCCAAATGTTGATTAATACTCAGCATCATTTTTAACATGAAATATTGACTCCAAAGGGTGGAGAGGATTTAAATTTCTTCGATATAAGGACACTGCTTAGTGTGCCAATCCATAAAAGATTTGTGAGCAGCTTCATATTTTTCTTTGACAATTCTTGTAATGAATTTGAAGAGATGAGCCTAGCCATTTCAGTATAATACTAGGTGGTGTCAATGTCAAATCATCTCCACTATCACTACTCATTTTCGATTACTTTTTTTTTAACGTTAACAAACTTGATCGATCTTATTTATGATCATAAAATTCGTTGAGATAATGACAGTCTAATAGCTCATGAAAGTCATAGATAATGACATTTCGATATAGCCCTTGGGAAATGAAAATGTGTATTACTTCGTTGTAGGTTTCTCAATTGAAGCTTCACCTGAAATGTACATTTTTCTTTATAGTCGTAGAAAAATTCTATTTTTGATAATTTTGAAGCAGATACAAAACGAACCGTAGAATAAATATTTCAATTCCGATATTGAACTGCGAAAAATCGCATAATATTGGAGATTCTTGTCAAGTTTTTTCATGTATTTAAACCAAGATTTTAGGGACATTTCCGAATGAGTTGCAGTACAGGACATTTTTGACAAACCGCGCGCCATTTCATAAACCATTTTCCTGTTCAAACGTCTACTTCATTCTAAATTTCACATATATTATTTCCTTCAATTTAATCACACAAAGGTACGCTCGACGGGAAATAATTAACCAACGTTACATTCATTGGTAACATCCTGTGTTGCAATTACGCCTAACACTCGATAATGTGTGTTTCAGCTGACAACAAAAAGTAGAATGGGTTTGTAGAAATATAAAAAACTTTTATTTCCAGAGAGAACATTTGAAATATGTGGTTGGTAGGATTTTTTATGTTCCTTATTTTATTCGGGGGTAATGTAAAAAGACCTAGTTTATGAAGAAAGCTTTGTTTGAAAATTTAACTTACTACTTTTCTAGAGAAAATTGAAAAATATATTCGATTTAATGAACGACAGCGTTACATTTATTTTGTTCGATTATTTTTCAAATGTTCTTTTACTGCAATATTGTTCAAAACTCGAAGCACGGGTGTAACTTTTAGTGCAAACAATATGGTCAAAAAAACCGATGCCAATTAATTTGACTCCCGTAAAGATAGCAGAACCAATTGGAATTTTCAAAAAAAAAATTGATTTAATTTTAGGATAATTTTAGGATAACAGTAAAGCTAGCAGAACCCAGGATTTAAAAAAAGTACTTTTCCTCCCTAGGGAGGAATGTACTTTTCCTCAAGTACTTTTTCTCCCCCTCATTTCAAGTAAGTTGTGAATGATGAAACTTGTGAATCTATTATAATCAAATTGTTTCCGTAATTTCTACTTTCTAGAACTTCTTATATATCCTGCTTTCTGGTAAAAATCAAACATGAATGTTACTTCTACTCTATAGTTCTTTAATAGCTATTTTATGTATTTAGAGCGCAAAGTGATTGATTGGTGCTCGACAAAGAGATTAATCTTTGGAGAACGCCAATGACACTTTGTGCTCGAAATACACACATTTTTTCTACAAGCGCAGCTCTTAGAAAAAAAATTATCGACACTTCATTCAAATAGGCACATAACATTACTTATGAGAAAATCACTCAATAGCAATCCGAAATGTATAAGCTATGGAGATGAACCCGGGACCTTCGGATTACAAGCCCAAGACGCTAGCCATTACACCACCGCAGATTCTCAGATACACATGACTGTATTGTCTATACTTTCCATCAAGTAAGAATAGGTATATTTGCAAACAAAGTCACAAAATGACATTTCACGGGAAACGTTAACTTTGCGTTGAGATCTGAAAGCTTCAAAAGCTACTTTGGTAAGCGGTTGTAGAAAAAGGATTTTTTGGTAATATAAACGGTTGTATCAAAATAAAAGGTTTTATTGAGTGGGTAGGAGGAAAAATCATATGTATTACATGGGAGTGAAGTGCCTTTTCCTCCCTTGGATGTTTACTGCCCTCCGCTTCGCGTCGGGCAGTAAACTACATCCTGCGAGAGGAAAAGTGGCACTTTCCTCCCTAGTAATACAAATAGCTATTTCTATCCCCTTAAGAGATACACATACAAATACATACCATACATCATAATGTTTTTTTTTCCGGAAACTATTAGTTTAATGAAAAAAACAATAACAAAATGACTCTTACTTACCTCTTTACCGGTGTTCGTAATCTTCAAAATTTGAAGTTTCTATTTTAACTCTGATTTGATGAAACAATTTAAAGCTTTCACTTCCGGCGTTTCGGGAGAGAAACATTTCTTTTATTGGACCTTCATAATTCACAACGATGAAACTCTGTACGATCAGATTACATTTTGTGAGTCCAGAACCTGAATAGTCATTTTTTAAAAAGGATGCTGAACTACATTTTTATTGGTTATCTATGAAGAAGTGGGTGTCTATAGAATGGTGTTTTCTTGTTTCGTACACTTCAGAAATTTACCTGAAATATTCTTGTTAAGTACATTGAGGGCCAGTTTTTGAGGTTCGTGTTAACTCACTATAACAGATAACTAATACCTTAGATGGTGAATGACATTCTTCAAATGATTTTGGAAGGACCGCATTCTAACCATTAGTTAATTAATCTGGAGTTTAATTGGAATCTGAAAATTAATTAACGAATATTTGGCTTCTTGTTTCGTACATCGAAATACTGCGTTCTGGTTAGATCATAAAAAGTAGATCCTCACAAAATATTTTTTCACAGGAAAAAATGGGTCGGTGTAGTACGAACGGAGAATTCGAAAATGGGTTAATTAATTCAATGTACGAAACAACAATATTTTAGGAACACTTTTGAAGTGTACTAAACGCGAGTGTACGAAACAAGATCAAACCTGTAGAATTTTGCTCAAATAGGTAGTGTTTGTGTTTAATAAAAGTATGTCTGTCTGATGAATTTCCATAACCAAAAAGACACTGTTATACTTACCTGATAAATTTTCTTGTGAAAACGACGAAATAATATTCTTTCAGAAAACACAACCTCTACATACGCGAAGCTACAGCTATAAATCACCCTGTACACGACAGCAATAATTCATTTGAAGTTATTAATTACAGTCTGTAGCATTGTTAAAAGGGGTATTTCATTTACTCTTTCTTTGATGGCAAGGCAAAACTCACTTTTTGCATTGCCCAGAACAAAGCTAATAAAATTGGAATACGTCCAAGTAGAATTTCAGCGCTATAATACGAGACACACGTCACAAAAAAGAACTCGTCTATTTCGATAAATTGCGGTGTAAAGGTGGAACGATTACGCATACCCTGCGGCTGTATGATTCAGCTCAGCTTCCCTTCGATAACAGTTTGTGCTGATTTGCTCGCGATTTTATATAAACTATAAACAAAGGCGAGGAACAACAGTCCAAGGTTTCCAGACAGGTAAACTTTATAACGGCTGACAAAGATATTACGCTGGGAAATTCAGGATAAGTCACGTACGGAAGCCACGTCATGCGAGCGAATTTATTGGGAGAACACGAATGATCTGGCCCTCCCCAACATTAAACTTGTTCGAAGGTTGCATATTGCATAAAATGAGTCGCGAGAGTTTCCAGTGACAAACTTCGAGGTATGCGTGATTCGACCCATCAAAGCCTTGTAATTCTTTTCTTACTTGTATTGGAAATAAATGTGAATCTGTAGCCAATTGGGTAATTAAATAGAATAAAATAATATATCGAGAGGATAATATAAGTTGCAAGACTGAGAAAAATTTTCTCTACCGTGGTTTGTATACTAATTTTTTCGCTACCAGAACATTCAATGGACGAGTTCAGCAACATAATGCCAACCTTTTAAATGGTCAAAAATACTCTACCACTGGAAACGCATTTAATTGATGCCTTTCGGTTTTCTAAATAATTTTACAATCCCAGAAATAACCCCTTTTTGAAATTCCGAGTCATTTGGTAGAAAATTGATAAAAAGTGGTTTTGAGGTTAGTTCTGATAAAAGCCTGAAACATTTTTCGTGTTTTGTGACGTTTTAATAAATATTATTATAAATTAATGAAGCTTTATCTATAAGTTTTCATAACTTTGACAATATATTTTTACTTTGAACAGGTAAATCTGGCATCGAATTAGTTTGTGCTTGTTATTAACCAAATTTGTATTCCCTACATTATGAAAATTATTGAAAAAGTACCCAGTTTTTTGTAATAAATTGTGAAAAATTTTGATATTTCAATAAAAAAACAAGCTGATTTTATTTTTAATTTTTCAGACAATTTTTAATTTCTTTTCAAACTATTATTTCAAAAATTAGTGTCCTAATATTAATGTTCTATATTTATTATGTAGTCCACTCCTTCATACATTCCTGTACATGTTTGTTTGACATCACATAGGAGGATATATTGAAAAATTCTTAGCCTAATATAGAACCAAACAAAATTTCAATGTCAAAATATTTTATTACTCAACATATTCTCCTCTTAATTGGATACATTTATTAGAGCGAACCTGCAACGTCTCTAGACCTTTCAAAAAAATGTTTCTTCTTGCTCTGCAAACCAGACCTCCACAGCTTTTATTACCTCCTCGTTGGAAGAAAATTTACGACCTTTTAAACTTTTTTCCAGTTGAGAAAAGAGATGATAGTCGGACGGAGCCAACTCTGATGAATAAGGGGGGTGTTCTAGTAATTCAAACCCTAAATCACGAATTTTTTTCATGGCAACATGAGATTTGTGTGCAGGGGCGTTGTCCTGAAAAAACAAAACACCTTTGGATAGCTTTCCGCGTCCTTTCTCTTTAATTTTTTCCCGTAGAGTGGTCAGTAATGTCGAATAGTAATCTCCAGTTATTGTTGTACCCTTATCCAAAAAATAAATCATGATTACTCCATGGCAATCCCAAAAAACTGAAGCAAGAACTTTTCCAGCAGATTTTTGGACACGAAACTTCTTAGGTCTTGGAAAACCGGAGTGTCGCCATTCCATCGATTGTTGCTTTGTTTCTGGATCGTAGAAATGTACCCAAGTCTCATCCATAGTAACAATTCGGTTTAAGAAGTCTACATCGTTTTCAAATCGAGCACAGATCGAACGCGATGCTACTACTTTTGCACGCTTTTGGTCAACATTCAATCATTTGGGCATCCATTTTGCAGCAATTTTTCTCATGTCCAAATTGACGTGAACTATATGAGGAACGCGTTCGTATGAAAAATTCAGTGCTTCAGATATCCGTTTTAGCCCAATTCGACGGTCTGTTGAAATCATGTCACGAACTGCATCGATATTTTTGGGAACTGACACAGAAACTGGCCTTTCCGATCGGTCATCATCTTCAATGGAAAATTGACCTCTTTTGAAGCTTGCAGTCCAATTTTTCACGGTCGCATACGAAGGACATTGATCACCAAGGGTATTAAGCATATCTTCGTAAATCTGCTAACCTCTTAACCCTTTTAAATACAGGTACTTGATGATGGCTCGATACTCCAATTTTTCAATTTTCACAATCTTGGTGGACATATTTTTTCTTTTAATTTATTGCGTAACTCTGGTTTACTTTTTTGACGTCACACTGACATTTCTAATAAGTTATTGTTCGTTGCCACGGTAACGCAATATTTTGTTTATGCAGGGAACTGGTCTAGGCTAACTAGATATCAATACATCCTCGTATATTTTGATATTTCGACATTTCATGTATGTCAGAGTTTTTGCGAATTATAGCCTAACGTTCATCAAAGGTTTATTATAAATCTAGAGCTAGAATACACGTTACCGTACATTAATCAAAATTCAATAAAATACATTAAACATGCTGGATAATATTGGTACTAACAGCATTGGGCATCTGTTTGATAAAATTATATTTGATTTTATTTTACGAATTACTCTTCGGTATGTACTCTTGACTTTTCAATTCTCTTCGATATTAATGTCTTTCCATCAGAAGGGGTGCTGTATAAAATGTCACATTAATTTTATTCAATAAATCACTAATAGTGAATCCACGATCAGCCATAACTGCATCATTTTCCTGCAAGATGTTCTTCAAATCGCATTGTTCAAACAGTTCTCTGTCAGAAACTGCTCCTTCTTACCCTTTACTGGAATATATGATGGCACCATTCCGGCTAATTCCAACTAAAAACTTGACAGTGTTGGAATGCTTCTAACTGAAAAATGTGTTTTCTTAAATTTAAGGAATTTGTAATAATATATCATTTCCATCTCCAATCACCACTGTAATAGTGATGTATTATACCAATTGTCTGGTGATACATGAACTAAACCCATGTGTGAAATATAACAGATATTAGATTTTTTTAATATTACAAGAAATGAGAGTTCGTCAAGGTTAAAACCAACCCTCCACCTAACTAGTCAAGCATAACTTATCTCGGTTCGAAATATTTTGATGTTTGATTAATTCCTTCTTACTTCTTTGATAGTCTTTAAATGAATATTTCGGGTGTAAAAACCATAAAATATCATTCTTCTTTTAATAAATTTTCGAAACAAGATTTGTTTGTTGAAGTTGACGACGGTTCACAGTCAGAGTGAACACTTCGAAGCGATTCTTCGGAGTCTGGAAATAGTTATGTTCTAAATTCTTCTAAGTTCTAGATTATCATTCTAAGCTACATTTGTTATTACTTCAACTACCTACTAAGTACTAGGTGAATCTGGCGGTGCTGAATATGGAATAGGTTTTGAGTTTTCAGTTATTGAACTAGTAAAGTAAGCACAAACGTATTTCATGGGAGTAACATGAAATTTTATTGTCAAAAATCATGAAAAACTGAGTCAGATGGCCACCATTTCAACTGAACTAACCTCAAAATCACTTAATATCGATTTTCTATCAAATGGCTATGAATTTGAGAGCGGGGAACTTCCTAGGATTGTAAAATGATTCAGGGAACCAAAAGGCATAGATAAAATGCGAAAAAATGCGTTTCCTGGTGGTAGACTATTTTTGGCCATTTACAATGTTGGCAATATGTGGCTGAATTCGTCCATTGAAAAGAAATAGACTGTCAATAAATCAATTTCACAGTTCCTGATGTCACTTGTACAAGATATTTTTTTTCGTATCACTGTTTTCAATTATTGTTATCATTTTTCTATATTGTTGTGAATATTGTTGGCTGTGATGCCCACTGAGGAGCCACTGGACCTAATAATTTCAATCTAGTTAGGGTTGAATAAGGGCTTCATTAGTTCAAATAACTGTACCAAAATTCAACCAAATTGGTTTAAGGATATTTATGATATTTTAAATACCGTTTTTTTTTACTTGTTACGACCTGTATCTCTGAAACGAAGCAATTCTTGACATATTATGTTCATAGGAACTTTTTTTCTTAATACTACCTAACGAATCACCCTCTGCAGTTTTGTACCGTAGTTAGGAAACACCTTGTATATGAATATTATACACCGTCGGGTTACAATTCTTTGAAAATTTTGATAGGTTGAAAATTAGTTGATAAATTGTATTAGGAACACGTCGATTATCTCTACTGAAGTATAAAATCTTTTAAATTCCATTGATGTGTTTGCCTAAAAAATTGGATGGCTCCCAGATTTCAGGATTTGTGTGTGATTAGTTTGTTACATGTTACACATATCCAATTATTGAATTGATGATGTTTTGGTTAATTATGACACTGTTTTTAAAAGAAATAGTTTTGAAATATCCGAAGTATGCTCTCAATTATGAAAATTCAAAATAATTCATTCAAATGTTTTTGCTTTCATTTTAAATTCAGTTCACTAGTTAATAAACCTACATGTTTTAATAATAACAATGATATAACAATGAGATTCGCCGGTTTTTTATATTATGATTCTTTCGCACTGGACAGGGGACTTTTTGAATTTGCGTGTTATTGTTTCAATTGAGCCCGATAAGAAAAAATAATCATTTTAGCAACGTGATAATTGTATATTCATATTAGGCGGAAATACACGGGCAATCGCGGTCTGACTTCACGGAAATCCACGTGTGTCGTCCATTTTGTGGAAAACCACATGCAAAAATTGCAAAATTACCTACTTGTTCTCTTCCGTGACTGATCATTCGAATTTAGAATCCTATCGTGTACAGATAGATTTGTCGGAGATGGGTTGAGTAGGACACATCTAGTGAGGCTATTAACAGGGTGGCCAAAAATATTCAGGTGAGATTTTTCGTTTCAAATTGAAAAACTTCCACGTGGACTTCTGCCCGAAACAGTTTTGAGTCAAAGTCAGGGAAATATTTAGAATTTTTATGAAAATGGTGAAAACTCTTGAAGAATTTCTTCATATTCATTTTTATAACGATGGTTGTTAGTTTTATACCTACTATAATGATATGAACCTAACCTGTGGCCTTCAACATAAAATATTAATTTTATTCAGAAATGAAAAAACTTCTAAAGTTTGAGGAATTTATTACAAGTGAAATAGGTCATATAATTGACCCATGTGGTACACCAGCCCCGATAGAATAATATTCTGAAAAATTTTCATTTACTTAGGTATCATCTGAAATCGGTTTTTCAGTAAATATTCGGAAAATTGTATAGCATTATTGGAGAATCTATGTGCAAGAGAATGCTAGTCAAAAACCCTTCTAAAATCTAATAAAATTTGGACTGCGAATTTTTCATAGTCTGTTGCTTTAACAGCTCAGCTCAGCAACATGCAGAAAAGCGTTAGGCATTAGATATTCTGTTGACAGCTTTTCTATTGCTCTCTCTAACACTCGAATCATCTATTCAATTGTTTAAGGAAGATTCGGATTGGAGAATATGAATCAATAATTGAAATAATTACTCAATGATTGGCTCAACATTGAAATCAGTCAAATCAAATGAAAAAACGTTATGATTCAAAATCATTGATATTTTCTCTTAACGTCATCATCCACCTAATGAGTCTCTTGTTTCTTTTCAGCCTCGTCACTCACAAATGGTGCAATAAAAGAAGAAGATCTCGCCTCGACGCCTGAATATTTTATAAAATGTCCTCAATGTCAGAAAGGATGCCAGACTTTCCAAGCCCTCAAAGAACACATGGAGACTTCCCACGTGGAACTGTCCTTGGGTTCGGACGCCAGTCTTCCCACAGCTAGTGCCGTGTCTCCGACTCCCACTCTGGCTGGTACAAGTGGCCCCTTCGGTTGTTCGCAGTGCACGACTTCGTTTTCCACGAAGGACCAGTTGGAGAAGCACGAGTTATTACATTCGCCAAACGCCCAAGTGGTAAGAAAGATTTGTTGCTGAAAGATTGTGTGTGATAGTTTTGTCTCCTTGGTGTTGCATGCAAGCACCATCACCTTGATCGTTATCATCCAAATCATCAGAGTGTGATTTGTCGACTCTGAATGTATTTCTGAATCAGGAGCTGAAATTACTGCAATTGACGAATTCGGGTAAGGATGCAGTCATGCCACCACATGACTTGTGGTGTTGAAACTACTGACACGTTTTTCTGCAACTTTTCGTCATGTCAGGGCTCCTGACAGCCTCATGAACCCCCTACTAGGAATGAAATTGTGCATAACGGTAGAAAAATTAAGATCTTCCATAAAATACAAAATACTAGGGACTTCAATTTTAGCTAATGTTTTTCTGAATTTGAAGAATATCGCCTATTTCGCTTTTTCTAGTTGCCAAATAATTAATCGATCTGGAAAATATTCTGAGCTTGGTAAATTTCACGGATAAACAAACTTATTACCTTTTTGATTAAAATGCTCTCGTCCATTCATTCAATAACGTAACTTAACTTTGAGGTCAACATAAATCTACAAATTTTAAGTCTAGAGCAGCGTCGAAGTTATTACCTGGTGCATGTTTTTATTTGTGGCAAGAAGGGACACTGGAAGAAAGACTGCTGGTTCAGAAAAGCTGTTACCAATACATCTGATAAAAACTGCAAAACCAGCAGAGCTTCAAGAAAACATGAATGCATTTGTCGGAAATTATTGACTGTGCCAAGAAAATTCGTTCACTACGAAGAACGATGACTGTTTTTTGATCATATGACTAGTAGATTCGAGTGGTTCCAAGAGTATAAAAATTTTGACCATCCTGAACCAGTACGAATCGGAAATGATGAAAACATGTATGCCGAAGGCATAGGTGTCATCAGAATACATAGTTTAGTTGATGTATATTGGATGCCTCAACAGCTAGTTGACGTTTTGTATTTCCCTAACATCGCTTTGAATTTATTTTCATCTGGAATAATTTGCAAAAATTCAACATAACAGATTCTATGTTTTCCATTCAGGAAATTCTCCAATCTCTTGGGGTTCTCAGAATCTGTCTCTTTCAACCACAGAAGCTGAATACATAGCCGCAAGCTAAGCAGCGAGAGAACTTATTTGGTTAAAACGTATTTTCGAAGAGTTCTTAAAACATTTACAGACTCCCTTATTATTTGTTGATAACCAGAGTGCAATAAAGCTAGTGAAGAATCCTGAATTCCTCAAAATAAGCAAGCACATCGATATTTGCTACCATTTCATAAGGGACAAAGAAGTTCAAAGAAAAAATATTTTCATTGGAGTTTATTCCAACTAAACACCAAATCGCAGATATTTTTACAAAGCCGATACCCCAAGATTTCAGTTTTTGAGATCACTGTTGGTGGTGACCTGATCGTGGATATACCAGTTTGAGGGGGGGTGTTGACTGTTGACAATCAAACTTGAACTTATTCAGATGTTTGTGTGTTTTTATCATATATCCATGTTGTTATGTTATTGTCTTGTCACAAATAACTTTTACACTTTTTCTCTGAGAGTTTTTCTCGTATAACCATTACAACGTTAGTTTCATTATTTGTTACATCACAAGATTTCATCACAAGACAGTTTTGTGGGTACATGTTACATTTTAATCATAACAGTTAGTTAAAATGGTTGAATATCATTTCTACATTTGAATTTTTCGTGGAATAAATGTACAGTGACAAAGATACAACCCTACACTACACAATAGTACAATACTTCCAATACCAATTCTCTAACTCTAGTTTTGAATTTAGCGCCATTTTGAAAGAAAAAACCCTAAACAAAATTAAAGTGTTCTGTATTTTATGGAAAATCTTAATATTTCTGTCGTCATGCACAATTTCAATCCTATTACGGGGTTCTTGAGGCTTCCAGGAACCCTGACATGAAGAAAAGTTTCCGAAAAATGTGTCAGTAGTTTTAAAGCCAAAAGTTGTGTGGTGGCATGACTGCATCCTTATCCGAAGTCCTCTATTGCACGTCTCCATATCGAAATGAAGCAGAACTTACATATCTGTCTTACATATCTGTCTACAATGAACTGTAGAGGAGTACCTACTTCAATTGTCGCTTTTAAAATGAACACATATGGAAATGTTGACATCTAAGGAGGACAGAGAAAATGATTAAGACATGTTCAGCGATAAGGAATTCTCATCTTGTCTATCATTATTATTCTAGTCTTGTGTTTTAAATCCTTCTGAACGCAGCACAACCCTACGATCATAATTCCCATAGCTTCATTGTAAGTAAATACATTAGAAACAAAACCTTCACATGAGAAGATTTAGGAAAAGGTGTGTTTCCGTCCATATTTGATTGTGATTCGTTTTGAAAATGTAGAAAAATTGCTTCTCATTCTAGATTTTTCAAGTACTTTAACTTTTGCTAATACAACTATACAAGTTCATTGACTTTTCACAATTAATAAAGTGAACCAAGATTCTCAATGAAACACCATCAAATAAAATACGAGGACCAGTTATAAGCAATAATAATTGACGTAACCGTACAGAAATATAAAAGACATTAAACGACAGATGACTTTGAAATGATTCAACGAACTAATACAAAACGAAAAATCGGTAACTAGTAAATACGTTGATTTAGATCGTGATTTTGTAAAATATTCTGCAGATGTTCCTGATGTATTTATTTTTAAGACATTAATATCTCCGTAATACATAAATTACATTCGGCAGTGTGTGCACACAATTCAACTTCATAAATAATGAAAGTTATTATGGTTGCAAACATAGTTCAATGAATAAATAAATAATAAATACTTGAGAGAAATAATAATGGTAATGTAGTTGTTAATGAAACGAAGCCTGGACAAAATGTACTAAAACTAATAGATCTGTTAGAGTTAATGTAATAATTTTCAACTTGTGTCTTTTAGTAAATTTGTTACAAAATACTCAAAACATTTATTGTTTTTGAAATTATTCTATAGTATACGTCCTGTATTAATTTTTATACCTTTGAACAAAAAATTACCACTTCATTCAATTGGCGAATACCATAAATCTTTTCAAACGCCATCTAACAGTTCAGTTCAACGATATTCAAATTGATCGACAGGTGGCGTTAGGATAGTATCAAATGTCTAAATATCTACGAAATTGCCACTTGTCTCTTTATCTACCACTGCCAAAGAGTTTGATCTAAGAATTGAATCTATAGTTTGAATATTAATATTTGTACGACCTCCGAATTCAATGTAATTGTAGAATTAACGATGGCGCCATTTTTTGATTGATTAAAAATCTTATCCAATTTTCCCGTATAGCACCACGGAGCGTGTAGCTAGTACTTTCACGATTGTTTTATGTTATGGTGTCAAATGTCACTTGCTGCTCTCAATTGTATAAAATTCTAAATATCTTGGCTTGATTACTGCTTGACTCGTATTAATATAAAGGTTATGAGGGCCCAGGTCAATTGTTGTGTTTACGTAACATTACCGTTGTATGTTTGAAGACATGAGTAATTGTTTTGTCCTCACAGTCACAGCTGTGTCAAAAATTGCCCCTTATTAATAAAGGAGGGCTTTTTTCACTTAACCTCTTCAATTAAGGCTTGAAAATAATCAACGCGAACTTATCTGAACGCAGAGTATACGGTTTTTTCTCATGGATTCCAAGCGATGACTCTGTGAATCATAAGTTCGAAATGCGGAGGGAAATTAATGAATATTTGTGCGTAAATGCACACTTACTGTCAGTGATTGTGACTTATGAATATTACTTATAGCAAACACAGTGATGAATTACTAAAGGCGTAAACCATGCAAGAGAGAACAGATCACATCAGACATCGATTGGAAAACAACCACTTTTCCATAAAAAAACGATGAAATAAAGTCTCCTAAAATATATTCTAAATTAGTGAAAAGCTGATAACAGATTTCCATGCAACAATTTTTTTATTTGATAATTTCAAACAATTACATACGAAAAACTCATTCTTCATTTGACCTAGATACAAAAATAACGACAAGGAATCATTTCTGCTACTTGCGCATTTTGTTGATGTTGCGTAGGTATTTTTTTCAATAAAGTTTGACCTACGACTTATAGGAATCAAGAATTGATAAAAACGCAGAAATCGAATATTCTCCGTGTTAGAGGTTATCACTATATGTTTACAGTCAAAAATGTGTCACAGATACACCTCATAGGAAAGACTCGTGAATCGCAAACAAAAATAATGACTAAATTAATTATAATATGCAAATGAAATTTAACATGAATGTATTCGCAACAAAATACTTTAGACGAATTTTCATTTCGACTAATTATCGAAATGAATCTACTTACTTAGAAATAATGGATAACTTGCTAACTTGCACACTTTGAGAAAAAACCTATATTATTCTATACCGTACCTTATTCATTTCTGTACAATTGTCGATGTACAATACAAAAAATATTTCACATAGTAATAAATTAACATGAACTGGGATTCAAATCAAATGTAAACGAGGGCGCTTCTCTCATTAGAATATCAGGCTCGTCGATATCGCTCTAAACCTTCTGGTTATTGAATTTGCTTGTGATTGAGCTATCTGAATAGTAGTAGTAGTAGTAGTTTTTGGGGAGGCCGCTGCCTCAGCTAGGCAAGTAGGCCCTCATGGATCCTTTTTATATATTCCTACATTCCTCCTCCTAATCCACTCCGAATCGGTTAGTTCCTCTTGTTGGAGTTTCTCAACTCCAAAGATTTCAAATCTTATTCTCTTACACAACTCACACTCGCCGAGGAAGTGAGATAAAGTTTTTCAATCTTCTTCACATTTGCGGCAAGTGAGATTAATTTCGTCTACACCTATTAGTGATAGGTGTCTGCCTAACTTGTTATGTCCTGTTCAGGCGCGTCGATAGGATTTTTTTCTAGGTGGGGGTACTTAGTAGCGGATTATAAATTGACCATATTCACCGTCGTCATTTGTCCTGCGATAATACTAAGTATCCAAGAAACCCAGGGATCCCAGAGTTCTCAACTAAGATTGACGAAATATACTAATTCCATACGGCAGTGAAAGTTTAAAATAATAATATTTATTAGGACAGCGCATTTCTCAAAAAAAGTTTTAGTAGAGTAGGAGTGAGTTTAGCTTCAAGTTGATTTAATTTTTAGATGAAAACTAAGGGACCGTGGACAAAAACGTTCCGGAATTTCCAAAAACATCTGAAGAAAATGATCTGAAAATACAAAGAGAAGTCTACAGAAGGCAGTGTTAAAATTCGCCTTCTTCGTTTCCACATGTATGAGACAAATAAAGTTAAAAATATTTAACTAAGTTGTAGTGCTAATTTTGTTATTCTTAAAGCTCTGGTGAAAGCTGATACCCATTTATCCTAGATTTTCTCTTCAGTTAAATTTTTCTAAAATTCACAAAATACGCACATGAAACATGAAATATGGAAAATTCTTGATTTTCGCGGTTTTCTTACAAATTCCTTATATTTTTAACCGTTGGTGACAATGGATAGTTGGTATTGTCGCATGACAATGTGGCGTCGGTGAATATGGTCAATTGTAACGCACTTTTACTATAACAAATGTGGATCGGGTAGAGTGTACAATGGAATTCGTAGCAATCGACAATTTAAGACACCTATTGAATCAAACAGTGACCATTTCCTGCTCGACCTTGCGTGCACTGACATGCGACTGTTGGAGTTGGACTATTCTCTCTTCCAATGTTTCTACTTTCGATGCTTCTCCTAGAGAGGGTATAGGTACTGTCCCTCAGTACCTCCTCCTTATCAACAGTGACCATTTCCTGCTCGACCTTGCGTGCACTGACATGCGACTGTTGGAGTTGGATTATTCTCTCTTCCAATGTTTCTGCTTTCGATGCTTCTCCTAGAGAGGGTATAGGTACTGTCCCTCAGTACCTCCTCCTTATCGACGCTGGTAGCCCTGTTAGTAATTCAATAAGGAGGCGTAGTGCTTGGTGGTTTCTTCCTAAGAGCTATGCCGTCCTTGATTTACTGGAACTGGCCACAAAGTGGCCTGCAGCTAGTATCATCCCTCCAAAGTTCATTCAACTCTTTTTCCGACCACTGATCAAGGGCTGAAGAGGTTGGGCGATGCCTAGTACATGCTCCGGCCCACAGAACGGCGTTGCGGAGCAGGTTCTGTGACCCAGGACACATACCAGCTGAACTTCCTTCGTTTCAGCTAGTTTTCGCAATCCTGTACAAGTGCTGAGCTTGGTTTAAGATGGTGGATGGCTCTGAGCACTGCCTGACTATCTGAACAGATATAAATTCTCTGCTCGGGTCCTTCTTTTACCTGTTGCCTCATAGCTACGGTTAGAATGACAAATGAAAAACTGTTGTATACCTACCCAAAGCGTAGCTTTCTCGTACAACTCTCCTCTACAGGTAGATGCCTGCACTGAAAGCCTGTTTGTTAGTCAGATGCAAACCAGTATAACATATTAGGCTTCCTACCGTATTTGATAGTGAGAGCAAACTCTCTTTTCCATCGCAGTCTATCTTGTGCGCTTTTCACTCTGAGGGCGGAAATAAGGATATCTTGCTCCGCCCACTTCGCGATTTCTGCATGACCTATCATCGCTCCTTCGTTTACCCAGACTCCCGAGTCCCGCATCCTCAAATGGGCTGCTATTGCCTCCTTTTTGATTTAGACTGGAAGCGGTGGCAGCCTCAGCAGTACCTCCAACACTGCGGTTGGAGTCGATCTCATTGTACCCGTTATTACCAAACAGGCCAACCTCTGGTCTTGCTAAGTCTTCGGCATATTGTGCTGTTCTGTGCGCCTGGCCACCACACGGCTGACCCACAATTAATTCTCTTCAGTTGCGATGAGATTGCTACAGACTTTTTAATAATCCAATCTACATGCAGCCTCCATGAAAGTTTGGAGTCTATTTTCCTTCGTTTGGTAAACAGGATCTTCTCTGTTTTTGTCAGATTCATTGATAGCCCTAGCTGCTTCACCGCACCATCATTCGATGAATCGTCCGCGTATGCCTGTGCTTTCTGAATAACTGTGGTGACAATGGAAACCAACGCCAAAGGATTCCATAAATATTGTATTGCTCCAATACGTCCTCCAGTAGTCCCAGGAAATTATTTTTCTGTGCCAATGCATGGCGTCACAAAATATCTAAGAAAATTAAATATATTATTATTCTTGATCTATATTATAATATAAAGAGGTATTTCATGTACTAATATTTTCTCCAAATCCTCATGAAATATCTAACTCTCAAGTTTTCTCGAGTAATATCGAGAGAAAGAGGAAGAGAGAAGGATTTTTTTATCATGCTAGGCATGAAAACAATCCCCTAGAAGCTTGCATTCCTTTCATTTCGGTACTTATGTTTAAAGTCATGATCACTTCCAAAAGAATAATAGTATACCGACCACTCACGAGATCACAAAAAAATCGAAAAAGTTCAAGAATTAACGTAAATTCAAATATCCAAACGGAACGAACTGAAAACAGTGAAAACTCGAGGTAAACAAAACCTAACCTTCAAACTTTCAGACAGATTCGACCATTTGACGTCACACCAATAGGAGGCGTGTTTGTTGTTACGTTGCAAATTGCGATATTTTTAAGGCATGATTTTAATCCCAATAGGTATATGAACTACCTATATGAAATTTATTCTTTAATAGAAGACTTGTTTGCTTTTTGGATTGAGCTCATAATATGGAAATAGATATATCAAATTGTCTTAGACTTGGATAAATAGGTACACTAGATTGTCCATTGTGTACTGGTATTGTTACTTTTCATAGCTATAGAAATATTGTCATTTTTATTAAAACGAATATTTTGAAATCATAGTTAGGTACTTCACTTCTTTTCTTATGTTCTAATCCGAATTTACCTCTCTTAGTTTATTTTTAGTTATGATTATCGCTTGTTTTGTACTCAAAATTAGTTTTTTCTAAAACTCCTGTAAATTCAAAATCTCAATTCATCCTAATTTATTAATATTGAAGTATTGCTATTTCCATTTGTGTCACCCTCAAAAAGTTCCAGTTCTGGGATATGAAAAATGGGATCAGGAATTATTGTTTAATAAAGAAAACGATAATCCAATCTGTTTTGTTTCAGATCGATTTTTCATATCATTGGCTCATTTGGATAAACCATGAGCAGATGCTTTTATTCAGATTTCTTGAAACAGACCCATTAATTTTGTTGAGTTATGAGAGAGACAAATCTTCAGTATAAGCATTTGCTAGTTTTTATTCATACAACTCGTTGTGAGGCATCGGACAAGGAATTACCACCAAATTCGTTCTATCTTTTTCGTAACTTCTAACTTCTAATACCAAGAGATAGTTCATGCTACCACATTCTACTGACAGTTGTGGTTGTGGATTGGAAGCTCTTCCATTTCGAAAATGACGTTCATCGATAATAAATATCTATTCAAAGCCGTCTTTATTGTCTTCGTTAGTATGTATCGTCGTACGTTTATCACGGAAGATATACTGCGTCTTTTTTAATGCGGGCTAAAAAAGTAATAAACCCGGTAGATCTATTTTTATTCCTTACACATTTCATATCTCGAAATGAGAGCTTTAATTATTGTACCCGAAGGAATGGTCGAGAGATATCTGACACGCTAGCTGACAGGCGGCGTCGAAAAAAAAGACGCCACATGTGTGAAATACAGAGCGTGTGAAAGAGTTCACTTACGTGACGTTGTAATGGACCATCACCAGGAATGCTGCGCGTTTTCTGTTTTTTGTCCACGGCTAGGGCTATGTTTTTGTCATTTCCATCTCAGCTCTGTCTAATCCGATTCTGGATCGATCGCGTCATCTCTTTTCAGTTAACATAAACAGAACGATTTTCTTATGATTGAGATGTGGCGCTACTTGAAATACGAGGAGTGATTTAAATGGATTTAGCAACCGTGAACGTTAGTCAGAGTAAATAGACCGTTTTTTTAATACCACTTCTGAATGTTCCGTACTCGAGATTATTTGTTTATCCCATATTAATTGCTGCAATATGCGCGCAGCTTCGTTCGAAAACAACACCTTTCATGGTAAAAGGTATTACATGTGTTGCTAAAATAAAACTTTGTTCTTGGAACAGTGACGATGAAAGAAGATAGTAAAGCAGTTGAAGGTTTTGTTTAGAAACCGAATAATTCAATGCATCAATCCGATGTTGCGAACTATCAAGACGAAATTAATTTGTAATTGTATTTAAATAATATTTGAATTCTCGTCATCAATAATCAAGTTACCTATATTCAATAAAATTCATTCAAATTCGACTTTTATTGAAATTAAATCAACTCGAAAGTTATAAACTCGACTCTTTATCATTCTTATAGAATGCTTACAACTCCTGAAGATTTTAACTTTATTGACGAAACGCGCGTCGAGTCTGAGTACTTGATAATAGTAATCCTTTTATTGGTTACCAGTCCTTTTTTATCTTGGTAAACAAATCGTAATTATTCTGGTTCAGAATGTGAAAGGCAGCCTTTCACTTCTTCCATTCACTTCAGCGTCCAAAAATTAATGAAATAACTTCGAAATGACGAGCGAAGATAAAGAATAAAATAGAGAAAACGAAAAGAGAACAATAGCGAAACAAAGAGGGAGAAAGAGAGAGAAACGGGAAGATTCAAGCCTGGATTGGAGCAGATAATTTTTCTGGTTTTGTATTCTAGAATTTCAAAAGATAGTTTAATCCTGTATTTCCATACTTATTTATACACATTGTTTATGTTTGGGGTCAATGAAATGGGAGTTTCATTTATTTTCGTTGATTTTTCAATAAGATTTTTTTGTAATTTGTTTTGAAAGAGTCCATGGATAAAGTCAAAAGATAACAATCTAGACTATTCAGATTGTTAATGACGGTAGCCGCTTTATAGCTGAAAGATCGTTTATATATTTCTTTTTTATGCTTGGGAACTGTGAGTATTGTAAGACGACGAATATTTAAATTATGAATGTCAGTTCTATAGGAGAGTTTACAATGAATTTATGGGTTTGAATTTGAAGACTTTGTAAAATTGGCATGCCAATGGTAAATGACGTCAGTTGTGCATGTTTACTCAACGTAGTTCTTCGAATTTGAGTGAAATATTATTTTATGCCATAATTCAATCTAATACAAGAATTTTAAACTTCCTGGATTTTAGTAGAATCGTTCAACTTCAGATAAGACTACATCACAGTGGTTAAAATGTGACAGGTCTAATGCAAATCGCTGCTGTTAGTGCAAAAAGTAGTATATAAAAAGGTGCATTTCATTATTTCTTTTTGCTTCATTAGTAATATTTTCATATGTTTTCCCTTGCTGTTTCCATGGTAACTAATATATAAGCAATTTTTTGAAATAACGTGCCAGGTTCGCGTGGTGATTTTATTTACAGTACGAAGAGTCTAAGTAAGCTAATAAAATAAATTACCTCGTGAATCGGGCAAATATGTTTTTTTCTTCCATAGGTATTACACCAATATTTTTATTTTGGATTTTAATGAATAAAAGGGGTATTAAAGGTAGCATAACAAAAATTAGAATCTTGAACTATGAAGTTTTTTAGTTACGGCTCTCAAAATACTGTGACTGCCACATTTTTATAAAATGCCAGATTTTGTTGAAGGCAGTCGCGGGATTAGCCAGAGATATCGTTGTTTTCTTGTCGGATTATTGGATATAAGACACAATTTTCACCGAGAAATAGTCCGACAAACTCACCTTTCTGTTATCAAGAAAGTTCCTTGTTTTCATTTCACTGCTTAGTGGTTATTCAAACTGTCATCAATATTCCCCGGAGATATATCTAGCTATTAATTTTTTATATATCCATGTCGACTTCCACATGAAGATTTAAGTAGCAAAACCTAACGATTTAAATTGCGTATGTCAAGTCAGTGTAACCGTCCACCTGCTTCAAGGAAACGGCTTATAGAGATAAAGCGTTTTTGTCAGTATAAACAAAGAAACAATCTACCGTACCGGCAAAACCGCTTGATTTACTTTTTTGTTGAATAAATAAACTTGCAGAAATCCATACTCTGCAGTTTGTTCATCATGGAAAAATTAATAATAACCACAAGTATGTATAATTCTGGATGAGATGAGAGGAGTTCACAAGAATACCTACCTATTGAAATGTTTGTCAACTAAATTATGTTGCATTTATCACTGATGATAAGATACATTTCCAAAAATAAAAAATAAATGGAAGTTTCATTCGAAAAGCGAGATGTAAATAATGAACAGTCTCGTGTTTCTCTGTATAATTTTTAATCAACATAATTCTTCAGCGCGTTAGCTTTGTAGCTTCTTCCATTTGCCAACTAACATTTGGGAGCGCATTAAAAATTATTTCTAGATTTTATTACTTTACTTTATCTGCGTAGTTGATCAATGACCAGCTAATTGGATAGAAATTTCTATATTAATAATATACCGGATGTAATTATACTCAGTTTTTTCATATTTCGAATTCATTGATATTATTGGCTTTGTTGCATATACTACTTTTATGCTTTATGGTAACAATTGCTTTATTGTCAAAAAGTTACAATTTTTACTAATTCTCAAGAATGTATGAATACAATCAAAAATTCAACTGCCTCTTTCGGTTGGAATTCACTAATAAAATAAAGTCAAAATCGGTTTTAACGTGCGGGTGTGAGACTTAATCACCGACTAACTTTTCAGTTTTATCTTTTTCCATTGTGTTGAATCATACCTTTTCAAATAAAATCCAAATGGTAAATGAGACCTTCATTTAAGATTTTCATAAGCGAAAAGAAGATGTGTTGATAATTTTCAGCGGCTCTAAACTTTTCGACTCACCGGCTTCGTTTTGATTAATGGATGACAGTTCTGTTGACAGCTTGAAGTTTATAAAATGGAGAATAAAAATCAATTCTCCGGTTTCTTAGGGTGGATTTAGTCAACTTTAGCACAAGAATTATCATAAACATAACGGTAACATCAAAGGTTTTTAGCATAAACTTAACATTGTTGTATAAATGGCGCCATTTGATATAACAGATTAAACTTTTTTTAACAAATATATAAGCACAATTTTAAAATTATGTTGACTAAATGCACCTTTACACCCGCAAGCAAAAAAAATGGTGAATCTTTTGAATTATTTAGAAAGTGGTGAAAGGAATAGAGGTTCCTCTAATAATAAAATATAGGATACAGTAGCAAGAGCAGTAGCGAGAAACAGTAGCAAGGGAGTAAGTTTTAGATCTGTGTGGAAAATTGTGTACGAGAAAAATAAAATATAATCTCCAAAATTTCCAAACAATGTAAAAGAAAAAACCAAAGATTGAAGAGATCCTATCAAAAAGGAAGTACGTACGTAAGTGATTTATATAAATTGAAAATAAACATGACGCTTCCAGTTTTGAAGGATGGATGTTCTATAAAAAAAGCGAGGTGTTTTAGAAATTGGACTTACTGCGTTGTCGAAATTGATTTAAAACTTGGATATTTTATGTGAAATGCATCAAATTGTAAGTAAAAGTTTTCGCAGTTTTTTTGAAAAATCTACAGAAAATAACAATTCAAAACTGAGAAAACCAGTGTTTTTAAACGAAACGTGGTATTTTCGATTAGGAGTGGGTCAAAATCCTGACAGTCCGTAAAGAGCGCTAAAAGAAAAAGAGGAAAACGGTACATTATATTACATGCCGGCGGTTCTTCAAAAGGCATCGTCCTAGAAGCAAGTTTAATTTTGTCTTCAAAGTCACAAAGGTGGATTATCATGATAGCATGAATTGTGACTGTTCGAAAAGTGGTTTAGAGAACGGTTGATACCAAATTCAGAAGAACCGTCTTTAATTATTTTGGACAATGCATCTTATCATTCAAGAATATTAAATAATCAGCCTATAGGCGAGAACACGAACAAATATTATAGATCAAAATATGTTTTAAAATACACAACGCATATATAAATGAACCCAGAAAATATTTTTGGAGTCTTTCAATTATAGCCGTTCCCATTCGTTTCTGAAAATCAGCAAATTTGAAAGCTACTAATATTGGCGCTCTTTGTGACGTACTCTCCCGAGCCGAATCAGCCAAAGGGCGTATCCTAATCGGGTCGATTGTGACGTGAAACGGCAATGCTATTGGTTGCTCGGAATTCTCGGGAGAGTACGTCACAACAATTTGCAACGGCGCGAGAAAGAAGACACTTGAATTTTATATTGACTTTAAATGTTTTTTTTAATTAACAAGAAAAAAGTTGCCAACGGAGTTTTCACAAGCTTCAGAATCCATTAACAATATTTTCAAAATTTCGGGTTTTCGCCTATTGTTCTTGGCGAAGAAATGAAATTTATGAGTGGCACATAAACAAAATTTGTTGCCAAATATGTTGAAATTAGAACTTGTTTTGATTGCAATAACCAAAAAGAAAGCTACAATTTATGCTTGGATGAGATATTTCGTGAGCATATGTCGTGAGTTATAATTGCCAGTTCACTGCAATAGAACTAATATGGGCTGGGGCTAAATCATAATATGAGAAACATGTCGGTTATGGCCTCAAATCCGATGAGGTGTAGATGGTTTTGAAAGCTACACTGGACCATATTACGGAGGAATATTGGAAATCGACTGAACATACCGAACAATTGATAAGGGATTGGTGGGATCGAGAACACCTACTCGATGTCGAAGTAGCACCTGTGATAATAGTTCTATTTAAAAACGATTCCGAAATTGATAATCTTATTAGTGACAATGAGAGTTTCTGAGTTTATCTTGTTAAAATTAATTCCATTATTTTTATTCCTCTATTATACATTTATTATCATCCACATAGTTTTTAAGAAAGGTGACCACACAATCGAGTGCATCTGCTAATGGTGGATTTCTGCAGCAGTTTTAAGTCGTGAGTCATAAAAATGTTCGTCAATGATAGGTTGGAATGAACGGTTCCTTCCTCCTTCCTTGTGACTAAAAACTCATGACTTATGACTGCTGCATGAATCCACCATAAGGCAATTCAAAAGGTATCACTGCGAATAACTACTTTCGCACTGTACTGTTTTTTTCCAATAAAATTGCACAAACGATATCCGTGTTACTCATACTCATTTATCGTGAAAATATACCTTAATGAATAATTACAAAACATTTTGGTAACCATTAGATTTTTCGATTGCTGCTGACCTTTGAACCCGCACGATAATACCGATTTTGACTATTTCTAGTTTAGTTTTATGAGGCGTTAGAGAATATCTATTCAATTAGTGAGTAGTTTTCCCGTACCAACATTTATGGATTTCTCTTTTGCTTTTCAGTCTTGCAAGATTTGCAACAAGACCTTCGCCAACGTTTATCGCCTACAAAGGCATATGATCAGTCATGACGAAAGCGCTATTCTTAGAAAATTCAAGTGTACCGAATGCGATAAGGCCTTCAAATTCAAGCATCACCTCAAGGTATGGATATCGAATACACCGAATGTTGGATCAGTTTTCGTGATAATGACGTTGAAAAAAATTCAAGTAATTTTTACTCTTACGATTATTTACGACTCCTGCAAAGTAGTTTCTCAATATTTCAATTTATTCATCAAATTCAAACATATTCTTATCATAGCAAACTGATACCAAAATCTGAATGGAGAAAACAATGATTGTAATGTTTCCTATTTTTTACAGGAACACATCCGGATACACAGCGGAGAAAAACCATTCGAATGCGGCAACTGCAGCAAACGTTTCTCCCATTCAGGTTCCTATTCTAGTCACATGACATCAAAGAAATGTCTAGTAATGAATCTCAAATTAGGTAGAACAAGAGCTCCTCCTAGCAACTCTCTGATGGATAAGAATTCCCACCAAAACGTTAGAGTGCCAAAGAGGCCCAACATTAGCTCAATAAATAACAACATCACAACTAGTCCAAACCATAATTCTTATTTACCGATTCTTCCTAAGTATTCAGAAGCAGCAGCTGCTGCTTTTCTTCAGTCTTCGTTGTCCGGTAGCCCGACCTTACCTCCATTTTACTTAGCTCCTCCTGGTTTGCTCAACGCAACCCACCCAATTAGTCCCTACACGATGCCATCTCTAAGTCATCTATTAGAACAGTTACAGCACCACCAGCAACACAGTCCCTTGCGACCCCCTCTCATGGAAAATTCCGACCACCACCCAGAAGACATCAGGCAACACGTGATGAATCCTAACAGTAATCGTTTGGACCCCTACAACAAATCAGAAAGTATTGAAAATGTAAACAACTCCAATGCCTCTGAGTATGGAGATCTGGTTATGGATGAAGACGTAGATCCCGAACATGAAACGAAAAATGACAGTAAAAGTCGCTCGAATAGTGGCGACCTGGAAGCTGTCAAAAAAATCCTAGAAACTGTAAACGCAACTGTTACCAAAGAACTTCTGCAAGCGAACATGCAGAAAATTTCTTCGGATTCTTCCAGTGAATGTCCCAGCATAGCTTCAGCTCACTCGCCAAAACAGGTTGCCAGGTGTAGCAGTTGCAGGAGAACTTTCGAATCTTCCAATTTATTAGAAGAACATGAATGTGAAGATGTTAAAAGTGAAGGTTTGGCTGCGAAATTAGAGGACGCTCTCACGGTCAAATCTGATGATGCTCAAAATGAAAGTCTCAGTGGTGAAGACCAAGATTACGATAGAATGCATTATAATCCTAGTGATGATTTGGATTCAGAGTCATTTACTACTACCGATCATGTTTCGGAAGATGGCAGAAAAGTTCGTGTGAGATCCCTTATATCGGACGAGCAGTTAAAAGTTCTTAAGGACAATTATAAATTAAATCCAAGGCCAAAGAGGGAAGATTTGGAGAAAATTGCGTCTAGCATAGGCTTTCCAGTTCGAGTCGTACAAGTTTGGTTTCAAAATACTAGAGCTCGGGATAGAAGGGAAGGAAGGTTAATTCAAGTTCCCTATAGTCCGGCACCTCACCCACCCCGATATGCTTTGCCAGCAAAAGTACCCATCAGCATGTCTCCAGATCAGTACATCTCTGAGCAGCCTCTAGATCTCTCCATCAAAAGAGAATCTGCATCCAATGAATCGTCACCATCCTGCTCCCCCCATAGACCATCTTCAGCAAATCAACACTTTGAAAATAATGATGAAGTAGTTAATCTTAGCAGAAAGACATCTAGAAGTCCAACGCCTTACGTACAATACCAGAATCATTTTCAAAGCTCTAATTCTTCTGAAGCTTGTCAGTCACCATCACCTTTAGATTTCAATAGCAGCCGATTGGCCCAAATTCTAGCACAGCCTGCCCATAAGCTGTCTATACCTGGCATGGGGCTGGTACCCATGGACCAGTTGATGCAATTTGGAGCTGCAGACCTACCCAGTTTATCGCAATTAATCAGTAGCAGGATATCCAGTTTAAGTCCCAATTCTGATTTGAAGAGACCTTGGAATGATGCGAGAGATATTTCTAATGACATGTCAGAAGAGGATTTATCGAGTGCTAGCAAACGAAATAAGGTTTCCCAGTTTGTGCTCAAAAGCCTTGGCAGTCCAGGATTAGGCAACCAAGATGAAATTGAAGGACAGTTCACCTGCGATCAATGTGATAAAGCTTTCTCCAAACAGAGCTCGCTTGCCAGACACAAATATGAACATTCAGGTGAGTGAAAATCGAAAAAATTATTATAATTGGGTGTTTGCTACCAAGTTTGTATGTGGGTTCAATCAATAGACCAGTTTGTAGCATCATGGAAACATTTGACTTAGTTCAACTTTTGATATATAGTAATTAACGTAAAGGGGCTGAATATACGCCAGTTCTGTTTTTGTCAGAGAATGAATTATGGGAACTGAAAAATATTACTTGGTGATTTAAAATTGCTTGGATGGCGAGAGGGGAATTAACTCATTGGTGAGACCCGACATACGTCTAAGCCTTGTTCCTGTTACTACTAGTGTAATTTTGGCTAGCCCTACAACAGCTGTCACAAATTTTTATTGTTTTAGTTTACTATTGACAGCTCTGGAGGTAAAACAATGTCACTTCTCCATTTTTGTTGCATTGCACAAGAGCACAATACAAAGACATGATCATCTACGAATCAAACATTAACAAGAGTTACAAGCAATGATTCAATTTTCTCCGAAATTGGTAAAAAATTTCAACTCTCGAACGTAAACAAAGCGAAAGGTTGAGATTTTTTTCCTTGCCTTTTTTATGAATGTTAATTGGAGGAGAGGTTGTTTTACCCCCAGAGCTCTCAATTGTGCCATAAAGCATATAAGTTGAAATGAAATAAATATGGTATTCCAAATTAGACGTATCTGGAGAACCAAAAAAGATTTGTGTTCCAAATTTTGGTAACTATCGTAGAGTGCTGTGATATAGCCTTCAAAAATATTTTCAACTCCGTATTGTTGCCATATCTACATTTTATAGACATCAACTTGGATATTTCAAATGGAACACTCTATTTTGAATTCTGCTTTAGAATCGTAATCACTTTTGTGAAGCATGTTCTATACCTATCTCTCACCATTCTTTAGATATTAATCATTTTGTATTTTTTATGACCAAAACCAGATAAAGAAAAAGATTAATATCGCATGACTCAACTAATACACCAAACTCAAATTCTGGCGTCGTTCACATAAGGTAAGGTGGTTTTCATTTCATAGAGAAATTGGATTTTATTTCATACAGAATATGTGAAAAATTTGTCGCCGTTCGTATCTTTGATAAACGACCATAACTACCTCACTAATTTGTTCGAAGATCGGTGAATACGACGTTTGAGTCCTTGGATTTTGCCGCCGCGGTCACCAGATCTCAGTCCCCTAGATTTTTAGCTCTGGATGAAAATTAAAGAAAAGGAGTATAGAACACCTGTGAATACAAAACAGGAACTGGAAAACAGGGTAAGATGTGCTCTCGGAGCTTGTAATAACGTCGATCCATCAATGTTTACAAGTGAATGGTCAGCATTTCAAGCACCTGAGTTACTGAGTCTCTGAGTTTTTGTATTTTCAGTATCAAATGTACTATATTTGCTGAGTAAATTTTGTAATATCGTCTCTTGTGTCTAATGAATTCGGTCAATTTCATATTTCATTCTTTATACTGTCAACACAATGTTTGTGATCCCAGATTGAAGTTCTCATTTATTATTTGATAGATTTTTCACCAAATTTTATACTTGCACATACGACAAAAATAACAACAACAAAAAAGTTATCAATATATCATAAACGGTAGGTAGGAGATAGGTATAGGACATAGTCAATAAAACATATTCAAACTGCTTAGTTGGATTCGAAAATTAGAAAATATACAGGATGTTCCATTTGAAAAAAAATAATTTTAGTCGTTTATCAACAACGGAGACGTATTTTTATGAAATAAGAACCAAGTTTTCTATGAAATGAAAACCACCATGTGAACGATGCCAGAATTTGAGTTTCGTGTATTATTTGAGTCATGCGATATTAATTTTTTGCTTTATCTCGTTTTGGTTATAAAAATACAAAATGATTCATACCTAAATATTGGTGAGAGATATGTATAGGACACGCTCCACAAAAGTTGTATCAAATTTAAAGCAGAATTTAAAATTTATGTGTTCCATTTGAAATATTCAAGTTGATGTATATAAAATGAAGATGTGGCACTAAAGTGGAGATGAAAATATTTTTGAAGGCTATTTCACAGCACTCTACGATAGTTACCAAAATTTGGAAATCACATCTTTCTTGGTTCTCCAGAACGTCTAATAGGCCATCTAATTTGGAATACCTTGTATACAATTGTCTCACCAATGATTTATTGACTACCTCGCCATCCGAAAACGTCTGATTCTTATGTGAAAATGTAGCCTTCAAAGATATAATGTAGACTTCCAATGAAATAAAATTTGTTATGTTATTGGGGGGGATAAGTAATAATAATAATAATAATAATGTTTATTCATTTCAATTTAAAAAGTATGATACAAAAGTTTGAGATATATTTGTTCTTTTTTATATCTAATATTCATTTTCTTCCTTATATTGATAAACTGCTTCTAATTTGTAATTTTTAACAAGATAAATGAAATATATGAACATAGTATGTCTAGTTTAACAAAGCACATTATTAAATTTTCTAGAAATTTCAAATTATCGAGTGAAATTTTCACTTCTCTAGTTTGAAGTGGAAAATATTGAATCAAGACTTCATGAAATGTATCAACACATAACATTTTTCAATAATTGTCATTCTTATTTACAGGCCAGCGTCCTCACAAATGTAATGAGTGTCCTAAAGCGTTCAAGCACAAGCATCACTTAACCGAACACAAGAGGCTACACAGCGGAGAAAAACCTTTTCAATGTGGCAAATGTTTGAAGAGATTTTCCCATTCTGGTTCTTACAGCCAACACATGAATCATCGATACTCTTATTGTAAACCATACAGAGAGTAAATCTTACGGAGTTTAGAGTGTAAATAAATAGCTTAGGTTAGTTGAGAAACTAACTAAAAAAATCTTGCCAAATAATATATATGTATATACAAGTTGAAAGAGATGCCAATATTTATAAAAAGTACTATAAACATTTTCTTTTTTCATACCATTGCTGAAAAAGAAAATATTAAAATCACCAAACTCTTAGAAATTATTCAAGATTTTTCTCGGTTTCTATAATAAAATCCCTACTACCGACTGCTCAGAGAGTAGAGCAACGAAAGTGATTCTTGAAAAAATTACATTGTCATTTTTCGAAATGCTTTCAAGAACGTTACTGAAAACATACTCGCAATTATAAGGATAGAAGGAAATTATTTGTCAGTGCATCATTTTCATGTTATGAAACTTAATCATTACAGTATTTTATAATACGAATTTTATGTGCAATATACACTGAAGAAATGTATCACAAAAATTTTGTACCAATCACATCGATGGTTCAATTGAGAATAAAATGATAATTTCAAGAGTTTGGTTCAATACTTTAGGCTTTATTTTTCTATTGATTTTTATACAAATCGCGATACATTCGATTCATTCGGTTCCTCTTTGGAAAACCTCTATCTACCTAATGAAAGTTAATTTCTTGCCATTTTCGTAATGTGTAAATAACTTGTCTGGTACCTGTATGAAAATACTCATAGTATACAGCTGATTAGTGCCAGGAAATCAAACGTCTTCCACCACTTCCAATAGCAGTGGTGTAGCAGGCAAGGGGCACCAAGGCAATTGTTCGGAAAAATTTAGTCATTATGTGCAATTTAAGAAAGTTAAAATGCCATGAGTTACCACATTTGATAGTATGTAATATTAAAAGAGTTTATTGTGATTGGAAGATTTGAGATATTATTTTTTTATTATTACCAATATGTAGATATGTAATATATATGTATATATACATATATTGCTTTATTAAAAGTGCCATACATCGATGAGTGAAATTGTATAGCCAAAATTGTAGATATTTTTCGGTTTCATGACAACGATTATTTAGGATCTAAGGGAATCGGTAACCTGCCTTTAGTTGATAAACAGTACAATAAGGGGCGATGCAACCAATGCATCTAAGGTGTTACATGACAATACGTAGAGCTCATAGTTTTCAACAATACAATGAAAAAATGGTGCAAGTCATTACTCACTATCTTTTATATGCATTTATTTATTAACCAATTGATATTTGTAAGTTGGCGGTGATTTCGTTACCAATAGGTTAAACAGATTTTTTAGGGTACTTTTAAATTTAGAAAGTATGCAAAGGCGATTTTTGGAGGATGTATTAGTGTCAAATGCATTATTACAATTCTGCTGATAACTCTATATTTGGAGGTTTATATTTTTAACAAATATAAGCAATTAAATATGGTGGCCACTTTCAATAATAACGAAAACTATGATGTTTTTATGATTTTTAATGGTCAACACAGAATGTGTCAAAATATAAATCCTTTTTTTATACAAAATAAATTGTTAATCTCTTATTTTCGATATGAATAAAATTTTCATATTCAATATTTTTAATCCAGAACGAATTAGTTTGACACTACTAAAATTAAATAATCGTCGGTGAATATTTGAGTCATTCCAAATTACGTACCTAACATAATTTCCAGTGTGCAAGTTCATATTATATTGTAAGGTTTCGACAATAACATAGCTATTTGATATAAACTTATTTAGTACTGCTAATGTTAATTGAAAGAAAGTAGCATTTATTCTATGAATCTCAAGGTATGTGAGACAGATTCAAAGATAAGAAATTATATTATATATACGATTTATATATTAACATAAATTTTAATAATTATAAAGATGTTCTATGAATTTCTGTGTATAGGTCTATCCTGTAAATACTGAATGTTCATTCCTTCTCATTGTCTATAAACTTTCTTTTCGTTTTCAGACATGTTTGTCAACTTATATGAAAGTTTATCTAGTATGGATCTGTTATTTATGTCTGTTTATTTTTTATGAGCATTCTGATATTCTGATTTGATTTTTTATGCATTTTCTTGTATATTGTTGTTGCGTGACTTTTTTGTTGATATATTGTATTTTTTTACATTGGCTAGTTTTACCAAAGAATTTGTAATATATTTAGCCATTCATAGTTTTATGTTCATTTTTTGTTTATTTTTATCAGTTTTTCTTTATTATATGTTTATATAAATGATCTTGTAAAAATGGTGATTATATCGAATGTATGTGTAAATTCTATTATAAAAAGTTGAAAAATGTATTTTACTCAACATGAATAAACTTCTGAAAAAAGCCATCCCCTTATTTCACTCCTACCCCTATCAGTTTTCTTGGAACACCTCGAGATAAAATTTGGTCGTCTTTTAAATAATTGATGATACATTGAAGTTGAAAACGGATATAGTTCATGCCGCTGGGTTGGAAACATTGTTTAAATTCATGTATTTTTGCATACAAATAGATCCATTTGAAAGTGGAGCAGCACTCGGAACTTGTTTTTTATCATCCGTCCTAAATGTTCGTTCTTCCAATGAATAGAGCATCAATAGTTTCAGTTCAGTGTCAAGAATTCGAAAAAAATTCAAAATTTCAAGGCCTACTTCATATTTATTTCATCACGAAAACAATGTGTTAGCAGTTTTTTTATAGAAATTTGACTATGCTACTCGATTTACAATAATTTGAATGTTTGTACCAGAATTTCCTAAAACAGTATTGGTTGCTCACAGAAATATAATATAACTAAAATTCAAATTAGGTTATCAAGATATTTCGGATAATCGTGCAATGCTCAATTCGACCGTTTTGAGTTTGAATTGTGAAATTTTCTGACCATCATTTATTCCTAGTATTGTCAATCTTTGTTTCCACACACACACTCCTCAGATAAAGAGTCATATTGAAAAAATTAATTTTTAACGGAAGAGTTTGAAACTGATGTTGCTACAAGTCAGCGAAACAAAAGACTCAAATTCGTTCGAGTTGTTAGTGCAAGTACACTAACGGAGAAGTATAATAGTATAATTTTTATTAATATTTTTCCGTGCGATTTATACACGGGTTAGATATTATCACAAATACAGTGTGGCAAAAGTCTGCAAACCAGAAGACGAAAACTCTCAAATTAGTCATTAGTGAAGTTTATTTCTCCGCAAGTACACTAATAGTCAACTTGTAAGTGTACATCCGTGGGATTTTTGATGATACAAGCAATAGAGTGGTATCAATCTCTTCGTTATGACGTACGGAATCAGAAATTGGATGATGGACAATGGCAACTTATGACAGATTGAACTTATGAGCAAAAAACAAAATGGCCACCGCTTTGCCGTTCATGAAAATGGTGTTTTATGTTTATCTCGTAAAATACAACATTAACGTCATAATGAGTGGTATTAATAAAAATCAGTATTTACTTATAAGTACTCACTTATAAGTATGAGCATCAGCATTAAGTAAATACTGAAATGTATATTAAGAAATAAATGCTGATACTTAGAAGTATCTACTGATTATTCTTAAGCATTTTCTCATTTAGTCGAAATTTGATTACACGGAAAAAATTCAAAAAACGTACGATAACACTTGTTCAAATCAATTTACACTTGAGATGTATACAAACCTCAAATAATGTATTCTTCTACATTTATTCATCGACCACCATGTCGTTCGTTTCGTCCGAAAGCGAAAAAAATATGGGATTGTTTCACAAACTAAAGATAATCATATTATTTTAAATAAAGAGAAAACTCCCGCAATAAATAACAAAAACAAGACACGCTTAAATAATATTATGAAAGTAAGGTATCATGCCTTTTTTTTTTTTTTTTTTTTTTTGTGATGAGGTGGAGGAAATCTTTTATAGAGAGGAAAGGAGCCTCCGGCTCAAGACTCCAGACCTACTGTGAGACTCCACTGGTCACAGGGTTACTCACTAAAACCTCCACCTCTAGGCCCGTCAGGTTGTTGCCCCCGGTGACACTTAGGCTTATTGGCCCATTGTATCTTGCCTGTGTGTTGTACTTTCACAGTACCCAAATCCAGTAATTTCGTGCCTTGTACGAGTTTGTACAAGTCCTTTACTGGGTGCGATCTGTATAGTTCTGGATAGCCAGATGGCTACCCGAAGATTGCCTGTCTTTTGCGGTCTAGTGCCTCGCAACAGCACAGTATGTGTGTCACTGTTTCTGGATCCTTACCACATAGTCTGCAGGTCAGGTCTCCATTATACAGTCCCATTTTGTTGAGGTGCTCCTTCACTGGTGCATGACCAGTCAGGAGTCCCGTAACGATTCTAAGCTGGCTCCTGTTCATCGACAACAGGTCTGCCGTTCTTTTCTGGCACGGTCCTTTAATGTATTTCTTCCCGTGTTTGTTTCCCGGTATGCTTTCCCAGTAGTTTTTGTGACTGTCCCCAATCCACTCTCTTACAGACGCTCTTACCGTGCACTTCGGTACCCCTAGTGTCTGCCCTTGGTTTGGAGGATTTTCCGAACCTTTTCTCGCTAGTTCGTCTGCTTTTTCATTGCCTGCAATTCCCCGGTATCCTGGGACCCATATCATGCCTTACTATAAAATGTAAGTTAACTATGAAAAAGTTGTAGATAATTTTGGAAAACCTACCGATTCCAAAAAATTATTTAAAAAAATTAATAACCTGAAGGCGGTAGTACAAAAAAACTGGGAATAAAAAGAAAAAGAAATATAATGTAAGTTATGTTGATTGGCGTAAATAATTTTGGCTAAACGGTATGACTTGAAGTTCACGTAGTCCAACTGGTTCTTCATGGTTTAAATGTAAGTCTTTTTCAATTTCAAACACTTCTTCATCTTTTATATAATTTCCAATATTATGAAGAACACAGCATGCTATCATAATGGATGGCACTTTTCTCAATGGCAGTCTAATTGTATTTTGTGATAGAGGGAATCGTTGCCTTAACTGTTTGAAGCATCTTCCGAACACGTTCATTTTTCAAAATTTTGTTACTGAATTGTCCAATGTTCTGAATACACCACAGTTACGACTGTTCCTCCAAATCCTGCTCTCATATACAGAACCTGGCCATTCTGCACTGACACTTGTACATAACTGTACTTTTATTGCGGAAAATTGTTTGCGACAAATGTATTCGTTAATATGACGATTTTTCACAACTTTTTTAATTCGTGGCAACGTACAATCACTTGCACCTGTAGCAGTTAGAAAGCGAAATTTTGCCATTTTTGTTTTTCCAGTTGTATCGCTTCATAGTCCTACGATTTCAGGTAATTGATTAGATATGTAACAAAGAAAGTACAACCATGCATGAGAAAACTTTATCCTACTATTAGATTTTTCAATAATAGTTTGGCTCACAAAATGTAATACATTTGATACCGTTGGTTGATTTGACTTACACACGAATATCTTCTGCTACACCAATCTGGTAGCCTAAAGCCAAATATAACAAAAACTTAAATGAATAACATATTTATTTTAATATTTGCCAGGGTATTATCGAAAGCAAAACACCCGCCCGCTATCAGTTCCCAAAAAAAGTGTCGTTAACCACGCCACACTTTCGGAGTTAAAACGAAACAATTTCACATAATCTTGACCACGAGGATCTTCTCGTCTGTTTTTATAAACTTTTGGAGCTCGTTTTCTAAACAACTGGGAATTCACCTTCAGCAAGCACTATGAGCATGCTAAGAAGCAGACTTACAAATTGAAAATATTATACTTAATTTAATCAGTATAACCAATGTTTATATAGAAGTAAGATAGTTAGCCAACCTTATGGGATTAATATTGGATTCAAATGGATGCGACATGTAGATGGCGACAGTGATCTCGCATCCAAGTCATGTCGTAACTTCAGTGATCTGGCCTCCAAGTCATGTCGTAACTTGATTGAAACAATAGGGCAGCATTGAAATCAGGGTTTTTTGAAGAAACCTCCATCAAAATGACGCCAAATATACATGTTTGTAACTAACCACGCTAGATGACACTCGCGTTTGTGTCCAATACCTTTTCCACAGGCACTGACTAACTATCTTACTTCTATTTAAACAATGGTATAACCTATCGTTTATTGATTTAGATTTGTTAAAAAAAAATTGTCATTTCCGTCAACCGATTGCACCCCTACGCTTAACCCTCGGAAGTCTGCGAGAGACTTGTATGAACTAGGAAAGACGAAACCATTACCTATTAACGTGTGATGCCATGCACGAGACCGGTGAATCGGAGGATCGAACCCACGACCCCACGCTTGCAAGGCGAACGCGCTTTACCAGCCGACCACCACGAGTAACAACTTGTCAGCATAAGTACAAACTTATACTCTATCAGTACATACTTTAAGTATCAGTTTGTCCTTAAACTTTATTGATATGCTTTTCAGTATTAACTTATGAAACCATTAGATTTAAGCAACTACTGATTTTTATTAATACCATTTAATGACCTATTACCAAAAGTGTCCAGAAATAAATTCTACACAAAATATGTAACAAGGGTATTTTATGTACGGATGACCTTTAGTACAGAAATTCGTCTTTTTGATAAAGATTTCACTCAGATACTTGAGATTTCGAATATTACTTTTATGATTATATAACTTTTTGTAATATTGTATATGTAACATTGGGTCGTATACATAAACCTTGAGCAAATGCTTTAGCTTCAATTTCTTGAAACAGACGTATTTATTTTGTTGAGTTATGAGGGAGAAAACCTGTAGTTAAAGCATTTGCTACCTTTTATGAATACTATCCATTAAAGAAAATAGGATACTTGAAGAAATTAAAAAAATTCTAAGTTATAGCAAATCAGTGGAACCCGTCTTCAACCCGTCTTCATATATGGATATGTTGTGTTTTATAAGATCTGTTTGAACATCTGAGTGGAATCTCAGCCTGGCTTCTCTTCATGACTTCCTAAAATATTTCTTTGCTCTTAATAGACTAAATTATATGCACGAATGATTTCGCTGTATCTTGCAGAGATGGATGTATTACGATGAACAGATCCAGATATATGGAAAAACTTCACAGAGAGATAATGTCGTACACGTACCTTTCTGTGCCCTGGGTGCAGATGAAGCCTTAGAGTACCAAAACCGAAAATTGAAAGCGCTTGGAGTACTGGTAGGTATTACACAAAATAATGAAGTCGTTTTCTCCTTGTGAATCCCGAACTAAACAGAATATTAAATGAGACAGAAATATTGCTTGGAATGAAACCTGTTGAATAGGCAAAACACCACGGGCTTCTAGATACTACCCAAAAATGCCGAGATCGCAATGTCTTGAAACTCAAAGATGCGTTCCAAAATTCTACCATCCCTTTTCAGTGTAGAAATCAACATCTGACCCACATTCTTACTCAAAGAGTGTTTTCAGAGGACGTGCAAGATTATGGAGGAAGTGGGTCAAAAGTTGAAGGAATCTGTTATGGCAGAGCGAGTAAATAGCAACAAATCACAATTTTAGTCTCCAATCAAGAAATATATCCTACAAGAACTACTGAAGCTCCAGAAAAAAAGTTGAAGTTGTCCTTGAAGACAAAATTATATCTATGAAAACAGATCTTTCACTTTTGTCTAGGCTATTGATATCATCTCGAGGCAGAGATGATACTGACATAAAGTTCAATCTAGGCAACTATTAATTTTCAGCTCTCCCAAAATCGTTGTTTGCTAGTGATGGGAAAATGCATCACTGTTCCAACAAATCCAAACTTGCAACGATTTTGGAGTCATTTCTATCAAATAATGAACAGATTGATAGCAGTTCACTACTATTACATTCAACAGAAGCCTCCCAAGGATCGAACAAATTCGCGGCTATAATTGATTGAATGGCTCCACAGCACACAATAAGCTCATCATAGTAAAAACGTGTCATGATCTAGGAATACATTTCAGTAAGTGGATCGGTGATAAATTCAATACATACAAATCAGTACATGTTGTGTCTGACACGTATAAGGAGGATTCATTAAAAAATTGAATGATACGTAATCGGCAACTGGGCAGTGATCCAATACGTTACAAAATGAAATCTGAAATGATAGCAAAACTTCAGTGAAGAATTTACTTGCTCATAATGAAAACAAAGGGATCAAGCTGCATCATCAGATGGAACAGACGTGTCAAGCCTTCGAACTGCACAGGAAGAAGCAGGTGCAAAAATCATAATTCACGAAGGATACTTATCACAACAAGGATATACAGAACGACGCACGTGTATTCGCCAGACATAGATGTTCTGGTTTTAGCCTGAAATGACATCACAATTTGGAATCTTCCTTGGGCAGGGAATGAAAAGGTTGGTCGACTTAGCTCTTATCCACAAGTCTCTGGAATTACTCAAATATGCTGCGCTTCCTGGACTCCATGCTTTATCTGGTTCAGATGTCACTGGGTCATTTGCAAATAAAGGAAAGCTTAAGTGATGGAAAACATTCAATTCCGTCGATATGATGACCTACTAGATAGAGGCTTTAGCAAAGATTGGTACAACACACACTCTTTCAGACGAGGTCAGAAACGCTTTGGGGTTATTTGTTTGACAACTTTATATTCCAAAAACTACAATGCCTGAGTTCGGAGTTCGGAGTTCGGAGGCTTCTCACAAAAAGCAATGCCAAGATGAAAATCTTCCACTAACAGAAGCTGCTTTAACTCTTACACTGTTGAGTGCGCTCATCTTCAGGCATTCGAGTGGAATCAAGATATTGAATCAAACCCAGTCATACCGTCACCTCTCAGTTACGGATAGATAGACGTTGGAGGAACTTTCGAACCAATCGCGTGCACCTTGCCTTGTGTTTCAGACCTCATGGCAGAGCTCGTCGCTGTTGTCCACCATATGCACCTGTCTCATGTATGCACTAAAGTGCACAGAATTGTGTAGAAGTGAAGATGATCCGGAATTTTATGTGAAAACTCTAAGGAGACAGAAGATATATGATTGCAATGAATCACAGCTATATTTTGTAGCCTAATAATGCAATAGATTGAGTAATTCAATTGTAAAACTCCATACTCTTTGCACTTAAACCAAATAAAAAATTATTTATTTGAAAGCAGAATTTCTATGTTAAAGATCAACCGTACACAAAATACTTCAGGAACATGTTTTGTGCAGCATTCAATACTGAACACTTTTGATAATTGGTCATTTTGTCATAAATATTGTATTTTACGAGATCAACATGAAAAATCAGTACCATATACGACAGAGCATTTTGTTTTTCGAGTTTAAGATCAATCTGCCACTACAGGCTGATGTCCATCATCCAAATACTGCTGTAATGAAAGTATTGGTACCACTCCAATGCTTGTATCATCAAAAATCCCACGGGACATGATTTTTGTACATTTGCAAGTTAGTGGACTATAACGGAAAGTATTGGTTTATGATGATATAATTTTCATTACTATTTTTCCGTTCGAATTATTTTACAATAGTTAGAAATTATCATAAATACAGTGTGGCAAGATCAAATTTTATTAAAAAAAATTGCTAAGATGCTTTTTGGATTTTTGGCTTTGTAAAAAATTCGAATTTAATTTCAAAGTTATTTATTTATTTATTGAAATCAAACAAGCTTGATAAGCTCAGTAACATGGTTTTACGTCATCATGGCTCCATATTATAACATTGTCAATATCTTTTCGTAATGATATGCAGTCTCTCACTGTTTGTATATTATTGAATTTCTTCAAGTCATCAGCAAAGAGTGGCCATTGTGAAATATTTTTAAATTTTTGGAAGATCATTTATTAATAATGAAAATAAAAAAAGTTGGATCCTCGAGGTACTCCAGAATTTTCATGGAATTTTCCCGACGTATTTCCATTATGTCTTACAAAAAAGAATCTGTTTTCTAAATAATTTGCAACCAATTTCAAAAACTTTCCTTGTTAATCCGAATGTACCAAGTTTTTCTAAGAGCGAATCGTGGTTTACTTGGTCGAACGCCTTACGAAAGTCTGTAAAAGTAATATCTAATTGTGATTTGTTTGTAAGGTTTGGAACGCATAATCACTAAATGTTAATAAGTTTGTGTGAATCGATCTCCGTGTCATAATAACAGAACTATAATGTTTAGAGTAAATAAGTTGCTAAAATAATTTAGAAGGGGCACACATAATAGATATTCTACTTAGTTTTCAATTTCAGCTATTTTACCCGACTTGAAGTTTTCCAAAATTGTGGGAAAATACTAGTCGTGACTATCAAGTTGTAAATATGCAGTAGTGGTTCTTTAACCATTCGTGACACCCTTTAAAAATATAGGGATGATGAGGTATACCAATGATTTCCGCCGCTTTTTTGTTTTTTTTTAATAGCTTCACAATAGTCTGTTTCACTTATAAGTTTCATTTGGTAGGTATAATTATTTAAATTTAGTTTACTGTTGCTTGAGTTTATATTGTACGTGGCTTTTTCTTGAGAATAAAGTGATGAAAAGAACTCAGCAAATGACTCAGCTATTTTCTCGTTTTCTAACGGTAAGCCTCCAAACGTATATTTGTTTAGACTTGTATTATTTTTCCTTTGTCTCTTTATAAAATTCCAGAACTAGTTAATATCTTTCGTGACATTGTTTTCTAAGTTCTTTAGGTATTGTTATTCTTCCTTTCTAATTAAATTCGTTGTCTTTCTACGCAATTCTTTATATTTCTCATTATTATGATTTGAATGCAATCTGGTTTTCCTATAACGATTCTTTTCCCTTAATAATGATTTCATTTCACTAGTAATCCAAATCGGACATTTATTTGCGCTTCTCATTGTTCTATATTTGGGCACACAAATGGAAACAATATTCTTCCAGATTCTATGAAAAATATCTAAGGCCCTATTTATTAGGGCAATATAATGTAGCTATTGAAGTATATTTTCTTAAAAAAGAAACTTTTTAATCGGAAGAAAAATAAAAAAGTTAGAGAGGTGTCCGCTTTTAATTAGGTCACTCAGTATAATTCATGTAGCCACTTTTTTATTTGATAAATTCTGTTGAAAAATCTCATTGAATTGAAATTTTGGAGCTGAAAACAAGCTTCCATCAGATTATGCTATGATTATCCTATCATCAAACATCAGTTGCAGTTTACACCGACAAACTAGAGAAAGAACTCTCTGTAATTGTAACTTAACACCCTGTTATGTGTGGTTGCCTGTAAATAATAATAATAATAGGTCTCCGCATATATACTCATCCACAGGCATTGGTTTGAACGTGAGTGGGCCCGTATCAGGCCCGCAACAGGCCCTCCACTGCGGCCAATGGCCAATGGCCACAGGCATAACGCGGCGCTACGAGTGTTATTGTACTACCATCTACGACACTCGTACGGTATAGACTCGTATTGGCATAATAATAAACACTGCATTCTTGAAAGTTGTTCAGTGCTCTCAAACACTATACTAATAATAATGTGGATTATGGAATGGTTTGAAAGATCTGTGGATCTGTCAAAAATCCTTTTTAGACTAACGGAATGTCAAAAATTTCAATTCTGTTAAAATGTCAAATATGGAATGTTCTTGTGGGAAAGTGTCCTTCGTTTTAGCCTATTTTTAACATCAAAGTGGGAAGCAAATTAATTCAACTTCTCAAAATATCTAGCTGTTTCTGCCAAATATCTCAAAACCCATATTTAGAATTTAAGTAGCACTTTTATAGTACCTATATGAGTTGGGCAATGTTGTACTTATCTACTTATACTTTTTATGGACGTCCCATGGCAAAATATTGAGAAAATGAAAAATGCCAGAATTTGAATTCTACCTAAAAATTCAGTTTTCAGTTGGAAATCTAGACCAAAAAAAAACTCAAATTTCCAGAACATCTACCCAGTCAACACAGAATGGTCTCAGAGATGGTAGTGGGATTCACATTCATGTTTCAGATCACACCAGTGAATCGCTAAAAGTGACTTCCATTATTATCGCTTAGACGTCTATTCGGTGCCCCGTTGGTCATGTCGAGACATCAAAATGTAATGCAAAATGTGACTTGAAATTAGCCCAATGTGACATTCCATTTATACTTCGGAATCGAATGCACATTGAGACCCTTTCGATGTAACAATGTGAAATTGAACGGACTGGTACTTATTTAAAAATGCGCTTCACTTTCTGATTCACCTGTATGTCAAGAATGAAACAAAGCTCACCATGGCTAGGACGCTGTAACTCATTTCGCATGGCGAAGCGAAGCGAAACGAAGCTAAATGAATCACACGTTATCACTTTCCGACATAACGAACATAAGAGATAGCGTATGTTTCGCTATGCGAAATAAGTTACAGAGTCCCAGCCCTGGTTTCAACATAAGTAGAAATTATACCTCAATATTATTATTCTTACTAATGAATTACTGTTCATATGGATTGGAATGCTAGAAAACAAATGCGAAAGTTGATTCCGTAGGATATACTTCTCACAAACAAAAAAAATTATCAAACTATGTCTGAATCATGAAAAAAAAAACATTTACAGAAATGAAGAAAAATCTAAAATTCAACTCCAATCCTCTGGACAGCATTATCTTCGCGGCGAAATCAGTAGGTACCTATCCTGAAAATGCCAAATTCTGTAAATCACTGAATTTACCTTTCTGTTTCTACTGACCGTTCCGCTCCTTGAAGAGATACAGTTCTTGGTAGAAATAATAATTGGGCATTGTTAAGAAACACATTTGATTCAACTATCGAACGAAGAAGAAGCAAACAGAATACTACACACTATCAGAAGTACCTATAGAATATTTAAAGAATGGCGTCAACTAAATACAAATTCTACATGATTCTCGACTCGACAAACACCTCTGGCCATTTTGTGCCGTGATGGTGATGTCACGATCAATTTTGTTACCAAACCTAATTCCTTTTATACCGACAAAATCGCAATTCAACCAAAATTCATGTTCATGTGCTTCACAATTTTCTTCACATTTTATGCTCAAAGTGACACTAATGAGAAGAGAATTGTGAACAATTTATAACATTTGGCATCACTAAGTGGTAACAATGACGTCTAAATGCAACTCATGTTGTTTCCATAATAATCAAGAAAGCAACATCTCCTACATGTTTGTGTTAACTGGGTACTCACTTTTTCTGTTCTTGGAAAAATAAGTAAAAATGTTCTTTTGCAGGTCAATTTGAGATATGAACTATATTTTTTGGACTAAAAGGTAATTTGGATCATACCTTTCTACCGCAACTGTTGTTATGAATTGAAATTTCATTGTTTTGATATGATGATTTCAAGAGTCTCCAGAAAATAGGATCATATCTGAAGCAAACACTTTACGTTTCGAAGAAACGATCTATTCAAGTTTCTGAATTTCTCAAAAATCATAATTTTATATTTCAGTTTTTCGTTTTTTCCAGGACCCTTTACCATAACCCGAAGCTGTTAGCTTTCTGCCAGATAGATAGCGCGAGTGTGTCTATAATTAATGCTTGAAAACAAACAGCGTTTGTTCATACAGAAAAGTACTGAAAAAAATATCGCAAAAAACTCATGTTGTATTGGCAAGGCACGACGTTACTACAAGTCGGCATTTTGGAAATTAAAAAAAAACGCTTCTTTGAAGCTAATTTCAATAGTCAAAACGGCCTTCATGCATATCTTCATTTAATTGAAAGCAGCCTGTTATTAGGTGAGTCCTTTTCTTTACATAATTCCCAGTACAGATCCGTTATGTACTGCTGAAACACGATTTCTGACAAGGCTCTTTCATTTGAATTCGAAACAAACCGAATGACTCAAGCCAATCATGTGTTATTTGCGAAGAAAAAAAATGCAAATGTGGTTTGTTTACTTCTCTTTCAACCGATTTGAGCTAGTTTCTCATATCTCGCAAAATTCAAAAAGGTCATATGGCGTCCTCTATATACAGCAAGGATAAGTTCAGTTGAATCCAATACAATGCGCTCTGTAACACAAACTACTTTGGTAAGAACTTACTAGATGGCGCTGCATCATGCACATTCTCAAGTTTAGCAATAATACTCATTATTAGGATCAGGAATACAAAAACAATATGGCGTCGATGGTCGCTAGAGTTGCTAGTGTAAAAAATACGAATTAATTTGAATAGCGGTAGAATTGCAATATCCCCCTGTCTAGTTGAATCTCCCATTTGCAGATGTCGCTAAAGTCCGAATAGTCGGGCGACACCAAAATGCATGATAACCAAGTGTCCCAAAAACCGATATTGAAGAATATATTCGTATTATTTCAGAATATTTCCACATTTCTTATGGATAATTTGTTAGAAAATTCAATTTCCACGGTCATTCAATGACATTTCATGCAATTAATGACTTCAAAATATTCATTAACTTATTGTACATTCAACAATTTTCCAAGCTAAATTGTTGAATGTACAATAAGTTAATGAATATTTTGAAGTCATTTCACATAAAACTAAAATCACAATGATGCAGAAAATATTTTGTTAGGTGAAATTTGTACGTAGAGTGGTACAGATTGGTAAAGATAGCTGAAATTGTGGAATTCTCACTTCTTGCGTGAAAAATCGAGAATATCAGTAAAGTAGACGTTGAAAATGAATAATGGTATCTAGGTAAACCAATACAAATAAATGGTGAATCTATGTAGAGCAACAGGAACTTGTTCAAAAATGTTTACGTAACTTGCATTTGTTTCACATTGAAAATATGGTTTGTCTTTATACTAGAGTATTCGGTATCAGTCAATCATCATCAAGTTATTTCCTTCCCTGAGCAGAGGTAACCATTCATTTGACTTCTAAACTTGTACCTAGATGTCCCTGACTTAACTTTTTTTTTCTACTCCTATGTTAGTAAACATTGTTTTACAAACAGTTCACTCTATAAGTAAATCCATTCTTACGCACAACTGTGCGTAAAGAATAAAAACGCACAACTGTGCGTCATGATATGATGGCTAGTATAATAGGTAACAATCAAGTTGCCTCTTGAACCACTCAAATCGTGACATTTATCTGTCTTGCGTTTTAAATATTTGACAGTGACATTGTCACTTTTTGAGATTTGAAGTTCAAATCGATACTTCATAAATTATAATCCGATCTTTAATTTTATATCTACAAATATGAGCAACTCCGATAATGAAATGAGCGCAACGCCACCGGAAATTGTTCTTCAGGCTGCTTCTGCTATGGAGAATATTCTGCCGCAAAAATCAAAGGATAGATATGAAAAAGCCTATCAAAAATTTATGGAATGGAGTATGGATAACCACGTGAGTACGTACTCCGAAAATGTATTGCTCGCCTATTTTAATATATTGACCAAAACATTTAAACCCTCCTCGCTCTGTTCATCATTTCTATGCTATATAGTACAAAATTGTATTTTCTTAGATTTAATTTGTTGTTGTTGGAAATTAAACCATAAACTGCGTTAGTTACCTTCATTTTTTTATTACTTAAAGCTTAATCAAACGCACCATCCAGTATATAAGAGTCGTAGAAAAAGTATAGTACGTATTACGTGTTGTAAAGCAATTACGCACTCATGTAATTACCGCACTCACCGCTACGCGGCTCGTGCGCAATTTTTCCATTCGTGCGTAATATGCTTTTTACAACACTTGATACGTAATATACTATTTTCATTTTCAGAACGTTAAAATCCTAAAAAGACCATGTCAAGAAACGAATTTCCTCCACACATTCAAAATAAGTAAGACTCATTTATTATACCTTACTTGCAGAGCTGAGTTGCATTTCTATTGTTTTCTTGACCAATACCTCCGTTTTATTTAGCATTCTCGAAAGACAGCACATATTATATAATTTCATTCATATAACATATGGTTGGATGCAGAATGAGCAAACAAATTTAATAATTAAAAAAGATTGGGTGTATTCTATTTGAATTTGATGTAATTTCCGGAGATACTTTCTATTTCAGATTCAAGTATGTATCATAGTACAAATAATAATAATAGCCGTTTTCCATCCTCACAAGCTATGCCACACAGTGTTTATGAGGGAGTTTTATTATTATTATAACATGTTCAAGTATATAAAGTTAGCGGGACAACATCTAAAACGTTGATAACGGATTATCCTATAATTTGCCGCCTTTTTGTCGCTAATTAGTTGCGAAGAAAAAAAAATTGTCGATCTTTTTTTTTGAAATATGCGATGTTTCGTTAATTTCATATAAAGTTAGCGAAATAACTTCGGTAATTTCCTTTTTTTCACAGATCGGAAGTATCCATAGAATGCTACCTTTTTTGTCACTAATTAGTTGCGAAGAAAAAAAATGCTATGTTTAATAAATACACATAGATGTTGAGAAACAACTTTCGTAATGATTGTCTTTCATCCAATTCAGAAAATTCATTATCTCCGCTTTTACGTTGCAAAAGTGTTATTTTTATCGCTACAAAACAAAAGTGATAGTATTCATGGGTTTCTGGATACGAAAACAAGAACTCTCGCCACTTCCTAGTCATCCTCGTATTCTATTCCATTTTTCTCAAAATAACCAACAATACTATAAAAAATATTTATTTCTGAATCTTTCATACTAATAATAAAAACAGAATGGTGAAACCTCAAAAGTACTTACATTGGAATTAACTTTTATTCAAAACTACGAAAACATAATGATTACATACCGGAGTGAAACTAGCAAGACGGTATCGCCAGCAAGAGGTAGCGCTACGCTTCGATAAAATCGTGCTCGGTGTCGCGGCAGCGTATGGGTATTTATTTTATCAAGTTTATTCTCGTTCGTGTTGGTGAAATATTTTCATATAAACATGCTGCAAAAATGAAAACCTATTTTTCTTCAAAGCATAGTAGCTACAGGGGAAACCATGTACCCTTCATCGAACTAAAATGAAAATGAATAAATTTTGGCCTCACTGAAATAATGTTGAGACTTCATTTCATTGAAAAATTATCCATTCAAACCCATTCCATTCCGTGGAAATGACGAAATAAATGTTTCTGATTAATATTAATTACAGGGGAGTAAAATAAACGTATATTTTGTAAAGGAAGAAAATGCAAATTGGGTCAATAACTTATGCTACTCTATTCTAAAGGTTTTTCCGTATGATGAGTTTTTTTATTTTCATTTCATTAACATTGGGTGTTTTGCGTTTTCTGTATTATTGTGTGATTCTTCTATGTGATTCTTCTACAATTAAGTCCTTGTATTGCCATCGGTTTATGTGTGCCCAATTTCAGATCATACGGACGATTGAAATCAAATTAAAAAATTCTCATCATTATTATTATTATTAGGTGCGTTATTATCATAAAATTCTTGTATTGTCGTTGGTTCTGGAAATTTTTGAAAAATTATAGATAATTCGAAGGATTAATAAGGGGTGAAAGTTGAATTTGAAATTCCAATTATTATTATTATTTTTTTTTCTTTGATGTTTTGGCATCGACTGCTATGGTCATTAGCCATGTGTTCTTTATAGGCCTTGTTAATAACTCCATACGCCACCTTAGGAGCAGCACTGTTAATTGGAACGCAACAGTGAATCGATTTTAATAATTTAATCGGTTAAACTAAATAAAAAAATCCCAGCCGCAACTGGGGCTCGAACTCCGGACCTTTCGACTCAGAGTAGGACGCTTTAACCACTGCGCCACGCCCCGACATAATTATTATTATTATCATTATTTTTATTACATTTAGGAAATTCTTGTATTATCGTATTATCGCCGGTCCTTGATACGTGGCCAAATTTCAGATTATGATAATTGGAAGTGGGTGAAAATAGAATTTAAAAATTCACATCATTATTATTAGTGGAATCGAGTTTCTTCAGGAAAATCGCCTGTATGGAGGAACTTAAAAACTAAAACCTTATCTGAACAAAAATTTTGATCCAAAACTTTAAAGCTATATCCGAGATAGCCAAAATAAATATATCAATAAACAAGAATTGCTTTTAAAGATATTAGATAGATTAGATAGATTTGATACTGCTACCAACTATAATACTACCCAATTTTTCTTTCGACAAATCACGGGATTCTGTCCTGTTTTTCAAACCAGAAAATATGAAATTGACCTTAATAATATTATCTGTCAGATCGTCAGTATTTCAAAGCCAAACAACCTGAAGTGGATGAAAACTGAGTTGCGAAATTTGAGTTAACAATTTTTACTATTCTCAATTTGTCCTCACCTCTTCAGTGCGGGACTTGAGTTATCAACAATTTCTTCAGAATCTGTACCTGGGGCTGTTTCAGTGGAACCAGCTGACGATTTTTTCTTGCTGAAATCGTTCAATCTGAAAATATGTAATATATTCTTTTTTTTTATACAAATCTCTATTATTATTTGAAATAACTCATAGAAAATAACAATTCTGACAGCTGATAATAATTACCATGATGTTGAAGCAGCTGAATTTCTTGGGATATACCATTCATCATATAATAAAGGAAGAACCCTTTTCTTCAAAAATATTCTTCCACTTGGGTTAATCTCGAATGCCGCGTCTTTCAAATAAACACATTCAGTTGAACATTTCATCCACAACTCTTTCAACCAAGCCGCTTTTACTGTGACATCAGCTGGAAACCTTAAGATAAATCAAAATTTTAATAGACATTTCATGGACTTTTTGGCAACCTTTTTGTTTTAATGCATCATCCAAAAAACTAATGAAGTTAAATGTTTCGTGAGGTATCTATTCCATTCTCTCCACATGTAAAGGTTTGAAGTCGCGTATTAATTTCATTTTATTCGGCGAAAACAGATTGATATCCACTGTAACGCCTATGGTAATTACGAATGGAATCTGATATTCGGGTTCGAACACATGGATTGTTTGCAAACCCAACAAGATTGCACCATTATGATTCTCTTACTATTGTACTGCCACTATATTTCACGAATGAGATCACAAACCACTATTTCAGCAATAATCCCACAAAAAATCAATGACAGAACATGACAGAACTGTCAGAAGTTTACTTTGTGGAAAACATAAACAAATTGTTATTCGACAGCGTTGACAAACGTCCAGATACATTAATTTCTTCATAACCATTTGAAGACGCAAGTAATGATTTTTTTCGATAGTTTGGATTTTTAAACTTGTAAGTAATACAGGTTTGAGTTTCGTGATAATGTCACCATCACCATTCTTCATTCTTCGATTATTGTAATCGAATGGAATACGTATAGTGACACAATTTTGTCTATGATAAAAACTTATTACCTACGCGATGTGACAACGCCCAATTCAATATCACGACTACAGATTGTGGCCATACACGAGTTCAAACCAGGATGTAAACAGCTTTTGGTCCAGTACAATACTTTATAGGTCCATGGATTTACTAGCCAATCTAACCTAATCCCTAACCCAAACGGCGCATCATAGATTTAAATCGTACCGAAACACATAATTTACGAACAAATGACGATTAATTTTTTCAATAGGAAGATCCCAGGACGACTCTTTGATTCATGCATTATTATCATTCAATACTGACAATTATCAGGACAATATTGTTCTCTATAAGGCATACTGAGTAAAATCGAATCACAAAATCTGTCACCATCCCCCGGTCTATTATAATACACACTCGACCCGTTGCGAGTTTGACGAGACGAGACAGCGTCTTTCAGTACGTATCGAGACAGCTCTCGTATCGAGTGTTCAGGTTTGGTATTTGAGCCACCATGTGAAAAAGTGCAGTGTTTGATAAATTTCTGCTAACAACAGCGAACTTCGCTGCTGCCATCTGGTGTCGCAGCCATTACCAAGGACATTGAACATAGTGTTCAGTGTCCTTGAGCCATTACCTGGAATGAAGAATTATCTACCCAAAATACTTTTCCGGTATTGTTCTCCCAAACGACAGATACTTTCCACACCTCTCATAATGTATTCAACGCAGAAGTTGGGAACCTATCATTAAAATCTGCGACGAAAAGTTTTCAATGTCATTTGAAGAAGTATATAGAGCATCATTTCTAGGCTGAACTATATTCTCATCACATCTCACCACCTATTCCAAACCTTTATCTATGCACAACTTCAATCAATTTCAAGTTAGAGTTTTAATTAACAATATCAATACCTGCAAAAATAGGTCTGCATTTGCGTTTTCGTGCATGCCCCCTCTAAGTCTCACCATTAGTTATAATCAAACATCTCGATCCATCCGAGCTCGACTTTTTCTGATTTTATCCTATTTATGTATTCATTTTAGCCCGTTCCTCAAAAAGTAGGTAGATATGCAGTTTTATTGCTGATGGACCTACCTACCAGATATAAAAGAAAATGCAGATTGTTCCGAGGACCTGATAACAAAAACCAATAACGATTGTTCAAAGATCTTAACCCCTTTGTGCCTGAATTGACGTGGCCTTAAAAAAAAAAAATTACGAAAACCATTTATTATTACAATATTTCACATGAGAAAATATTGAAACATAAGTTTCTATTTTTTTCTTTGAAAATATCGGTTGGTATCATATGTGATACTCTAGGCACTGGTAGAAATATATTCTTTTAAGTGTGGAATTGTACGAAGCAGTTCTTTTCCTTTCTGAGGCATAAATGGACATTACACTTCATACATTTCATGCTTGAGAGTTGTTTGCAGGTCGGGAATCTGCAATGAAGTCGTTCTGATGTGACTGTGGGCCAGTGACTCGTTTGGTCTCTCCTAACATCGAAGGAAGGAATGGCTGCTGTAGGTCCTCGTCTCTTCTTCTTCATATGCTGATAACCAACAGTATCTGCATCATTGCTCGGTCGACCCCTTTTTTTAGAAACTGTTGTTTTTTCAAACAGACATAAGCTCTGTGCAACACTGGCCTTGAAATTCAGCTGATCATCTACATCTTTTTTATCTAGTCCAATATTACGACAGTCAGCTTTATACATATTCCATGCATTGACTGTCACCATATCAATGAAGTGGTAAAAAAAACGCATGTAATACTTTTTAGAACGGATGCCGATTCTATAATATGCAATTTGACCATCTAACAGGTCAACTCCGCCCATGAATTTATTATAAATATCAACTGCAAGAGGCTTCTGAATAACAATCTTTTTTTTCTGTTTTCTATCCCACCTTTCAGTCATCATGACTGGTTCCGCACTGGAAAACGATGTAGCTAGGTTTACGCCCCTATTGTCAAACCATTTGATAGCTCTGATAGTAACACCTTCTATTATTGCTTCCTTCTCCTCGAACGTACCTCTACCCTTCTTTTTCATTGAACTATCAGAGCTGAAATAACATCCTGGAAAGCGATTGATTCTGATCGTTCCTATTGCTCCGATACCACGTTTTTGCAATTCAACAAACAGTAACGGCGAAGAGAACCAATTATCAAAATACAATACGATACCCTATTTCTAATAGGCTGTATCCCACAAAAGCCTAATTTTACAGGAGACACTTAAAACTGTCTTTTTTGTTATCATGCACATCTAATAGATTTTTTCAACTGAATATGATACTTACTCGCCACTCTGGAAAAAGAATAAGTTATCTGAACGATTTTTTCATATAAATGGGAACACTATGTTGCTTACGCTATATTGATTTTTCATCAATATGTTGGATACTACAAATTGTTCTCATATTGCAGATACGACTTATTTGTTGAATTTAATTTCGGGTGGTATAAGACAAATAATAAGCTGTATTGATGCATATTGGTTTATGATATCAGGTCATTATGCGGAAATGAAAAATACTTTCAAATATAGGAAGGTACTCCAAGTAGTACACAATTAATATAAAAACAAGGGTAACACTTAAAATTTCAAAAACTTAAAAACGTGATAATTGAAATATTATGAAATAATACAGCACATTATGTTTCATAAATTATATCTATAACTGTTCATTCATCAATTTTCGATTTATTTTTTTGTATATTAAATTTTTTGTTTGTTCTTCTCCACTTTCTTAGTCTTTGCTTGCTTCAGTTCTCCTTTTCCTATTTTTCCCCTATTTATTTTTGTTTCATTTTCATTGTTAAGCTCCATTTCATTGTTTTCACCAATCGTTAAAAATGCTTTTTGTTTTACTCTATGATTTTTCGATGTTTTTCCTTTTGATTTGTTTCTGTCGTCAGCATCTTCTCTGTTACAATTCTTAAGGGGAATAAATTGGCTATTTTCTGCATCTGTTCTCTTTTTCTTATCTCTTTCTATTTTTTCTATTGTTGTATATTTATAGTCCAATTAACTCTGAAATAATTTATTTTACGAAATACAATGATACAATAACACAATACTCTAATTTACATAACATCACGGAACTAGGTATTTATATTCGACTTTCACTTCACTGACTGCCCGACTGTCCGCTGCGTAGTTCTTTTTATATCCGACGTTGACTTCTCTGAATGCTCCAGAATTTTCCTTCGAATCGCCCAGACTCACCAAACCGTCCAGATTCTTCTCGGTGCAAGCGCATCGACAGTCTCCCGCGGTTGGTCGCTAGCTATACGTGAGAGTTCAGGTCCGGCATCGCCCGCAGCCTCGCCACATTGCCCCCTTCTTATAGATATTTCGTCCCGAAATGTCATCTTTGGAGTGTGTCGATATTTGCAGGATTCCCCATATCTGCACCGTGAAGTTCGATGGAAGTAACACTCCACAGTCTACATGTTAGGTCGTGGAATAGGATTACAGCAAACCAAAATCTGGATGCCGCTGGATCGGAATATCGTCTCCAACATACTTCTTATAACTCTCCAATCCAGCCCATCAATACCACAGGATAATTTTGGGATTGCCAAGTCCACCAGATGCTGTTCCACCATAGTATCTCTCAGTTGGGCGAGGCTCCTCCAGACATCTTCATAGGACGGTTTATCTTGAGAACGCTTCTTGGTCACCAGGTAGTAGATGTTCCTCTGGCCCTTCTTCAGCTGTAGCACACCTCCAATTTCTGGATTCTGTTTCCGTAGTGTTTGGAGTTGACCAAATTTCTTGGAGAACACTACAGCGATGCCCCTGGACATTCGAAGATCTTCTGCGACGCAGTGTGCTAGGGCGTAATCGACTGGCACTTTGAAAAGGTCCCGTGGCTCCTCTCGAGTTACCCCGTGTGACACTTTCTGTCCATTTGAGTATAAGGACATGAATTTCTGGAACGTCATCGCATCCTCTGGTGGTCTGAGGGTGCGGACTTGGTCATGGTTCCCAGCGTAAGGAGCCAACCTGTTGAAATGCACGACCCTGGGTTTACCTCTGGGTGGTTTTTGGATTCGGTAAAGCAGGTCATTTATCCTCTTGACGATCTTGTACGGACCTTCCCATGAATTCCGTAATTTTGGTGACAGGCCACGGCGACGCATCGGGTTGTACAGCCAAACTAGGTCACCAACCTGAAAATCCTCCAGCATCGGCATTGATGTCATAAGTCGCTTTCATTCGGTCGCTGGCACTCTGGATGTTCAAACGGACTCGTTCGTGGATGTCCTCCATTCGCTGCCGGAGTTTGCTGACGTAGTCCTCTCCCGCGGTATCCTGTCCTGGTGGCATCCCAAACTTTAGGTCACAGGGAAGTCGCAGCTCTCGGCCCATTATGATACTTGCAGTGGTTTGGCCGGTCGACTCGTGTACTGCGGAACGGTAGGCCATCAGGAACAAATGGAGATACTGGTCCCAGTCTTTTTGATGGTCAGAGACTACCTTGGACAAGTGGCGATTGATAGTCCTGTTCATCCTCTCAACCATTCCATCGGACTGTGGATGTAGAGCTGTGGTTCTCGTCTTTCGGATGTTCAGCATCTGGCACATTTCTTGGATTCAAAATTTCTGCCTTGGTCCGAGTGCAGCTCCAAGGGAACGCCGAATCGACTTATCCACTCTTTCACCAAGACGTCCGCGACGGTGATGGCTTCCTGGTTGGGCAGGGCATAGGCTTCGGCCCACTTGCTGAAATAGTCCATTGCCACAAGGATGTATTTATTTCCGTGATCTGATACGGGGAACGGGCCGGCGATGTCAATGGCGATTCTTTCGAATGGACTACCTACGTTATACTGACGCATCGGGGCCTTGGGTCGTGTCCGAGGTCCATTGCTGGCAGCGCAAACAGCACACTTTCTGCACCAGTCATTGACATCAACTTGACAATTGACCCAGTAAAACCGTTGCCTTACTTTCTGCAGGGTCTTCGTCACACCCAGATGTCCTCCAGCAACTCCATCATGGATCTCTCGGAGTACTTCCTGCCTTCTGTTCTTGGGCACCACTATCTGACGTCTGTCTTCCCCACCATCTTCGGACTCCAATACACGTTTCAGGACATCATTGTCCAGGGTAAGGGAATTCCATTGGGCCCAGTAGGATTTGACTGCTGGGGAATATCTTGCGATTTCCTGCCATGTCGGTCTTTTACTTTTACTTTTACTTTTTTTCCAGCCGACGACTAAACCAAGATCTGGATCGCTTTCTTGGTCTTTCTGGACCTCGTTGTCATTCCAGTTGTTGTCAACTGCCGTGGTTCTACAAATCGCTGCTTCCTTCTCTTCTGCTCGTCGGCAGTGTGAGCAGTCGTCTGGGCATGGTCTCCTTGACAGAGCATCTGCGTTCTTGTGGCCACTCCCTGCTCGATGTTCGATCTCGAAGTTGAATTCTTGGAGTCTTTCGATCCAACGTGCTACTTGGCCCTCGGGGTATTTGAACTGTAGAAGCCACTTAAGGGCTGCGTGGTCGGTTCTTAACAGGAATCTTCTCCCGTACGCGTATTTATAAAAGTGTTCTACTCCCTTGACAACAGCCAACAGTTCTCGTCTGGTGACACAGTAGTTACTCTCCGGTTTACTGAGAGTTTTACTGAAGTATCCGATGACCTACTCTTGCCCATCCTGGATCTGGGACAAGACAGCTCCAAGTCCCACGTTGCTGGCATCCGTGTCCAAAATGAATTTTCCACTCGGAAGGGGATAACTTAGAATCGGTGCATTGATCAATGCACTCTTCAGCGTCTTGAACGAGTCTTGGCATTCTTCGGACCATTGGAATTTTGTTTGACCTTCCGTGAGCCTGGTCAGTGGTTTAGCGATGTTGGCAAACCCCAGCACATATCGGCGATAGTATGTGCACAAACCAAGGAAACTACGTAGTTGGTGTATGTCTTTCGGGATAGGCCACTCCTTCACTGCTTTAATCTTCTCGTCATCCACTGCTACTCCGCGCCCAGAGACAACATGGCCAAGGTAACGTACTTCTTTTTGGAACAGGTGGCATTTCTTGGGGCTCAGCTTCAATCCAGAGTTTCTCAGTCGCATGAATACCTCCTCCAGGTTTTTAACGTGGTCTTCGAACGATTTGCCAACTACAATAATGTCATCGAGATATACCAGACACGTACTCCATGAGAGTCCTTTCAGAACCGTCTCCATCAATCTCTCGAATGTTGCTGGAGCATTACAAAGTCCGAATGGCATAACGGTGAAATGCCACAGTCCCGAGCCGATGGTGAAGGCTGTCTTTTCTCTATCTTCTCGAGCCAGTTCTACCTGCCAGTATCCACTCTTCAGATCAAGGGTCGAGAAAATCGTGGAGCCGGCCAACGTGTCTAGGGTGTCGTCTATTCTCGGAAGAGGGTAACTGTCTTTCTTCGTCACGTTGTTCAGTTGACGATAATCTACGCAAAAGCGTGTTGATCCGTCTTTCTTCTTCACCAGCACGACTGGAGAGGACCATGGACTGTCGGATGGTTCAATAACTCCATCTTTCCCCATATCACTGACTATTTTGTCAGCCTCTTCTTTCTTGGCAAGAGGAAGTCTTCTAGCTGATTGTCGGATTGGTCGGGCATCCCCAGTATCAATTTTATGTTGGACTACATTCGTTCGACCCCCTTTTCCTTGTCCGGTATCGAAGATGTCTTGGTACTTCTTGACTAATTCTCTCAATCTGGGCTGTTGGGCTGGTTTAATGCCCTTGGAAGAGATGGTAACCAATTTTTCCAGTTCCGCTGTCAGGTTGTTGTCTTGACTAACAGTACCGTGTAAACTCCTGATCACAGAGGAAATTGACGAACAGTGCCCCAAAACAGTTCCTTTCTTCAAGGTCACTGGGTAATAATTGACATTCATTACCCTTACTGGCACAAATTTATCAGCACGCAACAAAGTCTTGCCTAGTGCAATACCTCGTCCAATTTTCTCATCATGAAGCTTGGGCTCGAACATCACCACGCTTCCATTGCTCGCACCTCCGTCCAAGCGAGCCTCCAGTATGGTCTCAGCCCTCTCGGGTACACTTACATCTTCAACCAGCAGAACACGAATCATCTCTTCACTTCTTCCATGTAGCACCAGCTCTTCTCCGTTCACACGTAGGACGCCATCTTTGAAGTTCAATTCAAACCCTCTGGAATTCATGATGTCCATTCCAATAATTGCGTCGTCCTCAATGTCCGCTACTAATGCCCGATGTTTCACTTTTGTGCTGCCTAGAATCAGTTCAATCGGTAGCTCACCATGTACAGTGGCCGGCTCTCCTGTTGCTGTGCGTAGCTTCCAGGATGATGGTTCCATTCTCTCTGGTGTTTTAATAAAAGCAGGTCCAAGGATTGTCGTAGTCGCACCAGTATCCAGCAGCATTGCGCAAGGCTTGTTGTTGATGAACCCGTCTACGAAGGCTCCTTTGTTCTGTCGTTGGAGGACAGCGACATATGCGTTGTTCACCGGGGCTTTCTGAGTATAGTCCGACGATTGCCCCTTCTCAACAACCTTCGTTGGTCTCGACCTCTTGAGGGTTGGACATTGACTACGCACGTGTCCAAGTTTCCTACAGTTCCGGCATCTCACTAGTCTTCTCTCAGGCAACATTTCCTTCACGATCTTTCTTATGGCAGCTTCCAGGTTAGCAGGCTCCTGTGGGTCTTCTTCAATAACTCGGACTTTACTTTGGCTTCTGCAGGATTGCTTCGCCGCCTCAAATTCCAAAGCGCGTGCCAGTGCATCCACGAGATGTGTTGGACGAGTTAGTGTTAATGCTTGTCTCGTTTCCTAGTCATGAAGTCCATCTAAGAATGCCTGAACTGCTAGTCGTTCCATTACCTTTTCTGGAGTAGCTGGGTATGCAAGGCGAACCAAGCGTGCAATGTCGGCTTCAAATTCCTGTAGGGATTCGCTTGACTTCTGGCAGCGGTTTTTGAGCTGTGAGTGGTATACATGTTCTAGATGAGTCTGTCCATACCGTAATTCTAGATGTTTGATCAGCTGCTCGTAGTCCTCTTGTTCTTGAGCCGTGAGGGTTTGTACGATATTCGTTGCTTCTCCACGCAACGCCAGTGTTAGTGCCACAGCTCTATCTCCTGCATTCCATCCATTCGCCTCTGCTGCAGCTTCAAATTGTCGGCGGTAGTTTGCCCATGGTGTTTTCCCATCAAACTGAGGTGGTTTCATAGAGAGTTTTCCTGTTTCCGAACTGATCTTCACATCTTTCAGACCCTTTTGTGCATCATCCAAGTTCAAACTCAGTTCCAGCATTGAATTTTCGTTGACAGAATCTGTGGTGTGGGTAGTATCATTCTGGTTTTCCAACTTACTGATTTACTCCTTCAATTTGTTGATTTCTTCCTCGATTCCGCCTCTGATTTCGTCACTAATTGTTTCCTTCAATTTTCCCATCTCTTCCTCAATTTCATCTTTGATGCCGCCTCTGATTTCATCACTGATGGTTTCCTTCAATTTCCCCATCTCTTGCTCAATTCCATCTTTGATTTTCTCCATCTCTGTCTCAACAGTCCCCATTCTTTCTTCTAATCGATTCGCCACGCCACAAAGTTCTTCTTTCATGTTCTTCGAGTTTTCTAGAAGCTCTTCCCTTAAACCCTTCGAATTTTCTAGAATCTCTTCTCTCAAATTCCTCGAACTATCTTGAAATTCTTCTTTCAGACTATTCGAATTTTCCAGAAGTCTTTCTTGAAGATTTTCTTCCAATTTTCTCGAACTCTCTTGAAGTTTTTCTTGAAGTTTTTCTTCCAGATTATTCGAATTTTCTTGAAGTTTTTCTTCCAGGTTTCTTGAATTTTGTTGCAGTTCTTCTTTCATTGATTTGGAATTTTCATCGAGTTTATTCATTATGGAACCCAAATCAATTCCAGAAACTTCGAATAAAAATGTTTCTGGGTCCTCGCCCTCCTGAACTAATCCCTCGGCAAGTCTTGTTTGAAGCACGGCCTTTTTACCACTTGTGTCAAGTTCCCTCTCCTCCAGTTCTTGCTTCAATTCCGCAACCTTCAATTCAACCAGGCGAACTTTCCTCGAACACATTTTGTCTTAGTCTATGTCGCACAGTCTATTTCACGGGTCACCAGTCTATTATTATTATTATTGTCTATCTCACACAGTCTATTTCCCGGACACTAGCCTATTACAACTATTATTGTCTATTTCACACAGTCTATTCCACGGCCACCAGTCTATTATTATTATTATTATTGTCTATTTCACACGCGAAAATAATTGTCCGAAATACACAAGCTGTCTACTTACACGAACACTCTGTATTTTATCTCTAACAATCGCACTTCTGATCACCACTGTTGTATATTTATAGTCCAATTAACTCTGAAATAATTTATTTTACGAAATACAATGATACAATAACACAATACTCTAATTTACATAACATCACGGAACTAGGTATTTATATTCGACTTTCACTTCACTGACTGCCCGACTGTCCGCTGCGTAGTTCTTTTTATATCCGACGTTGACTTCTCTGAATGCTCCAGAATTTTCCTTCGAATCGCCCAGACTCACCAAACCGTCCAGATTCTTCTCGGTGCAAGCGCATCGACAGTCTCCCGCGGTTGGTCGCTAGCTATACGTGAGAGTTCAGGTCCGGCATCGCCCGCAGCCTCGCCACACTATCATCACTCGCAGCTTATTTCTTTTTTTCTATTATCACTCACAGTTTCTTTCTTTTTTTTCTATTATCACACGCAGTTTCTTTGAAATTCTCCTTTATTGGGTGATCTGTTTGCTCATAATATAAAATTGTATCATAAAAAAGTGAGTATCTAGCGGTAAAACTTTTTTGAGCTCTTGGAGATGCATCTATTTCTTCTTATTAATCTTGAGTCTCTCAGAATAGAGAGGCTGCAGGGAGTAATTTTTATCAATAATTTTCTGTCTCTGAGGTAGTTCTTTATATTGATCAGTGTATTTTATTTTGTACATAATTTTTCCACTAGGAAGATATTTTAAACATTTTTTGTATAGCATCTCTTTTTTTCCCCGTAACTGATGTTCATGTGTGAAACAAAGATCCTTTTCTGTTCCCATGTCATGTTCCAAAATTTATTAAAAATTGTTTGTCGAGTTTCATCAGTGAATAATTGACAAAACCTATTTGACGCTATCTTGCAGAAATTAGAATCACACGTTGGTCCCAATGTTCTTTTGTCTCATAATTTCGTGCTTTATTATGCCACTGTTTGATATCGTGTATCCTTTGTACTTTTCACCTAACATTATTTTCTTCCTATTCACATTCTTCTCCCTAGATTCTGGGAGAGCATGATGTCTCCTTTTCTTCTTGGGTTGATGATTTGGAATCCAGAATGATATCGTCTCGACTTTCATCATCAGGTGGCACATAGTCAGGGTCATCCACAGTATCATATTCCGAATGAACTTTTGCTGGTTTTCTGCACCGTCAATATCTCCAAAATCATTATTGTTGTCTCCACATTCTTGATTAACAATATTTAAACGATTTTCTAGTAACTCCATATCAGCATCAACATTTACTTTGGCATTTTCATCGTCACATATAACTTGAAAGTTATCAAAGTTTGAATCAGTATCCTGAACAATAGTACAGACAAGGTTATCCAAAATTTGTATATCTGGGTGTTCTAGAGATATAATATCTCCAACTGAAAGAGCTCCTGGTAAATAAGATTCATTATTTCGTATATTTTCAGAACAACTGCTTCTGATATTGCCATTTTCGAATGCTGAATTTAAAGCATTTCCAGAGTCGACCTCAGCAGCATGTTGTGGAATTGAACAGATAGACCGTCAGATAGTGACAGATTTAGGTGCCCCATTTTCACATACAAGCTTCGAATAGGGTTGAGAAGTACATCGATCCTGGGGATAACATATGGAAAATTCGATTTTCCATGGAAAATTCGATTTTCCATGGAAAATTCGATTTTCCATATTTTAACGCGAGCCGTGTTCATTTAATCATTAATTAATAGAACCTGGCTTCGAAAGATCAAAGTCTTGAGTGTTGAAGGTGGCTAAAGGGTTAAAATGAGGCTGTAATCTTGTAAAGAAAAATCGAGATTTTAACAGATTTTCCCACGCAAGCCCATCGAATCTATGAAAACCTACATCGTCACTAGACCGAAAAACATAATGGCTTGAGTGGCGCGAATGGAAAAGTAGATTTTGTCGTCGGAAAATTTAATGGAAATTCTTTTTGATTTTTCCATATGTTTTCCCCACGAGCCACTCGTGAATTTTCCTTCATTTTACTCGACATCGACTTACTTTTCAACCCTATTCGAAGCTTGTATGTGAAAATGGGGCACCTAAATCTGTCACTATCTGACGGTCTAAGACTTCATTGACTTCTACATCACAAGGAATATTATTCACAATGTTGAAAATTTGTTCTAGTGGCTCAGCAGTGTCTACATCGATTTCACGAACCATGGCAACCATTTTTGCTCCTCTACCGACATCTGAAATTAATTAATCTTCATTCAGATGATATCATACAGACATAAATTTTCATGTTTTGCGTCAATTATGTTTTCTAAACAAATATTTTGTAAAATGTTTGATTAGATTTCTATCACATGTCTTTCTCAATGCAAACAATAATGCAATCTAATTTTCTAATAGGTCTCAACCCACACACGTTCCCATTCCTTCTAATATGTCGTATCCAACAACAAGTTTGTAATAGTATAATTATTACTTTCTGGTTAAAATAATACATTCAAATTTTATTACTACATGGAAACAACAGTTATAGTTTGTACTCACCTTTTGAATTTCTCTACTTGGCTTCTTGGGCTTCTTATGGAATGACAGGGGATAAGCTCTATTGGAATTAGAATAATCAGCTGTTGCGCTTAAGATATATTAGAATGGGCGCGAAATAAACATTAATTGTTTCATGAGACTTATGGTATACTCATATTAGGTTGATAATTGTCTGAGGAACTCGATTCCACCAAAACCTACATTTCATAAAAATTGTGGGTTACGTCTTATTAGAAATAGGGTATCGAATAGGTAATTTTTGTTTTCAGGAATGATATCTGCTAACTGAAGGACAATATTTGAACTCTGGCCTATATCTCTATGTCCTGGTTTTGGTTCGATTTTGCCCTCGTAAATATCGAAATTGTAAATGGTCCCATTTATATCACAAAGAGCAAAAACCCCATTTATGCGGTTTTTTGGGGTTGTAACATTTCAGACCTGAACGTCCTTTGAAAGGAACAATCTGTTCATCAACACAGAACATTTGGCCCTGGAGTGGCATGATTTTGCATTTTGATTTCAGTTTTTCAAAAAGTGGCCTTATTTTGAACAGACGATCACGGTCTACGTCATTTTGGTCTGGCATCTCTTCATTATTATTGAAATGAAGATATTTTCGAATTTCTTCGTATCTATCAAGGCTCATAATGTCAGCAATAATAGGTAATCGAAATTTATTATTCCAATAGTTCCTTGTTCTATGAAGATCAAAAATGGACATGTACATGGTGACACCAATGAATTGTTATAAGGAGAGCCGTAATGGTTTATTAGGATTATTCTGATGTGCATATAAATTTGACTGATCCACAATATGATTCAGCAACTCTTCATCAAAAAAATTGTGGAAATAATCTAAAGGAATCAAGGCCTCTTCACAATAAACCTGTGGAATTTCGAACACAGGCGTGTCTCTTGGAGAATTCCGAACAATGTTCCATTCAGGAAGCAAAACCGAGTTCTTCTTTACTGAGGTTGCGGCTACTAAACGAGCTAATGGTATATTATCCATCTCATCAGAGCTAGAAATATCATTTTCTGACATGACGTATTCTTCATCTTCATTTTGGCCATCACTATCAGCTAAATACTCATCTTCGCTATTCTCTGGAGGTGGCACAGCCACTTGAAGGGTATTTTGTTTTTTCCTCAGTTCCATATGCCTTTCCATCTGAAAATTTAACACAATACGTTTGTGATGAAATGATTGAAATGCCTAGCGTATCAATTCTGATTGGAATAATCTCAACATGTGCCGGATATATCAATTTTGATATCTTTTTTTTTTTTTTTGTAAAGTTGAAAACACCGGCACAGTACATGATAGACTTTATAACAATCATAGTCATGAAAAGTATATAGAACAGAAAAAACATAATTTTGTCTGAAACGTGTTTTTGGGGATTTGATGCCTAGAGTATCAATTCTGATATTTCACATTTATTAGTCGAAAACTTATTTTTCTTCGAGAAAGTCAACAAAATATACATTACTTACCATTGAGGGATATGTTCCGATGATCTATAAATTTTTTTGAAGTGTCCAGATAAATATTCCGAAATCACTGAAGACAAGAATGAACGTGTTTTCGGCGGTACGTAGAACAGTTGATGCACTTTTCAGTAGTATATAGTTATCTATAATAACATAAAACCGTCTCCCGACATCAACTAACTGTTTCCAGACCTGAATGACAGATGTCGCTAGTTTTCCGCATGATTCTTATTTTTATTCGACATTGAATTCAGTTTGTATCGATTATGATATATTAGGCACAAAGGGGTTAATAGCAACAACTACAACTACTATATTATAACTTTCTTCCATAATATGGGCAATTTTTATTTCAATCAACAGGGCAATGTTCGCGTGAAGAGTTCTCTGTACCACTTCCTCAATTCAAATAAGTGTGTAGACATTTTCATTGATGCTAAGCATTCTTTAGATGCTTTGCAAAATAACGCTATATTTGCTATGAGTAATGAGCATGAATATTTTTATAACGTAACCACAGAGTTACTTAATCAGGTATTTGTGCCAGATGATATTTTTAACCCATCCTTGTTTTTGAGTTTGAGGACCAGATTTTTTCTATGTTTTGGTTGTCACGAAGAGGAAAATCCTGTCATGTTAAAAGAACATTGAAGTGAATTTTTCATTCAGTACAATTTGTAATAGTTCACCCTTTATACAGGGTGGGTCACGGTCTATGGTACCTTAGACGTTTACGGAGAACGGGACATAGGATCATTCTGAAAATTTGGTTTCTCAAGTAGTTGCTCTTGGTCTATCGATCTGAAATATTTTCAACAATGCAGCGTTGCCGCTTATACCAGAAAGTAGCAGCATCTTTGTTATTTCAAATAGGTCACCCTGTATATTACCGCATTGAACTTGTCATTCCTTTTTGATTATTTCTGCCTCATACTTCCCTATACCTATCTCTAACGGTTTTTGAGATATTGGTTATTTTCCATATTTTTTATCCAAAACATAGCTCGAATTGAATGTTTATTTCTGCGGTATTTGGATTCTTAGGAAGTTGCAGATTTGTGTTTAGTTCATCAAGATCATGTACATTGATTCTGTATAGAGAAGTTTGTTCTGCGTTATACAGGGTCGTTCAAAATTCATGATCTTACTGCTAGATACGAAAAGGGTTGAAAGTGCGTTTTTTTAAATGGAACATCCTGTATATTATGAAATATCCTGAAAGATGACTAAATTCTCTTCGAATTGATATATCATGTTCCTATACCAAAATAGCCAGAATTCCGAGATAATAGCAATTTTCACTTGTAATCTCCCAAGTGATTGAATTATTGCAGGAAATTTTTCGAGTACATGATTTTTTTTTTAAATTCATGTACGAGATAAATTTAAGGCAATTAATTCAAGCACGAGGGGGATTCGGTAAGAAAATTTCACACCGAGAAATGAAAATCATCTAACAGTTCATAAGAAATAACTAACGATGGTTTCACCTGAACTATTTATAACCACTGAAATATTGATATGTAAAATACTTAACAAAATTTTCATCAATAAATGTGTATAAATTTGGAACAAAAAAAAAATAAAAAAGTTGTTACGTTCTTATCGTGGAATGAACCATCGACCTAGCGACTCATAGGCCGCATAGAACGTGCAGAAAATTCAATGAACGTACCCTGATTTACAACCAATGAACAAAAGGAAGTTTGTACGATCACAACATAATTTTATTAATTATGGATCAAAATTGAAAACGAAACGAGATTTACCGAAGCCTATAACTTCAGATGAAGACAACATAATAAATGGTTTGTAAAACAGGGTACGTTTCATTGAATATTCTGCACGTTCTTGCTACAATTCCCTCACATTTTCCATGAAGAATAAACAATTTCTTCAGAACTTCGTTTGAATAGTTATTTCCCTTCATTTCAATTATTTTTGAGTCACTTTCGTTAAGAAACACACAACGGTATTATTAATAGTGCACTAATTGTCAAATTTTCATAATGTCATGTACCATCATGACATTTAATAGCCACCTTAGATGAATATGAGAAAAATAAATCGATTTTTTTTTTTGAAAATTTCACACCTCACTTTTGTAGCCAATCAAAAAATTCGATCTTGTTTAGATACCACGGCAACTATAAAAATTTCCGGAAATTTTTATCCTCCTGGGTACCCGGGCGAAATTAATAAGTGGAAATTTTTCTGTCAAACATTTGACATGTGACAAGTTGGTATTTTGCTTTAATGTACAAATGGAGGTCTAGTTTTCATATGAAAGGAGATTATTATGTATTTACTAGATATTTGGAATGTGTCTGAAAATATTTTCTCCACGATTATTGCAGAAATTGTCAATTCTGAAATCATATTTCAGAAGAAGTTCAATACACCATATGTCACAAGTTTTTATCAGAAGTCCCGTAGCTCAGCGGTAGTGTTGCGGCCTATGAGTCGGTAGGTCGATGGTTCATTCCACGATAAGAACGTAACAACTTTTTTATTTTTTTTGTTCCAAATTTAAACACATTTATTGATGAAAATTTTGTTAAGTATTTTACATATCAATATTTCAGTGGTTATAAATAGTTCAGGTGAAACCATCGTTAGTTATTTCTTATGAATTGTTGGATGATTTTCATTTTTCGGTGTGAAATTTTCTTACCGAATCCCCTCGTTCTTGAATTAATTGCCGTAAATTTATCTCGTACATGAATTTTGAAAAAAAATTCATGTACTCCAAAAATTTCCGGCAATAATTCAAGCACTTGGGAGATTACAAGTGAAAATTGCTATTATCTCGGAATTCTGGCTATTTAGGTATAGGAACATGATAAATCAATTCGAAGGGAATTTAGTCATCTTTCAGGATATTTCATAATATACAGGATGTTCCATTTAAAAAAACGCACTTTCAACCCTTTTCGTATCTAGCAGTAAGATCATGAATTTTGAACGACCCTGTATAACGCAGAACAAACTTCTCTATACAGAATGAAAGTACATGATCTTGATGAACTAAACACAAATTTGCAACTTGCTAAGAATCCAAATACCGCAGAAATAAACATTCAATTCGAGCTATGTTTTGGATAATAAATATGGAAAATAACCAATATCTCAAAAACCGTTAGAGATAGGTATAGGGGAGTATCAGGCAGAAATAATCAGAAAGAAATGACAAGTTCGAAAATGCGGTAATATACAGGGTGACCCATTTGAAATAACAAAGATGCTGCTACTTTCTGGTATAAGCGGCAACGCTGCATTGCTGAAAATTTTTCAGATCGATAGACCAAGAGCAACTACTTGAGAAACCAAATTTTCAGAATGATCCTATTTCCCGTTCTTCGTAAACGTCTAAGGTACCATCGACCGTGACCCACCCTGTATATTGTTCATTTATCATTTCATTTTGACTTACTTCAGTACATGTCATATTATTGTCAGTCACGCATGTCAAGCATCTCATATATTTTCAAGTTCAATAAAAGTATTCATCAAACCGTACTGTTCATCAACTACTAAGTTCAAGTATTCGGCCCTTTTTGTCACAACAAACATCGTGAGAGCCGAGGGCAAGTAGGTAGAAATTGGTGTTCTTCTTGAATTTCTGCAGGCTGCATGCCTTATCAGGGAACATTTCCCGAGGCAGTGAGCTGCTGTTCGTTGGGAGAACGAGCCCTGGAAAAGAGATGTTTGGCATTGTTGGAGAAGAACAGCAGTATATATTCTTTCATCACTCTATGTTTGAATTGTTTATGACTGAACGATTCGTCGATTTTTGATGTAACACGTCAGACAATTAAAAGATACAAGTTGTGTTCTACAATTTATTAAAGCCATAACTGGAGTATTATTCCATATAAAGGTCTCCACCTTTAGGAAACGTATTCTTCACCGGTTAGGTGCTGCATTACGAATTTTTATCATGTGGTGACCGCGATGATTCAAGTATTGGATAAGCGCAGCTGCTAGAAAAAATGTTAGATGAGGATACACCAGAAGATGACGTGGATGAAGAGGTAGCAAGGTCAGATTTGGGTAAATATCGGAAGCAATTTGGCTGAAAATTTCGCAGAATGTTTGAAATACGATAAAATCACTGTATCAATCGAAATTTCAGCGCGGAAAAGTATGTAACATACTTTTTTTTTTGTAAAAATGTGTCATAGTAGTCACTTCAGTTACTAAATTAGTAAACGGAAACAGCTCCTCAAATAATAAACGAGCCACCTTGTATTCAATTAGCGCTAACAAGAGCGCGCTCCACCAAAGTTCATTTCAATTAATTGAAGGCTAAATTGCAACCGATAGAAGTGGACCGACAACTGATAGCGGTCTCTTTGTGAACACGTGTTCAATCTAATGAATCATCTCGCAGCTGCACTAACAACTCAATTTGAAGACAAAGGAATGACGTCGCGAAAACGATCATTTAAAAGAGCGCTTAACCCGTTCACACACAGTTCCAATTTTAGTTTTGCGGGCCTCTGGTGAATTACTACGTTCACAGTTCCAAGTTTAGTTTTGCGGGCCTCGGATGAATTTATTACTACGTTCGTTCTTAGACGTCGTAATGGTGTACCTTAGTTGAAGTAAAGTTTTTGGAGACACCTCGAGATGTCTTTGTTTTTTGTGGTTTTCGGAGAAATCACTTAGTATAGTGAGTAGTGTTTCAAGTCCAACATTCCGAGAATGTCGTGCGTACTAGTCGAGTTATTGGATAATCACCAATAAGAGTTTAAACATTAGATAATCCGAATTTTGGCAACCTCAGCGTAAATATGCTCGTGTCATCACAGTGAAATCCCTAGTACATCTAAAATACGAGGGGAGCTATCCAAACTCGGTTGGAACTACTTCCGGTAGGAAGTGAATAGTCAAACAAACAATGAATAATTTTTAAACGGAAAGTGAGTAGTCAAGAGTCCTAACGATGAAACACTCAGTAGATTGTGGCTCTGTTGTTTAAAGCTATTTTATGCGTAAATATCGTCGGCTTTAAAAAGGTGCCTTTCCACAACGAACCAAACGTATCGAGTCTCGATAAATTAAAGGAATGTTATCAGCCCGATAAACAGTTTCAGCTTTACGAGTAAGACACATCGATGTCATTCCCCAGTGTTTAAAAAAGACATGAATAATGGTTTACCTAGTTCTGAATCCGATCGAAGGAATGAGAAATGTTTTGTGGTTATCTAAAAGGTCTTTGTTTTACGCTTGTAGTAGTTACACTTGTAACCCTTGATAAGTGCCTTGTACGTAATATTGTTGTTATATTAACAGGTTATGTGAAATTGTCGTGTTTTGGAAAAGTTTCACCATGATTCCCAATTTGGAACAATGTTTTGATTCTTGACTGTCATGTTTTGTAACCTACTTGAACATTATGATTGATTATGATTGCCCTAAATATCAATTTGATGGAAATATCATGGTGTACGTCTGTCCTTTGTTGTTAATAATCAACGAACTGTTGCTTTGAATTTTAGAGATGTTTGGCAATGTACAGCACACTGAAAATGTATATGATAGTGATGATTTGTACATGTTTTATAGTCAAGTTTGTATATGATTTTTATAAACCCTGATTGCGCCCAAATGTCCAGAATCACCTCGTTAATTTAGAAGTATATACCAGTTTATGTCCATCTGCCCCTATGGCAAGGTAGTTAATATGAACTTACGTTTCGCTTTTGATCTTTTACAAGTTTGGAAGTTCTGTTTGTATTTGCTTTCTATTTTATATACACAGGGTCCTGTCATGGAGGACGATATATTCGTACATGTAGAATAGTTTGCTCGTTTACATTTTTTTTATACAATATATTTACCTAATACCTATGAGTGTGTTTCATTCCATATTGAATCGTGTCAAAACCAAGTCTACTGCTGTCAGGTGCTCACCCAAAGATAATCGGCCGCCGCTCGACGGTTATCTTTTTATAAATAAAAGTACAACCAGGTTGATAGAATTCGATCACTCAACTTGGTTCAGCAGGGCGCTCTTCATTACCATCGAAGGGCGCCTATGTTGGGATCTTCACCTTGAATAGTCTTCGGAACGTTGCGCCTACTGGATCAGCTGGAAAAGGGTTGCCTTGCCTAGCTGTCGGTAGATAGAGCGAGTCGATTTTGGGGACTATAGAGAGGTCGATTTGTTACACTGGTGTCAGGTGTGGGGTTGGTTTGGCTATTGCCCCGCCAGATATTGAGAAATCTCAAAACTGCCTTATAACCGCGATTTTAGATCGTAAAAGGCAGGAAACCGCGGGACAGTCTTGTTTTTATATATTGGCATGCGGGGTAGGTTTGGCTATTGCCCCGCCAGATAGTGAGAAATCTCAAAACTTCCTTATAACCGCGATTTTAGATCGTAAAAGGCAGGAACGGTCATAGCCAATACCTTTCTGACAGTAGAACACCGAGTTACCCCTTGGTTTAGAGCGTTTTGACGTGATTGGAATGACACTGTAAAAAAAAATATGGAAAAATTGAAAAGAGAAATAAATCCCAAGAGGAAATCAAAAAAACGGAACACGGAACTACGGAAATGTAAGATCTAGGAATTATATGATGATACGCATGACTTTATCTGAAGAACAAAGGAATACTCTAGAAATAAAGATTAATGGAATACCAGGAAAGGCGTTAGTGGATTCAGGCGCTCACGTGTCTTTGGTGGAGTACAACACCATAGACAAAGAAAAGATAGTCAGAAGGAAAGACTGCACTCATATATATATATACAGGGTAAAGTGATACCAAATAAGGGTTCTGTGAAATTGAATTTGGAGATAAACGGAAAATTAGAAACCGAACATGTATTCGTAGTAGTCGATTCGTCCGAATTTACTACTAATTTGAATTTGACTTTTTACAGAAGTTTCAAGCAAGTTTGAATTGGAGCACAAACCAAATGTTATTGTGTGGAGAAACGGTGGATTTAAAGGACGAACCTCAGTATGACATGAACCCAAAAAGAGAAGAAGATTACTGGCAAAAGAAACGCGGACAAATTGGAGAAAGTGTCCAAGGGATTAAGGATACTTTCGACTCATGGAAGGAAAAGATGACAGGGGGAGTTTCGACAGGTTCGGTACTTTCACTACCAAACTTGTCCGGATCCGGAAAGGGTGACGACTCTTCTGATCCTACAGGAAACTCTAATGCTGGTAGATCACGAGTTGAAAGAGAGCATGCAATGACAAAAGTTCCAGTAACCGCACTCAAAGGATGGAAGCGTAGGAGAATAGAGAGGAGATCCATCAGAAACAAAAGAAAAATGGAAAAAACAGTAAATATATATCAAGTGCCCGGGAGTAAGGCCGCCTACTCACACAGGAAGGGGTCACTCGGATGACGATCTTAGTAACAAAAAGGAAATAGAAATATGTATCAAGTGCCCGGGAGTAAGGCCGTTTACTCACACAGGTAGGGGTCACTCGGATGACGTTCTCAGTAACGGAAAAGAAATAGGAATATGTATCAAGTGCCCGGGAGTAAGGCCGCCTACTCACACAGGTAGGGGTCACTCGGATGACGTTCTCAGTAACGGAAAAGAAATAGGAATATGTATCAAGTGCCCGGGAGTAAGGCCGCCTACTCACACAGGTAGGGGTCACTCGGATGACGTTCTCAGTAACAGAAAGGAAATAGGAAAATGTATCAAGTGCCCGGGAGTAAGGCCGCCTACTCACACAGGTAGGGGTCACTCGGAAGACTTTCCCCGTAACAGAAACGAAGAGAGGAGTTTAAAGGAACCCTCCGGGAAATACAGGAGTTTAAAGGAAGAAGCCACGTGTGTAAGTGAGCTATGTATCAGGGATGGACGGCATGAAAGGCCGACATCGTCATCTAGGAGCAATGCTGAGGCCCTAGGTAAATCAGCCCCTAGTGAGGGACAATTAAGAAAACTGACAGCAGCTTCTGGTAACTTCAAGGAGGCCAAGGATGCTGGCATCGTGAGCGGATGGTCGAAAGGATTGTCGTCACTATCTTGGATCTCCGAAGAAGCACCATCTGCTGGTCAGTCGAAAACGAAAGATGAACTATCGAGCCGGATAGGAAATTTAGAAAAGAAAAAGGGACAGAAGGTAAAGAGTACATGCGAAACAGGAATCGAGCAGAAGACTCGCAGCATAAAGGAAAAAACGGGCATAAAAGTCAGAAAGTTGAGCGACGCCACTGGAGAGAATCCCCATAAATTGAACGATATCGAGACCCGTGCGGAGTGTCGCACGTAAGAAACCCCTGAACGGATATCTTCACACAGATGTAAGATATCTGTGTAAGTAGGTCATCGAAGAACGCTGAATTTTATCAAGAAAATGGTATTTCAAACACGCTTAAAGAGCTAAGATAATGTAAAGATGAAATGTCTGGCCTGGACAACAAACGATATGAGATTATATGGAAGATAATTATTATCTAGAAGAAATGTTTGAACAAAATACAGATGGTAGCTGTAGTTTATCACGAAGTGTGGTTATTTGAGAAGAATTCCGTATTCATCAATTTATTATATTAGAGAGACGAGAAAATTAAGATATGAATTTGATAAAAGGAATCTGGATATTTGGACAAAGACAGAGGTAAAACGATTGCGTATGTAAATTGGTTTTATTGTAGTTATGAGAACCTAGCATGTTAAGCATAATAGTTTTTAGTATATAGGATTTCCATAAATTATAAAGAAGTAAAAAGGGATGCGCAATTGCCGTAGAGATACGATGGGTTCAAGAGCCAGTTATCGTTGTTGACTGCACTTACGCTCCAATGCCCCGGATGATGTAAGTCATTCCCTATAAGCAAACGACCGGAGCAATAAAAGGCATAAGAGATGATAACAGTGACAGAAAATTCAATGAGAAATGGATATTGGAAAAGTCAAAGCTCATTGCAAGTTAGTCAAACAAAGGGAATTGATTCATCAGGAGCGTTATAATTATAATATGGATGGGTGATAGGAAGCCCAAAGCCATATAGATGTCACTATTTAGTAATGAGTAGGACAGATTAATGATGCCGCAAAGGCGCTGGAAAAAATATAAAATTTAACTATGTTTATAATGTTCTGATAATTAGTAATTTAGTACATGTAGAATAATTATAAATGTTGTTAAGAAAAATAGTGGCTTATATAAAAAGGGTCCGACTACTTTGTATTTTTAGTTGAACGAGCACATCCGACTACACCTTTTATTCGATATGGACGCCTTACTAGAAACTGTTCAGTTAATAGAAAACATCGATTGTAGAAGAGAGCTCGTCGGGACGGTACTCCGCTACCTAGTTCGGGAGGTAGATTATATACCGGTAGGTGCGTCGCGACAAGACGTAGTGATGAGAAGGGGGTGGGTGATTTCGTATATCATTGGTTACCACCTCGTCTACTCTCGAATCTTAACAGAACTGGGCAGGTTCGAATGCGACTGTGAGTGGTGCCTGTCAACCAGGACCACCCTAGTTCACCCTCCAGCCGCGTTTTCCGCAGCCCCAGGGCCTGCCCCAGTACCAATGAATGCTCCTGTGCCAATGAACGCCCCAGTGTTTGCTGACGCCGCCGATGGACCACCCCACCGACCGACGCCCAGATATGGCTACAGGGAAGTAGCGACGGTACGCCCATTCAACCCAAGGTTCCGCCCTGGGACCCCATGGCAGCTTCGTATGGATCATGGAATAGGAGAGTACCAAGGAGCGAACCACGAGATGGCCCACCACGGGGCAGTCCTCCAAACGGCTGCTCAACACGAGTACCCAGCGGCATGGACCCCAATACCACCACCGCCGATAGCAGAACCATTTTCCCGGCCACCTAGAGACCTCGTCCCGAGGCGAACTGAGCCGCCTCCATCGCCAGAGTCCGCGTCCTCGGACTGGGACCAAGAAGTCGCAATCCCTAGCAGCTCCGTCTACGTTGAGGAACGTAGAACACTCAATGGCCCGCGAAGGAAGCTGCTAATAGTTACTAAGCGGCCCCAGGACGAAGAAGAAATGTAGGGTGAGAACTTTACCATGAACACAAGAAGACATACGTTTTATTTTATTCTCCTAGTGTTAGCATTTATGATATTGGTTAGAAATTAGTGCATTAAATGAGTTATACTCCAGCATAGTTAAACCTAGTAATACAGGTATTGAAATTTAAGAAAGGTGAATTCTGGCATATTGATATAACTTTAGTAACTTTAATGAATTTTGTCAATGTGGAAATCTTGTACGATTAATGAATTTTAATATTGAACCTAAGCGAAAGGATTTAGAACAGGAAAGGGACCAAGTAACGTAAGAATCTTCGGTTTCGCACTTTAGCGAAGACCTCTGATAGTCTAAGAAGGGAGGAATGTGACAAACCCAATTTGCATACTGGTTATATTAAACGCGAAATCAATTAAAACATATCACTGACGCTAAGTCAGTTAGTTACTAAATTAGTAAACGGAAACAGCTCCTCAAATAATAAACGAGCCACCTTGTATTCAATTAGCGCTAACAAGAGCGCGCTCCACCAAAGTTCATTTCAATTAATTGAAGGCTAAATTGCAACCGATAGAAGTGGACCGACAACTGATAGCGGTCTCTTTGTGAACACGTGTTCAATCTAATGAATCATCTCGCAGCTGCACTAACAACTCAATTTGAAGACAAAGGAATGACGTCGCGAAAACGATCATTTAAAAGAGCGCTTAACCCGTTCACACACAGTTCCAATTTTAGTTTTGCGGGCCTCTGGTGAATTACTACGTTCACAGTTCCAAGTTTAGTTTTGCGGGCCTCGGATGAATTTATTACTACGTTCGTTCTTAGACGTCGTAATGGTGTACCTTAGTTGAAGTAAAGTTTTTGGAGACACCTCGAGATGTCTTTGTTTTTTGTGGTTTTCGGAGAAATCACTTAGTATAGTGAGTAGTGTTTCAAGTCCAACATTCCGAGAATGTCGTGCGTACTAGTCGAGTTATTGGATAATCACCAATAAGAGTTTAAACATTAGATAATCCGAATTTTGGCAACCTCAGCGTAAATATGCTCGTGTCATCACAGTGAAATCCCTAGTACATCTAAAATACGAGGGGAGCTATCCAAACTCGGTTGGAACTACTTCCGGTAGGAAGTGAATAGTCAAACAAACAATGAATAATTTTTAAACGGAAAGTGAGTAGTCAAGAGTCCTAACGATGAAACACTCAGTAGATTGTGGCTCTGTTGTTTAAAGCTATTTTATGCGTAAATATCGTCGGCTTTAAAAAGGTGCCTTTCCACAACGAACCAAACGTATCGAGTCTCGATAAATTAAAGGAATGTTATCAGCCCGATAAACAGTTTCAGCTTTACGAGTAAGACACATCGATGTCATTCCCCAGTGTTTAAAAAAGACATGAATAATGGTTTACCTAGTTCTGAATCCGATCGAAGGAATGAGAAATGTTTTGTGGTTATCTAAAAGGTCTTTGTTTTACGCTTGTAGTAGTTACACTTGTAACCCTTGATAAGTGCCTTGTACGTAATATTGTTGTTATATTAACAGGTTATGTGAAATTGTCGTGTTTTGGAAAAGTTTTACCATGATTCCCAATTTGGAACAATGTTTTGATTTTTGACTGGCATGTTTTGTAACCTACTTGAACATTATGATTGATTATGATTGCCCTAAATATCAATTTGATGGAAATATCATGGTGTACGTCTGTCCTTTGTTGTTAATAATCAACGAACTGTTGCTTTGAATTTTAGAGATGTTTGGCAATGTACATCACACTGAAAATGTATATGATAGTGATGATTTGTACATGTTTTATAGTCAAGTTTGTATATGATTTTTATAAACCCTGACTGCGCCCAAATGTCCAGAATCACCTCGTTAGTTTAGAAGTATATACCAGTTTATGTCCATCTGCCCCTATGGCAAGGTAGTTAATATGAACTTACGTTTCGCTTTTGATCTTTTACAAGTTTGGAAGTTCTGTTTATATTTGCTTTCTATTTTATATACACAGGGTCCTGTCATGGAGGACGATATATTCGTACATGTAGAATAGTTTGCTCGTTTACATTTTCTTTTATACAATATATTTACCTTATACCTATGAGTGTGTTTCATTCCATATTGAATCATGTCAAAACCAAGTCTACTGCTGTCAGGTGCTCACCCAAAGATAATCGGCCGCCGCTCGACGGTTATCTTTTTATAAATAAAAGTACAACCAGGTTGATAGAATTCGATCACTCAACTTGGTTCAGCAGGGCGCTCTTCATTACCATCGAAGGGCGCCTATGTTGGGATCTTCACCTTGAATAGTCTTCGGAACGTTGCGCCTACTGGATCAGCTGGAAAAGGGTTGCCTTGCCTAGCTGTCGGTAGATAGAGCGAGTCGTTTCTGGGGATTATAGAGGGGTCGATTTGTTACAAAAATCAGTTTGTTCTCCGTCCAGCCAAGGTTCATCACGTAGCAGCCGTCTAGCAGGTGAGAATTCGCTAAGTCCAACCGGAGGCCGACCGCGCAGGCCTGAGATAGTAGTAGTGGGAGAAGACAGCCAAGAAGAGAGCTGAAGTAAAGTCAGTTGTGTGCCAGCCAGCAGATCAGAAGCCACGCGAAGGAAACCAAGCGAGCCGTGAGAGAGTGTCAAGCCGATGTGAAGGATAGTGACCCGAAACCGTAAGCACTTGTGAATAATTTTGGTGATGAGTAAAGGGTGAGTGGTTCTCAGATGATTTGAGATGGTTATTGTCAATTGAGGCACTGTGCGATATCAACTTACATTGGCAGCCATATATGATAGGAGATTAGATAGGTAAACCGATACAGGGTGGTCATTGTCAATTGATGCACTGTGCAACAACAACCTACATTGACAGCCATATATGATGGGAGATTAGATAGGTAAACCGATACAGGGTGGTCATTGTCAATTGATGCACTGTGCAACATCAACCTACATTGACAGCCATATATGATAGGAGATTAGATAGGTAAACCGATACAGGGTGGTCATTGTCAATCGAGGCACTGTGCAACATCAACCTACATCGACAGCCATATATGATAGGAGATTAGGTAGGTGAACCGATACAGGGTGGTCATTGTCAATTGAGGCACTGTGCAACATCAACCCACATTAACAGCCCGTATATGATAGGAGATTTAGATAGGTGAACCGATACAGGGTGGTCATTGTCAATTGAGGCACTGTGCAAAATCAACCAACATTGACAGCCGTATAGATTAGGAAACTGATTCAGATAAATACAGGGTGGTCACTGTCAATTGAGGCCCTGTGACATACCAACTTCCATTGACAGCCGTGTTGTCTGAGAATTACGACCCCAAGAGGTGGAGCTTTGGCTGAATTTAGAAATTGCATTTACACATCGTTTTCCGTAACCGTTTCGACCCCGTAGGCTTCCGTTTATAACCGCTTGCGTAATAAATACCTGTCCCCCACCCCGCTTTCAATGTTTAATACCCCTGTTGTTGCTTCCGCTGGCATATATAGTAATAGGATATAAAGTGATTTGTTTTCCAGTTTGTGATTTTTAGAATAGTGCTGGGTTATTAAAAACAATTGAGAAAATTATTTGGTGTTTGATTTAATTAATTAACTGTTTTTTCTCCTCTAATCAATTTGATTGCTTCTGAGTGTTCCATCAAATAGCAGCAGGTACCCAGGATTCAAACCCAGGATAGGCAATTAAAGCCTGCCTTCCTGGCCACCGAGATTTTGTCAATACCATAGTGACCCCTGGAGTATCATTTTCTCCACTGAGACTGCCCGGAGCAAGTAGTCTTCCCACGTTAAACAGAGGTGGCGCCCGAGAATTCCGAAACCTGGACTCGGGTGTCAAAGTGACGCGTACCGACGAAAGGTCGTTACAATATATTGAGTTATATGGTTTTTCATTTCAGGCCAGAAATACACTTTCTTCAGGGCTGTAAGCGCCTCATTAATTTCACGATGACAGGGGTTTCCATGGTGGTATCTTACAAGATCCACCTGTCTATTTTCGACAGGTATAGCCTTAGCGAGTTGGGTTTAAATCGTGAGTTTGTACGCGTGGTTTTCAAAGTATCATGGGAGTATCCTGCTTAACTGTTGAACAAATTCAACTCCTGAGTTCTGAATGAAAATACAGTACAATTTTTTGTGGTCCACGTGATTTTCCAATAAGTCAATGATTTTTTTATAGGAGTACGGTTTGCCTGGCCCAGATTCTGTATGTCTCCGGGATTGGCCAGTAATGATTCGTTATCGATTTCATTGATTTCCACCCTTGAAAATGTATCAGCGTTCGTGTTCTGTTTACCTTTCTTGTATACTATGGTAGTCGTATTTCAGTCTTCACCTTAATAATCTTCTCGATAGTGCTGTAGTTAGTTTGAGCAGAATTCAAGGTTCGAGTAGCATAGCTAATTGGAAGATCGCCGAATTTTTCCGATAGCAAAGTTGGAGCCATCCGTTGTTAATATGAATGGTTTTTCGAAATTTGGGTACCGCAGAATCGGATGATTACAGAGAATTTGTTGCTAAGTTCAAAGGTGTTGATAAATTCTTGTGAGTGTATTATTTTTTCGCCTTTTTTGAGACACTTGTTGCAGGTTTTGCTAATTTTGAAATATTGTCTATAAAGCGTTTATAATATCCAAGTAGAAACAAAAATTATTAAATCTCTTCAGCTGATCGAGGAATAGGGAATTTTGGGATAGACTCGACTTTTCCGGGGTTGGGTTTTATTTCCTCAGGGGAAATGACGTGACCTTAAAACTTGTACCGAAGCATTTCTGATACTAACTTTTAAGTCCTAAACAGAATCACAGAAATGATTCGCACTCCTTATTTTTTTTTATAAACTCAAAATTCTTTTGTAAACGAAAAGCAGTCAAATCTGGAAATAGTAGATGACTCCATCCATATTCCCTAATTTTTGATGCCGACCACTTTTTACTCGTTTTGATTTCTTGTGCCTAAAAATTCTACAGATACCTGTAGTTTTGGTCTCGGTTCCGTTTTTATGATAAGGAATATTTTTTGTTGAGATTTAATAGTTTTTGTGCCTCCTGCTACGAAGGCCAACCGATGGTATAAATAGTGGAAGCACATGAGAATCGCTCTCTTTTCGTGCCAGACCAGTGTTAGAAGTAGTTGATTATAAAAAGCCGAGTTGAAAAACAGAAAGTTACATTCCGAGGGTAAGCTCAATTGAAAGTTATTTAGTTTGAATATTTATTCCTGTTACAAGTGAATTGCATTTCCCAAACCGTGTGTATCATATTCAGTTATCAAAAGACCGAAATTCGACCACTACCTTCGCGAATATCATAGTACCGCCTTGATCGGTCCAAAGGTTAGGCCTTTACAACCGGCAGAGCGATCAGGCTTGAAGATTGGGGACAAGAACTATTTGAGTTAAATTACTAGTTCTCGAGGGTTCGGACATCACAGCCCTCTGTATCTAGTTTGTACAATAGAGACCGACCATTTACCAAGGTGGAAAATCGAACTTCGAGTCCGGTCGGCCGCCTAGTCCGTTATTATCGTAGTTATCAGAACGTTGAAGAACTCCTATCGTTATTAATTAATAGTACCCAAATTGTATGCCGATTATTGACGTTCCTACATTCCGCAAGGTACGGCTTTCACTACTGGCCGGAACTAGCTGAGCTCAAGTAAATCGATAATCGAGGGAGTTGGTTCAATCATCGTCCTTTAGACAGCCGGGAACTTGTACACTCCGAGGTTACCACCAGAACCGTACAGCGTTATTCGATCCTGAAGGTACGGACTTTACTACTGGAAGGGTGAGATTTCGCTTAAAGCTAGTACGGAAATCGCTAACAGTAAATTACTCATTCCAAAGAAAACGGCTTTCACTTCTCTTTGGCATTAATTTGTTATTCCCTTTCATACTATAATAGTAGGTGGCAACCAGGAATTGGTAGAACACATATCGTGAGTCCTAGTACCCTGAAAGCTGTGGTGGATAGTGATTCGGGACTATCCGTTATAATAATAAAAATAGTAATAATAATAAGAATAACCGTTATCATTTGCCAGCCGTGAAATCAGCTCACCCGTCGGGTCCGCGAACCAAACCGATCAAGAAATTTAGTTATCCGTGTACGATTTCACGTCCTGTCTCATTTCTTGGTTTGAAAGATTGCTTTTTGGCTAATACTACGATGAATGGATGACTTATGTAGTGATGTATGATTAGAAATAAAAGTGGTTCATAAGCACATAAAGCTGACCCCTGGAATACCGTTTCTCCACTGTAGCTATCCTGGGCCTCCCACTAATGTCATCTGGGAGGAAGTGGGGCATATTACTATAATCTTACTGGCGCCTGAGGGTAGTATTGGGTGTTAGACCGAGTGTACCGTTGTCCGTTACACCCAGTACCCGTAAACGTCATTTTAACGTCCGAGTAGAGGAAAAAAAGTACATTACAAATTTGGCGGCCCGAGCAGGGACTTTTATTGTTGTTCCGAAACATTTTAGGACTATTGAGGAAGACGTAACCGCTGGAAAGTGTGTACCGTTGAAATCAGATTCACAAGCTCTGAAAATTACCGGAATCATTGTTTTACCTATTTCCCGACCGTTTTCCGACCGAAATAAGAACGACGGAAACCTGTCATTTTGACAGTTGTCCGAAAAACACAAGTGACATATCGTTTAGTAGGTTTTTGTCTTCAACGAATAGATTGCAACCATTTCCAAAATAATCCGCAACACCATTTAAGAGATACGGACCTCGAAACCGAATAAACGAGAAACTTGACGGACATCACCGTATATACAGTCAAGTACGAGTCCTTTTGTATTTCCGCAACCGACGTTCACGGTGACGCAACCCGTCCCCACTGCACGAGGAACGCAGCTGTCCCAGCCTAACTCCTCAATTCACCAAGCCTTACCACCCGCGTTTCGAGGTTACCCCTTACGAACCCATGAGTGGAAAATTTCATTCAACGGAGAAAGCGATCCAGCTGCGTTTCTAGAACGCTTGGAAGAAATATGTACGGCACAACAGGTGGACCCTGATCAACTGCTTGTCATAATACCCGAACTACTGAAAGGACTACCGGCACTGTGGTTTCGGAATAACCGAAATTCATGGCGATCATGGAGTGCGTTTCTAGGAGCCTTCAAAGACTTCTTCCCAGTTAACTATCAAATTGATCTGGAAGCAGCCACCAGTAGAAGACTCCAACGGCCAAATGAGAAGACTGCAGAGTATATCACCGAAATGCAGACTCTGATGCGCCGACATGGGAGTATAACAACGACCCAAGAGCTACAGTGGCTTTATCAAAACCTCCTTCTGGTAAGAGCTACAGTGGCTTTATCGAAACCTCCTTCCGGTATATCGACAGCAAATCCGCCTGACCGACTTCGACGATATAGCGTCCATTTCAAAGGTGGTGAGATAATATGAATTGCTAAAGACCGAATAGGAGAACCTCCGATACACGCCAACACCCATTCAGAATTGGCAACAAAACCGTGTTGTACTGCCAGCCACAAATGTCTCGCAAGAGATAGCAGGGTATCGTCAACCGTTGGGATCTGCCTCTACACAGAAAAACAGATCACCGACCGCCCACACTTATCGACAACGTCCGGAGGTACCCAGTGGGAATGGGGATACCAATGGAGACTGCTGAAGGTGCGGCCTAAATGGGCACTTCCGACAACATTGCCATGCCCCGTCGAAGTTGTTTTGCTCACGATGCAAAGGAGAGGGAGTGATGTCCAGGGATGGCCCTTGTTCAGGGCCGAGTTCGGGAAACTAGACAGGTGTTGTACCCCACCGAGGCTAGGACACCATGAACAACACGCCTCAATAAGTCCGATACCGTCTATGGATACCGAAAATCGTCCACAGGTCTTCCTGGAGGAACCGTTAGGGCCCTTCTTGATACCAGCGCTGCGAGTTCGTATGTAGGAGACAGGGTGATCGCCCAATGGAGAATACTTGGACTACATCCTGTGGAGAAACCAGTCAGCTCAGTCCGGTTGGCAGATGGACGCTTAGTACCTGTAAGCCAGGTATTCAGAACAGAAGTCACTTTAGGAATATGCCGCTTTACCGAAGAATTTGGACTGGATCTAGAAACTGGCGATATTTTCTTCAGCGGGCATGAGCTTTCGTCCGAAGCACGGACCGTACGGTGCGAACCACTCGAAATGCTGACGCCGAGGCCAGCCCTCACGTTAACTATAGATAAAGAGAACCGTTTGAAAGCTTTCCTCGGTTATGGTTACCTTCTTTCGAGAACATACATGGGGTAACGCCGTTGGCGGCTCATAGGATCCGTTTGTCCAATCCAGAACCCATTATACAGAGATATCGGCTACAAAACCCCGTATGCAGGAAATTATCGATATAGAAGTCGACCGTATGCTAGCAGAACAGATAATAGAACCATCCGACAGCCCATGGAGTTCACCGGTAGTCATAGTTCGGAAAAAAGATGGTAAGCCCCGCATCTGTATAGATTTCCAGAAGCTCAATGCCGTCTCGCTGAAGGATGCTTACCCTCTACCATTCATTAATTCCGTCTTGGACAAACTACGGAGAGCTCGATATATTTCAAGTATTGACCTTAAACAGGGATACTGGCAGGTTCCGTTGACCGAGGATAGTAAACCAATCACCGCCTTCACCGTGCCTGGTCAGGGACTCTTTCAATTCCGAGTCATGCCTTTCGGTCTTCATGCCGCCCCCGCCACGTTTCAACGCCTAATTGATCGCATCACCGGCCCCGAGATGAACCCTTACTGCTTTGCATACTTGGGCGATATCATCGTTTTAGGAGATACTTTCGAACAACATTTGGAAAATCTCAGGGAGGTGTTCCGCCGTCTCCGCAGGGCCAACCTGCCAGTCAACCCCAATAAGTGCTCTTTTGGTCGAAATCCCCACCGATATTTAGGACATCTGGTGACGGCTGAAGGAATCCAAACAGACCCAGAGAAAGTAGCCTCATTTGTGGGATTGGCAACGCCCACCAATGTATGCGGGTTGCGACGCTTCCTAGGAATGGAGTCTTGGTACCGTCGCTTCGTACCATCATTCGCTGAGATTGCTGCACTTCATAAACTGTTGAAAAAAGGGTACCGATGGCGGGGGGAAACCACGCCAGAGGAGGCGTTCCAGAAGCTCAAGGGAAAATTGACACAATCACCGGTTCTTACCTGTCCGGACTTTCATGAGGAGTTCACGCTGCAGACCGACGCGTCAGATAATGGATTGGGAGCCGTATTGACTCAAAGCATCAATGGCGCGGAGCAGATGGTCGCCTACGCTAGCCGCTCGCTCACCCCACCTGATAAAGCTTATTCAACAACCAAGAAGGAATGTCTAGCCATTGTATGGGGTGTCGAGAGAATGCGACCGTACCTGGAAGGTTATCATTTTAAGGTGGTGACCGACAATCAAGCACTTCGTTGGCTTAAGTCGATCAAGAGTCCTACGGGGCGACTCGCACGATGGAGCATGTTCTTGCAACAGTATGACTTCGAGATCCAATACCGGCGAGGAGCCTTGAATAAAGTGGCGGATGTACTCTCCCGCGAACCCGTTGATGTAGTCCTCGAAGGCTTGGCCACGCTAGAAGTCCCATCCGGGTGCTCATGGTACTCCATGAAGCTGGAAGAGGTTGCGCGAAATCCGGAAAATCTTCCGGACTATTGCATCAAGCAGGGGCAGCTGTACCGTCACTTTTGGGATTCGAATGATATGACCGAACCCGATCTCTCTGATCCCTGGAATATCGTTTCTTCACTGTAGCTGTCCCGGGCCTCCCACTAATGTCATCTGGGAGAAAGTGGGGCATACCACTATAATCTTACTGGCGCCTGAGGGTAGTATTGGGTGTTAGACCAAGTGTACCGTTGTCCATTACACCCAGAACCCGTAAATGTCATTGTAATGTCCGAGTAGAGAAAAAACAAAGGACGTTACAAACTCAACCCTCTCCTGAGAAATTCGCATTTGTCTATTTGGGCTTCCAATTTTGAACTATGCAATTTCCTGAACATGGGCTTTAGGTTCGATATGTGTTCGTCAAGGCATGTCGAGAATATTATGATATCGTCCATATACACCACGAAAACCTTGTTTTGGAGATCACTTAGAATGCGGTCGATCACTAGTTGGAATGTGGCGGGAGTGTTTTTTTTAGCCCAAATGGCATTCTAACGTATTCAAAATATCAATTATCGACATCGAAAGCAGTTTTTTCTATAGAGCTAGTGCCCATTACTATTTGATGGAACCCAGATGCAAGGTCCAGAGTTACGAAGTATTGATAACGACCTAACTCGCCCAGAACATAATTGATATTCGTAGATTTTTTTTCATACTTCTTCTTTGTGTACGGCTTTCAGAGTCCATGTGTCTAACTCACGTCTTCAACCCACTAGTAATTGGGCTTTTTTAGTCAATTTTGTTTGAATAACTCATCAAATATTCCACTAAAATTGGATTACTCTTATTTCCGTAAGTAAAATCACAAGATGATATAAAATTATCAAGAGTATTCATATCGCCATCATAACAACAACAAACATTCTGAGCATGCACAAAATGGTATTTGTATTATTACGTTCAGCAGTTCGAGTTGGAGTTGATATGATTTCAGATTGAGAATAAGTAACGCTTAGAGAATTATTGAAATTTTCTATCAGGTAGTCTCTATTTGATTGGTTTTCACTCATTGAAATATTGTAAAAAATTTCTGACTGAATAAGATTGAATAAGATTGAAAATTCCGAATGTCCTAAACAGCGAAGGGGAGTATTAGGAAGGAAAATGTTTACTTGGTCTTACCAGAGTAGTTCTTCCTTCCTTTTGTTGATTATAATTCTGTTTCTTGTTTCTTTCTATAGCCACAACATCCCTGAAGGCCCTACAGGTGGACTCGATCCGTTTTTGGCGCACAGGAACACAGGAAGTCTCTGAACTTTGCGATGAGTGCTTAAGAGTCAAATATCGCGTTTTTTCTAGGTCGAAACCAGCCACGATGCTGTGTATTTCCGAAGAAAACTGCACTTATCCTACCGACTGCGCCAGGTACGTATTCAGTATACGAAAAGAGTTTTTTAAAAAGACTTTATATGCAATATGCAAGTACAGAACAGAATGAATAATAATATGATTAAGTTATATTTATAATGTCGGTGATACTGACTTGGCGTATCAGTAAGAGTAACGGATGTTACTCTATCCCTGTGTGAAGCCTAGTCAGCCGACTTGGGATCATAACTTATAGAAAAGTGATCAGATACAGTTTTTCCAGTAGTATCTCCATGGGAAACTTACAGTAACTAAAGTTTGTTCCATCAAATGAAGGAATTTTATATTTCATTTCCTCGTCTGTCATGATCAAGCTTATGATCCAATTCACTCGAAAAATAATGACTGGGTCCATAACCTAATGAATTTCGACTACAGAAAATTAATTTTTATTTTAAGAACGTGCAATTTTTTTATATTGGAACATTTACAAATATAATCAATAGCAACATCTTTTTTTTAATCAAAATACGAAACGTTCAGCTGTCTTGATCAATTGCTCTTCACTGATATTTCCAGTAGTTTTATGAAGCTCGTATGCCACTTTTCCTCTATTACTTTTCTGAATTCTGGGGTTAACCATATCGAGGAATTGAAAGTGTTTCTTTTAAATTGAAATTTAAGTTTCCATTGCACAAGAAAAACATTCATCACAAACTATGACAATTTTCTTGCTTTCATCGACATTTTTGGAACGTTGACAACAAAGGTGAGTTTCCGTTTTTGACAGATTCCACTAGACTTATAACTGGTTTGGATATCTTTGGAACTTCGTCTAGATCTACTGGATTATGAGATGGGTTTTTATTGCAACTTTTCTGTCCTTTTTTTCTGTGTTTTTCTATCTCAAGTCACTTTTGATGAAGATTGTGCAAATTATGATGTGGAATTCCTCAATTCCATATATAGAGGATTTATCAATTATGTTATTTTAGATTGTATGTGAAAATCGATACCATCGCATTTCCCACCCTCCACATCTGAAAATGAAATATATAAGATTGAGAACGTCATGAACATAAAGAGTGATACATAATTTCGAATGCATGAATTCGTGTTTGATAACAGATTTAGTTTCTTCATTTCTTTTTTGCGTATGACAAATCAAAAACGTGAGCCATCGAAATACATTTCCTGTTTTTGATTTGACGAAAAATGAATCCTAAAATGTAATTTTGTCTTTTTTCCAGGAGAAACTTTCAATCTCCGGAAACTCCTTGGCAAGATGGGAAACTCAATATTAATTGATAACTCGTGCATGGGATGAAGCTGGGATAGAGAATGCTGAACTAGCCTCCCAAAATTTGTTTTTTTTTTAATTGTGCCAGAAAAAGTGGGAGGTGCCATTTGAATTTTAATTTTACTAATTACTATATTAGTGCCCATACGGAACGAAATAAGACAATCATTGTAGTTAAAAAACTTCTGAGCTTTTAGCAAACTGTTTCAGAAATCTGGTCCTTCATTTCGAATGGTTTGCGAGATACATGTTCACATGCTTTGGTTGACTGAACTCAAACTTGGATGTTCAAATGAGCGATATGAAAAAATGTGATGTTTCATTTGAAATGACGAAGTTGGTATGGACTGATGGTGATTCGAATTGAACGGGCATAATTGGATGTGACAGCTCATCAGATTATAATTTTCTAATCCAACTGCAAGTTTGAAATATTTCAATGCACACCCTACGTGAATCACTTTCAGTATTATGAATTATCGTCAAAACTTTCGCTGCTTCTTTAATCAAGTCAACTGGATTAACTGTGAAACATCTTGTCTATTAACACTAGGCAATTCACGACTTTCAATTAGCATACTCGGAAAAAATGATAATCATGATGATGAAGTGATAACAGCTATTTGCACCAGTTCAACTTAAGGTTACCTTACGACTTAAGTGGACCTTTATTACGATTTTGGTTTGCACCGCTATTTGAGTACAACATAAGCCTCAGTCAAGATAATCCTCAGATTCTCCAGGCTCAGGTTCCACTAAATAATCAACCTCACTAATATTTGCCTATTTTCTTGACGTTCAAAGTATTTAGAACACTTTTTATGGATTTTGCTGATGTGATTGTTTTTGGGGTGACCAAACCTACAGCTCTCTATACTCGTATAGTAAACCTGATTGATGCTGATATGAAAGTAGGAAAATAATTTTCAGATTCAACACTGTACCTATTTGTTGATTCAAAATGTCCATTGATATATTCTTAATTCAAATTACTCACGAACTTAAAAATATTCTGTTGCTTTATACTGGAAGAATGGAATGGCGAGTCTTTTCAAATTTTCTTATTCGTCCAAATTTGTTAACCACATCTTTATGTCGTAAACATTTTGGATGGATACTTTTCTGTTCACGTAGAATACGTCAGGTCAGGTTAGGGTGGCTAATAAACAACGCATTTTAACTAATGTGCGCTCTCTCGGCGATATTGTAGCTAGTTTTCCCGGTAGAGACAAATTTTTCAAATTGCATGTCATACTCCCGTCAGCCTTTCAGATTGGACAGAACTGACAGCTCTTGCACAATGTGCATATTTTTTAAAACTTTGCGTTGTTTAACTTCTCGTCGTTGGTTATGTGATCATTTTTGCGCTGTCGCCAAACATTTTCTATACTCAGGTGAGGTTCAGGCCAGGAGCCAACAATCTCTACCTTAAGGTGTACCTTGAGCTGATCCTCCACTTAGCTGAGTTTGTTATTAAGGAGAACCGGTGCAAATAGCTGTAAGTGATACATTTGTTCTGCAGAATCATACATTTCTTATCAAAGTGTAGTTCACGTCTACGAATCCATAACTGGAGACGAGGGTAGGATTTTTGGCTTTCAGGAGCAATATCAAGAGGGTACGTCTATTTTGGTTGTTCCAATGCTCCCAGTGACACTTGCATAGATTCCAAAACATTTTCTCTGCCTGAAAGAAATATATGTTGCTTTAGTTCAAGAAACATCAAGAGTGAAGATAGATTTATTAAAATATTCAGAGCTGATTCTGTTTGAACCAATGACATATTACGGCTAGACTCCGTTATTTACATTTTGAGCTGCGGTCACATTCACAGGCCCAATTTTTATATTGTCTTGCGGAAAATAGTTGCCAGTCAACCCAAAAGTTGGCAAAGCTGAGTTTCTGCTGAATTATCTGCTTATATACAATGTATATAAGCAAATAATTGCCGCGAAACAAGCGGCAGTAAAAATGGTGCTTAGAATCATTCTAATACAGAGTCACATTATGTAACTCTGTATTGACCGCAGCTTGAAATGTGAATAACGGAGTCCCACGGTAATATGTCATTGGTTTGAACTAAAGGCGGATTTACGGGATTCATAAGGGATAATTTATTGCATATTCGTAATTTTGTTGCATGATCCATAAAAGTTCAAAACAGGGACTCGATTTAAATGATTTGCCCGTTTCACAATCTATAAAGAAATCCCTGTGATGAACTTTGATGCATTATGCAATAAAATTACGCAGATGCAATAAATGATGTATTATGAATCCGGTAAATCCGCCTTGAGTTCTACCTATTGTTTGGGGCGAAATTTAGGAAAGAATATCAGTGAATGTGCAATGTTGTTTCACGCCACTAACATACCCAGGAGCTCAGTTTGCGTGGGATCGACAATAAAAATTGATTTCAATAAGATTGAAATATGGGGTTGATTTTCCGGAGTGCCACGGATTTATCGCCAGTGAAAAAACCGAAACCACCCTGATGGAATGGGACAACCAACTGCACTAATATTACTGAAATAAAAAAAAAAAGATACCTATAATGGTATAAAAATAATATATAAATATGTAGAGATTTTGTCATCCCTTCTGCTTGGATAACTTAGGCCAGCATAAAAGAAATAGTACTGTCTGTGCACAATTCGGCACACAATACAAAATAAAATGAAGGTATGGCACCACCAAGATGAATTGCTGTTGTTGTTATTTCCGTCAACCGATTGCACCCCTACGCGCAACCCTCGGAAGTCTTAAGAAGAAGAAGAGTGTACGCTATGATTCAGAGTAGTGTATCGTTTCAGTACATCAACATTAAACCTCCAGTGAGGGCTATGCCTATGACGTCACGATGATAGCTAACAATTATTAATATGCCTTATGCTCATTCTTAACCTAAACTTATCTGATATTGTAAGTAGATTTTCTCAGTAATGCCACTTCACCAGTTGTAGTTCATGAATCCAGTGCCTTGGTGAATACCGGTGTGCATAGTGGGTGCGACACAATCAAACGAAGTACGTGTACAACTGGGACGAATACCATTAACGGGATATACCAATCATAGGGGACGAACAGAGAAGGAATACTGAACCGCAGAGGAACAGTGGAAAACAACCGTGTAGCAACGGAACAGTGAAACAATCACAGTAGTAGAACACCAATAAACGGGAGCAGAACACCAATAAAAGGTAGCGGGAATAGGAACAGTAGTGGAGCAGTAACACCCTAGAATAAACAATACCAGTCTGACTTCTGATTACACTTGTATGGGGCCATAAGTAGAGCCCAAATGCAAATTCGAACCTCTATTAAGTGGAAGGGTTCTGGTAACAGCTTTGATGGTCTGTTTGCTGTGTGATAAACTTGGAGTTACTTGATTTGGTTTATCTGAATAAAACACATGCGTTCGGTTTTAATGTCTAATGATGAATGTATCGATATTGCTTACATGTTACAATACATAATAATCAGGTCAATTGGTGAGGTTGTTCAACTTAATAATAGGAATTCCTAGTTATATTAAAAATGCGAATTCTACAATAATATATACCATCACATCTCCCAGGGGAGAGTTAAAAAAAAATGAGCTACTCTTATTTTTTTTTTTTCAAAACTAAACATAATATTTCTTAATCTGATTCTTATGTACTTCAACTAAATGATTATTTCCTAAATCTAATTTAACATTCGGTGACTTATTTTCTACAATAGTAAACGGACCTTTGAAAAGAGCTTCTAACTTACTTACATCATTACATTTTAACATTACTCTATCTCCTACTTGATAACTAAATGGTTTTGATTTAATGTCATATCTATTTTTTCTTTTAGCTTTTGATTCCACTAGATTGTACTTGGCATCATTACATGCTGTTTGTAATCTATATTTGAACTCCAATGGATAGTTTTCGAAATTATATAGAGGATCAATTGCATCAGTTAAGTTTGATGGTAATCGTACAGGTTTTCCGAAAATAAGTTCATATGGTGTATATTTAGTTTCAGTGTGTACTGTATTGTTGTATGCAAAACACCAATACTGAACCCATGAACTCCATAAATTTGGGTGTTTTGAAACATGAATTCTCAAATAATTTCCCAAACTCTTATGCGTATTTTCAAGTGAACCTATAGTTTCGTGATGATAAGCTGTTGAATTCAATTGTTTGATATTCAAGAGTTTACAAGTATCAGATATAGTAGAATTCAGAAACTCAGATCCCTTATCCGTAACGAATTCTTCTGGAATACCGTATCTCAAAATGAAATTATCAAGGAAAGATTTCGCAACAGTTATTGCCTCTTTATTAGGAATAGGGTAGGCTTCTACAAACTTCGTGAGTTCACACTGTAAAGTAAGAATATAACGGTTATTGTCAGAATCTTCTGGTAATGGACCAACAAGATCTAAAAATATTTTTTGAAACCCGGAAGAAGCTGTTGTTGTTATTGTCATTGGTTCTGTGTTAGGTTTGGAGTGTTTGTAACGTTGGCAATCGTCACACCTTTCAACAAAATCTTCTACATTTTTTCGTAACCCTGACCAGAAGTAGTTTTTCTTTATATTATTGTACATTCGGTTTATCCCTGCATGTCCTCCAGTCGGTAGTATATGATAGTCATTAAGAATAAGTTGTCTCATCTCAAGATTGGTTATATTATCTACATCCTTTACTATCGATATTTTGACTCCTGAATGTTGTACTTTTTTGCGGTATGTCAATATTTCCTTTAAAAGTTGTGCACACTTTTCATTTTTCATAATTAAAATTTCCGGAATATCATATCCTTTACAAATAATGTTGAGATCTCTCAACGTTGTACCTAAGTCAATCGTCGATCGAGCATCCTGACATAAGTAAATTATTCGCGAATCAATATTACATACTAATTTTCCAACAACGAAGTACTTTTTAGTCTTAGCAATTTTATTGAAATCGATAGTTGAAACAAGACATAGTTCATACGAGTCTCCGGGACGTTTTAGTAATTCTATAACTCCAGGGTGATCAATCCTTTCGTCAGAATTATTAATACTCCTCGAGAGATTATTCGTGCTTGAGCTCTCGTCATGACATACATAACTACATTACTTTGCATATTTTTCAATTCATCAGAAGAGATTTCAACTCTAGATAACGCGTCCGCTACTACGTTGTCTCTTCCTCTGATGTATTTTATTTCAAAATCGTATTCTTCGAGAAAAAGTCTGAATTTTGTGAGTCTACTTGATGGGTCCATCATACCGAATAAATATATCAATGGCCTGCAGTCTGTGAAAATTACAAATTTTCTCGAAAACAAATAAGGTCTGAAATGTTTCACGGCCCAAACCACAGATAAAATTTCTCGATGTATAGAAGGATAATTTCTTTCTGCCTTATTAAGAGTTCTGCTCGCATATGCAATGGGTTTGTCATCTCCATTTGAAAGAACAGCTCCTATTGCATATCCTGAACCATCACACTTGAGGGTGAAAACATTATCCGGAGAAAAATCTGGATATTGCAGTATAGGAGGGGTTTTCAGTGATAATTTCAATGTTTCATAAGCCTTTTGGCATTCGTCTGTCCAATTAAATGTTACACCTTTTCTTGTTAATTGATTCAAAGGAGCCGCTATATCTGCAAAATTTCTAATAAATCTCCTATAATAATTTGCAAAAGCTACGAATCTTTTCGTATCACTACAATCTTTTGGAACAGGATAATTTTCAATGGCATTAATTTTAGATGGATCGGGAGAGACTCCTTCATGCGAAATATTGTGTCCAAGGTAAACAATTTCTTTTTTCAAAAATTGACATTTTTTAGGATTCAGTTTGAGGTTCACTTTCTGTAATCTGTGAAATATTTTCGACAGATTTTTGTCATGGTTCGATAAATTATTTCCAAAAACAATCAAATCGTCCAAATAAACGAAACAACTTTCGTAATTTAGACCTGCCATAGCGACTGTCATAGCTCGAGAAAAAGAATTTGGTGAAACCTTCATTACTTGGGGTAGTCTCGTCATTTGATATTGTCCTCGATCAGTAGTGAAAGCTGTGCAAGGCCTACAAGATGCTTCCAATTCTATTTGATAATACCCTTGAGATAAATCAAGATGAGAAAAGTACATTGCGCCAGAGAGTGAATCTAAAATTTCAGTAATATTCGGTAAACGAAATCTATCATCTTCAAGTTGTTTATAATCTATCACAACTCGCCATTTTTTATTTCCGTTTTCATCGGGTTTTTTGGGTACAATCAGTAGTGGTGCTGACCACTGTGATTTAGTCTCTTCTATTATACCATCAGATAACATTTGATCGATTTGTCTATGAATTTCCTCTTTTTGAGCATGTGGTAACCGATAAGGTTTGACATACGCAGGTTTTGCGGAATTTTTCAAATGTATTTTTTGTTTATAAATATTAGTGACCGTTAAGCGATCATATTCTAAGTGAAAAATATCAGAGTATTTCGCACAAATCTTTTCGATTGACTGCTTTTCCTCGCTATTCAAATGATTTGTATTGATCAATTTTAATAGATGATCAACTCGATTCTCCGAATTGGTATTAGTATCATTGAATTGACAAAGTTCATAGTCATCAATTTTTTCGATTTGAGGATTGAAATTTTTTAGTAGAACTTCTTCATCCCGAAAATTCAAAATTTTTACAGGTATCATATTATTTTTATCTGGCCTAGCTAAACATCCAGCTACAAAAACACCTTCGCATAATTCGCTAGGTAAAACAACACAATTATCAGATGTTTCAACGTGAACAAATTTAATTGTTTTACATCGTGGCGACATCGAAGTATATAAATTATGCTTGGAATGCATTGATAGTGAGATTTTACTATTATTTTTCCAGAATGAAAATAAAAACTTTTCGTAGTCAATTATTGCGCTATGTTTATGGAAAAAATCTGAACCTAATACTCCATGCATATCGTTATCAAAAGCTTCCATTAGCAGAAATGGATGACACAGTTTTGTATCATTTGCTTGTAATGTAATATAAACTTTACCTTCAGAAGTTGTTGACCCAGATATGCCAGTTATTCGATGTTTTTTCGAACGGTCAATAACTTCACCTTTGTTGACATATTGTTTGAAAATTATGCTGACTGATGCACCTGTATCAACTAGAAATGTTAGTATTGATTCTCTATAAACTAATTTTACAAAATTCAGGCCATTTACATTAAAACTGAGATGATTCTCGATATCTATGTTAGACTCGAAAAAACGGTTCAGATGACGTTGATTGACGTGGAGAATTATGAGACACAGTTTCAAGGTTGTTAATTGGTATAATTTCATTGGAATTTCTTGAATAATATGCCCTTTGTGGATTGTTTCTCACTGAATTACCATGATAACCCCTGTAGTTGGAACCTCTACGTATATTTCGTGAAGAATTTTGACCTCTATTGCCCGAAAATGAAAAATTTCCTCTGTTTTGTTGAAAAAAATTTGAATTCCTGAAAAATCTTTTGTTTTCAGTATTATGTCTGGAATTTGTACGTCCTCGCATGTGAAAAATTGCATTTTGCTTGGGTATATCTTCATCTTTTGATCCCTGAATAGCATAACTTAATTTTGAATAATTTCTCGATTTAATAATAGTTCGTAATTCTGAGTTTTGTAATCCGTTGGCGAATGCATTGATTGCTATTTTTTCATTCACTCCCCTTAAAACCTGAATAGCATTTTGATCACCCTCAGCTTGCGTAATTGTAAGATCAACTAAAAGTTCTTCTATAGATTTTCCGAAATCATCAATCGAACAGTTTCTTTGTTTAGAATTATGCATCTGAAATGATAGAGCTGAAATAGATTTTTTAGTGATGAACTGACATACGTACAATTCATTCTAATTTTTGCACTTTGAGACAATCGCGTTTTTAAAATATAGTTAGTTAGTGATTTTTTTCCTGCATCATCTAATAACGCATCATACAATTCAATGGAATCAATAAGCTGTTTAGTTACGTTCTCTGTACCGTCCACGACAGGCAGTAGGCTTGCAGCCGTTCTTAAATCAAATTTTTCTGTCATGTTGTCGGTTTTACTTGAGAAATCTGAATCTGTAGAGTCTGAAGAGGAGCGTATAGTGACTTTGATTTTGGAGGGAAGAGTAATGGATTTGTCAAAAAATTTACCTAATCTACTGTTTAAATGTTCATCAATTTCTCTAAATAATTGTTCAATATATGTTGAATAAGACTTAATTTCATTCCTAACTTTATCTTCTACCTTATATTTATTAAATTTATCTACTAAACAACGATATTGATCCCTGAGCTTTTCTAATTCTTTAAACTTACGACGTGTAATTTCTTCGTCTCTTCGTCTTTCAGTATTGTCCTTCTGTAGATTCCTATGGAATACTCTTACTTCTTCAACGAGATACTTCAATTCATCTGGGTTAGACATAACTTCCTACAGTGAGTGGATTCCATTGTTTCATAGGCTCTCATCGGGGTATAACATTTATTTTAGGCTATTCCTCAATTAATTACTTCCAATTTGCATCTTCTATTCCAATATCCAACGTTTCCAATGTTGATTAGTTCCATCTGCATTCATTTCTCCATCTCATTTTCCAGCTTGGTTGATTATTATTTGACTTTCGATTTCGAAAATCCCATTTTTGTATAAAACAATTCAGTTCGATAGAACTTTAATTTCCATTTTGTTCTAAAGCAGGATCGCCATGTGATAAACTTGGAGTTACTTGATTTAGTTTATCTGAATAAAACACATGCGTTCGGTTTTGATGTCTAATGATGAATGTATCGATATTGCTTACATGTTACAATACATAATAATCAGGTCAATTGGTGAGGTTGTTCAACTTAATAGGAATTCCTAGTTATATTAAAAATGCTAATTCTACAATAATATATACCATCACAGCTGTCTGATAGCTAGTTTCTCGTTCCAGCGATTTTACCGATGAAGAAATTACTACAGATATGAATATTTCCCAAGATCCACCAGAGATGATCAACATTTAATAGGAAATCTTCATAATAGGTTAGTTGTTATTCATCAAAAATCGAACAGCAAAACGACACTCAAAATGACTCTGACGTCAAAGTCAAAAACTGTCACTATCAGACAAAGTGCTTCCTCGTTTGTTCGTGGTCCAGGAACTACCTCGAGCTACACGGAGCTACTCTTTGTGCGACTTAGGTGAACAGAACACCTAAAAATTCAGTGTGGCAACTGAACCAAGACAAAAACGCCAGCCTTTCAATCTCAGAACCAAACACAAACAAAGTCAAGTATTCGAAAGTGAAGTACCTCAATGGCACAGAAGAGTAATAGAGGTGAAATGGGTTTTGTGTTTTAACATAAAACAATAGACTAACCAAAATTATGTTAACAAACTAACGCTATCATACCGCCAAATAGAACAACTGACAACATGTATTAGATTAAGGCCGGTTCATGTCCGCTCGAACTAGTACGGCAAAGGTAAGTACTAAAATACGAAGAGAGCTGTACATGACAACGATCATTTTGAGACAGTGTGGAAAGTTTATAATATGAATGACAGATAATTTCATTCGACTTCCGGCAGTGGTGGAGGACAGAAGGCGTCCTCAGTTGGAAGTCAAGTAAATGTGTGTGAATGTTAATATATGTTGAAAATTAGCAGTATTGTGCATCGTCTATAAGTGTTATGTGAAATTGTGTAATTATCTAGCTCTCTACGCCGGTATCCAGACTGGATGACAACGGATTTGTCGGAGCTAGGGGCCATACTGCTATTTCAAACCTCTTAAAAACTGTTTATTCACCTGATCTGGAGAAATTGATGTCGTAAGACGTCAGGAATCCAAAAAACAAAGCGAAGAAGAAGACAGGGAATTTCTGATGTTATTCTAATAAAAGGGTTTTCTAGTGCAAAGTAAACCCGTAACACTATTCATTCCAACAAATCCATTTCCTGCAATATATCTGTAGTATTTCTTGTTTCAGGGGTGATCAATTGATACACTGTCGAGCACTAAACTATATATTTACAAGTATTTACATTGTGGAAAATATACATTGCGATTTTCGTTAATTCGGACATGTCTCCATTATGTCTAGATGTCGAATCTATGTCCCATGTCCATTGTCAATTTCCTGACAGATCAGTGTTGCCAATTGCTCCATACATGGAACACCTAATCAGTAATGGTTCATACCACATATATAAATAGAATAACTATTATAACATAATATATAATCAAATCAGTTGATCACCACTCTCGGCAACTTCGTTCACAAAATGTAAGTCGAGTATACAGTGGTCCATTTAAAACTGCATTAATCTAACGAAGAACTCATTGGCTCTAGAAGAAGCTTGGAAAACCGTACAAACAAATAGACTCAAGCAAATTTTAGTTTGTATAAATGACTGTATTAATGTTGATTTATGCAGGCCTTCCTAAGAACTAAACTCAAGACCAAGAACTAAACCTAAGGATTATGTAGTCAAAGAATAGGAGTTATGAACTCTTAGTTCTTAGTACTAGTTACAGTTCCATAAACGTTCGCGTTGTTTTCCGATTCATGAACTCTTAGTTCTTAATTTTAGGTTTAGATTTAGTTATCAGGTACAGGTGCATAAATCGACCTCTTTACAGTCAATGGTGAAAAAACAAGAGGAATGCAAAATATTGCTGATCTGAATGTGCAGAGAGAGGATCCAAAAATAACAGCTGACGATTTACCAAAATCACTAAACCAGTATTTTCCAGAAGTGTTATGTGAACCTCTAACTTCAAAATATCATTCGTATTGAATCAGTATCTCCGAATATGATCACGAAGACGTTCATAGCACTAAATGCCCCCACGGTGCATGTATTTACCAAGCGTTTTTTACACTTACAAGAAAATCAAGGTGCTCATTTTCCTAGAAAGTTTTCTGGAAAAAAGCTTACCGTCAAACTGTTATTATCGTAAATGTACAGTGACAAAACTGATATTTTTAGTTTCTCCAAAGCGTGATGTAACGCAATGAATATTCATTTGATTTGTTTTGATGACTTTGGAGCGGCATCGTTAACCAGAACTAGAGAAAATTACGGCAGAGTTAAAATATATTTGTTGAAAGTGATAAGCCTTTCATCTCCGTTTCCAAATGATATGGCTGGAAGATACAGTTCGAATGTTGTAGATTGTAGGGGAGGTTGAACAGGCTATTTGGCCCCACAAGCCTTTCGACCTATGAGATCTTTTATGCATAACCCTTGATCTATTCGAGGCCCAGAATTCCGAGACTTCGTATTTAGCAGTTTTACTGGGAGCTAAGTTCCAGAAGTCGGAGGGCGTTAAGAAAGCTCCTCTCAGGAACTTGAGCCTCCTGCAGAAAAACTTTGGGCAGTAGCAAAGCAAATGTTCTGCAGTTTCCGTGAACTTCTCGCAGTAGCGGCAACTATCACCCTATGATTCACAAATTTTTTTGAGACGATACCTCAGAGGGCAGTGTCCAGTGAGTAAAACCGTTATTAATTTCATGTATTTCTTATCTGAGTCGAGAAACTATGCTTTCTTTGCTACTAGCACTTTTTTGTCGCTTGTCTTTGTCCTAGCACTTTATTGTGTTTGCTCCTCGTTTGGCAAGGCAGTCTGTTTTCTCGTTGCCTCTAATACCTCTGTGATCTGGCATTAAAGTGACCTGGTTGTTTTCTGCCGGTTTCTCGGGAGTAGTTTGCAGTCTTAAGTCAGCTTAGACTCACAAGTATATGATTTCAGAGCTATCTGACAGTATATAGCTATTTTTCCTCTTGGTGTACCTTTCGAAGCACTCATATCTCTACATCACTATAACATGTTGGGTTTGAACGTAATTAGGCCTATATCAGGCACTTTACTGCGATCAATGGCCTAATGTGGCTCCTATACTTCTGCTTGAGAGATAGGGAGTACTCAATACCCCTTGTATTGAAAGCCTGAAAATTGGCCCTGTAACGCTTACTCCAGCCCTTTCATCCATCTTGTATACCACACTGATACATCCGTATCCAGTTGCACACTCGGTGGTTGTTCATGGCCACTTCAAAATGCATTTCAAAGACGTACCTTACTGGCATGTTATCTGGGTTTAGACAAGGCTTATAGGAAAATATGTTCCAAAATCTTCAGATGTCCGATCAGATTTCCTGCATTTCAGTTCACTGTCAAGCTCACTCTGAAGACACTGATTGCTGCTTACTTCATTACATATAGATACGATGATATAAGGTTTGACATTACCTCTAATGCTGCAGTAGAGCATGTAAATATCGCCCAGTGATTCCCAGACATTCTAGCCACTGTTTTTCCTCCAGCTTGCCACGACTTTTAAAGGGTTAAATGTATCCAATATCCAATGTCATACACAAAATACATCTACCGCCGTAGGGTAGGAGGAAGGAATCCGCAAAAGTATGGTGTACCTTACCTTGTAGCGTTCACACATTAGCATTGGGTTAAAGACTATGCTATAAAAAGGATATCAGTACACGGTAGAATACTAAGTGCTAGATCTGGTAATCGGAGTGGTCAGGTCAACTAGGGTCCCAGTCAACACAGAATGGTCTCAGAGATGGTAGTGGGATTCACATTCATGTTTCAGATCACACCAGTAAATCGCGAAGTGACTTCCATTATTATCGCATAAACGTCTATTCGGTGCCCCGTTGGTCATGTCGAGACATCAAAATATGATGCAAAATGTGACTCAAAATTAGCCCAATGTGACATTCCATTCATACTTCGGAATCGAATGCACCTAGAGACTCTTTCGATGCAACAACGTGAAATTGAATGGACAGGTACTTACAGTGTCATCCCCAAAGTATGCACCATATGGAAAACTTGTAAATTAAGGGTTTTTCGACGAAAAGTTATTCTTGATAAAAGTTTGTGCATCCCCTAAAACCAAACATGCACCAACAAAATACTTTAAAACACACGTAATGTACGAGGAGCCTTCAAATATTTGATTTTGAAACAGGAGTAAAGTACTCTTATTTTGAAAAATCTCGGGAAATGTTATTTGAAAATGTTGTTTAGCATTAAAAAAAATACATCTAGTTTTGAAGCCATGGCCATCTAAGTGAAGTTTTATATTTTTACACATTTTTTTTTTAAATGGGGACTACGAAAAAACGAAAAAAATCATTTGCTAAAACGATAAATAGACAGCATCCTGTATACGACGGTTTATTTTAAAAGCATGTAATATTACAAATTACACAACTATGGTGTTAACCACGGTCAATTTTTCTGAGGAGTAAAATAATTTTCAAATTCTTTGGTGCAAAGTCATTTTTATTTTTTGTTAACACCGAAAATTATTCAAAATCATACAACTTTGTAACAAGAACTTAATATCCAATACTATCAAATCACAAAATATCAAAATAAAAAAGGTATTTCGGAACAAACTCATTGATTTTCTGGACATTTTTTCATCCAAAATAATTCTTATATTCGCTTTAAAAACAAAAGCATGTTACCGAAAGAAATATTATACATCTCAGTATGATGTCCATCCCGCAACATGCACAGTTCGGTTCTTCTTACACAATCCATAGTTGCGTAATTTGTAATATTACAGGCTTTTAAAAGAAACCTTCGCATACAGGATGCTGTCTATTTATCGTTTTAGCAAATTATTTTTTTCGTATTCCCCATTTTAAAAAAATGGGTAAGAAAATAAAACTTTGCTTAGATGGCCATGACTTCGAAACTAGATGTATTTTTTAATGCTGAACAACTTTTTTGAATAACATTTCCTGAGATTTTTCAAAATAAGAGTACTTTACTCTTGTCTCAAAATCAAATATTTGAAGTCTTCTCGTACATTACGTGTGTTTTACTGTAGTTTGTTGGTGCATGTTTAGTTTTAGGGGATGCACAAACTTTTATCAAGAATAACTTTTAGTCGAAAAACCATTAATAAATAAGTTTCCCATAAGGTGCCTATTTTGGGGATGATACTGTACATATAAAAATGCGCTTCACTTTCTGATTCACCTGTATGTCACAGCATAAACAGAAATTATACCTCGATATTATTATTCTTGTTAATGAATTACGGTTCATATGGAATGGAATGCTAGAAAACAAATGGGTGAATCGATTCCGTATTATATACTTTTCAAAAACAAATCTAAATCATGAAAAAAAAACAATATACAGAAATGTAGTAAAATCTATAATTCAACTCCAATCCTCTGGACAGCATTTTCTTCGCGGCGAAATCAGTACCTACCTAAAAATGCCAAATTCTGTTAATCACTGAATTTACCTTTCTCAGTTTCTACTCACTGTTCCGGTCCTTGAAGAGATACAGTTCTTAGTAGAAATAATAATTGGGCAATGTAAATAAACACATTTGATTCAACTATTAAAATAAAAAGAAGCAAACAGAATACTACACACTATCAGAAGTACCTATAGAATATTTAAAGAATAGCGTCAACCAAATACAAATTCTACTTGACTCTCGACTCGACAAACACCTCTGGCCATTTTGTGGCGTGATGGTGATGTCATGCTCAATTTTGTTACCAACCAAATTCCTTCTATACCGACAAAATCGCAATGAAATCAAAATTCATGTTGATGTGCCTTACAATTTTCTTCACATGTTGTGCCTCAAAGCGACACTAATGAGAAGAAAATTGTGAACAATTCATAACATTTGGCATCACTAAGTGGAAACAGTGATGTATAAATGCAACTCATTATGTTACCATAATAATCAAGGAAGCAACATCTCCTAGATGTTAGTGTTAACTGGGGTGGTAAAAAAAAAAATTGTTTTTACGAAACTCCCAGGTTTTCGTACAAATCCCCTCAAAAGCAGAGCTTGTGCGCGCAAGGGAGATCCGGGACCTACAGTTTGAATGAAAGTGGAATCCGAACCACCTCAGCTCCGTGACACGCGTCCAGGGATCGAACCTAGGGCGCCTGGGGAGCTCCTGGGTGGAAGGCAAACGCTTTAACACCACGACCACTTCGCTACAACCAGGTAGATCTTAGCTGCAATGTTGCGTCTTCGACAGTCTCCGCTACCAGTATATTAATGCCCTACTCAGCGGCTATAGTAGGTGAAAGATTGTCATCATACATCAACGGAGGGTCATGAAACTTCCTCCAGAAAGGAAAGAAATACTGTATTGTGGATAAAACTTCAGTTCCCTATAAATAAACCCTGAAATGATACTTGACATTTTGTTCAGCAACTTGGATGACCTGATGAATATAGACTGGGAGATGTGGCAGATTTTAGGTGGAAAATTTTCTCGTTTATGACTTTGAGACCAGTGAAAGATATGAAAATTCTGACAAAAATGATGAAAAATTTGAGCGGTTGCCGCGTGGCGTTCATATACAGTGCGTTCATAAAGTGTGGAAACGCTCTATTATCTTACGAGTTGATTATTTTTGGAGGAAAAGCTCGGCAGGTCGATTTTGTATTTTAGTTTTCCACCTTTTTTTAGAAAAAAAAAATTCCCCTACCAACTTTCAAGATATTGTAACCTCAACTTTTTGGTTTTTTATTAAGATTGTTTATTTGCCTTTTGAGTAAAAAAAATTGAGTGGAACATGCGAACGGCAGCTGTTCATCGGAGAGCATTGGGGAAGACCATTAGTTTCATTAGGCTTTGTTAAAAAAAAATAAGAATAGCTGCCATGCCACTTAATTAGGCTTAAGAGAAATTAGTTTTATGTAAGTTACAAAATTCAAAAACAAGCACTTATATGTAGGTATATGTAATGAGATAAAAAAATCATGAACGCAAAAATATCATGATACATTTAATGAAGGAAGAAAATAATGAACATTGGAAACATTGTTGATATTTGACAAAAAAATTATGTATGACCACAATTGCAAATATTAAATTCATATAAATTGAATGGCGGTAATTATATTAATTTAAATACCATTTGATTCATTTAAACGCATAACCATAGTATACCATGTTTTTGCTTTACAGTGTTTTAAAAAGTCATTAGTATGTTCAATTTTAGATGTTTATAAGAATGGTGAGGTAAATAGTAACTACACATCTGTCATTCATAAAATGCAGAAAAATAAATAAAAAATAAAAAGATCTGGCCTGTTCAACTGCAGATTCCAAGCTTTCTTTATGCAAACTTTGGTGTGACCAGGAACTGGTGGTGGAATTGGCGAGCAGTGTATACGGTATAATCATAAAAACCAGAATCGATACCATTTATCGAAATCTTCACATTCCATGTAACCAATAGTATAGAAATTTTGTGGGTTTTTCTGTACACAGCTTCAACCATACGTAACTCTAGCATAGATGAGCTCACGTGTGCGATAACCCCAACTTAGAACCCTTTTGAGTAAGGGTGAATACCATAAAACAAATAGGAAATTGATGTCGGTAAAAACGCAGCAACGGTTCAAACGAAGAACAGTTTCAAGTCTCTTCAAAAAAAAACTGCCTTTTCGTCGGAATTCAGAAAAGCTGGCGTAGGAATTTGTGTGAGATAATCGTAAGCTAGAAACAGACAGATCCCGTGGACGGAAAATTGCTTTTTTGATTTCACTACACTTCCTTAACACCGTTCAATCACTTCTCCCATCCGTCTCCTGCCGAACATCTCGTTTCTCACAGCACCCCACCTCTCTCAATTTTCTCGAGTATATCGGGTTGCCTGACTCGAAGGTACCTTCGCTAGGTATTTCGAATGCATGCCATACCCGATAAAATGTAGCATTTTTGAGAATGCTACACTATCCCCTTCCAAATTGAGAAAAATTATTGGGATATTCAATAATTTTTCTAAAAAAATAAATAGTTCTACAGATCATCGAAAATGATTAATAAGTGATTTGGCTCAGTAACTACGCGTACTATTCGTCCAGAAGGATATCAAAATCAGGATGTGTCTTAAATTGGGAAAGTCATTTTAGGTTGAAGTCTCAATTGGGAAAGTCTGCCAAAATCATAATAGAAAAACAAACGAGAAAAAAAACAATCATGTCTTAAACAAGAAGTGATTCTTATAGCTATATAGCTTGTGAATGAACGGTTTTCACCATAACGAACAAATAATAACTCATAGTTATCCAACAGAAATATCTGAATTTGATCCAAAGTAAGGTTTTAGGTCTTTCACATGCCAATCACCTGCTGGTGATCCATTGGCATTATTCAAAGAGTAGACCAAACGAGAAACCTTTTTGGTGACAACACTCAGAACGTATTTCGGGGCTAACTTAGCCATAAATTTATCAGCGGCATCTGACAACACTTTTTCGCCTCCATACTCTATCTCCAACTGAAAAAGAAAATTCTCTTTTCCTTAAATTATACGAGGCTGAATTTCTTTTGTACGCCTCATGTAACTTGGTACGTACTTCACAAAATATATCTGTCAATCCTGACAAATCTTCTACGTAAGAACCTCTATCACCGGGAAGTAATTCAACTTCAGCGGTATTTTCAACGTGACCATAGTATTTTCCTGATAACGGAATATGTCTAGCAAACATAAGAAACGAAGGAGTGAAATTATGAACTTCGTGCCTAGCGGTATTTATTGCATACTGAATTTTTGGTAATTCTCTATCCCAATCCTTATGCCTTTTGATGTAACAGCGGATTGTTGTACCAACGGTCTTGTTGATTCTCTCGACAAAATTGCATTGAGCTGAGTAACGAGGGGTGAACCAAATTTTCTGCACCTGGTAGGCGTCAGCAAGCTTTTTAAATATCCTACCGGCAAATTGAGTTCCATTATCACATATTATGTATTGTGGTACAACATAGACTAAAAAAACTTTGTTTTCTATAAATTTAACAATAGATTGTGCAGTAGCATTTCTTAAGGGATGAAGTAAAGCAAACTTTGTGAACCAATCTCCCACAACGAGTAAAAAATTATTGCCATCCGGTGATCGTGGAAATGGACCCATGAGATCAACTGCGATAATTTGAAATGGATACTTGACTGTCTTTTCCGAACCAAACAACCCTATTCTGCTAGAATTTGATATTTTCTGCGCTTGACATACTTTACAGCTTTTAACAAAATTAAGAATGTCTTTCCTCATTCCTGGCCAATAATATGTCTCTTGTAATTTGGAAATTGTCTTGTAATAACCAAAATGTCCACTAGTAGGAGGGTCATGACAAGAGATCATTATTTCTTTACGTTGATTTTTTGGAACTACCAATTTCCATTCTCTTATATTGGAATTAAGCGGTAGGCTGGAAGGTAAAAGTTTCAGTAAGATATCATTTTCAATCTTCCACTGGGGAAAATTTTCCGGATTGTCCATTATGTTTTTTCTCATGGAAATATACCATCAGGGACAATGTTTGATGAACCTTTTCTATGAATGAGATCAAAAGAATATTGTCGTAACTTAACGCACCAGCGAGCTAATCTACCAGTAGGATCTCTAAGATTATTCAAATAAAGAAGACTATGATGATCGGTTATGCAATTAAATCTAGTCCCTTCGACACACGGTCTAAATTTTTCTAAAAGAAATATCAAGCTCAAAAGTTATCATTCAGTTACTGAGTAATTTCGTTCTGTACGGGTCAGAGACCTTGAAGCATACGCAATAACGTGCTCAAAACCATCAATTTCTTGAGTCAAAACACCCCCCACCCCAGTATCAGAGGCATCGCATTCTATAGTGAATTTCTTAGTGAAATCTGGGCTTTTGAGAATTGGTGCCAAAACTAAAGCATTTTTGATTTTCAAAAATGAGTCCTCAGCCTCAGGAGTCCAAGAGACGTTTTGTTTCTTTTTCTTGCCCTTTGAAAGGTCATTGAGAGGTGAAACTAAAGAAGAAAAATTCATGATGAATCGCCTATAACATGAGCATAATCCGATAAATCTCTTTACTTCAGTGTAAGTTGTGGGTCGCGGATAATTAACCATAGAATTAACTTTATCTGGGTCTGTACGTAGACCATGGCTATCAACCACAAAACCTAAATACTTTAAGGAAGTCTTGAAAAATTCACACTTTTTAAGGTTTATTGTCAAATTAGCTTCCTGGAGAATATTCTTAACCTCTTTCAAAAGTGCAATGTGTTTTTCGAAAGTAGGTGAAATTATCAAAATATCGTCCAGATAAGAAAAAATATAGGGTTCATATTTTGGACCGAAAAGAGCATCACACAAACGTTGCTGGGTTTGGGCACTGTTGCAAGTCCCAAAAGGTGTCACTTTAAATTGAAACAAACCTCTGCCTGCTACACTGAATGCTGTTTTTTCTTTCGAGGACTCATCCAAAGGTATTTGCCAGAATGCTTTTCGCAAATCAATACTGGAAATAAATTTGGCATCCTTCAGCAGATTAAGAATTCTATCAATCCTTGGAAGAGGGTAACTATCGTGTTTTGTGACTTCGTTGAGCTTTCGCCCATCGAAACAAAAGCGATACTCTCCATTGGATTTTTTTACTAAAAGAACCGGACTATTCCATGGACTATTAGATGGTTCAACAACATCAAGTTTAATCATCTCGTCCAGTTTGGCATTTAAAATTTTCAACATGTATGAAGACATAGGTTACTGTCTTTGTTTGGAAGGTTTTGCGTCACCAGTATCAATAGTCAACTTGATTTTTGTAGTTCTACCCAAACGAACTTCGCTCGACAACTCTCTAAAGGATTTTATGACCTCCTCAGCTTTTTGTATTTGTGTAGTGGAAAGAGTTTCGAAAGCACTCAGACCGATTTCACAAATAGTTCGGGACATTTCTGGATATGTATTCAGATTTTTGTCGCATAAATCACTATGAACGTACCAAGTTTCATTTCTAAAATCAATTTTCACTTGGAATTGTCTACAAAAGTCTATTTCAAAAATAAAGGAATGCGGTAAGCTTGGCACAACATATGCTGAAATAACATGACAAGAATCATCAATTATGATGAGGAGATCCACCAAACCTTTAACAAATTGTTCAGTACCATCAACTGTAGTAATACGATCAAGACGTGACGGGTTAATTTTTAGTTCACATTTTCGTAAAATGTGAAGCCCGTGGCTCCCTACAATAGAAATATTCGCTCCACTGTCTAACAATGCCGTTATAGTCTGATCAAATAATTTTACTTGAATAAATGGCCTGTTATCAAATTTTTTCTTAACAAAAAGTGGTGATACGTAATTATTCCTACTAGAATTTTTATAAAATACCTTAACAGTTGTTTTCCATTTTTGCCAATCTCTATCATCGAAAAATGAGTTGGTTTCTGCCAAAACGGAGGAATTACGAGAACCAACACCACGCATCCTCCTCGTTAGTTTCCCCGACACTTGTTGCAAGTTCGAACAGTAACATTTACAGAACCACATTTGTAACAGAAAGTCTTTTTATTTCCAGATTTGCAATCACGATGAGTATGATTAGCCTGGTTACATTTCCAACAAATGATAGCGGTTGCATCGTTTTCTCTAGATGTACTGGCTCCAATATCTCTCTTACTTTGAGAAACGGTTTCAACAACAGGTATTGACCCTCTATCGTTCGCACGCCTATTGTATTTGAAAGAATTTCGTGAACTATTACGGTTTGAAACACTAGAGCTAGAGCTAGCTGGACTAACATAAGCAAGTTCAGGATCGACTATACAAGAGATATCTCTATTATTATGAACTGTTTGTTTTAAACCTAAAATATTTGTTTCCTCTAGTCTTTTACATAAATCACTAAGATCAGAAATATAATCGATTTCTCGTAACGCCAGTCGTTTTTTATATTCTTGTTGTAAACCAGAACTTCCCCAGCTTTACGTGTCAGACGAATAAAAAGTCCTTCCACGCAAGAAATGTACATGACAACGGGTTCATGTTTTCCTTGAGTTCGACTTCTAATCTGTTCCCAAATATCGTCATCAAGATCTGAACTCAAAAAATCATGTTTTAATTTAACCATTAAAGCATCCCAATCTACTACAGTCGGTTTAGTTCTCCTTAGCCAAAATATTGCTCGATCAGAAAAAAAATCACATGCAGAATTGAAAAGTTCTATTTTACTTATACCTCTTGCTAGAGCAATTTCTTCTACTCGTTCTATAAATTAGAGAAGAGTTTTTGGATCTCCATCAAATTTTAAACCTAACTTATAAACAGGGTTCGTTTTATTCGTAATAGGGGATGGCAGTACATGAGGGGTGACATGAGCAGGGTTGGTATTATACATACTATTATTCAAATTATTTGTAGGAAGATCGTGTTCGTGAACTCTCGAATGAAACTCCGCATCTAAATGCAAGCATGAAGCGTAAGACTCATTCTTGAAATCAAATTTTTCGGCATATTTTGCATCAGTTTCAAGGAGTGGGGAACGATTGACACGACATGTAACATGAGCTAAACGACTATTGATTCTTTTATATAAGGAATCGGACGTAGGGCCTTCGAATTCATTAACGAGTAGAGAAATTGAATCTAATGTTTCCTCTATTTCCTGTATTTCTTTTTCATAATCAAAATCAGGGTCTACGAGGGAATTCAGATCGAAAGAACAACGTTCTCTATCTAACATTCTAGCTAATACTTTTCTCTTTTCATCCTGATTGCGTGTAGAAATAACTTTTCTAATTCGCAGTTCGTAATTTAATTCACTCAAGAGCAAATGCGTAGGTTTAAATGAAATATCCATGACCGGTAAAAACTTCTCAGATAAACTATTCGACAAAAAAAGATCAGTTGAAGTATGTCCTCAACAAATAACAAATTGAAAATACTCAGTCGAAATGAATTTCATAAATTTCCGTGAATGCCAATAAAAAGCAAATACCTATACTGTTTACTGTGGAGAATATAAATCTACAACAGTAAAATTAAAATACCGTATTATCTTTTACCCACAAAGATAAAACTGTTAGTTTTTATAAAATCAGATATCTTAAACCGGACAAAAACTAGAGGCATTCGGGATTGCTTGATAAATTTGAGTGACTATTTTTAGAATCAGATACACTGGTCAGCAAGTAAAATAAGTGAAGTTTTCAAAATGAAAACGGAATATTGAAACAGGCTGAGATTTCACAAATATCAACAATGTCATTTCCATTCAATGAAAAAATTTTCTCATATGCATTATTTTCAACAAAATTTTACGAAAATTTTTCGTAAATAATTTATTATTCTTACATTTAATTTAACAACTTCTGGCCCCACGTTGGGCGCCACTTATGTAACCTCAACTTTTTGGTTTTTTATTAAGATTGTTTATTTGCCTTTTGAGTAAAAAAAATTGAGTGGAACATGCGAACGGCAGCTGTTCATCGTAGAGCATTGGGGAAGACCATTAGTTTCATTAGGCTTTGTTAAAAAAAAATAAGAATAGCTGGGCGCCATGCAACTTAATTAAGCTTAAGAGAAATTAGTTTTATGTAAGTTACAAAATTCAAAAACAAGCACTTATATGTAGGTATATGTAATGAGAGAAAAAAATCATGAACGCAAAAATATCATGATACATTTAATGAAGGAAGAAAATAATGAACATTGGAAACATTGTTGATATTTGACAAAAAAATTATGTATGACCACAATTGCAAAAATTAAATTCATATAAATTGAATGACGGTAATTATATTAATTTAAATACCATTTGATTCATTTAAACGCATAACCATAGTATACCATGTTTTTGCTTTACAGTGTTTTAAAAAGTCATTAGTATATTCAATTGTAACGAAGCATATTTTTACACCCTGTATGGGATGATTTATTATCCGCATTGAAGACCAGGCCTTCAGCTGAGATGCTTCGTTGGATCACCCTGTAACCTGCCTAGATTTATTCACGTTAACATATTATTCTTATTATTGTTATTATTATTATTGATATTATTATTGTTATCGCTATTATTGCTATTATTAAGAGTAAGTTAGAAAACATTGTTGACAGGGTGACAAGTTCTGAAATCGTCACTCGTACAATCTCCGTTCAATTCAATTCTTTTCTGTACAAAACATTGCCTCTTGGCTTCACCAAGAATCCCCGTCCCATTGTTTTTTTCGCGACCTGATTAGTTTTTGTGGTTAGTTAAAAATTTTAACTTTTACATAGTTTTCCAACTCCGGTTTCTTGTAGCTCATGTTTTTGATATCTTAAAAAGTCAGAGCAGACTTTTTTTCGTTTTTCATTCAATTTTCTACGTCATATTCCGAAGGCCACCGGTTCCTTATAAATACGTCTGCCCCTCTTCGGTAGGGCTCTTCTCTTCTCTTCGCGCTTCTCACACTTGTCGCGTTTGTGATCCTGTAGAAATCCGAGAAATATTGCGTTAAATCCAGATAGTGAATCGACCTGCAAGCCGTACCCATAAAAACCGTAAGCAATTTAGAAATAATTTTTCATATTGTTTTGATCGCTTGAGATTTTTATCGTGTTTCAATCAGGAATGATAGGATCGTTGAATTATTAGTATATTTGGGGTATCTGTGTATTTTCTTTTTCTAACGAATCCGTTGCACACCATCAGAGTAGATTCCTCCTACCGTCGTGTTAAATCAAACCCACTCCGTCTCTTCCCTAAGGTGTTGTTTTGCCCGCTGGCAGGAAGAGTTGGTTATAGAGGGCTGTTTTCTTCAGTGTCCCTAAGGTGTTGTATTGCCTGCTGGCCGGACATTGACCGCAGAAATTTACGAAAACGGAGAAGGAATCATTCTGTTCGAGAAAATACTTCTTATTAAAACTGGATTTGTCAATTTAATTCGGGAATATACGAAGTGGCTAGCTTGCCGGGAGCCGTGAAATAAGCCAGAATAGAAAACAAATATACTGTGTATTTGTCAAATTGTCTAGTCCGAACACATTAGCTCCTGTTACAGATACTCCGAACCCCCAGAGATATACCGCGTTTTCCATAACTTAAGTAACTCACTCTGGATACAAATCAACCTGCTTTTAACACCCGTACAACCTAAATTCCTAGACCGATCAAACCGAATAGTACCCGACACCCGTTTACCGTGCAGAACTTGCTTCCCTGCGTAGTAAATTTTATTATTTCAAGTATATTTTAGTTTAATGTTCATTTCAAGGAATTAACAATAAATACTGACATTGTTACCTATTTCCTTCTTTTTCTTACTACTAGAATTCTGAAAGTAAGCATAGCAGCCGGTATTTCATGAAATTCAAGTGTTGCAATTAAAGCCTGCAACCACTTGACCGCTCTTGGTCTTTAGTCACCTTATTTGACCCCTGGAGTACCGTATCTCCATCTGAAGCTGCCCTGGGCCTCCCTCCGATTTGGATTAGGGAGAAGTGGAGCATACCACTTTAATAAGCTGGCGCCCGAGCCAATTGTTGAGTTTTGAGTCGTTTCTCGTTAGAGTGAACAGAGTAAGCTCAACAACCGCCGCGCCATAGTAACGCCCGGCCTTTTTGTCCTGTTAAGGAAAAAAGAGCGTTACACAATTTTAGATGTTTATAAGAATGGTGAGGTAAATAGTAACTATACATCTGTCATTCATAAAATGCAGAAAAATAAATAAAAAATAAAAAGATCTGGCCTGTTCAACTGCAGATTCCAAGCTTTCTTTATGCAAACTTTGGTGTGACCAGGAACTGGTGGTGGAATTGGCGAGAAGTGTATACGGTATAATCATAAAAACCAGAATCGATACCATTTATCGAAATCTTCACATTCCATGTAACCAATAGTATAGAAATTTTGTGGGTTTTTCTGTACACAGCTTCAACCATACGTAACTCTAGCATAGATGAGCTCACGTGTGCGATAACCCCAACTTAGAACCCTTTTGAGTAAGGGTGAATACCATAAAACAAATAGGAAATTGATGTCGGTAAAAACGCAGCAACGGTTCAAACGAAGAACAGTTTCGTGTCTCTTCAAAAAAAAAACTGCCTTTTCGTCGGAATTCAGAAAAGCTGGCGTAGGAATTTGTGTGAGATAATCGTAAGCTAGAAACAGACAGATCCCGTGGACGGAAAATTGCTTTTTTGATTTCACTACACTTCCTTATCACCGTTCAATCGCTTCTCCCATCCGTCTCCTGCCAAACATCTCGTTTCTCACAGCTCCCCACCTCTCTCAATTTTCTCGAGTATATCGGGTTGCCTGACTCGAAGGTACCTTCGCTAGGTATTTCGAATGCATGCCATACCCGATAAAATGTAGCATTTTTGAGAATGCTACAATATGACGTCATCGATATTTTTTTTAAAATGAAAGGGTATATTTTTATGTCAAAAATTGAATGCCCTTATTTTTCTGAGTTCCACCATACCACATACGTCATATCTTACACTTCGAATTACAGAATTCTGAGTATAAAGGAAACCAGTGTTCATATTTCTCAACATTATTCATTTTGCAACGTAAACCTAACTACTCAGTAGTTAGTACGAGTATATTGCTACACTTGAATAGTAGGCTAAGCAAACATATGAAAGCCCTTAGCAACCAGACAATAAGTTCTTAGTTACCATTGCATGTCACACTGGTTTTCTTTATACTCAGTATACTGTGATTCGAACTATAAGATATGACGTATGTGGTATGGTTGAACTCAGAAAAATATGGGCATTCAATTTTTGACATAAAAATATACCCTTTCAATTTAAAAAAAATTATCGATGACGTCATATCTTGAAAGGTGGTAGGGAAAAAAATTATTTAAAAAAAAAGGTGGAAAACTAAAGTACAAAATCGACCTGTCCGAGCTTTTCCTCCGAAAATAATCAATAAGATTTAAGAGCGTTTCCACACTTTATGAACGCACTGTATAAAATTCAATTCAGGCACTTCTACATCCGAAAACCTTATGCCATTTTTTTTATGGCACATTCATGATGGAAACTCCCATTATTTCAATTGGCAGCAACGAGAAAATCGTCCAAAATTAAAAAAAAATGCACATGTTTACGCCATCATTGGTTCCATTTGGCATCGTGCAACCCTTATGCCTATAATTTTTTCGCTGCCATTGTCTATCTTAACATGCCGTTGGTGTACCTACATGGCAGCGGCGATAAAATCGTTCCAAAACACATATGTTCTTTAATGAAAATCGAATTTTTTATATGAATGCCATGCGGCGACCGCTCAAATTTTTCATCATTCTTATCAGAATTTTCTTTTTTTCCACTGGTCTCAGAGGCATAAACGAGAAAATCGTCACCTGAAATCTATCACCATCTCCCAGTCTAATACCTCTGTCCAGAACAGGCACATAGTGTCAAGTACCCAAAGGTCTAACGATCAGATCCTGCAGATAATTTGTTTATGGAATCCCCTAGGGGTAAAACCCGACCTATATGCAGCCACTGCCGCTGCTGCTGCTACTCGCGCTACCCACGGCCATGCCCTGAATGCTGCCTAGGCAGCCTTTAAAGCAATTGACTGTTAACATGCAGCTTTCATTCTCCAGCTATGGAGGAGATCAAATTGCTGCGGCGACAGCGCTCTGTGTTTTAAGTATGCAAAATTATATTAATGTAATAAAAAGAAATGTAACAGAAATAAAACTTCGACGTTGAAAAGGTCGATGGAGTGAAACACCTCATCAGCACCAGCTACAAACCTTACAGACGTTTTTCAAAAGCGGCCGGAATGTTGCCATTAGCGATTTTTGGTTTACTGAAAATCTGTTATGAAAAAAAAATTAACTTCGCGATTGTGGGCCCTCGGCCAATTGTAATGGTACCATTTTTGTTTTGAGGAAATGCGCTGTTACTTCGGATCATTGCTCCAGTATCAGGTAACGACACCTGAGACTGGCCAAGTTTGCCAATTGGGTGGATAACCCCAGCCAGTTCTCTTCAGAATTGGAAGGGGGGCCTAACTTAATTCATGAGTTGGTACGACACTGGCGTCCACGTCGCGAGTGGTGGACTTTGGTTCAGATGCTACCTAGGAAGCAGCACAAGAGGGACTGGGCGTAGGTCTAGTCTCTCAACAAGAGAGAGCGGAATCATACCGCCTCCAGAAACTAACTTCAGATCAGGAAAGGGAACTGTAAAAGTCCCCGAAACCTACTAGAGCTGATCAGGATGAGGATACCATAGCTATGGGTAGCCTCAAACTGAAACGCACTCGACTTTCAGGGTCGAGAAGGAAAGCACTGAGTCGCTTGCTCAATGGCTTATGAAACCGCCTTAGAGCAAGTGCTCAAAGATCTTGGCAAGCCAAATTAGCAAACGGAAGGGGACAAATCTCAGTCCAAAGCTGTTGGAGCAAGCAAACGCCTGAGATCCGACGACAGTACGCCGGATCACACGGCAAAGAAAGCTTGTTCGGGGGTACCAAAACCTTCGTACAGGACAGTGGCTGGGAGCCACAGGGTAGGCCTAATCCACCCTGAATATCCTACCACTGCTCTAACAGGCGAACAACTAAGGGCTCTTCAGCGATTAATTATGACAGCTGTGAACCTAATACCCGATGATGGCCCTCAGGTGAGGTTCCAGAGCTGTACTTTTTGGCCTGGATGGTTACAAATCACCTGAGTGGACAACATCAGTGCCAGCTGGCTGGAGGAGGCATCAAAGCAACTCCAACCATGGGAAGGGGCGAAAATCAAATTTGTCAAAAGCCATTCATCTGTGTGGCATACATCCCGGTCGATGAAGCCAACGAACGACTTACGGCTGAGATGGTGCTCACAGGGTTGAAAAAAATTAACCACAATCTAACCACTCAGGATTGGGTAATACTGAACCGAGAGGATTCGGGCCGTGGCCAAACATGGACATTCGCCCTTGACGAAAGTTCCATAACAGCCTTGGAGGAGCTGGACTTCAAACCCTATTTCGGCTTTGGACAGATTCAGTTCCATCTGAGTGGCAGTCGTGGAGGGAAGGAACCGTCCTGGACGCAGCTGGAGGAGGGGAAGGAAAGCAAGCCTCCTCAAAAGAAAACGGTCGTAAGGGGAGCACCGCAAGGGAAAGGTAAATCCGTCCCGAGTGTTGCGCCTCGGACCAAGAAGCCTGCGAGTGTGGCCTCGGGGAAGCGTAAATCCATCCCGAACAGACCACAACTCAAAAAGGGTGCCGGCACCTCTGAAGGGAAGGGAAGTAAACCGCCCTCTGAGGAAAAGAGCGGGGGAGGGCCGCCAAAAGACGGCAAATAAGGGCCTGGCCGATAAAACAGTCAGACTCCTGCAGGGAAACCTGCAACATGCCAAGGCCGCCACCTAAGTCCTTGAAGTCCTTGAAAGATATCCGGAAAGCAAATCGAGAATCATGGGAATGATTCTGCGAAAATGTGTCCAACACATCAAGCGGAACCTGTCTCCACAAAATTCTATCCAGACAGCCGACAAAGGAGCTGGGTTCGTTAAAGCGTCCAGACGGCTCCTTTACGGCCTCCAGGAAAGAAACACAGCTAATAGCTAATAACCAGGCAGCCTGATTCTGGACAACCAACCTCTAGTCACAAATATAGGCCAGATAAAACGACCTCACAGAGATGACTGGGTGGTTGCCAACAAAATAATTACACCACAGGCGATAAGATAGGTGGTTAACTCATTCCACCCATACAAATCGGACTGAAACATATCATACCTGTCCTTATGAGACTCTTTAGAGCCAGTTTAGCATGGAAGTATATTCCATTTAACTAGGGTGATCTATATTCCTAAAGTGAGTCGGAATAAGCCACACCCTGGAACACCAGGAGGTAGCAGTCGCTGTGATAAGAACTATGCTTCACAACAGAACTATAACGACCTCTCTACAGGAGAAAAGTGTCAGCTTCAAGCCAGCCAGGGGCTGTCCCCAGGAGGATCCCATCCCCACTGTTATGGTCACTGCTGGTGGATAATCTGCTGGCCATTTTCTCGCTTTGGGAGGTTGGGAGGCAAGCATATGCTGACGATCTGGTCATAGTAATAAACGATAAATCTGAAGAGACGATCTCCTACGTCATTCAGGATATTTTGGATACCATATATAAATGGTGTGAAAGGGAGGAAATGTCCATTAACCCCCACAAAATGGTCGTAGTACCATTCACCAGGAAAAGGAAGCTGAAATACCTCCTTCCATCAATGGTGCAACAATTCCTTTTGCGAGTGAGGCAAAATATCTATGAATAACCCTGGATAAAAAACTTAATTGGAACTCGCATTTGGAAAAGACTATCCGGGAGGCTAGCCTATCATTATGGACATGCCGCAGAATATGTGGCAAAATATGGGGCATGTCACCAAAACACGTATATTGGTTGTACGTGACCGTCATACGTCCAATGATAACGTGTGGCTCTATAGTCTGGTGGAGCAAGGGTCATTAACAAATGGCCATTGCTAAACTTAACGGACGACAGAGACAAGCGTGCCTGGCAATTACTGGAAGCATTTGCTCCACGCCAACGGCAGCAATGGAAGCCCTTCTAGGATTATTTCCTTTCCACATAGTTCTGGAGAGAGAGGCAAGATGGGCAACATACATACTTTATCAAGCGGCCATTAGTCTACCGCAGGCATTTGTCATAAGAGGCAGCAGCATGCTGGAGGGCATAATAGCTCACAACATTTTAGGAATGCCCTCAGACATCATGCCTAAAACTATCAACCTTCACACGTCCTACACTGTGGTCTTTCCCGAAAGAGAAGACTGGGTCCGGAATGAAACCAACCTATGTAGGGCAAATGAACGTTGATTCACCGATGGTTTCAAAACTCTGGAAGGCGTCGGAGACGGAATATATGGGATGAACCCAGTAGTGAAACGCTCGTTCAGTATAGGTAAACGTATGGGTGTACGATATTTCAGGCACAGGGGGGGGCGAAACAACCTTCACTGGACCAGAACCGGTAATCGGTTTAGCATATAGCACTGCCAAGAATGTCATAACAGCTTGGTAGCCCATTCAAAAGCATTTACTGCTTGTACAAGGAAAAACAGGACTCTGACAAACTGCTAGAACTCAGTAGAGCGCATCTCAGAGTACGTTTGCTTACTGGCCACTGCAAACTCAAACATCACATGCATAAAATCGGACTTGCGCAAGATGCAGAGTGCCGGCTATACATGGAGGATGATGAAACGGCTAAACACATTCTGTGTTTATGCCCTGCAGTGGCCAGAACCAGATTCTCAATATTTGGCGATACGACAGTAAGGCCAGAAAACCTGGTAAATTGTTCTCCCAATGCATTCCTCAATTTCGTCAAGAGATTGAATATACTGGGAGAAATATAACCATAGGGTGAGCCACAATAGGCCATTGGCCGCAGTGGAGGACCTGATACGGGCCCACTCACGTTCAAACCTACTTCGGATTACCGGATACCTACCTAGAAATGTGGATTGATATGTTGAATGATTTAGGTAGACTACTGTAAATATACTAATTCACCCATTTTTAATGTAGCCTGTCCACATTGTCGATCAGAAACACATCACATTCAGGTTAGATTGTATATAGGAAAAAGACTTATTGACGATTCAACAAAGGCAATGTTGCTTGAAAAGCATTGGGTGCCCTCTGCCGCGAGTTATAATCTTCCATATTGTGTGGTGACCCAAAAATTAAAACAAACAAAAAAATATTCCCAATAATCACATCTTGGAAAGTTCCACTGGCTGGTCTTATCACATAAAGACCAGGGGCTTTATTGCAAATATTGTGCTTTATTTACCGTTGCACCTGGATCTCGAGTCTGTAAAGCAACTGGCTTGAAGCTATAAACTGTTGATAGACAACACTCCACCTCAAGCAGTTGTGAACGAATACAAACTCTGGATGGTAAAATGGCAGAGGAATCCTAACATGCCCATTCCAGAAACAATACCTGAGCTCATTGAAAAATGTGACGTAGAAATATATCCAAACATTAAATAATTCTTGAGCATTCTTGCTGCACTACCTGTTAGTCTGGCTACGGCAGAGAGGTCTTTCTCAACTCTCCGTCGATTGAAAACTTGGCTTCCACCGTCTATGAGTGAAGACCGCCTCACAGGACTAGCACTCCTCCACGTCCACAAAAACGTTACAATTGACGTATAAGAAGTCATTGACCGTTTCGCCAGGAAAAAGCGAAAAATTGACTTGACTTGATTCGGAATGTGTGGAAGCCACTTATCACTCAGCAAGATCGATTGAGATTCCAACAAAACTCTGTATTTAGACCGGTCATCAATAATAACACTCGCCAGAAAAATATCATTGTTCCTGAAAAATTCCAAAATGAATTTTATTAGTTAGGAACGGGGAACGGGAACATTAATGACCTATGAGAGATGTGAGACGCCGTTTGGGTAAGAAGTTTATGTATATGTAAAATTTTGTGTCGATATATTTACTAGTTGTAGCAATATTATTTATTTTGCTTTCCGATATATTTATATTCTACCAAACACAATATATTTACATTTCAAGCGTTGCAAATATATTAAAACGTGAATTCCCATATATTTATAAATTCGATCTATTTTATTTCGCCAAGACATGGCGCAAGCCGACGCGATTTAATACACTCTTTAATTTTTTCATTTCTAAGGTATTTTACTTTGAATAGTCTAATAATTATTCAATAACACTAATGAAAAAAAATTTTGAGATTATATTCTGGCGGCTGCGATATCATTCGGCCGCTATTTTCTCGAGAGTGTACTGAATCGCGTAGGTAGCGCCATCTCTTGACAATCTGAAATAGATCGAATTTATAAATATATGAGAATTCACATTTTTATATATTTGGAACGCTTGAAAAGTAAACATAATATGTTTGATCAAAAATAAATATATCGGAAAGTGAAATAAACAATATAGCCACAACTAATAAATATATTAATAAAATTTTATTTATTTGCAAAACACTTTTTATCCAAACGGTGCCTCATAGTATGACCACACGAAGATCATAATTACCTTTATTCCAGGTTCCTCAATTGCATGCTATATAATGCTATATAAAATATCTTGTCGCATTCACATACTTGATAACGACAATAGATGTCAACTGATGAAACGTCGTGACTCAAAACACATACAAATAATGTATTATATTTGTTTCTAGACAATGGCGGTTCAAAATAATTCTACTATAAATAATTTTTTATTCTGCGTTTTTTATTCAGTTTCACGAGGCGAAATCTTCAATTGAAGAATGATATCAAATATATCACTTTGGGAATATCTGAGAATTATCTATTAAAACTGTATAACACCAGGTTCCAGAAGTGAATTTTTCTTCTGTCAGCTTTGGAATCCATGTTTAAACAAATTGACTACATCGCTTCATTTTCTACTACTGGTTACTAATTATACTATCGAAAAATATATTTTTTTGTACTCATTCATGATCCACTTGTGTGTTTGATGTTATTCAAAGTAAGACAAATGTGATCAATGAATCAATTCATATATTTTTATGGGAACTCACCTCCTCTGTTACTTGCTGGCCAAATGAGCAACATATACTCATTGAGATGAACCAAGCTGCTAAATTAGAATACATCCTGAAGTTACTGGCAGGACTGATTTCCTGCAAAATATGAAGTAAGTATAAATGAAAATTATCCGAACAACTGCCTACATTCAACATTTAAATAGTGACGATGTTTCGACCTGTCATGTGTATTCGCGGTCACTATTGGCACCAAGTTGCGATCCAAAACTCCGGGAAAACAAAGCAAACGTCATTCATCTATTTCTATATTTTTTCAAAAATATTGATATTTTTACTTCTAACTCTCAACTTTCAAGAGCTTCTCTAGAAATGACTGGGGTGAAGATTCATTTAGCTGAAATGTTTTAGTATATAAGCGCAAAAAAAGGCCTGTGGTCATAGGGGGAGGCAGTATTCATGTTTCATCGTTTGTGTGAGGTAGATACTGATTAGATGAGCCACGAGTTTTTGGACTTGTCTACAAAGTTCATTTTTTTTCTTAGATGCACTAGTTGCTGGAATGTTTTGAGATGGAATAGTCACTTTTCAATCGTTTTAATGTTTTCTTGTGTTCAGAAAAAAATTGGATAGATTTACGCCAATTGAAACAAATATGCTCTTACTAAATGAAAAATGTGTTCACTGCTAACGTACATTTACTTACTGATTGGTTTCCCGATTTCCACGTTTCAGCTAATTTCTGGTTTCTGGAAAAAGAGTGCATGGATACATTTGCAGTTGAATAATTCTTGTACTGCGGCGTTGAACAACATCTTTTTGATTTACCAGTCATACCAAAGCTATGCCTTATACAATAAATCAGGAAAATTTAACCAAATATAGAAGTGAAAAGAAATAATCAACATTTTATTAACACGACATCTTAGGGTAGGACGTTTATTTTCCCGGAGTTTTTCGTAGAATATAGATGTCGCCCAACTTTTCGACAGATTAAAATTATTATGAAATTTAGCAAAACTTAAACTAAAATTAACTAATACAGGGTAATACAATAATATGTGATATGAGAGTATAAAATAATTACTTCTAACACTTCCTCTTACTTGAAAATCAGAAAATATCATCGAAAGATTAATTTTTTTTCATGGCTCTATAATATTGATGTTTTTTCCGTGATAGTAGTTCACTTAAAACATCTGTCAATAGATTGTCCAAGACATAGGGCAAAACCGTGTGTATCAGAGAGAGGGAGAGACTCCAAGCGTGTGAGAGAGAAAGAGTGTGATGGCACGAGTGCCGGAGATCCGTGGAATGGATTTCGATGAATGTAAAATAATGAAAAAAAGTGTGTGGGGATCGAACCGACTACCTCCAGATTATGAAGCGTACCATTCAATTCAAATTCAATTCAAAAGATTTATTTTAGTAACTATTTACATTCCATTCCCAATTCTTATATAGACATTTAGTAATTTGTCTCTTCTTCCTTCGAAGCTTGATAGATAAGACCCCCGTGTTTACGGGGTGCATTATCGTACACCCTGGGTAAGAAGTATTTATAGAGTTTTTATGACAAATTTCTAATATGTGTCAAGATCGAGTCAACGCCGCTGATCTCTCGCAGGTCAGTCAAGCGAATGTATCTTTCTCTATTCATCACGATACGGAGTATCTTGTTCTGCATTCTATCCAGCCTCGTGAAAGTCGTGGGGGCAGGCTGCAGAACACTGGACAAGCGTACAACATCGCAGGCCTTATGATCTGCTTATAAATTGTTGTCGGTACTTAGTGTCGAATTCCTGGCTATCAGAGGGTAGGTTCACTTGACAGCTACTGCAGCCCTCTGAATAGCCAGGTCTATGTGCCTGCTGAATGTTATACCCTTGTCGAGTCGCACCCCCAGGTACTGCACAACGCTCAACTCTTTCACATACTTGTCCTTGATCCTCATTACACGAGGTGGTAGCATCGAAAAGAGTCGTGATATTAATGATCTTGGTCTTGTCCGCATTGACCCTAATCTTTTTATTCTCCAAATACGGCACTACCTCCCCATCCAAATAAATGTGTGTCTTCTGGGCAGCGACCACGCTTGAGAATGAATGTGCTTATACCGCGGTGTCCTCCGCGTATATCGCAACACTTACAGCCGTATGCATCGCCAGCGACTCGCCGGAGTTTCGCCGTTCGCTACACAAGGATTGTAATGCACAGTCGAGCTCCAAAAAAGTGACAACTACACGATAAGTCACATTTTGGCGAAACGCTGGCGATATACCACTTTTTTGGAGCTCCACTGTGCATTATAGTTCTTGTGTAGCGAGCGGCGAAACTCTGGCGAGTCGCTGGTATTGACTATGCATACGGCTGTTACTCTCTCGGATCGGGGAAATCATGTGAATATAGAGAATATAAGTAAGGAGATAAGCACCAGCCCTGTGGAACACCTGCTTCGACTGAATAACCTGCCGAAAGATTGCTGTTTACTCTAACCGCAAAATTTCTGTCCGTGAGGTATGATTCGATCAATCTCACTACATTTAAAGGCATGCCTGCTAGTGACATCTTGACCAAGCCTTCTATCCATACGGTGTCGAAAGCTTTTTCCATGTTCAACAGGGCCATGACTGTGTTGAGGCCTCGATAATAGGCCTCCTTCACCCCATGTACTATCCGGACTACCTGTGAGGTCGTATTGTGACCTCTACGGAATCCGAACTGTACATCGAAGATGAGTTTTAGCCTATCCTCAAGGATCAACAGCCTTTTGAGGATGATTTTATCCACTATCTTAGCGATCACGCTGAGTAGCAAGAAGCGTACATGAACACACCAGGCTACGAACCACGTTATAGATGTAGCTCAAAATGTCGGATATACAGGTGGAAAGAGAGTGGCGTGCATTGTATCATTGGAGACATAAACATCGAGGTCATTATTTACAAATTAATACAGTATGATTGAAAATAGTGTCACAGAAAGATGAGTTATTGGGAATGTATACATGGGGGAATGCAAAATGGAGCATGTGTCATCCGTCAACTGTCATGTGAATGTTTTGCGAATTTAAACGATTTTTTTTTCGAGCGATTCTTAACATTCTACCTATACTTTTATTTTTCGGAGGATAAACAGGACAATTTGACATGCTCTCATTACAAATCCCAATTTGGATAATTATGTTTAATAATTGACTTTGTACAAAAACAAAAATGCTTTCTACAATATTCACACCATTGTGTTCCTTCCATGTTTAAGCGTCTTCGAAATACTTGGAGCAAATGGCTTATCCGTAGTCGTTCACAACTTTTTGGCGTCTTCTCCGTACTGACCTATGAGGCAGCATGCACATGTGTCAGGACCTTCTGTCACATCAGGATATGACCAGCAGCAACTTTTTTATTGTGAATTATTGGTTTCTGTGTTTTGTATTAACTTTAGACGCTTCTTACGCTGTTCCCATTTTTCCAAAATCACTTCATAATTATCATATCTATCTTTGTGTTTATTGATGAAATCACTTATTTTTTCATACGCGAATAATATGTCTGAACTTGTCGGAAGCATCCTGCTCAATGAAGAAAAAAACAACGCTATGCAACATACGATAAATGATGTGTAAAACATCTACAGGATGTTTCAAAAATACGCTAAGGAAAAAAGAAATAGAATTTAATTACCACGTATCATGTGTCATCCGCGATTATCGCAGGTGCACCGTAAATGCACCGTAAAAGCATGCAACGCAAGGTTGCATTTGCAGGTTATCCATTTATGGATGTTTCAACACTTTTTAATGCAGTTGTGCAGGCATTTTAAATGCACTTTTTATCTGTGCCGCAAGAATAAGTAAACAACCTTATCAAAATTCTTCAATTCATTAATAAAAATTGCATATTATTTAGGTAGTATATAACGAAGCCATTTGAATGAGATATCAACATTACGGAGACTGCATTTGTATAAGCGTCCCTTGGAATGTATACAGGATAAAGCATCGCCGACAACCACAATGAGTCCTGATTTTCTTTCAAATTCAACTGTTGCAGTTTACTATCCAGGAAGTATTTCTTTTGGTGACCTCGCAGGTAAATAATATCAACATTAAATAGGTTGTCTTTGCACAGTTGATATTCCACAAAGCCAGAGGAATATCCCAAACCATGAACGTTTTTTTTCCAAGTTACAAGTGGTTCATTAATCTTCTTTACACAAAGAGGAAAATGGTATGCTTGGAAGTAGTAAAAAGTTGCTACATTGAGCTCCAATCCTAATTGCAATCTCCTTGGGATGGAATTGTTGTTCGATGATGAACCCTTGGATATCTACAAGTGCTACCCTCATGATATTTACTAAAAGCTATTCTCATCAACGTCAAAGATAGGCAAACAATTTAGTTTAGTTCCAGTTTTTAATAATTTCGCTGAGTGGGAGGTGTTCAACCATATACTATGATGCAGTCAGCTCTAGTATTGGTTGGAAATCCATGCAATGTTTTGATCTCCAATTCAACATCAACAGTAGAACCTTTGACTGATTCATCTCTTCTGGAACAATCGATGACGAAGGGTGCTTTGTCGGCAAAATCATTATAGCCCAACAGAGGATCATGAGAGGAATGTTTGTATCTTATACCAAATTGAGCGTACTTGGAATAAGCTTGTGAAATGTCTTCTTCGGTAAAGTTCAAATGCATCTTCACTTTGGGGTAAGTTTCGCCATTAAGAGTTAACGTTATATTGCTAATATTGATGTGATTGAATACGGTAGAATCGTTATTCACTTCAGTGTGATCTCGATTGGTTTGAAAGCATACAATAACATATCGAGGGCTTTACTTGTTTTGACGGTCCATATTTCATTCTTAGCACCAACCGTTAGAGTAGGTATCGTATGCAAGTCCCATTTTCGGAAAGACATGAAAATCGATGTATCAGCTTGGATTGCTTTCAAAAGTTAAGGTTTAATTTGATCACTGGGGAAAAGTCGCTTGACCCTTAGCTCTACATTTTCAATTTTACTTCAGTTGGCACCGTATCCACGGCAGCAGCTGGTTCAAGAATTTTGGAGCAATCATTATCATTACCAGCCCGAACCAATCGAATTGTATGTTTACCATAGCAGATTTATTGATAATCGTTTTAGATGTTCAAATAGTGCTTGAGAGGAATAAGCATGCTGAAATTCTTATCGGTAGCTTCAGCATTGGTGAGGAAGTAAGTCCAACCAGCTGCTGCCAAATGTTCGATTTCATCGTTACTATAGAAATCCTCGGACGGTACTTACAATACCCAAATCACGTACTCCTTCCAATTCGTTACCATTTTGATCGAAACTGATGGATTGAAACAAACGCTCCAGCATTGTTTACACATAAGTCACTCGTCCTATAACTACAGTTCTGGTAACTTTTCCGCTGATATATAAGTGACTATCATACATAGCATCGAAAGCTTCAGATTGATTGATGTTAATTTCAATAACATCATAATTTCGAGAAGACTTTACGCATGGGTTGTATGTTCTTCATCCTACTTCTTGGATAGATTCGCCTTGCGGAGGTTTGCGGAAAATGTTGAATACTTGAGCCGACAACATAGTAGCCGAGCGATTTGAGGAACTCTATATTTTCAGCAGTTAGGTGACGGGAACAGTAGAAAGTCTTCGTGAAGACTGGCAAAGCAAATGGCAATAAGTTAGTTTTATAGAAGTTCAAGACCATGATTTCTTCAGTTTCAATCGAATGATTATTTCTTCGTTTCGGAAATCCACCAAGTCAGAGATATGATCAAGTACTCTGATCGTTATATTGTTTATGTTATATCACGTTTATGTGCAATATAGGTAGATAAATAAGATGGTTTGGTGTTTCGTCGATTGCGAAACCTGGATCAAACTCGATAGCAAATTCGTATATCGTATGAGAGGGTCTTTCGTTGAAGAATGCTCCCAACGTAATGTTGGTATCTATGTGTATGGACCTTACTTTTATAATATTGACGGGCAGATCGGACACGTAATGAACGTTCGGTTTCAGAATTCTCGAAGAAAAACCCAAATTGTTTGCTAGAGAATTTTCTTGCGTGGTAATATTGATGACGTTAAACAGACAAAATATTTCGCTTTTCAGCGTATTATTGTTCGGTTTGAGATAGGAGAATTCTTCATGTTTCTCAACATATGTTTTTGGTACGATGTTTCCGAATTAGAGCTTCAATATCTCCAATTTTGTAATCTCCAACAGGAATATCGATGCTCTTCCTAACTCTTTTCTTTTTTCCTCAATATCTCTAATTTCGTAATAATAGAAATTGGTGCCCTCTTTAACATTTGCTATACTGTTGAATGAATGGAAACTTAGTAGAGCTTTACCGTATTCGGAATCAGCTTCCAATTGAATAGGTGGTGTGAAATCAATGGAAAGCGTTAAAGAACGACTTTTCAAAGTCAACAGCATAGACATGACTGATATATTGTCATCAGCGGCATACCTTAACTGATAGAAACAACAACATAATATGTGGAAATCATTCATTGATTTAATAATAATAATTACATTCGTGAGTGAATCGATTTCATATAATAATGACATTCATTGTTTTTTGAGTTCAGCATTGGTGAAATGACTCAAAGGTTTATTTTGAGGCATTTCGTTTTAGATCACAGAAATTGTAAAGTAAAAACTTGAGGCAGAGATGTCCGGAGTTACTCTGATTGAAATTTTGATATCGCTTACTGTTATAAGTGACTTCAACGCCGTTTCCCAAATAGCGAACCAATTCCCACGGAGGTTCCAGATTGCCGAAGCTGTCAAAATATTCCAAAACGCTGCCAAATTTCATGTAAGCTACCCAGTGAGTACCCATATTTTCCTTAGAGTCTAAGTTCAACACATCACATTCCATTTATTTGGGTTGCGCTGGTAACGCATCACGCATAAAGATATAGATAAAGATCATTTTACGTGCACATTTTTCAATTTCCACATCTCTAGTAGGTAGCTTCCTCATCAGTTTTTTGTTTCATCAAGTAGGGACCTCGCGCGCATTTTTGTTTCTTCAAAAATAGTTTGTATCCTCGAGGAGTTTTACGAAGATATAGTCCAGAGCTCAAATGCTCCATAGCCTTATTGTAACGTTGATCCTTAATAAGCTTTTTTTAAGCATTTTTTGCAACCAATACCGTCTTTGCTACAACGCAAGAATAAAATAAACGAAATTGCAAAATTCATTCGAAAAAGTATCTGGCTTTGAAATTGGGTAAATCTGAAGAAGACGAATCCTTACAGACATTTTTCGATTCCATTCCATCCCCATTGGTAGAATTGGTAGAGCACAAAAGGAAAAATGTAACGAAACGCAACATGAGCTTCAAGAAGAAATCAGGAAGAAAAAGAACAAACGAAATTTCCTAACCTAGAGCATGTCGCCGGCACATCAGATGATGCGTTTACAGAACCTTCTGATAGCTTTATTCAAATCACTCCTGAGGTTATGGAAGATTATATCGAACAATATCCCGTTATGGATCAACACTAAATTAAAGATTATTGGGCACGCAGCATCAAAATTGACAAAGTGTACGGTCCCAGACATGACTCCGTTACTTCAAAATGGCATCTCCGAGGAACTTGGAATAATTTCGATGAACATCCGGACATATAATTCAAAATAAGCAGGTAAAAGGAGCTCCTGGATTATATGAACTGCTATTCTACAATGAACCTGAAAACTTTAATAAAGCAAATATAAAGACATATAGATCTATTTTCATTTTGACGGGGGTTCACTTGAAGTCAGAAAGGAACAGCACGGTGGAAATATACGCAAATAATAAAACCAATGTTTCAGAGAACAACGAGTTCAACGACTGGCGCAGGCAATAACATTCCCATAGGGTTGGTGCACAATTAATACCAAACCTATGGAGTGTGTTTACTGGGATGATCCTAATGAATTGTGTGATCAACTAAAATTGTTTGTTGCATCGAAAAATGCTGACAATACTCCGCACGACAACGAAATACTTGCATAATCTATGAACTCAAAGAAGCAAAAACAATTAATTAGATTCTCTCCTTATAAAACAACACGCTTTGCACGATACATCAACATTTCCAAAATGGCAATCGATAAGTTCGGACGTAGCAGCTCAAACAAAAAGAGGAAATTGAAACCTTCCGCACCATCTGGTGGTGGTTTGTTTCACATGCAAGACGGTAATATAGATTTTGATCATTTGATACTGAGTAATGTCAAACGGCTGACCGTCCGTACGAATGCAGCTAATAGAATATGTGGATGAAATCAATGGAATGATGACTAATTGGTTTAATGGAATGCAACTCGATCTACGAAGTTTCAAAAATGAAATTAAAATGATATATGATCGAGAACAGCATTTGCAGGCCTCCATTCACAAACTAAGTTCTGACTCTATGGAAATGCGAGCGCATATAAACAATATTCAAAATCTATGGGAAGAATTCGATAGAAAAATGCAAATACTAGACAATAACTTGGTTGAATTGACTCAAATGAACGTTGAACGCTATAATAAGCTATTTGATCTATGTTATGAAGCTGATATAAAAAATATTCGCGACTATGTATCGAAGAAAACCACAGAAATGTCTGAAATGATTCAATCACAAGTTAAGGATGAGAAATATTTATTGAGAAAAGAGGAGCATCAAACGAAAAAAATGAGGAGCATCAAACGAAAAAAATGAGGAGGAGAAGAGTGAGTGAATCAATCGATCGAAATCTTAAATTGAAGCGTTTTATATTCCTAACCTCAGTATCATGGCTACCAAGGAGAAGATTCAACTTGTTCACGAACTACACAAACCAATAAGAAAAAATTATCCCCGATGTCGTACCATCATCAAAGGATTGGATGATTTGTGGCAAATGGATTTGGCCCAGATGAGGCCGTACGCTCCTCAAAATCAAAATTTTAAACTCATTCTAGTCGTTAAAGATTGTTTTTCAAAATTCGTGTGGACTAGACCACTGAAAACGAAGACTGGTGCAGAAATTGCCGTAACGTTTGCCGATATCTTGGCGTATACAAAACGTTGTCCGAAAAATGTACAGAATGATCAAGGAACGGAATCTTACAATAGTAAATTTCATAGTTTGATGAAAAACTATGGAATAAACCACTACAAAACGTACAGCGTCATGAAGGCCGCCATGGCTGAACGTGTCATAAGGACACTGAAAGAAAGATTGTACAAGTATTTCAGTTTGAATGGCACCTACAAATGGTTGAATATATTAACTGAAATCACAAAAGACCACAATAATACGCGGCACACTAAGACGGGCATGTTACCATCTAAAATCAACAAAATCAACGAAAAAGAAATTCTCAAATCGGCAAACAACCACTTGAAAATAGCAGGATTTGCAAAGTTCAAAGTCGGTGATGTTGTGCACATCAGTAAAGCGAAACACGTATTTAAAAATTGGACGACAGAATTATTCAAAATCAACCAAATCACCAATTCAGCCACCTACATGTTGGAGGATATGCATAATACACCAATCAAACTGTAAATCCCGACATCTACATCGTGGAAAGAGTATTGAGAAGGAAAGGAAAGAAAATGTACGTCAAATTGCTTGGCATGGGCAGCAAATACAACAGTTGGGTAGAAAACGCTGATTTTGTATAGAATCTTATGAGAAACAAACACATTCTCCTACCACGCTAGCGAGGACCTTTTTCACATTTTCTCACTTCTCAATCACAATAGTTGTGACGTATGCGTCCCCCAACTTATATAAAACGGAAAACAAATTGTTTTGAAGAGTCAGTTTTACTTGTTACAACTTGATTGTCAACATGTACACCAACAGTGATAGTGGTTATGGTAGCAGTGAAGATAACATTGCGTTTGGAATTGACATAAATGATGATCCAGGTAGCGAAGATTCTGTCGTGTTTGAAAATGACCTGAACGATAATCATGATGACTATTTGCTCCCCCTCAAAAGCCGAAATGATGAACTCAGTCGAGCGATCCAAAGGTATGAATTTTCTGCAAGTGGAGAACAGTACCAAGTTCTACTGATGGCTATCTCATAGATACTTACTAAATTTGTTGTGGACTAAGTCAAGCCATACACTTCAGTTCATGCATAACTTTGAAGCAAATATATTCTTACCGACGTATACCATTCGGTATCATCGAATGGAGTACCCACATCAAAATTCTACATTTTGATGAAAAAATTAATTTCTTCAAAGCAGAAATGAAATATCCCGATGAGTATGATCCCATTATAACGGCTTGCGGAGACTTTATTAAAGTAACACAATTCATCGAGAACAATTTGAAGCAGATTACCATAACCATTGTTTATATAGAAGATAGTTAGTCAACCTTATGGGATTATAATTGGATCAAAATGGATGCGACATGTAGATGGCAATAGTGAGCTCGCATCCAAGTCATGGCGTAACTTCAGTGATCTGGCCTACAAGTCATGTCGTAACTTGATTCAAACAATGGGACAGCATTAAAATCAGGGTTTTTTGAAGAAACCTGCATCAAAATGACGTGAATTATTCATGTTTGTAACTAATCACGCTAGATGACACTCGCGTTTGGGTCCAATACCTTTTCCACAGGCATTGACTAACTATCTTCTATTTAAACAATGCCATAACCAAAGGAGATACCGACTTGGACTTTCTCAAAAAAGACATTAATGCCATTCTGAAGTTACACGAAGCAGTGCTGTCACTCGCATTGAAATTTTAGATAATTTGAACTTTCTTTTATAATTCAAAAATGTGTTGCATATCATCAAAACCAAATTAAATGGTGGCAGAACAAATTGAAACATTAAAGAAATTCTGAACATTTATCTTGAAATTATATCATCAGACTCTAGGTTGTATTCGAATGCTCTAAGTTTATTTTGAAAATGATTTGTTGAAAGATTTGTAAATAAATGATGAATAAACTGCCTCTGTTTTTCTTCTATTCAATCACCCATAACGTTATGAGATTGAAAAATTTTATCTATGAAAAACAAAACAAAACAGATTCACACATGATCATTTATTCAGATAAAAAATTATCTAATTGGAAAAATATACAATTATTCATATAAAAATATAACAACCTCTAAAACGACGTTTTCTAGGTCCTCAACACAAGCATCATAATCTTCAATTTCAAATAACACTTCAGAAAAACACCAAAAATGCATGTTTTGAAATAAATTTTCTATAATATCATAATCGTTAATAGCAATCAATTGTTTTTGTCTTATTATATGAGTATGTTTAATCGAATCAAAACATGCTTTACAAACACACAAACGAAATTTGTCGATTCTATAATAATTCACCCATATACAGTATTGATCCTTGTCTTCAAAAACACAACCCCAATCGTTTCTTATTAATATTCTACTTTTCAATGAAGGTGCCATAACTTTCGTCATTCATATACTGCCACTTGTAAGTTGCGTATTTTCTCATAATTTATTTTGTTAATATCCAAGGTAACGGTGATTCATGGAGAAAATCAGCTGAACTGAAATGTTTTAACAAATCGTTTTCATGCACAGTTGGCTTGATGATGTCATCTGAAAATTTATAAAAAAACAATTACCCTTCCAGAGTGAAATGGTCCCACGGTAATGTATCAAAAGAACTGAGAATCAAATAACGCTCATCATCATGTGGACTTAGAGCTATTTTTGATTGTTCAATAATGAAAACTTTGTGAGAATATGACCGAATACAACGTTGGGTTGTCGTTTATTTCTTGAAATTCTTCAAACAACTCAAATAATCTTCAAAAACAATTTTGTTTTTCACCACATTATATTCCACCCCCATAGACTTTTTTTTATCAACCCTTGGTATCTTATATTCATTGTTTACAGCATAATCTGACATCATCAAATTTTAGTTCATAAATGAAACTCTCAGTATCCATATATAATAATTTGCATTTTTCAGTAGTCATTTTTGAGGTCATATTCCTTTAGTGAAAATTGTGCATACATAGTTTCGATAAATACAAAATAGCAGTTCCTACATACAGAGGTTTATTTAAAATTAATTTGCTTTTTTGTAATTCGATAGACATCAAGTTTTCCTCAGAAATTGTACGACTGCAAAATTGAGGACTACTTATCAAATTTTTGATTCCGTAATGACCCTCCCACTTTTTACAAGTTTTACCACCCAGTGCTTTCGTATGTTTTCCATTGTTTTCCAGAAAACTGTGTTATTGGCTAAGAATTTTTTTGAAAGCATTCGTAGCTACAGATCTCAGTTGTGTATTCAACTCAATATAGGGTCGCAGCCATGCAGACTGTTTAAATTTAAAAATTTTGAGTATTTTTGTTACTTTTAAACCGTTTGCCAAGCATTGTTTTAAGTTTCTGTAATGTAAAGTATATTTCTTGTTGTTGTGAAGGGTTGTCATAAATTTTGGTAGTTTTGAGATGGGTGGTACGCGATGCTCAGCAACAAACGGAAAGTCTTTATGTTGATCGTGTAAATCGCTGGGATACTCCATGTCTACTTGTAGGATATACTCCTCCGCTGCATCGTCTGCGATAGACATCGCATCAAAGTTTTCAACATTTTCCAATCACGAAAATGTACCATAAGTTAAACATACCGACATAACAAACGCATACAAATTATTAACATCCAAATACATAAGATATAACTATGGCTTTTCAGGGTCATATTCAGGCATATACTTGTTGGCCTCCGAGTGTCTACTACTACTATAAACCGAAACTCCACCACGTATTGCATTTTCAATAAAAATTATTTTATCTACATCATTCAATAATTCTAGATTACATTTGGTATACTTCAGCATAGCATCCCATGTGTAGCCCGGCATGGTATAATACCATGCTGGGTCTAACCCATGGGTTGCTGCACATCTTTTTCGAAAATTTTCTGATACATTAGCAAGCAACAAAACATTTGTTTTCAAATAAAGGTCTGAAAATGACTCAAGTCCGAAATTTCGAAGTTCTCCCAAACATTTTGAGCATGAGCATACTTCTCGTCGGTAATGTATGCATCGTTTCATTCATTGTAGAAAAATTCTTTCAGGCGTAATGATATTTCATTTAATTTTTCCAGACTATCAATATGGTTAAAAGAATGAATTTTCCATTATTCAAATGAATGAATTCTATTTTCAATATTCTCAAATCTTTGTGATCCAAGATCGAATATAATTCATCTAAATATATACCCATGAAGCGAATTAGTCAATTAATCTAAATATCATATATGTACCTTCATCGTACAGTGTGAATGAAATAAACTTTTCCTTGTTAGTTAGAAGTATGCTCATACGCCCCTTCCTACGCAAATGACTAATCATAAAATGGCTGTCGCTACCTGAAAGATTATGGAACACGATGGGTACGAACAATTTTCGAAATTTGAGATTGCATACTTGGTGCGGAAGACCTCGGAATTCTCCTGTTAAATGGTTGTGGTCACGAACGATGTCATCGGTGGAAAACGATTTTTCACAAGTGTGGCAAATAGTTGCCCCACATACGTTTAGCTTTTTAATCATCGGTATAATAGTTTTAATTCTTGTTTGGATGATTACAGCTATCCTCGACATTTCATTCGCAAACCAATCCATACAATCACTACCTCGATGGCTATTGGAAAACGATAACTCATCGTCGGAATCACATTTTACATAATAGCATAATAGCACTATAAGTCACATGTTTTTGATGCTTATTTGTTTTGGATGACACCATATCATTAAAATTGTCCAGTTGACATTCAAAGTCTGCATGAATAACGAATGGAATCGTTTGTTTGTATGTACATTTTTTTAATTCTATATGATTTAATTTTGGAAATGAAATTTTGCATTGATTCAATTGGAAACAAAGTACCTCATGATCCTTCAATTTCTGTTCACTTTGAAAATTATTCATGCATCTATCACAAAAACATTTTTTACCATAATGTTTATTCACTTGAGTTGACAATAATTGAGACATATCTTTAATCCAACAATAATGGTATCTGATATCATAATCATTTGATTTCGGAAAATACTCATTCTGAATCAACAATAAATTGACATGACGTTCCCGTTTATTATTAGTTAATCATGCTGGTACCACTATAAGAAATGTTTTTTCTTCCACTACGTTTAGTTCCAATGTGTAAACGTACATAGAAATATCATTTTCGAATTTTGGAATTTGGTTTAAAAGAGACATGGGCGTTTCGAGATCCTCTGTTTATAGGACTGTGCTGTAAAATGGATATGAAATAGTATGTTCTGCATTCATTTTTGCAGGTTACACAGCGTAGTAAGGAGTGGTGAGGCTCCAATAAAAACGCGCTGAGTCAGTATTCTTCACATTTATGCATGTTCACTTTTTAAAAATTTGGTCTAGTAGTCTAATGAAAGATATGCCTATCTCCAATTCCTTCATATTCACCTCCATTGAGATGATTTCATGCAAACCCCACCCCGAATCACGTTCTTGAAAGTCACCCAATTTGTTGAAAATTCGATCACGCACATTATCGCAGAACCAACGTTGTAAATCTGTTGATACATCTATGACAACATTTTTAGTTTTAAAATATTTTAAATCCGAAATTTCACCTCCATCTGATTTTTTAACGAATTCTCCATAAAATTTTACATTAACTTTAATTATCGGAAATTTCAAAAATATTTTTTTGTATTCATTACTGAACAAAATTAATGCATCAGCAAAAAATTGAACGAACTGAATTTAAAATGATTCCGGTTCTGATTCTACTTGAAAAACATGATACAACATCTTTCCATTTAACTCTGTTTCTCAATTTTGGTAAAAGACCCCAACCACAATGTCTATTTTGAAAATGATCAAAATGACCGATATTTGTTTGAAGCTTTGTCAATACACCTATGGGTGAATCATTTTTCCGGATTCCTTTATTACATAATCTTAAATATTTCGTCAATCCATTTAGCCACACTTCTCCATCCCTACTGGTGAACTTTTCAACTTATTATTTTCAATGGAAGCAAGTAAATTATCAGACTTATTGCAATATCAATCATTTTGGAATTAACAAAAACATATCCCTTACACCTCTCTCTTATAGTGTGCTTGATTCTAGATTATTTCGAATGTCGCTGAATAGACCTTTTCTATGTCAACCACTCCTCTGAAGATGATTGAATATTTTCCCGTGGATAGATCTTCCAGACGAGAACGATTGTCTTCGATCACCCGTTAGGGTAGGAATATTACTCGGTCCAACAGATCCAGCAATACAGTCTCCCCAAATCGGCTGCTGAAGATTTTTGCTTTTGCAATACGCTGACTTTGTTCAGATCCATATGAAAAGAAAATTCAAAATAAAAAGTTTTTTATTATTTTCGAAAATACCCAAAAATTTTAAGCAACACAGTTTCACTTTGAAAAACGTTGAAGAACGAGTAAAAATCATATTGTTGACTTTGAATTGCAAATTACAATGAGCTTTCAAAACACCCAAAGATAAAAAACATTCATAATTAAGTTTTGTTAAAGCTCTTTGAATTGAAAAAACAATGAAGGAATGAAACAAAATTCTGCTACTTGGTTTCAAAGAGCACTTGCAATTGTGACTTCTGCATTGAGGTACATTGAACAAGTATCAGTTAGATATAATTCGAGACTCATCATATCATTAGCCAGGAAAGTAGAAATTTTCCGACAGGTATTTGCTATGAGCATTGTTTATATAGAAGTAAGATAGTTAGCCAACCTAATGGGTTTTATATTGGATTCAAATGGATGCGACATGTAGATGGGGACAGTGATCTCGCATCCAAGTCATGTCATAACTTCAGTGATCTGGCCTCCTAGTCATGTCGTAACTTGATTGAAATAATGGGACTGCATTAAAATCAGGGTTTTTTGAAGAAACCTGCATTAAAATGATGTCAAATATTCATGTTTATAACTAATCACGCTAGATGACACTCGCGTTTGGGTCCAACACCTTTTCCACAGGCTTTGACTAACTATCTTCTATTTAAACAATGCTATGAGCCTACATTGTTGGTGAAACATCGGTCGACAAGAAGTTTCATAATAAACTATTGTTGAAGCAATTGGAAATAACAATGAAGGAATATAAACAAAATTCTGCTAGCTGGTTACATGGATATTGTAGATGAAACATCGTCGACAACGACTATCGTTTACAAACAACACACAAAGAGAAAATAAGCAACGTTTAAACAATAGAAGAAAAAATAATCAAAAACACTTACCTTTCCTGCATTGTCATAACGAATATCGTCACTAACTCTTGATGAGGAACGACTTGACGCACTCGATGATTGACGACCTCCTTGACGTGGAAGAGTTTGTTACTTGGTTCCACAATTTCCCTTCTGAACTGCAATAAAGTGAATTTGTTACCTGCGCGTTTATGTAAAATCCATGCATTTTGTTTTGTAGTATCTAGTAGCCAAGTAAATAGATTCCACCACCATTTTTTTTCTCTAATGCTGATTTGATGCCTTGAGATATTTCCATTCATCAGATCTGTACCTCCCATTGATGAGTTATAGTTGGTATAATAGCTAACGGTACTTGAATTTGGATATTTAATTTCTCAGCTAGTAAAAACCCTTTTACATGGTTCAAAGGATTCGCACCATACTCTGTTGATGCAAGTGTAACAATACTATTATCATTCCATTTGATTAGTATTGTTCCATAAGTCCTATCCACTGTTGTTGCATATTCTCCTGTGGGTTGCTTTTGTAGTGTTTGCTTTTGTGGAAGAGGACAGCCTCGCGGTATAAGATTTTCGATTTTCGAATAGTGCCTGTTGCGTCATATCCAAGACTTTTCAAATAATGCAATAAATGCAAACTTGTAAATAAATTATTGCAGAAAAAGTTATATCTCAGATCTCCTTTATTGCATATTCTCAATTCGTCTAGGATTTTTACCAATGGCGCGGCACATTTACCAAAGACTTTTTTATAATCATCTGGAATATTATTGTCAGTACCTTGATAAGGAATACAGTTCATTAGATATCCACTTTTAGTTGTCAAACTCCAAATCTTGTACCCAAATCTTATGGGCTTACTTTTTATAAATTATTTGCATGGGTGTCTACCATAGTTTCGTCAAAATTTTAATTTTTAAAAATGTCCATTAGAGTCCGAACTTAAAATATTTATCAGACAAATCAAGATTGTCATTATTTACACAATGTACATCACGACATATTGAAATAAGTCGATCACGTCGCATGGCAGACTTTACCATTCCATTTCCCATATATTCACTACTAACCCAGAAAATTTTGTTCCTTGAACATTTTTTTGTCGGCTATAGCTTCTGGTTTCTGTTACTATAATAATAAATAATATAATATCATTGTCAATAAATAATTCAAACATCTCAGTAGGAGTAAAGCATTTGTAGTTTTCATAGTTATTTTGTGAATATTACTTTTCGTTGCAAACTATGTCACCATTTATCCAAGAAATGTTGCTGTAATCAATTTTTTCTACGGAGTCAACAGGCTGTGGAACTTCCTCGCGTTCCTTTAGAGCTTCGGAGATAATTTCATTATCATCTGTATTTTGTCATTGTCTTGTTGATAAATACTTATGTCGGCTGCAGCTCGCAACTAATTTGCAGACAAATTATCAACAAGTCCACCTCTGTCTTCATCTGCAGTCTTCATTCGTCCAACGCTCTAAATTACGCAACAAAATCACATATTTATTTTGAAGTTTTTAAGTGGTCACTAATAAATAACCACATACATTTACTATTGAATCTAAAAAATAATTTTTATTATAAACAATGTAAAAATACTACTTACACTAACTTGAAGTCCATATCGAGATGAGAAATTTATAGATACTGAAACAAAACAATAAACTGTCTACGACAAGCGTTAGTTCTAGATTAAACACTTATACGAACCACAAGTGAAGCATTCACCACCTACACTGTTCCAGTTTTTTCAAAAAAAAAAATCATAAATTAAGTTACAATTTTCCTTTGAAAAATTATAGTTATGCTTGCGTTTTCGCAACGCTAGTCGTTAATGTGTTGATTTTTTTTTCATTGAATAAATAGAAATTTCACATATCCTTTTGAATGTCAGATCAGTGTCAGATTAACAAAATTATTCTAGCGGTCGGTCGTAGATGGTCGATCAGTGTGAGTTTGGAAGTTTTCATTGATCTATTTCAATTTTCGGTCGTAGGTGGACAGTCGCGGACGGTCGGTCCTGGTCGATCACTGTTTCTTGGCTTAATGAAAATGAAAATTGCAGCATCACTATCAATATCAACTTAGAAGATGTTTTTGTAATTATTGTATTAAAAATAAATTGTTGACTTTTTGAATGTATTGATACGTTGCAAAAACCTGTCGTCTAGTAGAAGAATATTATTGGATTAGTTCGGTAAAAAAAATTAGAGGACTAGTCCGATAAAAAATTTCATTGCGGTACTCGCAATATCGTTGAAGGTATTTACCGGACTAAAATCAAGTATGTTAAAGTGTGTTTTGCGACACCTACAGTGTGAAATAAAAAAAATATACAGGAATTTTACTCACAGAAACGATGAAAAAACTGCTGGATACAAGTGTAATAAATCCAAATATACATAATGGGATGGTCACGTACTTAGCAAGCTTTTCTCCTGCCGCGTATATACTGAAAAGAAAATAATAAGCAATTTTTGTAATAGCTTCAGCGTCATTAGTGGAAGTGAGAATGAGGAAAACGAGTAACTCATTTCCAAATTCTGAACCAAGCAAGTGATTATCAAGCCAGACATACTCGAGACCGAAAATGTTTTCGGTCTGTATTCAGACCAGCGATATAGACTAGGGCCAAACTGATTTTAAATACTCGATTTCATGAAAAATGCTTAGCAGTATGAGGGTGATCGGAATATTTGGGGCAAGTTATAAGTGAATTAAGAAAAGTTCAGACGACTCTGTAAAAGTTCCAGAAGGAGGGTAGCTAAATTTATCACGTTTATCACGTATCAAGAAGATTTTGAAATAAAAATTGTAGATAATTGAAATATCTGTAACTTTTAAATGTAATTTTTCAACATAACCTCAGAGTGAACGAGAAGAACGTTAAAACCTGTTTTTTTTTTAATTTTCATCTCCCGAAATTTATTTTTAGGTTTAGCTGATATTCAGCCCTATGCTGTATCACTTCCATTATGTTTAGCGGTCAGACATTATCCCATCTCAATGGCAAATTCCCATTGAGTTGGGATAACGTCTGACCACTAAACATAATGGAATTGATACAGCATACGGCTGATTATCATTAAGCTGGATCAGTTGTGCGCGAACGGAAGAACTGCTAAAGATACTAACTTCTTTCTTAAGGATGAGGACAGGCGCAAACATTACCAGGCATCTCCCATTGAATGTAAATTACTGCATTACATTAAAAAGATGTTGAATTTTTTTGGATGGAGAAAAAAAAAAGTATCTTTCAATAAATTAAAAGAAGTCCAGTTCTGCAGTTTTATGATAAAAATAAACACACAGTAATATCAGTTGACAGTTCCAAGTCTGGCCTGGGTGCAATACTCCAAAGTAACTTGCTCTTTGCGAATGCTTCAAACTCTCTAACCGAAAATCAAATGAATTATGGTCAATGAAAATGGGCTGTTTGCTATATGTTTTGGAAAGAGTAAATTCCATGAATTTGTTTAAAGGTTATTGTGGAAACAGACCATCAACCATAATTGGTCATTTTCAAAAAAAAACCTCTCAATAAGTGTCTATCAAGGCTTCAGATAATACTACTGCAATTGCAAAATTTTGATTTGAAGTAAAATTCAAAAGAGTCAAAGATCTAGTCTTAGCCGATATCTTGTCGAGAGCAAATATCTACCTGATACATATGATATGTTAGAAAGAGAAATAGAAGCTCAAGTATGGCTAGTTAAAGATCATTTCAATGCGACCACAGAAAAAATAAAACACTTGCAATTAGATACTGTGAGGGATAATGAACTCAATGCACTCAAACAAATCATAGTGAAAGGTTGGCCCAATAATGACAAAAATCTAAATACAGATATGCAAAGATATGTTTCTTATAAAACTGAGTTAATTGTTATTGAAAATTCAATTTTTAAAGGTCAAGCTTTAGTTCTACCAAAAAGTATTGGAAACTAGATGTTGGATCGTATACATTACAGTCATCTTGGCACAAATGAGTCTCGAAATCTAGCTAAAGATTCCATATTTTGGCCAGGAATTACTAGTTCAATATAACAGAAAGTTTTTCAATGTCATTTATGTATGAAGTATTCAAACTCTCAAAGTTCTGAACTATTGAAAACACATGCATGATATACCTGATTTGAGGTGAAAAAAAAGTTGGCTATGGCATATTTTAAGTCAAAAGTAAAAAGTTCATACTGGTCGTGAATTATTTTTCAAAGGTTACACAAATTACTATATTAAATTAAAATACAACTAGTACAATAGGCCAAGCTGTAGATAAAAATAAGAGGCTCTTTTCACACAAAATAAAAGACGCAAAGGGCCTATACTGCTTTTTATAAGATAGTTTGTGAATGAAAACCCCGGTTTTCGCCCCAGCAAAATCGCTTTGTGGAATTTTTTAAACAATAAATAGTAAAAAAAATTGCAACTCTTTTGGTTTTTTGGAAATATCTCAAAGATTATTCTAGGAATCGTTTTACAGTCAATGGAACTTTTGTAGAAATTTATAAAACCCACAAAATGGTTTTTTATATGCCCAGATCGGTGCATTTTTCACTTACAAAATTTGGGAAAATCTCGAAAAAGAGACCATTTTTCAAAAATTCATAATTTTTATAAATCTGAAGGTGAACAAATGATATGGCGGAAACTGATAGATAATAACATGTGCTTTAACTGTGCGCAAGATGGTTTCTGTCCGACATGTAGTTTTTTCACAATCGCCATATAAACAATTTAAGGGTAAATCTTTCTTAGTGCGCCGATTTGATCTTATTTAAATTCTGTAAACGGAATATCTTCCATATTCCAATCCAATATCCACAATCCAATATCTACAATTTGTATATTTTGGATTCTTACCTGAGGGTGCGAAATGGGTTGAAAATGTCACTGGAATATGCCGTTTACAGAATGTCAATAAGATGATTTCCCTTAAATCGGCGCATTTAGACAGATTTGCCCTTAAATTGTTTATAACGCGATTGTGCAAGAACTACATATATGACAAAAACCGTCTTGCGCACAATTCAACCACATGTTATTATCTATCAGTTTCCGCAATATTGTTTGTCCACCTCCAGATTTATAAAAATTATGAATTTTTGAAAAATGGTCTCTTTTTCGAGTTTTTCCCGGATTTTCTCAGTGACAAATGCACCGTTCTGGGCGTTTAAAAAACCATTTTTTAGGTTTTATAAATTTCTACAAAAGTTCCGTCGACTGTAAAACGATTCTTTGAATAATCTTTGAGATATTTCCAAAAAAAACAAAAAAGTTGTAATATTCTTCACTAGTTCATGTTTAAAAAATTCCACAAAGCGATTTTGCTGGGGCGAAAACTGGGGTGTTTATCAACGAACTATCTTATAAAAATTAGTATAGGCCATTTGCGTCCTTTATTTTGTGCGGAAAAAAACCTCTATAGCTTGGTCTACATACAGTGCGGTCCAAAGGTATGGAATAAATTCATTTTTAGCGTTATTATGTATTTTATGAAAAAATCCTGAAACAGGTCAATTTTTATTGGCAATTTGACAATTTACAGTATGAAAATATTACCCCCTTCTTGCACCCCCTCTGAATTATGAGCACCCCCTCAAAAATTTTAAATGAGAAGGGGGGTCGTGTGGCATCTTGTTCGAAAGGGATTTTCATTATCTGTTCAGCAATACTAAGTTTTTCATATTTGGTGCAACCATAACTGAGAAATTTTTTTATTAAAATTTAAAAATATTGACACTGTAAATTATGTATCCGTTGAAAAAACCTGAAACAGGTCGATTGCTATTCTCAATTTGACAATTTATACTTTCTTATCTGTCTTGCTAAAAAAGTCAGGAAAAAGTCGTTGAAGACACCAAAAAATTATTCACAAAACCCATAAATAATATAATGTCAATCTAGTAAACTACTGTTATTTTGATATTTGTGAGTTGCTGGCAGACGTCGGTGTATTGAAAAATATTTTTGTGTGTATTCGATTCATCTATGGCTCATTTATCCGAAACTCAAAGAATAGACATTTTAATTATGCTTGGATGCGGTAATAAAACACGAACTCAAACGGAAGTTTGTGAAATGTTCAATAATAAATACCCTGGTCAACACGTATCACAATCTACAGTTAGCAAAATAGAAACAAAATACCGTGAAACTGGACATGTAAAAACTCGTCAAACACCAGGTCGAAATGCTGCATTGGATGAGGAGAAAAAGTTAGATGTACTGTTAGCGATTGAGGAAAATCCGCATATGACAAGTAGACAACTTGCCGCCGACAATGATGTAAGTAAATCATCGATATTGAGAGCTTTACGTAAAGAAAAATACCATCCTTATAAAGTTCAGTTGGTTCAGGAGTTAAATGAGGATGACCCTGATAGAAGGCAACAATTCTGTGAACTGATGATGGATAGAATCGAAGCAGATTTGCAGTTCATAAACAAAATTGTGTTTTCTGATGAAGCTACTTTTTATTTAAATGGAACGGTTAATAGACAAAACTGTAGATATTGGAGCAGAGAAAATCCTCATTGGATGTGTGAGGCTCACACACAATATCCCAAAAAAGTGAACGTTTGGGCTGGTATCATTAAAAACAAAATTATTGGCCCCTATTTTTTTGAAGGCACAATTAATGGTGAGGTTTATCTAGTTTTTTTGATGAACTTTTTAGTGCCTACATTAAAAAGACTTTTTCCCGATGTTAATGATCCAAATGGAATAGATAGATCAATTTGGTATCAACAAGACGGAGCTCCACCGCATTACACACGTATTGTTCGAGATTATTTGACAGAAGTTTTTCCCAATAGGTGGATTGGCAGACGTGGAACGATTGAATGGCCGCCTAGATCCCCCGATTTGACTCCTCTCGATTACTTTTTATGGGGTTATTTATAATCAAAAGTATATTTCAATAGACCAGACAATATTGCAGATTTAAAAACTAGGATATCGGAAGAAATTAACAACATAACCCCTGAGGTCCTACAAAATGTTCTACGAGAATTCCAAGATCGCCTTGCTTATTGTCAAGAAGTGAATGGTGGTCATTTTGAACATTTAATTTAACTGTAAAACAAATTGAAATATACTTCCTAAACATTATGTTACATTATTTCCTTCAGTCTATCAACATTTTACATATTCAGAATAAATTTTCTCAGTATTGCTGAACAGAGAATGAAAATCCCTTTTGAAAAAGGTGCAACACAACCCCCTTTCTCATTCAAATTTTTTGAGGGGGTACTCATAATTCAGAAGGGGTGCAAGAAGGGGGTGATATTTTCATACTATAAATTGTCAAATTGAGAATAGAAATCGACCTGTTTCAGGTTGTTTCAACGGATACATAATTTACAGTGTCAATATTTTTAAATTTTAATAAAAAATTTTCTTCGTTATGGTTGCACCAAATATGAAAAACTCAGTATTGCTGAACAGATAATGAAAATCCCTTTCGAACAAGATGCAGCGCTCATTTAGCCCTAACTAGATTTAAATAATTAGGTCCAGTGGCGTCTCAGTTGGCACCACAGCCAACATTATTGTAAAAAGTACACCTCTGACTTTTTTCCGTAGATTATAACTTTTTTAGATTACAACTTAAAATACAACTTTTTGGTCACTTGTAGTTTCATCATATCTGTTACATTTTCCAGAAAAAAAACAAAAAACATAAAATAAGAACCAAAAATAAAAATCTTGACAATTGCGATACTACAGTAAATGAACAAAATGTCCACCTTCTGATAAAATACACGACCGTATTCGATTTACCATTGATTGTCTGAAATTCCTGGAGTAGTCCTTATTACATTGCAATTGTCAATTATTCCATTCATCAAGTCATTCACATCTAGTACAAGAGTTTTATAAACAAGAGCCTTTAGATGATCTCATAAATAAAAAACTAGAGAATTCATATCAGGACTGCGAGCTGGCCAATGCAGCGATTAGGGTAGGTTATGTCGAAATGCGAAACAACCACCTGGAAGAAAATACCGAGGCCGTAGATCTTGGGTATCGGAGGTTTCTTTTTACAACTTTTCAAACTGTTTTTGGGCTGACTTCAAGCTGCAGTGTGATCTTCCTGGTACTATTTGAAGGATCTTCTTCTATCGCATCATGTTTATAGCTTCTTCTAGTTCAGACGTTTCTGGTCTTCCACCACCTGCATTTTATTGAAACTCCCAGTTTCACATAATCCTGCATGAAGCGTTCTAAATGTTTTGGTACAAGGAATTACTTAATTTGTTAGGATATCTGTCCTGGTAAATTTTTCTCACGAATTTCCATTTGCTAATCCATAAATAAGGTGCGTGTGAGCCATTTCAGTGTTGGTAAAAGTATTCATGATGGAATCGCTGCTAATTGACAACTCTGAATTTTACTGATATGACAATAATGTTGTCACGAAAAACTGAAGCGTAGAGCTGAATCGCAGAACAGAAGTGTAGGACTGGAGCGTAGAACTGTAGAACTCGAGCTAATGAATAGTAATACTTAATGACAGATAGATATCTGAATGATGTCTGAACTATGTTTTGCTAACTCTTATAGTAGCCTAATGACAAAGCAATCTTACCTACATTTCATTATCAATGTCAGCTGGTCTCCAATGCAGGCGTTCATGATTTGCAATAGAGTTGCTTCATTTTTTTTTTTTTTCGAAAACTAAGAAAATGAAGAAAATACAAGAGACCAAAAAGTTGTAATTTTAGTTGCTCAATATAGAAAATGGAAATCTACGAGAAAAAAGTCAATGGCGTACTCTTTTTACAATATTTTCGGCTGTGGTGTCCACTGAGACGCAACTGGACATAGTAATTTCGATATAGTTAAGGCTAAATGAACGTTTCATCAGTTCAAATAAATGTATCAAATTTCAACCAAATCGGTTGTAGAATATCCGTGACATTCTATAATAACTTTTTTTTTATTTCAATGCCCTGTATCTCAGAAACAAAGCAACTCCGAACATATGCTCATAAAAACTTTTTTTCTTAAAATGACCTAACAAATCACCTCCTGTTGTTAGGAACCGTAGTTAGGCAACACGCTGTATGAGTTAAGCGCGCGGTGCGCCTTTCTATTGAATGCTGACAGCGTTTGTTCCATAAAACTTCGGGCTGACTATGTCAGTCTTGTTTGAGTTACTATGAACTACTTGGACAAAAATTTTAGATTTTATAAAACGGGCTGCTGACGCGTACTGTCCCAATATTCTGCAAACTGACTATTTCTGCATAGTTTGTTAGTTGTCTTACTATCCACAGACTAATTTTCAGTTGCGACATACTTGTTTTTTTACAAGTTCGGAACCACCCCCGCGCTAGTTGTCCCAAAATCTGGCTGACTGACGGCAGGCTATGAATATTCAACCTATTTATGACCTAATATTAAAATATACAAGAACTTGGCGTTTAACTCAATACTACTATTTTCCCTGTTATCCAATCACTACTTTTCTCCAATATGCAAAGATTTAATTGCGTTCTTTAGGGTTTTGATCATATCTTTTGTGATTTTGATATTTTATTTACTTGCTTGACAGGTGGAGTTGTGCGAAATAATCTATCGTTCAAAAGTTCTGTTAGAGAATGAATTAAACCTGCAAGGGGGTTATTCGATATTCCAAAAGAGCCATATGGATATTCTTGTTTGTTTCTTTACACTTTCGAAGAATGTGTTTGCAGATTCCTAATAATGATTCTGCCATTCCTTTGGATTTGGGGTATCTTGGACTCGATGTGATTGAATTGAAATTCCATTCTCAAATATTTTTATAATAATTATTGAACAACTTTTACAGTCCAGTTTAGACAACTCAATCCAGTTACTGAAATAATCAACAAGAACTATATAGTTATAACCCCCAAAAGTGAGTTTGTCTGCAGAAATTTTACTGAAAGGAGCATTGGGTCGTTCATGTGGAACTAAAGGTACCTTTACTGTATTTTTTGAAAACTTCAGACATACTGTCGTATATTTAAACTCTAATTCACTCTAAAATAATTTATTTAACGAAATAAAATCATTCACAATACTCTAATTTATATAACAATCACTCTACTATTTAAATTCGACTTTCACTTCTCTGACTCTCCGTCTGTCTGCTGCGTAGTTCTTTTTATATCCAACGCTCACTTCTCCGAATGCTCAAGAAATTTCTCGAAGACTCGAATCGTCCAGATTCTTCTCGGTGTATAGCGTAACGACAGTCACCCGCGGCCGGCCACGCGAGAGTTCAGGTCCGGCATCGCCCGCAGCTTCGCCACATTGCCCCTTCTTAGAGATATTTCGTCCCGAAATGTCATCCTTGGAGTGTGTCGATATTTTCAGGATTCCCCATATCTGCATCGTGAAGTTCGATGGAAATAACACTCCACAGTCTTCATGTTAGGTCATGGAATAGAATTACAGCAAACCAAAATCTGGATGCCGCTGGATCGGAATATTGTCTCCAACATACTTCTTATAACTCTCCAATCCAGCCCATCAATGCCTCAGGATAATTTTGGGATTGCCAAGTCCACCAGATTCTGGTCCACCATCGTATCTCTCAGTTGGGTGAGGCTCCTCCAGACATCTTCATAGGACCGTTCGTCTTGAGAATGCTTCTTGGTCACCAAGTAGTAGATGTTCCTCTGGCCCTTCTTCAGCTGTAGCACACCTCCAATTTCTGGATTCTGTTTCCGTAGTGTTTGGAGTTGGCCAAATTTCTTGGAGAACATTCGAAGATCTTCTGCGACGCAGTGTGCTAGGGCGTAATCGACTGGCACTTTGAAAAGGTCCCGTGGCTCCTCTCGAGTTACCCCGTGTGACACTTTCTGTCCATTTGAGTATGAGGACATGAATTTCTGGAACGTCATCGCATCCTCTGGTGGTCTGAGGGTGCGGACTTGGTCATGGTTCCCAGCGTAAGGGGCCAACCTGTAGAAATGAACGACCCTGGGTTTACCTCTGGATGGATTGTGGATTCGGTAAAGCAGGTCATTTATCCTCTTGACGATCTTGTACGGACCTTTCCATGAATTCTGTAGTTTCGGTGACAGGCCCCGGCGACGGATCGGGTTGTACAGCCAAACTAGATCACCAACCTGAAATCCTCCAGCATCGGCATTGATGTCATAAGCCGCTTTCATTCGGTCGTTTGGCCGGTCGACTCGTGTACTGCGGAACGGTAGGCCATCAGAAACAAATGGAGATACTGATCCCAGTCTCTTTGATGGTCAGAGACTACCTTGGACAAGTGGCGATTGATAGTCCTGTTCATCCGCTCAACCATTCCATCGGACTGTGGATGTAGAGCTGTGGTTCTCGTCTTGCGGATGTTCAGCAGTTGGCAGATTTCTTGGAACAGGTTGGTTTCGAAATTTCTGCCTTGGTCCGAGTGCAGCTCCAAGGGGACACCGAATCGACATATCCACTCTTTCACCAAGACGTCCGCGACGGTGATGGCTTCTTGGTTGGGCAGGGCATAGGCTTCGGCCCACTTGCTGAAATAGTCCATTGCCACAAGGATGTATTCATTTCCGTGATCTGATACGGGGAACGGGCCGGTGATATCAATGGTGAGTCTCTCGAATGGACTTCCTACGTTATACTGACGCCATGGGTCGTGTCCTAGGTCCATTGCTGGCAGCGCAAACAGCACACTTTCTGCACCAGTCATTGTCATCAACTTGACAATTGACCCAGTGAAACCGTTGCCTTACTTTCTGCAGGGTCTTCGTCACACCCAGATGTCCTCCAGCAACTCCATCATGGATCTCTCGGAGTACTTCCTGTCTTCTGTTCTTAGGCACCACTATCTGACGTCTATCCTCCCTACCATCATCGCACTCCAATACACGTTTCAGGACCTCATTGTCCAGGGTAAGGGAATTCCATTGGGCTCAGTAGGATTTGACTGCTGGAGAATATCTTGCAATTTCCTGCCATGTCGGTCTTAGATTAATCTTTTTCCAACCGATGACTACACCAAGATCTGGATCTCTTTCTTGGTCTTTCTGGACCTCGTTGTCATTCCAGTTGTTGTCAACTGCCGTAGTTCTGCTCGTCGGCAGTGTGAGCAGTCGTCTGGGCACGGTCTCCTTGACAGGGCATCTGCATTCTTGTGGCCACTCCCTGCTCGATGTTCGATCTCGAAGTCGAGTTCTTGAAGTCTTTCGATCCAACGTGCTACTTGTCCCTCGGGGTTTTTAAACTGTAGAAGCCATTTAAGGGCTGCGTGGTCGGTCCTTAACAGAAATCTTCTCCCGTACACGTATTTGTAAAAGTGTTCTACTCCCTTGACAACAGCCAACAGTTCTCGTCTGGTGACGCAGTAGTTACGCTCCGGTTTACTGAGAGTTTTACTGAAGTATCCGATGACCTTCTCTTGCCCATCCTGGATCTGGGACAAGACAGCTCCAAGTCCCACGTTGCTGGCATCCGTGTCCAAAGTAAATTTTCCACTCGGAAGGGGATAACTCAGAATCGGTGCGTTGATCAGTGCCCACTTCAGCTTCCTGAACGAGTCTTGGCATTCTTCGGACCATTGGAACTTTGTTTGACCTTCCGGGAGCCTGGTCAGTGGTTTAGCGATGTTGGCAAATCCCAGCACATATCGGCGATAGTATGTGCACAAACCAAGGAAACTACGTAGTTGGTGTATGTCTTTCAGAATAGGCCACTCCTTCGCTGCTTTGATCTTCTCGTCATTACTGCTACTCCGTGCCCAGAGACAACATGGTCAAGGTATGTAGCGAAGCATTTCTATACTTGGTTGTTTGAAACATATTCCGTAAAATATGTTCTCGACTCCCGCCACAAGCGCGGCAACCCGCAATTCTTTCAATGGTATAAAGGGTTATCTACCTTGGAGACTAGTTTGCTACTTAGAACCGCTGTCTATGGCGCCTTTTTTATGAAAAGTGATAAAAAAGGCTCGGGCAGAAAAAAAACGAAATACGTTGTTGGAAGGATTCTTTTATTATCAACTAGACATTATACGCATACTTCCTTCTGAATATTTTCCGTCATAACTAGATGTTGAACCTTTTGGTTTTTACCTTATACTAAATATTTGTGAATATTTTTGGATATTGGTGCCTGGTCAATTTAAATTATTGTGGAACATCAATAAAATATATGCACTCCTGGTATCCTAGCAGAGTCGAAAGAAGCACTGGTATTTTTCTTTGAAATCAGCTAACCCATAAAACTACCCTGAGAAAGAGTTCTGGCACAACGTGGCGACCAACAAGTAGGGCTGATTTTGCGGTACTTCTACACTCGGTTAGGATCCCCATAATGCAACATACTCCAAACGATTACAACCTGAGGGCAAGAAAATCCCTGAACTACGAGAGATTGCATAATGGAACACTGGATGAAAGTGAGTCATCTGAAAAAGAACAAGGTAGGACCTTTAAAATTACTTCAGAAGTGCAAGGGCACCTTCAATCCAGTAGTAACGTTGATAAACAATCACAAGGGGCAGTGCCTAAAGCCACTCCTTTGAGAAATCGCACCCCCCTTACCGAGGTGTTAAAAAACATGGAATCAGATCAAGAACGACCCAGTTTTTCTCCACCTCCTATATCAACTCAAGGAGGAAATGGTCCTAGGGGTCGAACTTTCGATGCAGGGCAAAATTCTCATATGGGGGCCACACGTTATTTTGGCTCAATCTCCAACTTAGCTCCACAAAATGTGCAGCTAAGAGAAAATACATTAAGCTGTTCAAATCGACACAAGATCTGACTCCCCTTATTACTCAAGTTGTTTCATCAATATTACAGCAGCAAACTAAAAATAATTCAAATAATTTCAGTACACATAGGGATAATAATTTTAATTATAGATATCAAAATAACTCTGTAAGATCAGGCCCCAATGATGCACCTACTTTTCAAAATTTAGGCGAAGTTCAATCTCAAAGAACAGATATTTTTTCTCTCAGTGAGTTAAGAAACCTTCTTCCCTCTTTTGGAGATGAAAATGATTTGCAACCGTTAGATTTTCTACAATATTTGGAGGGAAGTATAGATCTAAGTAGAGCTTCATTTGGTAAAGTAAAAATTTTGCTAAATGGCTGTTTTAAAAATTCGGCCAAATTATGGTGGAATGCTTTTTCCGATTTATGTGAGAGCTATGAAACTTTCAAAATTGCTTTTGTCGAAAACTTTTGGCATCCAAGAATACAAAAAAAAAATTGCAATTAGAAAGTGCCAGGTATACAGAGGATTTTTTTGTGGACCACTTCAATTACTGGGTTTCAAAGGCAAAGCATCTCCAGCCTCAGTATAGCCCAACTGACCTTATTACTATCATAGCCTCACATTTTCCCCCTAACGTTGCAGGTTCACTACTGGGCGCAAGTACATTATCACAGGCTATGGTTAGATTACGACATGCAGACGAATACTTTAAAAACACCCCAAGAAAAATAAAAATATTTTCCAACCCACAAGATACATATCTTACCAGACAAGGGGGGTTAAATAAACAATCTATGCAGGCAAAATGGTCTGATGATAGAAATAGAGCTTTTGAAATTAAAAATAGGGTGTGGGAAAATAAAAAAGAACCTAATATTTCTAATTTGGAGTTTGAAGATATGGAAATTACGGGAAACGAGGAAGACCCTCACATGGAGGCTCGAATGTGAGGGCTATTCTGCAGCGAGCTAAAAATGTTACCGCTCCAAACTATCCTGTGGAAGATATGTTGGAGGAATGTGATTTCGACCATACATTATCTGATGGTAGATCACCGATTATTCTCCTCAACTGTTATGGGTATAAACTCCCAACATTAGTAGATAGCGGGAGTACGGTCTCTGCCATTTCAGATAATGTCTGGGCACAGTTAGAAGATTTTCATCACATAATCCCTCATTTCAACACCACAGGAGTTCGTGTAATGGGGGCATTCAAATCTAAATACAAGAAAGTATCGCTGCAAGCCCTACTTACCTTCAAAGTAGAGCATATAAATTTATCGCATGAATTTTTGGTAATACCAGAATTGTCTTATCCTGTCCTGTTAGGATGTGATTTTTTGCGTTTGTTTCGTGGAAATATTAGTTTGTCCGAATGTAATATATCTATCTATGTTGGTACTCAGAAAATAATTGTTCCTGAATTGGATAATGTTCATGATTTTTTATGGACTCAGGACTCATTAAATGTTTGTACTTTATTTGAAAAACCTTCTCCTAGTATACCAGGGGATATAAAAGTCCAAAATGAATATGATTTCTCCAAAGTTACTGATATTGGTTGCCTAGAGGAGGAAAGCAAAAATATATTACAAAATCTATTGGAAGAGTACACTTGCCTTTTTTCTGACAAACCTGGGCGCACTTCTACATATGTTCATTCAATAAGACTGACAGACCAGTCAGAATTTTTTGTGAGGCCTGTGGTATTTATCCACTTTCACTCAGTACAAATAATGTATGTATGACAGTGTCATTATTCAGACTTAAATGTAAATGTCATTAGTTGTATTTTGTTGAATAAAGCCAACATTTGGTTGAATATATCAATTTATTCAACAAAATAATCACTGTGAGATAATGGAAAAGTATCTCCGTCCTAATCGGTTTGAAGTCGATCCAAACTCTAGCACAGCAGGTGAAGAATGGACTCACTGGAAACGAACTTTCAAACACTTCTTAGATGCGCATAAGGAAACACAGAAGTTTTCTGAAGTAGCGAAACTGCAAATCCTAGTCAATCATATTTCACCAAATGTATACACTATCATCAGCGAATGCAAGGATTATGATACCGCTCTAGAGAAACTGGATGCCGTTTATATCAAACCTAAAAATAAGATCTATGCAAGACATCGACTTGCTACACGTCGCCAAGAAAATGAAGAGTCAATCGACCAGTACATACAAATTTTACAACAACTAGCTAAGGATTGTGATTTCAAAAGTGTTTCATCAGAACAAAACAAGAATGACTATATCAGAGATGCTTTCATTGCTGGTCTACGTTCTGCACCAGTCAGACAACGTCTATTAGAAAACACTTCGCTCGAGTTGGAAGAAGCGTACAATCAAGCACGATCTCTAGAGATGGCACATCTCCACTCAGCTAGATTTTCCATGCCTATTTCTTCTACTAACGCTGCTGCGTCTGTCGAGTCTTCAGAAATTGATGATCATCCACGTCAATCAGAAAATGTTATAGCTATAGCTAAACAGCAATCTAATTTTCATACGTGTTACTTTTGTGGAAATCAGTTGCATCCCAGGTTGCAATGCCCTGCCGCCAATGTGACTTGTAAATTCTGTTTCAAACGTGGACATTTTGCCAAAGTATGCCGTAGCAAGAAAACTAATACAAGAACTACTGTAGCTGCCACTTCGGAATTACTCGCTAGCTCGTTATCAGCTTTTGCTTCATTGTGTCTTCAAAAATCAACCGTTGTAGTCAAAGTCAATGGAATCAGAGCGCATTGTCTCATCGATACAGGAAGTACGTCTAGTTTCATTAGTTCTAGTTTTGTGGATCGTTGTCAAACTCAAAGAATTCCATCTAATGAAAGAATCAACATGGCATCTTTAACGCTTTTCTCAAATGTTGAAGGAAGCTGTATTGTAACTATCGAATTGGAAAATCACATTTATGCGTATGTCAAATTATTGATCATGAAGGATCTCTGTAACGATATCTTACTGGGACATGATATCCTGAAAAGTCATTCTATAGTTAAAATTCATTTCGGTGGTTCTAAACAACCTCTCAAAATCTGCAGCGTTGTTCAAGCGTCAGTACCGCCAATAAAACTCTTCTCAAATCTGTCTCAAGATTATCGACCAATCGCTATCAAATCACGTAGATATTCTCAAGAAGATCAGAAGTTTATTTACTCTGAAATTCAGAATCTTCTGGCGGATGGCGTAATTGAGGAGAGTATATCACCTTGGCGAGCACAAGTACTTGTGATATCAAATCCAAATCATAAGAAGAGAATGGTTATCAATTACGCTCAAACCATTAATCAATTCACAGAACTAGATGCTTACCCTGTTCCCAATATAGAAGACGTCATAAATAAAGTTTCAAAATACAGAGTCTTCAGTACAATTGACCTGAAGAGTGCCTATCATCAAATACCTATTTCAGAAGAAGAGAAGTTATTCACTGCATTTGAAGCTTGTGGGAATTTGTACCAGTTTCTTAGAATACCCTTCGGAGTCACAAATGGTGTAGCAGCTTTCCAGAGAGCAATCGATTCTATAATCAGAAATGAAAAACTTCAAGGCATTTTCACGTATCTTGATGATGTCACAGTATGTGGTAGAGATCAACTAGATCATGACCAAAATCTTGAAAGTTTTCTTGGAGTAGTGCAAAAATACCATTTGACTATAAATGAAACTAAGTCTCGCTATAATCTAAGCACTATAAATCTTCTAGGATACACTATCGGAAATGGGACCGTCAAACCAGATTCTGAACGTCTTCGCCCTCTTCAAGAGCTGCAATTACCAAATAACAATTCTTCACTCAGACGAGTAATTGGTATGTTTTCGCACTATGCTAAATGGATACCAAGATATTCACACCTAATTAAGCCACTTATCAATTGCTCAACGTTTCCTATTCCTGAAGGAGCCGTGGAATCTTTTAACAGTCTGAAATCGGCTATATCGAGATCAGTTGTTACTGCTATTGATGAAAACATAATATTCACAGTAGAAACGGATGCATCTGATTTTGCAATAGCCGCTACTCTTTCACAAGAAGGAAGACCAGTTGCTTTCTTCTCAAGAACGTTGTCTGAATGTGAGAGGAAACATTCAGCAATAGAAAAAGAAGCATATGCTATTGTGGAATCACTCCGGAAGTGGAAACATTTTCTCATTGGACGAGTATTCCGTTTGATAACTGATCAAAAATCAGTATCATTCATGTTCCATTCCAAACACACGGGTAAAATAAAGAATGAAAAAATTGAACGATGGAGATTAGAACTTTCCTGTTACAAATTTGATATCATATATCGTCCAGGCAAAGACAATGCTATTGCTGATACCCTATCCAGAGCAGACAATTTATCAAGAATATGTTCCAGTCTTAGTTCATCAGAAAAATTATATAACCTTCATCAGTCTCTATGCCACCCAGGAATTACTAGGATGATTCATTTTATAAGATCCAAAAACTTGCCTTACTCAATAGAAGAGGTCAAAGAAATGACAAAATCATGTTCCATCTGTGCGGAAATTAAACCACGATTTTATAAAAGTGAAAGTAGACTGGTCAAGGCTACTTCGCCGTTCGAAAGACTTGCACTGGATTTCAAGGGACCATTGCCATCCACATCTGGTAATAAGTATCTTCTCACGGTAATTGATGAATATTCAAGGTTTCCGTTTGCTTTTCCTACACGAGATGTATCATCTGCTTCTGTGATCAAACATCTGACGAGTCTATTCTGTATTTTTGGAATGCCCAGTTTTATACATACAGACCAAGGTGCTTGTTTCATGTCACGACAACTGAAAGAATTTCTTAACTTTAAAAACGTCGCGACGAGTCGAACTACGGCATATAATCCTCAAGGTAACGGTCAAGTAGAACGACAAAATGGAATCATCTGGAAGACAGTTGAATTAGCTCTTCGAACTAAAGGTTTGAAAATATCTCAGTGGGAAAGCGTCTTAGAAGAGTCTTTGCATTCAATCAGATCTCTTCTTTGTACATCGATCAACACAACACCTCATGAACGAATGTTTTATCATAACAGAAAATCATCGAACGGGTATTCTTTACCTTCTTTACCTTCAGGTCCTGTACTAATGAAAAAGCAAGTTCGTCATAATAAATATGAACCTCTCGTAGATGAAGTTGAGCTACTAGGAGGAAATCCAGACTACTCTTATGTAAAGTTATCCGATGGACGAGAAATTACGGTTTCGAACAAACATCTAGCACCAAAAGGAGTTCGAAATAACTTGGATTCAGAACCAAATGAACATACAGAAGATCTTAGGGTGTCGATAGAAGCAGACTCATGTGATAACACAATTCATACAGAGGATCGTAGAGTGCTGGTGGATGGAGATTCATGTGATAAATCAACTGTAGAAGAAACATCTACTGAAAGATGCGAATTACCGGGAACATCCAGTGCCCGTGAAAGTAGTATGCATTTTACTGCTCCTCATTCGGAGGAACTGATGAATCAGCGTTCAGAAAGAACAAGACGACCTCCAAGACATTTAGATAGTTACTATCGTTTTTAATAGTAGGGGAGAATGTGGTATTTATCCACTTTCACTCAGTACAAATAATGTATGTATGACAGTGTCATTATTCATACTTAAATGTAAATGTCATTAGTTGTATTTTGTTGAATAAAGCCAACATTTGGTTGAATATATCAAGGCCCTACCCCATTCCACTTGCACATCGAGAAGCTGTCCAAAGGGAAATAACTAAAATGGAAGCTTGGGGAGTAATAAAACGTTGCCCAACCAAATATGTTTCGCCCATAATGACTACGGTGAAGAAAGATGGTACAGTACGTGTGTGTCTTGATGCTCGTCGGTTGAACTCAGTGATGGAACCAGACTTTGAGTTGCCCCGGCCTATTGATGAAATTATTAAAATGATGTCCGGCAAAACCATACTCAGCTCACTGGATCTAACACATGGCTACTGGCAAATTCCCCTAAAAGAAGAAGATCAACAGTATACAGGGTTCATGGTAGGAACCAAAACTTACGCATTCTGCGTACTTTCTTTTGGCATTCGAACAGCTGTAAGTGCTTTCACTCGTTGCCTGGACCTTATTCTGGGAGAGGAAAGCAAGAGGTTTGTGGTCGCCTATGTGGATGATATCCTTGTTATGAGTTCTTCGATAGAAGAACATTTGAGACACTTGCAAATTGTGTTTCATCGGTTGAAAGAGGCAGGACTCACTCTGAGGTTATCAAAATGTCGATTTTTTCAAAGTGAAATTCCTTATTTGGGTTATGTTTTGAGTGCCAGTGGCGTACGTCCAGATCCCCAGCGTATTCAGGCAACAATCGATTACCGTCGCCCCCAAAATACCAAAGAAGTGCAAAAGTTTTTGGGTGTCTGTCAGTACGATAGGATTTTCACTTACAATTTTTCTGAAGTCGCTGCGCCATTAACCCAGCTGTTGAAAAAAAAAGTTAGGTGGAGATGGGGATCGGAGGAGGAAGCCTTGTTTCAAAATGTCAAAACTCACCTGCAACAAGAAGTACTTCTTTACCATCCTGATCCAAAGTTACCCTTGCATTTACAATCGGATGCCAGTGACATAGGCATTGCGGCAGTTCTCTTCCAGCTAGTAGATACCCAGCGACAAGTGGTCACCTATGGATCACGGTTACTCTTAGAACGTGAAAGGCGCTATAGTGCGTTCGAAAAAGAAGTCCTAGCAGCATTGTGGGCTATTCAGAGATGGAGAACTTATTTATTGGGAAATGCGTTTGTTCTTCATACTGATTGTAAGGCTATAATTTATTTGAATACCTGCTGCTTACTATCACCAAGGGTCACCCGATGGGCTCTGGCTCTACAAGAGTTTGCATTTCAAGTAAAACATGTTCCGGAATGTGAAAATGTGGTAGCAGATGCACTGTCTAGACACGCATGTGTTCGCTTACCTACACCCGAAGATAAGTGTTTTATCATCTTCAATTGTCGAAAACTCCCTTCTTCTTTTCAGGACGTTTTGTCTCGTATGGAACATCATCAGGCTCGGGATGAAAAGCTGGTCAAAATCAAAGAGTCTTTAGCTATAGACGAAAAGTTGCAACGCATGATTGTCCTCCAAAAAGGGGTATTATATAAACGTAGTTCTGATGAACATAGTTTTCTTTGTTTTCTTTGTGTTTCCAAACCACTCATTTTCCTTTTTGTAGAAAAGTTCCATTCTGCCATCGGTCATTTCGGTATCTATAAAACTTGGACTGCAATGCGAGGGGAACTGTGGTGGTCGAACATGTACCGCCAAATAAAAAAAGTAGTGTTGACTTGTGACATCTGTCAAAAGTCAAAGGCGTCTGTACTCCCAAAGCCAGCTCAGATGCAAATTGTTCCCACTGACAAGTCCGACATTGTAGCTACCGATATTTATGGTCCCTTGATTCGTAGTAGAGGAGGAGTTCAGTACCTTTTTGTCGTGTACAACTTATTCACTAAATTTGTAGCCCTTTACCCTCTCAAAAAGGCGACTTCTAGAGCCATGTTGAATCGGTTGTTCAATGATTATTTTCCAACGTATGGTGTAGTAAGGCGCCTGCTCCAGGATAATGGATCACAATACACTTCACATCTTTGGAAATCCACGATGAAGGATGCTGGTATTCAAGTGGTGTATTGTTCTGTACGTCACCCTTGCGCGAATCCTTCCGAGCGTGTTATGCGTGAACTAGGTCGTCTATTTCGTACCTACTGCAATGAACGGCATTCCAGATGGGCTTGGGAGGTTCCTCGGTTTGCCGAATATTTGAATGGAGTTGTCCATGAATCAACGGGCTATACTCCTAATGAATTACAGTTGGGTGAGGGGCCACCACGACTCCTTTCCGGGATTTGTGGGCACCCGGATAGTTCAGATTTGCCGGCCGCGCAAAAACTAGTTTTGGCAGATGCTACTCTTCGGGGGAAAGCTGCTCGACGCGCGGTAAGTAACCCCGGTCGGCCATACCCTCCTTTTGCTCCCGGCGATATGGTTCTTCTCCGGGCAAATACCGTTTCGTCTGCTATAAAAGCCGAGATTAAAAAGTTCCTCCTTTTTTTGAAGGCCCATATAAAATAAAAAAGAAAATCAGTGATGCCACCTATGTCCTGGTACACCTCCCGGACGATCGGGAACGTGAGTGTTCCATGCTTCGCACCTAAAGGCGTATAAGGTACCAGCTCCTGTTCGACCAGTCAACTGAACTTCTCAGTGGCTTGGGGGGGAAAGATGTATAGAAGCATTTCTATACTTGGTTGTTTGAAATATATTCCGTAAAATATGTTCTCGACTCCCGCCACAAGCGCGGCAACCCGCAATTCTTTCAATGGTATAAAGGGTTATCTACCTTGGAGACTAGTTTGCTACTTAGAACCGCTGTCTATGGCGCCTTTTTTATGAAAAGTGATAAAAAGGCTCGGGCAGAAAAAAAACGAAATACGTTGTTGGAAGGATTCTTTTATTATCAACTAGACATTATACGCATACTTCCTTCTGAATATTTTCCGTCATAACTATATGTTGAACCTTTTGGTTTTTACCTTATACTAAATATTTGTGAATATTTTTGGATATTGGTGGCTGGTCAATTTTAGTTATTGTGGAACATCAATAAAATATATGCACTCCTGGTATCCTAGCAGAGTCGCAAGAAGCACTGGTATTTTTCTTTGAAATCAGCTAACCCATAAAACTACCCTGAGAAAGAGTTCTGGCACAGGTAACGTACTTCTTTTTGGAACAGGTGGCATTTCTTGGGGCTCAGCTTCAATCCAGAGTTTCTTAGTCGCAGGAATACCTCCTCCAGGTTTTTTACATGGTCTTCGAACGATTTACCAACTACAATAATGTCATCGAGATATACCAGACACGTCCTCCATGAAAGTTCTTTCAGAACCGTCCCCATTAGTCTCTCGAATGTGGCTGGAGCATTACAAAGCCCGAATGGCATAACGGTGAGATGCCACAGTCCTGAAAGGCTGTCTTCTAGAGCCAGTTCTACCTGCCAGTATCCACTATTCAGATCAAGGGTCGAGAAAATCGTGGAGCCGGCCAACGTGTCTAGGGTGACGTCTATTCTCGGAAGAGGGCAACTCTCTTTCTTCGTTACGTTGTTCAGTTGACGATAGTCTTCACCAGCACAGCTGGAGAGGACCATGGACTGTCGGATGGTTCAATAACTCCATCTTTCCCCATATCACTGACTACTTTGTCAGCCTCTTCCTTCTTGGCAAGAGGAAGTCTTCTAGCTGATTGTCGGATCGGTCGGGCATCCCCAGTATCAATTTTATGCTGAACTATATTCGTTCGGCCCCATTTTCCTTGTCCTCCCAAGTAACAATTTCAGTTTTGTGATAGCCCTCAGAAGGTTCTGAAGACCATAACAATCACAGCATCGATAAAACTGTTTTGCTGTAACGACATCCATAACACCTCCTTAAAGCTGCTATAAATCTATGAGGGCCCACTCTTATGAAGGTTCTCAGGGCTATTTTGAAATGCTTGCCTTATTCGCAGGATTCTTAATAACCTCCTGAGGATCATTATAAAACCAAATCATGGGGCTGTTATAAACCTGTATGTCATTAAAAAAATCTATGTGGCATCAAAATATTTTTTTTTTGAATGAAATTGGGTTAGAAAATATTCCATAAATAACTACAGCCAAAACGGACTTAAATTAATCTAATTCTTCAGTTGCGAAAAATAGGGCGACTAATTTACAAGCAAATATATAATGATGGCGTCCTGGCAGTGATATATGAAGAATATGTAGGTATTCAACAACGTGAAATGTCTAAAATCAGCTGCGAATGAAATTTTTTTGACAAAATTACATCAGTTAGGTGGTAAATCTGCAACGCGCCCCAAGAACAAAGCGAAATTAAGCAAATAAACAAAATACCACATAAAATTAAAAAATTATTTTGACTCAAATCTTTCCCGGAATGATTTGTACTATATCTAAATACAAATGAATACCAATAATTGTGTATTTCATTTCCGTCATACACACCAAATTGCAAGAAACATGAATTGAAATTAGGCTCTCTTTAGTTGTTCCCTCTGGTTGTAATAAAATATGGCTACCCTACCTTTATTCTATTTAGTTACATATTGCCGTCATAAAGTAGTTTCTCCTCAAAATAAACCATTTTAAAATCATTTTATCCTAAAAAAGTACGTTTGGTATTATTTAATCCAATTTCCAAAATATTTCAACTATCAATTGTCAATTTGTCAATCCCGTCTTTTCGTGATCGGCGTGGTCAGTATACTCAGTGTCTATACTCCCGTGATAAGTATTTGGTGTCTAAGTCTTGTGAAACGTTTAGTTACTATTTATTTTTTCCAGTTATCTTTACCCAATGTGATTTATTTATTACCGGTTAGGGGGAGCTACTAGCATTTAAGTAGAAATAGTTTTATGCTTTGATTTTATAGCGGTTCTCGAGAGTACATCTCAAAACCTTAATAAAACCTCATCGTTAGTTTTATTACAGAACCATTGCATGGACTTGAGGAGTGCTATAAAACCATCACAAAACTAAGTTTCTATGTGGATTATTTAAATACCAAAAAGATTTATCGTGTATGTGTATAAGCCATTGTAAAACCATCATAAAAACAAATCTACTTAAATGCTGAATGGTTTTATCTTATAGCCTCCAGGAGTGTTTTGAAACTGATTCATGAATCTGTTTGCTCTGGTAGCGTATTAGGAACAATATATGACCTGCATAAATCAAATTGGGCATTACCTAACCTTCATAAAACTAGGATAAATCCAAATAACATTTAAATTGTTACTTGGGCTTTATCGAAGGTGTCTTGGTACTTCTTGACTAATTCTCTCAATCTGGGCTGTTGGGCTGGTTTACTGCCTTTGGAAGAGAGGGTAACCAATTTTTTCAGTTTCGCTGTCAGGTTGTTGTCTTGACTAACAGTACCGTGTACACTCCTGATCACAGAGGAAATTGACGAGCAGTGCCCCAAAACAGTTCCTTTCTTCAAAGTCACTGAATAATAATTGACATTCATTACCCTTACTGGCACAATTTTATCAGCACGCAGCAAAGTCTTGCCTAGTGCAATCCCTCGTCCAATTTTCTCATCATGAAGCTTGGGCTCGAACATCACCACGCTTCCATTGCTCGCACCTGCGTCCAAGCGAGCCTCCAGTATGGTCTCAGCCCTCTCGGGCACACTTACATCTTCAGCCAGCAGAACACGAATCATATCTTCACTTCTTCCATGTGATACAGCTCTTCTCCGTTCACACGTAGGACGCCATCTTTTAAATTCAATTCGAACCCTCTGGAATTCATGATGTCCATTCCAATAATTGCCTCGTCCTCAATGTCCGCTACTAATGCCCGATGTTTCACTTTTGTGTTGCCTAGAATCAGTTCAATCGGTAGCTCTCCATGTTCAGTGGCCGGCTCAGCTGTTGCTGTGCGTAGCTTCCAGGATGATGGTTCCATTCTCTCTGGTGTTTTAATAAAAGCACGAAGGCTCCTTTGTTCTGTCGTTGGAGGACAACAACGTATGCGTTGTTCACCAGGGCTTTCTGAGTATATGCCGACGATTGCCCCTTCTCAACAACCTTCGTTGGTCTCGACCTTTCGAGGGTTGGACATTGGCTACGCACGTGTCCAATTTTCCTACAGTTCCGGCATCTTACTGATTTCTTCTCGGGCAACACTTCCTCCATCACTTTCCTTATGGCAGCTTCAAGACCGGAAGGCTCCTGTCGGTCTCCTTCCATCATCCGGACCTTGCTTTGGCTCTTACAGGATTGTTTCGCAGCCTCAAATTCCAAAACGCGTGCCAGTGCATCCACGAGATGTGTTGGACGAGCTAGTGTCAATGCTAGTCTGGTTTCCTGGTCACGAAATCCATCTAAGAAGGCCTGAACTGCTAGTTGTTCCATTACCTCTTCCGGTGTAGCTGGGTATGCAAGGCGAACCAAGCGTGCAATGTCGGCTTCAAATTCCTGTAAGGATTCGCTTGATTTCTGGCAGCGGTTTTTCAGCTGCGAGTGGTACACATGTTCTAGATGGGTCTATCCATACCGTAATTCTAGATGTTTGATCAGCTGCTCATAGTCCTGTTGTTCTTGAGCCGTGAAGGTTTGTAAGATATTCATTGCTTCATCACGCAACGCCAGTGTTAGTGCCACAGCTGTATCTCCTGCATTCCATCCATTTGCCTTTGCTGCAGCTTCAAATTGTCGGCGGTAGTTTGCCCATGGTGTTTTTCCATCAAACTGAAGTGGTTTCATAGAGAGTTTTCCTGTTTCCGAACTGATCTTCACATCTTTCAGACCCTTTTGAACATCATCCAAGTTCAAACTCAGTTCCATCATTGAATTTTCATTGACAGATTCTGTGGTGTGGGTAGTATTATTCTGGTTTTCCAACTTACTGATTTTCTCCTTCAATTTGTTGATTTCTTCCACGATTCCGCCTCTGATTTCATCGCTGATTGTTTCCTTCAATTTTCCCATCTCTTCCTCGATTTCATCTTTGATTTTCTCCAACTCTGTCTCGACATTCCCTATCCTTCCTTCCAGTCGATTCGCCACGCCACAAAGTTCTTCTTTCATGGTATTCGAATTTTCTAGAAGTTTCTCTTGAAGTTCTTCCTTCAAACTATTTGAATTTTCTAGCAGCTTTGCTTCCAAATTCCTCGAACTTTCTTGAAATTCTTCTTTCAGACCATTCGAATTTTCTAGAAATTTTTCCTGAAGTTTTTCTTCCAGATTATTCGAATTTTCTAGCAGCTTTTCTTCCAGATTTTTCGAATTTTCTAGAAGTTTCTCCTGAATTTTGTCTTCCATTCCGTCGAGTTTACTCATTATGGTACTCATACCCATTCCGGAAACTTCGAATAAAAATGTTTCTGGATCCTCGCCCTCCAGTATTGATCCCTCAGAAAGTCTTGCCTGAAGCACGGCCTTTTTACCACTTGTATCAAGTTCCCTCTCCTCCAGTTCTTGCTTCAATTCCGCAACCTTCAAATCAACCAGGCGAACTTTCCTTGAACACATTTTGTCTTAGTCTATTTCACACAGTCTATTTCCCGGACACCAGTCTATTATTATTATTATTGTCTATTTCACACGCGAGAAGTGTATCAGTTTATACTCCGTTATTGCACACAACTGTCAACTTCACGAAAAAAAATGTTTATCAGTCACTGTCTATTTTTCGCGAAAACAATTGTCCGAAATACAGAAACTGTCTACTTACAGGAACACTCTATATTTTATCTTTAACAATCGCACTTCTGTCACCACTGTCGTATATTTACAATGATTCACAATACTCTAATTTATATAACAATCACGGACTATTTCTTTCGACTTTGACTTCGCTCTGACTGCCCGTCTGTCTGCTGCGTAGTTCTTTTTATATCCAACGCTCACTTCTCCGAATGCTCATGAAATTTCTCGAAGCCTCGAATCGTCCAGATTCTTCTCGGTGCATAGCGTATCGACAGTCACCCGCGGCCGGCCACGCAAGAGTTCAGGTCCGGCATCGCCCGCAGCTTCTCCACAATACGTTACATTTCGAAAACAAATTTTCATATGCCACTAGACATACTAGGCCAATAGAATATTTTATGAGCCTTAGCTTTGGTTTTTAAAATGCCGAAATGATCAGTGTGCAATTTTTTGAGCATCAAATTTCTCAAAGACTCTGGAATAACTACTTCATCATTTGAATAAATCAGATCATCTCTGACTATCAGTGAATATAGCAAATTCATTATTTTGATGTTTTAGTTTTTCTGGCCAACAAAAAGTACAACAGTTTTTAATTTGGGATAGAATTTCATCACGAGTTGCGTTTTGAATTTCTTTTAATTTTTCCTCTGGAGTGGGAAGTTTGTTTTTAAAATTGTTGGATAATAATTTGGTAATTATTGATACACCCTGTACAATCATTATGTATACCATTGGATATCATTTTTTATAGGCTTTTCAATGATGTATCACAAGTAGGGGTCTGCCATTTAAACTTTATTAGTTAGGGCAGGTGGGGCCTAGGGGGTTGATGGGGACAAGTTCTTTTTTATGTCATTTTAGTTCCCCTTCCTATCCTAGAAACAGTTTTGAGCATTTTTTGATATCATTTTTCGTTCGTGAGATATAGCCCATTGTAAGTTTTTAAATTGTCACACTGTATACATGATACAGCAAGATTCCAGGGCCACCAGACATCACTTATTTTTATACGAACGAAATGTTGTTGAATAGTGTTACTATTCAATACTATGATCAAATGCCTACCTGCTAGCTTGGCCAGATGACCATTTTTCATATATCAGGGATCAAGGTACGTAAAAACATTACTTACTTTAGTTAAATCTTCAGTCTACAGATATATTTTTGCAGTGTAGCGGGCTTCCACCCCGGAGCTCCAAGTTCAAATCTTGTATCCGACATTTTTTTTAACCCAGCCAGGTGCGTCACACTAGAGTCAGCCATCTCGGTTGGAAACGGCTCTGGGGAGGATTTTTGTTTTAAAAGAAATTTGAATTGAAAACAGAATTTTAATAAATTAAATGACTAAATAAGAGATTTTGTTAAGATTTCCTTAGTGCAGGGCACGGGATTTTTGTACCCCCTGATTCTCAGAGCCAGGGAAAACAAAAGATAAAAACATTTTTCAAAAATTATTTTGGAATAAAACTATTTCGGAAAATATCAAAATATTTTTCCAACTCTCACCTTCTGGCTGAACTCTACTGAAAATTTATATCCTTCAAAGGTATCATTTTCCAGAGGTTTGCAATGATTTCTGAGTGCTTGAATAACTTCATCATATTTTTCAGCACACTCAGCATTTGGTAGGATAGCTACTTTTGGTTTTATCATACTACTGTGAAATCCTATTGCTCTTAGGTTAGGTTAGGTTAACACGGTGGTCCGGGATGGAACCCACGTAGGCCAGAGGCCCGTTGTGATGCCATATGGGGTGGTTACCACCCCCATCATCACCGTGAGAACCAGTTGCTGCTGTTAATGAACAGCATGAGGTTTTTGATACCAACCGACTGAAGATCGGATAGGTTATCAAAATGGGGCTGTCCCAGAGCAGAAAATCTTTTCCTGGATAGGGCTGGGCAGTGACAGAGAAGGTGGACCATCGTCTCTTCCTCCTCTTCGTCTTGACAGCTTCTACAGAAGTCATTACGTCATAAGATATAAGTATGAGTTCTGTGGTATTGGCCCACCAACTTTCCATTATAATTTATGTCAACTAGCTAATTATATATGTCATAATGTCCAGTCGAGAAACATGAAATTATTAATATTTTATTATAATAAAATTGTAAAGATGAGAGGTTTCTCGAAGATTCAAAGTAGAATCGGTCTATTTATCAATCATAAGAGGAGTACATCATGCGTTGCTACAAATCTGCTGAAACGCAGTACTATATGACTTACGACTCAAGTGAGTGTCAACGCTGACGACGACAGATGTTTGACATTTGACACACCATATATTTTATGGTGGATTTATGCAGCAATCATAAGTCATAAGTCTCTTTAGTCATAAGGAAGAATAGTCGTCAATGATTGGTTGGAATATACGGACCAACCAATCATTGACGAATATTCTTCCTTATGACTAAAGACTTATGACTTATGATTGCTGCATAAATCCACCATCACATAATATAAATAGGATAATACAAAAAAATCCAAAGGGGACGCACTCTGAGATTAGTTCAGATAAAATGCTTGTGAGTTGCCGCTCTCTGAATTTCTTATGGTATTCTGTTTATGTAAGGTTAGTCACGTCATTAGGTCAGCTGATAATTCACGCAATTTTAACTCTGTTCGCGTAACTATCATGTTATTTAAATTTCCCGCCATTTCAGTGACCAATAGCAGAGCGCGTCCCTATTGTAATTTACTGTAGTCTCATTACTTCATAAATCATAAAGTTCATGATAGTCCATTTTGTGTTTGTTTATGTTTATTTTTCAAGAATTTCAACGTTTGGATTTTGGTACACTGTGAATAATCGGTTAGAGTTTATATTTTCATAAAAGGAATGCTAAATGTAAGTCAATATTTGTATCTAGAATAGGTTCTCGCCTCCGTTATGTTTTTGAGGTTATATACACTGCATGCAACCAAAATTTTGATCCAAAAGTTATGAAAATGTTCAAGAATTATTGCAAAAGTTAAGTATACGATTATAAGGAAAAATCTCGAGAAATGTGTTGAATTCCGTGGAATTGATGGAACGGTGACAACACAGTATGTACAGAAGTCGGGGTTCAATTTTGCTCACATCTATTTGTAGGGCACAGTCGGAGTTATGTTTCTTCATCAACTTCTTCCACCAAGTCCACCTCATCTACTTCTGTCACCGAGCCCATCCCAAATCTACTTCTGTCACCGAAAAAAATATTGAGTTGGTTGTACATAACTCTGATTGTGCCCTAAATATAAATATGTGTTTTAAGATGTATTTGTTAATAATTTATAATTATGGAGAGAAAAAAAATAACATAATACTCATGTGTAGACTTTACTTGACAACTGACACATTACATTTTTTCAAACATGGAACATCTAGAATATGGTTGACAGATAACATATATGGTGTGTTCTGTAATGACCTAAAGCTGGTTTCACTGTTTCACATAACACATCTTCCCCCTAACATATTTTACAACATATGTATCATACTAGTCAAAACATTTCATAAATCAAGGCGTCTGGGAGGACGGATAGTTCTACCTGACCTTGATCTAGGAGCGTTCCTTGATCTCTCTATTTCTGGCTCATAAATTGCATTATCCATCTCTGATTCATTATCCGAGTTATTATTATGAAAGTTACCAAACTGTGTTGTTTCTAGCTTTTTATTAATACTTGAATCTGGCATGAGTTCAGCTTGTAGACTGATATCAGAACATTTCAATTTTGTACTTGATTTTCGCATTTGTTGTGAATTTCTACGAACAATGTTGTTGTTAATATGTTTCCGTATCCAGTAAGACCTTGGTTCTCGTGCCTTATTCTCTAATACTGTTGCCTTTTCCCATTTATTATCCTTACTTGTTCTTGTTACCACTTCATACCCCCTTTTAAACTGTTCACACCTTTTTCGGGCTTTCTCATCATATTTTTCCTTTATTTGTAGCTTTTGTTTGTATGTATATATATGTTTTTGTATTTTAGGCTTCAACTTTTTGACAGATATTGGCAGGTAGGTTCGTAATCTGCGGCTTTGTAGAATTTGAGCAGCAGGTGAAGCTTTTAATTGTATGATAGGTGTATTATTATATTCCAAAACACTTTCTCTGTAGTCAGAGTTATCTTCATTACATTTACGCAAAATCTGTTTACAAATTTGGACTGACTTTTCAGCTAGCCCATTGCTTTGATGGTAGTGTGGGGTACATGTATATATAGTTATATCCCTAGCTTCATAATAATGTTTACATTCCCTTGACACAAATGGAAGATTGTCAGCCATAATAGTTTGTGGATATCCAAATTTAGTAAAACAATCTTGCATCACATTAATAACATTCGCTGATTTTTTATCTGTCATTTGTGACAAGTAAATCCAATGTGAAAAATAGTCAATAATAACTAAAAACGATTTCGAAGCATTTTCCAAAATGTCTACACCTACTTTTCCAAATGGTACTAAAGGCGTTTCATCTATCATCAGAGGTTCCTTAAAATTATTTAGTTGGTATTTTTCACATGTGTGACATTTTTTAATATATTTCAAAATATCATCAGGCATATTTGGCAAATAAAATAATTTTCTAGCCTTATTTATGGTTTTGGTTAAACCGATATGTCCTTTGTGGAGTAACTTTGTGACAAACAGTCGTAATCCAGTAGGAACTATGATTTTATGGTTTAAAAATACAATGCCTCCCTCTACATAAATGTCATTCTGTAAATTAAAATAATTTTCACAATCATCGGGAATCTTATTTTTGCTGGGCCAACCCTGATAATAATATTCTACTATTTCATGCAACACAGCATCTTTGGCAGTTCTATCCCGGAATTCTTCCCTACGAGCATCACTCATTGGCAAATGCCTAGATACTGAGTGTACCATCTCTAACATTTGTGGGTCATGCATCGTATCAGCAAGACTAGATCTGGAAAGCATATCTGCAAAATTAATTTTACATAGTACACATTGATATTATATTTTAAAAGTTTAAGCCTCAGTCTTTGTAACCTCACTCACCCAATTTTGCAAGTAGCTTTATTCATGATAGGTACATTAGGCTTATGATCTGTCTGCACATCGACATTAGTACCATAAATAAATCCGTGAAACTTTATACATGCAAAGTAAATTGCCAATAATTCTTTTTCTGTTTGACTATAGTTTATCTCAGCATTATTCATTGTGCGAGAAGCACAAGCAACTAATTTTAGGATTTTATTTTCATGTACCTGGAACAAACAACAGCCAACAGAATCTTTCGATGCATCGCATTGTAGTATACTTTTCTTTGTTTCATGATATGGAACTAATGCAGGAGCTTTTGTGATGATCTTTTTTGAATTTACAAATGCGTTGTCGTGCACATTTGTCCACTGCCACTCAGCATCATTTTTCAATAATTGATAAAATGGTTGCATATACCGGTTCATTTCAGGTATATACTGCCTTATATAATTGAAAGAACCTATAATTCTTTGTAGTTCTTTTTTTATTTTGTGGTGCCTTCAACTTACACAGGAATTCAACTCGGTATGGATCGACTTCCATACCATTTTCAGAGAATATTTGCCCCATAAATTTTACTTTGTTTTCTTTAAACTGTAATTTATCTTCATTAAATTTGGCATGAATCTGTCTAGCTTTCTGGACTAACTCATTGACTGCAATATCGTGCTCTTCCTCTGTAGTACCAGCTACAATTATGTCATCGTGACACACTTGTACATTCTTGATATTACCAAAATATTTTTCAACTTGTTCTTGGAAAATATCCTGAGAGCTTGACAGACCATATGGCAAAACTAAATATCTATATACACCAAAAGGGGTTGCAAAGCAACATTTCCAAGAAGCTTCCTCAGTAAGTTTTAACTGGTGGTACCCTTCCGACAAATCTAATACCGAGAAAATTCTCTTCCCTTTTATGTTTGTACAAACTTCTTGCTGAAGTCTGTTTAAATTTGGTTTCCTGACTATTTGCTTATTTAAATCGGCAGGGTCTAAACAAAGGCGAATTTTACCATTAGCCTTCTCGGTAATGACCATTCTATTTACACTGGCATATGGCTTCATTTCATCAACTTTTATAATAGCACATCGTGCTTCTAGTCTATCCAGCTCTGCCTTTAAATTTGTTTTAATTGCTAGGGGAACTCTTGTAGGTGGGTAACACACACATTCAAAATTTTCTACAGTGGTTATGTTTACCTTACCCGGAAATTTTCCTGAACCTTGGAATATATCAACATTTTGTTGTAGAAATAAATCTTTTTTAACATTTTTATTAATACTCTTGACACTTCAAATTTTTTTTATCATTTTTAAATTTATGCAAGCTTTCCCCCCTAATAATATCTGTTGTGCCCCTTCTACGATCATAAAATCTTCATATATGATGATATTCCTATATCGGCAACATAAATTTACTACACCGATAGGTTTAACGGAAGAACCCTCAAATCCTCTTAAAACAAAATTTACTTCCCTAACCTTGAATTGCTTGTTTAATTTTTTAAATATAGTCAGGGGTATGACACTTACATCGGCACCTGTATCAATCTTTACTTGCAATCTCTTGTCTTCAACTAGAACCATCTCATCCCAGACCCCTTGGCTTGTTGTGTTTATATTACAATACTTTTTAACATTATTTACAAACATTTCATCACTGGAGCTCTCAGAGTTTGACTCAACATCAATATTTCTAACATTTTTCACTTTACAAGACACTGCAAAATGATTTAACAACCCGCATTCCTTACAATTTTGCCCATACGCCGGACTTTCCTTTGGTCCATGCACATTTTGACAACGTCTACACTTAAACTTATCACTTTTGCTCTCAGCTCGGTGATTGTTCTTATACTTATTACTAACCTTGTTCTTTCCTTTAAAAGTTTTCTTTTTTACCTCACAAACCCCTACGTCTTCTGACTGGAACTGTAAATTTTGGGACTCACTCTGCTCACTGGTAATACAGAAATTGTAAGCTCTTTCCAGGGTCAACTTCTCTATACGTAGTAGTGCTTCTCGAGTTGTGGGGTCTCGTATTCCTATAACTATTTTATCACGTAGCGCTTTGTCTTCATGGGACTCGTCAGGGTCGTCTACATTGTAGTTGCATGTCTTTATCCGATTTTTCAAGTCAGTGTAGAATGACATGAATGATTCCCCTTCTTGCTGGGTTCTTTTCCAAAAATTGTGGCGTTCATAACATTCATTTGACCTAGGGTTCACATACTTATCAATCATTCCGAGAAACTGTTTATAATTGCCAGCGTGCTCTGGGGGTATCTTGAAAGTAGAGATTATCCTAGCTGCATCTGTACCCATTAAATATCTCTGGATTCATGCTGCCCAGTTGCTACCAAATAATCTTGAAAGGACGTTTTCCAAAACACCCATTCTGCTGCTGCGTTTTTACTTTGCAAGTCAAAGTCTGGTGGTAGCTTCACTTGTGCCGGTCCAAGCGCCATTCTGTAAATTTAGTTTTACTTCAATTTCAATATCTAAAACTTCTCTTCCTATATTCTCTCCACGTCTCTTACAATTTAAACTTATTGCAATGTCGACTGCGCCATGTTTTAAGATGTATTTGTTAATAATTTATAATTATGGAGAGAGGAAAAATAACATAATACTCATGTGTAGACTTTACTTGACATACTTGACAACTGACACATTACATTTTTTCAAACATGGAACATCTAGAATATGGTTGACAGATAACATGGTGTGTTCTGTAATGACCTAAAGCTGGTTTCACTGTTTCACATAACACAATAGGCGTTTTCCATTTAGGAGTGTTAAGCCCCAGAGCTTCAAGCCCCTGAGATCGGAAATTACGTTATCACTGACTTTTTCGCCAAAAAACTGTATATTCGCGTTTTGACTTTTGTCTACTTGTGCTTCATGCACCAATAAAACGGGCGGTGCTCGAGGGGCAAGAGGAATGTCAATCGGTGCTTGAAGCCCCACTAAATGGAACGCAGGGTCATACGCTCTGGGTAGCTCTGAGGAGCTCCTTACGTTAAATGGAAAGCAGCTAATATGAGCGCGTTTGAATCCCGACTTCTGTACATACTGTGTTGTCACCGTTCCATCATTTCCACTCGATTTAACACATTGTTCGAGATTTTTTTTATAATCGTTTACTTAACTTTTGCAATAATTCTTGAATATTTTCATAACTTTCGGATGAAAATGTTGGCTGTATTATAATGAAACACTTCGATTGTTTAACACACCGTATAATTCACCGCTGTATACTACCCGAACTATCAATACTGATTAATTTTAATTACTACAACTGCAATACTATCTCGTGTGGACAGACTACAACTTCTCTCGTCAACGTACTGGCTGAGAATGGCTCATCTATAGTCATCACTGAAATGAAATTATAATAGTCATCATATTATAATTTCATTTCAGTGATAGTAGGGTCACTGAATCCTAGAAGGCTTTGGCCTTCTTACGGGTATGGCCAATGGGTGGAGTCTAAATAGCTCCAATGTTCCAAAAACACCACGAAAATTAGGTCAAATGTTTGAACTAGTGACACATGTCAAAAGTCAATTTTTATGTCACTGCCGTCATTGGAAATGTTTTCAAAATAGTTTTAGCAGATTCACAATAAAGTAAGCAGATTGTCCCAAGTCCCAAAATCTTCTGATGAGCCCTGCTGTCGTGCTGTCACTGATCCAACTTAGGAATATGTTGATTACTTTTATTACTGATACAAATATTCCTTTCTTCTGAAAGTGAAGTACCTATTGTGCAGTGAAAACCTGCAAGAATACCGACAAAAGTCGTAAATTATATTGTATTCTCAGAGGTGAGTTCAAGATCATTTTGTTTATAACTTGTTAATTAGTAGATTGAAGAATACATTTTTCCCATTTTCCTCACTATAGACAAATACAGATTAAATTTTCATTCAAACTTTTTTTTCAGGATTGAAACAGGAAACCTTGAGAAAGAAATGGCTATCAATATCAAGATTGAATAACTTGGTGTAAAATTGTGACAGAAATCAGGACCACAACTAAATTAAAAAATGAACTTAAGAAATGTATACCTACTTATATAATAGAGAGATGATCTCAATTCCTATATAATATAACAATGTTTCACCTTTGACTGTTTTTGTTTTGATATGACTTATTTATCATTTCACAAATTATTCTCATCATTCCTTTTCTAATAATTGCATAACTTCTTCATCAATTTTTATTTCATAGGTATGTATTGCTGTTGTTCAATTTATGTAAAAATGTAATTCCTCTCTAAACAGAAACGTTTGTTGGGATCAATAAATAATGTATGTGTAGTGTAAGTATAACAATTTTCGTGTTCACTAGGAGTCTAGGACTGACAAATTTTTTCTGAATTGTTCAGATTATCAACCCATTTTATCAATTTTCAGATTCATCTAGGAACAAAAGTCCCAAAAATGGTCATGGAAGATTTATCTTAAGAAAATTGGTTAGACCATAATAACATTAGTTTATTGGCAATCTCTATAGAACAACTGTTTTATTGAAGTGAATGGCTATATTTTCTTGTTTCAACCATATCATATGGAGGTCATAATTCACTATCTCAAGAAACTTCTTATTTATGATAGGAAACCAAAAAAAAAGAATTCATTAGGTATATAAAGGAATTTTTATAATCATACAAATGAGAATGTACAAAAATGTAAGATTGTAAATGGGTGAGCCAGAAATGCAGTATTTCAATCATGTCAATATTTTTTTGATGTTTTGTAGTACCTATATGTCTGATAGGTATTCATTTTTGCCTTAAGTTTTTTGCTAAAGCTTGATTTCATCTGAGAGGCATTCAGCAAATATATTTGACACGTGTTATGTTCACGAATGCTAGGCACTTCTGTGAGATTCGAATTCGATAATCAATATTTGGTTTTTGAGTTATTAGCAGTACCTCAAATTGATACCCAATTTTGAAAATTTGTATTGATCTTACAATGGTAGGTATATATTGTGACTAAGAAGTATTTGGGAGAACAGTAATATCTAATTTTGAAAAATGAACCCATTAATGGAGAAGTTTCAGTGTTTTTATAAAGGTTTGTAACTCTTTGGATATATTTAATCAATCATGCAATGGCAACTTTTACACATCATTCTGAAAACAACACTTGGTTCTGCCCTTCTAAAAGAAACTCTTGTGTCTGAAGCAGAGATGGTCGACGGCTGAATCTTCATGTTCCATAATGGCTGGTGGTCGGGCCACAGAATATCGGGGCCGTGTCCGAAAGTCGACGCTTTTTTAAATTCGAGTCAATTGTACACCTGACAATTTCAATCCATAAAAAACATTAGAATTGATATGTATATCCATTGAAATTAAACATGATATCCATAATTTACTTATTTGACATTCTGAGTTACAAAAGAAACATAACCCAACTTTTTTTTCAAAAGTATCAACTAGCGTTTGTGACACACGGCATATCAATTTCGGACAAGCAGTATGCTGATGCTCAATGCCTTATGCTCAAGATATAAAATAAAAATATACCAATTTTCACCAATAAAACTGTGACTTTTTGACTCACCCAGTATATAAAATTTGAATTTTTCGATTTTGACATATACAAACGATGCGCATTTCAGTGTGTTTCTTGGTTTGATCACATCTTCATTTTATAAGGTCAAAAGAGAATTTCGCTTTGAATGATGTTTGACTCACCCCGTATGTAACTTTCTTTTTTATTGAAAACCAGTCTAAAATTATTGCCTTATGGGTGAGTAATATTTGTCGTGTAAAACTCTTTCATTCAATATGTTTTCCTACGAGCAATGTTACTTTAAGGAAATGGCCACTTTTCAACATTGACACCCTGTATGATACTCTTGTTCAGGATGTCATATTCTAGAACATACCAAAAATTCAGAAAAATTAACCGGGGACAATTTTTCCATAAGGCTGCTTCCTGGTCCTTTGTTTTATCAGACCATTTCGCCGAAGATGATTTTATTACGAAACCCAGTGGTAAAAGATATTAGGAGTATGGAGCCTTGCCCATTATTCATCGAAAGCCTCCTTTGAGAACAAAGTAATGTGACTTTTGTTTTATTTGTTTCAGTAGGTAGTATTTTTTTCTGTTCATGAGAACCTGTCATTGATGGAGCTTTGGCCAATCATTACAACATAAATATTGTAACTAGAATTACTATTTTCAGCTTATGGAAGATTATAATTATCAGTGATTTCATTGCTCATGAAATTAACTTGTCTCAAAAAGTGTGATTGCTTACAAAGGCATAAACAAAAATATACATAAACAATAAACAAAAATATAGGATTTTTACAATAACTTGAGTATGACGTCAGAATTTGACAGATTTCAGTGTTGCCAAAAATATCCATTGCCATGATCACTCATTCTGAGAAATCAAAATCCACAGCTATCAAACGATCATTTTTTTTCAGCAAGGCGACGTCGAACAGAGTAGCCAACTTTTAAAATCCAATTTTACTAGTTCCATCGATGTTTAATGCAATGAACGATTCCAGTACCCATATTCAGTGTTGCCAGAATTGATTTTCTGGTTGAATTGACTGACATTTTCCAGGCCTTCTCTGATATGGTTCAGAGTTGGAATGGATACAATATTTAATTAGATAGATTCCTGAATATTCCCGGATATGCGAATCAAAGTACTAATGATGATATTGCCAAAAATAAATTATTCTAGGGAATTTCAATCTAGTACGTTTTTCAATATGACAGCTAAAATTTATTTTATTTTTATTATAGTATATTTTTATTTTGTCCATTTCATCAATGTCACTTCGATTCATGTATCCTGGAACACTCGAGATTCTTTATAATTGAAAATTGTATCCGTTTCGGCCCTGAACCACATCAGAAAAGGTCCTAAAAATGTCAGAGGTTCCAACCAGAAAATCATTTGTGGCAACACTGAATAGGGGTACTGGAGTCGTCCATTTGAAATTGTAAAATACAAATTTGTAGTTTTGGTGAAACCATAGTATATGTGACAACGAAGTCATACTCAACTAATTTTTTCCAATTGTGATTGAAGCTCTTCCTTCATGAAGCGTAGAGATATGATAGATGAGAAAGGACCACGCACGTTTCTTATGGAAAATGGTTTTCCGTGAATTTCTCCGAATTTTACGGTGTAGATCTGGATGCACTGATCAAAAGTGTCCATTGCCAAAAACTCCAAAAATGGACAGTTTTCGAGATATGGCTCTATCAATGTATTTTTTTTGCATTTTTTGGATTTTGACACATAATCAGTTCACTCTCCTACTTAGGAAAAACCGACTTTCACTGCAAGAATCGATTGAAAAATTATTCTTTCTTCGTTTCAGATACTGTCATTTGAAGAAATTAATATACACTGCTCGTCACTGACGATGTAACTGGACTATTATTTTCAATTTCTATAGTCCAGTTTTTGTGGAAACAAAAACTTCTGAATTGCTCAAGGTATCACAGAGTAACATATATTTAACACCTTTCGATAGGGGCACTAGAAAAATAATATTTGATACACACTATAGGAACTGAATCTGAAATAGTTTTTTTGAATAGTTTCCTAGTCGTCAAAGAAATAGTGGTAAATGCAAAATGAGCATATATAAAATCGTTCCTAATGTAGGCTGACGACATAAATACTCGTATCGAATGCAGTTTGTTTATACCGAGTGTTAAATATCAATAGAAACAAGGGAATACATACCCAATAATCATGTCTAATCGCTAATCGAACCGTTAAGGCAAACGGATCCGTGAAAATGTCTGAATATTTGATATGATGTGGATTTCGATGCACTGATTAAGTGTCTATTGCTACAAACTACAAAAATGGACAATTTTCAAGATATGGCCGTATCAATGTCTGATTTTTTTCGTTTTCTAGATTGTGGCCCATAATCGCTTAGCTCTTATACCCAACAGGATAACAAAAACGGAATTCTATCGATTTCTGCGCAGGAATTGACTGAAAAACAGTTGTATTTCATTTCAGATACATTCATTTGGAGAAATTAGCATACACTGCTCGTCACTGGCGATGTAGCTGGGCTATTATTTTCAACTTTTGTATTTCCGTGTACTTAGAAACAAAAACTCTTGAATTGTTCTAGTTCTAACAAACAAGAGTTTTCATGAGAAGAATATATAACTAAAAATGGGAAAATTGTGTAACAGTAACAATATTTATTTCATGAAAAATATCAATTCTTCACCAAAGTGATGATGATAGTAGTAAGAATAATAGTACGTAAAATAAAGTTGGTCCAAAGTTGGTCCAAATTTTGAAGAGTACAGACAGAGTCAAGGCACAAAAATCTGACAGTGATCATCTTTACAAAAGTGAAATGTAGGTGCATTCACTAAATGAAGAACTATTGAACGAAAAATGTATGGTTTGAACAAAATCGGGTAGGGTACTATATAATGATGTGGTTGCTGTTGTGATCCCATTCTATTTGTTAGAGGTAACTAGAAGAAATTAAGATATTTTTGCCTTTCACTAGGTATTCAAGTAACTCCTTACTTGTTTGTTTATTCCACAATGAACACATCATTCGGATGCAATTGTGGATTTCTATCGGCTGCATCATGTATATCGTTCAAATGCCACAATTGAATTATGTTGGATATAAGTATGTTTGTTAGAACTAGAACAATTCAAGAGTTTTTGTTTCTACGAACACGGAAATACAAAAGTTGAAAATAATAGCCCAGCTACATCGCCAGTGAATGTATCTGAAATGAAATACAACTGTTTTTCAGTCAATTCCTGCGCAGAAATCGATAGAATTCCGTTTTTGTTGGCCTGTTGGGTATAAGAGCTAAGCGATTATGGGCGACAATCTAGAAAACGAAAAAAATCAGATATTGATACGGCCAAATCTTGAAAACTGTCCATTTTTGTAGTCTGTAGCAATAATAGACACTTGATCAGTGCATCGAAATCCACATCATATCAAATATTCAGACATTTTCACGGATCCGTTTGCCTTAACGGTTCGATTAGCGATTAGATATGATCATTGGGTATGTATTCCCTTGTTTCTATCGATATTTAACACTCGGTATAAACAAACTGCAATCGATAGGAGTATCTATGTCGTCAGCCTACATTATGAACGATTTTCTATATGCTCATTTTGCATTTACCACTATTTCTTTGACGACTAGGAAACTATTTTAAAAAAAGTATCTCAGATTCAGTTCCTATAGTGTTTATCGAATATTATTCTTCTAGTACCCCTATCAAAAGGTGTTGAATATATGTGACTCTGTGATACCTTGAGCAATTCAGAAGTTTTTGTTTCTACAAAAACTGGACTATAGAAATTGAAAATAAGAGTCCAGTTACATCGTCAGTGACGAGCAGTGTATATTAATTTCTTCAAATGGCAGTATCTGAAACAAAGAAAGAATTATTTTTCAATCGATTCCTGCAGTGAAGTCATTGAAACTCGGTTTTTCCTAAGTATGAGAGTGAACTGATTATGTTTCAAAATCCAAAAAATGCAAAAAAATTACATTGATAGAGCCATATCTCGAAAACTGTCCATTTTTGGAGTTTTTGGCAATGGACACTTTTGATCAGTGCATCCAGATCTACACCATACCAAAAATTCGGACAAATTCACGGAAAGCCATTTTCCATAAGAAACGTGCGTGGTCCTTTTATTTACGGGGGAGATTAAATATACAGGCTGATTCACGGTGGATGGCACATTAGACGTTTCTGGTGAACCAGACAACGGATCACTTTGAAAATTTAATGGAGGGCATATTCGGACATTCTCTAGCCAACTAAAATATTTTCGACAATGCGGTGTTGCCGCTTCTATTAGAAAGCAGTAGCAACTTTGATTTTTCAAATGGAACACTCTGTATATAATATTATTTTTGGAATCTCCAACAATTGCCCGACAACTTTTCTTGATATTTTCCTATACCTATCTGTTACCGTTTTCGAAATAAAAATTAATTTCAATTTTTTTCTTCGAAAATCATGACTTCTAAAAATGCCGATATCTTTTAGTTAAGAAGTACTATGATATCGAAATTTGGTTTGGAGTTAGGTGATACTTGGACACTTCTCACACGTCAGCTTAATCTCCGTTACTTCAATACAGGGTGGTAAAAAAATACAGTTTTTTCGTTTGCTTGAAAAAGTTGCTGAAATTTTATTATTTTAAATGGAACACCCTATATATTATTGAAAATTCGGAAAGCTGCTGAAATTTGCTTTCTTTCTATGTATATCATACCTATACCTAACTAGTCAAGTTTCGGACTTATGAGCATTTATTTGTGAAAATGTCCCTTCAGAATGGTATTTCCATTCGGTATTTGGTAAGCAGGCCATGATTACTATTTGACAGTAGCGTTGTGACATTCTCCTAATAATATCGACATTTTCGTCACTTCAGAAGTTCAGAACAAAACTATTCAAACGAAGTTCTTATGAATTTGTTTATTATTTTTGGACAGTGTGACAAAATTATCAGCAGAACATGTAGAAACTTCAATGAAATGTATCCGAATCTACCGCCAATGAACCTCAAGAAATTTATACGAATTCAGAACAATTTCAATATGTTTGGATAAACTTTAAAAAAGCACCAAGAAGTTGAAGATAATATTATATACAGAGTGTTCCATTTGAAAAATCAAAGTTGCTACTGCTTTCTAATAGAAGCGGCAACACCGCATTGTCGAAAATATTTTAGTTGGCTAGAGAATGTCCGAATATGCCCTCCATTAAATTTTCAAAGTGATCCGTTGTCTGGTTCACCAGAAACGTCTAATGTGCCATCCACCGTGAATCAGCCTGTATTATGGATGAGTCTAAAATGACTGGAGTTGAATTTTTCAGTATACGTTCTTCTGCTGATGCTGATTGGAATCTTGCTTGATTTCAATCATTTTTTCTAAACAGTATTTTTTTGAGAGTGGGCTCTTTTGTGATGATGCTGGTATTTGCGGAATTTAATTTGTATCATTCTGTTTGTTGGCTGGTTGTGTATCTTTTCTATGTTCTTCAATCCGTCACTTGATATATTGTTTTGTTTGACCTATGTAAACTGTTTCACAAACTTGGATCGAATGTGTAACTCTAAAATTGAGACTGAAGTTGTCGAAACTTGGCCTCCAATAATAATGGTTCATGTTGTCATTGTATTATAAAGTTCACCCATGACCCAGACCAACCTAAAGGTGAATACATTTTTCAGAAGAAATAGACCATGTTGGCCTATTCGTGTGGAATGTACTTATAAGAGCAATTAAAGAAAGAGTTAGGGAAATGTGTTGGCCGACATCTCATCCTTCATAATTTCTTGCACTTTCCGATATATTGTTGATTCAAGAGTGTGGCACTTGAAGTCATCAGTTCCTTCAACATCTACGTGACTAACATCTGGTCCTACCATTCAGAGTAATGATGGACTTGAAACTAACGGGTAAGGAATAGAATTTGTTTGAAAAAATAAATCTTATTATAATTGTATTTCATTTAGACATATTGAAAGAAAAATTTTTGATGTTAAACCAATTCAACCAACTTGAATTTAAATTTCAGTTATTCAATTGACTACTACTTATTTGATGAGAATAAATAGTATTTTCGCCTTCACCACACAAGTTCTCAACTCATGGATGCAAATTTCGATAACCAAGTTACCTTCGTCCTTCTTTTCATCGGTAAGAATACTAAACCGTCTAGTATTTCTACTGATGAAGATAACTTTGTTATCGAAATGCGCATCTAGGAATTGAAATGAATACTTGTGTGGTAAAGGGGAAAATACTATTTGTTTTCACTGAATGGTGACACCACAGGCAGATTTATTTATTTGGTACAAGTGTCCAATTTCAGTTACAAAAAATTATTTACTCATGTACATATTTTTTTTTTGTCATTTTTAAAACACAAACATTTTAAGTAAATATTATTCTTCTCTTTCAATAAAATTCGAATAATATTCCTGTTTTCAGTGAAATTTTGGAAAAAATACGCTCGAAACAAAACTAGATGTTTCAACACAAACATTTACGTGGGAGGAAGTGGAGTGTCATTGAAGGTAATAGTTGTTCTGCAATCCCCTTCACAAGTAATCCTACAAGGAATATATGAGATTCTACAAAATTTGGATTGTTCTAGGTTGGGCTCAATAAAAATTAAAATTAGTAATAGTTACTGAATAAACATCAGTTACTATCATCCCAGCTCAAGATAAACTATTGGAAGGTTCATGTGTGATTTTTTTTCTTGAATTAGGAAATAACTGATGTTTTCTTTTCAGTAATGTATCTGCGTTTCATCTGGAAATAATTTTTTGTCTCATCATTTCTTTATCTACTTTTTTCTTGAAAGAACAGAAAAAGAAATCAGACTAATAATCTTTTATTTTGTTTTATATATTACATTTCAGTACATGTGGATTGGAATGTGATATTTTCCAATACATAATTTGAGTTTTTTTAGGAGGAGAATATAGAGTTGAAAACTGAATTACAAAATTTACTCCAGATATTTAAAAGGTGCTAATGTTCCGATACCTCTGAATCCAAAATATCAGTGTTTGTGAAAAGTAGAAGACAATGAGAAAATATGAAGAACAAATAAAATTGGAATACATTAATAAAATGCAAAAATTTGTAAAGAAAATCACGATGTATCATATAAAAACTCATGGGGTATATATAAAAATATTTACAAAGTAGAAAAAACTTCAGACTTCTTTTGAATGTTATAAGATTATTATTGGATTTTACAGCTTCCGGTAGACTGAAAGTAGATTGAAAAATTTCGGGCCAATTAAATGTTAACAATTATTGATTTATGTATGACAGCTACATGAATTGACAACTACCAAGGAACATTGACCAGAAAATTAACAATTTGGCAAAAAAAGTTTTTACGTTGAAATAAGTTCAGTAATTATAAAAAAGTTTTTCTGAAAATTTTTATTTCTTACATATTGTCCCCATTGTATCATCAAGAGTTGAATGATTTCCATTGGTGAATTATTTTTGACAGATTTGCTCGATAATAATTGTCCCATTATTTGTTGGAACGGTTCTGTTTGAGTTCTATCACAGAACAGCTGGTTGGGTGAATTGTATTTGTATGTATGCAGTTACAAGGGTGACATATTTTTGTAGTGATAATAAAATTCCAAACTGTTGATAAATTAAAATCTTGTTTAAAAAACCATCTACTGAATGAAATGATTAACTGACTTTTATTTTATTGTCTTCTATGTATAGTGTATATTTTTTATTTACTATAATTAAGTGTGGTTTGGTCGTAGTTTTTTTATTGAATGATTTAGAACTTATATGAAGTCAATTTTCTGATCTTTTGTATTGTAATTTTAATGAAATGTAATGAAATAAACAATATGTCTAGAACCATTGAAACATTATCTCAATCTGATTTATTTTATCTTCTATTGAACCGAGCAATAGGTGAGTCGTCCATTAAATTGTCAACTGAAAAATCTATGACAAAATCAGACACATCCAATATATCTGCTGACACAACTCTGTTATTATTTAATTAACTCTTTGTTTTCATAAAAACATGGATTTATGCAGCAGTTATAAGTCACATGGAGTTCAATCATCGACTTTCATTGAGGAAATGTATAGTTTCTCCCTTGCTACTTTATTTGATGTCAGCTACTACCAAGGCTTATCACTGACTGACGCCGGTGAGCACCCCCTCAGACCAGATTTTTTCCTTAACAGTCTGGGATACCAACCAGAGGTTTTTAACGAACCCAATATACACTGACTCCAAACCGACGGTTTAATGTCTTAATGTCCCCTCCGAAGGATGGCTTGGCCTTCACAATACATGTCGTACTCATTCGTCATGCTATATTCACTACATTGTTTGGGCTTTTGATACAGGTGTTACTGCCCAAAGGACTAACCATGCTTCATGTTGCTTCAGATATCGAATGACACAGTCAAACTGAGAGTCACGCATGCTCCGGACACGCAAGATTGCAAGTCGTAAGAAAATTTTCTGTCTTTCGACATGTGCTCATGTTCAAGTGACTTTGAAGCTGATGCATGAAATACTGAAAGATTATTGGAAAAAAACTGAGTATGGAAATAGCAGAATATAATTTAAATTCAGGTAAGTATTAACAGAAAATTAAAATCAATGTTTTTCAAGAGTTGGGAACGGTCAGGAACAGTTTGCGTTGTGTTAGCTTTGAAGTCTCCATTGGAGAGAGGGTGATTTTCTACCAGGCTAAGGAATAAGAAAGGAACCTTGCACTATTTATAAGTTTTTTTTAAGTTTTTAATATGGACATCGAACAACTGCTTGGAAACTTACTGCAAATTGAATGAACTAAACAGTGTTTTAGTAGAATTATTAATGGATAATTCATATTTTTATTGTCGAATTATAAGGAAATAGGTACATCACAACTCATCGTACAGAGTCAAACGACTAGGTAGTTCAAATCGATGCTACACCAAGATGCCACTTGCTGAGCCTATTTCATGTGAACCGATCAGAAACACAATTATATTTTTTGTTGCAGTCAGGTATAATTGTATTTTTTTTTTTACGAAACTCCCAGGTTTTCGGAGAAAACCCCTCACAAGCAGAGCTTGTACGAGCAAGGGAGATCCGTGACCTACAGTTTGAATAAAAGTGGAATCCGAACTACTTCAGCTCAGTGACAGTTAACCAGAGATCGAACCCGGATCGCCTGGGTGGAAGCTAAACGCTCTAACACCATGACCACTTCGTATGAATCAACAAAAATGGGTTGAACGTCTGGTTTCTCTCTCATGCTTTGTTTTGTGCAGTAGATAATCTGATCATGAAATCAACAGGTAGATCTCGAGAAGGTCCTGAACTTTACAGTTTGATTGTGAAATTTACAGGTTCTGCAATAATAATTTATACAGGCGTACGCTTATGTTTGGTTTTGTCTTTTATGGTCCTTATCAATAACCTAACCTCAACGTACGGTAGAACGATTGGAACTCATTATTAGTTTAAAGACATTTTCTGCCATAGACGGAAATTTCCATCTGAGTTTAGTTTCCAATATATACCCTCATAAATTTGGGATACCTCCTACCAGATCGTTGTTTCCGCAATATTCGAAACAAAAGCTAATCGTTTCTTATATGAAAATAAGATGCCCAAAAACTCTGGTATGTCGAGTGATTTGATTTTGTTTAGATTTTTCAGAAGACAAATCAACACATGAAATAGTGGTCTGCTTCTTTAGTCGGTTTCAGAGATGGCTCCTTATGGAATTTTAGTCTTGTCAGTATTCCAGGGATATGGTGATTGATGACTGTTGTCAATTATATGGAATTTCAAGAAACTTTAATTACAATTCAAAAGTGAATGATTGTAACGGAATCTAAATTTCATAGTGCAATTTCCTTGTATTGGTGACTATTATTAATGTGTTTCTTCATTTTGCTGTATACTTTCTTAGACTTTTATCAAATAATAATTTAATTTCTCTGATTGGCTAGGCATTTACTTGATGAAGATCCATAGTAATTGTACAAACTACACTGAAAACGATTCGTTCTTCACAAACTTTATTTAATCTGACATTGAAGAAGCTAGTGTGCTGGCGGAGCATGTCTGATTAAATACCATTTGTGAATATCTAATCGTTTAATAACGAACAGTCGTTGCCGACCGATGATGAACCCTTAACTCTCATATACACCTACTAAGTAGGCTTATTAAGGCAAGTACCTGACAGAAAACAACTACTCCCCTGGCTAAGACCACGACGGGTATTGAATTAAATCTAACAGATACTCGTGCAACGTTCCTCAAAATATCAGAGGACGCAATTGCAAGTGCCCTCTGTGACCAAACAGCAGAATTATGTTTTGATTTAGAAAGGGTGACCACCTGCAGACTAGTTTCGAGATTGTTGCCTCTCATCAGTGCAAGGGTAGGTCAACACAGACAGCACTGAAGCCATCTGTTCCCCGTCCAAACCATTACACACTTCGTTGCTTGGTCTCTGGTTCACGCGATAAAGCGGTTTCTGGACCGCTCCACCTAGCGAGCAGAGGACTCCGAATCTCCAGGTTAAGAGATTTATGTGAATAAAATAGAATTCTTTGGAAGATCGTTTAATAACGAACAGTCGTTGCCGACCGATGATGAACCCTTTACTCCCATATACACCTACTAAGTAGGCTCATTAAGGCAAGTACCTGACAGAAAACAACTACTCCCCTGGCTAAGACCACGACGGGTATTGAATTAAATCTAACAGATACTTGTGCAACGTTCCTCAAAATATCAGAGGACGCAATTGCAAGTGCCCTCTGTGACCAAACAGCAGAATTATGTTTTGATTTGGACAGGGTGACCACCTGCAGACTAGTTTCGAGGTTGTTGCCTTTCATCACTGCAAGGGTAGGTCAACACAGACAGCACTGAAGTGTAACAAAACGTTATCTTGAAATTCATTTATTGTTCTAAACAGAGGACGAAACCCGACAAACATTGAATCTACATCCGGAAGCCATTAAATTCAGCACTTAGTTGACGATACCAAGAATGGTCCGAAAACTTCGCACATGTGTTGCTATGAAAATCGTACCAATACAGACGACAGTTATACGAGTGGAATTCAATAATTTGAACAAAATATTTTGTATACAATAATCAGTTTCATTATGAATTCAACGTCATATTTCTATTAAGAGAATTGTTTCAAACCATAACCGAGTGTTACAGAAATATACATGATATAGAATAAGTAGAAACAAGATTCATTGTTTAGATATAAGGAGTTTTTTCATAAGGCGAAAAATTTGCATTACGTTTTTTTTTTCTCGTGACGTCGGAATATCTGAGTTATAAAATATTTAATGCATAAGCAGATTGTAGAAGAAACCGAAAAAAAAGTCAATTCACTATTTAATTTTTGACCAACCCTTATATTTATTGCCTAAACAGAAATCGGGAATTACAAGACCCAGGCTCACTTGAGAACAGATATTTTATGCTTCTAAATTTCAGTCCTGTTTTGAATCTTGAGAGAGTTAGATGTTTGCTAGTAACCTTTTCTGGTAAATGATCTGTTTCGAAACATCAGTTCAATGTTTTAGTAAGAATAATAACTTTTTGAGCACTTTATTAACGTAAATGTCATAAAATTTATTCAATTTTTCTAATTGGGTTTGGTTTAAGAACTTATAAAATTGAAACTTCTTAGTTATTCCGACGTTCTCATTTTTTTCTTTCGGCATAATAAATGTTTTTGGTCGATTTCTTTGTTTTATTAAGTTAAATTTTATCCTCCCTTTGGGCCTTCGGCCCAGATATTATTGATTAACAATTTAATAAATATTTGAATAGATTGAAATCTAGAAAAGTGTTAAAGATAATAAATAGATAATGTAACTTGATTAATTAAAACTAATGTGAGTGCCAAACTGGTAGCAGCTCCTGATATGGTTTGCCAGAGATGAGATTTGATTGGTAAGTAAATGTATGTTATAATATGCCAAATTGATGACTCCGTTTCCAGGACTATGGGGTCACGTTCGGAGAAACCGCTGAGTCGTTATCAACCCAGGGCCAGCGCGTCCGATCTCAAAGACGACATTACATTGTGTTTCGCTGTATTCAGCAGCATCCTATTCTGTTAATGTTATAAATAGCCCTGCGAGGTAATGATATGCACTAGTATTTATCCAACCAGTACTCAGTCACTTTTATTGTATTGTAACTTCAAATAAAGTTTGGAGGAGTAAAATAAAACTCCTCTTGTAAAATATATTCATTTTTTAAAAACTCAATAATAAAAAGTGAGATATAACAATGGGCGCAGACGTACGGATCCTTAAACTCCTGCGGAACAAGGAAAAACCTAACCGAAGGAGGTGGATTTCAATCCTTCAAAGGAAGAAGAACCTACACGAAGTCCAGCTACACTACAAGCAACAAAAGACAGCAAAGAACCACGGAAGGACGGTCTCTTCAACGGAAAAAGAAAACGCGAACGCTAACTTTCTCCGGAGCAACGCTAGTGAAGTAGGATTGCATCCTCCGCATGGACATTCTTTGGTAAGCAACTATAAGAATCATCTCGTTTATTTTCAAGTGATTTTATTTTGAAAAACCAGTTCTTTCATCTACTTAATAATGGCTCAACCCCAAAATCCTTCCCCAGCTGAGGTTGAACCCTATAAATTAAGTGAAATATTTTCTATAATTCCGGAATATGATGGCGATCAAATATTCCTCAATACTTTTTCGGAAGCGTGTAATATTGCTTACCGCATGGCCGTTCAAGACCAAAGAAGGCTAGTAATCTTGCATAACAAAAATAAACTAAGATCAAAAACGGCAGAATTAATTAGTTCTAGAAATTCCCAAACTTGGGATGAAATTAGAATTCTTTTAAATCAATATTTTGGTGATACACGTGATTTGACCTCATTGATTCAAGACTTACAGAGAATTCACCAGTTACCTGGAAATGCATTCAAATGTTCAGAAGCAAAACCTCACTCCACAACAGAAAAATTCACAATCTGCACTTATTGAGACCATGACGTTAAACACTCTTTTGGCAGGTTTAGATCCTCAAATTGGACTAATTGTTAGGGCAGGTAACCCCGGTGACATGCTCACTGCAACGCAGAGAGTGCGAAGGGAAATGCAATTGAATTATTTCCAACAACATAAAATTTCATTGCACAAAAGTCCAAACACATTCTAACCAACAGAGAAAAGTGAATCCAAACCAAAACCAACAGAAATTTTGTCCTTTCTGTTAACGTCAAGGCCATAATTTGAATGAATGTAGAACAAGACAATTTCAGTCATTTCAGCATTCACAACAAGACCCCCAAAGACCTTACATCCCACAACATAATACGAACTTTCAGCAGAATCCCAGGTTCAACCAGAATCCAAGACCGAATCAATCAACTCAACCAATGAACCAAAATCAATCCCAAACTAGGCCACCAGTAATCAGGCCAAACCCAAATTTCAACCAACAAAGGCACTCAGCTTTTCAACAAAGTCCCTTAGCTATTCAGCAAAATCTAACTTTCAACAGATTCAATACTCAAAGAACTCATCACCTAAATTCCCAAACTCCAAATTCTGATAATTATACAGCTAATTATCAAGAACCGCAAAACCCCAGCTATGATAATCATACAGGTGATTATCAAGACTTTGTTACTGACAGTTATACTGCTGACTATCAAGAATACCAAGAGAACACGAATCACCAGTGTTTGGAAGTGCGTCAACTTACCTAAAATAGGATCAAAACTTAGTGTTCTGTAACTCTAGAACATATACGTTTCATAACTAGATTAATTTTGTTTGTAATTACAATTACTTTGATTTTATCATTTTTATTACTATTCCTATTATTATTATTATTATTAAGTTGGTACTATGCATTTGTCGCGTATAGAAAATTGAATCGAGCAATTTCATTATTGACTGCTCCGTATTTCCCGTTCAGTTTCCTTTGCCTTTTTTGCACCTTTTTTTATCCATACCGATCGTGACTACCAAGTGGAAGGAGAGAACACAGACCGATACGAGCAGTGCCGTGATATTTCTCTCTCGATATAAAACCCAGAACAGAACAGCCCTTGCTGTAATTTTGGCCAATTTCGCGATATATTTCGTGTGATCATTTAGTACCTGAAAACTAAATCGGAAAGAACAGGAAGAGGTCGCACCATTGCATCATCCCCTTTTCCGGCTTCCTGTCAACGTCTGGGTAAGTCAATTTTCCCATTGAAACTGATTTTGCTCGTTATACCGAATCGTTCAAATATTTACACAATTGAACAACCACCAAATATTGGTCCAGGAAAAATTATATCGGCGTTCCGAAAGTAATTAAGTACAGTCCGAGTTTCTTATTATTATTATAGGATATTATTACATAAGCGAACTCAAAACATTGGTCCTTCGAGAGCCGGAACCTTTATATTTTTTCTGTATCTCGAAAGGTGATTGTTGAATTTTTTTGTAGCTTTCAAGTGCGTAGTACCATTTTTGTTTGAACTATTCTGCTTTCCATTATTATTGCGATCTATCTATATTCGATCTGACAATTGCAGTTTTGCGTATTTTACTAAGTATTTCACGAAGTATTGCGGTTGTTATTTCATTATATTTGAATATTCATTTACAATTTCGAATTTATCCAGGTACGGAACGTTAAAAGTAGAGTGAGTTTTTTGTACCGGTTGGTATTTACTTTTTATACTACTACCGGTGTTTAGGCTTTTTGAGTGCAGCAACTTGTCGTCTCGAATATTTTTTTGAAATTCTTCCGAAAGATTTTCAAGAAAATGCCACAGGTCACTGATGATCAGAAGGTCTTGCGTTACAAGGCCATGCGGCAGACGGCCTTAAATCAATTTTCATTAATCGAAGCTTCGGCATTAGAAGCCAAAAACGACTCTACTAAACATACCAACTTCAAAGTGAGATTTCGCAGTTTGCAAAAATTATTAAAACTTTTTGAAAAACATCACAATTCCATTATCGCCTTGATTGTATCAGACGCGGATGCTTTAAACGTTGAAAATAAAATCAGTGAAGATTTTACTCGGAGAGTGCATGAGATAGAAACTATTCACTATGAATTGTTTGAAATTAGTCTGGAAAACAGTGTCCTTGAATCGACAATGGCACCACCAGTCGTTCATACTAAAGATAACATACATTTACCAAAAATAAACTTAATTAATTTTACAGGGGATATCAAAACTTATCCTACTTTCATAGAGATGTTCAATGCTCTGATTCATAATAGCAAATCGTTATCAAATATTGAAAAATTTCATTATTTGCTCTCAGTTTTGAATGGGCCACCCATGACTCTTTTAAAAAATATACCTTTGGTAGGCGACAACTACAAAATTGCGTACGATACATTGGTTGAACGGTACGACAATAAACGTTTACTGGCAACCACTTACTGGAAAGCAGTGGAAAATTCTTCTATTCTTACAAATGAGAATGTTCATGGTTTGCGGAATCTCATTGAAACCTTCACTGAGAATATAATGGCCCTAAAAAACATGGGGTTTGACACAGACTCTTGGGATTTCATTTTGACTTTTATGTTATTGGATCGTTTGGATCCTTACACTCGAAAATTATTTGAACAAAACCATGCTTCAAATGATATACCTGAATATTCAGATGTGAAGAAATTTATACTAGAACACTGTACCGCATTGGAATCATGCCTTTTGAGTGGTAAAAAACATAAATCGCTAGAAGTATCAAAATCAAATTTTTCCAATTATTCTAATAATTATCAAACTTCTCGGCCTACAAAAACAGCTTTTTTAGTTAAGACAAACAATTCGAATATATGTTTCTTGTGCAAATCGAATCATATAATTTACCGATGTCCAACTTTCATCGGTAAAAACCCTCAGCAACGTTATGATATTGTCAAAAACCAGAAAGCTTGCATTAATTGTCTCGCTACTGCACATTATTCTGCTCAGTGTACATCAGATAAAAGATGTAGTATATGTAAAAAATTTCATCATTCTTTGTTACATAACGATAATTACTCCCGTAAAAATTTGCAACCGTTTACAAACTATACACTATCTTCCTCAAATCAAGATATTAGTAATGTATTGAGTGAAACTACTCAACAAATGCATAATTCGAATATTACAACAGATCCTACAAGAACTCTTACTGTAGGTATGTTACTCAATGATCAGTCATCCTAGCTACGGTTTTGTTGAAAATAAAAGATAATTTTGGCAATTGGCACATTGTCAGAGGTGTCTTGGATGGGGGTGCACAATCCTCATTTATTTCTAGAGCATGTGCAAATAAGTTGGGTCTGCCAAAGTTTAAAATTACTTTATCCTTACAAGGACTAGAAGACATGTGTACTTCTGCAAAGTCTGGAATTCATTGTGAAATTACTGCACTTGACAATCCACAGCAATATTTCAACTTAGACGCTATAATCATTGAGAAAATATGCGACTCGATGCCTTCAGTTACCTTTTCAAAAGAAAATCTCCCCTTAGTTGGGAATTTGGACCTTCAGATCCAAATTTCAATCAGAAGGGCAATATAGACATACTTTTGGGAGCTGATGTATATCCTTACATTTTAGTTGAGGGGCGAATATGTCAAGGACCTGATAAGCCAGTCTATATCAATACTGTTTTTGGTTGGACATTGATGGGAAAATTGGCGTTTTCCGCATCACCTACTTTAACAAAAAATATCCAGACGTATTTTACAACTTCCAAACCGTTGGATGAAACTTTGAAACGTTTTTGGGAGATTGAGGAAGTTCCAGATGTAAAAGTTTTTTCCCCTGAACATGAATTTTGCGAAAACTATTTTTTAAAAACAACTACCACTGATAAAAATGGAAGATATATTGTATCTTTGCCATTTAGAGTTACAGTTCCCGATTTTGGCGATACACGGTCTGTTGCCATGAGGCGTTTTTTCTCCCTAGAAAATCGTTTATTACAAAATGAAAAACTTTACAGTACCTATTCACAGGTTATTCGCGAGTACCTTGATAATAATCATATGGAATTAGTTTCACCACCTGTAACTTCCGAAATGAATAATTATTTTTATATTGCTCATCATGCAGTTACAAAAAAGGAGTCTACAAGTACTCCTTTAAGAGTTGTTTTCGATGCATCCAGTCACGCATACAACAAACTTTCTTTAAACCAAACTTTATATACCGGTCCCAAATTGCAAAAGGACTTGGTTTCAATTTTACTCAATTTCCGTATTCACAAATATGTTTTTACCTGCGATGTGAAACAGATGTTCAGAATGATTTTGGTAAACCAAGCACAAAGAAACTTTCAACGAATTTTATGGCGTTTTTCGGCAACTGAGCCAATCTCAGATTACCAACTGAATCGCCTTGTATTCGGGGTAGTTAGTTCACCATACTTGGCAATAAGAACTCTCCTCCAACTCGCATCTGATCACATTGATTTACCTTTAGCTTCTCAAATTTTGAATCACGATACTTATGTGGATGACATTGTTTCGGGAACAGACTCTTTCGAAACAGCTTTATCTATGAAAAAACAGCTGATTGAACTACTGGCCAGAGCTGGCTTTGAAGTCAGAAAGTGGGCTAGTAATGAGTCCAACCTACTTTCAGATTTACCGAAAGATTTCATTCAAGAGCAGGCATTTTCATTAGATTTAGAAAATGATGCAACTTTAAAAATACTTGGTCTCAAATGGCATCCTACTTGTGACACATTTTGCTACTCCTTCAATGGTCTCTCAAACAAAGCGTGTACGAAGAGAAATATACTTTCGGAACTTGCCAGAATATTTGCCCCTTTAGGGTTTCTGACACCAATTACCATTTTTGCGAAACAACTCATACAGATTTTGTGGGGTCTAGGACTGGGCTGGGACGAAACACCTCCCAATGAGGTAATTTCTAAATGGGGAAGATACAAATCTGAACTCAATTCTCTTTCGAATTTAAAAATTCCCCGACATTTGGAAGTAACTAATGCTCTCACCTGTTCTTTGATAGGCTTCGCAGATGCTTCTGAAAAAAGTTACTGTGGGGTTGTTTACTTTCGAGTTGAATACAATAATTTGCATTTCAAAACCGCGTTTGTTTGTGCCAAATCTAAAGTGGCACCGTTGAAGAAGGTATCCCTCCCTCGTTTAGAGCTCCTCGGGGCTGTTTTAGTAGCCAAACTTCTTAAATTTGTATTAAATACCTATCTTGAGAAGATTAAATTTGATAATATTTTTGCTTTTACTGATAGTACAGTTGCACTTTCTTGGATAAAAGGTTCTCCCCACCTATGGAAAACTTTCGTTAGTAACCGTGTTACATATATTCAAGAAAGAATATCTCCTAGTCATTGGTTTCATGTTCCATCTCTGTTGAATCCCGCAGATTTTGGATCACGGGGAATTTTCCCGACGGAACTTTCAAAGTGTTCTATGTGGTGGGAGGGGCCTGCATTTTTGAAAACTTCTTCCGTTACGTGGAATTTTAGCCAGGTCAATATTTTGTCTTCTAGGGAAGAATCTGAGGAAAAAAGAAATGTTACCTTACATACTTCGATCAGTCCGAGTCTATTTGATTCCATCCTGAAAAACTATTCATCTTTATCCAAGATCAAACGAATCCTTGCATACATGCTTCGGTTTTTACATAATACTAAAAAGGAATCAGTAAAACGGAGTGGTTTCCTCACTCTTACAGAGATGAGAAGTGCGTTACTGCTTTTTGTCAAACATACACAAATTAATCATTTTGTATCCGAAATAACCTCGGTTGAAAGGGGAAAACCACTTTCAAAACCGCTCAGAAAATTAAATCCGTTTCTAGATAAAGAAGGATTTCTACGGGTAGGCGGTCGCTTATGCCACTCCCAACTAGAATATGATAAAAAATATCCAATAATTTTACCGAACAATTCCAAGTTTACGAATTTATTAATCGAAGATATTCACAAAACATATTTGCACACCAGTATACAAACCACACATTTTCTGTTGCTTCAAAACTTTTGGATTTTTTCCGCCAAGAAATTAATAAGGAAAATTATCTCCCGTTGTCATACTTGTTGGAAAATAAATCCAAGTACTTTTCAAGCTCCGATGATGGGCGATTTGCCCGATTTTCGAGTATCAAAACTGAAGCCATTTTCAGTAGTCGGTATCGATTTTTGTGGACCATTTCTTGTTTCTATGAATAGGTATCGCGGGTCCAGAAGCACCAAAGCATATGTTTGCCTATTTATTTGTTGTTCCACAAAAGCTCTCCATTTAGAGCTTGCCTCAGAGCTTTCTACAGAAGCCTTTCTTGCCGCATTTCGGCGTTTTCTTGCAAGAAGGGGTAGATGCTCCAAGATTGTTTCGGATTGTGGAAGCAACTTCATTGGAGCTGATAGATATTTGAAGCAAATTTTTTCATCGGTTATTTCGAAGGAAGCTATAGAATGGGAATTTAATGCTCCTGCTGCAAGTCATATGGGTGGGATTTGGGAAGCCAATATAAAAGCTGTTAAATCACATCTGGTTCGGGTAGTAGGGGGTCAAATACTCACTTTCGAAGAGTTTACTACAGTCCTAACACAAATAGAGGCTATATTGAATTCAAGGCCGCTGTGCCCTGTCAGTTCAGATCCAAACGACCTGACAGTTCTAACCCCAGGTCATTTTTTGACATTAGAGCCTCTGACAGCATTACCAGACCCTGATTTTTCTCATATAAAAATAAATAGACTTAGTAACTGGCAACTTTTGCAACGTATTCATAGAGATTTTTGGAATAGGTGGCACAGCGAGTACTTACACACGCTACAGCAAAGGGAAAAATGGAATTTACCTACAACTCCAGTTCCACTCGGTACGATGGTTCTGATAAAGAACGAAAGTATATCTCCTTTGAATTGGGTTTTGGGTCGTATAATAAAACTATATCCAGGTCCTGATGGCGTGGCGAGAGTTGCTGAGGTCAAAACTGCTAAAGGGCAACTTACACGTCCTCTAGTGAAATTATGTCCCTTACCTAATAACTAGTTCTTAAAATGCCCTAGGCATTTTCATGGGGGTGGGGATGTTCTGTAACTCTAGAACATATACGTTTCATAACTAGATTAATTTTGTTTGTAATTACAATTACTTTGATTTTATCATTTTTATTACTATTCCTATTATTATTATTATTATTAAGTTGGTACTATGCATTTGTCGCGTATAGAAAATTGAATCGAGCAATTTCATTATTGACTGCTCCGTATTTCCCGTTCAGTTTCCTTTGCACCTTTTTTTATCCATACCAATCGTGACTACCAAGTGGAAGGAGAGAACACAGACCGATACGAGCAGTGCCGTGATATTTCTCTCTCGATATAAAACCCAGAACAGAACAGCCCTTGCTGTAATTTTGGCCAATTTCGCGATATATTTCGTGTGATCATTTAGTACCTGAAAACTAAATCGGAAAGAACAGGAAGAGGTCGCACCATTGCATCATCCCCTTTTCCGGCTTCCTGTCAACGTCTGGGTAAGTCAATTTTCCCATTGAAACTGATTTTGCTCGTTATACCGAATCGTTCAAATATTTACACAATTGAACAACCACCAAATATTGGTCCAGGAAAAATTATATCGGCGTTCCGAAAGTAATTAAGTACAGTCCGAGTTTCTTATTATTATTATAGGATATTATTACATAAGCGAACTCAAACCACTTAGTAATCCGGCAGAAGGATCAGCGAATTATCCTTTTTTGTCTTTTTATTCTTTTTTGAAATTAGACACAATATGATCCTTTTCCTTTTTTAATCAACAACTTAACATTCAACTCTTTTTACATGTCAGTCAAAAAAATATAATACAATACAGAGATATTCACTAAACTTTTATATATAGGGTAAATCACACTTAAATCTAAACATTCTCCCCCGATGAAGACTCCTCCTAAACGTCTTCATTCGACTCTAGAAGATCCAGTTTGCAGATTTTTGAAGTAGGTCGCTTGTAGGTCCCCAACTGCGTCTTCACATCCACAACTCTCACTTGACCATCTTTTCCTGGATAGATAGCTACTATTTTACCAAGTGGCCAATTGTTTCGAGGTAGTTTGTTGTCAAATATGATGACAATATCATTTACCTGCAGAACAGATTTACTTTTCTCGAACCATTTGGTTCTCTTGGTTAAGGTAGGTAAATACTCCATCACCCATCTTTTCCAAAATTTTTCATTCAGGTCTTCTGCTATTTTCCATTGCTTTTTCAAGTCCAAGTTTCTCATTTCATGAAATCCCATGCCTTTCAGATTACACTGTGGTCCTATTAAAAAATGATTCGGGGTTAAACTTTCTACGTCCCGACTGTCTGATGAAATGTAAGTTAGAGGTCGGCTATTGACAATGTGTTCAGCCTCACATAACAGAGTATACAATACCTCGGGTCTGGGCGACCTTTCCTTGAGTGTCAAATTCAACGATTTCTTGACCGATCTAATCATCCTCTCCCACGCTCCGCCCATATGAGGACTTCCAGGAGGTATGAATCTCCATTCAGTATCAAAGTTTACCATTTTCTCCTGTATCAAATTTTCGTCGATTTTTTCCAAGGCACTTTTCAGTTCTTTCGATGCTCCTTTGAGATTGGTACCATTGTCACTTATCATCATACAGGGTTGTCCTCTTCTTGCGAAAAATCTTATTGCCAGAATAGCTGAATCTGTTGTCAAAGATTCTGCTAGTTCTATGTGTATGGCCCTTATCGATAAACAAGTAAATAAAACCCCGTATCTTTTCTCCCTTCTTCGACCAATGGTTACTTCATATGGTCCAAAATAGTCCAAGCCGACATATGAAAATGGACGTGGTGGTCTCCTCAAACGAAATTCTGGTAGTTGACCCATCTCAGGTATTCTCGGTTTGGCTCTTCTCAATTTACACAGCATGCACATTTGAGATACAGTGTGAATTGCTTTACGTCCTTGAATTACCCAAAATTTTACTCTCATCTGATTCAAAACCATCGCTGTACCACTATGCTGAAAAAAACAGTGATAATGATAAATCAGAAGTCTTGTATAAGGGTGTCTTCCTTCCAAAATAATTGGCCTTCTGGTTTCTTCTTGTAAAATGTGACTTTTATCGGTCCTACCATACAAACGCAAAATTTTATCTTCATCTATGCCTGGAGACAGTTGCAGCAAACGACTATTTTTCGAAACTTCTTTTCCTTTTGAAAGTAAATTGATTTCTTCTCCAAATGTGTCTGTTTGAGCTTTTCTGATCCAAAGTAATTCCGCTTCTTTCAAATTTTCCTTCGTGAGTTCTTTCGTTTCTGAAATTTTCTTCTTGCAGAGGTTTATGAATTTCAAAACATATGCAGTCGATCGTATCAAATATGTCCATTTTGAAAATCTCTTTATATCAGGTAGATAATGTTTTTCAGTGTGATGAACTAATACACTCTGAGCTTTACGTTCCAAAAGATCATCATCGATTTCTTCACTCTTCTTTTCTTCTATTGGCCACTTGTCTGATCTGCAATACAAAAACTCAGGACCCATGAACCATCTACCATTGGGATTCAAATCAGTCTCTTTCTCAAACCTTGTTGCATCATCTGCGACATTCAATTTAGTTGGCACCCAGTTCCATTGTTCAACATTACTTTTTTCATGGATTTCACCAACTCTATGGGCTACAAATACTTTGAAATTCCTTTCCTCAGATCTGATCCAACAGAGTACAATTCTTGAGTCTGTCCAAAAATATGTCTTTTCTATCTTCAATGTGTGCTCTTCTTTGACTTTTTCTACTAGTCGACTAGCCATCACCGCAGCTTGCAATTCCAGTCTTGGTATGGCCATTTCCTTTATTGGGGCAACCTGCGTTCTCGACATAACCAAACTGACTCTAATATTATCTTCATTTTCGAATCGAAAATAGCTTGCAGCAGAAAATGCTTGTTCGCTCGCGTCACTGAATATGTGCAGTTGAACCGTCATATCCTTTTGATGTCCAAAATTGTAAGCCCTTGGTATCTTGAGGTTTTCCACTTCTCGTAGTTGTCTCAACCATGACTTCCATACATTTTCTATGCCTCCTGTGATTTCATCATCCCAATGTATACCTGTCTTCCAAAGTTTCTGCAAAATAATCTTTCCTTTTATCACAAAATGACCCAATAAACCCAAAGGATCGAACAAAGACATAACTACTTTCAGGATTTCTCTTTTAGTCGGAGTCTTTATACCTGTTAAAATATCTTTGTTTACTTTACGGAAGTTCATTGGAAACGTAAGAATATCTTGATCAGGATTCCATTTCAGACCTAAAATTCTTCGTGGAGTGAGCACACCCTTGTCGTCCATTATTTTATCCGTATTTTTCATTTCACATTGAATTTTGTCAAGTAAATTTGACGAATTACTCACCCAACTTCGTAATTGGAAACATCCTGCTTTGTGAATCATTATGACATCATTTGCCAGTTGGATAGCTTCTTCTTCAGTCTCTACACTTTCCAGATTGTCGTCCATATAATGTCTATGTAGTATGGCTTCTACTGCTTTGGGATAGTCCTCTTGAAAATCCATTGCATTTCTGTTTTTCACATACTGTGCTGAGTAAGGAGATGACACTGCTCCAAATATCATAAATTGCATAGCGTAAGTTGAGGGTTTGTTTTGTCTGTTTTCTCTCCAGAAAAATCTCTGTGCAGGTTGATCTTCTGTCCTTATCTTCACTCTATGGAACATTTCACAGATATCTGCTGAAAAAGCTACTTTATATTGCCTAAATTTCCACAAAATACCTATGAGAGAGTTATAAAGATCAGGACCAGTAATGAGCATATCATTTAAACTTATTCCTTGAGTCTTGGCTGCTGCATCGAAAACCATTCTCAATTTGCCAGGCTTGTTTTCATTGACAACTCCAAAATGTGGAAGATACCAAGAGTTCCATGGGTTCTCTTCTGCTTCTTCATCAGACAACTTCTTGGCATACCCCTTGGAAACATACTCTTCAATTTTCTTCCTATAAGCTTCTTCAAACTCCTTATCACGATTCATTCTTCTTTCTATCAATCCATATATCTGCAGTGCCACTGTCTTACTATCTGGAATATTAGAAATATTTTCCTTCCACAATAATCCTGTTTCCCACCTTTCTCCTACCCTGCGTGTTATTCCTTCCATCATTTTCTCAGCTCTCTCATTTTCTTTGGACATGACTTTCTTCTCAGGAATTTTAACACCAAAAGACTCTGTGGTGAAGAATTGTTTAACTTGATTGTGAAGGTCGTCAGTTTCTTCACACCCTGTCTGTCTAATATGCAAAACAATATTTTCATCTACCCTTCCTACAAATTGATGCAAATTCCCATGAATAAGTATCCAACCCAATTTTGTTTTTGACAATGCAGGAGAATTTTTTGGACTCTCTATTATCTCACGACTTGTTATGAGATTCCAGTTATCCTGACCAATTAGCAATTTAGGTTGAGCATTACACATACTTTCAAAATCAACACCCTGTAAATGTTTCCACTTTGATCTGAGATTTCGAGCATTGACACTTTGTACTGGTAAATCCATATCTTTGAAAGTATATACATTTTTCAGAAAATATGTAGCCCCATCTTGCCCACTAATGTTGAGCGACACCAATTTTGATGAGGTGTTCTTCACAGAATTTTTATCAGCCCATTTCAAAGAAAGATTCGTATTTTTGCCCTCTAAATTCAACTGTGAAGCATCATTTTCGACTAATAACGTAACAGTGGAAGCTTCATCAAATAATGCATATACTTTCATTTCTTTTTCACCCGATTTCAAAGTCAATGGAGCAATACGTAATAGAACTTGCTTACCAAAGCTGTTCCGTGTATGTGCTACTAGTTGATGTGTACCTGAAGCTGAATTCTCTGAAGTTTCCTTAGTCTCCTCTACTGTTTCTTTCCTGAAGTCCTCATTGTGCAACAAAGGATGATGGAATTTCGAACAGCCATTCACTTCGCACCTTCTTTTCCTTGTACATGATGAAATCCTATGCGAAGTTTTGATGCAGGCGAAACAGACTCCATTTTTCTTGACAAATGACCATTTTTCGTCTGGACTCAGCTTTTTGAATTTCTCACAATCGTTTACTTCGTGGTTTCCCTTGCAAAAAATACAAATTTTGTTTATATTTTTATATTTACTTTGTGTTGTCACTAGGGACGTCTTGTGTCTGTCCTTTTGTTGAAATCATTATTTGACCCTTTTGATGTGAGCATTTGAGCGTAATTGGCTCCTTCTGATTTTTCCCATATCCAATTTTTGAAATCTATGAGAGAAAACTCTTTTTCATACCTGGCAACCTTTTCACCCCAAGATAATTGTAAACTATATGGCAATTTTTGTAGTAACTCTGTCAATAGTTGAGGACAACTCAAATAGCTGTTCATATTCATCGTTTCAATTGTAGTTACTAAATTAGAAACTACATCAGCAAAATGTGTCAGACTTGAAAAATCATTCTGTTTTACTGAAGGCAAATTGTTGGCATCAGTAATGAGAGTTCGTATTATAAGATCTGATCTACCAAATCTACTTTTTAGGATACGAATGATTTCAATATCAATAGTCCTTCCACGGCTCTTCTGGCATTTCCTTTCAAACACTTCCTCAAGCGGCATACGTTTTCCTCATCAGATAAACCCAACAAATGCGTAGTTGATGTAAACTGCGTGTAGCATAGGCCAGTCTTTGATATCACCGGAAAATATTGGGAGATCTTTGTCGATATTCTGCCTTGACAGCAAATGTCGAATACTATAATAGTTGTCATTATTACTTATATCTACTTTTTTAGCAAGACCGACACTGTTTTGATATTGAAAATCTAAATGATTCGATAACCAATTTTCATCCTTACCTTTCTGGGAAATCTGTTCTACAGGTAATACCTCTATTTGACCTTCCTCAGTACTCAAATGTGTGCTACCTTCTGACTCCTTTTCAAATCTTGCTTCATCCAGAGCCAGTTTATTCCAAATCCTCTGCTTTTCATGTTCCAGCATTTTGAGTTTAACTTCTTGCTCCTGAGCCAAGAGTTTTGCTATCTCTTCGTCTGCCTTCACTTGTGCTTCCAATATTTTTCGTCTTGTCGAACTTGTTTTTGAGAGTGTAGACCTTGTTTTCTTGGTTTTTGAGCATTGGCTTCCTTGTTGTAACGGCTGATTTGCTTCCTTGTTTCCGTCACCTGAAGTTTGCCCTCCTTGTCTTTGTCTACTCCTTGTAACAACTCCTTCGTTGACTTGTTTTTCCATATCTTGGCTTTCTTTTAACGGCGAAGGACCAGCACAATGTTTGGAAGTGCGTCAACTTACCTAAAATAGGATCAAAACTTAGTAATCCGGCAGAAGGATCAGCACAATGTTTGGAAAAGCGTCAACTTACCTAAAATAGGATCAAAACTTAGTAATCCGGCAGAAGGATCAGCGAATTATCCTTTTTTGGCTTTTTATTCTTTTTTGAAATTAGACACAATATTATCCTTTTCTTTTTTTTAATCAACAACTTAACATTCAACTCTTTTTACATGTCAGTCAAAAAAATATAATACAATACAGAGATATTCACTAAACTTTTATATATAGGGTAAATCACACTTAAATCTAAACAACCAGTCCATCCCTTACGATCATACAGCTGATTCGTATAACTCCGAATATTTGGAAACTCAAGCAAATTCGTATGAAAACTACCAGGATTTTCCTCTGGGTCCGACAACTTTCGATCCACCAATCAATCAATCTACAGACCCAATTTCAGAGCTCCAAGCACTACCAGGATTTTCCTCTGGGTCCGACAACTTTCGATCCACCAATCAATCAATCTACAGACCCAATTTCAGAGCTCCAAGCACAGGTACAAACCCTGAATATATCGGACAATCTCAACCCGAACTTGAACTTCCCGGAACAAATTTTCCTGTAACCCAATCGCTCACAATAAATTCCAAAAATTTATATTACATCATGGACGCAACTAATACCTACAGAATACTAATAGATACAGGTGCCGGTTTATCTATCTTCAAACCAAAAACAGTTCAAAATTATGCAACAGGTCACACGAAAATATGGTAATACAGGGCATTACTGACCAAAAAATTTTAATATCAGAATCAGTACTGATACCTTTTTGTATAGGTAACCCTCATAAGGTATTCATTTACAATTTAGACATAGAATTTGACGGTCTCTTAGGATTTTTTGGAACACTATCACTGTATAGTTGATTTAAAAAATAAACAACTTATAACTGATTTCAAAACTATACACCTAATTAAAGTAACTGACCCTAAAGAACCTACTAAAAAATCGTTACGCCCATGGACGACATGCAAAACACAATTTCGATTGAAGCTCGTACAGAACGGATTTTTAAACTCAAATGTAATCTTCTCAATACCGATGCTATACTGTTAGCTCAAGTAAAGGAAACTGTGAGACTACCTAACGCATTAGTGAAAGTAAATCACAGGCAAATTTTTGACCTCAGTGATTAATGCTAACGCAATACCAAAAACTATCAATTTTTCCGAAATAAAAACTGAACCAATTCAAAATTATTCTATTAACAATTTTAACGAAACCGAAAATTCGGACATTCAGACAGACAGAAATTTTGAAATTCAAAATCAGTTACGAACGTTTGCCTTGAATATTCGGATATATTCTATTTAGAGGGTGACAAACTAACGTTCACCAACGAAATAAAACACTCTATTGACACGAAAGACGCGAAACCTGTTTTTACAAAGTCATATCGGTATCCTCAGGTTCATAAAGAATAGGTGAAAAAACAGATGAATAAAATGCTAGAAGATGGTATTATACGCCCTTCTATTTCGCCGTGGTCATCCCCTGTGTGGGTTGTCCCAAAGAAGATCGACGCTTCTGGTAAACAGAAATGGCGAGTCGTCGTCGACTACAGAAAGTTGAATGAACTTACTGTGGACGATAAATACCCGCTACTAATGATATCCGATCTCCTAGATCAACTTGGCAAATGCCAATATTTCACAACCTTGGATCAACCTTCTGGCTTCCACCAGATAGAGATAGATACCAAAGACATTTCCAAAACTGCATTCACAAATCACAGTTGAGAATGGTCTTTACGAATTCATTCGAATGCCATTTGGACTGAAGAACGCTCCTGCGACATTTCAGAGAGTGATGGATAACATATTACTTGGAATCCAGAATGAGCGATGCCTCGTCTATATGGACGACATCATCATATACTCTCCCACGATACACGAACACATTTCTCGACTAAAAGAAGTTTTCAAAAGACTCAGGCATACAAATCTGAAAATACAGCCAGACAAGTGCGAATTCCTCAGGAAGGAAGTAGCATATCTTGGTCATCTCATTACCAAGGATGGTGTGAAACCAAATCCAAGCAAAGTCGACTGTATAATAAATTTTCCAGAACCTAAAAACCAGAAAGAGATTAAATCCTTTCTTGGATTGGCTGGATACTACAGGCGTTTCATTCCAAATTTTGCCAAGATCTCGAAACCACTCACCAAATTACTTCAAAAAGACACCCCATTCATTTTCGGCAATGAATGTCAAACTTCTTTCGAAGAACTAAAACAAACACTTATTTCGACACCTATTCTCATATACCCTAATTTTGAGGAGACATTTCTGCTCACCACAGATGCTAGTGCATTTGCTATTGGTGCTTTCCTCTCCCAAGGCCGGTTGGTAAAGACCTACCCATCGCATACGCCTCAAAGACACTCTGTTCTGCAGAATCTAAATATTCCACGATAGAACGGGAACTTTTAGCTATTGTATGGGCTGTCGAACATTACAGACCATACCTATTTGGTAGAAAGTTCAAATTGATCACTGACCACCGCCCACTTACTTGGTTATTTTCTATCAAGGACCCTGGAAGCAGACTTGCCAGGTGGCGCCTCAAATTAGAGGAGTACGATTATGAAATTATTTACAAACCAGGAAAAATAAATAAAAATGCTGACGCACTATCCAGAATCAAAATTGATTCACCCAAAGGATGCTTCGTCATAAATTCAAAAATTCCTTACCCCCGGTACATCAATATTACCCTCGAATGAAGACCCTGATATACAAATAATCACAGACAGTGAAGAAGAGCAAAATAAGTCGAACCCTGAACTTAAAGAAAAACCACCTGACCCAGAAAATACTTCTGAGACAGAGGAAACCTCGGATAATCAAGAAGAGACATTTTCCATTGAACAAACAGCACAAGAATTTCGAAATTTCATAAACCTGTATAAAACAAGATCTCTTATTGACTATTCAAAAGTTGAATATTCAAATTGTCAATTACTTGATAAAGAAAACAAACATATCCTGATTTTTTCCCAACAAAAGAATGTTAAAGATTTTCACTACGCAATATTCTATGATTTATTCGAACAGGAATATGACTTTCGAAGTCTCAAAATCAATATTTTGTCAAGTAAATCTGTTAAAAACCGAAAATACTATATTGTTCCACTAACATTTGATGTAGATTCTGTGGTAGAACATTTGTTTCTATCTTTGTATAGATATCAAAATGAACTCGACCATTCTCACACCTACTATGTTGAGAATAATTTCGAATTACCGATACTTGAAATACTTTGTTTTATTTTCGCTGAAAAGGAAATTAAATTCAAGCTGTGTCAAAATATTGTTACCGTCCCAGACCCTGACCAAATTCCAATAATAATCGATCAGTATCATAAAGGAAAAGCTAATCTCCATAGAGGAATCAATGAAACTATTCGGAGAATAAAAGAAAAGTATAGTTGGCCCGGTTTAACACCTTAATTTTGTATTTTCAACATTACTGAACACCTTCAAGAATTCATTGCGACTATGGCAGAGAATTTAACAATGCAATCCTCAAAGTTCTTTGCCTTTCTTACGACATAAAACTGACATTCTAGTGTGAATCACACCCAATCAAACGGTTCAATAGAACGATTCCACGCAACCCTCCTTGAAATGATTCGGATACATATGGCCGAACACCCAGACGAACACCCATTCAATGTTCTCCCCTATGCATGTATTTGTTATAATAACTCTGTAAATAAAACCATTGTTTAAATAGAACATAGTTAGTCAATGTCTGTGGAAAAGGTATTGGACACAAACGCGAGTGTCATCTAGCGTGATTAGTTACAAACATGAATATTTGACGTCATTTTAATGCAGGTTTCTTCAAAAAAAACCTGATTTTAATGCTTTTCCATTGTTTTAATCAAGTTACGACATGACTTGGAGGCCAGATCACTGAAGTTATGACATGACTTGGATGCGAGCTCACTATCACCATCTACATGTCGCATCCATTTTGATCCAATTATAATCCCATAAGGTTGACTAACTATCTTCTATATAAACACTGATAAAACTCATGGATTTACTCCCCATGTACTAGTTTTTGGTCACACAGCTAGTAGACCGCCTGAAACTCTATATAACCAAGAACAACTTATTACCAAATACGTTAAAGACCTTAATAATAAGATTTCCCATTTTTATAGAATTGCCCGCGAACGTACCCTTAGACAAAAAGAAAAATCTAAAGCTCGTTTCGACCGGAACGAAACCCTCGAATATAAAGTTATGGATAAAGTTTACGTCAAAGAATCCCAAATAAAAGACAAATTACAAAATAAATTTGATGGACCATTCATAATTGAACAAATTCTTCAAAATTCTGCAATTCTTTTAAACCCTAAAACGAATCAAAGATCAAAAGTAAACTTCGACCGCATGAAGCCTTATACTGAAGAATAATTTATTTTCAGGTTGCTGCTGCTGGTCGGATCAGTAGTGTCACAATACTAAATCAAACCAGTTAATAACACCGTTGGTGTATATTACCATGAAAATGGAAAAAATTGTACTCACTAACGACAAATGGACTTTACTTGTAAACAAAGACATTTCTGTGTTTAAAGACGCATACGAAAGTAATCGTATAATTTTAGAAACACTTAACAATACAATTCAATTTACTGGACATAGTATGAACGAATTTCGATCTGAAGTAAAAACTCATATCAGTCTCTTGACCCAAATTTCAAATTCTATTGATCAGAAACTTGAAGAAATAAGTTTAGATACTAAAAGATGTCAAAGAGGCCTAATTGATGGTATAGGTAGCATTTTTAAGTCAATTACAGGCAACTTAGATGCTTCAGATGGTGAATACTACACGAATTCAATCAATAGGTTGAATAACGATGAACACCAATTGGAAAATTTATTGAAAAATCAAATATCAGTAACGACTTCTGTTATACAGAATTTCAATACCACAATTCGTAAATTACAAGTTGATGAAAATACTTTCAATTACGACATTAAAGTCATAGAACATACGATTAGTGAACTGAATGACAGAATCAATCAGGTTCAAGCAAAATTAAAATTCATTGATATCTGTGAAAAGCTAATGGAAAGCTTTCTATTCCTTGAAGAAAATGTTGATAATATGCTAGATTCAATTACCTTTGCGCGTTTAAATATTATTCATTCTTCAATAATTACACCTGACCATTTGGTCACAGAATAACAAGATATTACTCAAAATCTACGGAGAAATAATCTCCCACTCCAACCGAAACTTTCCAAAATTGCACAATATCTGGAAATTATACAAATGGAAGCTTTTCAAACTGAATCAAAAATAGTTTTTGTTTTGAAAATTCCATCAATAGATCCTCAAACTTATACTCTGTACCAACTACCTATATCCAATACCGATATATGATAACAGAACTGGCCTCCATCAATCATATTTTAATAATTTCTGAAAAATTCATCGCGAAAGATGATTATTCTTTAATGTTCATACCAGTGACGGACTTACGAACATGCAAACCACATTTCCATAGAACTGAATTGTACTCCGACATGTTCGCGTACACAATAGACTCTAATTCGATTTGTGAAGCTCAAATTTTCAAAAGCTTCAAAGACATTCCACAAAATTGACGAAGTTATTTAATTTTTAGCCAAGGTTATAATGTTCAAAAACTTGAAAACAATATTTGGCTAGTGATCCTTTCCGAACCTTTACAAGTGACCGTGAATTGCCCTAACATAAACACAGTTACCGAAATTATTTACAAAATCTCCGTTGTGAAACTCCAAACTGACTGTAGTGCGTTTATCGGAATCACAAAAATGCGAATTTCCGAGGATCAAAAACGTCCCACGTTACCTTCGGTACCCATCCAGTTGAAATCCCATACGAATGTTGTGCGGATATTCCTGAAAAATCACAATTGCCAAAACTGAAGCCGCTCAAATTGAACGACTTGAATGTTGATGACTTGGACATCGCCAAACATAAGTCTTGATTCAACAACCCTTCGTCAAGAAGAATATTTCATGGTTTTCCTATTTTACCATTACCCTAATTGTATCCCTATTAGTACTGTACCTATTCTGCAAATGTAGAAGAAGAAGAACAAGACTGGCTCTGAAGGGATCAAGTGATCCACCACCTCCACCAGACAGACAATTCAAGGCATTAAGACATTTCTGTGTTTAAAGACGCATACGAAAGTAATCGTATAATTTTAGAAACACTTAACAATACAATTCAATTTACTGGACATAGTATGAACGAATTTCATCAAAAAAAATCAAAAACAAAAAAGAACTTAATGATGCCTACCCCAAAGTAGATTCAATATCACAATTTGTTTCACTTCCTTTCTTAAATGACAATATTTCTAATAAAATATCTGGTTGCATCAAAAGCAACATAGACAACATCAAAATTTCTTTCAAAACTAACCATAGCCTCAACAGATACCTGGTCAACATAAAAGATAAAATTGATAAACTTTCAAAAAGTGGCATATACAAGTTAAACTGTGATGATTGTGATGCAGCCTACATTGGAAGAACTTGCAGACCTTTGAAAGCCCGTATAACCGAACATTTAAATCTCAACAAAATTTCAGCCTTTGGTCAACATTTGAGGTTTAACAACCACAACTTTAGTCCAAATAGGAATTCAAAAATTTTTCCAGGAGGTGAGTTCCAAAAATTACAATAGATTAGATTTTCTTGAAGATTTACATATTAACAAGGAATTACTGAATAATGACCTTTGTCTCAACACTCAAGTTAATTTAAACCGAGCTTACATTCCTCTTCATAGACGTTTAAAGTAAGAAACTTTTCATAAATTTAAACTTTACCTATTTAATTGCTCTTGAACTCTTTCTCAATGATGATATGGCTTGAACCTGCTTTGCAGTTTGCCTAGTTCCCTCCCTCTCGACTTTCCTTTCAATTCTCAGAACATAATCTATTGCTTTCAATTTGAAACTTATAATTTCAACTTCAGGTTCTATTTTTCTATAACTTGGGTTTTTGCATGCACCGTGTCAAGTTCTCATTAGAATTTCTGTTGGCTCAGTAATTTCCTTGGTTTTGATTAATAGAATTACTGAATTGATTAAATATGAAATAATTTGAACATTTCTTGAATCTTTTCTGTTTGTAGTACCTCTTGGTTTTGGGCAACCTTTTTTGGTGCCTTGGGATTGGGTAGGTTCTCATTAGACCTGTCCCATGATCTTGAGCATAGAATTTGGTTTCCCAAATTCCCAAGAGACTGTGTCTTAAGCCTGGTTTTGTGCACATCGGGTCGTAGTTCTCATTAGACTTTTCTCCCGGTTTGTCATATTTCCTTGGTTTGGATCAACAGAACTATAAATAGATTCTCAGATCAATTTTTGGAAAATTTCTTAAAAATTTTCTGGTATGGGCTCATCATTTTGGTCATCCTCTTTGTTACTATTGAGATTGGGAAAGTTCTCATTAGACTTATCTCATGATCTTATGTTCCAATCTGGTTGCCCAGGATGTTGAACTAATAATAATAATTTATCAATTTCAAAACACAAATCAATGTTTTTATTATAGTTCATTTTTTACACATTTTTTATATCATAACTTCATTGTCATTGTCAACTTTCGACACAATGTCATTTTTCATTTAGTTAGACAGTAGACTAAGCTTCAGCAGACATGTGTTACTCTGCCTGTTGAAACTTTCTTAAATCTTTTATGATTATGTTAATGGTGCTGATACAAGTATTTTACCTTCCAGATCGTATTTGACCGTATTTTAAGGGTGTGGGTATTCCAGAAAATATAAATCAAGAGGTTGGAAAAGGAGTTATATTTTAAAGTGGACTACAGAGGCTGAGATGCGAACCTTCACCAAACGTGGCAAGCTAGGCAGTCCTCAACTACATTAATAGCTATTTACAAGCAAATAGTACCAGCAACAAGCCTTCTACCTAAGCGTGCTTGTGCCATACAAAACCAGTTGACACCTTTAGTATCGATACTGAAAGCTCACATGCATTATATTATTTTAGTAGGCAAAGCGTTTAATATTCAAAACTCAGACACTATTTATCTCGTGCTTTTAGATGTTCGGCGTTATGAGTTGGGTTTGTACCGCAGTCGATTGTAAGTAAAGTAAGATACAGCTCACTTGGAATAGTACGTGCAGGCCAGTAGTTGTCTATCCAAATCCCTGGTGATATTTCTACGACAACAGATACTCCACTTATGGGGGTGGGAGTAGTTCCACAGATGGTGCTAGCGTGTCGGAGGAATGTACTCTTTATTCAATATCCTTCCAGTGACGCACCGGTGGATAGCGACTAACTATATAAAGGCCCTAAAATGAAGAACATTCTTAATATAACCTACCGCCGTCAGTCGAAGAGTCGACTGAACGTTAGCCGGAGTCACCTACCTCGTTGATAGGTGGCCTCAAGTGTTAACTCGGCTGAGTAAAATCAAATAACGGATTTCCTTTTTAATTTGAAAATTGATCCGCTACAATAGCGACCTATAATTTCAAATCATACAGTCTTTCCAAATTATTAGGAATTCCCGACGGAAAATCCGCTAACAGAGCGAACACGTTTTCTTTATTAACCTTCTTAGGTCAAAAGCCCAAAGAAAACTCCTCTTCCTCTAACCTGAATTTACCTTTTGGCGGTAACATTTCCCTCCACCTTTTCATTTTCAGGTTGGAATCATTTGAACTGTAATTGCTCTTGTAGAAGAAGAACACAGAGGATAAAAGTCAACATTAAAGGGTTATATTTATTGTGTTATTGTTTATTATTATTGTAGTACCTCCAAACCGTAACAACACCTCCCTTTCTAAACAAAAGTTTTTTTTTTTTCCAAAAAAAACTACCTAATACAAAATCACTATCTACCCTAATCTACCTCCGATCCTCCAGAATCCGCCTCTTCCTCGGGAGGATGGGCCTTGATGTCCTTCGCATGCCAGACGCCATAAGATTTACCGGACTCGTCTACTAATTCGTAAGACCATGGTGATGGAATATTCGCAATTGTAAACGGCCCCTTGAATTTAGGTGATAATTTAGCGGCAATCCCTTGAGCTTTATCCGAGAGGGCATAGTTTCTGCGCCAGACCTTCTGGTGTAATTGGAATCTCTCGTCCCTTCTACGTAGATTATACCGGGTCTTACTCATTTGGTACGCTCGAGATATACGTCTTTCCACATCCTGAAATACTTCTTTCAAAGCTTTTGCTCGAACTTCGGGATTGAACTTATCGACCCTGGCCTGGTCACCAACGGGAAGGACTTCGTTTCCGTCCAGGTTAACTTCGCGGCCAAACACCACAAAATTGGGAGTCATCTGGGTCACTTCGTGTTTGGCGGATCTCATGGCGCAGGCTACCTTAGGTAAGAATATCTCCCAAGTACGATGGTTTTCCGCCACATAGGCGACTAACATTGATTTCAGGATTCTATGGGTCCTCTCAACAGGATTCGCCTGGGCATGATAGTTCGCAATGAACCCGGGTTCTATACCATACTCACACATAAGTGTCCTAAATATCGTTCCCCTGAATTGTCTGCCATTATCGAGAATTATTTTCCGGGGGACCCCAAAAACTAAAAATACTTGGTCTTCTATAATACGAGATATCATTCCAGCAGTTGCTTGCCGTAACGGGAAAAACAAAACAAATTTACTGAAAATATCCAATACCGATAATATAAACGAATACCCGCTGGCGGAGCGCGGTAGCGGTCCGACAATGTCGATGCTCAAAATTTCAAAGGGTTTACTAGTGAGAGTAGCACTGCTTAGTAATTGACCAGCAGGGGGTTTCTGCTCAGGTTTAGTACCCAGGCATATGACACAATTCCGAATATATCGCGCTACGTCCACCTTCATCTTGGGCCAGTAATATTTCTTACTCAGCCTGGATAAGGTTTTGAAGATACCCCCATGGCCACAGGTAGGTGGGTCGTGATGCTGGCGGATCAAGCCTCGACGTTCTTCTTTCGGTACTACTCGTAACCAACAGTCCGCTTCCTCGTAGAGATCCGGATACGGTCTACTAACATGCTTGAAAAGATCACCATCAGTCACTCGCCATAAGGGATATTTTACGGGATCCTGACCGACACTTTGAGTCATCCTCTGATACCACCGGTCTTTAGTAGGCGTACCCTCAACCATCTCCTCTACCACATCAATACCTAATGCTGGCACCGACCGCGATAGTGCGTCTGGAACTAAGTGATCTCTTCCCCTCCGGTGTATAATTTCGAAATCGAACTGTTGGAGCCTTACGGCCCATCTCGCGATGCGCCCGATTGGATCCTTGATCGAATTCAACCACTTAAGGCTGTGATGGTCAGTTATAACCACGAAACGTGTGCCTTCCAAATAAGGTCTTAGTTTCTCTATAGCGAAAATAACCGCTAGACACTCCTTTTCTGTCGTACTGTATTTTCTTTCGCTTGGGGTTAAGGATCGGCTCAAATAACACACAACCTTTTCTCCATCCGGATGTAATTGGGATAACACCGCCCCTAGCCCAAAATCTGACGCATCTGCCTGAACTTGGAACGGGAGACTATAATCCGGGCAAGAGAGTACGGGTGCAGCCACCAAACAGTCTTTGATCTGCCGAAACGCCCTGTCACACTCGTTCGCCCATACAAACGGTCGGTTCTTTCGAGTGAGATCGCTCAAAGGTGCTATCAAGGTTGAGAACCCAGCTATGAATCGCCTGTACCAAGACGCAAGTCCAATGATACGTCGTACTTCGGTGGCATTCCGGGGAATCGGAATCTGCAATATGGCATTAATTTTTTCGGGGTCAACTAGCAGTCCCGAAGCGTTGATAACGTATCCCAGGTAGCGCAACTCAGATTTGCAGAACTTGCATTTCTGAGGATTCAACGTTAGACCAGCTCTAGTTAACCTCGCCAAAACCTCCGAAAGAATCTTCAAATGCTTCTCAAAGGTCGGCGTACAGATAATAATATCGTCCAAATAAATAAATACATATTGCTCCAAATCCGCACCTATCACTCTATCCACAAAACGTTGGAAAGTGGCTGCTGCGTTGTGTAATCCCATCGGCATTTGGCGAAATTGAAATAACCCGCGGTTTGGAATGACGAAAGCTGTGAGAGGTTTCGATGATTCAGTCAAAGGAATCTGCCAATATGCAGCCTTTATGTCTAGGGTTGTTAGAAAATGCGCTTCCCTCAGTTTGTCCAGAGTGGCGCTAACAAATGGAATTGGATATGCATCTCGTTTAGTGACAGCATTGAGTTTGCGAAAATCAACACAAAAACGGTACCGACCATCAGGCTTTTTCACCAACAGAATTGGCGACGACCACGGTGAGTTGGAAGGCTCAACTACGCCATCCCGCAACATTTGGTCAAGCTCACCATTAACATGCTTCTGTAATACCGGTGATATGGGGTAGTGTCTTTGTTTGATGGGAGGTGAGTCAGTCTTGATGTCGTGCTCAACCAAGGATGTGCAACCCAATTTGTCTCCTATCGAACGAAAGTATGCATTAACCACTCCATCAAGTTGTTTCCGATCGGATGGTCGTAGTGAATCCAGAGAATTAATTGAACAAACCGAATCGATCCGACCAAGGTCCTCTTCGCCGCGAAAATGCCACTCATCCGAGTAAAGGTCTGGAACTATGGCCATTCTAATCCAGAAGTCCATTCCTAATATCAGTGTGTGCGGTAAGGTTGGAACTATCAACACTTCGATTATTTTGACCCGATCACACAATCTAATCGGTAATGATAGTGACCCAAGTACCTCACAGGCCTCTCCATTGGCTACCGTACAAGAAGTAGTAGTCGTTGGCTCCACCCTACCTACGGTTTTCAACTTATCCCAACCTTTGCTACCCAAAATAGTCCTACTCGCCCCACTATCTAATAAACCTAGCAACTCAGTTCCGAAAACGGAAACTTTCAAAAACGGCCGAAGATCATTCTTGGCATGGGCTATCACGAAATCCAGCAAGATTTTATTATCTGAAGAATTTGTACCCAAGTTCGCCGACACTGTACGAGTAGAGGCGTCCAGCCGGCTTACTGGCGTCTCGGTCGTTCGTTTTTTGGTTTACAATTCGGACAACAACTCGCGGTTACTTTTTCCCGTCCACAACGGAAACAAAATACTTGGCGAGGCCTGCTGCATTTACGAAACCGGTGTCCGGTCTCGTGACAATTCCAGCAGATGGGCTGGTTACCGGCCCCCTCTCCTTCGAACGACCTTTGTGAGCTCTGAGCTTGAGAAGTTGCTATAGCATTAGTTATCTCGGGGATTCCTCTTACAGCGGACACGGTCGATGCAGTTGAAACCCCAGCTCTTCGATAAGCCAATTCCGGTTCTACTAGGTTCCTGTAATTAGTTGGTGGGGGTGCAAATCGTTGTACGCGAACCTCGGTTTCCTCGAGTGTGCGAGCCAGAACCACTAAGTCAGCAACCGACTTTATCTGGTGTAAAGCCAGTTGGGTTTGCAAATACGGCAGGAGGTTTCGTCGAATCAGGCCAACCCGACTTTCTTCGGACGGTCGTTTCAGCCCTAGCTTGTTAAATAAGTTTTCCATCGCGGCTACGAAACAGACCACCTTCTCCTTAGAGCCTTGAGTTCGCTTCCTCAGCTCTTCCCACAAACTATTTTCGTAATCGTAAGGTAAAAAGGCTTGTTCAAGTTTCTTTACTAAATCCTCCCACGACGAGAAGGTGTTCGTGCGGTACCACAACAACGCATCCTTCGTGAACAGTTCCGGTGCTGACCGAAGCAATTGTTCTTTCGTAACCCCTCGTGAAATCCTTATTTCCTCGATCCGTTCTAAGAAATTGGTGATACTTGAATCGCCATCAAACTTAATATTCCATCGTCCCACCTCAACATAATGAGATCCATACCCACCAGGGTAATGCGATGCTCTGTTATAAAGGTGGGTCATATCTCGGACCGATTGTGGTTCCTGGGCCATTGTCGATTCTAATTGATGGTAAACGGCTTGAGGCTCCACTGAATTTGGGACGGTGTCAAACCTCACCAAGTTATCCAAGCGAGCCTGTTGCCTCCCGTTTACCGTTCCTAATCCGTATCTGTTCATACCAAATTCGAGGTTGTCCCTGATTGAACGATTGTTTTCCCTGACTGCTCGATTGGTTTCTAACCCTCTCGAGTTGGTATTGTGGCCGAACAAAGGAAGAGATTGGCTAAAGGGCGGTCTGTTGTTTGGCGAACTATGGGTGTGTGAGGTTCCGGGCCTGTCAACTACTGGCCTAGGGTCCTGTACGGGTAGTGACTGATGACCTCTTTCGTCCAATGTGCTGAGTCGTGCGTCCCTGTCAAGTGATGGCCTAGGGTCTTGTACTGGTAGTGACTGGTGACCTCTTTCGCCCGGTGTGCTGACTCGTGCGCTACTGTCAACTGATGCCCTAGGGCCTTGTGCTGGTAGTGTTTGATGACCTCTTTCGTCCATTGCGCTACTGACTTCGAGAACAGGAGCAATTTCGGAAGAAAGAGGGACCTCTTCATCCAACATTAAGTTTCCAATCCCCTTCGCCCTAGTGAATTCCTCGTAACATTCCGAGATCCCATCGATTAGTTGCAGGCAGCAGCCTATAAGTTTTTGACGCAATTCTTCCCAAGCCATGTCCCCCCTAGGGACACGACTTAGTCTTCTTTGCAAATGAAATAATCGTGATGAAATCCTCTTAAACTCATTATGTCCGTTATTTTCATCAAAACCTGCGATACCATCTTCCAGTTCCCTGAGTTTTTCCCTGCAAATACCATATTCTACCTCTGGGTCCAGTGTGACTTGCACTGAAGCAGATGGTTCGCCAGCCTTTTCACACCTCAACGCCCCCCTCAGAACACTTCTTTTGTCATTAACTGTACCTACTGTTGGCAAACCCCTCACTAGTAGTTCGTAAGTTATTTCATCATTCAGAAGTCTATTGACTTCCATTTCCGTAGTTAAAAGTGCTATTGTATCTGGACGTTTGTCAACGCTGTCGAATATCAATGTTTATGTTTTCCATGACAGTTCTGTCATGTTCTGTCATTGATTTTTTGTGGGATTATTGCTGAAATAGTGTTTTTTTAACTCATTCGTGATATATAGTAAGAGAATCATAATGGTGCAATCTTGTTGGGTTTGCAAACAATCCATGTGTTCGAACCCGAATATCAGATTCCATTCGTAAGTACCATAGGCGTTACAGGGGGTATCAATCTGTTTTCGCCGAATAAACTGAAATCAATACGGGAATTCAAACCTTTTACATGTGGAGATAATGAAATAGATACCTCACGAAACATTTAACTTCATTACTTTTTTGGATGATGCATTAAAACAAAAAGGTTGCAAAAAAGTCCAAGAAATGTCTATTAAAATTTGATTTATCTTTAGGTTTCCAGCTGATGTCACAGTAAAAGCGGCTTGGTTGAAAGAGTTGGGGATGAAATGTTCAACTGAATGTGTTCCAAAGTCTCCAAAGCTCACTTGGAATAGTACGTGCAGGCCAGTAGTTGTCTATCCAAATCCCTGGTGATATTTCTACGACAACAGATACTCCACTTATGGGGGTGGGAGTAGTTCCACAGATGGTGCTAGCGTGTCGGAGGAATGTACTCTTTATTCAATATCCTTCCAGTGACGCACCGGTGGATAGCGACTAACTATATAAAGGCCCTAAAATGAAGAACATTCTTAATATAACCTACCGCCGTCAGTCGAAGAGTCGACTGAACGTTAGCCGGAGTCACCTACCTCGTTGATAGGTGGCCTCAAGTGTTAACTCGGCTGAGTAAAATCAAATAACGGATTTCCTTTTTAATTTGAAAATTGATCCGCTACAATAGCGACCTATAATTTCAAATCATACAGTCTTTCCAAATTATCAGGAATTCCCGACGGAAAATCCGCTAACAGAGCGAACACGTTTTCTTTATTAACCTTCTTAGGTCAAAAGCCCAAAGAAAACTCCTCTTCCTCTAACCTGAATTTACCTTTTGGCGGTAACATTTCCCTCCACCTTTTCATTTTCAGGTTGGAATCATTTGAACTGTAATTGCTCTTGTAGAAGAAGAACACAGAGGATAAAAGTCAACATTAAAGGGTTATATTTATTGTGTTATTGTTTATTATTATTGTAGTACCTCCAAACCGTAACAGTGCCTCTTGTTTTTGGGTTACCTTTTTGACGCTTTGGGAAGTGTGAAGGTTCTCATTAGACCTGTCCCATGATCCTGAGCTAAGAATTGGTTTCACAAATTCCCGAGGGACTGTTTCTTGAATCTGGTTCTGTGCACATCGGGTTGAGGTTCTCATTAGACTTTTCTTCCGGTTTGTCACAATTCCTTAGGTTTAGATTAACATGACTATAAATAGATTTACAGATCAATTTGGTCATTATTCAATTTTCAAAACACAGATCAGGGTTTCTAGAAGTTAATGTTCTAAGCCAAACGTCATTGTCATTGTCAACTTTTGACACAATGTAAATTTCATTCATTCAGTTTAACAGTAGACTAAGCTCCAACAGACATGTGTTACTCTGCCTGTTGAAACTTTTATCCAGGTGAATCCTGGAATAAGGACTTTTTTAAAATGTTATTAATATGATGTCCCGTTTTTAAATTTTACATGGTCCTCTGGACACATGATATTTTTATGGTCTGGCTCTTGTACACCTGACGAGTAAGTAACTTTTCAATTTTCAACTTACTTACAGGTACGCACTGATGATGACTTTATAGTCGAAAGCGCTCTGCTATGATTTTATAAATAAATTTCTGCACGAAATACAACTTTTCTTCATTCAATTAAGAGGAATCTCCAGAATCTTCCCAAGAAGAAGACCAAGTCTTCGTGAAGAAGAAACCCAAGAACACATCATATTGGAAGACCTATAACCCTAAAAGTTGTTGCATGGCTCCAACTTTTTCTTTATGTAGGGAGCTGTTATATGCCAATTTGATGACGCCGTTTCCAGGACTATGGGGTCACCTTCGGAAAAACCGCTGAGTCGTTATCAACCCAGGGCCAGCGCGTCCGATCTTAAAGACGACATTATATTGTGTTTCGCTGTATTCAGCAGCATCCTATTCTGTTAATGTTATAAATAGACCTGCGAGGCAATAATATGCACTAGTATTTATCCAACCATTGAAGTCATATCTTGAAAGGTGGTGGGGGAAAAAATATTTTTTTTCTAAAAAAGATGGAAAACCAAAATACAAAATCGACCTGTCCGAGCTTTTCCTCCGAAAATAATCAACTCGTAAGATAATAGAGCATTTCCACACTTTATGAACGCACTGTATAAATAAGTCGAAAATATTAGAAATAAAACTGATTGGTGATATTGTCGTAAATATTGAATAGTGCCCTTTGAATTGTTTTAGTGCATTGATCCATTCATCTTATTGTTTATTAATTCGTCCACGATATAGAAGTTCATTGTCATATGCGACCGACATTGAAATTAGCGAAGTCGCGTGACGAGCTGAAATCGTTGACCGAATGATAAACATATTTCCTTATATAAATACAAGATTCAGTAAATTCCAATAATAACGTTTCTTCATTCATTTCATTCGTCGGCAATACTTGAAAACTCCTGTTCTTGTAAATTTACCCTGACAAGAAAACCGCAGTGGCGGTACACGCAAATGCGGAATATTTGGGAAACAGACCACGATTTCAGTTGTTTTCTCCTAATCAAGCTGGCGAATTGTCTCCCGTTTTATTCCACAGTTATGCAGGTATGAGTCGACACACCAGGGTTTTTAGACATCTTATATAAAAAGGTATATACGCATAATATGTCACATTCGGAACCCTCTGAGGGCTATCACATAACTAACATTGTTACTTGGTTGAGATCATGGACCTATGAAGTATTGTACTGGACCCAGCTGTTTACATCCTGGCTTGAAGTCGTGTTTTCCACAATCTGTAGTCGTGATATTGAGTTGGGCGTTGTCACATCGCGTAGGTAATAAGTCTTTATCATAGACAAAATTGTGTCACTATACGTATTTCATTCGATTACAATTGAAGAATGAAGAATTGTGATGGTGACATTATCACGCAACTCAAATCTGTATTACTTACAAGTTTAAAAATCCAAACTATCGAAAAAAATCATTACTTGCGTCTTCAAATGGTTGTGAAGAAATTATTGTATCTGGACGTTTGTCAACGCTGTCGAATATCAATGTTTATGTTTTCCATGACAGTTCTGTCATGTTCTGTCATTGATTTTTTGTGGGATTATTGCTGAAATAGTGTTTTTTTAACTCATTCGTGATATATAGTAAGAGAATCATAATGGTGCAATCTTGTTGGGTTTGCAAACAATCCATGTGTTCGAACCCGAATATCAGATTCCATTCGTAAGTACCATAGGCGTTACAGGGGGTATCAATCTGTTTTCGCCGAATAAACTGAAATCAATACGGGAATTCAAACCTTTTACATGTGGAGATAATGAAATAGATACCTCACGAAACATTTAACTTCATTACTTTTTTGGATGATGCATTAAAACAAAAAGGTTGCAAAAAAGTCCAAGAAATGTCTATTAAAATTTGATTTATCTTTAGGTTTCCAGCTGATGTCACAGTAAAAGCGGCTTGGTTGAAAGAGTTGGGGATGAAATGTTCAACTGAATGTGTTCCAAAGTCTCCAAAGCTCACTTGGAATAGTACGTGCAGGCCAGTAGTTGTCTATCCAAATCCCTGGTGATATTTCTACGACAACAGATACTCCACTTATGGGGGTGGGAGTAGTTCCACAGATGGTGCTAGCGTGTCGGAGGAATGTACTCTTTATTCAATATCCTTCCAGTGACGCACCGGTGGATAGCGACTAACTATATAAAGGCCCTAAAATGAAGAACATTCTTAATATAACCTACCGCCGTCAGTCGAAGAGTCGACTGAACGTTAGCCGGAGTCACCTACCTCGTTGATAGGTGGCCTCAAGTGTTAACTCGGCTGAGTAAAATCAAATAACGGATTTCCTTTTTAATTTGAAAATTGATCCGCTACAATAGCGACCTATAATTTCAAATCATACAGTCTTTCCAAATTATCAGGAATTCCCGACGGAAAATCCGCTAACAGAGCGAACACGTTTTCTTTATTAACCTTCTTAGGTCAAAAGCCCAAAGAAAACTCCTCTTCCTCTAACCTGAATTTACCTTTTGGCGGTAACATTTCCCTCCACCTTTTCATTTTCAGGTTGGAATCATTTGAACTGTAATTGCTCTTGTAGAAGAAGAACACAGAGGATAAAAGTCAACATTAAAGGGTTATATTTATTGTGTTATTGTTTATTATTATTGTAGTACCTCCAAACCGTAACAGTGCCTCTTGTTTTTGGGTTACCTTTTTGACGCTTTGGGAAGTGTGAAGGTTCTCATTAGACCTGTCCCATGATCCTGAGCTAAGAATTGGTTTCACAAATTCCCGAGGGACTGTTTCTTGAATCTGGTTCTGTGCACATCGGGTTGAGGTTCTCATTAGACTTTTCTTCCGGTTTGTCACAATTCCTTAGGTTTAGATTAACATGACTATAAATAGATTTACAGATCAATTTGGTCATTATTCAATTTTCAAAACACAGATCAGGGTTTCTAGAAGTTAATGTTCTAAGCCAAACGTCATTGTCATTGTCAACTTTTGACACAATGTAAATTTCATTCATTCAGTTTAACAGTAGACTAAGCTCCAACAGACATGTGTTACTCTGCCTGTTGAAACTTTTATCCAGGTGAATCCTGGAATAAGGACTTTTTTAAAATGTTATTAATATGATGTCCCGTTTTTAAATTTTACATGGTCCTCTGGACACATGATATTTTTATGGTCTGGCTCTTGTACACCTGACGAGTAAGTAACTTTTCAATTTTCAACTTACTTACAGGTACGCACTGATGATGACTTTATAGTCGAAAGCGCTCTGCTATGATTTTATAAATAAATTTCTGCACGAAATACAACTTTTCTTCATTCAATTAAGAGGAATCTCCAGAATCTTCCCAAGAAGAAGACCAAGTCTTCGTGAAGAAGAAACCCAAGAACACATCATATTGGAAGACCTATAACCCTAAAAGTTGTTGCATGGCTCCAACTTTTTCTTTATGTAGGGAGCTGTTATATGCCAATTTGATGACGCCGTTTCCAGGACTATGGGGTCACCTTCGGAAAAACCGCTGAGTCGTTATCAACCCAGGGCCAGCGCGTCCGATCTTAAAGACGACATTATATTGTGTTTCGCTGTATTCAGCAGCATCCTATTCTGTTAATGTTATAAATAGACCTGCGAGGCAATAATATGCACTAGTATTTATCCAACCATTGAAGTCATATCTTGAAAGGTGGTGGGGGAAAAAATATTTTTTTTCTAAAAAAGATGGAAAACCAAAATACAAAATCGACCTGTCCGAGCTTTTCCTCCGAAAATAATCAACTCGTAAGATAATAGAGCATTTCCACACTTTATGAACGCACTGTATAAATAAGTCGAAAATATTAGAAATAAAACTGATTGGTGATATTGTCGTAAATATTGAATAGTGCCCTTTGAATTGTTTTAGTGCATTGATCCATTCATCTTATTGTTTATTAATTCGTCCACGATATAGAAGTTCATTGTCATATGCGACCGACATTGAAATTAGCGAAGTCGCGTGACGAGCTGAAATCGTTGACCGAATGATAAACATATTTCCTTATATAAATACAAGATTCAGTAAATTCCAATAATAACGTTTCTTCATTCATTTCATTCGTCGGCAATACTTGAAAACTCCTGTTCTTGTAAATTTACCCTGACAAGAAAACCGCAGTGGCGGTACACGCAAATGCGGAATATTTGGGAAACAGACCACGATTTCAGTTGTTTTCTCCTAATCAAGCTGGCGAATTGTCTCCCGTTTTATTCCACAGTTATGCAGGTATGAGTCGACACACCAGGGTTTTTAGACATCTTATATAAAAAGGTATATACGCATAATATGTCACATTCGGAACCCTCTGAGGGCTATCACATAACTAACATTGTTACTTGGTTGAGATCATGGACCTATGAAGTATTGTACTGGACCCAGCTGTTTACATCCTGGCTTGAAGTCGTGTTTTCCACAATCTGTAGTCGTGATATTGAGTTGGGCGTTGTCACATCGCGTAGGTAATAAGTCTTTATCATAGACAAAATTGTGTCACTATACGTATTTCATTCGATTACAATTGAAGAATGAAGAATTGTGATGGTGACATTATCACGCAACTCAAATCTGTATTACTTACAAGTTTAAAAATCCAAACTATCGAAAAAAATCATTACTTGCGTCTTCAAATGGTTGTGAAGAAATTATTGTATCTGGACGTTTGTCAACGCTGTCGAATATCAATGTTTATGTTTTCCATGACAGTTCTGTCATGTTCTGTCATTGATTTTTTGTGGGATTATTGCTGAAATAGTGGTTTTTTAACTCATTCGTGATATATAGTAAGAGAATCATAATGGTGCAATTTTGTTGGGTTTGCAAACAATCCATGTGTTCGAACCCGAATATCAGATTCCATTCGTAAGTACCATAGGCGTTACAGGGGGTATCAATCTGTTTTCGCCGAATAAACTGAAATCAATACGGGAATTCAAACCTTTTACATGTGGAGATAATGAAATAGATACCTCACGAAACATTTAACTTCATTACTTTTTTGGATGATGCATTAAAACAAAAAGGTTGCAAAAAAGTCCAAGAAATGTCTATTAAAATTTGATTTATCTTTAGGTTTCCAGCTGATGTCACAGTAAAAGCGGCTTGGTTGAAAGAGTTGGGGATGAAATGTTCAACTGAATGTGTTCCAAAGTCTGTTAGGATTTGTTCCATTTATTTCAAAGACGCAGCATTCGAGATTAACCCAAGTGGAAGAATACTTTTGAAGAAAAGGGTTCTTCCTTTATTATAATATATGATGAATGGTATATCCCAAGAAATTCAGCTGCTTCAACTCCAAGGTAATTAATATCAGCCGTCAGAATTGTTATTTTCTATGAGTTATTTCAAATAATAACAGAGATTTGTATAAAAAAACAATATATTACATATTTTCAGATTGAACGATTTCAGCAAAAAAAAATCGTCAACTGAAACAGCACTGAAACTCCGCCAGGTACAGATTCTGCAGAAATTGTTGATAACTCAAGTCCCCCACTGAAGAGGTGAGGACAAATTGAGCATAGTAAAAATTGTTAACTCAAATTTCGCAACTCAGTTTTCATCCACTTCAGGTTGATTGACTTTGAAATACTGACGATCTGACAGATAATATTATTTAGGTCAATTTCATATTTTCTGGTTTGAAAAACAGGACAGAATCCCGTGATTTTTCTAAAGAAAAGTATTAGTTGGTAGCAGTATCAAATCTATCTAATCTATGTAATATCTTTAAAAGCAATTCTTGTATATTGATATATTTATTTTCGGAAACAGCTTTAAAGATTTGGATCAAAATTTTTATTCAGATAAGGTTTTAGTTTTTGAGTTCCTCCATTCAGACGATTTTCTTGAAGAAACTCGATTCCACTAATAATAATAATAATAATGATGTGAATTTTTAAATTCTATTTCGACCCACTTCCAATTATCATAATCTGAAATTTGGCCTCATATCAAGGACCGACGATAATACAAGAATTTCCTACTATTAATGTAATCAAAATAATGATAATAATAATAAGTGGAATTTCAAATTCAACTTTCACCCTTTAATAATCCTCCGAATTATCTAATATTTTTCAAAAATTTCCAGAACCAACGACAATACAAGAATTTTATGATAATAACGCACCTAATAATAATAATGATAATAATGAGAATTTCACAATTTGATTTCAATCGTCCGTATGATCTGAAATTGGGCACACATAAACCGATTGCAATACAAGGACTTAATTATAAAAGTTTAATGATAATGATAATAATGATAATGACGTGAATTTTTTATTCAATATCCACCCACTTCTAATCACCTGAAAATGAATTTTAAAATTTGGCATACTTACCAAGGACCAACGATAATATAAGAATTTTATTAAATAATGTTTTATTGATAATAATAATAATGAAAAATTTTAAACTCAATTTCCACCCACTTCCAATCCTCTGAATAATCCTAAATTTAGCACACACATCAGGAACTGACGACAATACAAGAATTCCATGATATTAATGTGATAATAATAATAATGATGAGAATTTTCAAATGCTGCTTTACATCAGTACACGCACTTTAACACTGCAAGAGCTCTAAACGATTTCGAGCGCGGAAGCCAAAAATGAATCTAAGCTAATCTAATCTAGTCTAGTAATCTAAGATATCTTCAAGCAAAGTTTGAGGGAACACAACTTGATGCCATGCAGGGCAGCAACAAGGCCTTCATTGACTGCAGAACATTGCAGATCACGGCTTGATTTTGCTCGTGCACACCCTCATTGGCGGGAAACTGAATGATGTCGAGTGCTCTTCACTGATGAGTCAATATTCTGATCCATGACCAATAACATACGAATGCGGGTCTACAGACGTTTAGGAGAACGCTACAATCAATGTAACACTCTGTAAATCATTGCTTTTGGCGGAGGATCGGTAATGATTTGGAGTTGTATGAATTTGGAGGCACGTATGAAACTGGTAGTCATTTATGAAGCGAATTTGACAACAGTATGTATCCGAAATTCCTGAACCCCATGTTGTCTGTTCTTTTGCTCCATTCATTGGTGAAGAATTCATATGATTGCACGACCATACGAGACAACACGGCCCGCCAGTATTTCCAGGCGAGGCAAAGTTACTTTGAATGAGCTGAGGGACAGTTTAGTGAATTTGGGATACATAATTGAATAAGGACTCTGATATTGAGTATAACAGGCGGTTATCATTGCTCGAGGAGAGAACTCAAGAAATTAGCGAATCATTTCAGAATAGAAAACAAATTCTTCATTTTTATTTTATTGTTGTTTTTGTGAAACTCTGTTCGTATACTTGATTTTTGATATCTTCTAGAAAAAAATGTTAGTTTGATTATCTGTATTGTGAATTTTGTTTGCATATTGTCGTGAATACATTAAAATTTCGTATTTCTGAATTTGAATAATATGCGCTGAAAATTTCTTTGGAATATTTATTCTTCACAATATTCATTTATTTTAATATGTATAAGAGCATGTATTTATTGAATATATAAATAACCATTTTCTAGTAAATGCATTTTTATTAAATTTTTTTCAGTCGACTGTCTCCAGCTTTCCATTAATTGAAAACGAAAGTCTTAAAAGTCTTTTTTTTTTGAAAAATTTGTGGACCTAATTTTCTAAGGATCGATACTATTCGAGTCAATGAAGTTTTTTATGACATCAGGTATGTCAAATGAGTTTTTCTATCTCACGTAGTCCCATCGGATGTATATTCTAACACTTTCCTTGATATTTTCATCATTATTTCAAATTCGGCATTTTTTTCTTGTGATTGAACCCTATTTTCAGCAAATGCGTGCGCTCCTGTCTGTTGTGGGAAGGTCACAGTCTATCGCTACCTTCTCTCTTCCCCGTAGCCCGCGCGCCTAAAAACAGAGCGACTTCAAATCACTCCGTGTCGTAGGTATGGCAATGCTGAGTCCATCTGTATTTATACGATATTATAAGTCCATGGTTGAGATGATAATGATTAAGTGAATAGTAATAATCTGTACTTACTGATCCACCTGAATTTGCCTCTTGACACAAAGTTTGAGTTGACGCGCGATTCTTTCCTGGTATCGTATATCATTAATATGATACACTCTCCTACATCCGAATCTGAGTATGGATGCGTTCAACAGCTGGTATTGAATTTTGAAATGGCACAAGTTGTATATGCTAAAGTTAATCAGGGGTATAAATGATGCTCCACAAGCGATCGTTACAACTGCAAACCAAAAATTAAACAGCAATTTCGTAGTTAGCGGGTAGTTCTGTACTAAAAATGGCGGAAACGTCTGTATTAAATATGTCGGGTACTGCCATTCAGTTTCATCTCCTAGGATTGGCAGAGTAAATATAGTTGAAGTCATAACTATGAACGAAGCAAAATAGCATAAAAGAATAGTGTTCTTACATCCTGCTGAGATTTGTATGAACATTTTCTCTCCAGCTGATTTAAATGACCACGCATTGTTTTGAAGGAACGAAGGAAAATCTGCCATCTTGTCATATACCCATATTTGTGCAACGAATAAGCAAACGAACTGAAACAAAAAATATTATGTAGTATCAGAAAAAAACTACTTCGCTCAAAAATTGCTTAAAAATACGCTGAAAATATACAATACATCCTCATTGAAATAAATAACCCCTTCAATATGGTACTATCATTTTATTTTATTGAATTTGCAATACATTGTATAATAAATAATGAGAGTTGAACAGAAATATTGAATGCATTAGTGAACATATGATTACATAGGTTATGAGACCTGTGTGTGACATGTATAAGTAATCACATGATTTGTTAATATACCATACAAATATGCTCGAAATACTACAACAATATGCCTTGAAAAATATATGAAAACAATATGTAGTTATATAAACACTACCGAATCATCTGTTTAATATTTCACTCACATGCTGTATGATTTATCAATATATTCCATGTTCTCATCATCCATGTTTTTATACATTTTGCGAAGGATTTTTTGCCTATTTTTTTAAATTTTATTGGGATCAAATTAAATAATCTACACCCTATATTAACAGGATGATGTTGCAATCGAGTGTGAGAAAATTTTTGTGACGTAGATTTATGTTAGATTTTAATTTTATATTATGGTGATAGTTTATTGTTGGTGAAGAAGACTCATTATTTTTGAGATAAGTACAAGATTTTTTCTAAAACAATGCCCTTATTGACAAAATTTTGTATTTGTGAAATAACAATTTTGAGGAGAATTAAAATGGTTTGATGAACATAAGTTCTAGGACATGTTTCTGAAGACTAATTTTTGATTTTGAAGTTTTAAAATAAGTTCCACCCTAAGCAATTATTCCGACATAATAGATTCAAACGAAGAATAATAAAAGATGAGTGAAAGTTATCGACCAATTATGTTCTTAAGTAATCGTGACTTTGCAGTCAAAATTTCGAGATTAATGTCAAAATTTTGTCTTCTTTTTCGAAATTTCGACTTTAAACTCGAAAAAAAGTCGAAATTTCGACTTTAATGGCGAAATTTCGCGGTGGTTTTCGCAACAAATCAACCTGATGAGTGAATAATTTATAATCATAATTTCGACATTAAAGTTGAAATTTCGATGGAAAATTGGCTTTCGGTAATTTGCTCGAATTTTCAATGTATTGTAGAACTCGTACTGCTGATCAAAAGTCTCCATTCTGCCAAAGCTATACATTCAAAGGTTTAGATTTACAGGGTGCTGAAGTTGAATTTTCCAAAATTTCAAATGGTCATTGTGAAGTCATTTTTACGAATCTATAAATCAAATCAACTATGCATCGTTCATTCATATGGCCGAATCAAATCCACTATAAAGTATAATAACTCATGCACAGACCCATGATATACAGAGTGAGTCAATTTTTAACAATCGAAGGACACAAATATCGAATCCAATTGATGATGTTAGCATCTCCTGAGTCAGACTGAAATATTATATACAAGACGTTCTATTTCTCATGAAGCCGTATCCGTCTTGCTTGTTGATATATCCAAATACATGGAATTCCGGATAACCCGGTGATAAACAGGATCGTTTATGATGAAAGCTCACTCTGCAGTGTTACACGAATATACAGGGTATATGAAAAATAGTGGCCTTTGCTGATGATTTCTTTATAGTAGTTAGGCTTGAGATTCGTTTTATTGGTGCATTTCCATAAACACATTCGTTCAAACAAATCTTCTGAAATGTTTTGAACAATTTACTGTGGAATATTTCAAATAATATATATAAATCCATATTCACTACAAGTAAAAGAATAACTTGAGTGATAGAGGTGGGATATTGCAAAAAATAAAATAAAAACATTGAATTGCAACATATAATAGGTAACGAAATATAATCATATTTTATTACAAAATATGCGTTTCATACGTATATCGAATGTATGACATGAGTATAACAGATGCTTCATTTTCAGATTCTGAATATATGTACATGTATAATTTCAGAACGAACCATGATATCGCCCTCCCACCAATGTCTGGCAGAAATGCCAATTAGCAAAACATACTCGTTACTTGAATTCGCATCTCAATAGGTGATTTATTTTTTTATATATAATATAGAACTTATGATGCTGATCAAACTATTGCACATACGATTTAAATTCAACAGTTTGATCTCATCTCCCTGTAAATGGAATGGGAACGTATATTTCGTAGCTGGTTGTGAACCATATGAGGCCCATATACGGGGTTTTCTACAACTTATCCGTAATTATTCAACCACATAATTATGTACTACTAATTAATAAATCGATTACTGCAAAAAATGTAAGAAAATTTTAACAAAAAAACGAGAAAACAATTGAAATGAGAAGTAGACACTGCATGAACTAACAGAGGATGCTGCCCATAGAGAGGATGCTGCACATAGAGAGGGACAAGTTAATCAGGTGCTCTGACTCTATCATCATTTTATGTATGTTGATCATTATCATAACTGGTTTCACTTTTTGGCTACCTCGTCATAAATTGTTTTTCCTTTCGAAAAATATCACAGTTTCGATCTTAAAGTACTTATATGTTATATGTAATATCATACTTGCATAACTCAAGTATGTAAAAGAAACACCCATTAACTTGCTTAATCCACGACTGCTATGATGATAATATACTCTGTTTTTTTTTTATTTGAAATTTTTTCCATTACTTGTCAAATCGTCCTTTCTACATCATATGTTTCTTCTGTATCTACTATTAGAAGAATGTGTGTCCTGCTACAAATGTTATCTTCGTATATAATGTAGTCAAATGAATGATTGATTGATAGATATGTAAACACAGATGTTATGGTTAATTCTGAAATTCCATATACATTTATCTGGAATCTGAAAATTAAGCATTCGAAATTCTCTCATAGGAATAATGAAATTGGCTGTTGTTACGCCAATGTGATACACACTGTATAGGTACGTAAAATCTGTTGTAATAAAATATGAGTAAATCTCGTTATTGTAGTTCACTGTTTTTGTTTACTTTTTGCAATATTCTACCTTCGTCACTCAAGTTATTCTACTACTCGTAGCAAATATAGATTTATACAAATATAAAATATTCCACAGTGAATTGTTAAAAATATTTCAGATTATTTGTGTCGAAAGAGTGTGTTTGTGGAAATTCATCAATAAAACAAATCAAGCCCAACTTCTTCAAAGAAATCATCAGCAAGTGTCACTATTTTTGATATATCCTGTATATTTTGTGTAACTGCACAGTAAACTTTCATCATAAACGATCCAGTTTATCACCAAGTTATCCGGAATTCCATGTTTTTGGATATATCAACAAGCAAGACGGATGCGAATTCGTGAGAGAAATAGAACATTTTGTATATAATACGTCAGTCTGATGCAGAAGATGCTAACATCATCAAATGGATTCGATATTTGTGTCCTTCGGAATATCTGGAAATTAATGAAATTCCACCACTCAAATTTTTAGAAATCGCATAAATAAGCTTGCTAGCGTCGGACTCTCCCTGTATATCGTGGGTTTGTGTAGGAATTATTATACTTCATAGTGGATTTGCTTCGGCCGTATGAATAATCGATGCATAGTTGATTTGGTTTATAGATTCGTAAAAATGTCTTCACAGTGACCATTTGAAATTTTGAAAAAGTAAAATCCAAACCGTTGAATTTAGAGCTTTGGCACAATGGAGACATTCGATCAGCATCACCAGTTCTTCAATATATAGAAAATTCGAGGAAATTTACCGAAAGCCATTTTCCCATTGAAACGATGCGAAAATTTCAACTTTAAAATCGAAAAAAAAAAGTTCTTTCGAAAATAAAGTCGATATTTTGACATTAATCTCGAAATTTCGAATATAAAGTTGAAATGAATAAAAAGCACTCCTACGCTTTCGTAGATCTAACAAAAGTAGCTCCTGCGTTTGAAAAATCTGAGTTCGTATGTCATCCAAGCATAAACCTAGATATTCAGTTTCTCTAACAAAGGAATAGAAAAATATATACACACAATTACTACAAGGTATCAAATCATATGCTAGTCGCATATCGTTTTAAAAATTTTCACATACGAACGCGTATCATAAGTATCTGACGCGGTCCCTATCAAGAGACAAGTTTTCTATTTTTGTTTTGTAGAGTTACAACCCTTTTATGCATGACTTATGCTCGGGATCTCTTAATGAAAGAATATTCTGTCATTTCTGTCGAATACAACTGAAGCCAATCTGTCCACCATCATCGTCAAATTGTTAAATCGCCTCCCGTACTATTAGCACATTTGAGGAACACTGGCTCATGCCGAGTTTCAACAGAGAACGCTTTATCTGTGCCTTGTTTTATCTTGCTTGTTTATTCCATTATGGCTGTTTGGCGTCCGTTTGATGAATGTGATCGAAATATTATTTGGAGACCATTTGATGATTTGCTTGTAATAATGAAAACAGGCCTCTTTGGAGGCTACTGAATAAACATACGCTACCTGTGGAGACCCAACAAATTATTGCTGATATGCAAAATGAATTAGATGGTGAAAATAATAAATACGGAAGAAGTGTCGTCAAAAGAATATGTGAGCTAACTCTCTTGGGCCGTCCCATCAGTGTCATCCGCATAGTCAACAGGGGCGCAGTTACAAAACGGAAACTTCAAGAAAAATTATCTATATGAGAAGTCAACAAGGCTACAGAGAAAAAGATTAGAAGAATCGTACACAGATTCTTCGAGAAGAATCTATTCTTCGATTATAACCTTGTTGATTTTGACTGGAATTTGGCGCCATTTATCGACAATGGAAGTCTGGGTTTGACTGGATGGGTGATTCTTCTCGCAAAGGAAGTTCGGTTGTAGGTCAACCACTCTTCATTTTGGTATTGGTACATTTTGTTGCTTATGGTAAGGTAGGAAGCAGGTGGAATGATAATCGATTGGTTCTGATTTGGAATTGAATAGAGGTGATAGTGATCGAAAGTTTCAGTATGACCTTATGGAAAGTCTAATGAAGATATAATTTTGTCATCGATTGTAAAACCTCTTGTTTCAACGACACCATAGTATTTGGGGTATTCTTCATGATCAAAGAGTAATTGTGAATGGCTATGTAATAGAGAAAGTTCGTCAATTATTGTTTTTAAAGCGTAAGGAGAGGCGATGTTACGATGTAATGTTTTCAAACTCGCATATCACATAGCATTTTCTGTTTCTGTTAGAAATCCTAGTAGAGAATCGAGATTGATTTTAATTTGATTTAGTATTTCGTGAATTTCCCAAATATGGAAATTGTTGAATTTTGTTCCATTGAATATTGATAGTAACTCATTTATTTTATCTTCTTTCCATTATTTGAAACTAATGACATTGTTTCGTTGAAGTTTTTTATCAATTTTGAGGTGATTGAAATTTGCCTAATGGTTTTTTTTGATAATTTGATTTGGTTTGATTCGAGTTCGGCTAAGCTATAATAGATTTCTTTCACGTCTTGCTCGTCTAGATTTCCGCTTATAAATTTCACGAGGGAGCCAGAGGAGCAATGAGGGTCTTTTTGCGCGTTTTTTGGGAACAAAGATCTGAACTTTGTATACATTGAATAAGCCGAGTCCATTGAAATTACTAATTGTGGGTTGCATAGTAGCTTACATTGATTGGTTATCGATTTAATTTGCTTTTCCATGGGAGTGAGTTGAATAAAATGTAGGAAGAAATTTCCTGAGTCGTTATCTGACCTGTAACAGATTTTGGTCTGTCATTTTCCTAGGTGGTTTAAATGAATTTTTGTGATAATGTGTTCTGAGGAGTTGTCACAGTTAGGTCAGTTGTTTCAAGAATATGTTCGGGTTTGTAGAGGGGAGCCGTTTTTTATTGTTTTTCAGGTGTTTTCATGGTTTCAGGTTCGACATTTGGAAGGTCTTCTCGATTTTCATTGCGTTTTGATATCCTTTAAGTTTTCTGTTTTGAAGTTTCTACGTGAATTTTGTTATACCTTGGGTCATGGGTTCTTTATGTTCATTCAATTTGGTATTGATTGGTTGGAATTCGAAATCAATATCGATCGGATCTTTTAGTTCTAAGTGCTCAAACACTAGATTCATTGGTTTTCGTCTTGTTGTTGAATGAAGACAGTTATTATATGCAAGAACAGAAAATGTCAATTTTTCGAAGGGGTTAAAGTTCGTTTTCGAGAGGATCAAGGTTCTCATGTGTTCTATGATAGTGGAGTGGAACCTTTCTACGATTGCATTGGAATTTTAGTTATATGGAAGTGTTTAATGCCAATTAATTCTATGCAGTTTTGCAAATTCTTTCAAAAGATTTTGGTAGAATTCGGTGCCATTATCAGAAACGATGTATTCCGGAATTTTGAGAATGGAGATGAACTGCAAAGGTGATTGATAAACGTGAAGTGAGGAAAGACTAGGAATGATGTACGCTTGTCCAAATCGGGAAAAGCTGTCACAGATAGAGATATGTTACCGCCAAATTTAAAGGAATCAATGTGTATTGTTTCAAAGGGTCTTTTGAGAGTGGGTGATAACTGTGATTTGATCAATGGAGAGTGACGTTTATATTTAGATTGTTGACATATTTGACTATGGACCTTTACATTTACGGAAAATAAATTACAAAACTATTTTAAATCAATAGTTGTTAGTCTGAAAAGTCCATTTAACAAAAAGTTCCATTATTTTTCTTTAATTTTAAAAAAATATCACATTTGAAAGTGTGCCGCTGACGTCACGTTCATCGGAAATATCTCCCACCATAATCCACGTTCCGAAATAGGCAATACCGTTTTCCTTAAAAATATAACTTCTAGCATGATATAAGCCGTTGAGAAATAATCAATACATTGTCACTTGATCAACTCATAGATAAAAATTCACATATTAGCTATTTTTTATTGTATTTGTAACTTTCAAATTTTCTGAACAGAACATCCTTTTGATGAAGAACGAGCATTGGCAACACAGCAAATCGTAATGACAGTTCTCAACTGTCAAAAGTTATATGGAGATGTGAGGTTAATGTTTATTTTATTTACATTCAACAATCAGCATTCAACAATCAACATTTAACTGATAAATTCGATAATAGTGTAGTGGCGTGTTATCATAAACGATTTGGTGTGAATTTATTTGTGTAATTGTGTATATAAGGCTTCGTGAAGGGAAGTTCGGATAATTAACCGAGGTACAAAGCACCTTTTCGACATGTTCAGTTATTGCAGATATACAGGTACTGGAGATACAGGAATGAATAACAAATTTTAGAACACAAACAACAAAAACTCTCAAATTTTAGAAAACCGCATTAACCTCAAAAAATAAATCAGGGTAGTGTTCGTTGAAGTTTAGATCTGATGGAACTGCTTCACTTGTATCAAATGGGTAGGCAAATGAGTTAGACAGAGACAAACTATTCTTATTGATCGCACCGTGAAACAGACTAAAGAACCCATCTGGTATCAAATGACAACTGTCATACGACACATTATATTTGAATGAGAATTTGGTGCACAACTTTAACAAAGTTGCCAAGTTTAGTTTTGATGAACGTGACGTCACGAAACTACTTTTCTTCTGATTGTATTGGTATTATTGTTCTATCATGATGACATATGTAAATTAAGTTGGTATTGGTGGTTGCAACTTCATGATGTATGAAATCAAGAAGAAGAAGAAAAATAGAGTGTCGAATGTTTTTGTTAAGTTGATGATCACCTAATTTTGCAATTAGAATAAATAGTAAAAATGCAGTTCTGAGACTTTCATTGCATAAAAAGCATATAACAATAACAGGTTATGGGCCCAGAGCTACGGCGGAACTGAACTGCATTGGAAAAGTAAAATAGCTGGAAAAAGTTTGATAGGCATTTTTTTTGTGCTAACACGCAAAAATGGCAGGTACCTCTTCATCATTCGTGGCTATCGACAAATTGACTGGTAGAGACAACTACAGTGAATGGAAATTTGCAATGAAAGCTTTGTTGGAGTTAGATGATCTCTGGAAGGTGGTAGAAGGTACAGAAAACGATGATAAGAAAGACAAAAAAGCCTAATCAAAAATAATACTGTCTGTTGACAAAGTAAACTATTCGCATCTGAAATCTGCAGCTACAGCGAAAGAAGCTTGGGAGAATCTAGAGAAGGCCTTTGAGGACTCAGGTCTCACAAGAAAAGTTTGTCTGTTAAGAGCCCTGGTAACTACAAAGTTAGAGGACTGTCAGTCAATAGAAGATACTATCATTTCTACAGCACATAAATTGAACGAAATGAAATTCAAAGTAGAAAATGAATGAGTAGGAACACTTCTCTTAGCTGGTTTGCCGGATGAGTATCGTCCAATGATTATGGGTTTGGAAAGTAGCGGGATCAAGATAAGTGGTGACTGTATCAAAGTGAAATTACTGCAAGATGTTAAAGCCCTAGCTGACCCAAAATCAGCAAGTTCCAATACAGCCATGTACACAAAAGCTAGTTATTCCAAAGGTTTCCAGAAAAAGGGGCCGAAATATTTTTCCTGTGGGAAAATTGGACATTACAAAATCGATTGTAAAAGCAAGAAAAGTCATAATGTGCAGACTGAAAAGAAGACTGACAAAAATACAAAGAAAAGTGACACAGCATTTTTAGCTTGTTTAACTACTGAAAAAGTGAACAAAAACGCTTGGTATTTAGATTCTTGTGCATCAACACATTTAACGATGAACAGAGAATGGTTGAATGACAGTGCTATCGATATGAACGCTAAAATCAAGACTGCGAACAATAGTGACCTGAATATTGTATCGAAAGGAACAGTAACAATAAATGTTGTAGTAGACGATGAACAAAAGCTGATCCCAGCGAATGAGGTTATGTATGCACCTGACGCAGCTGTAAAATTACTTTCAATAAGTAAAATTGTCAAAAATGGTAACAAGGTAATTTTTGACAAAACTGGTGCAAAAATTATAGATTCCATGAACAAAATAGTAGCAACAGGATCGGAATCAAATGGAATTTATCAGTTAGATACGCAACCTATAGAACACGAGGTATATTCTTTTGTTGGACAGCCCTCAAGCAATCTGTGTCATCGTAGGCTCGGACATGTCAACAGAAAAAGCATGAATTTGTTGGTACACATGTCAACAGGACTTGACAAAAAGTTGACAACATCAGAACCCTGCATTCCCTGTATAAAAGGAAAACATAGTAAACTGCCTTTCAAGCCCAGCAGCAGACGATCAAGTAAACTTTTGGAACTTGTCCACAGTGACTTAGCAGGCCCGATGGAAACGACATCTATTGGAGGTAGCAGGTGCTTCTTCACACTAATAGACGACTATTCCAGATATATTTTTATATATTTTTTGTCAGAAAAGAGCCAAGTTGTAGAAGCGTTCAAAGAATTTAAAGTCTTTTAGAAAATGAGACAGATTGTAAGATTAAAGTATTTAGAAGCGTTAATGGGACCGAATATGTTAATAGAAATTTCAAAAACTTTTTAAAAAACTCAGATATAAGACATCAGACTACTGTTAGGTATAGTCCACAACAAAATGGTGTAAGCGAGAGAGCCAACAGGACTATAATTGAAAAAGCCCGTAGTATGATATCAGACGCTAATTTACAAAAAGAATATTGGGCTGAAGCAGTTAATACTGCAGTATATCTGATGCCATCAAGGAAAAGACTCCTTATGAGGTATGGCTTGACAAAAGGCCCGATTTATCAAATCTAAGAGTATTTGGATGCGAGGTTATGGCACATGTGCCAGACGCTATACAACATTTGTTCTCTTATTAATATTTCAAATGTTGAAAAATGAAGTTTGTTATGGAGTCACATATTAATATATATATATATATATATATATATTTAACTTTCTACTTTTGATATTGTTATTTCAGACATGTCTTCGCATTTGACGAATATACAAAATTTTATGTTAGAAAAATATTTGTAAATCGAGGAGGAGTGTTGGTATTATTGTTCTATCATGATGACATATGTAAATTAAGTTGGTATTGGTGGTTGCAACTTCATGATGTATGAAGTCAAGAAGAAGAAGAAAAATAGAGTGTCGAATGTTTTTGTTGAGTTGGTGATCACCTAATTTTGCAATTAGAATAAATAGTAAAAATGCAGTTCTGAGACTTTCATTGCATAAAAAGCATATAACAATAACAGGTTATGGGCCCAGAGCTACGGCGGAACTGAACTGCATTGGAAAAGTAAAATAGCTGGAAAAAGTTTGATAGGCATTTTTTTTTGTGCTAACACGCAAAAATGGCAGGTACCTCTTCATCATTCGTGGCTATCGACAAATTGACTAGTAGAGACAACTACAGTCAGGAAAAATAAATAAAAAATCCCGAGTGATATTAGCGTATTTACTTTCTAATTTCAGTGTTACCTCATATCTCTTGGAAAGGTCCATTATTAATAAATTTTTCTACTTCATCGTGTGACTTAGGCCAATAATATTTGGTTTTGAGTTCGGCAATGCCTCGATGGTTGGTTACACCTTCATGTTGAGATTTGATAATATTTTGTTGGTGATATTCGTTAGTTACATCGAAAAGGAGTTTTTTGGATTTGAAAAGCTAGAAAGATGATTTTTTTAATGTTTGTGGTATGAATCTTTACATATCTTAATAAAGTATATCTTCGGGGTTATTTTGGAAGTGGAAGACATAGGTGCGTTTTGGTACACCATATTCTTTCAGATTTTCAATAATTTGGGCTTGAAATGAGTCATCGGTTACGTAAAGAGTCTCTGAATAACTTTTTGGTTTCTTTTCGGGGGTTTTGGTCAACTTTGATTATCATTTTTTATTTGGAATAAGAAATTATTGATTGGTTTATCTGTGGTGTTGATGTTCAGTATTGGGTCTTCTGCATTCGTGTAGACAGTTTCATTGTCACCGGTGTCATTGGGGTCGATTTGTCCTACGTTCGATTCGTTTTCCTGATATTTGATTAATTATCGTCTAGGACGAGATTCTCGTTGAATTCCTTGTTGAAATTCGCCATTAACTGAATCACAACTAACTATATGCTTATAGTACGTTTGTTTTGGTAGTTATTTATAAAAAAGAGAATTAGTTGTCAAAATATAGTTTTCCAAAACCAGTCATCAATTTTATTCACAATTGCATTCTCGTCATAAACTCTGCTCTACAATCTACAAAAGTTAACAGGTTATGGGCCCAGGAATCGCATATTCACTGGTATAATAAATTTCGCCTGTTAGAAATCTAAGGAGTTGTGTCGCCGTACCCTCTCTACAAGACGCTGTATTGTAGAATTGAAACATTTATTCTGCGAATTTAATTTGTCTCAAGCATTGTTTCAAAAATGAATGATCAGCTGAACATAATCCATCGACTGAATGGAGAAAATTATAGATTATGGAAGTTCCAGATTCATGCTGTGTTACGAGGACAAGATTTATTGGATATTGTTATTGGGGAATCCGTTATTCCCACTGAACCAAAAGAAAAAGAAATTTGGCTGAAAGGAGATAGAAAAGCTATGGCAATATTAATTAGTTCTCTCGAAAGTGATCAAGCTCAACTTATATTAACCTGTACTAACGCTAATGAAATTTGGTCCAAATTATCGAGCATTTATGAAAAGAAAAGTGAAGTCAGTGTGATGAACCTTTACGAAGAATATTTTGCTATACGAATGATGGAAAATGAGAGCGTTGCTTCGTATATTGCTAAAGTTTCGAAACTTGCATCTGAAATAGAAAACCAGGGTGAAAAACTATCTGACAATATAGAAATAGTTCGCCTCATAAGCAGTCTCACACCGAAATTCAAGAACTTCAAGACAGTCTGGTACAATATAAAAGAAGGAAGAGATCTCGACAATCTCCTTGCTCGTTTACGATTGGAAGAAGACCAGATAACAAAAGCAGATGAAGCAAAACCATCTGCTGCAGCTTTCAGTGCCAATAGCTATACTAAGAGAAACTATAAAACGCCAAGTATAGCTCAACCAGAAAAGAAGTCAATTTCTGCAAGAAATTGGGACATTGGGAAAGAGAATGCAGAAATAAACGGTTAGCAAGAAATAACCCACAGAAGAAAACGAATAATGAATTTGCATTCATCTCCACAATTGAATACGTTATAGCCGCTCCATCACAAGAAATTTGGATTGCAGATTCAGGGGCATCTCAACATATGACGTTTCGAAAAGATTGGTTCACCACTTTCAACGAAACTGAGTCAGAAAAGTTTGTTAAAGTTGCCAACGATGAAAGACTCCCAATTTGTGGTCATGGTACAATTTTAATAGACGTTTTATTGAATAATCGATGGGAGCCTAGAAGATTGGAAGGTGTTCAATATGTTCCAGAGTTGACATAAAACCTTTTTTCAACTGGTGCTACAACGAAAAAGGGATTCTATATGAAGATTGATAGTAGTATTTGCAACGTGTTCGATTCGAAAAATCAACTGGTAGCCACTGGCTTGAAAGATAAAACAACCAGTTTCGAATGTGTTTTCTTCAGCGACAAAATGAAGTAGCAGACACTGCTGAAATTCTAACGTTGGAATATTGGCATAAACGTCTTGGGCATATCAGTAGCAAAACCATCAAGAATATGGCAAGCCAGTCCATGGTTGAAGGTCTGAATATTCAAGATGAAGAATCTTTTTATTGTGGGGATTGCCAGATCGGAAAGATGCAGAGAGTTCCTCATCATTTGACTTTCGGACGGTTTTGTCAACCAGGAGAATACATCCATGTAGATCTGTGTGGTCTAATGAACGTCGTTGGTATAGATGGTTACCGATATTTCATGCTTATTAAGGATGAAGCAACGAGTTTCAAGTATGTTCACGTTCTTTCCAGTAAATGTGAAGTTTTCGAAAAGTTTGCATCTGTCATAGAAATTATCTCCAATATATGTGAAAGACCAGTAAAAGCTGTTAGAACAGATAATGGATCAGAGTTCACCAATCAACAAATTGAGAATTTTATGGCCAGAAGAGGAATAATTCATGAGAAAACTTCACCATATACCCCAGAACAAAATGGAAGAACAGTTTAAGAAAGTGCCAGAACAATGTTGCTTGCTAGCGGACTATGTAAAAGTTTGTGGCCAGAAGCGGTAAAAACAGTTGTTCACATTCTCAACAGATCTCCAAATGCTAAAAATCCAAGTGCTACACCTTACGAAACATGGTTTGGTGAAAAACCCAGTCTTGGTCATCTTCGGATATTTGGCTGTTTACGATATGTCCATATACCTAAACAACTTGGAAGAACAAAATGGGATGCAAGGGCTACAAAAACATATCTCGTTGGTAACCTACATCCAAGAACTATAGGATGTTTGATGTGGAAAAACGAAAAATAATAGTCACCTGTGATGTCAAGTTCGACGAAAGTCAGATATATCAATTTAAGGAACGTCACACCAAAATGATTTACAATGATTCTGACAAAATCCTTCATGAAAATCCCGAGCAATGTCAGCCAGATACATCTGACAGCAAATGAAAGTAACTCCATTCCAAATATCGTCAATACTCAGGAAGAGGAGTCACAAGCTACGCAGGAATGTGCAACCTCCAAACCGATACGAAAGTGTTTATTCGGCAGTCGTCATTGAGCCAGCAAAGTACGAGGAAGCAGTAAATTCGGAGTTTAGTGTAGAATGGGTGGAAGCAATTGATGATGAATTGGCCTCTCTCAGAGAAAACGACACTTGGGATTTAGTTGAAAAACCCACAAATCGAAACATTGTTGGGTGCAAATGGGTATTCAAAGTGAAGTCAAAGCCAGGAAATGTAAATGTGAGAAGAAAAGCTCGATTGGTGGCCTTAGAAGGAAGGCATCGACTACAAGGAAACGTTTTCTCCAGTTGTTCGTTATGATTCTGTACGAACTTTGTTGTCCATTGCAGCAATGAAAAACTTGGAGATTGTTCAATTTGATATAAAAACTGCATTCCTGAATGGCGAACTATCTGAAGACATTTACATGGATATACCAAAAGGACTTGAAGTAACCACATCGAACATGGTGTGTAAGTTGAAGAGAAGTCTTTATGGTTTAAAGGAAGCTCCACGTGCCTGGAATTCGAAATTTACAAATTTCCTATCGAAATGTCAGTTTGACATTAGTAAGTCAGATCCGTGTGTGTTTTCTGGAATTATCAAAGGTGAAAGCGTTCTTCTCCTACTTTATGTTGATGATGAATTGATTTTGTCTCCTAGCATAGAGTCCATAGAAAATTTTCTGAATATGTTGGCAGAAAATTTCAAAATTACAGTTGGTGATGAAGATTATTACGTTGGCCTGGAAATCAGAAGGAATCGAAAAGAGAAAATCATATATATTCATCAAGAAGATTACATAAGAGAGATAATTCGAAAGTTCAATATGACTGATTGTACCTCCATTTCAACGCCAGCAGACCCTAACGTCCTCCTCACGAATAGTGCTGAAGATGAAATGGAAATTCTGTTTCCCTACCGTGAAGCTATTGGTTCTCTCATGTACACTGCCATCATATCAAAGCCAGAAATTGCATTTGCGGTGGGTGAAGTTAGTCGTTTTTTAAACAAACCCAATCAAAGTCATGTTAATGCAATCAAACGAATCTTCAGGTACCTTCAAGGAACTTTAAGTTTGGGAATAGTTTATGGAACAGAAAATCAGAATCTAGAAGGGTTCACCGATGCAGATTTTGCACGAGATAGTGAAACAAGAAAATCAACAACTGGGTACATATTTATGAGGTCCTATCACTTGGAGAAGTCATCGTCAGTCTGTGGTAGCTTTATCCACGACTGAGTCCGAATATATTGCCGCTTGTGAAGGGGCAAAAGAAGCTGTGTGGTTGAGACAACTTCTAGAAGAAATTTGTATTGGAAGCAAGTCTGCTGTCCCTCTCCATATAGACAACCAGAGTGCGATCCGTCTAATAAAAAATCACGAGGTTCACCATAGCACTAAACACGTCGATGTGAAATTACACTTCATCAGAGATCTTTATGAAACAGGAATCATTGATGTGGTATATCGCAGGAGTGAAGACCAGCTTTCAGATCTGTTGACAAAAGCATTGTCAAGAGATGTTTTTGTTCGTAATGTTCAGAATATTGGATTGAATTCACTTACTAGCGGGTGGAAGTATTGAAATTCGCCATTAACTGAATCACAACTAACTATATGCTTATAGTACGTTTGTTTTGGTAGTTATTTATAAAAAAAATATAGTTTTCCAAAACCTGTCATCAATTTTATTCACTTGCATTCTCGTCATAAACTCTGCTCTACAATCTACAAAAGTTAACATTCCTGCATATGTCTTAGTATGGAAAGTTTGTCAGTCTGTTCGACAGTTCCCTTTGAAGAGAGTTTGATTCTAGAAGGCATCGGCGTTCTTATTGATTTTCCCTTTTTTATATATATGATTTGATAATCAAATTCCTCAAGTTTAAGTCTCCAAAGAACCAATCGTGAATTGGGTTCTTTCAAAGACATCAACCATTGAAGGGGTTTGTAGTCCATGAAAATTTTGAATTTTCGACCGAAAAGATATGGCCTTAAATATTTGGTTGTCCAAAAAATTGCAGAAAGCTCTTTTTCGAGAGTCGAATAATTTTATCCGACTTCGGAGAGGGTTTGTGATGCGTAGGTAATTGATTTATCATGTCCAACCGGGCCTTGTGACAAGATGGCACCCAGCGCTACGTTACTAGCATCTGTGGTCAAAGTGAACTCTTGAAATTGAAATTTAAAGTCAGGATACTGCAATATGGGGTCATTTGATAATATGTTCTGCAGTCTTCGAATATTTTGTTGGGGGTTGGGGGGCGGGTCTCTTTAGTCCTCTTGGGTATTGGATAATTCATGATTGCTTTAACCTTGTCGGGATTCGGTTTTATTCCCTCGGTGGTGATCAGGTGTCCTAGAAAGGAGACTTCCTTTTTCAGGAATTCTAATATGTCGAGCTGGACTTTCAGGTTGCTTTCGCGCAGTTTTTGGAAAACATTTTTCAGGTGGACAATGTGCTCCTGGAGCAAAGTTGAAAAAACGAGTCGTCCATATAAACAAAACAAGATTTTGTTATGTAGATCTTATGGACATTGTCCATTACCGTCTGAAAGGTAGCTGGAACCCCTTTCAGTCCAAACAGCATACGCAGATACTCGTAATTACCGTTTTCTACATTGAAAGCGGTTTCGTTCACATCATCATCGGATGAAATCCACTCGCCAGATCAAGTGTAGAAAAGTACATGCATCTACCCAATTTATCGAGTATATCTGATATATTGGGGATCGGGTATAGATCGTACATCGTTTTCTCATTGATTTCTCTGTAGTCCACCACAATACGCCATTTCTTTTTGCCACAGGCATCCACCTTTTTTGGAACTATCCAAATTGGCAAGGACCAAGGAGAATCGCTAGGTCGAAGAATACCTTGAATTTGTTTTACGGTATATGAATGAAGATTTCGTGAAAACTGGAACCTCATCGGTGGTCCTAATTTTGTGTTTCATCTGGTTCGTGAAGGTTAACTCTGAATTTCCGCGGTGGAAAATGTCTGAGAATGATAAGTATAGTTTCTATAAAGGTAGATCTCTTATATTTCACCTGTATTATTTCTAATTTCGATAGGGGCATGGTCGTTTCGGGACATCGTCAGACCTTCGCGCCTTTGGCACTCGAATAATTGGGTTTCGATAATTGTGATGTCACCATTTGGTATTGTTACAGGTATTTTGATTGATTCGATGGTGAAAGGTTCTATGCGAACATAAATGAGTAATTTCTTTTGGCTTTCATGGTGCGTAAGAAGAAGCTCTACATTAAGTGTTTCAAAACTTGAATTTTTCAAATTTAGGTGAACATTTGAGTTTTTCAATGTATCATAGCCAATCAATCCATCAAAAAAATGGTGAAATTTAAATAGGTAAAATTTCAGCGCAAAAATTTTTCGAAGTGGTTTGAAATATTGAACTGATTGTGAACGGCTCTTTTCTGATAAAATTTGGGAAATAATTTTGGGCAATTTCCGTGTTCAAAAAACTTTTTGTTGCTCCCATGTCAATCAAAAGTTTCAAGGGTGGATTTGAAACTTTGATATAGGGAAGGTCCTTTCGATCGTAGATTGATTGTACTTCTCTGAAGTTATTTCGTGAGTGATGATTTTCTGAAAATTTTGATCGTGAGAGATGGAGTTTGATCGATTTGGGTATCGATTGGATATGGATTATCGACCTTCCGTGGTATATTTTCTTCATTCGCAATAATACTGCATTTGTTAAAAATACCATTTTGTAATTATTATTCTTGTGAATAAATTATCATTATTATTACTATTACTCAATGTATTGACGAGAGGTGCTAAATATTCCGTAATTTTCATCAATTTGAAAGAAAATAATGTATTGAGGGGTTGTCTACCAGCTTGATTTATGGAAATTATTCTCTTCTCGAGATAACTTCAATCTTCGTCGCCAAATTATTATATATTTCTTCAAGTGAAGTAAGATTTGTTGATAGAAAAATTATTAACATTAATTTGATATGTGATTATTTCTATGTCGTACCTGACAAGACCATACAAATATACAGGAAATAGAAGAAGACTTAGCTAATGAAAAATCAAGATACAATTTCCCAAGTGAAACGCACTTGCATAATAAAATAAGTAAGAATGGCTCTGAAACTGCTAATTTATTTGCTGAAAACATATCATCTGTATACGTTAAATCACATAACCATATTTCAGATGTAAGGTATCATAGAACTGTTAATGTCAAAAAGTGTAAAGTATCAGTGAATGAAGTGATTACTTATATTTCGGACGTCCATCATCTTAATGGTTGAAAGATTTCTATCTCTTTCAAATTTGAAAGAGATAGAAATCTTCCAACCATTAAGATGATGGACGTCCGAAATATAAGTAATCAAGTTACTACATCGTCTAAAACATTCAAACAGTGAATGAAGTGTTTGATAAAATCTCAAACCTGAAAGATAGTATGCTGTGGTCCTGATGGAATCTCTTCGCACTTTTTAAAAAGGTGCATCTACTCTGTATTCTCTGTATTCTATTACATTTAATTTTTAATATGTCTCTGGAACAAGGTATTTTTCCAGATTTTTGGAAATATAGCTTTATAAGACCAATCCTCAAAAAAGGTTGTGTTGAGGATATCTCAAACTATAGAGGTATTTGTTTGCAGTCTTGTTTGCCTAAAATGCTGGACTCATTTGTCACAGATTATTTATCTTGGGAGTGTAAAAGTTTGGTTATTGATCAGCAGCATGGATTTAGCAAGGGCAGATCCACTGTCACCAGCTTACTATCCTTCAAAATGTAATCTTAAATGCTTTCAAAAGGAGTGTCAGGTTCACTCTATTTACACCGACTTCTCGAAAGCATTTAATAGAGTAAATCATGAACTATTAATTACAAAGCTGAATGCATATGGCATCACTGGTAATCTATTGGAATGAAAGCACGCAAGATGCTAGGTTACATCACGAGAGTATCCAGAGACCTCTCAGTCAACTCCTTTAAGGTTCTTTACTGTGCTTTTGTCCTTTCAAACATGGAATATGCGTCTGTGGTATGGAACACTTACTATCAGACTTATATTAAAATGCTAGAAACGGTTCAACTCAAATTTTTAAGATCTTCTGCATAAAAATTAGGAATTCATGTGGACAACTATGACTATGATTATCCAGCCCTATGTTCATTATTGAATATAACCACTCTTGAGAACAGGCGAATTGAAACTGACTTATGTTTTGTTCAAGTTGCTAGCTGGTGAAGTTTTTTCCCCAGAGCTCCTGTCTCACATTGACTTTATAGTCCAAGATCCCAGGGCCGTCAGACGTTACCTAATTTTAAACGAACGAAATGTGTACGATTGAGTAGTGTCAGTATGTACTATGTTCGCATTCCTACCTGCTAGCTCGACCAGATGACTATTCTTCAGATATTAGGGAATCGAGGTACGTAAAAACACAACTCACTTAGTTGAATTGCCAGTCTACATATTTATTTCTGTAACCCATGGTGGGTTAGTGGACAGAGTCACTAGCTACCACCCCGGAGCTCCCGAGTTCAAATCCAACAATTTTTTTTTAACCCAGCAGACGCATAACACTAGGGTCAGCCATCTCGGTTGGAAACGGCTTCGATTCTGGGAGGATATTTGTTGAAAAAATAATTCAAAAGAAAACGGAATTTTGGTAAATAAAAGATTTTGATAAAATTTCCTTATAAGTAAAATCCCAGGGCCTTTAGACAGAACTTATTTTTGAAAAGATGAAGACTTAGGTTCTGAGTGGTGTCTCATGTACTTTTAATACCTGCGTGCTTGTGGAGTTCGCTCTGTGACACCTGGGCAGGTACCAGGTGAGAAAGGTAACTAAAAATAAGAGTTACTTAACTCAAATTTGTGTGGATGATTTTTATGTATATTTCGTATAATATCACTCTGAAGTAATTTAATGCGTCTGACAAAAGTTCTGGTCTATGGAAAGCGTCTGACACTTTTGAAATTACTTCAGAGTGATATTCTACAAAATACATATTAAAATCAGACATACGAATTGAAGTTAAGTAACTCTTATTTTTAATATAACATCATTACCGAAACTATGGGTACCACAGCCCTTTAACAAGAATGGTGAGGAATGCTAATAAAGTAGATTTGAACTACTTCTGCATACCCTTTTCTACTTTTAGACGGGAACTAAAAAATAAAAATTGGAAAAAAATGACAAACACCTTGTTCTATGATACTGTTTGAATTTGTGATCTTATTTTATGATTTTATTAAGAGTATATTAGTGTTTCTTGTGTAGTGAATGTATATTTATTATTTTTATATATGACCACAATTTTTTTAAAACAAATGTATATTAGTTCTTCTGTAGTAAATGTATGTTTTGTAAGTATATATTTAAGACCGCAATTTTATATTAACTTGTACAATGCTGTAATGGACATTCCGTATATAAATAAATAAATAAATAAATAAAAGGAAGATACATAACACGTATTCAAACTAACTCCCAAGTACGAATTCCGAGATTTTCTTCACATGACAAATTTTTACGTTTCTTTACAATTAAATTATTGCTTCCATCAGACGCAATTTGTTTTTCTACTGAGTGACTAAACCTCAATAAAATAGTTTTTCGGAATTCTTGGTTGAGATATAAACAAAAATAACAATATAAATAATTATTTTGAAACTACTTAATTTCAGTTAATCAGTATCTTCAAATCTACAAATGGAATTTTTGACTAGCTATCACTCCAAGTTAAGTTATTCTGACAATTTGTATCATTGCCCAATTTTGATTTTGAATGAAAAAAATCTCAAAGAAACTTTGTGTTACAAGCTGACTGCTACTGCTGTCCAAATACGCCTAACGATGGAATTTTATACGAATCTATTTTCATTTTGTCGTTGTTAGGCAAGAAACTAGTCGGAAATCACTTCACCAGGAACCATATCTTGGCCATATACAAAAACTTTTGAATTTATTAACTTACAAATCTATTGGCCTCTAGATCGAAACTTACCCCTTGTGCCATGAAGAGGAATGGTAAATATTTCCATAGTTCAACCCCCGGTTTCTCAAAAAAATAATGAAGTATTCCAGTCAGCATGGAACCTTCCTGTATAATAACCATAGAAAATAAAAATAATTTGTAAACTTTCGAATATCCGAATAAAGGGACACCAGAAGCATAATGTAGAAATATCAGAGGATCGTCTGAAAAAGTCAAAGAATAATTTATTTATTTTCAATATTTTTTAGCGAACAACCTTTAAATTCCTGTTCAAAACGATTCATGATTTCACCGACACTGAAAATTCATTACAATTTTGGAACTGTAATGAATCCTGGGTATGATGAGACTAAACAAAAATATTACGTCAAAATACAGAACAATTTTGAAACACCAATTAAATTGTCATAAGTCGAAGGTAATTATTGAAAATGATGCCTAGAGTAATCAAATACATAAAATAAATAGAAGGGAGGTTAATTCTGTTTGTTCAGTATGAATAATACAAACCGCATAAGAGTCATAATTTTCGATTTCGAATCGTGAAATCTTATCGCCTGTACATGGAGACATTGATTGAAAACGAAGTAGGTAAGGACTAGGCACACATACGGAGGATTCTATGTATCGATTGAATTTGCTGAAATTTTAGTATGTTACACCGGATGTATATTAGATTAATAATTGCAAGTTCATGCGTTCAGAATACTCATTTTTTAGAGACAAAACGTTATTTTTTCAAATATAGGTAATAATTTTCTTACCACATTCGAAAAAAGGTCAGGAAAACGTTTTACTTGGACCATTTTTTCCGTGTTGATATTCAGAGTGTAATAGAAAAAATTACGGGGTTTCAAGGTATCGATGGAATTTTCTGATTTTAAGTACCTGACGCATATTAGCTTTACAATTGCATTCTACGCGAGCACGATGTCACTACATTCGTCGATATCCATGGTTATTCGGCCTTTTCGTGTAATAATCTATCAAATACATCGATTGTAACATTTTTATCTCTTCCGGTTCGACTGGAAATATAAATTTAATATCAATGTGTTGGAAGTATATCGTCCATACTTTTCGGATAGCCGAAATAATGATGCTGCTACTTCAATTCATGGCCTGAAATAGGACCAGGCAAATCTGAAACAATGGGTCCGAGAAGGCGACATTTTTATTTTTTATCAAGGCTACAGGGATGCACTTGGGTTTCTCGAAGATTCAAATATTGATTATGAGATGCTACCATTTTTAGCTAGAGGCCAAACACAATTTACGACTGAAGAGGCAAATCAATCACTATTAGTAACTAAAACCAGATGGATTGAGGAGTCGCAGAAAAATTATTTTGGGACATGATTCCAATACAACATTTGTCTAACTTGGGAGAGTTTCTTGAAATTGCTTGTGCCATCATTAATTTACTGCATAAACCTAAACTCTTATGCAAAATGCAGATAATGCTGTAGTCCAAAGAACTAGCTCAAACTTGTCTCAAATGAGAGTTGAAAGTGAAAGTTTGCATTTGAGACGAGGCGAAGGTGTGTGGATAGAAATGGGCTAAAATCAGCCTAATTTCCCCAGACTGCCTCTGCAGTATATTTTAGATAAAACTTACATTGGGTCGTGACAGAGTACCTACGCGAATTTATTTTTGAGACTCAGTTATTTCAAAAGTGATTAATAAGGGCAAGATTGTACTCCCAATTTATCCAAGCAAGAAAGCATACTTTGTGCACATGTTACAATGAATGCCCAATGAATAATCATAACCAAGAGCCAGATGGAGAAACAATAAGCGTTACTTATTGCACTTGCAAAGTAGGTGCAAGAACTTTTGGAGTATGTGCTCACGTTGCTAGCGTCATATGGTTCTGTTATGCAAGGTACGAAGAAAATATTGTATACCCGATAATCCTTTATTGATGAATATCTTAAATTCCGCAGAAAGATAAATCGAAATTTTTACAATATTTAATTGTAAACTATCAACTTGTTGAATTGTTGTTGCATTATATTGGAATGTTAAAAATAAATCGCTGTGTTATTTCTTCTTTCTTTCTTGTTATTGTTAAAAAAAAATTGTCAATAGTCAATAGTCAAGAAGATATTGTTATGTACTGACACGTGTTAACATCCCTTGGCTTACACGCTGAAGCATGCATTCAGGAATATATTGCATTCAATCGAATAGTTATTAGGGAGTTCCATTCCTTTTGTGCAGACATCAACCTGCGGGCTCTTACTGGAGGATATGCTGTAGCAAATGGGCATGTAAACGCAACAATATAAAAAATATTGTTGTGTTCCTTCAAGATTCATTTCATTTATTCTATAGATAATAAAAACGAAACTATATTAGTAAATATTGTAAATATTAAGAATTACATAAAATTAAAATTTTCCGACGCTGGACCGTAGAAATAAAAAATATAAAAATATTCCCGATTGATGGTATTGTGGCGAAGCTGCGCTCACGTAGACAGCGCGTGATCGCGAATTACTTCCGAGGCGCTATGCTTCCAGAATAATCTGGTCGAATCGGAGAACATTCCTAAGGCTTTCTAGAAATATCAAGAGCGTTCCGAGAAATGAACTGTGTGTATAAAAAGAACTACGCAGGAGAGTTAGTCAGTCAGTGAAGGAGAAGTCGAACATAAATAGTCCAGTGATTGTGATATAAATTAGAGTATTGTGTTGAAATTGTTGAATCATTATTGTATTTCGTCAAATAAATTATTTCAGAGTGAATTTGTTTAAATATACTACAGTGCTGTTAGAAGTGGGATTTAACAATATAAATACAGAGTGTTCGTGTTAGTAGAAAGTTTGTGTATTTCGGACAATTGTTTTTGCGAAACTGATAAACATTTTTCCGTGAAGTTGATAGTTATGTGCATTAACGGAGTATAAACTGATACACTTCTCGCGTGTGAAAATAATAATAATAATAGACTGGTGGTCAGTGAAATAGACTGTATGAAATAGACAATAATAATAATAGACTGGTGGCCCGTGAATAGACTGTGTGAAATAGACTAATACAAAATGCGTTCGAGGAAAGTTCGCCTGGTCGAATTGAAGGTTGCGGAATTGAAGCAAGAACTGGAGGAGAGTGAACTTGATACAAGTGGTAAAAAGGCCGTGCTTCAGACAAGACTTGCTGAGGGATTAATCCAGGAGGGCAAAAATCCGGAAACCTTTTTATTCGAAGTTTCTGGAATTGATTTGGGTACCATAATGAATAAACTCGATGAAAATTCCAAATCAATGAATGAAGATCTGCAACAAAATTCAAGAAGCCTTGAAGAAAAACTTCTAGAAAATTCGAATACTCTCAAGGAAGAACTTCAAGAGAAACTTCTAGAAAATTCGTATACTGTCAAGGGAGAACTTCTAGAAAAACTTTTAGAAAATTCGAATAGTCTGAAAGAAGAATTTCAAGAAAGTTCGAGGAATTTGAGAAAAGAGATTCTAGAAAATTCGAAGGGTTTGAGGGAAGAGCTTCTAGAAAACTCGAAGACCGATTAGAAGAAAGAATGGGGACTGTCAAGGAAACAATCGGTGATGCAATCCGAGGCGAAATTAATGATGATTAAGGATGAAATTGAGGAAGAGATGGGAAAATTGAAGGAAACAATCAGCGATGAAATCAGAGGCGGAATCGAGGAAAAAATCAGCAAAATGAAGGAAAAAATCAGTGAGTTGAAGAAGCAAATTGATACGAAGTTTGAACTTGGATGATGTTCAAAAGGGTCTGAAAGATGTGAAGATCAGTTTGGAAACAGAAAAGCTCTCCATGAAACCACCTCAGTTTGATGGAGAAATACCATGGGCAAATTACCACCGACAATTTGAAGCTGCAGCGAAGGAGAATGGATGGAATGCAGGAGAAAGAGCTGTAGCATTAACACTGGCGTTACGTGTAGAGGCAACAAATATATAACAAACCCCCACGGCCCGGTCAAACAAAGTTCCAATGGTCCGAATAATGCTTAGATCAACGCACCAATTCTATATTATCCCCTTCCGAGTGGAAAATTCATTTTGGACACAGACGCCAGCAACGTGGGACTTGGAGCTGTGTTGTCCCAGACCCAGGATGGGCAAGAGATGGTCATAGGATACTTCAGTAAAACTCTCAGTAAACCGGAGCGTAACTACTGTGTCACCAGACGGAAACTGTTGGCAGTTGTCAAGGGAGTAGAACACTTTTATAAATACGTGTACGGGAGAAGATTCCTGTTAAGGACCGACAACGCAGCCCTTAAATAGCTTCTACAGTTCAAAACCCCCGAGGGCTAAGTAGCACGTTGGATCGAAAGACTCCAAGAATTGACTTCGAGATCAAACATCGAGCAGAGAGTGGCCACAAGAACGCAGATGCCCTGTCAAGGAGACCATGCCCAGACGACACACTGTCGACGAGCAGAAGAGAAGGAAACAGCGATTTGTAAAACCACGGCAGTTGGCAACAACTGGAATGACAACGAGGTCAGAAAGACCAAGAAAGAGATTCAGATCTTGGTTTAGTCATCGGATGGAAAAAGAGTTATCAAAGACCGACATGGCAGGATATCGCAAGATATTCCCCAGCAGTCAAATCCTACTGTGCCCAATGGAATTCTCTTACCCTGGACAATGGGGTCCTGAAACGTGTATTGGAGACTGAAGATGGTGGGGAGGACAGACGTAAGATAGCGGTGCCCAAGAACAGAAGACAGAAAGTACTCCGAGAGATCCATGATGGAGTTCCTGGAGGACATCTGGGTGTGACGAAAACATTGCAGAAAGAAAGGCAACGGTTTTACTGGGTAAATTGTCAAGTTGATGTCAATGACTGGTGCAGAAAATGAACTGTTTGCGCTGCCAGCAAAGGACCTTGGACACGGCCCAAGGCCCCGATGCATCAGTGTAACGTAGGTAGTCCATTCGAGAGAATCGCCATTCACATCGCCGGCCCGTTCCCCGTATCAGATCACGGAAATAAATACATCCTTGTGGCAATGGACTATTTCAGCAAGTGGGCCGAAGTCTATGCCCTGCCCAACCAGGAAGCCATCACCGTCGCGGATGTCTTGTTGAAAGAGTGGATATGTCGATTCGATGTCTCCTTGGAGCTGCACTCGGACCAAGGCAGAAATTTCGAATCCAACCTGTTCCAAGAAATGTGCCAACTGCTGAACATCCGCAAGACGAGAACTACGGGTCTACATCCACAGTCCGATGGTATGGTTGAGCGAATGAACAGGACTATCAATCGCCACTTGTCCAAGGTAGTCTCTGACCATCAAAGAGACTGGGACCAATATCTCCATTTGTTCCTGATGGCCTACCATTCCGCAGTACACGAGTCAACCGGCCAAACCCCTGCTAGTATCATAATGGGCCGAGAGGTGCGACTTCCCTGTGATCTAAAGTTTGGGACGCCACCAGGACAGGATACCGCGGGACTGCAAACTCCGGCAGAGAATGGAATCCACGAACGAGTCTGTTTGAACATCCAGAGTGCCAGCGACCGAATGAAAGCAACTCATGACATCAATGCCGATGCTGGAGGATTTCAGGTTGATGACCTAGTTTGGCTATACAATCCGAAGCGTCGCCGGGGCCTATCACCGAAATTACGGAATTCATGGGAAGGTCCGTACAAGATCGTCAAGAGGATAAACGACCTGCTTTACCGAATCCACAAGCCATTCAGAGGTAAACCCAGGGTCGTTCATTTCATCAGGTTGGCCCCTTACGCTGGAGACCATGACCAAGTCCGCACCCTCAGACCATCAAAGGATGCGATGACGTTCCAGAAATTCATGTCCTCATACTCGAATGGACAGAAAGTGTCTCACGGGGTTACTCGAGAGGAGCCACACGGGACCTTTTCAAGGTACCAGTTCATTACGCTCTAGCACACTGCGTCGCAGAAAAACTTCGAATGTCCAGGGGCGTCGCTGTGGTGTTCTCCAAGAAATTTGGCCAACTCCAAAAACTACGGAAACAGAATCCAGAAATGGACAATTTGCAATAAAAGTCAATTTCCAAATTATGCCCTCATTATGAATAATCAAGAAGCAAATGAGTCTTTAGTGAAAGAATAATAAGTTTCATATAATTCATAAATATAGTAAAATCCACTCTTAAAATTTTTCTAATTTGCCGATGTCATCACGTGAGAGCAAACGCGCCTACTATTGGTGTGACGTCAAATGGTCGAGGCTGTCTAGGCTTGAAGTTTGAAGGTTATGTTTTTATTTTAATTACTGTCAGTTTTCACTGTTTTCAGATCAATAAAGTTGTGTGTTTAGTGTCGTTAACTTTGTATTCAGTTGGTATAATTCAATTACGGTCGTTGCTGAAAGATATTTATTGCATTCATTCATTGTTTTATTGTCATCTTTTGTTTGGTTTACCATGGAACCCGGAATTCAAAAGGCAGACAGTGATAATCTACCAAAAATTGACTCTATTATGATGGTCCTGTTTTTTTGACGTAATCCGGACTTCATAAGTGCCGAATTGAGAGGAATAAAAGCTTTAAGGTAAGTGTTTTCATGCCTAGCAGAATCAAAGAGTTATCTCTCGATCTTCCCAAGAAAACTTGAAATGCAAGGTTAGATATTTCAGAATGGAGAAAAGATTTGTGCATGAAATACCAATTCATATTATAAACATTTAGAATAATAAGATGTCCTTTTTACAGATCTACTAGAGAGAGCTATGGGGACAAAGCTGTTGGATATGTGCAGGTGAAGAGAGAAGGAGATGTTTGTTTTGTCAAGGGTAGAATAACTCCAGAACATAAAGTCACTGTGAAACCCTACTGTGTTGTGCTGAAGTGTAATGAGGTAGAAGGAATAGTCGAATCTGTTACATGCAAGTGAGGATTGTCCTGCATCTCAAGGTAAAGTATTCAAATAGTATTTGTAGGTATGAAATACTTGATTAGTTGGTGTAGAAGAACAAAATCTCTAGCTTTTCTTTGATATGTGTCGCTTCACTTGATAGTTTCATGGTGTATGCTTGTTTGAAATGACTTGCTATGTTTCTACAAGATCCTAATATAAAAAATTTTCATAATTCAATTTTGGCTGTAGATTCTGGCCAAGAAGGAATAGAAATCCAAATAATATCAAAAGCGTACAATAAGTAGTTAGTTAAAATAAAAAATTAACAAATCTCACCCATTTTCAAGTCAAGTGGCCGTGATGCAAAAGCATTGGCCTCTCACTCATACAATCAGTGTTCAGTCTAAGCATCGGCTAATGAGCTAGTAGTAGTTTGGAGTCCAATCTCACAAAACTGCTGTGTGTGTCCTAAGTTGAAAGAGCTTAGTCGATGACCGTTCGACATAGTTAATAAAATACTACTTTCTCTATTACAAACACATGGGAAAAAAATTAGACATACTTGTATGTTTGTAAACCTAGCCTGTAATTGTTACTTTGTTTAAAATACATACTAATATTGCACAGTTAACATTTATTCAATATCCCCAATTTCTATCCAAGTGGTCATATTAGTGAAAAGATAGAGATAGGTTTTGATGTGTAATTTTTTTTTGGAACATTATTAACTGTGTTTCTTATTCACAGGGGGGATGCAAACATGCTGTGGCTATCTTGACATGGATTCATCGTAGGAGCGAAGAACCGTCTACAACAGATGTTAAGTGCTACTGGAAGAAATCTATTCTTTCTTCTGTAGGAACATCAGTGAAATTTATTAAGGCCACAGAAATGGGAAAATCAACATTACCTACCCATCATCATATCAACAACAGTGTTTTTGAAGGAATCAAGGACTATAGTGTTAAAACTGGAAAAACGGACTCAGTGTTAATTCAAAATATTTTCAGACTCAGAAAAAGTATCTATCCATTATCTTCTAAAACATTTCAAGTCAGATAATAAGTTGGGAAGTGCAACAGAATTCCAAAAGTTTTGTTCTATTCTGATAACTGCTGAGCCATGTTGGAATGCTTTCAACCAAACCATATAGAGCAAGATCCCAGGGCCACCAGACGTCACTTATTTTCTGACGGACAAAATGTGTACAATTGAGTAGTCTTTGTATGTACTGTGATCGCATGTCTACTTGCTGGCTTGGCCAAACGGCCATTTTTCAAGTATCAGGTGATCAAGGTAAGTAAAAACATTACTAACCTCACTTAAATTCTCCTGGCTGATTTTCACGTATGTGTTAGATAATATCGCTGAAAATAAGTCTTGAATACTCCCAGACACTTTCCGTCGGCGGTATTGCTTTGCAGACGCTTTGAAGCTCTCAAAATAATTATTCAATCTCACGTAAATTCTGAAGCTCTATTTCTATATATGTTAGCCAGACAACTATTTCAAAACGTTCTATAAGAAGGCAGACCGATCCAAGGGGCCAATCATCCCCTAAACCCAATTTCAATGCCCCTGTGAGTAATCCGAGCTAAGGCCCTTCCTTGGCTCGTAATGGAGACAGTTTCTAGTTCTGGCAGCGAGTTCCTTTGACCCGACTTCTCGTGAACGCCCTGGTTCTCAGTCGAGAAGTGCGGTGGCCACGGGCGATTCGTTCACCAGCCACCAGTCCCGCAGCTCCGGATCCAACGCCCCTCCTCGACTCCCATCGGAGGCAGGTTTTCCAGTTTTCACTGCGAGTTCCTTCAATCACCTCCTCGTGAAAGTCCCGGTAGTGCTGGTTCTCAGTCGATCATACCAGTCCCGCCGCACCCGATGTGAGGCCCCTCCTTGGCTCCCATTGGAGGCAGGTTTTCCAGTTTTCGCATCTCTCTTTCATGTATAAGTGTGTATGTGTTAAGTGTCGAGGAAAATGTGTGTGTTTTTGGCGTCGGTGTACGGTGAGCTAGGGGCTCACGGCGGGTTGGTAATCCCGTTGGCAGCGGCGCCTCTGCCACCCTTAGAGGCAGCTTTACTCTCGTTTGCCGCAATAACAAGCCATGACGTTGCCCAGGGTTCACCACGTGGAGGTGAGAGTAGCGTTGTGGTGTCCGATCTCCAGACCCCACCTTGAACCCCATGATAAAGAAAGTAAATGTATGAAAATATTCAAAAACCAATTGCGAGAATATTTACTAGAAAAATGTTTCTATGGTATTGACCTAAGGAAGCTAGGCTTAGAGGAGGACAGCACCTGCAGATTATCTGGGGAACATCCAGAAACACCCCACCATATTGTCGTAAATATTGAGTACTGCCCTTTGAATTGTTTTAGTGCATTGATCCATTCATTGTTTATTAATTCGTCCACGAAATAAAAGTTCATTGTCATTTGCGACCGACATTGAAATTAGCGAAGTCGCGTGACGAGCTAAAATCGTTGACCGAATGATATAAACATATTTCCTTATATAAATACGAGAGGAATGGAACTATGAGGGAGTTAGTAATAGACTCCCATAGAGGAGAGGGCCCTGGCGCCCAGATAGCCTTATAGGCTAGGCCCTTTTGGCCTTAGCTCTACGTATTGTTTAGTGATGGTTTTAGGTAAGAGTTTTATTTGTTCCCTATTATATCATTGAATGTCCCTTATGTTACAATGTGTATATAACTTTCCCCAGTATCCCTGTTGTATAATAAATGTTTATATTCCTTTGCTACCCCTTGCGTTTCAATAGCTACCATCTGTAGCTACACCCCAAGTTAGTATAAGGGAAACAACCCCTTATACGGCTCAGGATGCTACCCTAGTAGCCCTTCGCGACAATATAGATAGATACATAGAACAAGGTATGTGGGCGGACGAAGCCATAAGCATGTAGGCCTCTCAATCGGGCCCGTTATGCACCCACTACTGCTGGGAGATGGTTCAGTTTTGAAGGTAGCCTATCTCGCGAGCGAAAGAGGCCAGCCTTCTGACCGATACCACCCTCACACTCTCCGGGTTCAGTACGATGCTCCCGAGGTGTGCTGACTCCTTATCCTCCAAGCACGACCTGCATTCGGTATCATCCGTGAAACCTAAAATGTTGAGGTGCCTGTTGAGGTGGCAGTGTCCCGTCAGGAGCCCTGTCACTAATCTGATTTCTTTTCTGCTCAGTGTGAACAGAGTCTTGGTACTCCTGGTAGAAGGGCCTCCGATGTGGAGTTTCGATTGCCTCATGCCTGGTGTATCTTTCCATGTATCCTGGAATTTTACTTCCAGAATTTCCTTCATGGTTGAGACGCACCATGATCTTGAAACTCCTATGATAGGTTCTGGTCCCATCGCTGGGCTTTTCGCACCTTGTCTGGCCAAATAATCAGCCTGTTCGTTTCCAGGTACTCCGGTATGACCAGGGACCCAAAGTAGCTTTACTTTATTGGCGGAAGATAGCCTTTGCAGATCATCGATGCATTCAGACACCAGCAACGAAGTGACTCTATATGATGTGAGAGCCTTGATCGCCGCTTGGCTGTCGGTGCATATCGTGATTTGCTGGCCGCGGTAGCCTCTGTTGAGATTTTCTCTTACTCAGGCGAGTATGGCAAACATTTCTGCCTGAAATACAGTAGCAAAAGTTCCTAGAGCGTAACAAAGTTCCGCTTTCGGAGACTGCTCGTATACCCCGGCGCCGGCTGACTTACCCATTCTGGAGCCATCTGTGTACCAAATGATCCCCTTGGTGGGAAGCAGGCGGTGCCCGATCCGCTCCCAGTCTTCCCTTTTGGGAATTACTGTCAGCGGCCTTTTACTGAATCGTATGGCAGGTAACGAACTGTCACCCGGCATTTCAAGAAGGGGACAATCCCTTACCGTCTGATTCCATAATCGAGAATGTCCATACATTCCCTCGCTCCGCCATTGGTTAGAACTTCTCAGGCGACAATATATTGATGGAGTGTTATGCTGTACATCACAACAGATTGAATATACCAGCTGACGGTGGGAGAAATACCACGAATAGACCCTCTCAAAATCCTTAAATTCCTCAAGGAATTGAGGCTTGAGGGGCCGCTGTTAACGAGAATACCTTGAGATAGCAGAAGAAAATTTGGCACAATAGATCTGATCAGGTCGCAGCGCATCAGTTACCATCCACACTTACCATTACCATGGTATTGAACAGTTTATGTCGAAGAACCGTATTGTTTTGTTGTAAGTTTTTTTATTCTGAAATCATGGCATGAGTGTTGTATGATATTTTTAGTCCAATTTTTATTGATGCTGATAATTTTAATTTCAAACCATCTGTTCCCGATTTTTGGTTCCAAGTTTCAAATTTGAAATGCTGAATTCCAAATTTCTTATGTTTTTATATTTACCTAGATTTTAGTGACATTTTGACCATTCCTAAACAATGTTGTCTATTAGAAAATACAGATCTTATCTTTATTTTATTCTATCTTCAGTCATAATTGTATAATCGTCGATTCATTCGTTGCAGTCATTAGTTATTGACTGCTAGACCTACCCTATACTGATGAGGAGCAACACTCCGAAATCGATATATAGGTGGTCCGAATGTTTCGATGAACATTCCCATGCAACCAAGCAATTGCAGAGAGAACCTTGTATGAACTCTGCACGGAAATTTCATCAGATGTAATTCAATGTTCGTCGTGGCATTAGCCAGGAAAGTAGTTGTTTTCTGATGGATTTTCGACCCAACTTTCCTATTGTATAGGATTTTAGCAGTGAGCAGTCCTCCGGACATCTTATGCCTCTTGTCATAAGCTCATTGTGACCTACAGTTTTCTTTTCTGTTTATATACGGTCTTGACGATCGTGGTCATGGGTATTGCTTTGGTTGGGCTTCCGGCACTGGGATGGCGCTCGCAGTTTGGAATTAATCCACTGTGCGGGCGCGATCTCAGTTTCGGTCTGTAAATGGGTTTGGTCGTCGATTCATTCGTTGCAGTCATTAGTTATTGACTGCTAGACCTACCCTATACTGATGAGGAGCAACACTCCGAAATCGATATATAGGTGGTCCGAATGTTTCGATGAACATTCCCATGCAACCAAGCAATTGCAGAGAGAACCTTGTAGGAACTCTGCACGGAAATTTCATCAGATGTAATTCAATGTTCGTCGTGGCATTAGCCAGGAAAGTAGTTGTTTTCTGATGGATTTTCGACCCAACTTTCCTATTGTATAGGATTTTAGCAGTGAGCAGTCCTCCGGACATCTTATGCCTCTTGTCATAAGCTCATTGTGACCTACAGTTTTCTTTTCTGTTTATATACGGTCTTGACGATCGTGGTCATGGGTATTGCTTTGGTTGGGCTTCCGGCACTGGGATGGCGCTCGCAGTTTGGAATTAATCCACTGTGCGGGCGCGATCTCAGTTTCGGTCTGTAAATGGGTTTGGTCGTCGATTCATTCGTTGCAGTCATTAGTTATTGACTGCTAGACCTACCCTATACTGATGAGGAGCAACACTCCGAAATCGATATATAGGTGGTCCGAATGTTTCGATGAACATTCCCATGCAACCAAGCAATTGCAGAGAGAACCTTGTAGGAACTCTGCACGGAAATTTCATCAGATGTAATTCAATGTTCGTCGTGGCATTAGCCAGGAAAGTAGTTGTTTTCTGATGGATTTTCGACCCAACTTTCCTATTGTATAGGATTTTAGCAGTGAGCAGTCCTCCGGACATCTTATGCCTCTTGTCATAAGCTCATTGTGACCTACAGTTTTCTTTTCTGTTTATATACGGTCTTGACGATCGTGGTCATGGGTATTGCTTTGGTTGGGCTTCCGGCACTGGGATGGCGCTCGCAGTTTGGAATTAATCCACTGTGCGGGCGCGATCTCAGTTTCGGTCTGTAAATGGGTTTGGTCGTCGATTCATTCGTTGCAGTCATTAGTTATTGACTGCTAGACCTACCCTATACTGATGAGGAGCAACACTCCGAAATCGATATATAGGTGGTCCGAATGTTTCGATGAACATTCCCATGCAACCAAGCAATTGCAGAGAGAACCTTGTAGGAACTCTGCACGGAAATTTCATCAGATGTAATTCAATGTTCGTCGTGGCATTAGCCAGGAAAGTAGTTGTTTTCTGATGGATTTTCGACCCAACTTTCCTATTGTATAGGATTTTAGCAGTGAGCAGTCCTCCGGACATCTTATGCCTCTTGTCATAAGCTCATTGTGACCTACAGTTTTCTTTTCTGTTTATATACGGTCTTGACGATCGTGGTCATGGGTATTGCTTTGGTTGGGCTTCCGGCACTGGGATGGCGCTCGCAGTTTGGAATTAATCCACTGTGCGGGCGCGATCTCAGTTTCGGTCTGTAAATGGGTTTGGTCGTCGATTCATTCGTTGCAGTCATTAGTTATTGACTGCTAGACCTACCCTATACTGATGAGGAGCAACACTCCGAAATCGATATATAGGTGGTCCGAATGTTTCGATGAACATTCCCATGCAACCAAGCAATTGCAGAGAGAACCTTGTAGGAACTCTGCACGGAAATTTCATCAGATGTAATTCAATGTTCGTCGTGGCATTAGCCAGGAAAGTAGTTGTTTTCTGATGGATTTTCGACCCAACTTTCCTATTGTATAGGATTTTAGCAGTGAGCAGTCCTCCGGACATCTTATGCCTCTTGTCATAAGCTCATTGTGACCTACAGTTTTCTTTTCTGTTTATATACGGTCTTGACGATCGTGGTCATGGGTATTGCTTTGGTTGGGCTTCCGGCACTGGGATGGCGCTCGCAGTTTGGAATTAATCCACTGTGCGGGCGCGATCTCAGTTTCGGTCTGTAAATGGGTTTGGTCGTCGATTCATTCGTTGCAGTCATTAGTTATTGACTGCTAGACCTACCCTATACTGATGAGGAGCAACACTCCGAAATCGATATATAGGTGGTCCGAATGTTTCGATGAACATTCCCATGCAACCAAGCAATTGCAGAGAGAACCTTGTAGGAACTCTGCACGGAAATTTCATCAGATGTAATTCAATGTTCGTCGTGGCATTAGCCAGGAAAGTAGTTGTTTTCTGATGGATTTTCGACCCAACTTTCCTATTGTATAGGATTTTAGCAGTGAGCAGTCCTCCGGACATCTTATGCCTCTTGTCATAAGCTCATTGTGACCTACAGTTTTCTTTTCTGTTTATATACGGTCTTGACGATCGTGGTCATGGGTATTGCTTTGGTTGGGCTTCCGGCACTGGGATGGCGCTCGCAGTTTGGAATTAATCCACTGTGCGGGCGCGATCTCAGTTTCGGTCTGTAAATGGGTTTGGTCGTCGATTCATTCGTTGCAGTCATTAGTTATTGACTGCTAGACCTACCCTATACTGATGAGGAGCAACACTCCGAAATCGATATATAGGTGGTCCGAATGTTTCGATGAACATTCCCATGCAACCAAGCAATTGCAGAGAGAACCTTGTAGGAACTCTGCACGGAAATTTCATCAGATGTAATTCAATGTTCGTCGTGGCATTAGCCAGGAAAGTAGTTGTTTTCTGATGGATTTTCGACCCAACTTTCCTATTGTATAGGATTTTAGCAGTGAGCAGTCCTCCGGACATCTTATGCCTCTTGTCATAAGCTCATTGTGACCTACAGTTTTCTTTTCTGTTTATATACGGTCTTGACGATCGTGGTCATGGGTATTGCTTTGGTTGGGCTTCCGGCACTGGGATGGCGCTCGCAGTTTGGAATTAATCCACTGTGCGGGCGCGATCTCAGTTTCGGTCTGTAAATGGGTTTGGTCGTCGATTCATTCGTTGCAGTCATTAGTTATTGACTGCTAGACCTACCCTATACTGATGAGGAGCAACACTCCGAAATCGATATATAGGTGGTCCGAATGTTTCGATGAACATTCCCATGCAACCAAGCAATTGCAGAGAGAACCTTGTAGGAACTCTGCACGGAAATTTCATCAGATGTAATTCAATGTTCGTCGTGGCATTAGCCAGGAAAGTAGTTGTTTTCTGATGGATTTTCGACCCAACTTTCCTATTGTATAGGATTTTAGCAGTGAGCAGTCCTCCGGACATCTTATGCCTCTTGTCATAAGCTCATTGTGACCTACAGTTTTCTTTTCTGTTTATATACGGTCTTGACGATCGTGGTCATGGGTATTGCTTTGGTTGGGCTTCCGGCACTGGGATGGCGCTCGCAGTTTGGAATTAATCCACTGTGCGGGCGCGATCTCAGTTTCGGTCTGTAAATGGGTTTGGTCGTCGATTCATTCGTTGCAGTCATTAGTTATTGACTGCTAGACCTACCCTATACTGATGAGGAGCAACACTCCGAAATCGATATATAGGTGGTCCGAATGTTTCGATGAACATTCCCATGCAACCAAGCAATTGCAGAGAGAACCTTGTAGGAACTCTGCACGGAAATTTCATCAGATGTAATTAAATGTTCGTCGTGGCATTAGCCAGGAAAGTAGTTGTTTTCTGATGGATTTTCGACCCAACTTTCCTATTGTATAGGATTTTAGCAGTGAGCAGTCCTCCGGACATCTTATGCCTCTTGTCATAAGCTCATTGTGACCTACAGTTTTCTTTTCTGTTTATATACGGTCTTGACGATCGTGGTCATGGGTATTGCTTTGGTTGGGCTTCCGGCACTGGGATGGCGCTCGCAGTTTGGAATTAATCCACTGTGCGGGCGCGATCTCAGTTTCGGTCTGTAAATGGGTTTGGTCGTCGATTCATTCGTTGCAGTCATTAGTTATTGACTGCTAGACCTACCCTATACTGATGAGGAGCAACACTCCGAAATCGATATATAGGTGGTCCGAATGTTTCGATGAACATTCCCATGCAACCAAGCAATTGCAGAGAGAACCTTGTAGGAACTCTGCACGGAAATTTCATCAGATGTAATTCAATGTTCGTCGTGGCATTAGCCAGGAAAGTAGTTGTTTTCTGATGGATTTTCGACCCAACTTTCCTATTGTATAGGATTTTAGCAGTGAGCAGTCCTCCGGACATCTTATGCCTCTTGTCATAAGCTCATTGTGACCTACAGTTTTCTTTTCTGTTTATATACGGTCTTGACGATCGTGGTCATGGGTATTGCTTTGGTTGGGCTTCCGGCACTGGGATGGCGCTCGCAGTTTGGAATTAATCCACTGTGCGGGCGCGATCTCAGTTTCGGTCTGTAAATGGGTTTGGTCGTCGATTCATTCGTTGCAGTCATTAGTTATTGACTGCTAGACCTACCCTATACTGATGAGGAGCAACACTCCGAAATCGATATATAGGTGGTCCGAATGTTTCGATGAACATTCCCATGCAACCAAGCAATTGCAGAGAGAACCTTGTAGGAACTCTGCACGGAAATTTCATCAGATGTAATTCAATGTTCGTCGTGGCATTAGCCAGGAAAGTAGTTGTTTTCTGATGGATTTTCGACCCAACTTTCCTATTGTATAGGATTTTAGCAGTGAGCAGTCCTCCGGACATCTTATGCCTCTTGTCATAAGCTCATTGTGACCTACAGTTTTCTTTTCTGTTTATATACGGTCTTGACGATCGTGGTCATGGGTATTGCTTTGGTTGGGCTTCCGGCACTGGGATGGCGCTCGCAGTTTGGAATTAATCCACTGTGCGGGCGCGATCTCAGTTTCGGTCTGTAAATGGGTTTGGTCGTCGATTCATTCGTTGCAGTCATTAGTTATTGACTGCTAGACCTACCCTATACTGATGAGGAGCAACACTCCGAAATCGATATATAGGTGGTCCGAATGTTTCGATGAACATTCCCATGCAACCAAGCAATTGCAGAGAGAACCTTGTAGGAACTCTGCACGGAAATTTCATCAGATGTAATTCAATGTTCGTCGTGGCATTAGCCAGGAAAGTAGTTGTTTTCTGATGGATTTTCGACCCAACTTTCCTATTGTATAGGATTTTAGCAGTGAGCAGTCCTCCGGACATCTTATGCCTCTTGTCATAAGCTCATTGTGACCTACAGTTTTCTTTTCTGTTTATATACGGTCTTGACGATCGTGGTCATGGGTATTGCTTTGGTTGGGCTTCCGGCACTGGGATGGCGCTCGCAGTTTGGAATTAATCCACTGTGCGGGCGCGATCTCAGTTTCGGTCTGTAAATGGGTTTGGTCGTCGATTCATTCGTTGCAGTCATTAGTTATTGACTGCTAGACCTACCCTATACTGATGAGGAGCAACACTCCGAAATCGATATATAGGTGGTCCGAATGTTTCGATGAACATTCCCATGCAACCAAGCAATTGCAGAGAGAACCTTGTAGGAACTCTGCACGGAAATTTCATCAGATGTAATTCAATGTTCGTCGTGGCATTAGCCAGGAAAGTAGTTGTTTTCTGATGGATTTTCGACCCAACTTTCCTATTGTATAGGATTTTAGCAGTGAGCAGTCCTCCGGACATCTTATGCCTCTTGTCATAAGCTCATTGTGACCTACAGTTTTCTTTTCTGTTTATATACGGTCTTGACGATCGTGGTCATGGGTATTGCTTTGGTTGGGCTTCCGGCACTGGGATGGCGCTCGCAGTTTGGAATTAATCCACTGTGCGGGCGCGATCTCAGTTTCGGTCTGTAAATGGGTTTGGTCGTCGATTCATTCGTTGCAGTCATTAGTTATTGACTGCTAGACCTACCCTATACTGATGAGGAGCAACACTCCGAAATCGATATATAGGTGGTCCGAATGTTTCGATGAACATTCCCATGCAACCAAGCAATTGCAGAGAGAACCTTGTAGGAACTCTGCACGGAAATTTCATCAGATGTAATTCAATGTTCGTCGTGGCATTAGCCAGGAAAGTAGTTGTTTTCTGATGGATTTTCGACCCAACTTTCCTATTGTATAGGATTTTAGCAGTGAGCAGTCCTCCGGACATCTTATGCCTCTTGTCATAAGCTCATTGTGACCTACAGTTTTCTTTTCTGTTTATATACGGTCTTGACGATCGTGGTCATGGGTATTGCTTTGGTTGGGCTTCCGGCACTGGGATGGCGCTCGCAGTTTGGAATTAATCCACTGTGCGGGCGCGATCTCAGTTTCGGTCTGTAAATGGGTTTGGTCGTCGATTCATTCGTTGCAGTCATTAGTTATTGACTGCTAGACCTACCCTATACTGATGAGGAGCAACACTCCGAAATCGATATATAGGTGGTCCGAATGTTTCGATGAACATTCCCATGCAACCAAGCAATTGCAGAGAGAACCTTGTAGGAACTCTGCACGGAAATTTCATCAGATGTAATTCAATGTTCGTCGTGGCATTAGCCAGGAAAGTAGTTGTTTTCTGATGGATTTTCGACCCAACTTTCCTATTGTATAGGATTTTAGCAGTGAGCAGTCCTCCGGACATCTTATGCCTCTTGTCATAAGCTCATTGTGACCTACAGTTTTCTTTTCTGTTTATATACGGTCTTGACGATCGTGGTCATGGGTATTGCTTTGGTTGGGCTTCCGGCACTGGGATGGCGCTCGCAGTTTGGAATTAATCCACTGTGCGGGCGCGATCTCAGTTTCGGTCTGTAAATGGGTTTGGTCGTCGATTCATTCGTTGCAGTCATTAGTTATTGACTGCTAGACCTACCCTATACTGATGAGGAGCAACACTCCGAAATCGATATATAGGTGGTCCGAATGTTTCGATGAACATTCCCATGCAACCAAGCAATTGCAGAGAGAACCTTGTAGGAACTCTGCACGGAAATTTCATCAGATGTAATTCAATGTTCGTCGTGGCATTAGCCAGGAAAGTAGTTGTTTTCTGATGGATTTTCGACCCAACTTTCCTATTGTATAGGATTTTAGCAGTGAGCAGTCCTCCGGACATCTTATGCCTCTTGTCATAAGCTCATTGTGACCTACAGTTTTCTTTTCTGTTTATATACGGTCTTGACGATCGTGGTCATGGGTATTGCTTTGGTTGGGCTTCCGGCACTGGGATGGCGCTCGCAGTTTGGAATTAATCCACTGTGCGGGCGCGATCTCAGTTTCGGTCTGTAAATGGGTTTGGTCGTCGATTCATTCGTTGCAGTCATTAGTTATTGACTGCTAGACCTACCCTATACTGATGAGGAGCAACACTCCGAAATCGATATATAGGTGGTCCGAATGTTTCGATGAACATTCCCATGCAACCAAGCAATTGCAGAGAGAACCTTGTAGGAACTCTGCACGGAAATTTCATCAGATGTAATTCAATGTTCGTCGTGGCATTAGCCAGGAAAGTAGTTGTTTTCTGATGGATTTTCGACCCAACTTTCCTATTGTATAGGATTTTAGCAGTGAGCAGTCCTCCGGACATCTTATGCCTCTTGTCATAAGCTCATTGTGACCTACAGTTTTCTTTTCTGTTTATATACGGTCTTGACGATCGTGGTCATGGGTATTGCTTTGGTTGGGCTTCCGGCACTGGGATGGCGCTCGCAGTTTGGAATTAATCCACTGTGCGGGCGCGATCTCAGTTTCGGTCTGTAAATGGGTTTGGTCGTCGATTCATTCGTTGCAGTCATTAGTTATTGACTGCTAGACCTACCCTATACTGATGAGGAGCAACACTCCGAAATCGATATATAGGTGGTCCGAATGTTTCGATGAACATTCCCATGCAACCAAGCAATTGCAGAGAGAACCTTGTAGGAACTCTGCACGGAAATTTCATCAGATGTAATTCAATGTTCGTCGTGGCATTAGCCAGGAAAGTAGTTGTTTTCTGATGGATTTTCGACCCAACTTTCCTATTGTATAGGATTTTAGCAGTGAGCAGTCCTCCGGACATCTTATGCCTCTTGTCATAAGCTCATTGTGACCTACAGTTTTCTTTTCTGTTTATATACGGTCTTGACGATCGTGGTCATGGGTATTGCTTTGGTTGGGCTTCCGGCACTGGGATGGCGCTCGCAGTTTGGAATTAATCCACTGTGCGGGCGCGATCTCAGTTTCGGTCTGTAAATGGGTTTGGTCGTCGATTCATTCGTTGCAGTCATTAGTTATTGACTGCTAGACCTACCCTATACTGATGAGGAGCAACACTCCGAAATCGATATATAGGTGGTCCGAATGTTTCGATGAACATTCCCATGCAACCAAGCAATTGCAGAGAGAACCTTGTAGGAACTCTGCACGGAAATTTCATCAGATGTAATTAAATGTTCGTCGTGGCATTAGCCAGGAAAGTAGTTGTTTTCTGATGGATTTTCGACCCAACTTTCCTATTGTATAGGATTTTAGCAGTGAGCAGTCCTCCGGACATCTTATGCCTCTTGTCATAAGCTCATTGTGACCTACAGTTTTCTTTTCTGTTTATATACGGTCTTGACGATCGTGGTCATGGGTATTGCTTTGGTTGGGCTTCCGGCACTGGGATGGCGCTCGCAGTTTGGAATTAATCCACTGTGCGGGCGCGATCTCAGTTTCGGTCTGTAAATGGGTTTGGTCGTCGATTCATTCGTTGCAGTCATTAGTTATTGACTGCTAGACCTACCCTATACTGATGAGGAGCAACACTCCGAAATCGATATATAGGTGGTCCGAATGTTTCGATGAACATTCCCATGCAACCAAGCAATTGCAGAGAGAACCTTGTAGGAACTCTGCACGGAAATTTCATCAGATGTAATTCAATGTTCGTCGTGGCATTAGCCAGGAAAGTAGTTGTTTTCTGATGGATTTTCGACCCAACTTTCCTATTGTATAGGATTTTAGCAGTGAGCAGTCCTCCGGACATCTTATGCCTCTTGTCATAAGCTCATTGTGACCTACAGTTTTCTTTTCTGTTTATATACGGTCTTGACGATCGTGGTCATGGGTATTGCTTTGGTTGGGCTTCCGGCACTGGGATGGCGCTCGCAGTTTGGAATTAATCCACTGTGCGGGCGCGATCTCAGTTTCGGTCTGTAAATGGGTTTGGTCGTCGATTCATTCGTTGCAGTCATTAGTTATTGACTGCTAGACCTACCCTATACTGATGAGGAGCAACACTCCGAAATCGATATATAGGTGGTCCGAATGTTTCGATGAACATTCCCATGCAACCAAGCAATTGCAGAGAGAACCTTGTAGGAACTCTGCACGGAAATTTCATCAGATGTAATTCAATGTTCGTCGTGGCATTAGCCAGGAAAGTAGTTGTTTTCTGATGGATTTTCGACCCAACTTTCCTATTGTATAGGATTTTAGCAGTGAGCAGTCCTCCGGACATCTTATGCCTCTTGTCATAAGCTCATTGTGACCTACAGTTTTCTTTTCTGTTTATATACGGTCTTGACGATCGTGGTCATGGGTATTGCTTTGGTCGGGCTTCCGGCACTGGGATGGCGCTCGCAGTTTGGAATTAATCCACTGTGCGGGCGCGATCTCAGTTTCGGTCTGTAAATGGGTTTGGTCGTCGATTCATTCGTTGCAGTCATTAGTTATTGACTGCTAGACCTACCCTATACTGATGAGGAGCAACACTCCGAAATCGATATATAGGTGGTCCGAATGTTTCGATGAACATTCCCATGCAACCAAGCAATTGCAGAGAGAACCTTGTAGGAACTCTGCACGGAAATTTCATCAGATGTAATTCAATGTTCGTCGTGGCATTAGCCAGGAAAGTAGTTGTTTTCTGATGGATTTTCGACCCAACTTTCCTATTGTATAGGATTTTAGCAGTGAGCAGTCCTCCGGACATCTTATGCCTCTTGTATAATTATAATACGAATTTATCAAAAAAAATGAAAATGTAGAGATAGTAATTTTTTAATATGGCAAACATTTCTGCCTGAAATACAGTAGCAAAAGTTCCTAGAGCGTAACAAAGTTCCGCTTTCGGAGACTGCTCGTATACCCCGGCGCCGGCTGACTTACCCATTCTGGAGCCATCTGTGTACAAAATGATCCCCTTGGTGGGAAGCAGGCGGTGCCCGATCCGCTCCCAGTCTTCCCTTTTGAGAATTACTGTCAGCGGCCTTTTACTGAATCGTATGGCAGGTAACGAACTGTCACCCGGCATTTCAAGAAGGGGACAATCCCTTACCGTCTGATTCCATAATCGAGAATGTCCATACATTCCCTCGCTCCGCCATTGGTTAGAACTTCTTAGGCGACAATATATTGATGGAGTGTTATGCTGTACATCACAACAGATTGAATATACCAGCTGACGGTGGGAGAAATACCACGAATAGACCCCCTCAAAATCCTTAAATTCCTCAAGGAATTGAGGCTTGAGGGGCCGCTGTAAACGAGAATACCTTGAGATAGCAGAAGAAAATTTGGCACAATAGATCTGATCAGGTCGCAGCGCATCAGTTACCATCCACACTTACCATTACCATGGTATTGAACAGTTTATGTCGAAGAACCGTATTGTTTTGTTGTAAGTTTTTTTTATTCTGAAATCATGGCATGAGTGTTGTATGATATTTTTAGTCCAATTATCACATGACCCCTACTAATCCTAATTAGGTATTTTTTAAATTGATAAATTGGCCTTATGTGTGCCGGTGAAAGCTCTATAATACTACGTTAACAAGCACAATTCAACTTCACAAGCCGTGGCGATGAGAAGAACAATAAAAGCTCCAAGCTCTCTTGAGCAGTTGCCTTTCGTGAGGTTAGACGTTAAGAGGGAAAAAGCTAACAGTTCAAAAGTCCTTAGGCCACTCAAATAAGGCAGGTAATACCCCACTTATCCGTTGAAGATTTCAAGGGCGGTAGAAAATCAACGCGATTGGTTGGTTTCGGATCGCACAAGGTAGGATCCCTATGGAACGGTACCACTGAGTCAGAAGGATCTCTATTCGGGACCAACCACTTCGAACAGGCTACAATTCGAAAACTCTCACTCCAACCTCACTATCCCACTATCCTTGCTGCTTGAAGATCTGGTTGGCGTAACGCTGGATACCAAGGCGTTTGTTCCTTTTGCTATTTTTTGGTATTTTTATCTCAACAGGTTCCTAACACTGATCAACAAAAATGATGGTATTTTCAACTCCACTATTACCCGAAAAAATATGCTTTTACCGATGTGTACTATTAATTTAACAATAAATAATAACTTTGTAGAAGTCTAAGTGAATGGTTACATTGGATGCGTATTCGTGCGATTTTTTAGTCGTTGGATGTCGTAATACCGTTTGTCGTACAATTTTGTGGTTACATTGTTTGCAATTCGTTGAATCCGTAGCTTCAATTCAAAATGGATGACGAAGGGATTTAGATTTCCTTGAAAATAGTTGTTTGAAATTTATGGTGTTAAATAAAAAAAGAAAATATTAGGTTGATGATATGTACTTAGGGTAGAGTGGGGGAATATCGGCCCCCTGAGGAAAATCTCTAATATCTCGGAGATTTTAAGATTTTAAAGGGAACTAGGAGGAAAGATAAGACGTTCGGGGATGAAACATACATTAATTAGAAATGAAAAAAAAAACGAATATAAGAAAACATATATATTTGAAAATAAGTGAAAATACAGTATTTTTCGTTTTAATTCCGTAGATTTTATAAGCTTAAGCTCGAAACACGTGTCTACGGTTGCAGAACATTTTGAGGGTTATACCCAATAACTTTTCTACTTATATTTTCATATATTGCCCCTCGCTAAATCCATCCTTATATATATATATATATATATATATATATATATATATATATATATATATATATATATAAGTAGCCGGCATTACCCCGCTGCTTGGGCCGCTATTACCCATAATTATGTTCACTGACAGAAATCGCACAAATAGGTTTTCTTTTGATCTCCATTAGTGCAAGCCTTGTGAGCCCATCCATAACATTTCACACACCTTAGCCAGAGTTCTCGGTTCTTCCCGAATTCTCCGCAAATACTACAAATGTCCTCGGTAACTTCGGTATCTGAATTGTTTTCTTCCTCCTAACAATCATGATAGTTCACCTTAATTTTCTGTCTCAGCTCTGGTTTCTGTTGCATGGCAATGTTGGTGTGTTTGTTTCCTAATACTCTGATCTCATCAGAACTACCGAAAACCTGTTTTTCACTCTTTTTGCTTTCTGCTGTTCTAGATCCCGATTCCCCTTCTGCAACTTTTTCTCTTTTGCATTCTTTTTTTCTTCCAGAATTTCCTTCATCGGTGTAGACGTGAATATTTGCGAGTGTTGCTTTTTTCCACCTCTTTTTTCCTGTTCATTATTAGTTCCAGAACATCCAGGAATTGGTATTATTTCTCTGAATGTTTTTTCTGTCTTTTTTCTATTTCGTTCGTGTCTGCATCGATTCTTTGTTGTCTTATTTCTTCTTCCATTTCTTCTGTTCTATTCTCTTCTACCTGTCCATTTTTAGGAATTGCCTCATTTGAGTTTGTAGGGTTCAAGTTTTCAGCTGGGGCAAAATCTTCTGCTGTGAAAACATCAGGGTTAACAGGAAATATTCCTGTTACTCAAAACCTTTAGTGGCTTTTTCGACAAGCTTTTTCCAAAAGCTTTGTTGAACAAATGAACAACGATATTGGGCCTGATTTTCTCACCTAGGTTATTTCTCATAAATTTATCGCATTCTATATTATATGCTGTCTTCAAGGGTCCATAAAAAGTAACGTCAAGTGGTTGAACCCGGTGCGATGTATGTGGAGGACTCGTCAGCATAATGATTCCTCTTTCTTTGCAGAAGTTGTAAACATTTAACGAGCAATGACTAGAGTGATTATCTAGTAATAACAGAATTAGATCTTCTTTAGAAGCTTTGACACAATTGTCGAAGTGCTTTAACCATTCAATAAATAAATCTTCGGTTATCCATCCGTTATTCGAGCAGCGATAAATAGCGCCTGGGGGTCCGTTATTCTTCAAGTGATCGGCCATTCTTTTCCTGGCATAAATGAACATTGGAGGAATGTACATTCCCGTTGCGCTGAATGCACACATTACTGTAGTGGTTTTTCCCTTCTCCCAACTAGTTAAATACCCTACTCTTTTTTGGCCTTTTTGGGCGTAGATTTTGCTTGGACGTTGGACTGTCGTGATACCGATTTCATCTGCGTTGAATATTCTTGTTGGAGAAAATTTACTATATATAATTGTTAAAATTGTTAAAAAATTGTTAAAATTGTTTTTTTCGTTAACCAGCTGTCGTCCCCTTACGAACGGCAGCCCTCAAAAGTCGAAACTTGTGCGAGCCAAGGATTAACGAGGTCTTACCTTTTAACGTGCGATTCCTAGCACGATCCGAGGAGAATATCGAAAGGAGGTCCGTAGGTCACCCATCCAAACCATGGCCTCGCATAGCGTTGCTTGGCTTCAGATATCGGTGAACCGGGGCTCTCCGTTCGAGCTATCCCCGCGGTAAATGAAACTATAATGAAACTATAGTTCAAATGATTTTCACATAAAGAGGGTTTACAAAACCACGACAATTGTTTCGCTTTACAAAAGCTTCTTCAAGTGGTGAAGATATACTAAATTACATATTTGCTATGTTACTTTAAATACTTATCCAAAACAATTACATATATCGGTGAACCAAGCAATAAAATAGGTAATTTCTTGAAAAAGCAAGGTTTAAATATTGCATTTAAGACAGACAATAGTTTAGGCAGACATGTTAAAAATAACAAAGATAGGGTGGATAAACAAGAAAAATGTGGAGTCTATAAATTAAACTGTGGTAGTTGCCCCAAGTTTTATCTTGGCCAAACTGGTAGAACCTTCAAACAACGCCTAGCCGAGCACAGAAGTAGTTTTGTAAACGGGAAAACAAATTCCACGTATGCAAACCATTTATTAATTGAAAATCATACTTTCAACCAAGATTTTGAAATAATTCATGTCGAAAACAAAGGTAAGAAGTTAAATCTTTTAGAAAGTATGGAGATTAATAAATGGAAAAATTCTCAGTACTTGCTCAATGACCAACTCGAATTAAATTCGTCACCACTAATCAATTTGTTTTCCTGGAAAGGTTGAAATAGAAATGTAAAAATACCTATCGGGAATTTATTGGTACTCGCTTCGGCGGTACATATACTAGTTAGGTATACAACCGATCCCTAATTAATTTTGGATAAGTATTTAAAGTAACATAGCAAATATGTAATTTAGTATATCTTCACCACTTGAAGAAGCTTTTGTAAAGCGAAACAATTGTCGTGGTTTTGTAAACCCTCTTTATGTGAAAATCATTTGAACTATAGTTTCATTATATAGAGTATAATGAATTTTCATCAAGTATCGGCTATATCAATTCAAAATTTGGAGAAAATTTATATTTGTCCATGAGAGTGGTGAGATTTTCAAAGAAAATTCCAATTTCATCTTTATTGAAAGCCGTCACACGATTAATGCTTGTCGAATCTGGTTTCCTTAGTACGATTTGGAGGTGGCGTCGCAAAAATCCCTCTAACCAGTCACTACCTGCTGATCCTCTTTCATCCTTGAACCGATTTTTCAAATTATTTGATTTGGCAAAAGTGTAGGCGCTTTGCTTGATCTGTGCCGCCGTAACTCCAAATAATAGTTTGGAAAGATTGATTATTTGCTCCTGTTCTCGAGAAAAGACTGGACGTCGTCCCAATTGACTCTTAGTTACTTTGCCGTTTTTACGTCGATCTTGAAGAATTTTTCTTGGAATAGCGAAACTTCTTTAAACTTCCCTAACAGCGCACCCATTTTCTATAGCATCAAGAGCTGCCTGAAGAGCCTCAGAAGTCAAAGAAGCTCTATCAGTTTTTTGCTTATAGTTACGCGGCATCTGAAAAAAGAAAAAATTAAAAATAAAATTTGGGGTAATACCGGCCATGCCGATATTACCCACGCAAAGATGGCCGGAATTACCCCCTGAACAATAATATGAATACCAGGGCATTATAAAATAAATGCCTAAAGCCACGAGGTTTTCAAGTAAACTGAGTGAAAGACAACAGAATTCTGTTCATTTGTATACAAATACATTAACTTTACTACTCACCGATTTTGAAATATACAGACTCTAACACACACTTTTGTTACAGCAACACGTGCTTTTTCGTAAAATGCTGTATAAAAATTATACACCTAACCGTTTCAATGCCTAAACGATACTGAGCGTTTAGTTTGTTTACATGCTTGTTCGGTGGATACGAATCGCACCAAATTTTTCATTGGAGTGGGAGATACTTGATGGCTGAAATTACCTCCACGGCCGCTATTCCCGCACTTTACCCTAAGGAGCGACCAGGAAGGGGAGTACGTAACACTTTTTAAGGAGTTAAGCAAGCAGCCACAACATTCAGTTATATGAGAGATAGAAACCACCAACGACTCGAAACATATTCTAAATTTTGGAAGAGTACTGATCCAAGACAAAAATTAACCTGTAAAACTTAACTAAGTACCATTTATTTAAATAATAATTCACATCATTATTGTGTGATGATGGGTCTGCTTAACTGTTGGGTGATAGAGTCAGTTGGCGGACTATAAACTCTTCCCATCCCTTTTTACTATGAAAGTCTTTACATGTTTGATCCCACAACGGCTTCCTCGAGAACTCATAAAATTAGCTTTCCCAAGTCCATTTTAAATAAATTTTTTAACAAAATCTTCTCAATTATTATTGAATGTTCCACAGGTGACAGCTTTCCATATCGTTAATATCGTACGATTGTCGCCGAGAAAAACAAACGCGTTTGTTCTTCTCACCTAGTCAACCGACATCGTACGATAATATCCGACTGAAACGCAGTTAATGTAACCGCACACCTTTGAATTAGTGAGTTTGTTTTTTCGTCCGCCATCGAACGACTTTGCACTACTGAAAAATCGCAAGTATCCGCATCCAATGTAACCTCCACCTAACGATCCAGTCTAACTACCATTTCTCAAATCTCTTGTGTAATTGGTCAGTGGGTACCAAATTATGAAAATATACGGTTCAGATTGCAATTGAATTGTGGATAAATCGAACAATATCAATGTTTGTTTGATTTATCCACCCTACTGCATCCACCAAACAAAGAGAGTAAGACAAAGCTATCACTGAAGTAGCCTCAAATCAACTAACGCTACCGATGTGAAAGATATTGCTAGATTGAAAGCTGTTTCTCACAGGAATTAAAATCTTTGGTTCCATCAATCAATCATCAATCAATCAACTTGGTTCCAAAATAACCGAGTCACACCTCTGCCGTTCTGACATCCCCGCAACCACAAACATCCCTGGGAGGTTTTGAGATGTTTCGAAAATGTTTTCAATGATTTTCAATAGTTGTAGAAAAAAAAGTAACAGGAAAGGACCAGGTGGAAAATGTTGTTGAGGTTCCAATTTTAGGGAAAAAAATATTTAAACACGAAAACACTCAAAATGGTGAAATGGGGATGCAGTTTAGGGGTTGAAAACGTTTTTTTTGCAATTTGCGGCGAAACGTAACCTCCTAGCGAAATATGTTCAATCAAAAAGTTGTAGATAATGAAAAAATCTAAAACGTCTTCAACGCTTTTTGACATATCCCCAAATTAACCGTCAAAATGGCAAAAAACCGATTTTTCAGTATTTTTTTTTTATGTCGCGTATAAATGATTTGGTTCAGATGAAAATTTGTAGATGGTATTTGTCTTTTTTATGTCGAATAAGCATGATTTTTTCGCAAATGAGAAGACTTCTAGTTTTCGAGTTATTTACATTTTTCGAAAAAAATACCCTTATCTTTCACGAACAATATTGTTTTGATATTTGGAAGGTCCATAAGTGACCATTTCAATTGTTGAAATGTCTACTTTGGAATGGTCCATGTAACTAGGTGGTTTACTAATCGTTAAACCGCTTTAAATTGAGAAAATATTCTCTCTGAATCATGATTTTCTGAATATTTTCGATTATACTCTACTTTCTTCATTATTTTTATAACAAAAAGTAGTTTATATTAAATTATTCATAATTAAATATTGGAATACATAATTACACTACAAAATTCATTTAACATCATTTTTATTAATTTCTACAACTATTGAAAATCATTGAAAATATTGAGAAATTCATGATTCAGAAAGACTTATCGGTTTTTCTCAATTTTAAGCGGTTTAACGATCAATAAACAACAAAGTTACATGGGCCATTTGAGAGTAGACATTCAACAATTAAAATTATCACCTATAGACCTTTGAAATACAAAAAAGACCAGAACAATTGTTCGTGGAAGATAAGGGTATTTTTATCGAAATATGTACCTAACTCGAAAACTAGTCGTCTTCTGAATTGCGAAAAAATCATGCTCATTTGATACCAGATTTTCATGTAAATTAAATAATTTAACGCGAGAAAAAAATTAAATACTGAAAAATCGGTTTTCCACCATTTTGACGATTATTTTGAGGTTATGTTGAAATGTGTTAGATACAAAAGTTTTCTATTTTTTTATTATCAACAACTTTGCCATTGAACATATTCCGCTAAGAGGTCACGTTTCGCCGCAAATCGCAGAAAACCGTTTTCAATCCCTAAACTTCATCCCCATTTCACCATTGTGTGTGGTTTCGTGTTTTATTTTCTGTTTCTTGCCAAACGTTTTTAGAGTGGAGTGAAACGTTTGGTCAAGACAATATACTATATTTAGTAATCAAGTTGACTGCAAAGTAAGAACTACGGACTGCAAAGTGAGGATTGAATGTCGATATTCAGAAAATATTATTGAGAGTTTATTAATTGTTTAAATTCAGTTAAAGCAGACAACGCTTCAGAATGATTTCATTCACACCCTGGCACATATACAAGTTTAGGGATTCAAAATGTATTGGAAAATAAAAATTAGAAGTAAAAGACATGAGAGAAAACTCAAACAACATGAAATGGAAAATGTGTACAAGCAAATTTCTGAGAGTTCTATAGTTCCACGAAAATGTGTTTGTGATATTTATATTTTTGAAAAATTAGTCAAGCTATATATGAAAACAATATTTTAGGTTTAATTTGCATTTGTGTTCCTTTTTGGGACTCTCAGGATCTGCTATTAGATTATTCGAAAGCTATCTGTATGCACGCAAACAAAAATTTTGTGTAGATAACTTGTTCTCTGGATGTGTGAACTAAATATCAGGAGTACCACAAGGGTCTATATTAGGACCACTTCTATGCTCGATCTACACTTCAACAATTTTGAAATCGCTCGAACACTGCTCTATGCATTGTTATGCCGATGATACACAATTATAGAAATATATTACAGTTTTCACTCGAATGACTTGAAAATGGCTAGTGGTATCATCAATAAAGATCTTCAAAAATTCATACAGAAGGCATCAGAGCACTGTCATCAGCCTTACTAAGTCAAGCATGATGACATTTGGGCCAAAAAATTATTTATCTGTGCATGATATCAACATAACTATTAATGACGAACCGCTTGTTGTTTTGGAACACACAAGAAATCTTGGTGTGGAAATTGACTCTGACCAGAGAATTGAGATACACATAAGTAAACTAATTCAGAGAGCATGTTCATCTCTAAAAACTTTGTATGGTTCAAGGCACAGTCTATCATCCAATATAAAATTACTTTCATGTGAATCAATGGTCTAAAATCATCTTTTAATTTTGGTGATTCTTCATATGGCCCTAACGTTACTCAAAAATACAAAAGTACAAAATTCCTGCTTGAGATTGGGAATTTCTAATAAACTAATACAATCTGTGAGAAGGTAGTAGTCCATACTCGAAGTGGAAGACCAAGTTTTTTTGGAAAAGAACACAAAGTCGTCTCCACAAAGTTTAATAGTAACACAGGATAGAAAACCTATATCATACAAGACATGTTTCGAACATATACATGTTCATCATCAGTTAAGTACAATCGAAAAGGAAGAATGTGCAGAGAGAAAAAAGTTAAAACACTTAATTTAAGTGGACATGAAAATCATTTTAATCAATTGCATGATTTATATGAAAATAGGGGTAGAACCCCAATAAGACAAATCAGTTAACATAGTTGAAAAAGAACCTGTGACCATTCACTTGGCTTGGTCTTTACAAAATGCAAAAATGCATTTTGTAAAGACCAATGTCTTTATGTTAATTGATTAATTATGTTAAAGTGTAGTGGATAGACATCGAGACCTGAAGAAAACTTATTATTCATTTTCAGTCGTGTAGCTCTGCTTGGTCATACGGAGTGAGGAAAAAACTGTTACATGAGGTTTCAATCTTTTGAATAAAGAAATCCGAATCAGGGCCATTACAGTCGATTTGGTTTACGATGTTTATTGGTCTATGAAATAATTGTTGAATAAGTATGCTACAATAGATGGTTCATTGACCAAATTATTTCCCAATTTTATTTATATTTTGTCTCTAGCAATTTTTGTTCTCTTTGATAATTCAGCAACTATTTTTTGTTGTTTATAATCCAATGTTCATGTTTGTTTTTCTTTTCCGTTGTTAGAGTAGAATTTAGAGGAAGTAAGCAGTGAATGTGCAGAGATGTTTCACGCCCGTAACTTACCCGATAGCTCAGTTGGAAGTGGATTCGACAATAAAAATAGATTTTGATAGGATTGAAATATGGAGTTAAATTTTCCGGAGCGCTACGGATTTATCGCCAGTGAAAAATTCGAAACTATCCTGATGGAATGAGAAAACCAACTGCGCCAACATTAGGCAAGAGGTTAATAGTTACAAAAATTGCTTTATTATGACAACAAATATTTCTTCATCTTTGACCTGCAGCCTAAATATTTCCTCAAGACACCAAATCAATTCCGGGTCGAATAGGTAATCATCGAGAGGATTGCCTTGCACCACACATCTCGTGTGCCGTATGTTCAAAGAGCATCAGTGGCGTCGCTCGTGCTTTTTTCAATAATAGATAATACATTTCGCCAGAAGCCAACTGGGTCCTTTATTGATAACAAGTAGACTAATTGGCGATGATCTGCGGTTATTTAATTTTGTTCAGAATTTGTTCTTTCCGTCAGCCGGTTGTATTCCTACGAGCAACCCTCACAAGTCTTCCTTTTACCTCTCAAAGTGCGACCCCAGCACGGTCGAGAATTAAAGTACTAAGACTAGCTGAGTACGTCAGTCACCCATCTACTATTGGGCAATCTATTTCGATGGTGAAATATTGAGTTTCGGCGGGATTTAAGATCCTGCTAGCGTATCACACAGAGGGTGCTCAAAGTTTTTTTTGTGTGTTTTGGTTCTCACGAAGAGGAAAATCATGTAATGTTCAAAGAACTTCGTGAGAGCCGAGAGAAAGTAGGTAGAAATCGGTGTTCTTTTTGAATTTCCACAGGCTGCATGCCTCAGGGAACACTTCCCGATGCAGTTATAGTTCCAAAGCTTTGCTATTTATTGGAAAAACGAGTGTTGAAAAAGAGATTTTTGGAATGTCTCCAAAGTGACGACAAAGGGGTGTGAAGACTGTGCTCGACGGGTCAGTCTCGATGGGGCCGCTAAAATAAAATAACGGTGGAACGATTGATGATATTTCGGAGGAGCATCATCCATGAAAATATCTGTAAAACACATACAGATCGCCATCTAGGGAGAGAGAGAGAAAGAGAGAATATGCGTTTATTATCCAAGATATAAAACCTTATTGACAAACACTGGTAACCTAACCTAAGATATAAATAAATAAACGATCACAACCAAATAAATATAGTTACAATAAAATAATATATAATATGTAAATAATCACATCTAGGTAAAGACATACTTATATTATTAAATTAAATTACATCAGTATTATACCGCTTCGTCATTAAAATATTCTGTCAAATTATAATAGACTTTAGATGCCAGTCTTTCATGTAATTTTTTTCTAAATGCTTTGAGAGAATCCGAGTTCTTAATATCAGCTGGTAGTTTATTATACATTTTTACACCTCTGTAGATTATTGAGTCTTAATCAGTGTAGATTTAGCAATGATCAATGTTAGATTCATTGCATTTCTTGTAGTGCGATTGTTATTTTCGTATAAAGATTTATTCTTGTAAATGGGACAAGTAGCTTGTAATACGTAAATTGACGTTAGTGTTAGTAGGTATGCCGTGTTTCATTTTACGGTGGTCCAGAAAACTGGATCTTTTTTTGAAAGAATCTAAACGTTCCAGTTTGTGAATACGGGCTGCACTCTAATGGGAACAGTATTCCAGGACAAGTCGGATATAAGCCTTGTGCTGATGGTAAAACAGGATCAAAATGGAGGACTTCATCAACATAGTTACGTTGGCCATTGTCAGATCGGCCTTTCTAGAGAAAAGACATGCTTGGGTTTTATTCGCATTGAAATCTACCAGGGTGTTAGATCCCCATTCTAGAACTTTTGCTTATTAGTGTCGATGGGAGTAATGTTCGGAGGTTGTTTTTCCAGTGAATCCAAAGTAGTTGTCATGTATGATTCAATATTTCGTTAATAGTCATTGCAGACGTGTCTATAAATACGAATGGTCTGATAAAATCAGGGTATCAGAGAATAGGCGGCTTCACTAATGCATTATTCAGCGTCCTGAATGCCGTCTCTTGGAATTTAATATCCTTCTTGGTGAAGTGGGTCATAATGCACCTTCGGTTTATACATGTCTGACAGCTCGACTCAGTATTTCTGCTCTGTTCGTCTCTACTCGGCGTTCGGTCTAATCGGTTCACTCCGAATCGGGACGTCAAGTACACAGATATGACATAGCAAAGTGTCAGATTACGTATCTAGCCCAAGGAGCTATAGTGTTCGTTAAATATTATTCACTTATTTACTTCGGTGATCATGTGGTCATGGGACGTGGTGATCGGCTGATAGAGCGTAGGATCGTGGGTTCGATTCCCAGCTTGGTCACCGGTGTCGTGCATGGTATCACACGTTAAAAGGCAAGGGCTGCGTCTTCCCTAGCTCGCACAAGTCTCTCGAAGACTTCTGATTAACGAAATTCAAGTGGTACTAATGCATCTGCTCACTCCGCTCTTATTTTACAAAACCAAACGCGCCTATAGGGTGAGAGATTCGCGATGGTCGGTTATACTTTCGATAAACTCCGCACATTCCTAAAAACACCGTATGACCTCAACAGTTCCGTGGTTGTGTTTAGGGTATTTTTCGATTACCATTTTTTGTTCGATATGAGTGTCAGGACCTTGTCGAGGAGGATTCCCTCTGGATAACTATTATCTTGAAGGTGTCTTTGATATTTTATGCCGCTGGCTAAATCAATGCCACTGAATTGGTCGAACGGTCGAACGTGTCTTGTAAGTGTGACAAACAAAGACATATCAGTCTTAGTAACTTCATTCAGTTCACTGAAATCTGTGTACAATTGAAACTGTGCCTCCTGACTTCGCTGCTTCTTTTTCTCTACTAGAATGTCGGAAGATCACCACAATTCAGTTATCCAATGTGGATCGGCAAAATCTCTATTCATCACATGAATTCGTTGATAAGGGCCTTTGTAGAGTTTCTTTTAAACGGGTGGCACTTTTTCGATAATAATCAAATACTGTAGTAAGGAACGTCGACAAGTTTTGCCAATTTCTTCCTTTCCGAGCTTTTGAATTTTTTCTATTAGTATGCACACAATATGTCTTCTTCTATACCATGTACACTTCTTGTCACAATGTTATCTTCTCCTGAATTATTATATATCCTCGTTCATATTGTTATTTGTATTGGTATCGTCACATTCAATGCTTTCTTTTTGAGGGCTTGTTCTTATTCTAGCTCAATAGTTGGCCGAAAAATGACATCTGTAAAAATCACAAGCGGCTAGTTCAACCCATGCACCTTCATTGGAATCTACTGAGCATGCGCTAATCTCAAATTAAAATATTGTAATTCAACATGGCGGGGTGTTTAGGTGACAAAACAAGAAGGCAAACTGAATTGAAAATGCGTGAATTTGTCCTTTCGCTCATAATTGACACACAAACCTAAACTGAGCAAGCTAAACTAGCTTGCGTGACTCGAAAATGTGTGAATTAGTGAGATCAGCTGTGGAGCAGCCTTATTTGTCCATGTTTGGAATCTACTGAGCATGCTCATAATAATAATAATGTTTATTTCCTCTTTTGACAATAACAATTGTATAGAAATAGTCAATTCTTAACCTAACCTATGATTACAAATTACAGTACATAGAGATTTCTTCATATCATTGCCTTTAAATTGGTTTTATATAGATATTAAGAATACTGAGACATATAAAAAAAACATATACATAACACATTAAAATTTGTGAATCTTCTAGCGTCATTGATTTAAAATATATTTATTCAATTCGAAATAAATTCATGCATAAATGCTGAAAACGTCTTCCTTTTCCCTAACGAGCGTTTCGTATTCTGTAATGCTGTGTTCTGAAAGAATATTGCGCAGTCTGTGTTTGAAAAGTGTATTCGGTAGTTTTCGAAACTGTACAGGCAGCATATTATGTAGCTGTATGTCGATGTTATACGTTCTCTTCAATATCCTTTGGGGGAGGGTCAAGTTTTGCCTATTTCTCGTATTATAGTTGTGTAAGTCTTTTTGTGTAGTGTAGGTGTCCAGATGTGTTTTAATATGTAGCAGTTTTTGGTAGATGATTACTGAATATACTGTCATTACTTTAAGTGTGGAGAATAGCGTTCTACAACTTGTGTTCCATATGCAACTCTAAAGATACCTCTGACAGCAAATTTCTGCAATGTAAATTTTTTTGAAATGTGCACTAAGGCAGCATTGCTCCAGCATTGCACTCCATATATTAGATGAGAGTGAAACATTCGTTGATATACTCTCGACAGTGAGTGAGAGAGTCTTCGTGTGTAAAAACTCCACAAAATTAGTTGTCCTACGCAATCTAGAAGTGTTGTGAACTCCAATCACGGCCGTGGAAGCGATTACATGATAAACCGCAAGATTATATCCCATCCAGAACCACCGCATCTGATAACAGGTAAGAGTTTTAAAAGGCACGAATTTATCCGATTTAGCAAGCAGTCCATTTTTCTCTCCTGAGTTTGTCAAGGTGAAATATCGATATCAATCCCTGCAGTTGGCATTTGGATGATTTCCGATTTTTATCTTCGCACAAAACATTTTGGTTAGTGCACAAAACATTTTGGTTAGCATTTTGGCAGCATTTATATTGGAAGTTTCACTGACTTTCCAAATGGCGTATATTGCTTTTGCAAGTTTGGAAAGAGATGCATGGGTTGAACTAGCCGCTTCTGTAAAAATCCACCAATAGTAAGGATGGAATAAAAAGCACGGTGCTTGAAACACTCAAAAAGAAAGCGGCGATTGTTACAACTCACCGGTCGAGCTATTAAGAGAGAGCTATTGAGAGAATACATCTTTCGAATCCAATTTCGTCCTAGGCTTAACCATACATATCGGTTTTGTTCATGGCGGTACGACCAAATCCTCAACCAAACTCCGATGCCTCTATGGTTGCCTGGTTGGGTGGTCGCATCTGTTGAAGAAACAATTTTCACTCTTCTAGTTCTCTATTATTTTATACATTCTGTATACTGTTGCTATGTATTTTTATTAGTTGAATCTGATGATCAATAAAATAGAATTTCATGTTATTTCAAAACAGTTAACAGCCATTTAAAGAGTACTTTCAATATTGTATCTACTTCCGGTCTCCACGCCTAGTCGTCTGCTTAAGCTGTCGTCCCTTGCTTTCTGCTGCCATGCGTTCAGTATATCTCTATGCCAAGAATCCTATCCTGAACTTCGAGTATTCGTCGTCCTACCTCAAGGCGGCAAAGTTACGCCCTCGAGGCATATCCCTTATTTCTTTCGAGCTTACAGGCTGAGTGACTATATCAATTTCTTACAGGCTCGTCTCAGAGAATTTTCATACTATCGTGGTGAGTTTCCAATAGACATCTCAATTCCTCTCTTCTTTCGCTAACATTCAAAATTTCTTTTACAATTTTCGGGTAAATCCTTTCCTTCCACTCTCTATTTCTGCTGGCGTAATCCATACAAAACTCATGTCGGTCATTCCGTAACCGTTTCAACAGTTTCGATAGATTCCTCGCCCTTCTTTTCATTAATCTCGAAATCTCCATAACCCCTCTCCCTTGGTTTAAAATTAGTGGTTGAGGATTTATCTGTCCTTTCATAGATTTTTACATCAAAAAAGGCAAAAATATTGTTATAGGAGACTATACATTTTTTAGGAACTGACAACAATCTGTGCCAGCTCTGATAGAATTGTATCTTATGGATTAGGGAGCACTGATCTCCACATTGATTTTATGGAATTTCTGATCATCATTGTCAAATTATCAACATATCATACTCCAAAGAAATTAAAAACAAGATAACCGTTATGAAATTCGTAGAAATATTAATTTCGGAAATGTAAAGTGGTTCAATAATTTCCTGTGTGAAGAAACTTGGTCAGAGGTTTCTAATAACGAAATAAACATTGCCTTTGAACGTTTCAGCAGTATCATATCTCATTACTTCAATATCTCGTTTCCCATAATTAAATATAGCAATAGGAGACAAAGAAAAAACGAGAAAAAAAGAGCGGATAAACGAGGATTTGTACGCGTTAGGTAAAATGTGTATGTTTTCAGATTTTTTAAAAAAATACCCGGAATTGAAAAATGATTACAAAGATCTGAATAAACAATATATCTTGGAACTGTCTAAAGCAAACCGTAATCATATTGATAATAGAATAAATTCTTTAAAAAACAAAACGAAAGCGGCGTGGAACATCATTTCGAAAAAACAAGGTAAAAAAAGACAGCTAACTTGAAAATAATAGATAACGATAAACCACTCGAAGATGAGGAAGTCGCCAATAATTTCCTAGTACATTTTAGTTTTGCAACCGATAAATGTGAAAAAGATGTATAATTTCAGATTTCGAATACAAAGCTTAATGACAAATCATGTTATATGGCGCCTGTGACAGAGCCTGAGGTAATCGGTTTCATAAACAGACTGAAGCCAACATTTTGTAATGGTGTAAATATGGTATCTGTAGTATCCTGTCTTAAAATGTTAAGTTTTTATCTATAATATTTGCTATTAACCTCATAACTTTCCTTAAAGATATTTCAAATATAAATATGGTTTGTTATACCGATGACAATAATTTCTTAATTACGTATACTAGCATCGATTGGACAATAGCTATACTGCTGAAGACGTATACACTCGGTGTTTAATATGATCAGACAAAAATTTCATTAACTTGAGTAAGGGAAAATAGTATCTATTATATTCCATCGAGGGCACAATCAAACTCCATGAAACAATGATAGTGGAGTCGATGAAGGATTAGGGCTTCGGAAAATTTTTTGAAGTCTCCGAACCTTTTGAATGGTGATCTTTGATGTGCTCGTTAACTATCTATCGTTCGGAAGGATAGAATTCCCTGCTACTTTTTTTATTTAACAAATAGATTTCGGAAAAAGGGTTTTTCGGGAATAACTTTTTGTGTCCTTTTACGCAAATTAGAATCGAAAGAGGGGGAAATTTTACAAAAGAAACAGTACTAGGAATCTCTTATGGTGGATTTATGCAGCAGTCATAAGTCATAAGTTTTAAGTCATGAGGAAGAATATTGGAATAAACGTGTGACGAAGTAACCTGGGGTATGGTCACTACTCAGGGTGTTTGGCTCTGGGTAAATGAATAGAGATCGGTTCCATGCAAACAACTTTACTTGGACTTGGTGAAGATCGTTTTTTTTTTGGTATACTTCGTGGTATATCAAGTTAGTACAATAATCTAAAAATAATTAATAGTATAAATTTCAAATATAACAAACAGTGAAACGTACGAACAACTATTAAACATGACAAAAAATATTACAAGTGCGATAAGGAATTAGAAACAACCCAGCACGGAGAGTAATGTTTAGGCTTTCGAGAAATTTAGATGTGAGGTCAACAATTCACAAAACGACTTACCTAAAAGTGCAGAGGCCACATACACTATAACTATTAAGGCATTCAAAGCCAGGAAGCACTCGTAAGGTTGCAGACTAAAATGACAGAGACACGTTACTCATACGTAAATCAGCATACTGGAATCGGTATCATTCCATGAGTCGTATCGATAATTCGTGGATTTGGCTGAGCCAGGTAGGGAGACACAAAAAACATCAAGTGAAATAAAACAGTGGCGGAGTTCGGAGGTCACGCTCCGCTACATCTGCCCCCGTTCTTGGGGAGGAGGAGCTGCCGGAGGCTCCGTAGGATCACAGGAAATAAAATACCTTTTTAAGTGAGATATATGAAACGTGCCTCGCTCGATATCAGTTTCAGGGACAGACATAATATAAGTTTTATCACTTAATACTTTCTTAATTTGGAATGGGCCCTCGTAGATGAGAAAAAATGTCTTCGTTTCTCGGGAGGACGCCGACGAGATCGGATTAGCTCGCAGCAGTACCAAATCTCCCACCGTAAATGGGACGATGGGTCTCGATGGTCGACTTAAAACACGACGAGCGGCGCGGGTTGTAACTGCGAGCGAGCGAGGAACAACTTCACATGATTATGACTGCTAGCCTCCCCAGGATATTTAATATGACTTCTGAGGGGGGAATATGCGGGTGTTCCAAATTGCAACTCCACAGGGGGAAAACCTGTAGATTCAAGCACAATGTTATTGAATAAATGTACAATGTGCGGTACTTCCCAGGCCCATCGGGTATGCTTCGAGTGACAAAATGCTCGATACAAACGTCCTAGCTCCCTCATAACGCGCTCTGAAGGATTACCTTCAGGATGTCTGATAGAACTATACACAATCCGAATGCTCAAACGCTTCAAAGCGTTTTTCCACACTCCCAAAGTGAACTGTGTCCCCCGATCGCTCAATACGCGTTGAGGTGTCCCTAGACGTTTGACGTAATCAGTCGTGAAATACTTCACTACTGATTCTGCTGTGGCTCGTTTCAACATGTATAAGGCAACGTATTTTGTGAACACATCCAACACCACAAACAAGAAGGTCACCCCACCACGCGATTGGGGAAGCGGCCCGTATAAAATATAGATCTACTGCGACCAGGTCTCCGGGTCCTGTTGGAATAATTGGGTCCAAAGAGGGTCTAGGCCTACTAGAAGATTTACTTCTTTGGCATAGATCACACAATTCCAAAGTTCGCTTGACCAACTTATGAAGCCCGCGGCACCAAACGTCTGATCTTAAAGCACACCATGTCTTGTATACCCCGAAATGCTCAAACTCCTCATGGTAATACCCTATGAGTTCCTGTATGGAAGAAATAGGGATACATAAACAAAACCTGTCTTCCACCTGGAAATAAAGAAGGTTTCCATGAAAGAAAACTTGTAAGAAAACAACACTTGTTCTAACTTTTTCAACTCCTTAGCGAGGTATTTATCTGCGCGCTGCTCAGTAGGTAACCGTTGGAGGAAATCTTTCAATTTCGGGGAGTCCTTTGCTATGGCAAGAACCCGAAAAAGTTTGTCACTAGGGACTGGTAACCTGGCAGGAGGATTCCGAGAGAGGGCGTCGGGAATTATGTTTTGGGTTCCTGAAATATATTTTACGTCGAAAGTAAACTCCTGGCAAGCTAGAACCCATCTAGTGATTCTGGCGGACAACAAACGACATGACTTCAGAAAGGAAAGGGACTGGTGATCACTTAAAACAGTGAAATGGCGGCCCAACAATTAAATTCTCACCGGTGTGAAGTTAGCAGCCACTTTCTAGCAGCCGTTTTTATCTAGCAGCCAATTTGCCAGTGGCGCCGGGTGTGAAATTAAAGACGGCTTTTGATCCGAATAAACATCAATTTTTGTATATAGACTACTAAAAAGCCCGAGAATAATATACCGAGAGATGGTTGATTTGCAGGTCGTTTAAGGGACAGTTTGTACTTATCGATTTTTGGAAAATCATTCTGAAACATCGCTCAAAAATGTTTAGCCAAGTTCATTTTCCGTATATAGATTACTTAGAAGCCCTAGAATGATATACCGAGAGATGGTTGATTTGCAGGCCGTCTAAGGGGCAGTTTGTACCTGTCGATTTTTGGAAAATCATTCTGAAACATCGCTCAAAAATGTTTAGCCAAGTTCATTTTCCGTATATAGATTACTTAGAAGCCCTAGAATGATATACCGAGAGATGGTTGATTTGCAGGCCGTCTAAGGGGCAGTTTGTACCTGTCGATTTTTGGAAAATCATTCTGAAACATCGCTCAAAAATGTTTAGCCAAGTTCATTTTCCGTATATAGATTACTTAGAAGCCCTAGAATGATATACCGAGAGATGGTTGATTTGCAGGCCGTCTAAGGGGCAGTCTGTACCTGTCGATTTTTGGAAAATCATTCTGAAACATCGCTCAAAAATGTTTAGCCAAGTTCATTTTCCGTATATAGATTACTTAAAAGCCCTAGAATGATATACCGAGAGATGGTTGATTTGCAGGCCGTCTAAGGGGCAGTTTGTACCTGTCGATTTTTGGAAAATCATTCTGAAACATCGCTCAAAAATGTTTAGCCAAGTTCATTTTCCGTATATAGATTACTTAGAAGCCCTAGAATGATATACCGAGAGATGGTTGATTTGCAGGCCGTCTAAGGGGCAGTTTGTACCTGTCGATTTTTGGAAAATCATTCTGAAACATCCCCCAGAAATGTTTAGCCAAGTTCATTTTCCGTATATAGATTACTTAGAAGCCCTAGAATGATATACCGAGAGATGGTTGATTTGCAGGCCGTCTAAGGGGCAGTTTGTACCTGTCGATTTTTGGAAAATCATTCTGAAACATCGCTCAAAAATGTTTAGCCAAGTTCATTTTCCGTATATAGATTACTGAAAAGCCCTAGAATGATATACCGAGAGATGGTTGATTTGCAGGCCGTCTAAGGGGCAGTTTGTACCTGTCGATTTTTGGAAAATCATTCTGAAACATCGCTCAAAAATGTTTAGCCAAGTTCATTTTCCGTATATAGATTACTGAAAAGCCCTAGAATGATATACCGAGAGATGATTGATTTGCAGGCCGTCTAAGGGGCAGTTTATACTTGTCGATTTTTGGAAAATCATTCTGAAACATCCCCCAGAAATGTTTAGCCAAGTTCATTTTCCGTATATAGATTACTGAAAAGCCCTAGAATGATTCACCGAGAGATGATTGATTTGCAGGCCGTCTAAGGGGCAGTTTGTACTTATCGATTTTTGGAAAATCATTCTGAAACAACGCTCAAAAATGTTTAGCCAAGTTCATTTTCCGTATATAGATTACTGAAAAGCCCTAGAATGATACACCTAAAGATGGTTCATTTGCAGTCCGTCTAAGAGGCAGTTTATACTTGTCGATTTTTGGAAAATCATTCTGAAACATCCCCCAGAAATGTTTAGCCAAGTTCATTTTCTGTATATAGACTACTAAAGAGCCCTAAAATGATATACCAAGAGATGGTTGATTTGCAGGCCGTCTAAGGGGCAGTTCGATAAGTACAAACTGCCCCTTAGACGGCCTGCAAATCAACCATCTCTCGGTATATTATTCTCGGGCTTTTCAGTAGTCTATATACAGAAATTGAAGTTGGCTAAACATTTCTGGGGGATGTTTCTAAATGATTTTCCAAAAATCGACATGTACAAACTGCCCCTTAGACGGCCTGCAAATCAACCACCTCTCGGTATATCATTTTAGGGCTTTTTTGTAGTCTATATACATAAAGTGAACTTGGCTAAACATTTTTGAGCGATGTTTCAGAATGATTTTCCAAAAATCGACAGGTACAATTTTCCCCTTAGACGGCCTGCAAATCAACCACCTCTCGGTATATCATTTTAGGGCTCTTCAGTAGTCTATATACAGAAAATGATCTTGGCTAAACATTTCTGGGGGATGTTTAAAAATGATTTTCCAAAAATCGACAGGTACAAACTGCCCCTTAGACGGCCTGCAAATCAACCATCTCTCGGTATATCATTTTAGGGCTTTTCAGTAATCTATATACGGAAAATGAACTTGGCTAAACATTTCTGGGGGATGTTTCAGAATGATTTTCCAAAAATCGACAGTTACAAACTGCCCCTTAGACGGCCTGCAAATCAACCACCTCTCGGTATATCATTTTAGGGCTCTTCAGTAGTCTATATACAGAAAATGATCTTGGCTAAACATTTCTGGGGGATGTTTAAAAATGATTTTCCAAAAATCGACAGGTACAAACTGCCCCTTAGACGGCCTGCAAATCAACCATCTCTCGGTATATCATTTTAGGGCTTTTCAGTAATCTATATACGGAAAATGAACTTGGCTAAACATTTCTGGGGGATGTTTCAGAATGATTTTCCAAAAATCGACAAGTATAAACTGCCTCTTAGACGGACTGCAAATGAACCATCTCTCGGTATATCATTCTAGGTCTTCTCAGCAATCTATATACGGAAAATGAACTTGGCTAAACATTTTTGAGCGATGTTTCAGAATGATTTTCTAAAAATCGATAAGTACAAACTGCCCCTTAGACGGCCTGCAAATCAACCACCTCTCGGTATATCATTTTAGGGCTTTTTTGTAGTCTATATACATAAAGTGAAGTTTATTCGGATCAAAAGCCGAATTTAATTTCACACCCGGCGCCACTGGCAAATTGGCTGCTAGATAAAAACGGCTGCTAGAAAGTGGCTGCTAACTTCACACCGGTTAAATTCTCCACCTTTGAAGGGCAAAAATAATCCCCAATAGCTCCCGCTCTAGAACCGAGTATCTACGTTCGCGCTCTAGCAACAGACGACTAGCATAAACAACCACAAACTGAGAGTTGTTTTCGCCTCGTTGGTATAACATAGCCCCTAAGCCAATATCGTTACAATCGGTTTGGACGACAAATGACAACTCAGATTGGGGATGGTATAAGAGCACTTCCTTACAAAGTAAATCCTTGAGTTTGCGAAACGCCGCTGCTTGCTCCTCTCCCCAAAACCAACGAGTACGCTTTCTCAACAGAGTCACTAAAGGTTCTGAGACATGCGCGAACTCAGCCGAAAAACTACGGTCGTAGTTACAAAGGCCCTGAAAACTTTGTAACCCTTAATATTGTTTGGCTTCTGAAAATCACGTATAGCCTGGGTTTGAATCGGGTCGGCACTCCAGCCATCCGAGTTCAAGACCGGCCCCCAAAAACTTAAGTTCTTTCCTGGAAACTCACACTTTTTCAGGCGAAGGGTAAAACCAGATCTAGAAAGCTGAGTCAATACAAGATCTAAATGATGCATATGGTCTTCGAAAGACCCCGAAGTGATCAATATGTCATCCACGTAAACGTGGACAAACGTCTTTAAGAATGGTCCCAGAATTTGGTCAAGGCACCGGGTGAAACTAGATACCGCAGTCTTTAAGCCAAACAGCAGAACTCGGAATTGGTAGCACGTAATTCCATATCAAAAAGTCGTGTATTTTCGGTGTACAGCTCTTATTAGTATCTGCCAATAAGAGTGTGTGCAATCCAAAGAACTCATATATTTGACTTGCGGAATTTCCATCATAATTTCCTCAATGGGCCTCGGAAGTTCATTATCTACCTCCATGACGGAATTTAGCATCCTAACAACCAAACAAACTCGTATGTTGCCATCCTTTTTTATAGTAGTGGCTAGGGGACTACAAAATGGACTGTGGGATCTCTCTATGATACCCCACTGTTCCATTTTATCTAATTCCATTTGCACTGCAGACCTGTGCACAAAAGGAACTGGGTATGGTCGGACCGAAAAAGGAGTCGGATCAGATACATTTTTATTGTGTTCATAATGTGTTACCAGTCCAGGAACATCAGAGAACACATTCTGGCCTCCCTTGGATTCAAATTAGCCTGCTGTACAACATCTCCAAAATCGACAGGTTCCACACCCACAGAAGTAGCAGGAGGATGTGACTGATTGATAGCGCACAAACGGAGTGATTCTACCTTTTCGGAATTTGCCTCTGTCATATGGGAGAACTCCGGGACAACCAACTCTCGATTGTCTAGCTTAAGCGTTACTTTGCCGTGTTCCAAATCAATCCTAGCTTGATAGGTACGCAGAAAGTCAACACCCAGGATAACGGCATAAGCTAGATCAGGTATAACCAAAAACTCGAAGTTGAAAAATTGGTCTCCTAAAGAGAACGGAAGAAACACTTGGGCCGAAACTCGTTGCTGTTTTGCTTCGAAAGCACCCGTGATCCGAATACCACTGACTTTGAAAAGGTTAATTTAGGCAGACACCCTGTAATCTGCCCGAATATTTCGTCGGATATACAACAGACGTCGCTGCCTGAATCAACAAGGGCTGGGAAATTCAGATGGCCTATACTGATCTCGACAAATGGTAATCGAGGTACTGGTTTGTGGGGGTCACTGTCACACTCTGGATAATTTCCACGTACAAACTTATTATGGTCAGTCCTATCCATAACCCCCACCAGCGGACTAAGATAATGGGTTGCGATTAGTTTTCCGAAAACTCAATCACCTCATCAACAGAATTCAGGGCAGAGACATTTCTGGAAAATGGAGGCTCATCGGTTTGCCCATTTCTCCGGAACGGTCTAGTTTCTCGACGTGAGAGTTAATATTATCACGGTCAAATCTATCGGCTGGGCGAGAAATGTAGTCAGCCTGCGACAACACGGTTATGGCGTCAGCTACCGTGCCAGTTCCTATAAGCGCCGCGGCTACAGATAAAGGAAAATGTCTAGCAATCATTGATATTAGAAGTGACTCGGAAATCACTGACTGTAAATATCTACATTTTGACAGCAAATTCAAAAAATAATCTAAATAACTTCCATCACCAGAACGGTATTTACCCGTTTCCAAAAGACTACGTATCTCTAGTTGTCGGGAATCCCCCCAGAAATAACTGAGGAATGGGCGTTTTAACTCCGGAAAATCTTTAAAATTATAAAGCATGGCATCAGCCCACAACTTTGCCTTTTTGCGAAAAAGTGCATGACACCAGTGCGGTACAACATGGAAAGGCATCCTCAGTTGCCTGATAGAATACTCTAATTTATCTATAAAGAGAACTGGATGGATCCCCTCATTATCAAAAAACGGAATGAGTTTTGCAGCCTCTATAGTATTAAAATTATTTTCGAAAAACGGCATGGGTTGGCAGTTCAAATTCCTCATCACATTACAACTTTTACAAATATTGATATGGAGCGGTATATTTCCAGACATACCCTGAACGTTAATATTATCAATATTCCTTCCTGCGCCATAATTTGTCGTCCCACCCTGTATTGGGTGGTGACCCTGAGTGGAAAAATAATTTTGTTCCCCCGGTATATGAGAATCATCAATATTAGTTAGGGTCTTTGAAAAACTGATTTGGCATTTCAGAATAGGTACTGTTCTTTGAAATAGGACGAGAAGTTGAAGAAAAATGTCCTGTGAAACTAGGTTGGCCACTTCTACTGGGGCCACCATTTACCTGATTTTCATTCTCCACAATACCTTTATCTGCAAGTAAAAACCAAACATTATTTCGAGGATCACCTTGTAAACGGTAATTATTTGCCAACATAGTTTCATCATAAGCAGGTTGGAAGTGGGCGCCCATACTAAGACCGCCCCGTACTCTATTAGACTCTTCAGCACAATATTTATTAAAAACTTTGGTTTGGGCAGTTGTACGGGGGTCGCACTGTAACAGATTTGTATTTGCAACATTAACTCTATTATAAGAAGGTTTAGGGTAGACACCCGTACAAAACCCACCCTGTACTGTATAAATGGATTCACGAGAAATTTCATTATCTAAAAATACTTGTGGAGGAACATTTGACATCGGTACACCCTGTAAATTGCACCCAAATAGCGAACTTGACACATAATTTGGATTTACTAGGGAATCCGAAAAAACAGTTTTTATGAAAGACTTTCTAGCTAAAATACTATCAACTGGCCGCTCACTATCTAAAAAGGTAATATTTGGGTTTCCACTTGCATTTAATTGTGGACACAAAGATGAGGCTGTCCCAGGGTCTACTAAAATAGGCCTACCTTGATTTTGCATAACCTGTAGCTCACCATCCTGACCTAATATACCCCCGTCATGCTTTCTAGGGGTACCTGCGCCTAGAGACATGGCCTACCTCGTCCTCTTGCTCTTGTTTCGTATTGATGCACTGGAGTATGGACCACCATCCTACCCTGGATTCAAAGCCAAGTTTTGGGGTTGCGGATCTGGTTTCGACGAAGTGGATGTTATGAAAAGCCAAATGGAAACCAGGTCTTCTCGTTGGGCGACAAGATGTGACGAAGTAACCTGGGGTATGGTCACTACTCAGGGTGTTTGGCTCTGGGTAAATGAATAGAGGTCGGTACCATGCAAACAACTTTACTTGGACTTGGTGAAGATCGATTTTCTTGGTATACTTTGTGGTATATCAAGTTAGTACAATAATCTAAAAATAATTAATAGTATAAATTTCAAATATAACAAACAGTGAAACGTACGAACAACTATTAAACATGACAAAAAATATTACAAGTGCGATAAGGAATTAGAAAAAAACCCAGCACGGAGAGTAATGTTTAGGCTTTCGAGAGAATTTAGATAATGTGAGGTCAACAATTCACAAAACGACTTACCTAAAAGTGCAGGCCACATACACTATAACAATCAAGGCATTCAAAGCAAGGAAGCACTCGTAAGATTGCAGAATAAAATGACAGAGACACGTTACTCATACGTAAATCAATATACTGGAATCGGTATCATTCCATGATTCGTATCGATAATTCGTGTATTTGGCTGAGCCAAGTAGGGAGACACAATGAAATAAAACAGTGGCGGAGTTCGGAGGTCACGCTTCGCTACAAACGGTTCAATCAATCATTGACGAATATTCTTCCTTATGAGTTAAAACTTATGACTTATGACTGCTGCATAAATCCACCATTATTGTTTAAACGATTGAAGACAGTCAAGCAAGAAGAGGTAAAGCAAAGTAAGCGAGTGGTCACGCGTCAGTCACCTTGTGTTTCTTGATGACACAGCGTCTAACGTCGAATTTTCGGATAATTTTCAACATTTGTGTAAGATTTTTTGTGCCAGTGCATTATATGGCTTGTTCTTTCGATGCAGCAATTACCTACCATCGAACATTGCTGACACAGTGAGTATTTTTATTTTATTTTTTTTATTTTATCATTAATCAAGAAATTGAGGTAATTTTTTTTTTCATGAAATGAAAACAGTTCGTGTATTTTGAACTCATTATATATTATAGTAAGTATCAGAATGCATAAACGAACTTTGTGCAAGAGTGCATGGGAGATAGAAGGAATTGAGAGAAAGTGAAAGAGAAATAGAGAAAGATAGGGATAGATTATATATTGAATGAGAAACTTGACGGAAATAATGGCGTAGAACCACCATGAATCTGCAATTTTGAATACTAATTTAAAATTTTCTGAATTATTAAATGGTTTGAAATAAACAGACAAATACCAGACATAAATTTATCATCAATAATATAGAATATGACTTTCATAATTGATTGAATACTAATATTTTAGTGAACATTTGTTTAAGGGTTTCAATCTGAATATTATTATTTTGTTTTCCATCAACTTCGTTTTACAATGTTTATTTTGGACGTTATTCTTTGTAACAGTTAAATGATCATGGAGCCTTTAGATTTGTCAAAATGCAAAAACAATCTTGGCACGGAAGACGTAGCTCGAGTAATACAAAGATTGGATAAATTGAGAGAAGCTTCTGAGCAAATAATTGTCCAACAAGCACCGGATGATGCTGATGTTTTAATTGTACCAACAGCGATTTATCGTCAGCAATCAAGTAGAAAAGTCATTATTGTGTCCGAAGATATTGATGTTCTGGTTATACCCAATGCTCTATGTCCAGCAGAGAAAGAAATATATTTTTTTAAGATGGGTCAAAAGGCTTGGTGATCGGAAAATATACTCGTCAACAAGTTTAACTGATAACGAGTTTTCCTGCTCAGAAAATATACTATTTAAGGATTCACGAGCTGTGACACATCAGCATTTCTTGGGAAAAGTAAAGTAACCTTTAAGCTGCTATTAAATGTATATTTGTTTTATATGGAGCTACAAAAACTGTAACCAGTATCTATGATTTACTGTATACTTCGTTTATGAAAACGCAGTAGGTAACGAAAAATAAGACTGAAAGTTTATTTTCAAGTGCAACTTTGGAAAGAGATCTATTTACACCAGAGGAATGCGGGGATGGACACAATGGATGCTAGAACCAATTCGAACGACTGACTGCCTTGCACCTGAAAAATTACTGCAAATGATGTGTGAATTTTTGTTTTATTTCTAGCAATTGAGTTTATTTTATACCAAGTTGCTGTATGAAATTATATGACTTACTGCTTCTGACTACCGATTCATGGAGTTGAAGTTTTGGTGACTGTTATAGGAAGAAAATATATAGGAAAAAGGAAAGATAGGATACATAACAGTCACCAGTTTGTTGTATTCCTTTTCAGCGGATCTGCTTTACCAACACATTTACACTGTTACCTTTTTCGAAGTAAAAGTAAAAGGTTTCACATGCCCTTTTTTGCTATTCCAATATTCGAACAATAATTCGTAGAATAAGCAGCGTTGCCAAACTTATAAAAAATGTAATTTAAATATTTAAAGTTGAGCATTGCTCCAACATGATGTTTTATTCTTGCAAGCAAGAGTGTAACAGCTGCTTGTAGATATTGCAATGGTCTAGATCGCAGTAATTGCACACCAGTGGTCATCACTGAAGATGAAGAGGCCATTGAACATAGTTATAAATGAAGTTTCTGGCGAAACGAGTGATAACGAAGAAATTTTAATGATTTTATTCATTCTTAAATGAATATTGTAAATAGTGGATTATAAATAATATGCATGTAATAAAAATCCATTATTTCAAATAAGTATTACTCCTATTCACACCTAAACATTAATAGTACCTATGACTTTCATGGACAGATTTTCGAAAACATACACTAATTTTTCACATGAATTTTCAGATGGAGTCTATAATTTTCATCTTGTATTGATTATTTTATAGATATAACGACTACAATCTTGAAAATTTATATTTTATACTTCACAAACTCAGAAGAATGGAAAATTTGTAAATTTAACATAAAACACGGTAAATTCCGTTGTTGAACTTGCTGTTAGACAGCCGCCATTTTGTTTTTTTTTAATTTTGAATGAAGAATCGTACTCACCGACCCCAAAAACACCTGAACCATGAATCTTATGAACATAGATCACATTTTTGTTAGTCAAACGCATCCTATGAAAAAAAACGTTATTTTTGTAAATTTTTTGGAAAAACCCAAGAGCGGGAAAATTTCAACTGCGGACTTTCTCATTCATGCTATTAGTAAGTTGATTCCACACTTATTACTCGAATTCATGACTTCTTGAATTATTCCCTTTTTTGCCTTTGTTGACTACACTATGACGTATAATTTGGGATTTCAAAACAATGTTAAGATCTTGGGAGTTATCTTTGATCAAAAGTTATACTGGGAAACTCACATGCATAATCTCTGCGGTAAATTGAGGTCAGCCTGCTATGCTTTGAGGTCATTAAATACTGACAGTCAAAAAAGCTGGTAGTGATTGTTCAAGAATATTAATTTCACGAAAATCCTCATTATACTAATAAAATTTTAATTGTAGTGGATACTTACATATACGAAATATCGAAGCATAATTACCCTACCAGATTTAATAACAATTTACTGCCAGCAAAGAAACTTGTATTACAATGGCTGCAGAATCTACCGTGTGTCCATAAAGTAACCCCCCCTGTTAACTTTTGAACGAATTGGAATTTTCGCATGAAATTTTTATTGGAAGAATGGCAGTTCATAAGCTACTTTCTGACGACAAAAAAAGTCTATCTTTCAAAATGGCGGCCCGACGCCATTTTGAAAGAATGTTTTAAATGGCATGGGGGGTTGGTGATACCAAAAATTCAAACAAAAATATACATCTAAAACAAAATGGCGGTACATAATAATAATAAACGTCTTTATTGTCAATAAAAAGAAAAACATTACAATTTCATGAAACTGATGGCGAAGTCTAGCTTAAAGCTATTCTACTTAACCATAATGTTAGAGCTCTGCCATATGAGGATCTTTTCGATATCTATTAATGAGCTCTAGTAAAATCATCAAATCTTTTTTGGTATCATTAAATGAAAGTTTTTTTGTTGTCAAAAAGAAGCTTATGAACTACCATTAAACCAAAAAAAAAATCAAAACAGAATTCCAATCCGTTCAAAAGTTAACATGGGTGGGGTTATTCTAAGAGAGTTCTTACATTATGTACCGCCATTTTGTTTTGGAAGTATATTTTTGTTTGAAATTTTGGGGACTTATAGAGCATTGTAAGACGTTTCAAATGAGGTATCACTCGACCCCCCATTTCATTTGAAAAATTCTTTCAAAATGGCGTCGGGCCGCCAAGATAGACAATTCTTTTTGTCGTCAAAAAGTAGCTTGTGAACTGCCATTCCTCAAAAAAAAAATTCATGCGACAATTCCAATCCGTTCAAAAGTTAACAGGGGGGGAGGGTTACTTTATGGAGACACGGTATAATAACTTACCAGAAGAAGTGCAAAGTGCGCCAAATATTTTCATTTTCAAAAATAGGCTGAAAGACTTCTTGGTCCAAAAGAACTTTTACACACTAGAATTTACACACGAGTTCTTCTTTTAATATGATGTTAGGACCAATGGGTGTTTAGTTGTATACATTTATATATTTGTGGTTCGTCGTATTCGTGTTTTAATCATAATTTATTTTATATTACTTGTTTTGTTTGTTTACTCTAAATAATTTTTTTATTTACTAACGCCCTCGGCAATTTGTTATGGATATCATTGTAATGATTTTGTTAACTTATTGTTGATTAAAGTATATTATTATTCATTAACATTTCCATGGTTTCTACACTCCTGTCAAGGAGTCGACAAAAGTGTTAGAGGATCCTTTTGTCCTTTTGTTAACACTTCCGATAATTCTTTACACGTAATCTCCGTATCGGAGTAAAAACAACTTCCTACTAGTAACTTCCCATTTTAGCCTCAGAGCATGTTTTCAAAGGTTCGTTGCCTTAATTTACGATTACTTACTTATTTTTAAGTTCTTCACATTATGAACTTCACTTTCACAGTGTATTTTTTCATCACAAACTGGCAATATGAGTGAGAAATTAGGTTAAAAATACTTTTTTCGGCAACCATCCGGGAAGTTTTCACTTCCCGGACACTATTTCTTTGGGAAAGTAGCACTTCCCGGCCTAGTCCGGGAAGTACGTACTTCCCGGACTAGGCCGGGAAGTGCTCGAATTTCAATATAAATATTAATATCAATAAGAATTAGAATGTTTCTGTTGGTACCTATCTTCTGTTCGAATTTCAATATATAATACAAATGAGAACTAAAATGTTCGAAATATTCAAATTTGGAATCACAGCCAGGGTAGTTTACTCTTTATTATAATTCTATATTTTATTCCCCCCTGTACACCGTTTGGAAATTTAGAATTTTGATAACTCGAATACAAGTATTCCGTAATGCACCAATTTTTATGAAGAATAAAATTTTCTGACAAATCGATAATAAAAAAGTTCCATATGGTGCAAACTCACTTTATATATGTTTGAATGTTTTAGACGATGTAGTAACTTGATTACTTATATTTCGGACGTCCATCATCTTAATGGTTGAAAGATTTCTATCTCTTTCAAATTTTTCACAACGTTTCAATTGTTGAATCCGCAATCGTCTTCTGGTGAATAGTGACAAAATCAGATGCTACGCGACCTTTTATAGGTCTATAATTAAGTGTAATTACGCGCGGTCTTGTGGCGCGCGTGGTTTCGCGATTTTTCTCCCTCCAAAATGGTCCATGAGCGGTTTCCATACGTTTTTAATTTCCACGCTTGGTTGACTGAAGGCTTCTATGTTGGTGGTTTCCATAAATTTCCGTTTGAACCAATGTTCCTCTATATGAAGAACACTAGCTTCGTCCCAGAGAATTCGGTGGTGTTTTGTCCAGGCGTGGTCAGCAATTCCCGATTTTGATGTTTGCCCTCGTTGAGTCCACTTTTTGTGTTCGGCTATTCTTACTGATAATGGCCTCTTGGTCTCTCCGATATAGGAATCTCCACATTCACATGGGACTTTGTAAATACAGTTTTTGCTGGATTCTGTTGTGTTCTCTGGTTTCGTCTTGGTGAGGAAGCTTCATAAGATACTGCCGGATTGAAAGCAACTCTTGATGTTGTATTTATTTCCGATCCTTCTGATCTTCTCGGAGATACCCCTGATATAGGGAAGAATGAGAACGGGGTTTTGTGGTCTTTCTTCGGTTGTCCAATGACTCCTGGTTGTTGCAAATAGACAATGCTCTCTCCACCAACGTTCTTACGATTCCCCTCTTTGTGGAGTTTGGGTGATTAGAGCCGTAGTTGAGGTACTGCCCTGTGTGTGTCTTCTTCCTGCAAACAGAGGTGAGGATTCCAGTGTCTGTTCTTTCAGCTTTCACATCGAGAAACGATAGGGTACTGTTAGTTTCCTTTTCCATTGTGAATTTGATTGAATCCCTCATGTTATTCATTCTGGCGAAGAATTCCCCAAGGTGTTCATCTCCATGGTTCCAAATGATAAAGGCGTCGTCTACGTATCTTAACCATAGTTTTGGTTTATATTTTGCCTCTCTGATAGCCAATTCCTCGAACCATTCCATGTATATGTTGGCGATTACTGGAGAGAGAGAAGATCCCATCGGCAGTCCATCAACTTGGGAGAAGAAACGGCTCTTTTCTTGAAAGTATGAGTTGTGCAGGCAGCACTGCAGTAGTTCCAATATCGCTTGTACGGGGAGGTCAGTCCTTTCATGAAGCTGGATGTCTTCTTCCAGTTTCCTCTTGATGATGTTAAGGGATTCTTCTATGGGGACATTGGTGTAAAGGCTCTCCACGTCAAAGCTGATGAAACGATCTTCAGGCCCTAGTTCAACATCTTTGATAATGTCCACGAAGTGTTTAGAATTCTTGACGAACGAACTGCTAGTACCCTGTAAGGGTTGTAGTATCGGTAGGAGGTATTTCGCCAGGTTATAGGTCGGTGAGTTACGGGAGCTGGTGATTGGTCTTAATGGCATGTCGGGTTTGTGAATTTTCGGAAGACCGTAGAGATGAGGCGGTTTACTGTAATGTGGCGTCAAATGTATCCGTTCTTTGTCTGGAATAAAGGTTTTGTACTTTGACAGAGTACTGCAGATTTTCCTTTCTATCGAAGATGTTGGATCCTTCTGTAGGAGTTTGTAGTTTCCTGTTTCGAGTACTGCTTCTAACTTGTTATCATAAGTCTAGGTGTCCATGATAACTGTGGCATTTCCTTTGTCTGCAGGGAGAATTTTAATGGTGGAGTCCATTTGCAGGGTTTTCAGGGCCTTCTGTTCTCCAGTGTTGATGTTTTTTCGAGGGATTCGCTCCTTCTCCAACACCTCTTTCACTTTCCATCTAAATTCTTCTGCCTGGACAGGGTTCATTCTGTTGCTTGTTGACTCTACCGAGCTCACGATGTCCAGGATAGGTATCGTTTTTGGTGCAACTGCGAAGTTCAATCCTTTTTCTAGCAAAGTCTCCTCTACTTGAGTCAGGGGTTTTGATGAGATGTTGATTATGGTACTTTTAATTTCTTCGTCGTTGGTCCGTGGTGGCCGTGTTTCTCTTGCCAGTCGGTTCCATTTCTTCTGATGTCTCTTCTCCTGGTTTTTGCAACGGCTATATTTCAAGAATTCAGAGAATATACATTGGAGGAGGACAACCAACCTATATTTGCGAAAATTAACAACAACTGTACGAGATTTCGCCAAAACCAGGAGAAGAGACATCAGAAGAAATGGAACCGACTGGCAAGAGAAACACGGCCACCATGGACCAACGACGAAGAAATTAAAAGTACCATAATCAACATCTCATCAAAACCCCTGACTCAAGTAGAGGAGACTTTGCTAGAAAAAGGATTGAACTTCGCAGTTGCACCAAAAACGATACCTATCCTGGACATCGTGAGCTCGGTAGAGTCAACAAGCAACAGAATGAACCCTGTCCAGGCAGAAGAATTTAGATGGAAAGTGAAAGAGGTGTTGGAGAAGGAGCGAATCCCTCGAAAAAACATCAACACTGGAAAACAGAAGGCCCTGAAAACCCTGCAAATGGACTCCACCATTAAAATTCTCCCTGCAGACAAAGGAAATGCCACAGTCATCATGGACACCCAGACTTATGATGACAAGTTAGAAGCAGTACTCGAAACAGGAAACTACAAACTCCCACAGAAGGATCCAACATCTTCGATAGAAAGGAAAATCTACAGTACTCTGTCAAAGTACAAAACCTTTATTCCAGACAAAGAACGGACACATTTGACGCCACATTACAGTAAACCGCCTCATCTCTACGGTCTTCCGAAAATTCACAAACCCGACATGCCATTAAGACCAATCACCAGCTCCCGTAACTCACCGACCTATAACCTGGCGAAATACCTCCTACCGATACTACAACCCTTACAGGGTACTAGCAGTTAGTTCGTCAAGAATTCTAAACACTTCGTGGACATTATCAAAGATGTTGAACAAGGGCCTGAAGATCGTTTCATCAGCTTTGACGTGGAGAGCCTTTACACCAATGTCCCCATAGAAGAATCCCTTAACATCATCAAGAGGAAACTGGAAGAAGACATCCAGCTTCATGAAAGGACTGACCTCCCCGTACAAGCGATATTGGAACTACTGCAGTGCTGCCTGCACAACTCATACTTTCAAGAAAAGAGCCGTTTCTTCTCCCAAGTTGATGGACTGCCGATGGGATCTTCTCTCTCTCCAGTAATCGCCAACATATACATGGAGTGGTTCGAGGAATTGGCTATCAGAGAGGCAAAATATAAACCAAAACTATGGTTAAGATACGTAGACGACGCCTTTATCATTTGGAACCATGGAGATGAACACCTTGGGGAATTCTTCGCCAGAATGAATAACATAAGGGATTCAATCAAATTCACAATGGAAAAGGAAACTAACAGTACCCTATCGTTTCTCGATGTGAAAGCTGAAAGAACAGACACTGGAATCCTCACCTCTGTTAACAGGAAGAAGACACACACAGGGCAGTACCTCAACTACGGCTCTAATCACCCAAACTCCACAAAGAGGGGAATCGTAAGAACGTTGGTGGAGAGAGCATTGTCTATTTGCAACAACCAGGAGTCATTGGAGGCGGAAATTAACCAAATAAAAAAGGACCTACGCCGAAACGGATACCCCGAGAAGCTCATAGGAGAAGTTCGGAAACAACTCGAAAAGATCAAGACAACCGAAGAAAGACCACAAAACCCCGTTCTCATTCTTCCCTATATCAGGGGTATCTCCGAAAAGATCAGAAGGATCGGAAATAAATACAACATCAAGAGTTGCTTTCAATCCGGCAGTACCTTACGAAGCTTCCTCACCAAGACGAAACCAGAGAACAAAACAGAATCCAGCAAAAACTGTATTTACAAAGTCCCATGTGAATGTGGAGATTCCTATATCGGAGAGACCAAGAGGCCATTATCAGTAAGAATAGCCGAACAAAAAAAGTGGACTCAACGAGGGCAAACATCAAAATCGGGAATTGCTGACCACGCCTGGACAAAACAGCACCGAATTCTCTGGGACGAAGCTAGTGTTCTTCATATAGAGGAACATTGGTTCAAACGGAAATTTATGGAAACCACCTACATAGAAGCCAATGGTGCCTTCAGTCAACCAAGCGTGGAAATTAAAAACGTATGGAAACCGCTCATGGACCGTTTTGGAGGGAGAAAAAGCGCGAAACCACGCGCGCCACAAGACCGCGCGTAATTACACTTAATTATAGACCTATAAAAGGTCGCGTAGCATCTGATTTTGTCACTATTCACCAGAAGACGATTGCGGATTCAAGCAATTGAACCGTTGTGAAAAATTTGAAAGAGATAGAAATCTTTCAACCATTAAGATGATGGACGTCCGAAATATAAGTAATCACTTTATATAGTCATGACCACCTTTTGATAGGCAACCCAAATTAGGCATATTCGTCTATTTTTGTAACTTCATAAAAAGTATGTTTCATCCGGTTAACAGATGAGTGAAAGTCGACCTCTCTTCGTCTCTTAGACTAAATGCGTCTCATTGATTTGTTATTCTACATGGTTGCCCAAAAAATAGTGTACGCAACACGTCCGAAAACAGTTTTTTTTTGACTCGCAGACTTCCAGGACTCGCTAACGCTCGTCCTAGAATTTGGTCTACTCGTCCAAAAAACAGTATTTTCCGGACTTGTTACGTAAATTACTAATAATATTTGAATTTTCATTTGCATGAGTATAGAAGTTAGAGAAAAAAACAGTAAAAATTGTAATATTTAGACAATAGGAAATGACTACATGGTGATTTTTCGCAATGGAAAACAAATTTCAGAAAATCTCTTTACATGAATCGGAATTTGTTGAAATGTTAAAAAAAAATTGTAATTGATACATCCAAATAGATTTATCAGAAAAAACGTTAGGTACAACTGTGCTAGCTTAATAATTTAGCTAGCACAATACTGCTTTCTCTGAAATCGCTTGATTTAAAAAATTGGGAGTTGTGGTTGAAAACAATTGAATAAGTATAAAATACTGTGCTAGTTTTTTTTTTTTTGGGGACAAACCGACTTTACCGGCTTAATGTACCTAAGGCTCATGCACTTCTGCGATATCATCAATCTTTCCATTGTTAGTTGTTTCATCGAACCTGGCGAGACGAACTCAGACTTCCAATCAATTTGTCGTCACCTGGAGACTTGTCTCTCAGAGCTATTTCTTGCAACGATCGGTAGAGCTTTGAAACTTATTGTCCAGGGAGTTGTTAAAACTCATTGTCCAGGGAGTTGTTACCAAGGTTTAAGGTGCCCGTTTGATCAGGCTTGACAAACTAATCCGACATAGGAGCCTCCAGCCATTCGAATGAATATTTATCCATCCAAGTATGCAACCATAAAAATGAAGCATTGTTACCGGCATCAATTGCTACTATGATAGTAAAATGGAAATATCACGTCAGTTGAATATCACAAAAAGAAATTCTTGCTATTTTGTTGTGTATGTCGGAGATCATCACGAAATATTCATAGAAGAAATAAAATAGGACGAAATTTTATGGAAAGAAGAGATGGTACCAACTGTGGAAAGGTTCTATGAGGATTGTGTTTTGGAAGAGATAATACGACAACATTCCTTGCGAAATGAGAAATGCTATGATCCACCATGGATAGAAGAAGCAATTGCATCGGGAAATAAAAAAGATTTTTTTTTTCATTTGTTTCATTATTGCCCACCTCTTTGAATATTCTGTTACCCTGCCACTACTTTTTTTTTCATCATTTTTTCAAATTTTTGTCGCACATAAAAGTGATCAGCAAGTATAATGAGTCAAAGATGTCCGTCGTGGTAATATCGGCGGAAACGGCAATAGTTGACTATAGTTTCGATTAAAAAGTACATGAGACCATTTATGTTGCAGTATATAATTTCCAAACAAATATTGGAGCTTTGAGTTATTTCGGAACTTATTTTTTCAACTGCGGCTCTGTTTTAATATATACATTTTTAAAATTATTTTTCATTCCGCGTTTGATGTTGTATTCCGTTTGTGTAACGATTTCATTATGTTCCAAATCATCTCAATTTTTTTCAATATATTCTTGAGATATTTTATCAGTAAGGACTATCCAAGTCGGGACTGTTTCTGAAGCTGTTATACATTTGGAGGGCACGCTGGTATCATTTACCCAAATATCCGTTCCCTACATCCGTAGGGTGCGTGATTATTAGGTCCGAGATTCATGTGCCCTGAGCAGACGAAGTGAACCAAATATGAAGGCCTTCTGCATTCGTATGGCAAGGATTTCTATCGTATAAAGGCAAGCCGGTATAATTTTCAGATTCGAGAGCAAGGTGTCCATCATTAAACCTATTTGTTTCTTTCTCAGGTACAAAACTAAAACTAAAATTGCAATTTTAATGAATTATTTTTATACCTTAATATTTTTAATATTGTGTTGTATTCCTGTGACAATTGTAAAATTCTTGTGATTTTATATGAATAAACATGTATGTATGTATGTATTATCAGAACCACCATTTTAACAGAATGAAGCCTGTAGAGTTCAAAGAGTTATCGATTTTTATTTCATTTTTTACTCTTCTTTTCCGACGATGTTCGTTTCGACAGAAGCTAAAAACTATGACAAAAATGGTTTTACTATGATTATTATTATAATTATCTATTATTATCTTTGACTCACAGTATATGTGTACATATATAGACTATTTTTTTCTCTAAATCTTTATGAAACTGTAATAGTCAAGAATTTATGTCAGACCATTTGAAAATCTCAATCAATATGCAAATTTCCTAACTCCTCGAAAGTTTCGCCTCTGCTAATAATTCAATCATCCTGTGAATTATTCTGATGATTTATCTGTTAATGATTGTGTAACTGCGGATTTTTACCTACACAAATGTTATTCAGATCTATTCTACCATTATGATTATCAGGTAAAAATTTCATTATACCTATATGAAATTGAAGAGACTTATTCCCTTTATTATTGGGTATCTAATTTTTTTCAGAATACCTCTAACACTGAATTTTTATTTCAATTTTCTACTGGGAACTCACTGTCCCCTCTATCAATTCATCAAAATATGCTTATCGGAAGAAATACTCTCGTTCACAAAGCTTAAGGATATAACCTATATATAACTACAAAAGGTAATTTGAAATATTTAAATGCAAGACATTTTAATACAGCAATGTCTGGGTCAATTCATCATTAAAAATAAATTAATGAGTTTATGTGGATATGTATAAAAACGATCTATGAATTCAATAAAACCATTCCATACTATAGTGACTCTTATTTCAGAATCTGATTAATGAATTAAAGAACAAAAGAATATATTGAGCTGCCCCTCATATGCACCAATACACGCCTATGATACGACAAAATTTATAAAAGAATTTATAAAAAGCATTTCTCGCCGCTCAATGCGAATATTCGTCAACATATTTCATTCTACTCTATTCATAGTGCTGTGCTTGTTCATTGCCATCACCCAAATTCCAGTTCATTCATAATTTTGAAGATAACGAATTCTAGTGTGGCGCAATCTATTCGCAAATTACTGAACTGACTCAGTGAGTAATAAGATGCAATTTCTTATAAATTTGCTAGATTTTGGAATATTGCCGCCTAATTTCGAGTGCTGCTGGCATTCTCAAAAACAGTGTAAAAAATTGGTCTATGTTAGGTTTTGAACGATTTCAATAGGTCTTCTTGTTGACACATTACAAAAAAGAATTTTATCGATTTATTTTCCGCACAAAAAAATTACGAAATTTTTGAAAAAATTTAATTTCGAAAGTCTCAAGAAGTACTCCATTATGTTCCAAATATATTTACCAAATTTGAGTTATTTACGTGTCACCGATTCGCCGTCCGAACAGTAGCCAGCATGCATGCCATTGAACGGCCACCTTAAAGCCTCCTATGATTAAAAAACAGCAATTCCTACACTTCCTTCGATTTTCGTATTTTTCTCTGAATTTTATTTATAGATTTATCCTTTTCGTGGAAATCAAAGATTTAAGAAAAAAGTTGAACAGAGGACATTTTTATTTATTGGGCAGTCCATTTCACCATCATGAGAATATCAAAATCGAGGCCCTCCAAACATCAAACAGGCTAAAATCATTGATTTCATCATGAGCACCGCCTATTGAAGTCATTCAAAAATCTATATCATTATCTTATTATGTACGATTCAATTGTTTAAAAGTAGAAGATCGGAAAACAGGCGAAGGATTTACCTGAAAATGTTTCAGCAAAATACACACTTGTATCATTAAATTCAGTTTTATTCAATTCATTCATGAAATTCATATAAAATTACGACAAAACTTTAAAGAAATATGATAATAATCTAAAAGTCTTATGGAATATTAGCTAAATAATCCTTAACATGAGATGGGTCGAGTCTCCTGAACCCCGCCTCATCACAAATTCCTACCTCGATATTGTCAGCTGTCATTTGACCTTCAAAACTCTCCTTCAGTGTCAGAATTGCTGTATGTACTGCATCGTCAAGTTCCAAGTCCTCACTATATCTAAGGCAGAAAAATTCAGGATTAATGATTTTGAACAAAATAGAATAATATCAGAAATGCCTCTCTGCATACAATTTAAAAAATGACCTTTTATGCTATGACACATGAAAGTTAATCACATTCAGTCTGGGCAATTGCCACATGAAGAAAAAAAAGTTGAAATAACTTCAGCAACTAACTGCCTTAATGATTTATAATTTTAACCCTTCTTATATCGAGTCTTCTCTATTTGACCAATTTTTGGTTTCATCACGAAAAATGAGAAATAAAACTTTCTGTTTTCATACCACTTCTATTCGTAACCAACGTTACTGCAGTTTCCTCCTATATGGACATTATCAAACGAATACTATGAACTCAGTTTATAATATTCGTTTGATAATGTCTATATAGGAGGAAAATGCAGTAACGTTGGTTACAAATAGAAGTAGTATAAAAACATCATAGAAATATATATTATATACTTATTCTAGAATGTTAATCTCATATGTCAAAAGTGTTGTAAAAAGTTCAGATCAGTCCGCAATGCGCATGTGCGTCATTAGTGTTTTTTTGTAACGGGTCCGGTTTTAGAAAAATATTATGGTACTGGTGAAGATTAACAAACTTTGATCATTCTGAATCTCGGGGAATAAGGTATTGGAAAACTCAATGTACTTATACCGGCTATTTTGCCAATTTGAATAAATTTTTTCACATATTTATGATCCCAAATATTCAGCAAACGCCATCAGAAAGTAGAGTACTGTTATCATTATTATTTATCGCTCTGAAGCCAATCATTGATTTTTGGTATCGCAATCACTTTTCAGCTGTAGGTAAACTCAACAAAAAACCACGGAAAGTAGTCGGTGCGAATTTCAAGCAGGCACTAGATTGGAAAATAAATTGTTCAAGAAACTATGAAAATCGATTTCTGCTAATATTATGAATAAGTTCAAATCAAATTTGTATTTATAAAATTGGATGGGTCCATATTATATAGAAGCTCAAGGTTTTCTTTTATAGAACGATTCAGTCAAAATATGTAACTGCATTTAATCTAAATTGAAATAATTATTAACATGCTATTTCTACGAATATTTCTGGTTGTGTTACCTTAGTGCAATTTCCATAATGGGGGTTTATGAAAAAGTGAGACCAGAAGCATTTTTCTCATCATCAAAGACATTAATTTTCTGATGAGACTCTATTAAGTTTATTTCTTTTTGTATGAATCAAGAACTAATTCAAGAATAGTCAGAACTCAATATAAGCGGTGTGGCTAATACTTGAAATTTGTTTGCAAAAAGTTGTATCACTCGCCATGATTACGCAGACACAGTGTTGGTACGACATTGGGTTTCAAATGACTCAATTGTCTTTTTTAATCTTCATGAGGAAAATGTCTGCCACAAATTACAATTTTCTCACTCAAATGTTCTGCATTGAGGTCTCTTCCTAAAGACATTGACCAGAATCGTGCCTTTTGTGTCAAGCTATAATAATAATAAGCTATTTTGAGCAAAGCATAGGTACATAAAAATATTATTATCTACCAAAAAAAAATTTTTCCAGGTATTTTTCCTTTACTTCCACACTACAACACTAAACAGTTCATTTTGTATCTGTAGGAAGAAGCGGTTTTATTAGAAAATATCTTAAAGGAACAAGATTAAAGGTCGATTCATAAACTGTCCGTTCCTTTCGCCGTTACCGTTGCCATCTGCGTTCGCCGTTCCATTACCAGATTAGTACATTGAAATGCATAAGATCATTCATAAACTCCGTTGACCGATGCCGTCTACCGTTCGCATGAGTTTATGAATGATCTTATGCATTTCAATGTACTGAACTGGTAACGGAACGGCGAACGCAGACGGCAACTGTAACGGCGAACGCAGACGGCAACTGTAACGGCGAACGCAGACGGCAACGGTAACGGCGAACGCAAACGGTAACGGCGAACGGAACGAACAGTGTATGAATCGAGCTCAATGCAAATTCACGAATTATGAAGGAACCAACGACAAGAAATAGTGCACAAAACGACAAGACAAATCTGAAATTCTAACAACCTTCTCTGTCAAGAGTGATAGATCTTAGTGATAAGTCTTCCTGTTGATGAAAAAGCACTGTAGCACGGTCATTATAATTACAGTAAGATAGGGTACATTATTGTATTAAATAAGCTTCTTTCGCGCCTAAAATTCGGAGGAATCTATCTCTAAAAGGTTATTTCGGTTTAAAAAGGTCCTGAATGCGCTGACAAATTTCTCTTTCTAATGACATGGGTTTTATTGCCTCATGACACAATACTCTGAATTGGAACACCAAATGATTTTCAAACTTGGCAACGATCTACCCAAACTACTCTGATGACGAGCATGCGCACAATCGTCAACGGGTCACATACGCGGAATGTTTTTCGTTCGAGAAAATTGGTGGGATTAGCATTCTAGAGTAAGTATATCATATATATTTCTATGAAAAACATCCATCAATTTATTATTGGTTTTATCTAACATAACAAATATTAGATTTGATTATATTATCACAATTCAATAAATTGTCCAGTTTAAAAAACAAATTAATAGGGAATCACCATATTGATGCATTTTGTGCCAAACTGAAAAAGAGCTGCTATTCTATAAGATTTATGTCAAATTACTGCAGTTATAGCATTTTGTTAACATTGTACCATGCCAACTTCTATTCACACCATCGATTTGGTATTCTCAACTGGCGTATGAGTGCTTCTGTCCGAAGGTTATTTATTTTCCAGAAATACGTAGTTAGAATAATTGCTAACCTAGGGTACATAGATGCTTTCAAACATCTGAAAATTCTTACAGTTGCCAGCACGGGGCCAAGTAGCCGAGTGGTTAAAGGACATTGTTTCAATCACTTTGGCTGCCAGTCGGCGATGGTTCAAACCATGGCGACTGCAGACATTTTTCTGATGGCCCCAGAAAGTGCTAGGAATCGCACGTAAAAAGGTGAGACCTCGTTAATCCTTAGCTTGCACAAGTTTCAACTTCTGAGGGCTGCCATTCGTAAGGGGACGACAGCTGGTTAACGGAAAAAATAAAGAACAAAAAAACTTATATACTAGAAGCTAGTCCATACTTATATAAATCAATTTTTCAGTCAAATTGTCCATCGCATAACCACAATACTCGATAAAGAGATCTAGTTTTTCTAAATGCTCATAGATCTTCTACAATATTCTTCCAATATCAATTAAAAATTCTACATTCATATTTAAAAGTAATCTGAAATAATTGTTACTTCAGAGGATCTGTTACACCATTCAAGAATTCACTTATGGCCTAACCTGACATCTTCAGCTTAGCATATTTGGTTTTTACTATTCACTCTATGTTTTATATTAATTCACAGAATATTCTGGTGTTAAATATTTAAATTTTTACTGTCTTCTTGTATTGATAAATTGTATCTTATTTCTAATTTCGACTTTTATATAATCATATGCAGTTTTTTTATATTTATACTATAATAATGAATTTATTCAATAAGCATATTATATTATGTCACCATGTTATCCATTCATACTTATTGAATGAGACCATATTCAGTGTCATAATCCAACCGACGATTGGATTATGACCCTGTTCTTCCATATGGCCTCTTATTCTTTTCTTATGACTTCTTACTTATACTTTTAGACAATTATGTAGGTACTTAACTTATTCTTGGTTTATTGTTCATAGACTTTTTCAACTGTACTTTTCAACAAAAGAAATAAATATTAATATTATTAATGATAAATAAAGAGGAAATAAAATCTTCCAATTTACACAAAAAATATATACTTGTACGTGCTTACAATTGTTTCGACACACGGTGTCATCATCTGAGCGAGTTATCAACTAAAGAAACGTCAAAATCACCTTCTTAAATATTAAAATAACGTGCATGAAATTTCACTAATGACAATTGCAGGTATGAAATTTCCTAATGACATACCTGCAATTGTCATTAGTGAAATTTCATGCATGTTATTTTAATATTTAAGAAGGTGATTTTGACGTTTCTTTAGTTGATAACTCGCTCAGATGATGACACCGTGTGTCGAAACAATTGTAAGCACGTACAAGTATATATTTTTTGTGTAAATTGGAAGATTTTATTTCCTCTTTATTTATCATTCATGATGAATTTACACATGTTAAATGCCACCACGATAGAACATTAATATTATTATGTTTTGAATTAAAATTCTCCAGTTGGGACTTGTCTCCATTCTCCGACACATTCTAAGGTCGCGCTGGCCTAATCATTAACCCAATAACCACTTCCCAAACTATGGGGTAAGCAGCTATTGGGTCCAGGAGTCGTGTGCTCTGAGCAGACGTAATGAACCGAGGATGGCAGCCCTCTGCATTCTTCTGGCTATGATTCCTGACATCTTGCGACATACCGGTATGATTTTCAGGGTCAAGAGTAGCAAATTCATCACACCGCCAAGGGATCCTATTATCAGAACAACAATTTTTACAGAATGGTCTGGGTAGAGCTTGCGAGGTTCGAAGAGTAAATTCTCGATATTTCGTCCGTTTGTCCTCCTCTTTTCGGGCGATATTCGTTTCGCCAGGAGCCGAAAACTCTATGACAAAAATCGTCTTACTTTCACGGTCGAGGAGTACTTAAGCAGGCTTATTGGCCTGTATTTGCCTGAGGGTGGGGAATAAGTTGTTCCAGTAGATCCGGCACTTCTCATTCTCCACCACGGACTCAATATCCCCCGAACCGTAAGTAACATTAGTAGAGCTGCATTATGTATGTGAATATAGAATGGTCTCAGGCACCTCACGGCAGGACCTGCATCTAGCATCAGGGACCTCTATACCCATCACGAGGCTACGGTAGACCAAGGTGTTGGAGACACCATCTTGGCAGGCCATTATAAATCCATTGGTATCCGGCTTCAGCTCACTTGATCTAAGACAGGCGTAGGTCAAGTTTTTGGATAAGCCGAGGTCTACGACGTTCCTGTGCAGCTGCAGCAGAACTGCATTTTCCGCGGCCTTTATATATGGAGTTTTTGACAAACGGGTTCCAACTCGGTGACTGAGTTCGGATCACGCCATTTGTATTTGTTTTATTCATGTCGAAACTGAGACCAAGTTCATCAGACGCACGGGATGCTGCCTTAAAAAAAACGCTCCAATCCCTGCGTTTTCATGGTCACGAACCATGCAGAAAAGGGGATCCAAACTCCTGATTACTTTATTATTATTAATGGCGAACCGATTGAATAGGTACAAGAGATCAAATATTTTTGATTTATTGTTGACAACTTTTATCTTTAAATAAATATGCTAAATATATAACCAAGAAACTTTTTTCTTCTCTAGAATTTAAGAATGAATTTCTACCAAAATTACTACATGTAACTGTATAATGCGGCCACATTTTGGCTATTGTGCAACCCTGCTGTATTTATTTAATAAAAACAAAATATCGCAATTTGAATTTGAAAAACTACAAACTCGTGGAATGCGAGTTATTTTGAAATGTAACCGATACGTCCCTATATTAAATATGCTGAATACATTAAACTGGCTTTCAGTTTCTAAACGCCTATTCTTCTTTGCTATGATTTTCATTTATAATTTTCATTGGTGTGGTTTGGAATATTTCCAAATATAATTCAACTATGTAATAAAAGCACCATAGTGATATAATTTGGTAGATATTCGAGAGTAATGGTTCAGAACAAAAAAATGTTTGAATCAAATACAAAGGAATTCATAAAATCACTATATTGCAATAATATATCGTTCAAAACAAATTCTCTCAAAATCCGAAATGACCCCAAAAACGAAATGTGAAGAAAAGAAGAAGTAAAATCTGTAATACCGACGGATGTAAATGAAGGGAAATGTGCAGATTATCATTTTATCAAATCAGCATATGTACCACAAAAACAAAACAAAAATTGTATAAATGAACATATGGCATATTTTTCGTTTTTTCAAAGATTATTGTGGGTAGGTTAAAATCGAACCAATTTTTAATGTTTTTATAATCTAATGTGGTCTTAGTCTGTAATTCAATCCAGTTTTTTTCCCATATAATGAACTTTATCAACTACGAAACTATGAATTTCTCCTATAGTATTAATATAAAAAAGGTCGTTGAGATACATAGTAAATGGCAGTGGCCCCAAAACTGTCCCCTGTAGCACACCAAATTGAAAGATTTTGTGTTCACTTCTAGCTTCACCAGTTTCAACATATTGAGTTCTATTTTCTAAATAATTTTTGAGATCATAAACTTTGCCGCGAAATACAATATTCTCCAATTTCATTAATAGTCATTATGGTCAAGCATGTCGAAAGCTTTAGCTAGGTCCAAAAAAACAGCCATAGTTCAATTTTGATTATCAATATGTTGATGTATATTATTAGTCAGACGACAGATAACATCCTGGGTCAAAACATTTTTTCTAAATCCGAACTGTTTTTCTGAAATCAGATGACTTTTTTCCAAAAAAGTTTCCATTCCGTATTTCAAATTTTTCTCAAAAATGTTGAAATTAGTGAAATAGGACTATAATTTTTAGCTTCCAATTTATTGCCACAGTTGTATATCGGTTTGATAATGCACACTTTGAAAGATTTTAGAATTTGACCCAAATTCATGTCAATAGTTCTGAAATGATTTTGTCAATGTCTGGAGATTTTTTCAATTTTATCGATTTTATTATTTGTTCTATTTCAGTCGAATTTTATGTTTATGGTAGATATTTTTTACACATTTTCGCTCTAATTTTCATTTTCAAACATCTCATGTAGTGTTTTGTAGTCAATTTTGTCTTAATAAAAGAATTTATTACAATTTCTTTTTGGAATGTACACATTATACTGAAGAAATATCTGATAATGATCAGTGATTTCATACTCATATTTCATTTTGATTAATCTTTACGGGATTATGATCTTTGCAAGATTTTATGTTGTTTTTTAATCTAGTATGCCCATTAATGTATGAAACGAAGCCTCATTAGCTCAGTATAATGAGATACTCATGAACAAATTTGTGTTTGTCTCCAAAATAAATTATCATTCTTATTGATACCGTTTGGGTATTTATTTAGAAAAACTTGTAGGTTATTGTTAAAAGTATATGGTGACGTTAAAGGTCTGTACAATGTTATTAAATTAATGTTTTGTTTTATCTACTGCAATTTTCATAAAGATTACTTTGATATTATCCAGTTCTATAATTTCATATTTGAAAGAATATTTATTTTTTATATATAAGATCATCCCATCATTTTGATTAATGTTTCCATAATTATAAATTTGGTTGTATCCATAAATTTCAAATAATTTTGGATTAGACAACTGCCAAGTCTCAGAAAAAATGATCATGTCAATAGATTCATTAAGTGATGTATGAATAATTTAGCCTCTTCAAAATATTTTCAGTGCTGCGGTGTTGCCGCTTCTATCGAAAAGTAGCTGCTTCTTTGATATTTTGGATGGAATACCCTGTATATTATTGCATTGTTCGCTTTGCTGTTGCTTTTAGATTTTTTTCATATAATACTTCTCCAGTGGTTCTCAAGAAAATCATTAATTTCCTTATTTTTTGTGTGAAACATAACTTTAATTAAATGTTTATTACTGCAGTATTTTGCTACTGAGAAAGCTGAAATTTTAGAAGTAGTGTGACAATGTACTGTGTATTAGTAATGACTAGGGGAATTCGTTCTTCATTACAGGGTCTTTGAAAATTTGTGCATTTTTTTAAATGGAACACCCTGTATACCTATTATCAGATTTCCTGAAAGACAATTGAATTTACTTTCAATTGATGTATCATGTTCCTATACCTAAAAAGTCAAGTTTCCGAAATAAAAGCAAGTTTTCTATAAAAATTGGATTATTTTGCCATATTTTGTATTGGGTAGATATGAAATGTCATGGTACATGTCGTTACGAAAATTAGTAAATTGATTAATAAAACGTTTGCACGTTCCTTAAAGTTAATTTGATTAGAAAATAATCTAAATGTAATACAATAATTATTAAAATCTGATTAATTGTTGTCGAATTTGTACCAGATTTGTATCTGTTCTTTCAGTGATTTGAAATTTTAATTCAGATTTGGACAAAGTATGCTTGGTTCGCTTTTTCATCTCCATGATAATTTTGTTTCCCATTCAGGGTATCTGAAAAACGTGTGTCTGTTGAGAAATGATTCACCTTAAACAGAACCCTATTTTATTTCAATCAATAAACAAATGAAGGTCTTAATAACCGCTAATTCATGTTTTCAAAGTGCTTTTTAATTTGATTTAATGTGAAAATTTAGAAGAGTTAGATCTAGGGATCGTGGTGGCCAAGCGTCTTATCCACTGATTTTCAAAGGTTGTAGTCAGTTCTCTGCTCACTTCTTGCCTACAGTGTGGGGGCACCGTCCAACTGATACCAACATCTTCGATATACATGAAACGGCAATAATTAACATGTGCAAGTCTAATATACCTGAATGATATGTGACTTGTTTTTCCAATGAAGTTTTGTTTCTATTTCTAATATACAGGGTGTTTATTAAATACTTGTTCAAACTTCAAAGGGTAAATATTTGACTAATTTCAAGATAAGCAGTTCATATGAACATGTGTCCGCAAATATTTCGTTTCGGAGATACAGAGTGTTGAAGTTGAAATTTTATTTTCAATTATTTTGAATACATTTTTTGCACATAATTTGGTAAACGGGTTTTTTTGTGGAGAAAACACAAAATTTGTTATTAATTTTTATGCTGCGTACATTATCATTATTCATTTTAATCACTATTTTTCAAAGGGTTAAATGAATTCAATAAACTGCCTATGAACATAAAATCATCAGTATCGTTATCTTCTTTCAAGTCATCATTATCAGAGTATATTAAAACTATACTTGCGACCTATTCATAGAGAACAACCCAGACCCCCAAGAACATTTCACATCATCCTATGGAATGCAATTTGCAGACGACACTGCCACAATTAGCCACAACAAATCGCTGGAGAAAACAGTAAGGAAGTTACAAGACTCGATTGAAGGCACTATGAGATGGTGTGACAAATGGAGGCTGAAGCCAAACCCCGAAAAATCTCAACTGATAATCTTCAATCACAAAATATCAGATGATTCACCAATAGTAACTGTGAACAATCATACAGTAAGAAATAGTACAGTAGTTAAGTACTTAGGAGTTCACATAGACCCAAAAATGAACTTTAATCATCACACTCAGCTGATGAAAAAAAAGTGTGTTACAAGAGCCAAACATTTCCGGAACCTTACATATAAGAACAGAGGAATCAGCAGTAAAACAGCTGCACACATTTATAAAACAATATGCCACCCAATCCTTGAATATGCTCACCCAATCTACCTCAACGTCAGAAACCTACCTTTGAAAAACTTGGAAGTTGCTGAAAGATCCAGCCTGCGGACAATCACCAAAATACGACACCCACAAAACCCCCTCCATAATCCTCCAAATCATCTCCTTTATCAACGCACTAATGTACAACCAATCGTCGAGAGACTGAAAAAATTAGCCCAGAAGTTTGCTAACAATGAAAACATTATTCAAATTATCCAAACCCAATCCATTCAAAGAGACCTGACAGTGAACCCAAGATTCAAGTTTCCAGCAAACACCTTGGTGGAATGCCTCACCACTTTAGCAGAAAGGCCAGAAAATTAACAATATTTTTTTTTTTTACAATCGTCAAATTGATGAATATTATATTATATAACATAAAATAATGTAAATATACACTAATTTAATTTATTATAACAGGCTGAAGGACTCCGGTCGGTAGCCTATTGGGTAACCAATAAAGTACTTCTATTATTATTATTATTATTTAAAACTATGATTGTTGGACATATTGACATATTAAATTGGATTAAATCTTTGTGGAAAAATCATTCTATATTATCTTTGTTCAATATTATCAATGTTATTGTTATAGGATTCTGAGTCTGTTACTGTCTTATCTTGTATTACTGTCTTATCTTGTATAACTATCAATTGCCTGTGATATTTTTATATATGTATATGTGTGATGTATAATTTTTATATTTAATCGAGATGTTTGCATATTAGGCTTACCTATTTTAAATAAACTACTACTACTTAATTTGCCCTAACTTTTTTTACAGTAAAAATTTAAATCTCATCCCTACACCTCTTCTAAACAAAAACCCACCAAATTTTGTGCAAGAAAATTATCATTTGCAAAAGTTATTCAAAATGATTGAAACTAAAATTTCATCTTCAACACCCTGTATCTCCGAAACAAAACAGTTGCTGACACATGTCTTGCCTTTGAAGTTTGAACAAGTTCTTAATAAACACCCTGTATATTACTCATGGTTCTATACTACAGTACTATTTTTTTTCCTTACCTAAACCAAAAATCCTTTACCCCCCCCAAGAGAAAAATTTAGCAAAGCCCTTGCCCAGTGGTCCTTTCTAAATGAATGAATACATGACAAAATTGTTCTACTAGCCTCTAGGAATGAAGGACCATTGATGAGTAGCGGCCCCTACGACCTGTCATGGCGCTTAACATGTTGAACGAACAAAATATTATGAGGTCTCTAAATATTGTAAATATATTGGTCAACACTGGCATCTACCCTAATTTATTTTTAATTTACCTCTTTTCCAAAAATGTTTTTCCGTTGATGTAATTCTTGCCCATGGCGGTAGCTTTCCAAGCAAAATAAGCTCCTGATGGATCACACTGGAATAAGTATGGTCGGCCACTATCCCAACCACAAATCAGTAAGGATACCCCAAATGGCCTAACTCCTCCAGACTGAGTGTATTCCTGCATAACTGTGGCAACTCTTTGAACCAATTGAACAGTGGGAATCGGCTCTTGATAAACTAGGTAGTATTGTTGGGCCATTTTTCGAGCTTGCTTCACCAATAAACGATAATCAGGTCCCATACCAGAGTATATCATTCCTATGTGTTTTGTGATCATTTCTACTTTGTGTACACTGTGTTCTTCATAAAGGATAGATTTATGTTTGTTTTCAGTTGCAATAACGACTCCATTTGAAGCTGTAGGAAAGAAATAACAAAAATATAAAAATGATTTATCATTCAGTATTTAAGGTTAATTACCTTTGATACCGACTGAAGGTGCTCCAGCGGCTACAGCTGCTAATGCATATTCAATTTGAACCAGTTTTCCAGACGGACTAAAAATTACAATGCTACTATATTTTCTTTCAAAAAAAATAGATATATTCACCTGAAAGTCGTTAGCGAAAAACTATACCGCTCAGAAGCCATGATTACTTGCAACTAAACAATAAAATTCTGACATCTGAGCAGGGCTGCCAGAATGAAAATCAGAATTGTACTAAATTTTTTGACATCAAATTTGTACTAGATTTAGATGAAATGTACTAATGGTTGATTTATGCAGTCGTCATTAGTTTTAAGTCATAGAGAAGAATATTCGTCAATGAATGGTTGAACCGTTTATTTCAACCGATTATTGACTAATATTCTTCCCATAGAAATCATAATATCTAGAATGCCAATTCAATGGGACGAAAGTGTTATCCAAAGTTCGAGGCATGATTCAGTGCGCATGATCACAACCAGCTTCATTCATAATAGGGTTGGTTTCAGTAAGATTTTTAAATGATTCGTGACATTAAGTAAAATCGATTTAATGGTACTTTGGTGTCAGGCTTACAAATTTTTATGGAATATGAAAAATGCATTTTGGAGGAGATGTTTTGTTAATAAACTGATTATATTCAAGAAATGAATCTAATAAAAGAATGACATAAAAAAAATTATTTCTCAAGTCGGTCACTATATTGGTGAAGTTTCTGAAATATGTTTAAGAAAAATACATCTAGAAGTATCACGGTTATATTTTTCAAAATATATAATAATAATAATAATTTCATTGATTTCGAAGACCTACAAGGTATAAAACAAGTCAGAAATTTCACAGTCACATTAGTAGGACGAACAAATATACATATATGAAATAGATAAAATAGTGTGGAATAATACAAATATATATATATATAAAAGATTATGAGGAACAAAGGGAGCCCACTATGATGAAAGGAACTCTTCCATTGTATAAAACAAATTGTTCGATAAATTTTCCCTCAAAGCTTTTCGGAATTTGAAGTAGGATACTTCTTGTTTGATATTAGAGAGTAAGTGATTGTATACCTTAATCCCATTAGAAACCGGGCCATTCTGGCATATATTTAAGTGATTTTGAGGTGCGTACAGATGATGGCTAACCCTTGTTGGGTAATTGTGTATGCCATTATGACAGGGAATGATATTTCTGCTTTTGTGTATGTAGCAAGAGATTTCCAGTATGTATATGCAGCATAATGGAAGTATTTTTAATTTTTTGAAGAGAGGTCTGCACGATTCTCTTTGATTTTTCTTCAGCATTGCACGTATGCATTTCTTCTGGAGTACAAATAGTTTTTGTACTGAAGAAGACATGTCCCACAATAATATGCCATACGATAGTCGAGACTGTAAAGCAAAGTAAAAATTTTTTAGAACATGAAGGTTGAGCACTCTGTGAAGGCATCTTATTTGATACAGTTCAGAGTTTTTCTTGTATTGCTTATATGTGGTTCCCAGTCAAGTGTGTCGTTTATAGTTATACCTAGAAATCTAATATTGTGACATTTCTCTAGAGTCATTTCCCCTAAATGTATATGTAAAAAGGACCTGAACCAGCTTAACACAGGACCTCTAATTCCATATGACCAAAGCTTATCAAGCAGCCGATCATGTGCAAGACAATCGAAAGCTTTACTCAAATCACATATGCAGACAGGGCTTTTTTTTGCATCTAAATCATTGAGAATATTATTATAGGTTTCTATTGTTGCTGTAGGTGTAGATTTTGATTTCCTGAACCCATGTTGTTCAACTGGGATAAGCTTGAATCTTGCAATGAAGAAGTTTAGCCTCTCAAGCATGCAGTATTCAAAGAGTTTGGAGAAAACTGATGTTATTGATATGGGTCTGTAGTTGTTCATAATATTTTTACCTTTTTTTTTGTGAGGTGGGATTACTTTCGCCATTTTGAGAGCATCAGGGAACGTACCTGTTTCTAATGAAAATTTATTATGTTATGGGGTTTAACAGCTCATTTTTGAATTCTTTTATAATATTGTTGGGTAGGTCATCAGGCCCAAAGGAACGTTTATTTTTGAGTTTTGAGAAAATTGTTAGCATTTCTTCCTCAGTGAAAGGAACTATAACCATTGAAGAAAGAATGCAGTTGAGGCTATGTTCAAACTTATTTTGGTCAATTTGTGGGATGTCGTCTATGACTTGTTTTAGAGCATCTATAAAAAAACTATTGAAGAGATTGGCACTGTACTCTGGACAGGAGAAAACTTTATTTTCATGAGTGATTTTTAATGCGGGTGTTTTTGTGCTACTGTTATTTTTAATTTTATTTATAACTGTCCAGGAAGTTTTACTTTCATTATCAGAAGATTGAATTAATTTGTCATAATGATTTTTTTTACACGATTCTATAAGAACAATATCAGAATGCTATCCAGACTAAAACAGGATACAGCATACATACACATTTTAATCTAAAGGTTTAATCAAGCTATGAGAATATAGGTATCTGTATATAAATTGTTTTTCAAGCAAACCGTAGGTACAAGTTTCGAGCTTTTTGGCTCTCATCAGTACGGCGTAGCCAAGTATGAGGATAAGCAATACTTGGTTGCACTCAACAGAAGCTTCTGGTTCTGACTCCGTTTGTTTGCTGTTTTTGCATGCAATCAAGTATTGTTTATCCTCACACTTCGCTACACCGTACTGATAAAAGCCAAAAAATTCGACATAGCTGATAGAACTCCATAGAATTTCAAAAAGGATCGTTTGATCTGAATCTATATCGTTGAGATGGAAAGAGGATGATAGTGAGATCTATAGTAATTTGAGTAATTACTAGTCGAGAGCATATTTCATATAGCTTTCCTATTTCCAATGTATTCCATCAATAAGTGAATGTTTCAGATATTTTCAGAATTTTGCTTGATTAGTTGAATTACATGAAGTGAAATGTTTATAATACATATTTTATTGAGTTGACCGGTAACTTTATGAATTAATTTTTCACAAAGAAATCCGAAGAAAGTAACAAAATTCAAAACATCAATTATTACAAATATAGTTTACTTAAAATATTGTGTACAGTAGTATTCCAGAATATAACAAAATAATTGTACAATCCTGAATGTACATAGGTAAACAGTTCAGCAACATAGCAACAATTTGAGATATTCATTGAATAAATAAAAGAAACACTTTCTAAATTCAATAACATGTCACTACTAGAACCAGCAGATATTTGTAAATTTCTATATACGCATCGCTGGTTCACATCATTTCTGTGAAGTTTGGTGTCCCTGGGAATAACCTAGCCATAAAGTATTGTGAAGATGGTTTACGGACAGTGGTCACCACTGAATTTCTCTCTCAATTTTTTCCATGCAATCCTTTCTTTTTTGATTTCTATAGTCCGTTTCATCAAGCATAGAGGGATACCTTTCAGGGATTTTTCCAAGAAGTCAATATTATCTGCTTCAAGGTTGTGACTCTTTTCTTCAGGCGATTGATTTTCACTGTCATAGCTTTTACTTTTTTCTGGGCTATGGATTTTTTTAAAATTTGCTTGTTTGAGTTTAAGATGAAGTTTTGAGGGAGATGCACTGAAAATATAAAATACATGATATGAGAAAATATATAAATAAAAATACATAAAATAAAATACTTCAATGGAAAATATTAAACAAAACTCAAATCCAATTTCCAAACTACTTCAAATGATGTTTATTTTTCACTTCTCAGTTCAATCAAAGTGAGTACTGTCACCAGTCAATTGTATGCAAAGAAAAATAATTACTAGTATATGTCTGTGATATCAATTTGGAAAGAATAGAAAATATCACATATATGTTATTTGTATTAAAATTTAATACTTAGTTTTCTTGAAAAAAGTTGGCTTCATCAGACCTAAAATAAATATTTCAGTAGAATGGAAGAGTTCAATTGATATTAAACGGATTCTGAGTGTATTCAACATCCAACAAATATGATACAAGCATAATAAAAATAAGCATAGAAATCAACTAACCTGTAATTGTGTCTCGTTTTGATATCTCTTCTTGCTCTTTTAATTTGTCCCTTATTACCTTCACTCTGTTGATGTTTCTCCATGTGTCCTTTTGAAACTTCTGGGGGAGTCCACAGATGAAGTGGTAGCACTCGAAGGTGAGCTGAAATCGAATTATCATTGACTTATATTGATAAAATTATCCATAGATAAGGTGCGTTATATCAAAAACTATTGCTAATAACATTGAAACAATATAATTCCTATCAGACGATGAGAAGTTAAAAACAAAAAAATCGCAATATCGACATAAAATATGTAATAAGTTTGGTGGGTCAATAACAATTTACTTTGGAGGTTAGTTGGGGTTACAAAAATTGAGTAAAGTATCAAATTCAGGGATCTTAGTTCAAGTCTTATTTGGAATCTTAAAATAATATTTGATAATAACAGGGGACTTTCGAAAAATTATGGGAACATACTTGTTACGACAAATAATAATAATAATGTCACAATGGGCTGAAGGACCTAGGTCAATGGCCTATTGGATCAATGTAATTGGTTAAAAAAAGTTCATTCATTACATGTTTATTTAATAATAATACCTATTCCCTTCTCTACCTCCACAGGCTGTGTCTTGGATACAACACTCATAGGAGTGTTTATGAGGGAGTATTAATATTATTACATTACTATTATTATATCACATCATATAAGTATATCATGAATATATAAATTTTAAAATATAATCTTGCCAAAATGTTCACAAGTAAATTTTATGAGTATTATAAATTTAATATCTTACCTCACTGCAATTTCAATAGTAGGAGTGCAAGAAACTTGAAGAGTAACACCTGGAACATTGTCTTTGTTTTCAATAAAAAGTACTTCCAAGTTATCATCCATTTCGATGCGTTGGGGAATTCATGAAGAGTTCTGAAAAAAGTGTAAAATAGTTTGCATAATTTCAGAAGTAAACACTATAAATTATCTGAATTCCTTAAAAACTAAAAACCTTTATAAATCGTATATCATGAATGAATTGCACAAATCCTAAAGACTTGTTCATATCCTCGCGAATTTTGCAATGTTTCTGCAATTAAAATGACTGCCAGTCATGCCGAACCAATCGTTGATGCAGAACCATGTCGGCAGCTATTTTATTCGCAGAAAAATTGCGAAATTCGCGCTGGTATGAACGAGACTTTAAGCTTCAGGATTCCTACCTAGTACCTATGTTGTTAGGTTAGATTTTGTATATGACTCACCTTTCTTGGGTGGAAACTTCATCATGTTTTCGTAAAAAAAGGCTTGGAACTGCATTTGGTTTCAACAACATTCGACTACCCTGAATATATACATCCTCGTATACATCGTTTGGAGAAAAATGTTTGCTACAAATGACATTTTTTTCACCCGGATGCTCCACACGGTAGGATCTCTTCCCAATGCTCTCATCCATGCATTGCTCTTTGCTCTCGTCAAACTAGAAATAATGTGCATAAGTCAGACATGAAGAAATAATAAGTATTAGTAGGTATATCAACGATATATTTCATTTACTTACTAAAAATAATGGATCCAGGAATTTTTCCTTTGTTTCCACACCATAGCACCAAGCACGTCATCATAGTAAAAATTAAAAAATGTAATATACCACAGAAAAACTCGAAAACTAATAACACACTACTGATAAAGTGCTAATATGTAAACCACATTTAAAAAGACCACAATAAAATAAAACCGTCCCTGCCAAACTCAAATCCCTTCTCTTTGAACAATGGAAACTATTAACGCTGTTGCACGATCTAAAGAATTCGACGGAACTTTGAGCACGCTTCGCAGTAATGCTAGATCATCTTTGCCCGAATCGCAACAACAAAGATAAAAGTTGCTGAAATTTGTCATCGCTGTAGCTGGTTATGAGCATGCGCATTGACGCAACCATTCGACTTTTTATAACACTTTTCAGACAAAACGTAGACGGGATTAGCGATCTAGAGCGTATATATAATATATATCTATGATTCTTCCTAATGACATTCGACTGCTGCATAAATCCACCATAACATAACCAACTTACCAAAAATACCCAGAAATTGGCAGGAACTTTGAAAATCATGAAAAAATACTCCTACTTTTCAGTCTTTCTAGATATTTATTCAGAATAATTTCATTTTTAGTGCATATATCATTACAAAACAAACATTTTGGAAAAATTTATTCAAAACAAATTAAAATATATCCCAACAACAAAACGATATAAGAAATCTCAATAATGTGAATAATCCTGGGTCTCAATAGGGCAGATGCACGTGTCACTCAGTGTTGCCAATCGGTGAGTAATTACACGAAAAGTGAGTAATTTGACATGTCGTGATTGTCGTGTGTCCTAAAGTGAGATTATGGAAAAAGTGAGTAAAAGGTGAGTAATTCAAACCTTTATTGCTGAAGGTTGTAGAATAAAAAGCTTTAGATATTCTCCAGGGTTCCTTATCAAAGGACGATTTTTCACGAAGAGAGCGACATCTAGATAAAATAAGTGAAAAAAACTGTCTGTCATACCTAGTTTAGTAATTAGCTGTTCTGTGGTATGGTTTATGATTCGTGGCAATGAAAATCAGGAAGTATAAATGTCATATCAACAAGGATGGAAAAATTGAGAAATTTTATCTCTTTTGATTAGGGTATCCAAAGCCATCACAAATCTCTTCCAATTTTTTTGCGATTCGACTCATACGGCGTAAATTGCGGTGAATGATGAATCATCATGAAATTTTTCGGTAATGTATTGATATCTAACTCCAATTTCTGAAAAATTACATGGTATGATTCATCATTCACTTCAATTTTTTCACCGTATGAGTCGAATTGCAAAAAAATTGCGAATATTCTCAAGGGCATGAACGAGCCTTTAGTTACCCAGCAATATCAATGACAAAAGTTGAATATCAAATCAAAAGTGAGTAATAGGTGAGTAATTTGCCTTTGACTAGCGTGTAATTTAACAAAACCGGATTGGCAACACTGCGACACTTGTCAGATGTCAAACAAGTACATGGGGGGACAAACAAAGCCATTTCCCATAAGACTCTGTGTATCTTTTTACTTAATTTTCTGGAAAACTCGGCATTTAAAGACATTTTTATCGATAACATTGTGATTATTGGTTCATTGTCAATACTGTGAAGTAAGTGTATATATAGTCTGTAGAGGTGTTATTAACAGGAAATTTCTAGTTTGAAGATACGTTGTCACATGATTCACATATCATAATAGGTTTCTTTTTTGGGTTTAATTAGGAAAACCATGAAGTTTTGTGCTGTTGTGGGTCATAGAAACCGATCATCGAAATGAAGACGTAACATTTTTCCGATTTTCTTCAATTCAGTCTAAAGGGAGGCAGGTAGTAGTTGCAAGGAAAGAGAGACGGGCAAGTTGGATTGCAGCTCTTCATAGGGATGGTTTTACAGAAAACAAAGCAAATAATTATTTTGTGTGTTCCACACATTTCATTACAGGTAATACAATGATAAAAGCTTATGAGCTACGTGTAGATGAATATTTTTACAGGTCAACTGTCTGATGGTCCCGAACATCCAGACTACATTTCTTCTATAAATATGGGGTACAATGGTACAAAACAAATCTTGCAGTATCTGAGGAGGTGTGATTAACAAGGTATAAAAGATTGATGGACACGAAATAAAAAGGTAACAGAAGTGGCACCCATCTCTGTCAGACATTGTTGTACATCAGCTTTCTTTTTATTCTGAGTAATTTATTACCGGGAGATTTACTGATTGTGTTTTTTTATGAGGTGATATGGTTGGTCTGCATTGTGCCATGGTCAAAACACCTGAGTTTTTGAAATCTGGAAAACAGCTGGAACCATAAGAATTGGAACAAACAAGACACATTGCAACTGTGAGGAAGCTAGTTTAGGGTTTTCACAATATCTATCATTTGTCTAATAGGTATCATTGCTATTTTTTTTTAAAATGCACATTGGGTACTTCATTTTAATTATACATATATTTTGTCTTCATGCATTGACTGAATGACAGACTGGAAATTGTAGAGGAATAAACGTCAAGAGAACATTATTATTTGTATAACAATATGTATACCAAATGTACAATTTATAGTTAGAATTTTTGATTTTGTTTTAAATGTTCCTGAACTTCTGTGATCAATCTGTTCATTTCAAATACTAGTTTAAGAAACTGTAGTAATGTCAACTTTTTCACCAGTCTGGAAAGAGAAGAAATAAGGCAACTCATAAAATATTATTGTACTTTTAATTATGTATTATTTACTTTTTCCAAATATAGAAATACATATATATGTGTGTGTGTTTGTTGAAATTTATATTTTTGTAGAAAATAACATTTGGTAGTACTAGATATATATTTTCCACTGTACATGTTATTAGGTTTTAAAATGTTTGTAATATATATTCTATAGATATATGATGTTACTCAATGTTAAGAATCAATAAATAAACAAAATATTTTCATCTCATCATTTTCTGGGGTAAGTTTTGCAAAACCATTTTCCCTTTGATAACCTCTTGATTTCGATGCACCTCCGATGGAACCATTGAATTTTGCAAGATGCATTTTGGCAGTTGATCATCTTTGTTCTTTCATCTAGTGTGTTGCAGTAACACCATAACTTGGTGCCTAATGAAAAAGAGCTTGGTAATCTATGATTTGGAGTTTGTATCTTCCAATATCATGAAGTTTTTTGATAATACAGCAGCTAATATCTGCCTCTCTTCACATCGTATTGAAGCAAATCGGAAAAATGTTACGTCATTTCGACTTGATCGGTTACTACAACCCACACCAGCACAAAACTTCATGGTTTTCCTAATAAAACCTAAAAAAGAAACTTATTATGAACTGTGAATCATGTGACAACGTATCTTTTAACTAAAAATTCGATGTTAATAACACCTCTGCAGACTTATGCACTTACTTCACAGTATTCACAATGAACCAATAATCACAATCCTATCGGTAAAAATGTCTTTAAATGCCTCGTTTTCCAGAAAATTAAGTAAAAAGATACACAGAGTCGTATGGGAAATAGCTTTGTTTGTCCCATGTCCTATTTGACATCTGACAAGTGACACCTGCATCTGCCCTATTCTGTTTGATTATTGACAGGTTGACAGCTTGTCACTTTGATTGGATAGTTCCGATAGTTCAAACCATGGAACCACAGACATCGTGACATCGACACTAGACGATTTATGTGCTTGGAACATGGAAGAAAGAACTAACCTCTCTTTTCTTTTTTATATATTTCCCCACAACTTTTTGAGAACTTTTGCTCTTCTAGACCGGGATCCCACGCCTCTTTTCAAAAATGATTAATAACAGGCTGAATCTTTCTGAGTAGCTTAATTTTGCCGAGACGCCCAACTTTTTCCTCTACGAATAAAATGCGCAGGCGTCAAACATGTCGATTTGGTGAGTGCAAAAAATTCATCAATAACAGTTAGTTTTTCAGTTGAACCTCGAGATAATTCGATGAAGTACTCGAAATAACGTTTGTTCTACAAAATGGATGGTAGGACTGAATAGCCCCCCACTCCCAACATGTACCAATGATGTGGTCATAAAAATTCATTAATAACCAGCGGATTTTTTTACCTTTGCTTGGTTAATGTTTGTATAATTGAACGGTCATATTGTCCTACAAATTGAATGATAGGTGTTCCCAGTCCTACGCTCTGAAATTGTCAATTCCATAGTAAAAAAAATCATTGATAACAGGCTGAATCTCCCTGAGTAGCTTCATTTTGCCGAGACGCCCAACTTTAGTAGCTAATAAAATGCGCAGGCGTCGATTTGGTGAGTGCAAAAAATTCATTAATAACAGTTAGTATTCCAGTTGAACCTCGAGATAATTCGATGAAGTACTCGAAAAAACTGTTGTCTCACAAAATTGATGGTAGGACACTGAAGAGTCCCCCACTCTCAACATGTACCAATGACGTGATCATAAAAATTCATTGATAACCAGCGGATTTTTTTACCGTTGCTTGGTTAATATTTGTATAATTGAATGGTCATATTGTCCTACAAATTTAATGGTAGGTGTTCCCAGTCCTACGCTCCGAAATTGTCAATTCCACGAAATTTCTTGATATTAGTAGCTAATGAACTGCGTAGGCGAAAGTCATGTTGATTTGGTGAGCGCTAACTGTGAGTTTTACCCAAATCCTAAGCTCTTGTCTCATGGTGAAACGAACCAATTGAATTAACTTCATTTCAAGGCAGTAAAATCAATCTATTCGACCGTAAGCCACGGGCTTAACTAGCTTACAGATATTTCGATCATACCTTCTGAAATAAAAAATGATCAAAATATTTTGTAATTAGGCACATTTATCCTCATTTTTGATATATTTTCTTGATCCTGCCATCCTCATTACGTTGTTCAGTTCACAGATCGATCTTATGGCCAGTTTTCGAGCTACAGGGTGTCAAAAATTCCATTACTGCTGTTTTGCGAATTATGAATCGATTTGATTTTTTTGATTTAATTCGAAATCGTTTTTTTTTAGAAATAAACACATTAAATCTAATTTGTCCCTCCATTCGAGTAAGAAATTATATTTCAAAAAGGGTGTTGCATTACATAGCATGACAAGACACTGTTCAAAGAAATAGATGAATATTAATACCATTATCATTTTTATTTTACAAATTCTTTGAAAAAGAATGGGTCTTTATCAATTACATGAGGATTCATATTATGATTGCTAGTTCAACAGTTTTCCATGTACACAGTGACAATTTAAATGCTTAAAAAGGCTATATCTCAGGAACAAAATGAAATAATTATTACGAATTGTCCATATTTGTTAATTACATTTTTCAGAAATCTGTTCTTGTGATACCGCCTTGAATAGCTGGTGAAAAATGCTCTCCCACTCCTTTCCCTTTCCTTCCTCATTATTTAAAATTGTTATTCTGTTAGCCAGATGTCGTCCTCTTACGAACGGCAGCCCTCAAAAGTTGAAACTTGTGAGAGCCAAGGATTATCGAATTCTTACTTTTTACGTGCTATTCCACTTTCTCGGGCCATCAGAGAAATATAAGCAGTCGCTAGGCTTCGAACCCACGACCGGCGACCAGAGTGGATAAAAGATCGGTATTTTACCTACTTGGCCACTTGACCCCCGTAAAATATAATATCTCTTTCGAACTGGACTTTTTGAGGCCTCTGGAGATACCATACATCCTGTTTAACCATAGAGCAGAATTTGATAATTCGTCTGACCTCTCTGAATGTTTTCAATTATAAATTTCAGCTCTTCATGTGGTGTTGCAGGTTTTTCCGGGTTTCCCTGCATCTGTTGAAGCGCATGCGACATCATTTAATCCGCCCCGGTGTTTTTACTTTGTTATTGTTGTTTTCAATAAGTTTATAAAAATTATGAAAGCTAAACAAAATTTCCCAATTATTTCATAAACTTCTCACGTAAATTATGATGTTTTTGAATCGAACAAACAATTATACATTCAGAGTAGGTAACATTACTTCACGAATAAAATTATATTAAATTAGCTAAACCACAATAATTTCAAAATAATTCGTTATTTTGAATAATTTTTGTAGGACTAGCGATACATACTCATTTTTTGTAGGACACTGTATTATTTAGGTGAAGAATACACTGACCTTTCATGTGTTATCATATATTGTCCTACAGTTATTAATTGACAATTTTGGAGCGTAGGACTGGGAACACCTACCATTCAATTTGTAGGACAATATGACCATTCAATTATACAAATATTAACCAAGCAACGGTAAAAAATCCGCTGGTTATTAATGAATTTTTATGACCACGTCATTGGTTCATGTTGGGAGTGGGGGACTCTTCAGTCCTACCATCCATTTCGTAGGACAAAAGTTATTTCGAGTACTTCATCGAATTATCTCGAGGTTCAACTGAAAAACTAACTGCTATTAATGAATTTTTTGCACTCACCAAATCGACATGTTTGACGCCTGCGCATTTTATTAGCTACCACTATCGAGAATTTTCGTAGAGGAAAAAGTTGGGCGTCTCGGCAAAATGAAGCTACTCAGGAAGATTCAGCCTGTTATTGATCATTTTTGAAAATAGGCGTGGGATCCCGGTGTATTCATAGTCGTTACAAATGTGATTGTAATTTAGTACGCATGTACTAGTTCTGGCAGCACTGCTTCTGAGTTTTCTGTTGACAATTCCACAAAATATCGCCACCTATTTTGTAGACAATTTTTAAGTGTAATTCACAGCCAAACTTTTTGCGTTTTTCTTTTTACGTTTCATTTCCTGATTGGTGGAGCAGAATATCTGAAATTCACCAATTATAATACAAAATGTAGAAAGTAAAACGCAAAAAGTTTGATTGTGAATTCAACTTATACCCAGCAAACACAGTTACATCACAGAGATATCGCAGCGATGTAACAATGTTATCTGCGATATCGCGTTCTATGTCGCATAGACATCGCTGAGATATCGCAGGGATGTTATTTTGTCCCAAGCAGACTAAACATTATTCAACAGGAGAGTCTAATCCCCATAAGACAATGGGGACACTGATCGAAAGAGATGAAAGAACATTTGTGACGAAATGTGACGTAGTAGGACGTGTCATGGCCGCCGTTCTCTATAGACAGTGACGGACTAGCTCTTGGTATATGAGATTTACTGCTGACAGTTTTGTTGCTTGGTTCGAGTTCGACTCTGAACTCATATCCAAGCACGTCACTATGACGCGTTGATGCTACAAGATTCTGATTGGCTAGAGCTTATTAAACCCTCCTTGTTAGTTTAGTCTCTTTGTATTGAACCGTCCTGTAATGGTGGATTTATGCAGCAGTCTAAAGTTTTAAGTCATAAGGAAGAATATTCGTCAATGATTGGTTGGTCCGTTTATTCCAACCGATCACTGACGAATATTCTTTCTTATGACTTAAAAGTAATGACTAATGGTGGATTTATGCAGCAATCATAAGTCTTAAGTCATAAGGAAGAATATTCGTCAATGATTGGTTGGTCCGTTTATTCCAACCAATCACTGACGAATATTCTTTCTTATGACTTAAAAGTAATGACTAATGGTGGATTTATGCAGCAATCATAAGTCTTAAGTCATAAGGAAGAATATTCGTCAATGATTGGTTTGAATATACGGACCAACCAATCATTGACGAATATTCTTCCTTATGACTTAAGACTTATGACTTATGATTGCTGCATAAATCCACCATTAAGATTGCTGCATAAATCCACCATTTGACATTTTTTTACAAAATTGACATTGACAGTTAATTGACAGTATTCACTGTCATGTTTGACTTATTTGAGACTTGGCAACTGGTATTTGGGTTGACAAACATGGGAAAGTGCAATGGCTGTTTTATTCAACTTCGGCGGAATAAATACTAATAGAAGAATTGTGAATGGAAGTGCTGTTTCTTCATTTGATGAATGTTATATTAGTGACACAATGTCGACAGACAGTGAAGATATGGACATTCAACAAGAGCTCCGAAACATAGAAAATGTAATCAGTCTTACCCGAGCAAACATAGATGCCCTAAATGCCAAGTTTGCCGATTTTCAACACCCCCCTGCAATGTACCTCAAGGAATACGAAGATCTAACATCCAAACTACATGAATTGGAAGCCGAAGAAATGAGATTGATGGAGCAACTAAGTAATGGGAGAGAAAGTCCAGAGGATTTGAGCGAACAATATTACCCTACACATCATGAAACAAAACCTCAGTATGATACTCTAACTAGGCCTAAATTTCTGAGAGCTCATTTGCCCAATCAACAAAGAACGAGTGTCCAAGTACGTGAAGGGCTGACCTTAAGAGAAGCTTTAGCCAAAGCCATGAAACTGAGAAATTTGGTTTGTGAAGTCTGTTGTGTTTATCTCAGTGATTCGAATATCCCAGTGAATTGGGATATAGATATCAGTACATTGAACTGTGAGGAAATTACTGTGAAAATTTTAGATAAATTTCCAATTGCTACAAGTATTTCCCATAATTTTGTCCGGAAAACATACTTTTCACTAGCATTTTGTGAGTGTTGCCGGAAACTATTATTTCAAGGATTTTATTGTAGGACTTGTGGTTATAAATTTCATCATCGTTGTGCTACTGGTGTTCCTTCCTTATGTCATCAAGTAAGTATAATATTATTGATTTGTATATGACTTAAATACTATTTTAAAATAATTTCAATTTCAAATGAATTGAAAAGGATAGTCCCAATAGGACTCCCATACCCCTTTATGAAGTAATCTTCGGTCCAGTTTATCAATATCCTGTCAGCATACTTTGCCTTCCAGCTCAATTTGGCTGGTGGTTAGAATAATGGATATGACATTTGCTAAAAGAAGCAGCGTTGCCACATTTATTTTCGCGAATCTACTTTTATTTTTGATTGAATCTACTGAACTACTAAATGTTTTTTAAAAAATACCAAAAATATACTTTACAAAAGAAGCTGAAAATAAGAACGGAGGTGGAGGTTGAGGATTAATGAGATGCTATGGTTAATGGGTCTAAATATTTATTTATTGACTAAACCTAAATATTAAAACTAGCGCAACAAAGAAAACGGAACTGACTCTTATTATATTTTTTTAACAAATATTTTTTTTCTTAAAAGTATATAAGTTTATTATTATTGTCCTTTAAACAGCTTATTTTATGCCAAAATTCTTCAACATTAAAGGAATTATTCATATTAGGTACTACTACCGCTAGAAAGTAAGTTAAATACATCTAGTTTCATTTCTCTGTATTCATTATCACTGTCTTGAATAACTTCTTCTGGCACTATATTCGAAAACTTTGAAAGAAGATTTATGAGACTAGAAAACTCTTGGTATACAACTACCTGAGGATCTGAAAATTGTAGTTCTTTAAACAATTCTTTATGTTCTTTTAGAGAAGCCTTTCTGGATAAAATTCTAACATTGCATGCTTTGCAATGGGCACTACATCCACCCTGTGCTTTACAGAACCAAGTGGAAAACAATGGGTTCTGTTCCCATTCTGCTCAATACGATTGCTCATAAGCTCGCTTCATAATTTTCACGTTGAAAGCAATTTTACACCTGCGTATTCAGTATAGCTATAGAATAAATTCGACCGTCATTTGTCGGGGAAATACACCGGTGAACCTATAAGGGCATAAGAAATTAGGGGGAATAACCGACAAAAAAGAAGGCGAAGCATACAAATGAATAAAAATATCAAATTAGTTACACGTTTACCAACATAGAAATTAAAGTAAATGCTTGATTCAATAATTTTTACAATAATTATTATATTGTTACTGGCATTTTTACATTATTTAGAGTTATGTATTAAAATCTACCAAAATCTACTAAAGAAAATGTGCCTACTAAAATTGTCTGAAAAAGGGTGAAAATCTACCAGAAAAGTAGAAATCTACTAGATGTGGCAACGCTGAAAAGAAGGAATAAACTCACACTCAGGGTTCGTAAATATGGTATTTATATAAAATATCGGATATATATTGATATGTATCCATATTATTTATTTACTTTTTTGATATAGAGAATACCAAAAGTAAAAGCACATAATTTTTTTATTTTCAAACAAAACCAAAAATGAACAGACAGCTTTATCATAAGTGAGTAAATGTTTTTCCATGCAGGAAGGAATTCCCTGCATCTCTCTCTTACATTTGTTGCATTTAGCCCAATTCCCAGTATTACTGGCTTTATTTACCAATTCAAATTTTAGCCACACTGCACCATTATAGTTTTGGGCATTCTGTTAATTTTTATTTTACCATCTGCAAGGGCTACATCGTGAACCTCGTTTGTAATACGAACAGAAGAACAGACATAGCACACAGTAAGGGGATTCACACATCAAATAAATGGTATTCCCTCCACCATACCACATACGTCATATCTTACACTTCAAGTTACACTATACTGAGTATAAAGGAAACCAGTGTTCATATTTCTCAACATTCATTTCATTATTTATTTGCAATTAAAATATCATAGGTTAGTAGTAAAAATAAACAAATAAGAAATCAACAGCAAATGCTCGAACTGAGCTCCTTGGGTTAGATGACAATATCCAAGACATCTGATGAATTCTTAGGTTATGTTCGACAACACCTCTGGTGTAATTCGTTGAATTTCAGTTCAAATTCTCTCTTTAAGTGCTTCCAAATTGGTGTGTCAGTTTATGAACACTTTACTTTTCAAGTAACTCTAGAGAAAGAAGTCCATGGGAGTTAAATCTGGGAACCTAACAGTCTATTCAATCTGTCCGCGTCGTCCAATCCAGCAATTGGGGAATGTTTCATTGAGAAAATCTCTAACAACTTGAGCATAATGTGGACCTGCTCCATCCTGATGGTACCAAATAGTAGAAACTATTCGATCAGGTTGATTAATGTCTGGAGTTAAATAAGGAACTACATAAGTTAGTAACATTTTCAAATAATTTCCACTTGTCACAGTACCGTCAAAAATATATGGTATTCCTGAGAATTCCAGCCCACACAGTTACTTTTTGGGTATATTGGGTATGAGCTTCCATCGTCCAATTGGGATTTTCTGTAGCCCAATAACATCAATTTTGCGTATTCACAGTACCGTTTGTAAAAGAAGTTGATTTTTCGGAAAATAAAACATTAAATTCAAACCCATTATTTTGATTACACACTTCTTGCATAATTTCACAAGAGTCCATGTGTCTTATCGAAGTCATCTTCATTAAGTTCATGTATGAGTTTTTTACATGATGTAATTTGGCTTTTCTAAGAATTTTCTGCACAGCAGGCAGAAGGACTTTGGTCAATAGCCTGTTGGATTGATTTTATTTCAGTTCAATAAAGTTCCTTATTATTTTTTTTTTTCATTGGTGTTTTGGCATCGACTGCTATGGTCATTAGCCATGTGTTCTTTATAGGCCCTGTTACTAACTCCATACGCCATCTTAGGAGCAGCACTGTTAATTGGAACGCAACAGTGAATCGTGCAGGACTCACCCTACTCGAGCCACGAGATTTTAATAATTTGATCGGTTAAATTAAATAAAAAAATCCCAGCCCAACCAGGGTTCGAACTCCGGACCTTTCGACTCAGAGTCGGACGCTCTAACCACTGCGCCACGCCCCGACTCCTTATTATACAACGACCTCTTAGGAAGTTGTATTATCTACGATTCGAAATACACAGCGGACCTAAATTTTTTATTTGAAGAGATAGAGTCATGAATCCAACGGGACTATGTTCCTTATCAAAAATTTAGAAAAAAAATGAAAAAAGAATGATAATAATAATAATATCTTCATCTACTGGAGGGCCCTAACTTTTTTATCTCAAGAGATTGAGAAATGGTTCCTGAAGATAAATTATCTCCATATAAAAGTAGAAAAAACAAAATAATAATAATAATAATTATGAAAAAAAAAAATGTCCGGACCTCTGTCGTGGTACTTCAAAACGCTATATTTTCAGAACCATAGGAGATATCGCTTTCAAATTTGAATCATTTTAATAACTCAAAGACAGTATTTGTCAGTTGTTTTAAGTCGGCGATCGGAAAACTCGGAAAAGTTTTACAGGTTTTTTTACTTTTTTTTTCAAGTTTCTACTTCTCTCAATACACAGATTCAGGAATTGACTTGATTCATTTCATATTCCTTGAATATATACTTTGATATGTCTTACAGAAGATTATAGTTTTTGAGAAGGATCGGAAAATGATAACCAGGTTTTCCGTGCAATTTTCCGAAAAATGTCGATATTTTGAAACTAAAAAAACAATCGAATCATTGATTGAAACTGAATTTCAAACAATGCAGATGGTAGGGCTTGAATAAAGCAACAAATCGTAACTCTTCTGAATTTCCACTAAAATGGCCGGAAAACTGAGAAAACTCAAAAAAGTTAAATAATAAAATTTGAATTTTGGAAAATGCGAAATATCTCGGAAACGCTCAATACTTTCCAAATTTATCAAGATATCTTTTCTGACCGCCTTCAGAAAATCTACCAAAAAAATTGAATTATTTGCCTCTCATATCAATAGTCCGGGAGATATTTGAAAAAATCGGAAAATCGAAATATTGACCGTACCAACGGAGGTAATGAAAAATTATGAGTCACATCGAGTTCGCACTACGAGCCCTCTTAATGCTTTCAAACGGTTTCTCTCCAACTTGATTATAAAGCGGGAAAATGACAAAAAAATTGAAAAAAATAAATGAAAAATTTGTACTCTCTTTCTAAATCGCCAAAAACTCGACAATCAAAGGAGATTTGAGAAAATCTTAGAGGAACAATTTTATGCTCCTTCAAAAGACCTACAAAAAAGTCATGTATAAAATTTTTCGATACTAGTAAAACAAACGAGAAAACTACGATTTTATGCGAAAAATTAGTAAAAATTTAATTTTTTCGTCCAAAAAGCCGTTTTACACAGTGAGGTCAAATTTTTTATTTGAAGAGATAGAGCCATGATTCAAAGATGAAAATGATCCTTATCAAAAATTTAGATCAAAACAAGAATCTAACTTTTTTATTTGAAGAGATACAGAAAAAGTCATACGAACGAAAATGAGCACCATCAAAAACTAGGTATAGTTGAAGAAAAATTACAGGAAAAAAAAACAAAAATTTCTGTCTGTCTGTAGCTCTGTCGTGGCACTTTGGAAGGCTCGCATTTCCAAACCCTCTGAGATATTGCTTTTAAATTTGAACCATATCAATAACTCGAGGACAATATTTCTCAAATTTTTTTTTTTTGCGATCGGAAAATCAGGAAAATTTTTAAGGGGGTTTTCCTATTTTTCCTACTTTACTCGATAGCGGTTCAGGAGATTATTTTTTCCCTTCAATACTCTCTGCAAATATGCGCCTACATCCTCTACACAAGTGTATAGTTTTTGGGAGGGATCGGGAAATGATTACGGGTTTTCCGGGCGATTTTCCGAAAAGTAATAAAGTCGAATAAAAACCGCGCTGATTTTTTTAAATTAATTTCAGAGGTTGCAATGAATAGAGCAACAATATACAAACAAATTATGCCACTTTGAAATTTTCGAAAAAATCATCGGAAAACTGAGAAAACTTGAGAAAACTGAAAAAAAAACTTCATTTAAAAAAAAACAGAATATCTTACGAACGGTTGATACCATCACAATTTACCAAGATATCTTTTTTGACCGCCTTAAGAAACTCTATAAAAAATGTTCGAAAGTTTTTTCGAAAAAATCAATAGTCCAGGAAATATTTGAAAAAAACCTAAAAATTGATATATTGACCGTACTAATTACAAAATTTAAATTTTTCAAATCGCTCCGTATACGTCTTCACAAGTTCCACCGATGTTCCAAACCATTCTTCTCCAACTCCATAATAAGGTGGAAAAATGATGGAAAAACTGAAAAAAAAAATACAAAATGTGTTTTTTGTGTCTAAAATCACCAAAAACTCGAAAACGAAACTGGATATCACAAAAATGTTTACCAACAATTTTATTGCCCTTTGATAGCTCTACAAAAAAGCAACATCAACTTTTTCTATATCTTGGTAAATAAGCTCGTAAAAATCGAATGAACCTAAAAAAATTAGCATTTTTTGACTGGACTTAGAAAAAATTTTTACCAAAAATAAAAAATTTCAAGATATCAAAAAATTTATTTGAACTTTTTTATTGTCCTTGAACAGATTAACAAAAAGTTCAGATAACATTTTTTTTATATCTTGAAAACAAAAATTGAGATGCGAATTTTTCCGCTTTTTTGGTTTTTAAACACCAAAAATGCGAAAACGAAACGAGATATCGTAGAAATGTATCTGACAATTTTATAGCTCCCAAAAAGTTCTACAAAAAGTACAAATGAAATTTTTCCATATCTTGAAAAAAAAAAAAATTGCGATTTTGAAAAATTCGGGACTTAGAAAAATTTTCACATTTTTTATTAAAAACACAAAAAACTCGAAAACTAAACGAAATATCGAAAAAATGTATTCTAACATTTTTGTTGAACTCAATTATGTCTACAAAAAGTTTTTATGAAATTTTTGCATGTTTTGTAAAATAAACAAAATAATTGATTTTCTTTTGAAAAATCTCCAAAAACTCAAAGATGGCGACAGATTTTCAAATTTTTCACATGAACTTTTTTGATCAACTCTTGAAAGTCTACAAAAAATGTCGATACATTTTTTCTTCAATATCAATAGTTTGGAAAATATTTCACAAAAACGAAAAATTGGGGACATTTTCACAATTTTTTCATAAAAATATCAAAAACTCGAAAACTAAACGAGATATCATGAAAACATTAATCAAGGGTTTTATTGATCACAAAGATGCCTACAAAAAATGTCCATGACATTTTTCGATATAGTGAAAAATAAACAGAATATTGATTTTTTTTTATAAAAACACCAAAAACTCATAGATGGGGACAGATTTAGAAGTTTACCAATTAACCTTTTTTGATAATCTCATAAAAGTCTACAAAAAGTGTGTACACATTTTTTCCCTAAAATCGATAGCCTGGAAAATATCTCACAAAAGCGAACAATTTGGGACTTTGGAATTTATTAATATTTACTTCCAGCCCCCCCCCTTCGAATTTTCCTGGGCGCAAAGCGCCCGGATTTTTTAATATCCACTTCCCCTTCCCTCCTTCAGATTTACCCGGGCGCGAAGCACCCGGATTTTTAAATGTTTCTTTCCCCCCCCCTTTGAATTTTCCCGGGCGCGAGGCGCCCGGATTATTGAATATTTACTTTTCCTCCCCCCCTTTTTTCGAATTTTTCCGGTCGCGAAGCTCCTGGATTTTTGGATATTTACTTCCCCCCCCACCTCCTTCGAATTTTCTATAAATTTTGAAAAAAAAGACAGTCATGTATTGAAAACACGTATTTTTGTGGAAAATTAGTCAAGACAGTCATGTATTGAGAAAACGTATTTTTGTGGGAAATTATTCAAGGCAGTCATGTATTGAAAACGCGGATTTTTATGGGAAATTAGTCAAGACAGTCATGTATTGAAAACGCGTATTTTTATGGGAAATTATTCAAGACAGTCATGTAGTGAAAACGCGGATTTTTTTGGGAAATTATTCAAGACAGTCATGTATTGAAAATGCAGATTTTTATGGGAAATTATTCAAGACAGTCATGTATTGAAAACGCAGATTTTTGTGGAAAATTATTCAAGACAGTCATGTATTGAAAACGCGTACTTTTATGGGAAATTATTCAAGACAGTCATGTATTGAAAACGCGTACTTTTATGGGAAATTATTCAAGACAGTCATGTATTGAAAACGCGTACTTTTATGGGAAATTATTCAAGACAACCATGTATTGTAAATGAGTACTTTTATGGGAAATTATTCAAGACAGTCATGTATTGAAAACGCGTATTTTTATGGGAAATCATTCAAGACAGTCATGTATTGAAAACGCGTACTTTTATGGGAAATTATTCAAAACAGTCATGTATTAAAAACGCGTATTTTTATGGGAAATTATTCAAGACAGTCATGTATTGAAAACGCGTACTTTTATGGGAAATTATTCAAGACAGTCATGTATTGAAAACGCGTTTTTTTATGGGAAATTATTCAAGACAGTCATGTATTGAAAACGCGTAAATTTATGGGAAATTATTCAAGACAGTCATGTATTGAAAACGCGTACTTTTATGGGAAATTATTCAAGACAGTCATGTATTGAAAACGCGTACTTTTATGGGAAATTAGTCAAGACAGTCATGTATTGAAAACGCGTATTTTTATGGGAAATTATTCAAGACAGTCATGTATTGAAAACGCGTATTTTTATGGGAAATTATTCAAGACAGTCATGTATTGAAAACGCGTACTTTTATGAGAAATTATTCAAGACAGTCATGTATTGAAAACGCGTACTTTTATGGGAAATTATTCAAGACAGTCATGTATTGAAAACATGTATTTTTGTGGGAAATTATTCAAGACAGTCATGTATTGAAAACGCGTATTTTTATGGCAAATTAGTCAAGACAGTCAAGTATTGAAAACACGTATTTTTGTGGAAAATCAATCAAGACAGTCATATATTGAAAAATTTAATTGGATTTTTTCCCAAGTCTCGCATTAGTCGTTGTATTCAAATTATTGGTGTCCAATTATAGTTTCAAATTACAGTAGTTGTATTCATATTATTGGTATCCAATTATATTTGTGAACGCATTAAAGTCATTGTATTCATATTATTGGTGTCCAATTATAGTTTTAAAGGCTTTAAGGTAGTTGTATTCATATTATTGGTATCCAATTATAGTTTTAAAGGCATTAAGGTCGTTGTATTCATATTATTGGTGTCCAATTATAGGTAAAGAAAAAAGACTACATTGAGGTCGTTGTATTAAAACATTTCTACAACTTCTAGGCATTTCAACTTCCGAGCTTTCGAAAAGTGCTCGCGCGAAGCGCGAGGTCGAGCGCTTGCGCGAGAGTTAACCGCCGGAGGCCAAGTCTGAGCGTTAGGTGGAGCCTAGCGTAGGCGGATCCCACGCCCAGACTTGTTATTATTATTGTGCACAGCACCAAGACAGATCTCATTGTTGTCAGATAAAGTTGTAATTGAACAATGAGGATTTTATTCAATTCCAAGTAATACATTCAGTTGAGTGTCTTCGGCAACGGTAGGCCTGTCACTTTTAGGCTTAACCCTAACATTGCCATTTACGATCGCCGTAACCTAAGATCATCAGAACTTCTATTCTCTATTTTTCTGACAGCACCATCGTTATTTCAAATCATTGCTTTTAGGGCAATATTTTTCAGAGAGTTATTATTGCAGACTTATAAATCGATATGCTACACAACAAATCAATTTAATAATGACATATGCAATGGTAACTAAGAACTTATTGTCTGGTTGCTAAGGGCTTTCAGATGTTTTCATAGCCTGCTACTCAAGTACAGCAATATGTATGGCAATATGTTTTTAACATGTAATTTTATATGTAAGTATATAAAAAAAGGTGCACCAATTGCTTCAATTTACAACCCCAAAATTCTTCACTACTTTCGAGTTCCGAAATATTCCCTGTCCTAATCTTCTTTGGTATATCGTTTGCTTTGTTAATGAGAAAATCATTTATTTCATTTTCGCTTATTTCAGGGTTGGCATGTTTTAAAACATTTGTTTGAAACATGTTTTGATGACGAGCCTCTGATTAAAACATATTTGTTTTAAAACAATTGTTTTTATTTTTAGAAAAAAATTGATAGAAAAAAACACTACCTAGATAATTAATAAAGGGCCAATTTATGCAACATATCATTATATTTTAAAACATTTATTTTGAAACAGTGTTTTAAAACATGTTTTGAACACGAGCCTCTGATTAAAACATATTTGTTTTAAAACAATAATTTTTAAACAGTTTTTTATTGATAGAAAAAAACACTAGATAAATAATAAATAAATGGCCAATTTATGCAATATATCATTATCATATTCATATTCACTATCACAATCCTAGTCTTAGTGATTCTCTTGAGAAATTTTTATTTTTATACAGTCATTAAGTAGCTGGAAAATTAAAAATTAGTATCTTTTTATCAATTTATCCCAAAGGTAGGGACTTTTTCAATCATTTCATTCCTGGCTCATGTTTTTTCCGAAACACAATAAACAATAACAAATAACAAAGATCACAAGTCAAAACAAATAATTATTTCTGTCATTTGTCAAATAGGTTTCGACGCACTTGCGCGTTGTGCATCTCGTCTTAAAAGCATAAAAATTGAAAATTGCCAACTTTGAAGGTCAAATTCTTGATTATGATTGGGACTAAAACTAAAGAAACTGCATAAATGCTCCTAATGAAATGTACAGTTTTAATTTGATTTTATGATTAAGGCAGTGACTGTGATTAGGACTATGGTAAAGACAATGATGCATAAATTGGCCCTAACAAAACTTTAATAACAGAAAAACAAATAAATGAAAAAATATTCTCCGCTTTTTAACAAAATATGACTTCTCTTAAAAATAAATAGAATTCAAAATTTGGAAATAGAAATAAACATATTATAAAATTAAATCATTTTGATTCTGAACCAATATCGATACTTTCAATCTCTTCTGTTTTTTCTATATTCTTAGCCAAAATTTTGTTTTAAACATGTGTTTATTGATTTAAATCATGTTTTTTAAATGTACAAAAAAACACAATTCAAATCAAATAAAACAGTTTCAATTAAAAAAACAGAATGTTTTGCTTTTTTAAATAAACATGTTTTTTACCAACCCTGTCTTATTTTAATTTTTGTGTTTTTTGTTTTACTTCTTTCTTCTTTTATTAATTGTAGATGTTTTCATTTATTTTTAGTAAAAAAAAATCAACTCATAATAGTCAGCACTAGTTTTATTTTTCATTTTGTTTATTATATTCCTAGTTTCATTTAAACTTATTTTCATAAATTTGAAGCTTGACAAACAGTTAACATTCTCTAGCGATGGAGAATTTACAGGTGATTCGGTTTGTCCTTTACTATGATGTACAGGGTGTTTCTTAAGTACAAGTAGAAAATTCAGGAGCATGTTGCTGACGTCAAAGTAAGAAAAAAAAATCCCCGTAAACATATAACCGGAAGTTATTCGTTTCTGAGATACAGTGTCCAACAAGAATTCTAATTTTTGTTTTTTGTGAATAAATTCCAAAATAATTGTGATATTCCAGTTAATTTTAGTATCTGGGTGTATTTTTCAATGGCAATACCAAATTTGAAGTTAGTTTGGATCTTTCGTGAGGGTGGCGTCATCTAGATGTCTTTTCAGTCATTTGAAATATCATAACTTTTTTGTACGTGGATATCTAACTGTATCACGTTTTCAAGTGAAAAAACAGATTTTCCCAAAATTTTTGTGTCTAAAAACGATGTTCTAGGTAGAGGTCTCTACGAGCAACCGTTTCCGAAATATTTTGATTTGAAATAATCGAAGCATTTGAATTATTTCCATGGTCCTCTAAGTAGTAAATATCGGAAATGATACATATTTTCCTTCTTTCATTCAATGGTCATTAACAGTTGAATATAGTCAAAAAATTATTCTTGCTCTTTTTACATAATTATTTTGGACATTTTTCCGATTTAAATAAAATTGCGCAAAATCTGCCTTAGCAGATTATTATTAGTATTGCACTGTTATAACACCCGATTCCTGTTTCGAAACAAAAGGAAAGAAAAATAATTTCTTTTAATAATTTAATTAATTTCGAATTTAAACATAATTTCATTCAAAATCACTTGCATCGATTATTTCAAATCCCAGTAACTCTAAAACAGTTGCGCGCAGCGACCTCTACCAATAATATCTTTTTTATGCAAAAATGATCGAGAAATCGATTTTTCCACTAGAACACATAGGTGCGTCCAAAAAAGGTATCACATGGCAAATGACTGAAAATACATGTACACGAAAGAGACAAACTAACACCACATCTGATTTTGTCATTGACAAATACTCCCAGACTACAAATTTCACTCGAATATCACAATTATTTTGAAAGGACCCTGCACCAAAATCAGTGTGAAAGCAGCCATGAGTTCTAGCCACGAATTTCTTGTTAGAAGTTATTATTTGATACTCTCATATCTATTTTATTGTTACCTGTATTAGTTAGTAATAGTTGAAGTTTTGATAGATGTCAATATAATTGTAATCTGTTACATTTTTGGTAATATATTCCCAATTAAACCTGGAGTTGTTTGTACCTTCCTGCTTATAATATTAACAGGTTATGGGCCCAGGCATGTGGTGAAACTATTTCTGACATTGTCGTTATACAATTTTCCTATATACTCCGAAATATTGTCAAGGTAGATTCCTGTGATTTGGTGAATTGATACAAGTTTTACGTCGTTTCGAATTGGAAAATGAGTCATACTGAAAGTACTCCGTCTACTGCGAACACTGTAACAAATACTCAAACACCCATCATATTTGGAGGAAGTGGCCTGGCAGTGGAGAAGTTGGAAGGTATTGTTAATTATAACAACTGGAAGTTCCAGATGAAAATGTCATTAATTCTGGATGGTCTTTGGAACTGTGTTTTGGGAACTGATACCGATCCGAATAGAGACCAGAGAGCTCTAGCAAAAATTTGTCTTAGTGTGCAGCCTTCATGTATTCAACATGTACGAGATGCCAAGAATGCAAAACACGCTTGGGACACAGTCTTCAGAAGATTTTTGAAGATAAAGGACTTTTTCGCAGAGTGATTTTATTGCGCAAATTGCACCGCTCTGATTACAAAGACTACAATTCAATGACTGAATATATCGATGGTATAACATCTCTTGTACAACAATTAACTGATATTGGTAGAATAATTGATGATGATGAAGTATCTGAACTATTATTGAGTGGTTTACTTCAAGAATATGATACATTAGTTTGTAACTTAGAGACTACCCATTTGAAAACCCCGATTTCAAGTGAAATGGTACGTGCATGTTTACTTCAAGAAGAATATCGTAGAAATCAAGTTTCGAACGTCTCCAGTGAAGTAGCATTTGCCAGCAAAAAGTCAATTCCGAAATCATTTGAAAAATCCTCTTTGATTTGCCATTACTGTGGCAAGAAGGGCCACATAAAACCTAAATGTATCAAATTGAAAAAGGACAAGAAACTAGAATCGAAATCACAGAATAAAAGTTCTACTGATAAGTTGTTGTTCGTTTCTGCATTGACAACAGCACCATATAATGATAGAGACTGGATCATAGATTCAGGTTGTACTTCTCATATGTGTAAGCACAAGGAATGGCTTGGCGGTTTTCATGCGATAGAAAAAGATGTTACTGTGGCCAATAATCAAATCATTCACAGTGTTGGTTCAGGCGATATCAATGTCAATCTTACGGAGAATGATAGAAGAACCATTGTTGATGTAATGTGTGTACCCGATATAGCTACGAATTTACTGTCTGTTAGCAAAATTACCGAAAAAGGGTTGACTGTCACATTTGACAAACACAAATGTCGCATTTATGAACATTGTTCCATAACTGGAAAATCCGTTGCTACAGCTTCGAATGTAGAAGGAATATATAAGCTGGATTCCATTTCCACTGAATTAGCATTGCAAATTGTGGAAAAACGTCCTCCCAATCAAGAGACTGCTGAAATTTCATCAGAAAGTTCATTTGCTTCTGTCTCATTAGAGACATGGCACAAGCGACTTGGTCATTTGAGTAAGAGTGGTATGTGTGCTCTAAAGAACGGGTTGGCAACAGGACTCGATTTTCAAGATCAGCAGCTCAATCGAATCCACAATTGCATACCATGCATTGAGGGGAAGTAGAAACAGAAGTCTTTTCCGAAAAATGAAGCCAAAAGAGCAATTTCACTACTGGAACTGGTTCATTCTGACCTTTGTGGACCAATGTCTGAGAGCACATGGGGTGGAGCTCGTTATGTTCTAACATTCACAGATGATTTTTCCAGGAAGAGTTTTGCATATTTGCTCATCAACAAATACGAGGTTTTAGAGAAATTCAAAGAATTTAAAATTCTCGTGGAAAATCAAACCAATTTGAAAATCAAAAGGCTTAGGACAGATAACGGTGGAGAATATTGCAGCAATGCTTTCGAGGATTATATGAAAAGTTGTGGTATAATTCATGAAACTACTATTCCTCATTGTCCTCAACAGAACGGGGTGGACGAACGGCTAAATAGGACTCTCATAGAGAAAACTAGAGCCATGCTACAAGATTCTGGATTAAGTAAGCGTTATTGGGGCGAAGCTATTATGACTTCAATTTATTTGAAAAATAGATGTCCATCAGCTGCTATTCCTGGATTCACACCTGAACAAATCTGGACAGGATCAAAAGTCGACCTTAGCAATTTACGAGTATTTGGATCAAAAGCTTACTCGTTGATTCCAAATTCACAAAGAAGAAAATTGGATCCGAAATCTAAGCAATATATTATGGTTGGATACTGTGAACAGTCGAAAGGATATAGACTTGCTGACCCATCACAACAAGGTAGAGTTGTGAAGGCGCGGAATGTTATTTTTCTTGAAGAAGAACCCAAGCAAAGTACCAGTGAAGATGAATGCAGCTCTAACATGAAAACTGTGGATATTTCTTCCAATGTCGATACAGAAGAAATAACTGTAATGTCTGAAATGGATGGAATCGTTAATGTCCAGAACATTCAAAACGGTTCAGCTGCAACTACAGATGAGGAAGCAGGTTCAGATTCATCATCTGAAGATCACACTTTAACCGCCGACGATGAAAGTGAACGATTCGAGAGACCGATACGAAGTAACCGAGGACAACTGCCCAAGAGATTGGAAGATTTTGAGTTAACTTTTTTATCTGATACATTCATGAATAATGATAATCCTCAATCTTATTCCGAAGCATTGTCTGGTATTTATAAGAATGAATGGATGAATGCTATGAAAAATGAGTATGAATCTTTGAAAAATAATGAAGTATGGGTGTTGGTGAATCGTCCTGTTGATCGAAATGTGGTGAAGTGTAAATGGGTGTATAAGCTTAAAAAGGATGCATCTGGTAAATTTGATAAGTTCAAAGCGAGATTGGTGGCTCGTGGATTTAGCCAACAACGAGGAGTGGATTTCAATGAGACTTTTTCACCCGTTGTTAGGCATTCCACTTTGAGAATGCTGTTTGCTTTGGCAAATGAAATGGATATGGACATTGATCATGTTGATATTGCGACTGCATTTTTACATGGTGACTTGAATGAGGAGATATATATGGAACAACCGCAAGGTTTTATGAATGATAATGATGATAGGGTTTGTTTGCTCAGAAAGAGTATTTATGGTTTGAAACAGGCTAGCAGACAATGGAATTTCAAAGTGCATGAGTTATTGACAAAAACTGGGTATGTGCAATCGAAATGTGAGGCATGTGTGTATGTAAAGAAGTCAGATCGAATTTTGGTTGTGATTGCTCTCTACGTTGATGATTTTTTCATTTTTAGCAATTCTCAAAATGAAAAGAATATTCTCATTGAGAGTTTGAAAGCTCAATTTGACGTCAAATATTTGGGTGCTATAACAAATTGTCTTGGTATGAAAGTTTCTCGAAACCAAAGTCAGGGTCAGTTAATACTGAGCCAGTCTGAGTATACTAAAAACCTTTCGAATAGTTTTGGTATGGGTGAATGCAAACCTGTATCAACGCCAATGTGTCTGAATATGAAACTGGTGAAACCTTCTGAGATAGATATTCTACCTGATGATAGATATCAATATAGGAGATTGATAGGAGGTTTAATGTATTTGAGTGTGTGTACTAGGCCTGATATTGCGTTTGCTTGTAGTCAACTCAGCCAGTTCAATTCTTGTTACGACAAGAGTCACTGGACTGCAGCAAAAAGAGTTTTGCGTTATTTAGCTGGAACAGAAGATTATGGATTGGTATTTGAGAAGGCTAATAATCTAAAAATCGAAGCTTTTGCTGATGCAGACTGGGCAAATGATCCACTGGATAGAAGATCGTATACAGGTTTTGTGGTGAAGATGGGCAATAGTACGATCAACTGGGAATCACGCAAACAACGCACTCTCCAGCACAGAAGCTGAATACCTTGCTATTGGTGATGTAGCGAAAGAAGTGTGTTTTGTGAGAAACTTGATGAATGAAATTACTGGTTTTCAAGATTCTATTGTCATACACAATGATAATCAAAGTGCGCATAGAATCATTGACAATAATCATCATCATAGACGCACAAAACATATTGATGTGCGATATCACTTTGTACGCGATTTAGTTAGAAATAAAGTTATTGATATTAAATATAGGGAAACTAATGATATGGTGGCAGATGTTTTAACTAAAACACTATCTTGTGAGAAACATCAGCGTTATAGGAATATGATGAAAATTGAATCTTTCAATAACATTTTTCAGATATTCGATTAAGGGGAAGTGTTAGAAGTTATTATTTGATACTCTCATATCTATTTTATTGTTACCTGTATTAGTTAGTAATAGTTGAAGTTTTGATAGATGTCAATATAATTGTAATCTGTTACATTTTTGGTAATATATTCCCAATTAAACCTGGAGTTGTTTGTACCTTCCTGCTTATAATATTAACATTTCTCGCGGTGATACGGCGCTTACTCGACCGCCAGTGGTCCCGAAATTACGTTTTAATTTCGTGGCTAGCCATGAATTTACTACACTATATAGAGGATCGCACAAATGAGCTTGTTTTGACATGGCATAAGACTTTCGGTTATTAGACATGTTTTGAGATATCTGAACATGTACTTCATGTATAGAAAAATATTACTCTAACTAGAATTTTCAAAATTCATAAGTTCGTGAAAGTTTTTGTAGGTGGGGATTTTTTGCAGAAATCGATGAAACCGAAGGTGATCTATAATAACTATTCGTCAAAAGTCAAAATATTATGTCGGGCAGGATTTTTGCCCCCACCAGCAATAATAATAATTTTCAAAAAAGTTCATAAGTCCGCCAAAGTTTTCGTGGATGGGAGTATTTCTGCATAAATATGAGGATTTTTTTGGATAGATCTATACTACAGAAGGTGATATAGAAGACCCATGTGTCAAAATATTTTGTCGGGCAGGATTTTACCCCCACCATCAATAATAATAATTTTCAAAATAAATTAATAAGTTCGTCAAAGTTTACGTAGGTGGGAATTTTTTTGCAGAAATCGATGAAACAGAAGGTGATTTATAATAACTATTCGTCAAAATATTTTGTCGGGCAGGATTTTTACCCCCACCGGCAATAATAATAATTTTCAAAAAAGTTCATAAGTCCGCCAAAGTTTTCGTGGATGGGGGTATTTTTGCATAAATATGAGGATTTTTTTGGATAGATCTTTACTATGAAAGGTGCTCTAGGAGACCCACGTGTCAAAATATTTTGTCGGGCAGGATTTTACCTCCACCATCAATAATAATAATTTTCAAAATAAATTAATAAGTTCGTCAAAGTTTACGTAGGTGGTGATTTTTTTTAAAGAAATCGATGAAACAGATGGTGATCTATAATACCTATTCGTCAAAATATTATGTCGGGCAGGATTTTTACCCCCACCAGCAATAATAATAATTTTCAAAAAAGTTTCCGCCAAAGTTTTCGTGGATGGGGGTATTTTTGCATAAATATGAGGATTTTTTTGGGTAGATCTATACTATAGAAGGTGCTCTAGAAGACCCATGTGTCAAAATATTTTGTCGGGCAGAATTTCACCTCCACCTACAATAATAATAATTTTCAAAATAAATTAATAAGTTCGTCAAAACTAACGTAGGTGGGGATTTTTTTGCAGAAATCGATGAAACAGCAGATAATCTATAATACCTATTCATCAAAATATTTTGTCGGGCAGGATTTTTACCCCCACCAGCAATAATAATAATTTTCAAAAAAGTTCATAAGTCCGCCAAAGTTTTCGCGGATGGGGGTATTTTTGCATAAATATGGGGATTTTTTTGGATAGATCTATACTATGAAAGGTGCTCTAGAAGACTCACGTGTCAAAATATTTTGTCGGGCAGGATTTCAGCCCCACCATCAATAATAATAATTTTCAAAATTAATTAATAAGTTCGTCAAAGTTAACGTAGGTGGGGATTTTTTTGCAGAAATCGATGAAACAGAAGGTGATCTATAATACCTAGTCATCAAAATATTTTGTCGGGCAGGATTTTTACCCCTACCGGCAATAACAATTATTTTAAAAAAAGTTCATAAGTCCGCCAAAGTTTTCGTGGATGGGGGTATTTTTGCATAAATATGAGGATTTTTCTGGATAGATCTATACTATGAAAGGTACTCTAGAAGACCCACTTGTCAAAATATTTTGTCGGGCACGATTTTACCCCCACCATCAATAATAATAATTTTCAAAATAAATTAATATAGTTCGTCAAAGTTTACGTAGGTGGTGATTTTTTTTGCAGAAATCGATGAAACTGAAGGTGATCTATAATACCTATTCGTCTAAATATTTTGTCGGGCAGGATTTTCATCCCCAGCACCAATAATAATAATTTTCAAATAGTTGATAAGTCCGCCAAAATTTTCGTGGATAGGTATATTTTTACATGAATATGAGGATATATTTGAATAAATCTATACTTCAGAAGGTGCTCTAGAAGACCTATGTGTCAAAATATTTTGTGGGGCAGGACCATCAATAATGACAATTTTCAAAATAGATTCATAGGTTTGTTAAGTTTTCATTGGTGGAGATTTTTTTGTATAAATGTATATCACCAGAGGTGCTCCACTAGACCTTCTCAGAATATTTTGTCACCACCATTAATATTAATTTTCAAAAAAACTGAATAACGTCACAGTTTTCGTTGATGAGAATTTTTTCGCAGAAAGCGATAACCTATATATCAAAAAATTATTTCGGGGATTATTTTCTTCCTCACCACCAATAATAATAATTTTCAAAAATGTTCATAAATCCGAAAAAGTTTTCGTGGATGGGGGTATATTTGCATGAATATGGTGAGTTTTCTACATAAGTCTATACTTCAAAATATAGTTCCTCAATACCTCGTATATGGTTATTTCTTTCAAAATTCCATGCTACTGGGACTGTTAGCTGAAATAATTCTCACTCAGCCGTGTTTTCAATTTTCCCGCTCTCGTGTCAATATCATCATCGCTTTGTCGTAGCAATAACAGTGTACATTATTTGTTTGAAAGTGATTTTTCACACTCTTAATGTTACGTTTCTACTCCCTTGCTACAATTCTTCATATTCGACCCCTAAACAATGCAGATAAATGATTGTTTCCCTCCCGGTTCTGGAACAAACATGTTCTTCTTAGTTCGTACGTCTACACCTCATTTCATCAGTTTGATTTTTTAACAAGGCAGTTTTTGGAAATATTCACATATGATAGTCTATTTCCATTTCTTTAAACAATATAATAGAAGAAATAACTTCACCAACAAAACAAATCAAAATTTCTGATATTTATAACATATAATGAGATTAAAAATTGTTTGAGAGGAAAAAATTGTCATTTTAAAACTGAGTGCATCGCTCATATTAGACAAATTGCGGAGTTTATGTTATATGATTTTTCATGCATTATTTGAGAAAAATTCATTATTGGAACCACCCTTTACTATGGATGAGTTCAGAAACGAATTGATGACAAAAGTTTTAGAAAATTCAATCAATTTGACTTTTGTATAGTTTGCCGATTTTATATCAGAGGAATTTTATATTCTAGCTGTAAGATATGTAAAAGAACATTTCATAACAAGTGTTGCAATTTGAGGAATGGTGGATGCTTGCTGTGCAGTACGTTTTTAAATGCGGTGGAATAGAGATTTTCTGAACTAAATATATTGAAATTATATTTTTGATTTCGTGGATATAGTGGAAATACAAATAAATGTACCTGGGGTGAGGCGCTATCTTTTTCAGTTCAATAATATTTTGAAAGTACATTTTATTTATGTTTTAATTTTGCAGAAACTGATTATTGAGTTTCTATAAAATAATTATTCAGTTCCATTATTTTCCAAAAATATAAATTGTTGTTTTTGTTATATACTTAAATATTGATATCTTATTTTTTATGTTCATTTATGTTATTTAACAGTAACATATTTGTTTTATTTGGCACTATATTTCTGCCAATATATTCAGTACCTGACCTAGAGTTAGTAATTTTTTTATTTTATTCAGAAATTTTATTTATGTCATTCGTTATGTATTGACTAGGTGGAATAGGCCTACTGGGGAAACCAAACGAAAAAAAACGCCCCTCTACCGCAAGGTGGTGAGGAAAAGAGTGAAACTGAGGCGGAAATCCTGCCAGAAGAAAAATTTGTCATCTAGGTCTTGTAGAGCTCCTCGAGTAGCAGAAGATAATGCAAAAATATCTCCATCCACGAAAACTTTGACTAAGTTAAACAGTTTTCTTGAAAATTTGTATTAATGGTGGTGGGGGCTAAAATCCTGCCCGAAAAAATATTTTGACAAGTATGCCTAATGGAGCACCTTTGGTAGCATACATTTATGCAAAAAAAATTCCACGAAAATTTTTACGAACTTTTGAATTTATTTTGAAAATTATCATTATTGATGGTGGGGGTTAAATCTTGGCTGACAAAATATTTTGACAGATAGGCCTTCTAGAGCACTTTCTATAGTATAGATTTATGCAAAAAACCCATCCACGAAAACCTTGACGATCTTTTGAATTTATTTTGAAAATTATCATTATTGATGGTGGGGTAACATCCTGCCCGACAAAATATTTTGATACAGGGGTCTTCTAGAGCACCTTCTATAGTATAGATATATGCAAACTAATCCCCAAGTTCATGCAAAAATACCCCAATCCACGAAAACTTCAGTGGACTTATGAACTTTTTTGAAATTTATTATTATTGGTGGTGGGGATAGAAATCTTTCCCGACAAAATATTTTGACGAACTGATATGATAGATCACCTTCGGTTCCATCGATCTCTGCAAAAAACTCCCCACCTACGTAAACATTGACGAACTTATTAGTTTATTTTGAAAATTATTATTGTTGATGGTGGGGGTAAAATCCTGCCCGACATAATATTTTGACATATGGGTCTTCTAGAGCACCATCTATAGTATAGATCCATGCAAAAAAATCCTCATATTTAAGCAAAAATACCCCCATCCACGAAAACTTTGTCGGACTTATAAACCTTTTTGAAAATTATTATTATTGCTGGTGGGGTAAAAATCCTGCCCGACAAAATATTTTGACGAATAGGTATTATAGATCAACTTCTGTTTCATCGATTTCTGCAAAAAAATCCCAACCTACGTAAACTTTAAAAAATTTATTAATTTATTTTGAAAATTATTTTTATTGATGGTGGGGGTAAAATCTTGCCCGACAAAATATTTTGACACATGGGTCTTCTAGATCACCATCTATAGTATAGATCTAAACAAAAAAATCCTCATATTTATGCAAAAATACTCCCATCCACGAAAACTTTGGCGGACTTATGAACTTTTTTGAAAATTATTATTATTGCCGGTGGGGGTAAAAATCCTGCCCGACAAAATATTTTGATGAGTAGGTATTATAGATCACCTTCTGTTTCATCGATTTCTGCAAAAAATCCCCACCTACGTTAACTTTGACGAACTTATTAATTTATTTTGAAAATTATTATTATTGATGGTGGGGGTAAAATCCTGCCCGACAAAATATTTTGACACATGGGTCTTCTAGATCACCTTCTGTAGTATAGATCTATCCAAAAAAATCCTCATATTTATGCAAAAATACCCCCATCCACGAAAATTTTGGCGGACTTATGAACTTTTTTGAAAATTATTATTATTGCTGGTGGGGGTAAAAATCCTGCCCGACAAAATATTTTGATGAATAGGTATTATAGATCACCTTCTGTTTCATCGATTTCTGCAAAAAAATCCCCACCTGCGTTAGTTTTGACGAACTTATTAATTTATTTTGAAAATTATTATTATTGTAGGTGGGGGTGAAATTCTGCCCGACAAAATATTTTGACACGTGGGTCTTCTAGAGCACCTTCCGTAGTATAGATCTATGCAAAAAAATCCCTATATTTATGCAAAAATACCCCCATCCACGAAAATTTTGGCGGACTTATGAACTTTTTTGAAAATTATTAATATTGCTGGTGGGGGTAAAAATCCTGCCCGACATAATATTTTGACGAATAGGTATTATAGATCATCTTCTGTTTCATCGATTTCTGTAAAAAAATCACCACCTACGTAAACTTTGACGAACTTATTAATTTATTTTGAAAATTATTATTATTGCTGGTGGGGGTAAAAATCCTGCCCGACATAATATTTTGACGAATAGGTATTATAGATCATCTTCTGTTTCATCGATTTCTGTAAAAAAAATCACCACCTACGTAAACTTTGACGAACTTATTAATTTATTTTGAAAATTATTATTATTGGTGGTGGGGGTAAAATCCTGCCCGACAAAATATTTTGACACGTGGGTCTTCTAGAGTACCTTTCATAGTATAGATCTATCCAAAAAAATCCTCATATTTATGCAAAAATACCCCCATCCAGGAAAATTTTGGCGGATTTATGAACTTTTTTGAAAATTATTATTATAGCTGGTGGGGGTAAAAATCCTGCCCGACAAAATATTTTGACGAAAAGTTATTATAAATCACCTCCTGTTTCATCGATTTCTGCAAAAAAAAATCATCACCTACGTAAACTTTGACGAACTTATTAATTTATTTTGAAAATTATTATTATTGATGGTGGGGGTAAAATCCTGCCCGACAAAATATTTTGACACGTGGGTTTTCTAGAGTACCTTTCATAGTATAGATCTATCCAAAAAAATCCCTATATTTATGCAAAAATACCCCCATCCACGAAAACTTTGGCGGACTTATGAACTTTTTTGATTATTATTATTACTGCTGGTGGGGTTAAAAATCCTGCCCGACAAAATATTTTGACGAATAGTTATTATAGATCACTTTCGGTTTCATCGATTTCTGCAAAAAATCCCCACCTACAAAAACTTTCACGAACTTATGACTTAAATCCCTTTCAAAGAATTTTGAAAATTCTAGTTAGAGTAATATTTTTCTATACATGAAGTGCATGTTCAGATATCTCAAAACATGTCTAATAACCGAAAGTCTTATGCCATGTCAAAACAAGCTCATTTGTGCGATCCTCTATATAGTGTAGTAAATTCATGGCTAGCCACGAAATTAAAACATAATTTCGGGACCACTGGCGGTCGAGTACGCGCCATATCACCGCGAGAAATTCGTGGCTAGAACTCGTGGCTAGAACTCGTGGCTGCTTTCACACTGATTGCACCAAATACATAGGAAAATGGCTTTCAGCCAATTTTGATAATTTTTTGGGATATTATAGTACATGTCACTAGTTACACTTGCAAGTTTAACTTAGTTTCTATGTCCAGTTTCGGAGATACGAATTTTTGAAAATCATAAAAATTGCTGTTTTACCAAAACATAGCAAGGTTCACTCATCCAAAAGTATTACTTTTTAGACGATTAGTAACAAAATAGTAGCATTGCTGGTTTGAAGAAAGTCGAATGTCATGTCAGTTAGTCGGTCGTTACGATAGAAGAAGCCACCTATTATACAGGGTGGGTCAAAAATAGCGACAAATTAGGATATTTTGCCAATCTTTATCAACGGTCCCTATGGTGAAACACAGCATTTTTCATTAGGAAAATACCTATTGGGATTCTTTTCTTACGACAAGAAGATTTTCTCTAAAAGTTTCGACTTTTTTACAACACACTAATATTTTTTTTCAAATGTTTGTTATACTACATGTTTTTAACAATAGCCACACAAAATAGCCTTTTTGAGTCAATAAATCCGCTTTGGAGCCAAAAGTATTTGAGAAAGTCTTATAGTAATTGCTCAATATGATCAGCTTCAACAAGTTACGATCACATTTTATACGGGGGCTGTTTACAAATATTAGTTGAAATCGGTTTTGTACGTGATATATATGTTTGTGAATTATTTTTGAATGGATCTCCCAATTTGAATCATATTTTTCAGTTATACTTCCAAGTAAATTACCCTACACTCGGGTAAGTTTCTGTCTGGTTTTTTAACTATAAATTAATATTGAAATTCTATAGAAGATATTGTGGCGAAGCTGCGGGCGATGCCGGACCTGAACGCTCACGTAGCCATCGCCTGACCGCGAATGAGTTTCGAGGCGCTATGCACCGAGAAGAATCTGGACGATTCGAAGGCTTGCCCAAAATTTCTGGAGCATTCGGAGAAGTGAGCGGTGAATATAAAAAGAACCACGCAGCAGAGTTGGGGGTGAGTCAGTGAAGTGAAAGTCGAGTATAAATGTGTGATTGTTTTGTTATATAAATTAGAGTATTGTGTGGAAGTTATTGAGACATTGTATTTCGTAAAATAAATTATTTTAGAGTGAATTAGACTATAAATATACTACAGTGGTGACAGAAGTGCGATTGTTAAAGATAAATACAGAGTGTTCGTGTAAGTAGACAGCTTGTGTATTTCGGACAATTGTTTTCGCGAAAAATAGACAGTGACTGATAAACATTTTTCGTGAAGTGATAGTTGTGTGCATTAACGGAGTATAAACTGATACACTTCTCGCGTGTGAAAATAATAATAATAATAGACTGGTGGCCCGTGAAATAGACAATAATAATAATAATAGACTGGTGGCCCGTGAAATGGACTGTGTGAAATAGACAATAATAATAGTAATAGACGGTGGCCCGTGAAATAGACTGAGACTAAGACGAAATATGTTCGAGGAAAGTTCGCCTAGTCGATTTGAAGGTTGCGGAATTGAAGCAAGAACTGGAGGAGAGGGAACTTGGTACAAGTGGTAAAAAGGCCGTGCTTCAGGCAAGACTTTCTGGGGGATTAACCCAGGAGGGCGAAAATCCGGAAACCTTTTTATTCGAGGTTTCTGGAATGGATATGAGTTCCATAATGAGTAAACTCGACGGAATGGAAGACAAAATGCAACAGAATTCGGTGAGTTTAAAGGAAGAACTTCAAGAAAGTTCGAAGAATCTAGAAGAAAAGCTTCTAGAAAATTCAAAGATTCTGGAAGACAAACTCCTCGAAAATACAGAGGGCTTTAAAAAAAGGACTTTCTGGGGTGGCGAATCGACTGGAAGGAAGAATAGGGACTGTCAAGATAGAGATGGAGAAAATCAAAGATGGAATCGAGGAAGAAATCAGCAAAATGAAGGAAACAATAGGTGAGTTGAAAAAGCAAATTGACACTACCCACACCACAGAATCTGTCAATGAAAATTCAATGCTGGAACTGAGTTTGAACTTAGATGATGTCCAAAAGGGTTTGAAAGATGTAAAAATCAGTCCGGAAACAGGAAAACTCTCTATGAAACCACCTCAGTTTGATGGAAAAACACCATGGGCAAATTACCGCCGACAATTTGAAGCTGCAGCAAAGGCGAATGGATGGAATGCAGGAGAAAGAGCTGTAGCATTAACACTGGCGTTGCGTGGAGAAGCCACAAATATCTTACAAACCCTCACGGCATAATAACAAGAGGACTACGAGCAGCTGATCAAACATCTAGAATTACGGTATGGACAGACCCATCTAGAACACTCACAGCTCAAAAACCGCTGCCAGAAATCAAGCGAATCCCTACAGGAATTTGAAGCCGACATTGCACGCTTGGTTCGCCTTGCATACCCATGGAACGACTAGCAGTTCAGGCATTCTTAGATGGAGTTCGTGACCAGGAAACCAGACAAGCATTGACACTAGCTCGTCCAACACATCTCGTGGATGCACTGGCACGCGCTTTGGAATTTGAAGTGGCGAAAAAATCCTGCAAGAGCTAAAGCAAGGTCCGGATGATGGAAGAAGACCGACAGGAGCCTTCCGGTCTCGAAGCTGCCATAAGGAAAGTGATGAAGGAAATGTTGCCCGAGAAGAGATTAGTGAGATGCCGGAACTGTAGGAATCTTGGACACGTGCGAAGCCAATGTCCAACCCTCAAGAGGTCGAGACCAATGAAGGTTGTTGAGAAGAGGCAATCGTCGGCCTATACTCAGAAAGCCCCGGTGAACAACGCATATGTCGCTATCCTCCAACGACAGAACAAAGGAGCCTTCGTAGACGGTTTCATCAACAACAAGCTCTGCGCAATGCTGCTGGATACAGGTGCGACTAGGACAATCCTTGGACCTGCTTTTATTAAAACACCAGAGCGAATGGAACCATCATCCTGGAAGCTACGCACAGCAACAGGAGAGCCGGCCACTATACATGGTGAGCTACCGATTGAACTGATTTTAGGCAGCACAAAAGTGAAACATCGGGCATTAGTAGCGGACATTGAGGACGATGCAATTATTGGAATGGACATCATGAATTCCAGAGGGTTTGAATTGAACTTCAAAGATGGCGTCCTACGTGTGAACGGAGAAGAGCTGGTGCTACATCGAAGAATTGAGGAGATGATTCGTGTTCTGATGGCTGAAGATGTAAGTGTACCCGAGAGGGCTGAGACCATACTGGAGGCTCGCTTGGACTGACGTGCGAGCAATGTAAGTGTGGTGATTTTCGAGCCCAAGCTTCGTGATGAGAAAATTGGACGAGGGATTGCACTAGGCAAGACTTTGTTACGTGCTGATAAAATTGTGCCAGTAAGGGTAATGAATATCAATTATTACCCAGTGACTTTGAAGAAAGGAACTGTTTTGGGGCACTGCTTGTCAATATCCTCTGTGATCAGGAGTGTACACGGTACTGTTAGTCAAGACAACCTGACAGCGGAGCTGGAAAAATTGGTTACCATCTCTTCCAAGGGCATTGAACCAGCTCAACAGCCCAGTTTGAGAGAATTAGTCAAGAAGTACCAAGACATCTTCGATACCGGACAAGGAAAAGGGGGTCGAACGAATGTAGTTCAGCATTAAATTGATACCCGACCGATCCGACAATTAGCTAGAAGACTTCTTCTTGCCAAGAAGGAAGAGGCTGACAAAATAGTCAGTGATATGGGGAAAGATGGAGTTATTGAACCATCCGACAGTCTATGGTCCTCTCCAGTCGTGCTGGTGAAGAAGAAAGGCGGATCAACACGCTTTTGCGTAGACTATCGTCAACTGAACAACGTGACGAAGAAAGACAGTTACCCTTTTCCGAGAATAGATGACACCCTAGACACGTTGGCCGGCTCCACGATTTTCTCGACCCTTGATCTGAAGAGTGGATACTGGCAGGTAGAACTGGCTCCAGAGTATAGAGAAAAAACAGCCTTCACCATCGGCTCAGGACTATGGCATTTCACCGTTATGCCATTAGGGCTTTGTAATGTTCCATCCACATTCGAGAGATTAATGGAGACGGTTCTGAACGGACTTTCATGGAGGACGTGTATGGTATATCTCGACGACATTATTGTGGTTGGCAAATCGTTCGAAGACCATGTAAAAAACTTGGAAGAAGTATTCCTGCGACTGAGAACCTCTGGATTGAGGCTGAGCCCCAAGAAATGCCACCTGTTCCAAAAAGAAGTACGTTACCTTGGCCATGTTGTCTCTGGGCACGGAGTAGCAGTGGATGACGAGAAGATCAAAGCAGTGAAGGAGTGGCCTATTCCGAAAGACATACACCAACTACGTAGTTTCCTTAGTTTGTGCACATACTATCGCCGATATGTGCTGGGATTTGCCAACATCGCTAAACCACTGACCAGGCTACCGGAAGGTCAAACAAAGTTCTAATGGTCCGAAGAATGCCAAGACTCGTTCAGGAAGCTGAAGTGGGCACTGATCAACGCACCGATTCTGAGTTATCCCCTTCCGAGTGGAAAATTTACTTTGGACACGGATGCCAGCAACGTGGGACTTGGAGCTGTCTTGTCCCAGATCCAGGATGGGCAAGAGAAGGTCATTGGATACTTCAGTAAAACTCTCAGTAAACCGGAGCGTAACTACTGCGTCACCAGACGAGAACTGTTGGCTGTTGTCAAGGGAGTAGAACACTTTTACAAATACGTGTACGGGAGAAGATTTCTGTTAAGGACCGACCACGCAGCCCTTAAATGGCTTCTACAGTTTAAAAACCCCGAGGGACAAGTAGCACGTTGGATCGAAAGACTTCAAGAATTCGACTTCGAGATCGAACATCGAGCAGGGAGTGGCCACAAGAACGCAGATGCTCTGTCAAGGAGATCATGCCCAGAGGACTGCTCACACTGCCGACGACCAGAAGAGAAGGAATCAGCGATTTGTAGAACCACGGCAGTTGACAACAACTGGAATGACAACGAGGTCCAGAAAGACCAGGAAAGAGATTCAGATCTTGGTTTAGTCATCGATTGGAAAAAGAGTAATCAAAGACCGACATGGTAGGAAATCGCCAGATATTCCCCAGCAGTCAAATCCTACTGGGCCCAATGGAATTCCCTTACCCTGTACAATGGGGTACTGAAACGTGTATTGGAGTCCGAAGATGGTGGTGGTGCCCAAGAACAGAAGACAGGAAGTACTCTGAGAGATCCATGATGGAGTTGCTGGAGGACATCTGGGTGTGACGAAGACCCTGCAGAAAGTAAGGCAACGGTTTTACTGGGTCAATTGTCAAGTTGATGTCAATGGCTGGTGCAGAAAGTGTGCTGTTTGCGCTGCCAGCAATGGACCTCGGACGACACGACCCAAGGCCCCGATGCGTCAGTATAACTTAGGTAGTCCATTCGAGAGAATAGCCATTGATATCGCCGGCCCGTTCCCCATATCAGATCGGAAATAAATACATCCTTGTGGCAAAGGACTATTTCAGCAAGTGGGCCGAAGCCTATGCCCTGCCCAACCAGGAAGCGGTCACCGTCGCGGACGTCTTGATGAAAGAGTGGATATGTTGATTCGGCGTTCCCTTGGAGCTGCACTCGGACCAAGGCAGAAATTTCGAATCCAACCTATTCCAAGAAATGTGCCAACTGCTGAACATCCGCAAGACGAGCACCACAGGTTCGTTCATTTTAACAGGTTGGCTCCTTACGCTGGGAACCATGACCAAGTCCGCACCCTCAGATCACCAGAGGATGCGATGACGTTCCAGAAATTCATGTCCTTTTACTCATACTGTGAGATACGATGGTGGACCAGAATCTGGTAGACTTGGCAATCCCAAAATTATCCTGTGGTATTGATGGGCTGGATTGGAGAGTTGTGAGAAGTATGTTGGAGACGATATTCCGATCCAGCGGCATCCAGATTTCGGTTTGCTGTATCCTATTCCACGACCTGACATGAAGACTGTGGAGTGTTATTTCCATTGAACTTCACGATGCAGATATGGGGAATCCTGCAAATATCGACACACTCCAAGGATGACATTTCGAGACGAAATATCTCTAAGAAGGCAAAATATCCTAAACTGTCGCTATTTTTGACCCACCCTGTATAATAGGTGGCTTCTTCTATCATAGCGACCGACTAACTGACATGACATTCGACTTTCCTCAAACCAGCAATGCTACTATTTTGTTATTAATCATCTAAAAAGTAATACTTTTGGATGAGTGAACCTTGCTAAGTTTTGGTAAAACAGCAATTTTTATGATTTTCAAAAATTCGGATCTCCGAAACTGGACATAGAAACTAATTTAAACTTGCATGTGTAACTTTAAGTGCATGTACTACAATATCCCAAAAAATTATCAAAATTGGCTGAAAGCCATTTTCCCATGTATTTGGTGCGGGGTCTTTTATTCATAAAAAATCAATATAAGAATTCAACTTTGACACTCTGTATCTCAGAAACGAATAACTTGCGGACTTTGTTTACAGGAACTTTTCTTCTTGTTTTGACGTCAGCAACATGCTACACGTACTCAAGAAACACCCTGTATATCGTTTGCTTTGTTAGTGAAAAAAACATTAATTTCATTTTCGCTTATTTTAATTTTTGTGTTTTTTTGGTTTACTCCTTTCTTCTATTATTTCCCAACATGTTTTGTTAATATTATTGAATTCTTCATTTCTTGTCAGTAAACGCCCTTTTTGTATTTTTCAGTTTTTCTTTCTATAGTTTCTTATATTCTTTCTTTAATTTTTCATATTTGTATTGTTAGAAATTTGGAATGATTCTGATATCAATTGTAACTGATTTTTTATAATTTGGATATCATTTGTTTCCCAGGATTTGATAGTGCTTTTTCTATTATTAGTTTTTTGTTCCATAGAAAAACAGTTTTCCACAAATGGTTAAAGTATTATGATGAAGATCCCCGTTTAGGACAAATTTTTCGGCGTTAAATAATAATAATAATAACATAATAATAATAATAATATTCCTTTATTTCTTTTGATCATGATGACATGATATAAAATTTACGTCCGATTTAGATAATTAATTAATTAATTTTTTTCCATTACAAACTGAATATTTTAAAAAATCATGCAAGATAACTTGAACTTTCTCATTGGTTGAAATAAATAAAACCATTATAATTTGACATGTATAGGTCCTGATGTGTAGGTGGGAGGTATTATCATCATTGTGATTTGAAATATAGTTTTAGTAATATATCTAGTTAATGAACCTTCATCTATGAATTGTTAAAGTTCATGGCAAACTTTACTTTGATTTTGACTTTGTTGATCAACCAGGGATTTGTAATATTCAATCATTTAATTACATTTTGCATCTATCTGACTAACTAAAAAACTAATTTTTTTATTATTTTTACGTTAAGGTTCGCATGGCTGATGCATACTATAGAGCACTCCTCGCAAGACCTCCGGATACTAGTGCTGGAATCCTTTATGCAGGCCAAGCTGAGCTGGGGATTTCTCTCCGACAACCCAGGCATCCAGGCACTCTTGGACACCACGATAGATCAAGTTCGGCTCCTAATGTATGCTTGAATAGCGTCAAAGGTTCTGGAGAAGAATGCCCAAGGTATTGCAGTTACTATACAAATGAAATAAATAATAATACAATGCAAACATCTTAACAGATTGACAAATATAGCTCTGCATCTAATGCTGGGTGCGCAGTCGAACAGCCTGTGTCCGTACTTGTCGCTCCCGATTAAAGTTGGTAGTGGATATTTACCTCTGAGCAATAAAAGATATAGAGGTGTCATTTCTGTATGCACAACACACATTGTTATGAAAGCTGCATATCACTATCCTTTGTGATAGTTTGTGGGTGAGGGGTAATCTCCGAGTTCAGAAGGGGAGATTTGTTATTGTTATGATATCTGGATGTAAGCTTGGAACCAGTGGCGGCGTGCTGATACATTTTTTTCATGTTACATTTTTATCTATAGACGACCTGGTTGGAAAGCACGTGTGTTGCTTGTCAATCAAAAATACTTTATTGTGCGAAGAATTAGATTCTTGCTAACAAAGCATAGAATAATGTCATAAATACTGAAAACAGAAATGAAAGTGCTGAAGTAAAAAAGTCAAAATATTCAAATTGTTGAATCACACCAGTAAACTATGCTATATACTATATAAATATGCTATACCTGCATTATTATACACATAAGAATTTACACATAAACTGTACACATAAGAGATTACATTCAAATTTATGTTGAAAGTTTATCATTGAAATACTCATCCAAAGTGTAGCTCTTTAACTCTTCTTTGATGTTTTTTCTGAATTTAAATTTTTTGTATCCTGAGGTAGATAATTAAAAAGTATTTTAGAGTTGTCAAAAAGTAATGTCTTAACTTGTGTAGAGTTAGGCTAAGGGAGCGATCGATATTAGAAGTGTGTCTGGTAGGAAAACGAGAATTTCTCATGTAGTTATTACTTTACTTCTGTTTCTTAAACATCAAACAGTCTCTAGTAAAAATATTGAGGTGAGAGTCATTATAGTTTGAGTTAGATAGGGGCCGACATGTATCTCTGAAGATATCTCTGCAGGCATACCAAACAACAGCTCTATTTTGATGTAGTCTTGATTTGATCACAGGGTGGAGCGGTGCCTTGCTTATTTTAAATCGTCTGTCCAGCTTGAAACAAATTACAATTTTGGATTGCATTATTCTATTCCTTTGCTGAAGTAGTCTAATTTTTTGTATCTGACAGATTATAGTTCTCGTTGCTACTTCAAAACATCTCGAAACACATCGAAAACTTCTAATAAACCGATTACTTACGTGACAATCCCTGATATATGAACATTCCAGTACCCATCATATTGAGTCTATAATAGCTAGTGGCTTATGATTTGAATTTGGTTATGAATAGTTGAGTTTGCTTACTTACTAATTTTTTAGTGTGCCTACACTTCAACAAGTTTTTCCTAATTATTGATAGGTATTCGGCTTTAAAGTTGACTACATAATAACAAAGTTTTTTTACAGCTATTTCAATAAATAGCTTATTTTTGCCTCAAAATCGGGATAAAAATGAACAGATTCATTAAAAGTCAACTCATTTAATACCACTAAAAAAAGGTCGATACGGAATTCCAATCAAATATGGTATATGCTTGCTGCGACGCCTATGGTTTGGTTTGACAGGATGATAAATAAGTCGTAAACGGACGTAAACGAACAAGATCGCCAAGTTAAGAGTGAAAATAATATGGAATTCCAACCTGCAGTGGGACTCTGTGTCATATTGAATTCCACTAATCGACTGAATTCCACATGACTGGTACTCTGTGCATGAAAATTATCGCCTGAACTCCACTATTCCGGTAGCCAGAAAGCAATACGTCGAGACATGTCGTTTTCTGTGTTTAACCCTACTTTTCTTTTTAGATTTATTCTGTCGATGCTATATGTCAAATATATTTATGTAACAATTTCAAAAGCAGATAGTATAAAATATCAAAGTGGAAAAGAAAAACGAATTGATAACAAATAACTTCAATGGAATAGAGGGCAAAGCGAAAGGTCAAGCTATGTCGCAAAATGTGAGCTACAAGCTCAACAGCTCAGGTTTTGGAGAAAAATCTGTGGAAGGATAGAGAATTTGTATTCAGAAAAGTACAGTCATAGTGCAGAGCCATTAGCCAGTGTATATTTATGATTAGGTACTTCAAATTTGGGCAGTGGTGGACTGGAAGTCAAAAACGAAGACAAAAGCTGCAAAATTGCGAAAAGATCAGCCAAAGACTGGCAAAGTATTTAGAATAGCAATGGTTACCTCTTCTTTGGCCCTCGATACATATTGCTGAGCTATAGAAAGATCGTGACTTCTACCTATTACTTTTGGTATGTTTCTGTTGCATAAAAACTTGGGACACTAAGAAATCATCTAATTATTGGTGGTATACCCACAGGTTTATTCAAATCATTTATCTGAGGCAGAATACTGTTAAAAATATAATTAATTGCTCCAAGAGTCCTTCCTTAATATTTCCTCAACGAATGTCTTCTAGCCTTTCTTCTTCCTCTAGAACTGATCCATGTAATCTTTTTATATGCACTATAATGCAATAATATCACATTTTATTCAAAATGAATCAAAAACCACGTGAAACTGCCAGCAGTTAAAAATAAAAATGCATGACAATGACAGTAATTTTGGACACAATGAAATATCACCCTGAATTTGGCACCCTCAATGATAGTACCCTTCCAAATTTTTAGAGTTCTGAGCTCTTTTTGAAGAGTTCTATAGTTCTCGCCGGGGTGCAGAAAGAGTTCTGCAGTTTAAATGCCGTTTTTTTTTAAAACAAATTTTGGGGTGCCAATTTCAGGCCGCACCCCTTTTGTGCGGAAGGGTAGTTCCAGGTGCACAATTTGGAAGAAAATAAAGAGTTCTAGAGTTCTCAATAGTTTTTTTTAAGAGTTCCGTCATAGTACGCGAGTTAGGGGCATTTAAAAAAAATGCGAGGATTTGCCGCCGCATGCGTATTGAACGATACTTGAGAATTATTATAGTTTAATATTATTATAGTATTATGAGAGTATAGTAAAATATCGTAAAAGTATCGTATAGTAAAGTATAGAAAAAGTAAATAGTAAAAGTATAGTAATAGTAAAACGTGCAATCAAGATTTAAATGACAAAATTGCTCTTTTCGCGACCTATGGCGCTCTGAAACTAAATAGGGGGTGGTTGTTTCGCACAGCACCCCCGAGTTCTGATATTCAAAAGTGACATATTTAATTAATAAAAAGAGTTCTAAAGGGTGCTGCTGATTTCCAACGACCAAACGCGATTTAAACATCGAAATTGCCATTTTCTTGTCCCACGGCGCTCTGAAACTACATAAGGGGTGGTTCTTTCGCCCAGCACCCCCGAGTTCTCATGTTCAAAAGTGACATTTTCAATTAATAAAAAGAGTTCTGGAGGGTGCTGCTGAGTTCCAATATCCAATCGCGATTTAAACGACAAAATTGCCATTTTCTTGTCCTATGGCCCTCTAAAAATACATAAGGGGTGGCTCTTTCGCTCAGCACCCCCAAGTTCTCATGTTTAAAAGTGACATATTTGATTATTAAAAAGAGTTCCGGAGGGTGCTGCTGAGTTCCAATGTCCAATCACCATTTAAACGACGAAATTGCCAGTTTTTTGTCCCACAGCGCTATGAAACTACATGAGCGATGGTGTTTCGCACAGCACCCCCGAGTTCTGATGTTCAAAAGTGACATATTCAATAAATATCAAGAGTTCCGCAGGGTGCTGCTGCCTTTTAACGTCCAATCGCGATTTAAACGAAGAATTTTGCCATTTTCTTGTCCTATGGCGCTCTGAAACTATATGAGGGGTAGTTTTTTGCACAGCACCCCCGTGTGCTCTTGATCAAAAGTGATTTTGTTGATGAATCACAAGAGTTCTGCGAGGTGCAGCTGAGTTACAACGTCCAATCGTGATTTAAACGACGAAATTGCCATTTTTTTGTTCCATGGCGCTCTGAAACTACAAAACATAAAGGGTGATTCCTTCGCATAGCACCACCTAGTTCTGAAGTTCAAAAGTGATATTGTTGATGAATCACAAGAGTTCTGCAGGGTGCTGCTGAGTTCCAACGTGCAATTGCGATTTTTTTGCGAAATTTAAATTTTCTCGTCCAATAACGCTCTTAAACTACATAGAAGACAGTTTCAAAGAACAGCATCCTCGAGTTTTGGCATTTTAAAGAAATTTTGTATGTAAATCACATGAGTGTTGTAGAGTGCTGATAAGTATTACAGTGCAATCGCGATTTTCTAGCAAGATATCCATCTTTTTGTCCATTAGTGCTCCGTAACTACATCTTATACGAAAAGACCTAACAGCAGATATGTAATACTTGTCCAGGTTAAGTCGGCCAGGTTAGGTTACCTGCTGTTACGTTAATGGAAATTTTGAACTCTGCAGGTTTAAATATCTGCAGTGTAATCACACCCCATCTACTTTCGGAGCATTATCGGACAAAATGATGAAAATCTTGCCAGAAAATCGCGATTGCACTGTGATACTCATCAACACTCTTCAACACTCGTGTGATTTGTATTTAAAATTTCTTTCAAAGGCCAGAACTCGAGGGTAATGTGCTTTAAAACTATCACCTATGTAGTTTCAGAGTGTTATTAGACGAGAATATTTAAATTTCGCAAGAAAATCGCAATTGCACGTTGGAACTCAGCAGCAATCTGCAGAACTCTTGTGATTCATCAACAATATCACTTTTCAACTTCAGAACTAGGGGGTGCTGTGCGAAAAAAACCACCCCTTACATAGCATTATGAACAGAAATATTCAAACCTGTGGGAAAAAGAAAAGAAGTATTTAGGTTGGCTTAAAAAAAGCAGCAAAGGGGATTATTATTTTTATTGTAATGCATGTAAATGTGACTTGAAATGTGGTGGAGGTAAACGGGTTTTGGATAAGCATGCAGAATGTACTAAACACATTAGTAATGTTAAAGGTAAGTGTGGGGGTGATCTGTGTTATTTATTTTTTAAGATTTAAATATATACATAAATATTCATAGTTAACAAATCATTTCTTACTATTCAATAAATGATTTATTAATTTTTAACAAAACATTTGTTTGACATAATTATTATATGAGTTTAATAATCAGATGTGAAGGAATGTGGTTTCAGTTTCAGTATTCAGGATAATTTTTTCTACAAAATAATATGCAGTCCTGTTGATGCGTTTATTTTTACTTTCAGGTGCAGTTCATCAACCTACTATTACTTCGCTGTTGCCAGGGTGTGCATCAAAGTCATTCACAGATAAAGTTAAGTTTGGAGAAATAAAGATGGCATCTTTCTTAGCAGAGCACAGTCTACCATTCAGTTTAGCAGATGAGAACATGGAAAATTTGCAAGAAAATGGTGATCGGACGCTAGATCTCAGTAGCACCCCGCAGAACTCTTGGCGTTTGTCAATAAAATCACTGTTAGGTTTTAGAATGCGAGAATGTCTTACAAAAAAACTACCCCTCATGAGGCTTCAGAGCAGTATTTGACGAAAAAATTAAAATTTTACAAGAAACTCGCGATTGGGCGTTGAAACTCAACAGTACCCTCCAGAACTTGATTGATTTATCAACAGAATAACTCTCAAACTTCATAACCAAGGGGCGCCATGTAAATAAACCCCTGTGTAGTTTTCAAGCGCTTTCAGACAAAAAATTAAAATTTTGCAATAAAACCATGATTAGACGTTAAAATTCGACGGCATCCTGCAGAACTCTTGTGATTTATCACAAACATTACTTTTGAACTACAGAACTCAAGGGTGCTGTGCAAAAAAACTACCCCTCATATAGTTTCAGAGCGCCATAGGACAAGAAAATGGCAAAATTCTTCGTTTAAATCGCGATTGGACGTTAAAAGGCAGCAGCACCCTGCGGAACTCTTGATATTTATTGAATATGTCACTTTTGAACATCAGAACTCGGGGGTGCTGTGCGAAAACACCATCGCTCATGTAGTTTCATAGCGCTGTGGGACAAAAAACTGGCAATTTCGTCGTTTAAATGGTGATTGGACATTGGAACTCAGCAGCACCCTCCGGAACTCTTTTTAATAATCAAATATGTCACTTTTAAACATGAGAACTTGGGGGTGCTGGGCGAAAGAGCCACCCCTTATGTATTTTTAGAGGGCCATAGGACAAGAAAATGGCAATTTTGTTGTTTAAATCGCGATTGGATATTGGAACTCAGCAGCACCCTCCAGAACTCTTTTTATTAATTGAAAATGTCACTTTTGAACATGAGAACTCGGGGGTGCTGGGCGAAAGAACCACCCCTTATGTAGTTTCAGAGCGCCGTGGGACAAGAAAATGGCAACTCGCGTACTATGACGGAACTCTTAAAAAAAAACTATTGAGAACTCTAGAACTCTTTATTTTCTTCCAAATTGTGCACCTGGAACTACCCTTCCGCACAAAAGGGGTGCGGCCTGAAATTGGCACCACAAAATTTGTTTTAAAAAAAAACGGCATTTAAACTGCAGAACTCTTTCTGCACCCCGGCGAGAACTATAGAACTCTTCAAAAAGAGCTCAGAACTCTAAAAATTTGGAAGGGTGCTATCATTAAGGGTGCCAAATTCAGGTATTTCAATGAAATGTTACTGAAAAATCATCTAATTTTGGCAAATGTTTTTAAATCGGATAGTATGTTGCCGAACAAACCCGATGTGTAGGTGACTGTAGCACAGAGTGCCAAATAATGTGATCGTTGCTTGTGATAGTAGTAATCGACTGTAGAAATCGAGGGGTAGAATTCTTCATGACAGAGTCCCACTGCTGATCAACGAGTACAAACGGAAATATCCGACAGTGCCCTTTTTTAACATGACTCGGGCATTGATGTTTATAAACAACGTCGGGTATGTTGCTTTCAAAAAAGATATAGAAAAGCCCTCTCTATGTCTTTTATTGCTCGGAGATATTTACCCTCTCTGCTTATCGTTCGCGCATCTCGGATGTAGGGCTATATTTGACAAGCTGTACATGTGTTATTTTGAGAAACAAAAAATTTTCTATCAATGTACAAAATATTCATTGAAACCCTGATGACTTGAATGATGTGATATGGTTTAGCGTTTTTCTCTTGGTTAGTAGCTACTATTTTAAAATTTTGTGAGCCTTATGAGCCTCACTAAAGAATTGATAATAACATCCAATGATCTTCCATTAAGGGCGGGTTGTACAAATCAAGTTCACCAACAGTTCAACTGAACTGAGTTCAATTGCTAAGGAACTAAAGATTTCATTGGATAATCCATAGCAACTGAAGCAAGTTTACTCGAACTATTGGTGAACTTTGTTTGTACACTGGCCCTTAAGGGTTTGCCTATTTGCTTTCATCAATAATAGCACTCGATTATTGAGACGGTACATAAATACATATCTTCTTAAAAAATATATGCACTTGTAGAAAAAAGTCACTAATAATAGTAGTAACATTAGTTGTTGAAGTTGGAGTACTTAGGGTGGGATTGGATGTACTGAATATTACTTTCAATGTTGATTGGTTTGATTGGAGTCACGTTCAAAAATTAATATATATTCTGTGCTTCCAGAAAAGACTGATTGTGGTTCAACCTTGTAATTATGTCAACAAAGGCTGTCGGTCAAATTGGCTGAAATTTCATTATGTTATAGTGGGATGGGTCGTTAGAAAAATATGTGAATTTAAAAACGTCATACTTGGGTAGGATTGACAAAGAAAAAATTGTTTTATAAGTCTGAATAAGACAAATTCAGGATGAAAATGTACTCTTCGGAACTCATTAACATGTCCAATATAATCTTATTGATGAAAGTACATTAGGGTGTATACGGGGAATAGTCAAAAAAGTCGTTTTTCAGGATTTTTATTCTAGCACTATTTCAGAACCAACAAGTTATATTTTTGCAAGACATTATAGTTTTAGTCTATCCTGGCTGATATAAACGTGTTTTGTTTCTTGATGACTCTCTCTGTTTGGAATATGAATTTTTTAAAATTTTGATCATACTCTATACTGAAATCAATTGGTCGTTTTTTACTACAAAAAAATAATTTATTACTGCTGTTGATTGAACAAAAGATAAGGAATTCAGTTGTTCAATATTACCTTTTGTTGGGTACAGGGTGCGTTACATTTTTTAAGTCATTTACAATGCTATTATTGAATATCTCAAAAACTGTTCCGTTAATTTGGTCATAATTTCACTCACACTATTTTGAGTATGTTGATTATGAATGAACGTGTAGTCGTCTTTCAATGTTGCGTTTATAGGATATGCATTTTCGAAGCTTACCATATTATGACATTTGGGTATATTACTATCGATTGAACAAAACTTTAGGGAACCTTTAGATAAATTAAATTCTATTACATAACTTTTCCAAATCAATTGTTTGATACTATAAACAACACTCAACAACAAGCAGGGTTGGTAAAAAACAAGTTTTTTTAAAAGAAGCAAAACAATGTGTTTTTATTTATTTGAAACTGTTTTATTTTTTTAAATTTTTTTTTGTACATTCAAAAAACACGATTTAAAACATTGAAAACATGTTTGAAACAAAAGTTTTGGCTAAATATAGAAAAAACAGAAGAGATTGAAAGTATCGATATTGATTCAGAATCAGAATGATTTAATTTTATGTTTATTTTTATTTCCAAATTCTGAATCCTATTTATTTTTAAGAGAAGTCATATTTTGTTACAGAGCGGAGAATATTTTTTTATTTATTTATTTTTCTGTTATGAAAGTTTTGTTAAAGCCAATTTATGCATCATTGTCTTTATCATAGTCCTAATCACAGTCACTGTCAATCATAAAATCAAAATAAAACTGTACATTTCATGCATTAATGCAATTTCGTTAGTTTTAGTCTCAATCATAATCGTAAGAATTTAACTTTCAAAGTTGGTAATTTTCAATTTTTATGTTCATGATTAAGACGAGATGCACAACGCGCAAGTGCATCGATACCTATTTGACAAATGACAGAAATAAATTATTTGTTTTGACTTGTGATCCTTGTTATTGTTTATTGTGTTTCGGAAAAAAATGAGCCAGGAAGAGGGTATTCTTATTGAAATGATTGAAAAATGTCCCTACCTTTGGGAAAAATTGATAAAAAGATACTAATGATAATGGTGTCATCTGTCAATTTTTAATTTTCCAGCTAATGGCTATGATGTATAAATATTAAATTTTCTTAAGACGACTAGACTAGGATTGTGATAGTGATTATGACTATTATAATGTTGCTTAAATTGGCCCTTAACTTATCAATTAACTAGTGTTTTTTTTTCTATCAATAAAAAACTGATTAAACACAATTGTTTTGAAACACTGTTTTAAAACAAATGTTTGGTTTTACAAAAGAGGGATACACATAAAACAGGTAATAGGATATATTGTGAGGAATTCAGAGATCTTAGAGCACAGTGAAAGAATTGGTCAAAAGTATGTTATGAACAATACATAGACAACAACTTATCAGAAGATCCAAGATCATTCTGGAAAGGACCCCGCACACCTTATATGGGAAAATGGCTCTCCGTCAAATTTCTTGAATTTTTGATATGTTGTAGAATTGATCATTCCGATGAAATGTTTCAACGGGCGCAACACGATCCTATGACTAGTTTTCGAGATACAGGGTGTTGAATATGAGAAACATTCACTTTTCATTACTCTGTATCTCCCAAGTTATGATTTAGTTCGGATTTATCTTTTGTGGGATCATCATCGCATCCGTGTATGATGAATTCATGAGAAATTCATTTCCAAATCTTTTCGTAGTACAGGGCGATTTCACTTGAAAACAATGCTATTTTGAGACTTTCATAATTTAGTTGTTTTATAAAGAGAAAATGCGAGAAAATTATCACATAATATTATAAATTCATTTCATCTAGCATCACAGTTGATACAATTCATACAAGGTGATTCACAAATATGGAAACAAAACGAATTTTGGTTTTTGGGACACCTTGTAGTAATAAACCAACCTAAAATGACAAAATTCACTTGAAGAATGTTAAATGATATGTTTCATCGTATACAGAGTCGAATGATATCAATTTAAAAAATTAGTTATACTTTAATAAATAAAAACCTTGATTTTTTAAATCACCCTATATCTCATAAGTGAGTCCGAAAAGATAGCGATATTTTTTCACGGGAGAACTCGAAATACTTTCATTCATATTGTCAAGAAGGCGCTAATTAATTTAAAATATTATCAGATCATATCTATTTTCCCAATAATTACCAATGACTCTACTACGCCGGATCTCTCGGGGACACGCAATACTCGCCACTGAGAGATCATCTTTTCGGTTCTCGTGTATTTATTCAACTTTTTGTAAATGTTTTTGTTTTTATTACGTGAAAAATTATTCAATGTCGAGCCACTGACATGCCGAATAATATCATCAATGGACTGCTAGTTTATACTTTCGTAGGTGACCCCGGTGTTATGTTTTGTTTATCAAATTATAAACTTCAATAACTGATTTGTTTACAAATTCATAAAATGTGAATTTTGGGAAAATAGATATGATCTGATAATATTTTAAATTAATTAGCGCCTTCTTGACAATATCGTACAAAATTTTCAGCGGAATCCCATGACGGGTTTTTCATATACAAGGCGAACAATTTCTGAAAAAGTCCATATATTTCACTATTTTACGCTAATAAATGACCACTCTACCTATCCATTGAAGTCTCCTGATGTGATTGAGAAGATACTTATTTGACATTTATTCAAAACGTAAAAGTAAGGAATTCAGTGAAGTGAAATCAACATTATTTCAACTCATAACAACTTGTACGGCCTTGCCAGATGGCACACATAATATGTATCCCATGGCTTTGGGAATTCAAGATAAGGGATACTCCCTCTGGTGTCGGGTTTTGAATCTATACTTACGTGAAAATGAGGTTGAAACTATGATTTTGATATTTTGAGCATTTCTACAACAATAGCACAAAGGACAACGAGGTTATGTTCTTTCGACATAAATATGCGAAAGAGGTTCCATTTTTTGCCACTTTGGCGCTGGCATCTAATTTTGAATTCCCAATAATAAAGACAGGCATACATTATGCGATTTCCGTGCAATGTAAGTGCCATGCAAGTCCAAACTACATTAACGCGCTTTCGCGCGTGTAATTTCCATGCAAGTTTTGAAAATAGCATCTGCTCTATTTTTCATGCAAGTTTTATGCAATTCTAGTAATTTTTCTAGTGGTAACAGCGTCACCAACGTGAACTTCAAAAACAGTATTATTATCTTCTAGCTATTTTCATTGTGTTGTGACTGATATGTTGAGCAGAGTGTATCTCTATTGATTACGTGTAACCAGGCATCTTAATTACGTGATTTTGGTCATCATCTGGAAAAAGGGACGAAACAAGACATGTTCATTAATTTCAGTGATGTCAAAATGTCAAAACAAATCAGAATTGCACTGAAACAGCATAATGTAATGTGCGCGGCAAGAGATATGCAATAGCTATGCAAGAATTTCTTGCATAGCACCAAACTTGCATTGCATGGAAATTGCATAATGTATGCCTGTCTTAAAGATGCCCGTCATGGATAATGCAGGAGGTTCAAGATGTCTGCTAAATAGTTTGAATGTAACGATATAAGGAACATTTCAAGTGGATAAATCTCAGGCACATGTCATTATGGAGGAATGTCGTAGGATACTAGTGTTATCAGTTGATACCTTAGTAATAAGTAATCTGAAACAGCTGTTTAATTTAATGAGTTCTATAAACAGTGAATATATATATATATATATATATATATATATATATATATATATATATAACAGGAAGTAACTTGTGACATCTACAGTCACTAGTTGAAACTTAATTTGGCACGAACCATGGAATCGAGAGCAACCATAAAGCTGTCCTGATGAGTGGGAAACCACGAAACAGCTGTCGACAGATGATGGTGGCTCTCGGAATCAAAACATAAATCACTCTATATATATATATATAATCTATACATAAATTGATAGAAGTTCAACGGGATGTGATATATCTTTCGGATATTGGGTTGGCACGAGCATGTGCATGACAATACAACAAGGAAAATACATGATGGATAACAGAATTTTTCCCTAATCAAAAAACATTATCAAATACGAATTAGAAGGAGATTCTTACCAATAACCAATAAAATTAAACTATTTCTGGACCGATATCCATGTCCTCTGGAAGCATTCTATTTGCAGCATCTCCTATGGAATCTAAAAGACGATTGGATGGAAAATGTATGTTTTCTTGATATCTAGCGTACCCCAAAAACCATATCACGCTAGCAACATGTGCACAAGTTCCTAAAGTCCTAGCACCGGACTTACAAGTACAATAATACCCCGTAATGGGGAGAGCAGGATCTTCTAGATTTTCGTCACCTCTTTCAGTGAAAACAACCCAAAGCATGTGTTTAGCAGCATTCCTGAACCGAGAAAATATTCTGAATCTTAGGAAATTGGGTTCCCCATGTAACTCATCGACTTCTAAAATGTTGTCTACTTCACCATCTCTACGAGTTGTATCTTGGATATATGACGCAGCCAAGTGTAAATGATATGTTCCAGTAAGTAATTTTAAATATTCAATATCAAGGCGAGGAAACGATTGTATATGATATTGATTTAAACGAATCCATTGACCATTCCTAGTTCGGAGGTTTTCAGCTTCAACTCGTGCCTGAACAATGTTGACATCATCGGAATCAACCAACATTTGTGTGGCCGTATCCAACGTTCCAGGCATATTTATCAATGGATGGAATTTATTTATAAGAGCGCCAGCAATCAGGTAATAGTCATGTAGCTTCGCAGCATGTATTGCTGTATGGGTTGACGAACAAATTTGAAAATTGACTTAAAATGTCCATTTCTAGCTTCAACAATCCATCTAGTAGTGGTTATTAAACGTGCCTGATTGGCTTCATTTGTCGTTAATTGCCTTTGATTCGGCGGTAGAAATGGTGGCATATAGTAATGCAAGCCAAGTTCTTGTAGACTATTGATTGAATCTCTGTAGCCTCTATCGACTATCACAATATCTCCTTCTTGAAACCATGTTTTCATTCCATTCAAATCAACTTGTAATTCGTGATTTAGAACACTTGCATCATTATTCCTAGCATCTGCGAAGTACGGCCCGTTGATTGCTAAGATATATCCATCGGGGGCAACTATGATCTCTGGTTTGACCAAGTGTTCATTCTTGTGGAAACAGTATGATTGCCTCAATACCCGGAAGTTACTGCTCTTTTCTATTTTATTGTAGGTACAATCTATATAAACTATTGCTTTGGGAATATCTGGTGTGGGATTGTACAGTTGATTCGTATAAGGGGATACATGACTGTTAATATAATTTTCTCTTGTTATTGAATTAAATCCAATATTGTTCGGTACGAACCTTTGTAAAAGAGATAATCTCACATTAGAAATAATGAAGCTTGCTGTTTGTCGAGAAGGATAACTGAACAATATTTTCAAAAACTCATCTGAAACTCCATGTTTCATTTTGATCAAAAATGTCAGCAAATGTTTTCTTTCGACATTTCTTCTCTTGCCACCTTGTTCAACAATATCACAAAATTCTAGTAATTGTCGAAAATGATTTTTTGAGATTGATGTCAGATACTTAAATTCGTCTTCAGTGAAACAATTGATATCTTCCCAGTTACGGAGTGGCCTGTTTCTATTAGCAAATGTCCTCATTCTTTGAAGAAAATGTTGAAGATTGGAAATTATGTATGGTTTATTCACAAAATTCAAACCTCCATGCAAGTAATTTGGAAGGAAACCTTGATGATCAAGCGGCCGGACGAGGAAGAACTACAGCAAACCCGCCGAAAACTGGACTGAAAATATAGCAATGGGAAAATGTACAGATCGTAGCTTTTTTCATACATTTTTCGCCTTGTATATGAAAAACCCGTCATGGGATTCCGCTGAAAATTTTGTACAATATGGATGAAAGTATTTCGAGTTCTCCCATGAAAAAATATTGAATTCTTTTCGGACTCCCTTATGAGATATAGGGTGATTTAAAAAATCAAGGTTTTTATTTATTAAAGTATAACTAATTTTTCAAATTGATATCATTCGACTCTGTATACGATGGAACATATCATTTAACATTCTTCAAGTGAATTTTGTCATTTTAGGTTGGTTTATTACTACAAGGTGTCCCAAAAACCAAAATTCGTTTTGTTTCCATATTTGTGAATCACCTTGTATGAATTGTATCAACTGTGATGCTAGATGAAATGAATTTATAATATTATGTGATAATTCTACCTTTTCTCGCATTTTCTCTTTATAAAACAACAAAATTATGAAAGTCTCAAAATAGCATTGTTTTCAAGTGAAATCGCCCTGTACTACGAAAAGATTTGGAAATGAATTTCTCATGAATTCATCATACACGGATGTGATGATGATCCCACAAAAGATAAATCCGAACTAAATCGTAACTTGGCAGATACAGAGTGATGAAAAGTGAATGTTTCTCATATTCAACACCCTGTATCTCGAAAACTAGTCATAGGATCGTGTTGCGCCCGTTGAAACATTTCATCGGAATGATCAATTCTACAACATATCAAAAATTCAAGAAATTTGACGGAGAGCCATTTTCCCATATAAGGTGTGCGGGGTCCTTTGTAAAGAATAAAAACTCATCATTTATTATTCCTAAGAACTTATTTTTGGAAGACAGGGTCGCGAGCGATGGTGAAGCAATTTCACAGATGTTGGCAGACTATTTCTCTATATGTGAATAACCGAGGAGCTCCAGATGATGATTTAACAATTATAACAAATCAGGATGTTGGTTTTTCTAATTTCTCTGTTGCCGCAGTGTGCGATAAGGTCAGTAAAATTCCCCCAAATATTTCTTGTGGGCCTGATGGTATACCCAATATATTTTTAAAACAATGTATTTATTCTCTTGTGCATCCACTTTGTATGATTTTTAATTTATCATTGAACTCTGGCATTTTTCCTGATATCCGAAAAAATAGTTATACAATACCCATATTCAAGTCTGGTGAAACAAAAAAAAAACATTAAAAACTATAGAGGGATATCTAATCAGTCCGCAATACCCAAGTTGTTTGACAGCTTAGTGTTTGACCAAATCAGTTTGTCATGTAAAGAGATCATAAATGACAATCAGCATGGTTTTATGTTCAAAAGATCCACAGTAACGAATCTGTTAAGTTACAACAATGATTTTATATCAACTTTGGAACAGAAAATGCAATTAGACTCAATTTATACAGATTTCAGCAAGGCATTTGATAGGGTAGACCACAATTTATTATTATTTATATTAAAAAATATTGGTTTTATCGAAACATTAGTGAATTGGCTAAGGAGTTTTTTAACAGGTTGCAAACAGAAAGTTAAAGTGGGGTCTTATCTATCAAATGATATTGTTGTGTAATCCGGTGTTCTGCAGGGTTCATACTCCATTACTATTCAACCTCTTCATTAATGATATCAGTGGTTGCTTCACTTATAGTAAGTATCTACTATTTGCCAATGATCTAAAACTGTATGTATCCGTAAACTCACAGGAGGATGAAAAAAGTCTACAAGAAGACTTGAATAGGTTAATTGAATGGTCCTAAAAAAATAAATTACATCTCAATATTGAAAAATGTGTTTTTATAAACTTCTTTTAAATAAAAAAGACATATAATTCATCTTTTTACATTAATGATAGAGAATTAGTATCTATGTCATCAGTAAGGGACTTAGGCGTGGTTTTTAATCAACACATGAGTGTTGTGGAACATATTAACAATGTAGCGATAAAGTCTTCAAAGATTCTGGGGTGCATTTTTAGAAACTGTAACACTTTCTCAGTCCATACAATTAAAATGTTGTACATGTCTCTAGTAGTTTCTCACTCAGACTATGCTTCTATTGTTTTGTCACCATTTGATCAAGTCCATAATTATACATTAGAACGTACGCAGAACAAATTCTTAAGATTTTGTGCATATCAACATTGGCAATAAATAATTTTTTTGTATGAAAAAAACGACCTCTCAGTTGTTTTCATTATAGGGGAATAATCCAAAATTAAAAAAAAAAGTATTTCAAACACAGAGTTATCATGAAACTTGCCCAGAATACTGAAACCATAATGTCCTACCAAAATATGACTCTGGTTGGTTCTGAAATATTGCTAAAAAATCTCAAAAAACGACTTTTTTTTACTATGCCCTGTGTACAACCTAATGTAGCATCATTTATAAAACTATAATTGGTCATGTAAACATGTTCTTCCTGAATTCGTCTTATTTCGACTAAGAAAACATTTTTTTCTTTTTTAATCCTACCCAATTACGACGTTTTCACAAACTTTGGTCGCTTATATCTCAAAAACGATACATACAAACTCATTTAAACTCACACATTTTTCTAATGACTCATCCTACTATAACATAATAAAATATCAGCCAATTTGACCAAGAGCCAATTTCCCATGTTTTCTGTCTGAGTTTATGTAGGAACTCATTTCGACACTTCAGGAAGTGGAAGAGTTCACAAAAAACAAAATTGAAATGGTATAGAATGAGAATATAATCGAATCATACTCAATAGTGTATTCGCTCTACGTCGAACTTCGCGTTAATGTAGACACACCAGACATATGCACCATTTTTTGTCCAGGTACTAGCTAGGTACTTGGATTTCAATTTTTGATAGGAACCAACTCCTAACTGTTTTGCCCACTGTGTAAACATTTTCTAATATCTTGTTTGACGACTTATTTATTTTGTTGAAATTCATGTTCACTAAGAAATAAAGAAAACACTTTTGTCTATTTCCTGACTATAATCTTATAATTATTCGTACGTAAGTAGCGTACCAAATACATATGGCACCTCCGAAAAACAATAATAATATTACAACACAACATGCAGTTGGTCTGATCGAAAATCCTTCAGCATTCAGAAAATGGATGGTCTCAGGGTCTGAAAAAGCTAGGCTGTTGAAGGAGTTTTAGGATAACTACATCCCTAATGAATCAATAGGGATTTGTCAAACAGAAAACATCCAAGGAACTATCATTGAGTCGATTACATAGTGATGCAGCATAGGGAGAGTTACATGACTACAATCTTCAACCATGAGAAGCGGTTCGTTATTGAAAATAATGAATTAAAAAATTATAGCCATTCATTTCATTGAATTCAGTATACACAATCTAAATAAATGACACTTAGTGAGCAGTCCAGATTTGCTTCCTCATATTTGCAGTTTTTGCACTCTCCTTTGCAGGAACATTTAATCAATTCCTTGCACGATGGAGAAACCTCTGAAATTGTCATCCTAACTCGTACCCATGACTCTGAAACCTTATTTCAAGCAAAATCCTTCGGAGAGGAATCTCTTGTGTGAGCTGGTCGACCAAATACCTGCGTGATAAACTTCCCTTCGGCTATGTTCCTGGATCTAAACCGTGCATTTGAAACGATAGACAAATTTAGGTTAATTGAAGAATTAAAATGTCTCGGATTCATGGGCTATATAACTATTGTCTATTATTTCAAGGCATGTCGTCAGGATGAACCAAATACTGAATCATTCAAATGATTCGATGGACTGAATACATTGAAACTGCACGTTAGAAAAACAAAATCAATGAAAACAGGAAAAAATCTTACAGAGAATTATTTTATACTGAACAATTAGAGTTTGAATGTGGTGAGAAAATTATTTAAGTAGTTTTTAAATGTCTGGGAGTAATAATTGACACTGACTTAAAATTCAACAATAACATTGACTATATTTGTAAAAAAATTGCCAAAAAAATAGAAGTTATTAGAAGGGTAAGGTGATATTTAAGTTTAAAAACTAGTAAATTAGTTTATACCTCACTTTTGCTAATGCAGTACAGTTTTATATTTGGCTAACCAAAGATCTATAGAACGATTACAAAAATTGCAATATCGAGCCATGCGAGTAAGTTTAGATTGCAGTAGATACACGAGAGTTGAAGACATGTCAGTTGCCTTGGGTTGGATAAATATAAAACTATTATTAGAGTTTAAATTTTTGGTTTTTATTCATAAAATTAGAATGGTTAGGTTAATAATCATAAACAGTAATTGTTGACAGCCGATTCATTGGAGGAAAGGTGCAAAATTATTGTTGATTGGGTAGTATTTAAATATATCGTCGCATAAAGTAACTTATAATATAACTTATATTTCTCTTCCAGAATTCGAAATCGCAATATCTATTACGGCCGTCATAAAACCTACAAAAGAAAATGAAATACCTTGGTATTATTCTTGATAGTCATCTCAGATGGGACCAACACATAAATTACCTTGTAAAAAAACTACGCTGCATACTATATAAATTCAAACAAATAAGTATCATGCACCTTGAATCATAAGCGGAAAACAATACTATAATGAGGTTATATGTAATCAAATATATTTAACGTGGATCGAACGTTTAATTAAAACAAAGCTTAACTACAGCAGGTGAAAAGAATAATATTTATGTATTGTATCTCGCGATGGCAGTTGGACGTCTGACCTTCGACATTCGACTGACTTCTAAGGGCTCTCGACGTTCACCAATAACCCAGTAAACTATATTTAGATCGTTTGATCTCCGCCGCCTGCGAGCATTCAGATTCTAACGGTTGTTTCTCGCCATAGGCGGGTACGTTGTAATTATTTAGGTGTTTCACTTGTTACAATACTGCATAAAAGTTTGGTTGAGTACCATTTGAACTATGGCATAATCGGATGGGGTGTTTTGACTAAAACCTACCTTCGTTCACTTGAAGTGACCCAAAAGCGATTCCTCAGATGCATTCTCCAAAAGAAATACGACTACTCGAGGGACCTTCTCTACATTGAATCTGATATTTTTTATCCGAGATAGCTGTATTATAGTTGCGTTATTAGCACGCAACACAAACACAGGACAGAATTGCATATACCCTACCATAATCATGACACCCGATGTAAAAGACACATTGTGGTACCACGGATGTACAAATCTGTTGGTCAACCAAATTATATATATTTAGGGCCAAAACTCTACAGCACCCTACCTGAAAACCTTAGAACTGAGACAAACACAAAACAATTATTGTAATAAGTAATCTGATAGAAAACTAATTTTTTCGCGATTGTTTAAATTTTTCAGAACTGCCTATCAATACTCCACAGTATATTTCATTCCATACCCATATATGAATAATATTCATATTACCATACAATAATTTTAATTACAATTTTCTATGATACTATGCCATTCACACTGTTCACTAGAATTCTTCAAGTACTATTAATTGTTTTACCCTGGCACATGTCACCTATTTACATTATCGTTTGTTTGCATGTGTTTTATTTTAAAGTGTTGTATGTATTATATATCTTTTATTCCAGAATAATTCAGAATTTTTTTAATATGTTTCTATGTTGTTTCAACAACATTTTATATTCATATTCATGTGTTGCATAATTTGTTATACTTTAGTACTGTATTATCTTTCCATTGTATTTACTTTTTATTGCTCGTTCCTTCCTTACAGACAAGCAGATTATTCTGCTTTGTAAGATGTACGAATTTATTCACTTCACGCCATCATGTAAATATTTTCTGAAATTTGTTGTTAATTATTGAGTGAATAAATATTATTATTATTATATACTTCTGCCCGAAGAAGCCATTGTATGGCCAAACAATTGTCGCGGTTTTATAAACGAAATATTTGTGAAGTCATCTTTGAAGGTAGGATTCTCCACTTTGTTTGCTGCCTTCGAAACTTATTGATGTAAACTAAGTTGTGGCTTTTTTCAGACACATAACCTTTTCATCCATTACATGGTTTCCGAGATTCTGAGTCTTCATGTTATATTTTTGCCAAATCAATAGTAAATTATTATAATAATATAACAATAATGTCCCCCACGAACACTTACATCGGTGTATCGAAAAAGATCCGGGACCAAAGCGGCCTCGTACATTTGCGACTCCGATACATTTGCGACCCCGATACATTGGCGACCCCGATACATTGGCGACCACGATACATTGGCAACCTTCTCTTCATTTTTCGAATAATGATAAAATTCAAGTGAAACCAGAACGAACTAACTTTACGTAGACATTTGGGAGCGAGGAAATTAAACACATAAATTTAGCGAGAAGTAATTATATAGTCTGATTTTACCAGAACCAACGACCTTACGTAGAAACTTGGGCTCGAGAAAATTAAATACATACATTTGTGAGGAGTAATTTTTTAGTCTGATCTAACCAGAACATGTGAATAAATTATTATATTTGCTAATTCCGAGATACCAAGTCAGAATTCGGAATTAGCTAATCCAAGATACTAAGTCGGAATTCTGACTTAATAAATCAGAATTCTGAGTCATTATCTCAGAATTAGCTAACTTCGAGATGTTAAGTTAGAATTATTACTTTGTATATCAGAATAAGCTAATTCCTAGATAATAATTCAGAATTCTTGCTTAATATATCAGAATTAGCTGAATGCGAGATTTATATAATTCTGAGATAGTAGGTAAGTCGGAATTCTAACTAGTGTTTCAGAATGAGCTAATTCTGATATACTAAGTCGGAATTCTGACTTATTGAGTCGAAATTCTGAGTTATTATCACAGAATTAGCTAATTCCGAGATGTAAAGTCAGATTAATTCCGACTTAGTTTATCAGAATTACCTAATTCTGAGATTCAATGTTCAGTATCAAGATTTTAGTGGCGCATTTATCAGTGAAAATAAGTCTCTTTTTCCTAAACTTGTGTCCGCAAACGCTTCGTTGAAGTTTCAAAAATATTTTTTCTTTTCAAAGCTCTTTGAGATTTTGTTATATTAGATGAAATTTGAATCAGTTTTAGGATATTTTTCCAGGGGTCAAGCCCTTCATCGCCCCATATTTTTTTTAGTGCACCGTTGATGGATTCTAAAATATCAAATGAATTCTTTGTTTTGTTTATACATTTTTTGTTTTTTGTAATTTTTACGCATCTGTAACCGTTATCGAGAAAAAAATTTAAATATTTTTTTGTAATTCGCTAGATTTAAATACAAAATTTTAACGAAACAATGAAAATAGATTTGATGTGTTTTGACTCTTATTTTTTGGTTTGTTTTGAAGCATTTGACATTATTTGAAACTTGGTTTATGTCTCACCGTGTATAAGTTTATATATACAGGGTGTTTCCTTACTACGGTTCCTACCTGAGGGGGTGATTCGTTAGGTCATTTTAAGAAGAAAAGTTCCCATGTCCATGTTTCTGAGATACATGGCGTTGAAATAAAAAAAAAACCGTTATAATAAAATATCATGAATATCCTAGAAACGATTTGGTTGAAATTTGGTACATTTATTTTAAGATGAGAGTTTCCGCATCCTTGAGAACCTAAAAGCGCTAGATGGCAATGCTATAGCTGCAATTCACTTCCCCACGGAAACAAAATTGTATGCAACAAACATTACTCTTTGTCGCGTCTCTATTCATTCAGTTTCGGTGAGTTGAAATATTTTAGATTCGTCTGTACTTGGTAGGAATAACAACATGCGACGTTGCCTCTTTATCGTTCTCGAAGCTCGCAGAAGGAGTGTGATTTTATTATTAAAAGCTTTTATTTAACTTGCTCTGTGTTTGTGTGTGTCAGATGGGTGCAAATCTTGCAAACTGAATTACAACCACTTCCTCTCATCCTATGGAATTGAAATTTTACACGTTGTTTCAGTTCCGATGACAATACATTAATGTCGAATGTATTACCCCCCCTGCCCCCGAAAGCTAGATAGAGAACGCGTAGGGTTTAGGAAGTTTTCTTGACGATTTGGACGTCAAAAATTACACAAAAAAGGTAGAAGGCGGCTCGGCCACCCCCCTCTTTTCTCGAAAAAAGTTGGAAACTCGCGAATTTGAAATCTGAAAAATCCGTAAAAATAGTGAAAAATATCTGACCGTCGAATATTATGGTTGAAAAAAGAAATTGTCCCTCAGTGCCCCCCGAAAGCTAGATAGAGAACGCGTAGGGTTTCGGAAGTTTTCTTGGCGGATTTGGACGTCAAAAATTACACTAAAAAAGGTAGAAGGTGGCTCGGCCACCCTCCTCTTTTCTCGAAAAAAGTTGGAAAACCGCGAATTTGAAATCTGAAAAATTCGTAAAAATAGTGAAAAATATCTGACCGTCGAATATTATGGTTGAAAAAAGAAATTGTCCCTCAGTGCCCCCCGAAAGCTAGATAGAGAACGCGTAGGGTTTCGGAAGTTTTCTTGGCGGATTTGGACGTCAAAAGTTACACTAAAAAAGGTAGAAGGCGGCTTGGCCACCCCCCTTTTTTCTCAAAAAAAGTTGGAAAACTCGCGAATTTGAAATCTAAAAAATCCGTAAAAATAGTGAAAAATATCTGACCGTCGAATATTATGGTTGAAAAAAGAATTTGTCCCTCAGTGCCCCCCAAAAGCTAGATAGAGAACGCGTAGGGTAAGTTTTCTTGACGGATTTGAACGTCAGAAATTACAGCGAAAAAAAATTAGGCTGGGTGTGCTCGCCCCCCCCCCCTCTTCTCGAAAAAAATCGGAAAATTTGTGAAATTAAAATCGGATAAATAAAATAGTGAGAAATATCTAACCGTCAAATATTAGGGTTTGAAGAAATTTCACTTCCTTGTTCCCCCTTCTCAGGTAGATAGAGAACGCAAAGGAATTCGGAAAATGTTTCAACAGTTTCGAAAAACCTGAGAATAATGATTGAAAAAACTTGATCTTCCTGTCACGGAAAAAATTAGGAATACTAGCGAAATGGAAATTGGGAAAATTCGTTAAAATAGTGTAAATTATCTTACTATCAAATCAAATGAAACGGTTTCAAAAAAATTTACCCGTCTTCCCCCCTCGAAAGCTAGATAGAGAACGCGTAGAAATTCGGAAATTAACAGGCAAGCGACCATGCAACAATGACACTTCAATTGAAATGAACAGACTGGGAAACATTTCCAAAGAAAACTAAAAAAGAAAAAAATTAATAAACTTAAAAAAAACTTTTTAGAGAAAAGCTCTTATTTAAATCCACTAAAAAGAAGAAAATTAATTTCAAAGATTTATTGTCGCGACAAGCTTTTATATAATTTTAAATTTTATAATTTAACAAAACGATGGGTTAAATTTACTTCAAAATTTATTTCCGTCTTTTTAGTGCATTTAAATAAAAGCTTTTCTCTAAAAAGTTTTTTAAAAGTTTATTTATTTATTTCTTTTTAGTTCTCTTTGGACCTGTTTCTTAGTATGTTCATTTTAATTACGCGATCTCTATCTAGCTCTAGAGATGGGAAGAGTGTGAATTCTTTTGAAACAGTATTATTCAATGGTTAGATAATTTTCACTATTTCTACGGATTTTTTCGATTTCTATTTTGCGAGTTTTCCCATTTTTTTCGTGACAGAAAAGGGGGGCGAGCCCCTCGATCGAATTTTTTTCATCATTATTTTCCATGTCCGAAACTGTTGAAACATTTCCCAAATTTTTTTGCGCTCTCTATCTAGGTTTTGAGGGGGGACAGGGGAGGTGAAATTTTTTTAAACTCTAATATTCGACTTTCAGATATTTTTCACTATTTGTACGGTTTTTTCCGATTTTAATTTCGCGAGTTTCTCAGCTCTTTTCGAGAAAACGGGGGGGCGAGCCCCCCTACCTAATTTTATTTCTCGCTGTAATTTTTGACGTCAAAATCCGTCAAGAAAACTTCCGAAACCCAACGCGTTCTATATCTGGCTTTTGACTGGGAACAGGGGGGAGAGGGGGAAATTTTTTCGAACCATAATTTTCGACTGTCAGATATTTTTCAATATTTTTACGGATTTTTCCGATTTCAATTTCGCGAGTTTTCCAACCTTATCGAGAAAAGGAGGGGGCGAGCCCCCTCCACCTAATTTTTTTCTCGCTGTAATTTTCGACGTCCAAATCCACCAAGAAAACTTGCCTCTTCTTTCGGGGGGCAGGGGGGACAATTTCTTCTCTGGTTCTAATTCAGCTTGCATGATTTGTACCCATCTAACGAACACACACACCCACACACAGCAAGTTGAATGAACGCTTTTAAAAATCGTAATATCCAACCTCAAAAACCCCCAAATGGTCACATACCAATTTTGAATAGAAACGGACCAAAATCCGAAATCTCGTTCTTCTTCTTGGAGCCACCATTTAGTTTTTTTTTCTCTAACAAAAATTCTATAATACATTTTCACCTACTAAATTTCAATGTAATCAGAGAACTAGAAGAATTTGAACAAAAATACCAATTCAAAAAACTATTTTGGAGAAATTTCATTGAATCCAATAACGAGTTGAAAGATTTGGCAACGTCACGAATTCCTTTTCCGCAACGATAATGTTTTCTTACTACTAGGCTTTCAATTTTCATTCATCATTTCGATTGTATTAAAATCTCCCTCTGTTAGGCAATAGCTGAACTATGTGATCATAAAAATAGGCGAAAACGCAGTAAATGGCGTACCTACACAGTTTCAATTTGTTATAGTCATCTTGAGAATAAGATCGTTTTTTCCCAACTTTCTTGGTTTGATGTATTCTTTATAATCTGAGTGATAGCATTAGCTGATTCATAATCCTGAAATAAAATCAAGAATATGATTTGTGATAACCTCAAACTTGATCACTTTTGAGATTTTTTTTCAGAATACTCATCCACTTTTGGGAGTTGCCATGGGTCAAATTCTGTATATTGATCATTCATCCACCTCTGTAGCAAATTTCAATTCATTTACTCTAATAATTCGCTCACTGTCTATGATAAGGCGAGTCGCTGATTACGGTTGAAAATTGTTCATTGCGACTCCCACCTTAACTAATAAATCGCTCATTTATCCATATCTTGATTGAAATTATTAGGGCTAGTGGCGTCTCAGTGGGCAGCACAGCCAACAATATTGTAAAAAACGCCACTTACTTCTTTCTTTAGATTGAGCAACTGAAAATACAACCTTTTGGTCTCTTGTATTTTCTTCATACCTAGCTTCGTTTTCGAGAAAAAACAAAAACATGAAACAAAAATATTATTAGACTATCCATATTTCTAAGGTGGGTCGGAATGACCCACACACAAAATCGCTCAGGAGCTGGGATCGCTAAAACTTCCTCCAGGAAAGAAACACTAGAGCTATCAGCTAATAACCACTTCCCAAGCAGCCTGATTCTAGACAATCAACTTCCAGTCACAAATATAGGCCGGATAAAACGACCTCACACCGACTGGGTGGTTGCCAACAAAATAATCACACCACAGGCGATAAGATGGGCGGTTAACTCATTCCACCCATACAAATCGACAGGATTGGATGGCATAGCTTCAGTTCTGATACAAATCGGACTGGAACATAATATCATACCTGTCCTTATAAGACTCTTTAGAGCCAGTTTAGCTTGGAACTATATTCCATCTAAATGATGATAAAATCGACAAAAGTTGAAGTACCATTCTCTCCAATTATTTCCACAAAGTGGAAAAATATGAGGCAAAAATCTGACAGAAAACAACTACTTCCCTTGCTAATGCTACGACGGATGTTGAACATTCTTCCAAGAAGACTTAATTGCAAGTGCTCATTGTAGACAAACAAAAGATTATCCTTAATTCGGCTGGGGATGTCCACCTGCAGACATGTTTCGAGGTTGTTGCCTCTCATCATTTTTCACTTTTTGGAAATATTTGGAGAAAAGGGTACTTCAACTTTGTCGATTTTATTCATATCATTTATTTGTACTCTCCGGCAAAACGTTCGAATATTCGCATTTACTCTACCTGGAGTTTTTTGCTGTCTCGAGGAGTGCTTATTGATTTTCCTGGCGGATGGCGCAGTGACTGACTTACTTTAAGTCGCTGCTTCATCCGTAGGGAATTATTAGATAAACAATAGATTGTAATTCATTTGGCAGGGACAAGACAACTCAAAGTTGTCGGATCTACCATTGCACTGATGAGAGGCAACAACCTCGAAACATGTCTGCAGGTGGTCATCCCCAGCCGAATTAAGGATAATCTTTTGTTTGTCTACAATAAGCACTTGCAATTGAGTCTTCTTGGAAGAACGTTGCACAAATATCTGTCAGATGTAGTTCAATATCCGTCGTGGCATTAGCCAGGGAAGTAGTTGTTATTTGTCAGATTTTTGCCTAATATTTTCCACTTTGTGGAAATATTTGGAGAGAAGGGTACTTCGACTTTGTCGATTTTATTCTTATCATTTACTTGTACTCTCCGGCAAAACATTCGAACTTGTTCGAACATTCATATTCCATCTAACTGGGCCGCGACTAGACATAGAAGGAGCATTTACCAATGCACTACCTGACTCCCTAAATGAGACCACTATCACTAGAGGGATTGAAGCGATACTATGTTACTGGATAAGAACTATACTTCACAACAGAACAATAACGACCTCTCTACAGGGGGAAATATCTGGGAATAACCCCAGATAAAAAGCTAAACTGGAACTCGCACTTGGAAACGACTATCCGAAAGCCTAGCCTATCATTATGGGCATGCCTCAACATATGTGGCAAAACATGGGGCATGTCACCAAAACACGTATATTGGCCGTACGTGACCGTCATACGACCGATGATCATGTATGGCTCTCTAGTCTGGTGGAGCAAGGGCCATCAAAAAATGGCCCATGCTAAACTTAACGGACTACAAAGACAAGCGTGCCTTGCGATTACTGGAACCATTCACTCCATGCCAACGGCAGCAATGGAAGGCCTCCTTAGATTATCAGTTATCAGTTTTACTGCCTGCCATTTCTGTTTTGCAGTATGATTTATATGATTTTAAATGTTTTTTATGTAATCAATGTTATCTTCTGTTCATTCTGCGAATAAATATTATTTTTATCATTTAGTTTGAATTAAAATTCTCCAGTGTCACACTGCCAAGGGACCCTATTATCAGAACAACCATTTTTACAGAATGGTCTGGGTTGAGCCTGCGGAGTTCGATGAGTAAATCTCGATATTTCGTCCGTTTCTCCTCCTCCTTTCGGACGATATTCGTTTCGCCAGGAGCCGAAAACTCAATGACTTCCATGGTCGAGGAGTACTACATCAGGCTTATTGGCCTGTATTTGCCTGAGGGTGGGGAATGAGTAGTTCTAGTAGATCCGGCACTTCTCATTTTCCACCACGAACTCGATATCCCCCGGAGCGTAAGGCAACACTGGTGCCTCGTCTATACCGTACGAGTGTGGTAGATGGTAGTATAACACTCGTAGAGCCGCGCTGAGTCTGTGGATATAGGCTGAGACCGCATTATTATTATTTTTTCCTTTAGGAGTGTACCAGTCAGGCCCTGTCTACGGTGCTCCGACCCATCCGGAGGACGCGCTGGTGTCGTTTACCTCAATAACCACTCCCTACGTCCGTAGGGTGAGTGATTATTGGGTCCGAGAGTCATGTGTTCTGAGCAGACGAAGTGAACCAAGGATGACGGCCTTCTTCATTCGAGCGGCTAAGATTTCTGCCATATTACGGCAGGCCGCTATTATCTTCAAATTAGAGAGCAGTGTGTCCATCAT